>CP136055.1:519582172-520857172 GCA_032464435.1 Aegilops umbellulata
GGTTTAATTCTCTTGATCCTGGTTGTGTGCGCAGTCCCCAGGATATGATTTATTACTTCTCTGCTAAATATTTCCCTGCTCATAAGAAACAAGCTGCTTTAAGGGATATATATAATTTTGAGCAAATTGAAGAAGAGAGTCTCCCACAAGCTTGGGGGAGGCTTCTCCAATTACTTAATGCTTTGCCTGATCATCCTCTCAAGAAAAATGAAATACTTGATATCTTTTATAATGGACTAACCGATGCTTCTAGAGACCACCTGGATAGTTGTGATGGTTCTGTTTTCAGGGAAAGAACTATTGATGAAGCTGAAATTCTATTGAATAATATCTTGACCAATGAAAATAATTGGACACTTCCTGAACCAACTCCTAAGCCAACTCGGAAGAAAAGGGGTATTCTATTTCTCAGTCCTAAAGATATGAAAGAGGCAAAGAAATCTATGAAAGAAAAAGGTATAAAAGCTGAAGATGTTAAGAATTTACCTCCTGTTGAAGAAATACATGGTCTTAACTCATCACCTATTGAAGAAACACATGGTCTTCATAACCCGACACAGGTAGTAAAGGTAAATTCTCTCTATAGATATGATAAAGCTAAAATCCCTCCTACTAAATTTGCTAGCCAATGTTTGGATGAGTTTGATAACTTTATGGTTAAGCAAGAAGATTTTAATGCTTATTTTGGTAGACAATTGAAACAAAATGCTTATATGATTGAACACTTGAGTGATTATATGTCTAGAGTTAAAGGTGAACTTAAAATCATTAGTAAACATGCTTCTATGGTTACCACTCAAGTAGAACAAGTACTTAAAGCTCAGAATGATTTGCTCAATGAATTAAATAATAAGAAAGATGATAATGTTGTTAGAGTTATGACTAGAGGGGGTAAAATGACTCAGGAACCTTTGTATCCTAAAGGTCACCCTAAGAGAGATGAGCAGGATTCTCAGAGAACTAATGTAGATGCACATAATCCTTCTAAAAAGAAGAAAAACAAAAATGATAGGACTTTACATGCTTCTAGTGAACCTGTTATAGACACACCTGAGAATCCCAATGATATTTCTATCCCTGATGCTGAAACACAGTCTGGTAATGAACGTGAACCTAATGATAATGATAATAATGATGTTCATATTGATGCTCAACCTAGCAATGATAATGATGTAGAAATTGAACCTGATGTTGATCTTGATAACCCACAATCAAAGAATCAACATTATGATAAGAGAGAATTTGTTGCTAGGAAGCACGGTAAAGAAAGAGAACCATGGGTTCAGAAACCCATGCCTTTTCCTCCCAAACCATCCAAGAAAAAGGATGATGAGGATTTTGAGCGCTTTGCTGAAATGATTAGACCTATCTTCTTGCGTATGCGTTTAACTGATATGCTCAAAATGAATCCTTATGCTAAGTACATGAAAGAAATTGTTACTAATAAAAGAAAGGTACCGGAAGCTGAAATTTCCACCATGCTTGCTAATTATACTTTTAAGGGTGGAATACCTAAGAAACTTGGAGATCCAGGAGTACCCACTATACCATGCTCCATTAAAAGAAATTATGTTAGAACTGCTTTATGTGATCTTGGAGCTGGTGTTAGTGTTATGCCTCTCTCTTTATATCGTAGACTTGATTTGAATAAGTTGACACCTACTGAAATATCTTTGCAAATGGCTTATAAATCAACTGTTATACCTGTCGGTATTTGTGAGGATGTGCCTGTTGTAGTTGCAAACGTTACTATTTTAACGGACTTTGTTATTCTTGATATTCCCAAGGACGATAGTATGTCTATTATTCTTGGAAGACCCTTTTTGAATACTGCAGGGGCTGTTATTGATTGCAACAAAGGCAATGTCACTTTTCATGTTAATGGCAATGAGCATACGGTACACTTTCCGAGGAAACAACCTCAAGTCCACAGTATCAACTCTATTGGAAAAATTCCATCGATTATTATTGGAGGTTTTGAATTTCCTTTTCCTACTGTCAAGAAGAAATATGATACTATTATTGTTGGGGATGTGCGTATCCCCGTTGAGGTAACATAGTGTTATTCGAAGTTTCTCCGATTTCATGTTATTCGAAATGAGTTTGTTAACAAGACCTGGTCAACCTTGTTAGTGGATTCCTTTTGATGAGCATGAGATGGATGAAGTTAGAAAGCACAACCTTCTGTACCTTACTTTTACTTTCTGTTATTTAGATTAAATAAAGTAAAATTAGTATTTTTTGTCAGTTTTCTGAATTATCCGTGTAATAAAAAATACCTCGAAAATAAAAGTTCTCGAAATGCCCCGTAAATGAAATATGATTTTTCTAGAATATTTGAGAATATCTGGCACTGAGAACACAGCAGGGGGAGCTGGCACCTGGCCACGAGGGTCCAGGGCGCGCCCCCCTGCCAAGTGGGCCCATGGTGGGCCCCCTCCACTTATTCCAGCCACCACACACTCCTTCCTCCCAAAAAAATCACCAACCAGCTCAAGCACGAGTTCTAGCTCATTTTGCTGCAATTTTCGATCTCCTTGCTCAAAGCACCTCTCACAAAACTTCTTTGGGGGATTGTTCCTTGGTATGTGACTCCTTCACTGGTCCAATTAGTTTTCGTTCTAGTGCTTTATTCATTGCAAATTTTTGCTGCCTAGGTGACCATGTTCTTGAGCTTGCATGTCAAATTTATATGGTTCCAAGTAGTTCTAATGTGTGATATAGTCTCTAGGCACTTGTAGGAGTAGTTCCTATCAATTTTGTTGGGTTTGGTTCACTTTTATTTAAAGTTACTAAAATTTTCAGAAATTTTTCAGAGGAAGAAATATGTTTAGGAAAAGTACCAAGGCGGTTCTTCAAGGAAGTAAGGACCCAGGCGCGCAATGCGCAATGCCGACGATGAACCACCAAGGGAAGCTCAAGTGCGGGCTTGTGAATGGCCTTATGAGGACTTTATGGATCGCGCAGGAGTCAAGGAAGAATTTAACGCATATGTGCGTAACGCTGATCTTGTGAGCTTCGAGGCAGATAAGTGACGTCAGTACCACTTTCTCATTGATTCCCTTGTGAGGAGGTTTGAATTTTCGTCATCACGCAATCCTCAAACTGTCATGTTTGATCTTTATGAAAATTCTTATACCATGGACTTAGAGGATTTTAATACTGCTTGCAAACTTCCACAATGGAGTATCACTACTGAACCTCGCAAATCCGAGTTTAGAGATTTTCTTGCTAGTATAACCGTAGGGGAGTCTAGAGATATAACACAAGCTACCATAGGGAGCATTCATTTTCCTGCTATACATTATTTTGCTTTCTTCATAGGTAGGTGCATAAATGGTAAAGATGAAGCATGTCACATATGTGTCCCTGATCTCAGTGTTCTCCGGAGTGCTGTATTGGGAGATAAACATTATAATTTGGGAGCCATTGTTGCACGTAGGTTGCATAATAGTATATTTAATGGAGATTTCTTTGGTGGAATTTATGCAACCTGTTTAGCTAATTTTCTTAATGTACCCATACGTGAGTATAATGTTGAGTTGCCTCCTGTTTATTTAGATTATGAGGCTATGGTTCGTCATCAGTTTGTTGAGAGGAACGATCAGTTCCTCCAGTACCGACTAATCTTTGACAGACGACACACCTATCACGTCGCTCTCCCTGCTTCTACTTTCTTTGACTTTCAGGCGAAAGGGAGATATTTTATAACCAGATAGGAGGCAAACGAGTACGAGAGGAGGGCTGAGACAGCTCGCCTCCAAGCTGTAGCCCATGATGCAATAGCCGCTGCATCTCAGTACGACCCCAACTATAACTTTCGATATCCGCCAGGCCAGCCGTGGCCATAGACCAACTTAGGCCAAAAGCCTAAGCTTGGGGGAGTACGTATTTCTCACCGACATTACATTTATGTTCACACACTCATGCTAGTTGTCGGTGCTCATACTTTTTCATTGTATCATCCATGCTAGTTTATTTTCCTTTTTGTGCTTTCTTCTTGTGTGTTTGATAAACCTTAAGAAAAAAATAGTAGTAACTTTTAGCTAGTTTACTTTCCATGCTTGTAGCAATAATTAAAAGAAAATACAAAAAGATATATTGTTCTTCTTTTGCTTGTTTGGAGCTTTCCCGTGTAAAAAGTTTTATTTCTTTTCTTTGGGGGTCGATAGGAGAAGACCATGATTAAATTGTTGAAGTGGCTCTTATATGCATTATTGTAGATTTAACCAAGAGCCCGTATTGCCTTGTCTTCTCCTGTTTATTGAATGCTCGCAGATTCCAGCTTAGTCCGATGCACGTGCACTATTATTATTATTCACATCGTTCGGTCGTGCAAGTGAAAGGAAATTATGACGATATATGATGGATTGATTGAGATGGGAGAAGATGGTATGAACTCGACCTCTCTTGTTTTTGTAAATATGATTAGTTCATCGTTCCTGATTCAGCCTATTATGAATAAACATGTTTGCAATGACAATTAGAGATTATAGTTGCTTATGTCATGCTTAATTAGCTAGGAGTTTATAATGGTTTACCTTGCGTGCCAACATGCTATTAAAATGGTTGTGATGTGGTATAGTAGGGTGGTATCCTCTTTTGAATGATTCGAGTGACTTGACTTGGCACATGTTCACGCATGTAGTTGAAACAAAATCAACATAGCCTCCACGATATTTATGTTCATGGTGGATTATATCCTACTCATGCTTGCACTCAATGTTTATTAATTTTAATGCATGTTCATGACTGTTGTCGCTCTCTAGTTGGTCGCTTCCCAGTATTTTGCTAGCCTTCACTTGTACTAAGCGGGAATACTGCTTATGCATCCAATCCCTTAAACCCCAAAGTTATTCCATATGAGTCCACTATACCTTCCTATATATGCGGTATCTACCTGCCGTTCCAAGTAAATTTGTATGTGCCAAACTCTAAACCTTCAAATGAAATTCTGTTTTGTATGCTCGAATAGCTCATGTATCAACTAGGGCTTTCCGTATCTTCCATGCTAGGCGAGTTATTCTCAAGAGCAGTGGACTCCGCTCCTCACTCGCGAGAAAATGGCTGGTCACCGGGATGCACAGTCCCATGCATTATGCAAATCAAATCAAAATAATTGCAAATAAAACTCCCCCGGGACTCTTGTTAGTTGGAGGCACTCGATGTTTCGAGCAAGCCATGGATTGATGCTTGTTGGTGGAGGGGAGTATAAACTTTACCATTCTATTTGGGAACCGCCTATAATGTGTGTAGCATGGAAGATATTGCCATCTTTCGGTTGTTATGTTTACAATGAAAGTATGCCGCTCAAAACATTATTTATCTCTTCTTTAAAATCGAGCTCTGACACCTCTACAAATCCCTCCTTCCCTCTGCGAAGGGCCTATCTATTTACTTTTATGTTGAGTCATCACCCTCTTATTAGAAAGCACCAGCTGGAGAGAACCGTTGTCATTTGCATGCATTACTATTATTTTATATTGGGTATGACTATGACTAGATCTCTTTTACAATGAATTACAATGTTTAGTCAGTCCTTGAGCTTTAAAGGTGCTCTGCATTCATGTTTTGCGGTCTCAGAAAGAGATAGCGAGATACCATCTTGTTATATCATATCATGATTGTTTTGAGAAAGTGTTGTCATCCGAGATTTATTATTATTGCTCGCTAGTTCATTATGCCATTGACATGAGTAAACATGAACCTAAGTGTTATTATGAACATGGTTAGTCATAATCTTTGTGAAAACTTGAATGCTGGCTTTACATATTTACCACAACAAGAGCAAACAGAGTTTGTAAAAAAATTTCTTTATCACTTCCAGTTTATCAACTGAATTGCTTGAGGACAAGCAAAGGTTTAAGCTTGAGGGAGTTGATACGTCTCCGTCGTATCTACTTTTCCAAACACTTTTGCCCTTGTTTTGGACTCTAACTTGCATGATTTCAATGGAAATAGCCCGGACTAACGCTGTTTTTAGCAGAATTACCATGGTGTTATTTATGTGCAGAAACAAAAGTTCTCAGAATGACCTGAAACTTCACGGAGATTATTTTTGGAAATAATCAAAAATACTGGCGAAATAATCAAGGATAGGGGCCCACACCCTTTCCACAAGGGTGGGGGGCGCGCCCCCTGCCTCGTGGGCCCCCTGGAGCTCCACCGACCTCAACTCCAACTCTATATATTCGTGTTCGGGGAGAAAAAATCAAAGAGAAGGATTCATCACGTTTTACGATTCGGAGCCGTCGCCAAGCCCTAATCTCTCTCAGGAGGGCTGATCTGGAGTCCTTTCGGGGCTCCGGAGAGGGAAATCCGTCGCCATCGTCATCATCAACCATCCTCCATCACCAATTTCATGATGCTCACCGCCGTGTGTGAGTAATTCCATCGTAGGCTTGCTGGACGGTGATGGGTTGGATGAGAATTATCATGTAATCGAGTTAGTTTTGTTAGGGTTTGATCCCTAGTATCCACTATGTTCTGAGATTGATGTTGCTATGACTTTGCTATGCTTAATGATTGTCACTAGGGCCCGAGTGCCATGATTTCAGATCTGAACCTATTATGTTTTCATGAATATATGTGAGTTCTTGATCCTATCTTGCAAGTCTATAGTCACCTACTATGTGTCATGATCCGGCAACCCCGAATTGACAATAATCCAGACCACTCCTGGTGATGACCGTAGTTTGAGGAGTTCATGTATTCACTATGTGTTAATGCTTTGGTCCGGTACTCTATTAAAAGGAGGCATTAATATCCCTTAGTTTCCATTAGGACCCCGCTGACACGGGAGGGTAGGACAAAAGATGTCAAGCAAGTTCTTTTCCATAAGCACGTATGACTATATTCGGAATACATGCATACATTACATTGATGAATTGGAGCTAGTTCTGTGTCACCCTATGTTATGATTGTTACATGATGAACTGCATCTAGCATAATTCTCCATCACCGATCCAATGCCTACGAGCTTTTCACATATTGTTCATCGCTTATTTACTTTTCCGTTGCTACTGTTACAATCACTACAAAACCCAAAAATATTACTTTTGCTATCGTTACCATTACTTCCATACTACTTTGCTACTAAATACTTTGCTGCATATACTAAGTTATACATGTGTGGTTGAATTGACAACTCAACTGCTAATACTTGAGAATATTCTTTGGCTCCCCTTGTGTCTAATCGATAAAGTTGGGTTGAATACTGTACCCTCGAAAACTGTTGTGATCCCCTATACTTGTGGGTAATCACTATGGATATTCAAAGAGTTCATACTAACAACATTGCAATCATGCTCAACATTCAGAGATTTGGTGCCAAACATTCTAATGCATTCTTCTTCTAACACTTTGGCACAATTTTCCTTTCCATCATACTCACGAAAGATATTAAAAATATGAAGCGTATGAGGCAAACTTAATTCCATTTTTTGTAGTTTTGTTTTATAGACGAAACTAGTGATAAAACAAGAAACTAAAAGATTCGATTGCAAGATCTAAAGATATACCTTCAAGCACTAACCTCCCCGGCAAAGGCGCTAGAAGCTGCTTGATGTCTACTACACAACCTTCTTCTTGTAGACGTTGTTGGGCCTCCAAGTGCAGAGGCTTGTAGGACAGTAGCAAATTTCCCTCAAGTGGATGACCTAAGGTTTATCAATCTGTGGGAGGCGTATAATGAAGATGGGCTCTCTCAAACAACGCTGCAACCAAATAACAAAGAGTCTCTTGTGTCCCCAACACACCCAATACAATAGTAGATTGTATAGGTGCACTAGTTCGGCGAAGAGATGGTGATACAAGTGCAATATGGGTGGTAGATATAGCTTTTTGTAATCTGAAAATATAAAAACAGCAAGGTAACTAATGATAAAAGTGAGCACGAACGGTATTGCAATGCTAGAAAACAAGGCCTAGGGTTCATACTTTCACTAGTGCAAGTTCTCTCAACAATAATAACATAATTGGATCATATAACTATCCCTCAACATGCAACAAAGATTCACTCCAAAGTCACTAATACCAGAGAACAAACTAAGAGATTATGGTAGGGTACGAAACCACCTCAAAGTTATCCTTTCTGATCGATCTATTTAACAGTCCGTAGTAAAATAACATGAAGCTATTCTTTCCGTTCAATCTATCATAGAGTTCGTACTAGAATAACACCTTAAGACAAAAATCAACCAAAACCCTAATGCCAGTGCAGAAGTGTAGCCCATTGCTCTTGTCAGTACATTTTGTCCTGTAATGGTTGTACTTCCAGGGATTCGTAGTTGATTATGTAGCATCAATCTGCATCTTTTCTTCATTATCCTCTATCCCTTCTAGTATTATCATATCTATAATTACTCTCTACAAAATGTAGAGTACAGGCAATGCTTATGAAGAAGATTTTGTGCTGAAATTCTTGAGTTATCCTTCCCTTGACATGGAGAAGGGCATTATAAAGTCGGTGTTAACTGTTAATGTAAGTCGGTCCTTCTAAAGCCTTTATCCTCAACTGCTATTTAATTTGCTCATACTCCCTATCGTTTACTGTTGTTTAGTTTGTTGTTTCTACCAAAATGCATGTTCACAAGAACCGTGAGTTCTAAGTTTTACTTGTAAAACCAAATTCCTTATTCATACCATGCACATTACTCAATACTCCCTATATGTATGCTTGTTTTGTGGATCTATAATCCAGTGTGTGGTGAAGCAGCCGACGTTTGCACCTTGTCATCTCCTGTTTTATCTTACTGATGTGGCTGATGATATGAACAACATGCCATGCACATTAACCAAAATAGATACAATGATTTTCTTTGCCCTTCATCTATGCTTGTTATGTTGACATGGTAATCTAGTAGTGTGGTGAAGCTCCCCGCATTATGAACAATTCCAAATTATGCTATTGATATTTTGAACTTACTCTTTATTTTCTAATTTGAAATTGGATGGAATTGATAGCACATCATCTTTGTTTATACACGTGCAAAACCTGTCATCTCTCTGCTTTGTTTTAGGGTGATATGCCTGATGGCATGCACAAGTATGCTGAAGACTGTGAGACAAACCCAACATATATTGCAGCAAAGAAGGCAAAACATCTTGAAGATAGCGAGACAACCCCAAAGTCTTGTCTTGATGCAGTGTTCAAGTTACTTGAGACTAGCAGTCAGACAAGCTCACAGAATTCATTGTCTGAATCAGTTCGACTTCTTCGGTCCCAAGTTCTAGCAGAAAGGCATTCTGCAACTCAACTTCGACTTGAAGTCCTATCTCTAAGAAAGATTGCGGAGAACACCAATGAGAACCTCATCGCTAAACAGGTACACCTGGAAGCTATGACCGACATGCTAGGCCGGTCTCACAGCCTTGCTCAGCAGCTTGCGCAGCAGTTCCCGCGCAAGGCTAACCTTTCTTGAACTGTCTTGGAAGTGGTCTCGGTTCAGTATTATTTTGTTACGCTGCAATGGTGCCTAGTTTTTGTAATCTGCTTCTTCGTTGCGCGTTATGATCACTGGTGGCAAACTTCGATGCCAAGTGGATTTAATATACCATAAATCCTTTATAGTATAGTGTAGGTTTATTCTTAGTTACTATGTCGTAATTTCTTTATTGTATAGAGTAGGTTTGTTCTTAATTCCTACTAGTTACTGCCATCATTCGCTATCTGAAAAAAAAATCAGATGTAGTCGCCCGGGCCAAAACATTCCCTCTAACAGGCCTGGTGTTTAGCGGGCCACAATTGGGCCGGCCTGCATCTTTCTTGGGCCGAATCATTGGGGCCTTCACACTTTGCGCGAGGCCCACACCTTACACTGGCCTATATTTTAGTTTGGCCTTTTGTGGACCCAGCGCTTAGTTTGACCCAGGTAGCGTTGGGCCATTAACAAGCTGAATATTGTACTAGCCTGTTACGGTCTAGATGAAACCATGGGCCTTTAGCAGGCCGAAATGCATATTGGGCCTCCATTTTCACTAGTCGTCGACGGGCCTTTAGTAGGCTGAAATGTAGACGGGGCCTTTTTGGGCCCAGTTATATCACGGGCAGTTATCAGGCCGAAACATATCTTGGGCCTTAGTTGGCCCACTAATATCATGGGCCTTTAAGAGGCCAAAAGCTTAGTACAGACATCAACGGGCCGAATTATGCGACAGGCCTTTAACAGGCCCAAAGTCACGTTGGGCTTAACTGTTGCCACCTTTCTCACGGGCCGTTAGTGGGCCTGATGTCCTGTCGGGCCATATATGGCCCATGGGCAGCACGGGCCATTCCCAGGCCGAAAGTCACACCGGGCTGAAATGGGCCCATGTCTACATCGGGCCTCTAACAGGCCGAAAGTCACACTGGGCTGAAATGGGCCCATGTCTACATCGGGCCTCTAACAGGCCAAAAGTCACAGGGCTGTAATTGGGCCCAAATATTCAGCGAACAATTAACGGGCCAGATCTGGCTTCGGGCCGTAAATGGGCCAAAATATTCGGCGAACAATTAACGGGCCAGATCTGGCTTCGGGCCGTAAATGGGCCTTTATTAAGCAGGCCGTTATTGGGCTGGCCCACTAGTACCTGAGTAAGTACTACGGGTCTTTGACTAGGCTGGACTTTTTAACCTATATGGGCCTCTGTTGGGTCGTGCCACGTGTCGACGTATCATAGGCACTTTGGGTCCAATGAGTGGATGACATCTGTCCCAACGGTGAGCCGACACGTGTTTCCTCCAGCCAATGATGATTTTACATGTGGAAAATCCCCATTGGTCGGGGATATTAACGGGTTATCGGATCCAAAACTGGACCCGATAGCTTAACGGCATTCCGTTACGGTGGATGCCACGTGTCGGTCACCCTTGACGAAAGCACTTCTGTGACGCGAGATTTATCGTCATGGAAGTGGACACTTCTGTGATGATAATTTTGGTAATGTCATGGAACACTTCTACGACAGCACAGGTATGACTATCTTGATTCTGTCATAAATTTGTCATGGATGTACATGCATGACAAAAAACGTGACCTACTATGACAAACATGTATCATCACGGAAGTGTGTTTTTTGTAGTGCATGCATTCATAGCTTAATTAGGATTCCCTTTGTGGCGACACGAGGGGGGTGGGGGCTGCTAGATACTTCGCACTTTGCTAGGTGAACCTCTGTGGGGGGGAGGGGGGCATGCTCATAGCTTAGGATTCCCTTCGTGCCGACACAAGGGGGCTGCTAGCTACTTCACACTTTGCTAGGTGAACCTCGGTTGGGGGGGGGGCATGTGCATTCATAGCTTAGGATTCCCTTTGTGCTGACACGAGGGAGGGGTGGCGGCTAGCTACTTCGCACTTTGCTGGGGTGAAGCTCAGTTGGGGGGGAGGGCATGCATTCATAGCTTAGCTAGGATTCCCTTCGTGCCGACATGAGGGAGGGGGCCTGCTAGCCACGTCGCACTTTGCTAGGTGAACCTCGGTTGGGGGGCATGCATTCATAGCTTAGGAATATCTTCGTGCCAACACGAGGGAGGGGGGCTGCTAGCTCTACTTCACACTTTGTTAGGTGGACCTCGGTTGGGGGGCATGCATTCATAGCTTAGGATTCCCTTCGTGCCAACACGAGGGAGGGGGCTGCTAGCTACTTCGCACTTTGCTACGGTGAACCTCGGTTGGGTGGGCATGCATTCATATATAGATTAGGATTCCCTTCGTGACGACATGAGGGACGAGGGGGGCTGCTAGCTACTTCGCACTTTGCTAGGTGAACCTCAGTTGAGGGGGAGGGGGCATGCATTCATAGCTTAGGATTCCCTTCGTGCCGACGCGAGAAGGTGGGAGCAACCAATACCGTGCGCTTTGCGAGAGAGGTGCCACATTGAAGTTGCGATTGGTATTTGAAAATCAAACCACATGCAAGTGTGCTCGTGTTCTGACCCTCTCCCGCGTCATTTTTCACTAAATTTATGAACATTAGACAAGTCAGATGATGCAACAGACACGGTTCACTCAAACTAACCGTGTGCCACGCCGGTGCACCTGTCACGCACACATCCGCACAGTACATTGGGCTCCATGAGGCTCCCCCTCTCAAAAATATCTGCCCGCTCCGAGGGTTTTTCTATTTCATAACACACGGTTGTTATCTCCGGACCGTGTGCGATGTTTCTAGTTCCCAATCGCGCCTGCATCGAAAATATCTGCCCGCCTCGAGGGTTTTTCTTTTTCATAACACACGGTTGTTATCTCCGGACCGTGTGCGATGCACTATCATCAAAATTTTCAATAGCCCGGCATTTCACTCCCGCGTAGTAAAATTTTCAGTACCCGCGTCATTTCCTCAAACACCCCGCGACCCCCCTCCACACACACACACCAAAACCTCCTCGGGCGTGCGCACACACACACACACCCCTCCCTCGCTCGAAAACCTAGCAAAGTCCCGGCCGCCGCTGCCACCGCCGCCGCCACCGCAAGGCCTCCATTTTCAACATCTGCCGGTTTGCCCGTGCAGCTTACCCACCGATCTCCATACCCAGGCCGCCCTGAGTTTCTTAGATGACGCCTGCCAAACGCCCCCTTTCCCACAGATCCCCATCCCCCACTCCAGAGCGTCGCAGCCTAAGCCCGGCTACGCTTCCCATGGAGCTCGAGGAGCGACTGGCTGCTATGTCTCCATCGTATCTACTTTTCCAAACACTTTTGCCCTTGTTTTGGACTCTAACTTGCATGATTTGAATGGAACTAACCCAGATTGACGCTGTTTTCAGCAGAATTGCCATGGTGTTATTATTGTGCAGAAATAAAAGTTCTTGGAATGACCTGAAACTTCACAGAGAATATTTTTGGAATAAATAAAAAATACTGGCGAAAGAATCAAGACCAGGGGGGCCACACCCTGTCCAACAGGGTGGGAGCGCGCCTACCCCCCCCCCCCCCCCGGCGCGCCCCCTGCCTCGTGGGCCCCCTGGTGCTCCACCGACCTCAACTCCAACCATATATATTCACATTCGGGAGAAAATAATCAGAGAGAAGGATTCATCGCCTTTTATGATACGGAGCCGCCGCCAAGCCCTCTCTCGGGAGGGCTGATTTGGAGTCTGTTCGGGGCTCCAGAGAGGGGAATCCGTCGCCGTCGTCATCATCAACCTTCCTCCATCACCAATTTCATGATGCTCACCGCTGTGCATGAGTAATTCCATCATAGACTTGCTGGACGGTTATGGTTTGGATGAGATTTACCATGTAATCGAGTTAGTTTTGTTAGGGTTTGGTCCCTAGTGCCCATTATGTTCTGAGATTGATGTTGCTATGACTTTGCTATGCTTAATGCTTGTCAATAGGGCCCGAGTGCCATGATTTCAGATCTGAACCTATTATGTTTTCATGAATATATGTGAGTTCTTGACCCTATCTTGCAATTCTATAGTCACCTATTATGTGTTATGATCCGTTAACCCCGAAGTGACAATAATCGGGATACTTGCCGGTGATGACCGTAGTCTGAGCAGTTCATGTATTCATTAAGTGGTAATTCTTTGGTCCGGTACTCTACTAAAAGGAGGCCGCTGCCACGGGAGGGTAGGACAAAAGATGTCATACAAGTTCTTTTCCATAAGCACATATGACTATATTCGGAATATATGCCTACATTACATTGATGAACTGGAGCTAGTTCTGTGTCACCCTATGTTATAACTATTGCATGAGGAATCGCATCCGACATAATTATCCATCACTAATCCAATGCCTATGAGCTTTTCACATATTGATCTTTGCTTAGTTACTTTACCATTGCCACTGTTACAATTACTACAAAACTACTACTGTTACTTTTGCCACCATTACCGTTACTTCAATATACTTTGCTACTAAATACTTTGCTGCAGATATTAAGTTATCCAGGTGTGGTTGAATTGACAACTCAATTGCTAATACTTGAGAGTATTCTTTGGCTCCCCTTGTGTCGAATCAATAAATTTGGGTTGAATACTCTACCCTCGAAAACTGTTGCGATCCCCTATACTTGTGGGTTATCAAGACTATTTTCCGGCGCCGTTGCCGGGGAGCATAGCTCTATTCTTTTAGTCACTTGGGATTTATATCTATTGATCACTATGAGGAACTTGAAATACGAAAGAACTAAGATTTTTTCCCTCAACTACGAGGGGAGGTAAGGAACTGCCATCTAGCTCTGCACTTGATTCACCTTCTGTTATGAGTAAATTTGCGACACCTACACCTGCTATTGATTCTGATATGTCGCATGTTATTGATGATGCCACTTCTGCTATGCACGATACTTATGATGAAACTACTTCTATGCTTGATACTACTTTGCCGCTTGGTGAATTCCTTGATGAACAACTTGCTAGGGCTAGAGAGAATGAAATTATTGAAACTGATAATACTGATGAAACTGATGATGAAGATTCTCCCCCTAGATACGAATTGCCTGTTGTGCCTGAGGGTTATGTTATGGTTGAAAAAACTGCTAGAAATTTTCTTGCCTGCAATGATAGATATGATCTTAAGAAATTATTAGCTAAGCTGAAAGAAAAATCTTTGAATGCTAGAATGAAATATGACCCTGGTTTTGCTACTTCACCTATCTGTATTTCCGATAAGGATTATAATTTCTCTATCGATCCTGAGATAATTACTTTGGCTGAATCTGGTCCTTTTTATGGCTATGAATCTGAAACTGTTGTGGCACATCTTACTAGATTAAATGATATAGCCACCCTATTCACTAATGATGAGAAAACTCGCTACTACTATATCCTTAAATTATTTCCGTTCTCATGAAAGGGTGATGCTAAAGTATGGTTTAATTCTCTTGATCCTGGTTGTGTGCATAGTCCCCAGGATATGATTTATTACTTCTCTGCTAAATATTTCCCCGCTCATAAGAAACAAGATGCCTTAAGGGAAATATATAATTTTGTGCAAATTGAAGAAGAGAGTCTCCCACAAGCTTGGGGGAGGCTTCTCCGATTACTTAATACTTTGCCTGATCATCCTCTCAAGAAAAATGAAATACTTGATATCTTTTAAAATGGACTAACCGATGCTTCCAGAGACCGCCTGGATAGTTGTGTCGGTTGTGTTTTCAGGGAAAGAACGGTTGATCAAGCTGAATTGCTATTGAATAATATGTTAACTAATGAAAATAATTGGACACTTCCTGAACCAACTCCTAAGCCAACTCTGAAGTAAAGGGATGTTCTATTTCTTAGTCCTGAAGATATGCAAGAGGCAAATAAATCTATGAAAGAAAAAGGTATTAAAGCTGAAGATGTTAAGAATTTACTACCTATTGAAGAATTACATGGTCTTGATAACCCGACACAGGTTGTAAAGGTAAATTCTCTCTATAGATTTGATGAAGGTGATATTCCTCGTTATAAGTCTGCTAGCCAATGCTTAGATGAGTCTGATAATTTTATTGTTAAACAAGAAAACTTCAATGCTTATGTTGGTAGACAATTGAAACAAAATGCTTATATGATTGAACACTTGAGTGAGTATATGTCTAGAGTTAAAGGTGAACTTAAAATTATTAATAAACATGCTTCTATGGTTACCACTCAAGTAGAACAAGTGCTTAAAGCTCAAAATGATTTGCCCAATGAATTAAATAATAATAAAAATGATAGTGATGTTAGAGTTATGACTAGAGGGGGTAAAATGACTCAGGAACCTTTGTATCCTGAGGGCCACCCAGGAGAACTGAGCAAGATTCTCAAAGAACTAATGTTGATGCACCTAGTTCTTTGAAAAAGAAGAAAAAGAAAAATGATAGTACTTTGCATGCTTCTAGTGAACCTGATGTTGACACACCTGAGAAACCCAATGATATTTCTATTTATGATGTTGAAACACAATCTGGTAATGAACATGAACCTAGTGATAATGTTAATGATGATGTTCATGTTGATGCTCAACCTAGCAATAACAATGATGTAGAGATTGAACCTGCTAAATATATGAAAGATATTGTTACAAATAAAAGAAAGATACCGGAAGATGAAATGTCCACCATGCTTGCTAATTATACTTTTAAAGGTGGAATACCAAAGAAACTAGGAGATCCAGGAGTACCAACTATACCATGCTCCATTAAAAGAAACTATGTTAAAACTACTTTATGTGATCTTGCAGCCGGTGTTAGTGTTATGCCTCTCTCTTTATATCGTAGACTTGATTTGAATAAGTTGTCACCTACTGAATTATCTTTGCAAATTGCCGATAAATCAACTGCTATACCTGTCAGTATTTGTGAGGATGTGCCTGTTGTGGTTGCAAATGTTACTATCTTAACGGACTTTGTTATTCTCGATATTCCAAAGGATGATAGTATGTCGATTATCCTTCGTAGACCCTTTTTAATACTGCAGGGGATGTTTTTGATTGCAACAAAGGCAATGTCACTTTTCATGTTAATGGTAATGAGCACACGATACACTTTCCGAGGAAACAACCTCAAGTCCACAATATCAATTCTATTGGAAAAATTCCAACGACTACTATTGGAGGTTTTGAATTTCCTCTCCCTACTGTCAAAAAGAAATATGATATTCTTATTGTTGGGGACGTGCATATCCCCGTTGAGGTAACCTAGTGCTATTCGAAAATTCTCCGGTTTCATGCGATTCGGAATGAGTTTGTTAACAAGACTTGATCTACCTTGTTAGTAGATTCCTTTTGATGAGCATGAGATGGATGAAGTTAGAAAGCACGACCTTTTGTACCCTCCTTTTACTTTCTGTTATTTAAATTAAATAAAGCAAAAATAGTATTTTCTGTCTGTTTTCTGAATTATCCTTGCAATAAAAAATACCTTGAAAATAAAAGTTCTCCAAATGTCTCGAAATTGAAATATGATTTTTTGTAGAATATTTAAGAATTATTGGCACTAAGAACCCAGCAGAGGGGGCAACCACCTGGTCACGAGGGTGCAGGGCGCGCCCCACCCCCCCTGGGCGCGCCCCCTGCCTCGTGGGCCCCTCGTGGCCCCTCTCCACTTATTCCAGCACCCACACACTCCTTCCTCCAGAAAAAATCACCAACCAGCTCAAGTACGAGTTCTAGCTCATCTTGCTGCCATTTTCGATCTCCTTGCTCAAAGCTCCATTCACAAAACTGCTTTGGGGGACTGTTCTTCGGTATGTGACTCCTCCAATGGTACAATTAGTTTTTGTTCTAGTGCTATATTTATTGCAAATTTTTGCTGTTTAGGTAACCCTGTTCTTGAGCTTGCATGTCAAATTTATATGGTCTCAAGTAGTTTTAATGCATGATATAGCCTCTAGACACTTGTGGGAGTAGTTCCTATCAATCTTGTTGAGTTTGGTTCACTTTTATTTTGAGTCACTAAAAATTTCAAAAAAAAAATCAGAAAATGATGAGGAGATTATTGGGCTCTTCAAGCCAAAGCTCAAAGTATAAGCAAAGTGAAGAGAATAAGAAGCCCAAATATAATCTTCCTCGCACCGTGGAAGTTCGTCCATGTGAATGGCCTTGTGATGAGTTCTTGAGAGCAGTCGGGATTCATGATGATTTTTATTATTTGGCTGAGAATGCGGGCCTCACCAACTTCCTCCATGAACAGCTCAAACAGTATCTCCTCCTCACTAATATTTTTGTGCAAAACTTTCATTTCCATGCTAGGAGATCACCACCTATGGTGGATTTTTATTTATATGATGAGTATAGGGAGATGTCCCTTTATGATTTTTGTGAGGTTTGCAAGTTGCCTTTTGAGGGCAACGTCGAGGAACCACATCCGAGGGATGTAGCAGGATTTATTGATATGATTGCTGTAGGGGAAACGAGAGAAGTGCCAGAAGCAATAACTACTAGCATACATTTCCCTGTTCTATGTTACTATGCAATATTTGCTAGTAGATGTTTAATTGGCCGCGGGAACAATGGGGGCCTCAGTGCTCCTGACCTCGCCATTTTGCGCCATGCTTTATTCCATGATAGAACTTTCAGTTTAGGTGCTATGGTTGCTAAACGGTTGAGTCTAAACCATACAAAGGGCCCCATTTTTGGAGGTATCTTTGCTTCGCGTCTTGCTAAATACTTTGAGATACCTATTAGACACTATGAGAGAGAAGAAAAGTTCCTGCCCCTATTTTCTTAGACTATAAAAGTATGGTAGCACATGATTTTATTTGCAATGATAAGGAGAAGAGACTCATTTATAACCTGGTATTCAGTGAAAAGACTTGTCAGATTATTACCATGTGTCGGTGTCAAAACCGGCGGATCTTGGGTAGGGGGTCCCGAACTGTGCGTCAAGGTTGGATGGTAACAGGAGACAAGGGACACTTTATTTTACCCAGGTTCGGGCCCTCTCGATGGAGGTAAAACCCTACTCCTGCTAGATTAATATTGATGATATGGGTAGTACAAGAGTGGATCTACCACGAGATCAAGGAGGCTAAACCCTAGAAGCTAGCCTATGGTATGATTGTGTATGATGATGGTTTTTCTACGGACTACAACCCTCCGGTTTATATAGACACCGGATAGGGTTAGGGTTACACAGAGTCGGTTACAATGGTAGGAGATCTCGAATATCCGCACGCCTAGCTTGCCTTCCACGCCAAGAAAAGATCCTTCCGGACACGGGACGAAGTCTTCAATCTTGTATCTTCATAGTCCTGGAGTCCCGCGGAAGGTATAGTTCGGCTATCCGAACACCCCCTAATCCAGGACTCCCTCAGTAGCCCCTGAACCAGGCTTCAATGACGACGAGTCCAGCGTGCAGATTGTCTTCGACATTGCAAGGCGGGTTCCTCCTCCAAGTTCTTCAAGAAGATTATAAACACCAAAAAATAATGTCCGGCTCTGCAAAATAAGTTTCCACATATTGCCATACAGAGAATAATATTAACACAAATCAAATCTGATGACGTATCCCGCAGTGCGTCACAACACTGCGGCCAAGCCTTCTATATAAATTGCTTTCATTGGTCCACCTCAGCTAGTTTAGCGAGGCGGTTTCCTTGGCACGTCTTGTCGAAGCAGAGATCGTGTGCCCCCTTTAACAGGATTCTCATTAATACGGACGTGGGTAACCCAATCGTGCATGTTAGCACGTCTTGCCTTAATTAAAGGCTAGTCCAAGACGGTTACGGGGAGGGCGCTTGATATTCTGCCTCTTATAAAGAGACTAAGGCCCTGCTCCCCGCTTCTATTCTCAAAACGAGCTCGCTCGTCGCCTCGAGTTCCAACACCCTAGGCTTCCAGATTCCGAGCGCACCGGATCTTCGATAATGTCCGGCTCCGACCTCCAAGGCCGATGGATGTCCTCCTCTGTTACGGAGGAGGACGTATCAAGATTGAGGGAAGCTAGATTCCTGACCAGGGATATTCCGCACAGGCTGCCTGTTCAAGGACAGGTGATCCCTAGCCCTCAGCCCGGCGAGAGTGTGGTATTCATATCTCACTTCCTTCGGGGATTAGGCTTCCCCGTGGATCCCTTCGTAAGGGGGCTGATGTTTTATTATGGGCTGGAATTCCACGACTTAGCTCCGGAGTCCATCCTCCATATCTCCTCGTTCATAGTTGTGTGCGAAGTGTTCATCCGTGTTACCCCTCACTTCGGATTGTGGCTCAAGACCTTCAAAGTAGAACCGAAGATAATCGAAGGGCGCCACGCAGAGTGCGGAGGTGTTGTTATAAAAATAAATGCCGACGCTCCATGGCCCGAGGGCGCTTTTCAAGAGGAGCTTGGCTTATGGCAACAGGAGTGGTTCTACATCACCGCACCTCGGGGCACCGCATGGGTGGCGCCTCCAGCCTTTCGCTCGGGTCCCCCACCACTGTTAGCATCGTGGATTAACACAGGGTTAGATCGAGGCTTGCCCAAAGACGTTCCTCTACTGCAGGGCCGTATTAAGGATCTCTTGAAGGGAGACCTCAACCTGGTCAAGGTGACACAAGTCATGCTGATTCGCCGGACACTGCCCGGCCAACGTCGCCCCCTTCACTTGTGGGAATTCAATCCGGAGGGACCACGAGCTCTCCAGAATTTTATGGGCATGAGGCCTGTGGAGATGTATAAACTGTTCTTCGGATCACAGGAAGTGAGTCCGGATTTGACCGAGGATGCTGGTTTAAGCCGCAATCGCCCGGATACTCAAGTAGGTGACCTTGCGACTGGACCTTCTATCCGCATAATTAACTTGTTCTTAAGAGCGCTTCTTCTTTTAAGCAGGAGTGGATAGCGAAGGCGAAGCTGATCAGGTGTCTGGCTCCCCTTCCCGAAACCAGGCTGGATCCCGTGCTAGTCAGTATGCTGGAGGAAGTGCCTTTGGAGGGAAATAAGGGGGAGGACAAGGAGACCGTGGCCTCTTCGAAAGAGGCCCTTCCGAAGGGGGGAATCGATAATTCCTCTCCTAAGGGAAAGAAAAGGGCCGCCTCTGATGACCCGGAGACCGTAGCCTCGAAGCGGGGGAAAGGATCCTTGTCAGAGGACCGAACGCCGGGGAGCCCCTCGGCCGAACTAAACCCTAAAAGGGACTAGCTCTCCAGCGAGCCGTAAGTGAAAGAAGAGTTTTTCTTTTAAGAGAAATCCTTGATTTATATCTGAGAAGTTTTAACCGAAACCTTACTTTGTAGTTCGGACCTCAGCCCTTCTCAGCAGAACTCGTCCTCGGGGGATCTTCTTCCGGAGATGATGGAGAGCGGAACGCCTCCTCCTTCTATACCGCCTAGCAAGGCGGGCGACGCTGAAGTGTCGTCGCGGGGGATTTCTCCGGATCCTCTAGGGGTGGATGGTACTGCCCCCCGAGGTTCTTCGTGTCCGGCCTTTGAGGAAGGCCATGGGACGAGTTCGGCAACATCTGGTGTTCGGTCGGAGGAGCTAAAGATTCTGCTGGGGCGAGCCTCTGTCTCAGAGGAGCATCGTGCGTTAATGAGCATGGTAATTGAAAAGATTTCATCCACCGAAAGCGGACTGCACGAGGCCGTCAAGAGTTTAGTGGCAGGCCTTGAGGTACGTTTTTAAATAACATACATTTGTATTAATTTTGCATAAATAAAGTGCGCCCTGTGTAGATAGTAGCCCCTGAGACTTTGTGCGTCGTAAAGATGTACGGCGCGCAGAGGATCTTAATCCCAGGTCCTTTAAGTGGCACCTTTATATGTAGGTGGCTGATTGTCCGGAGTCAAGCCGGACTTGTGAATATGCCGAAATAAAGCGACAACTGGATGAGGCAGAAGCCGACATCGTGCTTGTTAACAAGCGGCTTGATGGTGCTCAAGGTATTGAAATCATTGGGCCATTGTTAGTAAGACGAGCTGTATGTCAATATCTTACCGTGTGTGTGCTTGATGCGGATGGTGCGGCCTCCGTGGAAGGTCTTAGGGCTGAACTCGCCCGAGCGAAGGAATAAGCCAGAAAAAGCGATGCGGCTGCCGTGAAAGCCCTTGAAGAGATGAAAGCCGAACAGGCTGCCCATTGCCGAAGCAAGGATGAAATGGCTGATATGGCCGTAAAGTTAAAGAGCGCTACTGACCGTTGCAAGCTTCTTGAAGAAGAAGATCGGGCGAGGCAAAAGAGCTTAGAGAAGGCTGTTGCTGACGCCAAGGACGCCCGCTCTATAATGAGAGCGGCGAAGGAAGAGCTGCATCAAGCCGGACAGATTGCGGATGGAAAGCCCTTCTCGCTACGGAGAAAATTTTGTGATCCAAAGTTTGCCCCGTTAAACCGGATGTGGAGTATAGAGGACACCTATCTGGATTTGGCGGCTAGTGCCACTGATGCGACCGAACACTTTCGAGATAAAAAGGATCATGAAGTGGAGAAGCTCTTTTGGTCGCAATTCATCAATCCAGAGCGTCCGCTGGCAGTGGACGATCGCCTGGCCCAATGGGCCGAGCTGAATAGGTTGTCCGGACTCGCCATGAAGTAAGTCCTGGATCGTCTGTGTCCGGGGAGATCGAAGCCGAAGAGTTATTTCAGCTTGGTGCAGCAATTGCTAGACGTGGTGCCACGTGTCGATGCTATGAAGAGGTCAGCGTGCATAGAGGGCGCTCGGCTGGCTCTTGCCCGTGTCAAGACATACTGGGCAGATATGGAGCCCACCACTGTTGCGTCCCGGGATTCGGACAAAAGACGAACACCTGTCGAGCACTATTTTGAGGAAGTCCTCGAAGGCGCTCGCGTAATAGAGACGCAGTGCTCGAAGGATGCTATATTATGATAGCATATGTAATCATAAAACAGTATTTTGATAAATTGTAGTGGCATTTTTTTAAAAACTTGTGCCTTCAAGTATTAAGAACACCTCATGTGCGGCCGTTTTAATATATATAAATTCTGAAAGATTGCAGTCGTTGGCTTCAGCCCCCACGCACATAGTGCGGGGGTGCACGCAGAAGACGCATTTTCACACTTAACCCGACGTCTTGGTCCTACAAAGGAGGTGATAGCGCAGCGGGCTAGGCAACCGGACTATAATGCTTTAACACTTTCACTTAGCCATAGGAGCTTGACAGTGGGACTCTTTAGGTAGCCCTTTAGTGGCGACTGCGCTTTGCCCGAGTTCGGAGCGCGTACGTGCCTGACCGGGAAACGGCCCTTCGTCAAAGCGGAGGAATTTGAAAAATCCCTATGAGTCATCAAGTGGCGACCAGTCTCGTGCTACATCATGACAGTCGGTTTTTGGCTTTCTCTACTGAGGTGCTCACCCGGCCGAACCGGGGCACAATCGCAGTAGTTCTCCTGGTGCTACCTTAGCCGATAGAGCAGAACGTAAGGTGGCCGAACTCAGGAGCCGGGCAACCCAACATATGACCAAAATCATGATTCGGAGCTGATGCATATAGTGCCAAAACTCGCGATGCTGGACACTCCCTAAGGTGTTCGGTCTTTATCAGTGCGGGTGAGACAACACCCTTAAAAAAAGAGCCCCTAGTGTCCAGGTACGAGCAAAAATTTCTGGCGTGGCCACATGCCAAAATGCCAGCCTCCTCCTTGGTTATAGTAGAAAAAACCAGGGGATGTGTAGCAGCAAGAGACAGTAAAAAAGGTTTACGCAGGGTCTTAATCTAAAAAGAAGCCTTAGGACGGGTCCCTACTGCACGTCTGCGCCTGTGTCTCCGCTGTGCCGTGTTCTGGACGGGCGCCGCACGACGTTCATCTGTAAAAGAGAGGAACTGAATTGGAAATTGGTTGTGCGGAATAAAAAGATAATAAACTAAATATAAAGTAAAAAATATATAAGGTTGAGCTTTATTGTCTCTGCGTATAGCCCCCGGTACGGGGGTATATGGCGTTATGAGCCTGCGTTGATGATGGACTTGTGCCGAACTCATTGAGTCCGGGTCCGTGGCCTTTGATGACTTATAAAAAAAAGGTCTTTTGGCTGGCGAGGCCACTTTATTGTGCGGCTGTTTAAGCGGCCGTGCAATCCTCCGTTTAGAGGAGGCGTATTTTAGTGCGCTCCCTTTAAAGAGATGATGCCTCGTGGACCGGGCATCTTAAGTGTGAGAGATGCGTAATGCGGTATTACGTTAAAGCGAGCGAAAGCTCCGCGTCCCATTAGCGCTTGATAGCGACTTGAAAACGGGACTACATGGAAGGTCAGCTTTTCGCGACGAAAGTTATTGGGAGAGCCAAATATGACCACAAGCCGGAGAAAACCCATACAATGGGTGTCCGGGCCTGGTGCTACCCCTTGAAAGGAGGTTTTGCTGTGGCGGATTCTTGCTGGGTTTATGCCCATGCGGTGGATTGTATCCTGATATATCAGGTTTAGTCCACTGCCGCCGTCCATAAGGACATTGGTAAACTGGAATCCATCGATTATTGGATCCAGTATCATGGCGGTCCGGCCTGCGTTTTTGATATTTCTAGAATAATCTAGCTGATAAAAAATGATTGGCTTTAGTGACCAGTGGCGGGACTCCTGGGGGGAAAGTTTGATTGTATGTACCTTTATGGGTGCCATACGTTTTGTTACGTGAAGTAAGTTTACTGTTTTGACTTCTTGCGGGAAGTTCTTTTGTTTCCTGGTATTCTGCCTTTGGGGGTCGTCCTCTTCTTCACTTGGTGTGTCGAGCCCCTTGTGTTCGGCGTTAAGCTGTCCGGATTGTTTGAAAACCCAATTCTCTGTGGGTGTGATTGGCAGGCTTCCCAGGAGTACTGTTTATCTGACATATTCTGCCCAGGATTCTATTTAGGCTGGACGGATCATCCCTGTTATCCTGAGGGGGTGGTTTTGTTTGATTTTGCCGCGAGCTTTTGAATCCGGCATTGACTGCCGCGCTCTTCGGACTTTTTCCTTTGATTCGGCGACGGTCCTTATTTCGTCGCGGTTTTTCGTTTCCATCCCTGATTTTGGATGTACTTGGGTCGCTGGGGCTGCATCGTGCCAACCAGCTATCCTCTCCTGCGCAAAAGCGGGTCATGAGGCTTGTGAGTGCGGCCATTGTTCTTGGCTTTTCCTGGCCGAGGTGTCTGGCGAGCCATTCGTCTCGGACATTATGCCTGAAAGCTGCTAAGGCTTCGGCGTTCGGACAATCCACTATCTGATTCTTTTTAGTAAGGAATCTGTTCCAGAACTGTCGCGCTGATTCTCCGGGCTGTTGGGTTATGTGACTGAGATCGTCTACGTCCGGAGGGCGGACGTAGGTCCCTTGAAAATTTGCTCGGAAAGCGTCCTCGAGCTCTTCCCAACTTCCAATTGTGTTTTCGGGAAGGCTTTTAAGCCAGTGCCGGGCTGGCCCTTTAAGCTTAAGGGGTAAATATTTGATGGCGTGGAGATCATCTCCTCTAGACATATGTATGTGGAGGATATAATCCTCGATCCAGACTCCGGGGTCTGTTGTTCCATCGTACGCCTCTATGTTGACGGGTTTGAATCCCTCTGGAAATTCATATTCCAGGACCTCATCGGTGAAACATAGGGGGTGTGCGGCGCCCCTGTATTTGGGTGTGCCGGATTCTGATGATGGCTTTTTTGCATTGCTTGCGAGAGCTTGCTTTCTTGGCCCGTAAATGGACCTGGCTGGGCCATGATGTGAGTCTTTAATTGGGTCGCATGCCGCATTGGATGCGGCGCCGTTTGCCGTTTTATGGTGGCCGTGTGGTCGCCTATCCGACCGTATGGCTTTTTTATTTTTCGAATGCGAGGGCTCTAGGGCCTCTTGATCGAATTCAGGCAGTAGTTTTCTCTTCGGATAGATTTTAGTGCGGCGGATGCCGCCGTATTTGTCTGCGGTCTTGATTACCTTGCTCCACCTTATTCTGAGTGCATCTTCCGCCGTCTTTAGCTACCGCTTCTGCTTTTTCAGGCTGCCTGCTGTAGCGACGAGCCTTTCATGGAGATTCTTCTGCTCTGTGGTTTTATCCGGTGTGAGATCGTCCGGAGTTCTGTTATGGCCGGGGGAGGGCTGTCTGTCCTCTCTATCCGAGTTGTCCTGTTCGGATGGTTGCTCTGAGGCACGCTCGTCGTCTACCGGCTCATCCTCCTCTATGGCTGGGTCTTGATCGAGGCGGGGCTTGGCTCGGCGTTTTCGTCGCCGCTTTGGTTGCTTTTCGGAGGGTTTGTCCTTTTTTTCGTCCCCTTTTTCCTCGTTGTCGTTTCCTTTAGGGGTATCCACCATGAATACATCATTAGGTGTGGTGGTAGTCCAGCGCCTTATAGGTGCTGGTTCCTGTTCGTCTCCATCTTCGTCGTCCATACCGTCGAAGTCTTCGGATCCGAAGTCAAGCATGTCGGTTAAATCATCGACAGTGGCTATCAAGTGGGTGGTGGGTGGGCTTTGAATTTCTTCGTCGTCCAAATCCCAACTTCGCAGGCCATAGTCCGGCCTGGGCTCTCCTGATAAAGAGAGAGACTTGAGAGAATTCAGGATATCACCGAAGGGTGAGCACTGAAAGATGTCCGCGGCGGTGAACTCCATTACAGGCGCCCAATCAGGTTCGATCGGCGGGGGCACGGAAGGCCCGGAGTTCGGAGAGGAGTCCGACTCCTTGGAGTTCTGGGCCGTGCGGAGTACGGGGCTGGCGTTCGGCTTGATCGCCTTTGAGATCGGAGCCCCCGAGGTGACGTCCAACCGTTCATCCTCAGAGAACGCAGCGGGCTCCGAGTCAAAGATCGGGGCCGGAGCGTGTGCGGCCTCCAGAGTGCTATTCGAAGGCAGAGATATATCATGCCCCTTGAAATAGCGCGGCGCGCTTGGCTGTGGCTCGAACCCGTCGAAGATCCAGTCTCCACGGATGTCAGCCGTGTAGTTTAAGCTTCCAAACCTGACTTGATGGCCAGGGGCGTAGCTTTCGATCCGCTCCAGATGACCAAGCGAATTGGCCCGCAGAGCGAAGCCGCCGAAGACGAAGATTTGTCCGGGGAGGAAAGTCTCACCCTGGACCTCATCATAGTTGATGACCAAAGGAGCCATCGGGCCTAAAAGCGACGACACAGAGGAACTCTCAATGAAAGCACCAATGTCGGTGTCAAAACCGGCGGATCTCGGGTAGGGGGTCCCGAACTGTGCGTCAAGGTTGGATGGTAACAGGAGACAAGGGACACTTTATTTTACCCAGGTTCGGGCCCTCTCGATGGAGGTAAAACCCTGCTCTTGCTAGATTAATATTGATGATATGGGTAGTACAAGAGTGGATCTACCACGAGATCAAGGAGGCTAAACCCTAGAAGCTAGCCTATGGTATGATTGTGTATGATGATGGTTTTTCTACGGACTACAACCCTCCGGTTTATATAGACACCGGATAGGGTTAGGGTTACACAGAGTCGGTTACAATGGTAGGAGATCTCGAATATCCGCACGCCTAGCTTGCCTTCCACGCCAAGAAAAGATCCTTCCGGACACGGGACGAAGTCTTCAATCTTGTATCTTCATAGTCCTAGAGTCCAGCTGAAGGTATAGTTCGGCTATCCGAACACCCCCTAATCCAGGACTCCCTCACCATGCCTGCACCTTCTTTGTTTAATATTTATTCAGGCACGTACATCATCTAGCCCGATGACATTTATGCATATTGGGAGCGGACACGATCCCCAGAGCCTGAGACTGAGCCATCTCGTGACCCTTATCGGCAGTTTGTTTATCAGTGGGATCTAGAGGAGATCGCCAACCAGTGGCACCCCGAGGATCCTCCTCAGTACACTGGAGAGGACCACTTTGATCCTTGGGCATAGACCAACTTAGGCCAAAAGCCTAAGCTTGGGGGAGTACGTATTTCTCACCGACATTACATTCATGTTCACACACTCATTCTAGTTGTCGGTTCACATACTTTTTCATTGTACTATCCATACTAGTTTGTTTTCTGTTTCTAGTCTTCTTCTTGTGTGTTTGAAAAACCTTAAGAAAAAATATATTAGTTGTAGCTTTTAGCTAGTTTACATTCCATGCCTGTAGTAGTAATAATTAAAAAGAAAACCCAAAAAGATTTCTTGTTCTTCTTTTGTTTGTTGGGAGTTTTCCCGTGTAAATAGTTTTATTTCTTTTCTTTTCTTTAGGGGTCGAGAGGAGAAGACCATAATGAAAACATTGAAGTGGCTCTTATATACATTATTGTTGATTTAACCAAGAGCCCATATTACCTTGTCTTCTTCCCTTGTATTAAATGCTTGCAGATTCCAGCTTAGTCCAATGCACGTGCACTATTATTATTATCCACACCGTTCGGTCATGCAAGTGAAAGGCAATAATGACAATATATGATGGACTCATTGAGATGAGAGAAGCTGGTATGAATTCGACCTATCTTATTTTTGTAAATATGATTAATCCATCGTTCCTGATTCAGCCTATTATGAATTAAACATGTTTGCAATGACAATTAGAGATTATAGTTGCTTATGCGATGCTTAATTAGCTAGGAGTTTATAATAGTTTACCTTGCGTGCCAACATGCTATTAAAATGGTTGTGATGTGGTATGATAGGGTGGTATCCTCCTTTGAACGATTCGGGTGGCTCGACTTGACACATGTTCACGCATGTAGTTGAAACAAAATCAACATAGCCTCCACGATATTTATGTTCATGGTGGATTATATCCTACTCATGCTTGCACTCAATGTTTATTAATTTTAATACATGTTCATGACTGTTGTCGCTCTCTATTTGGTCGCTTCCCAGTCTTTTTCTAGCCTTCACTTGTACTAAGAAGGAATACTGCTTGTGCATCCACTTCCATAAACCCCAAAGTTATTCCATATGAGTCCACTATACCTTCCTATATGTGGTATCTACCTGCCGTTCCAAGTAAATTTGTATGTGCCAACTTTAAACCTTTGAATGAAATTCTGTTTTGTATGCTCGAATAGCTCATGTATCAACTAGGGTTGTCTATATCTTCCATGCTAGGCAGGTTATTCTCAAGAGGAGTGGACTCCGCTCCTCACTCACGAGAAAATGGCTGGTCACCGGGATGCCCAGTCGCATGCTCAAACCAAATCAAAATAATTGCAAACAAAACTCCCCCAGGACTGTTGTTAGTTGGAGGCACCCATTGTTTCAGGCAGCCATGGATTGACGCTTGTTGGTGGTGGGGGAGTATAAACTTTACCACTATGTTTGGGAACCGCCTATAATGTGTGTAGCATGGAAGATATCAAGATCTCTCGGTTGTTATGTTGGCAATGAAAGTATGCCGCTCAAAATATTATTTATCTCTATTTCAAAATCGAGCTCTGACACCTCTACAAATCCCTGTTTCCCTCTGCGAAGGGCCTACCTGTTTACTTTTATGTTGAGTCATCATCCTCTTATTAAAAAGCACCAGTTAGAGAGCATCGCTGTCATTTGCATGCATTACTATTAGTTTATATTGAGTATGACTGGATCTCTTTTACCATGAATTACAATGTTTAGTCAGTCCTTGATCTTCAGAGGTGCTCTGCATTTATGTTTGTGGTCTCAGACAGGGCTAGCGAGATACCATCTTGTTATATCATATTATGATTTTTTGAGAAAGTGTTGTCATCCAAGATATATGATTATTGCTTGCTAGTTGATTATGCCATTGACATGAGTAAATATGAGACCTAAGTGTTATTGTGAATATGGTTAGTTCATAATATTTGCTGAAAACTTGAATGCTTGCTTTACATATTTACAACAACAAGAGCAACAGAGTTTGTAAAAGTTTTTCTTTATCACTTTCAGTTTATCAACTGAATTGCTTGAGGACAAGCAAAGGTTTAAGATTGGGGGAGTTGATACGTCTCCATCGTATCTATTTTTCCAAACACTTTTGCCCTTGTTTTGGACTCTAACTTGCATGATTTAAATGGAACTAACCCGGACTGACGTTGTTTTCAGCAGAATTGCCATGGTGTTATTTTTATGCAGAAATAAAAGTTCTCGGAATGACCTGAAACTTCACGGATAATATTTTTGGAATAAATAAAAAATACTGGTGAAAGAATCAAGACCAGGGGGCCCACACCCTGTCCACGAGGGTGGGGGCACGCCTACCCCCCTAGGCACGCCCCCTGCCTCGTGGGCCACCTGGTGTTCCACCGACCTCAACTCCAACTCTACATATTCATGTTCGGGGAGAAAAAAATCAGAGAGAAGGATTCATCACGTTTTACGATACGGAGCCGCCGCCAAGCCCTAATCTCTCTCGGGAGGGATGATCTGGAGTCCGTTCGGGGCTCCAGAGAGGGGAATCCATTGCCGTCGTCATCATCAACCTTCCTCCATCACCAACTTCATGATGCTCACCGCCGTGCGTGAGTAATTCCATCATAGGCTTGCTGGACGGTGATGGGTTGGATGAGATTTACCATGTAATCGAGTTACTTTTGTTAGGGTTTGATCTCTAGTATCCATTATGTTCTGAGATTGATGTTGCTATGACTTTGGATTCTTAATGCTTGTCACTAGGGCCCGAGTGCCATGATTTCAGATCTGAACCTATTATGTTTTCATGAATATATGTGAGTTCTTGATCCTATCTTGAAGTCTATAGTCACCTATTATGTGTTATGATCCATTAACCCCGAAGTGACAATAATCGGGATACTTACCGGTGATGACCATAGTTTGAAAAGTTCATGTATTCACTAAGTGTTAATGCTTTGGTTCGGTACTCTATTAAAAGGAGGCCTTAATATCCCTTAGTTTCCAATAGGACCCCGCTGCAATGGGAGGGTAGGACAAAATATGTCATACAAGTTCTTTTCCATAAGCACGTATGACTATATTTGAAATACATGCCTACATTACATTGATGAACTGGAGCTAGTTCTGTGTCACCCTATGTTATAACTATTGCATGAGGAATCGCATCCGACATAATTCTCCATCACTGATCCAATGCCTACGAGCTTTTCACATATTGATCTTTGCTTAGTTACTTTACCGTTGCCACTGTTACAATTACTACATAACTACTACTGTTACTTTTGCCACCGTTACCGTTACTTCCATACTACTTTTCTACTAAATACTTTGCTGCAGATATTAAGTTATCCAGGTGTGGTTGAATTGACAACTCAACTGCTAATACTTGAGAACATTCTTTGGCTCCCTTGTGTGGAATCAATAAATTTGGGTTGAATACCCTACCCTCGAAAACTGTTGCGATCCCCTATACTTGTGGGTTATCACTGGCCCAAAAGAGGTGTATAGTGGTCTCTTCGCCCGACGTTGCCGAGGAAGCTGACGACCATTACCGGCGGCACGCACCCAAGCATCGGGCTAGAGTATGCGGGCATGTCTCGTTCGCCGGCTACGACATCGAGGTTATCGACAACGATGCCCTGAGGCGGACTATGTCACATGTTAAGTGGCCCACCCCCAACCCCTCGGGTTCAACCGCCATCGATCTCATCCATGGCCCCATCGCTGATCTCCTCTGGCTTGCTGTCAACAATTTGCCATTCTACATCGCCACCAAGCCCCTTTTGTCATTTCTCAAGGACACGTTCTACGATGCAGCTTGGGATCCACAGCTTCCACGTCAGACCTCATCGAGGGCGACCACGAGGAGGGCACCCTCTCCGGCTCTTCCAAGGGGAAAGAGCCCATCTGCTCTTCCAAGGGGAAAGCGCCCGTCTACGACATCAGGGAGAGCACCCTATAGTCGTGCTCTTCCAAGGGAAGGAGCCCATATGCGACAACATGGAGCGCATCCAGAGTCCGTGCTCTTCCCACGGGAACGAGCCCGTCTGTGACAAGTGAGGAAACCCATGATTTGTTTATTTCAGTTGTTCACAATGTGATCTCTATATGTGCAATTATTTACTGTGCAGTACATTTCATCAATCCAGTTTTAAACATACCGATAGGAATGCATATATTTGCTCATTGTTAAGCCTGTTATAGCTAGCATATGCCTCTTTTAAAGTTTATTTTATTGTTCGGTTGTTTGTAGTTAGCATATGTTCAGTTTCAAATGCTATCGGTTGTTCGTAGTATGCCTTGTTTATTCCAGTTATTCACAACGTGATGTTCTATATGTGCAAGTATGAACTGTGGAGTTCAATTTCATCAGTACCAGCTTCAACAATACCACTATGAATGACTACATTTGGTTGTTGCATCTTGTAGTTAACACGCCTTTTCATTTTTATTTGACCATAACCAGTGTACTTAGACCGGCACAATACCAATTTGAATGACCATGTTTGCTTGTTGTTAAATGTTAGGCCTGTTGCAGTTAGCACACCTTTCCACTTGTTTTGCTTTACTAGTGTGCTTAAACCTGCACACTGAAGCTATCTTTTGGTGATTATTTTGTCTGCCATGTGTAATTTTCGTTGATGTTTAGCATGGTGTTCTTAACATGCTTCTTGATGTACCTACACAGGACAATTTTGGGAACAATTGTTGTTTTCCATCGAGGTTGGTTTCATCCCATGGTTTATATCTACTCATTGTTCAGGATATCCGTAGCTGGTACCATATAGGCCGGCGGCTGATAAGGGACTAATCGGTGAATCGGACTTTTAACTGAATATATCTGCAACCCATTTTTCCTTAGGGTAACTAGGGCCATATGTAATATATCTGAGGCCACATAGCAACATGCACTGTACTTAATGTCTAAATATGCAATCCTAGGATACATAGCAACAAGGAAGAGTGTTACATTAATGTTCTAATAATGTCTAGATATGCGTAGAAGAGCAGCAGCAGTAATAGCAGCAACACAGCCATGTTTGGATACTCAACTTAGCTAGAGTTTAGATTTAGTTTCTAGCTCATTACTAACCCTGAACTAACTCCATCCAAAGAGTTGTTTGGATGGCAGGGTTAGATTTACAATAAATGCACTAGGAGAACTAGCTCCAATTAGCACCTCTTGGGTTGGATACTAGTTTTTTTGGGTGGGTTATAGATGCAACTAGCTCAAACTAGCCCTCATGTTTAGATATACTTTAGGGCTATTTGAGCCCGAACTAGCTCAAACTAACTGTAACCCGTGGATACAACGGCAGATAATTTTTAAGAATGAACTAAACTCCTTCCGGCCCATAATATAAGATGTTAATTCATCTAATATGTGAGTATATTGGATGTTATAAGATACTCCCTCCGTTCCTAAATATTTGTCTTTTTAGAGATTTCAAATGGACTACCACATACGGATGTATATAGACATATTATAGAAGAGTGTTGTACTACATCATTGTGCAATTGTTGTTTAGCTTCTAATATTAACTTGGTGCTTTTAGGTGCATATGTCATTGGTAAAGATCCGTGTTTCGACCCTTTCTGCGTATGGGGCAATGAGATATTGATGAACCAGCATCATGTGAGGAAGCTGATAAAGATTGTTAGTAAAATGGGTCCAAAGATGGCAATTAAACTATTTGTTTACACTTTATCTAAGACAACAGCGAACTGCAGGATGGTAAGTAAGAACTCTGCAGCCTTCTTTTTACTGCCCATAATGAGTTGTGTTAGATGACAATGTCTGAAATCTTATTCCTTTGCAGTGGTTGCCAAAGCAGTTTACTCAAGATTACCTCTCAAACTACATGATTGGTGGGCATGCAAAGGTTAAAGTATTTCTACCAGAACACGATGATTATCTAGATGTTTTCATGAAGACCGTGAAGGATGGGCGGTCGGCCATCACAAGGGGTTGGACTAGAGTCGTGCGTGCCTTCTGCATTGGAGGAGGGCACAATATGGGCATTCCGCTTCACCTTGTTCAGCAAACAGAATATATTTCGCCTCTTTCCTTACCGTCTTTAATAGTATACAACTGTGGTTCATCATTCTTTATTTGGTTCTTATGTAATTCTTGAACATGTGTACCTATGAATCGAATAATGCATTCGTTGTTTGAACCTGATGGGTATGAATAAAGTTTTAGCATACATTCAAATTCAAATCCAAATCCGGTACAATTTGGAAAAGCAGCAATTAAATTACGGTGAAATTACGCTCTCCAGGTTGTTACCGCACACACGGTTGGTGATACGTCTCCAACATATCTATAATTTTTGATTTCTCCATGCTATATTATCTACTGTTTTGGGCAATATTGGGCTTTATTATCCACTTTTATATTATTTTTGGGACTAACCTATTAACCGGAGGCCTAGCCCAGATTTGTTGTTTTATGCCTATTTCAGTGTTTCGAAGAAAAGGAATATCAAACGGAGTCGAAACGAAACGAAATCAACTGGAGAAGTTATTTTTGGAAGGAAAGCTACAGGATAGACTTGGACCCCACGTCAAGAAAGGAGGGAGCTGGCCACGAGGGTGGGGTGCGCGCCCACCCCCCTAGGGCGCGCCCCCTGCCTCGTGGGGCCCCTGGAGCTCCACCGACGTACCTCCTGCACCCATATATACCTACGTATCGTAAAACTTCCAGAACAAAGATTAGATCGGGAGTTCCGCCTCCGCAAGCCTCTGTAGCCACCAAAAACCAATCAGGACCCTGTTGCGGCACCCTGCCGGAGGGGGGAACCCTCACCGGTGGCCATATTCATCATCCCGGTGCTCTCCATGATGAGGAGGGAGTAGTTCACCCTCGGGGCTGAGGGTATGTACCAGTAGCTATGTGTTTGATCTCTCTCTCTCTCTCTCTCTCTCTCTCTCTCTCTCTCTCTCGTGTTCTTGATTTGGCACGATCTTGATGTATCGGGAGCTTTGCTATTATAGTTGGATCTTATGTTTCTTCTCCCCCTCTTCTCTCTTGTAATGGATTGAGCTTACCCTTTGTAGTTATGTTATCGGATTGAGTCTTTAAAGATTTGAGAAGACTTGATGTATGTCTTGCGTGGGATAACCGTGGTGACAATGGGTTATTCTATTGATCACTTGATGTATGTTTTGGTGATCAACTTGCGGGTTTCGTGACATTGGGAACCTATGCATAGGGGTTGGCACGCGTTTTCATCGTGATTCTCCGGTAGAAACTTTTGGGCACTCTTTGAGGTTATATGTGTTGGTTGAATAGATGAATCAGAGATTGTGTGATGCATATCGTATAATCATACCCACAGATACTTGAGGTGACATTGGAGTGTCTAGGTGACATTAGGGTATTGGTTGATTTGTGTCTTAAGGTGTTATTCTAGTACGAACTCTAGGGCTGTTTGTGACACTTATAGGAATAGCCAACGGATTGATTGGAAAGAATAACTTTGAGGTGGTTTCATACCCTACCATAATCTCTTCGTTTGTTCTCCACTGTTAGTGACTTTGGAGTGACTCTTTGTTGCATGTTGAGGGATAGTTATATGATCCAATTATGTTATTATTGTTGAGAGAACTTACACTAGTGAAAGTATGAACCCTAGGCCTTGTTTCAAAGCATTGCAATACCGTTTACGCTCACTTTTACCGCTCTCTACCTTGCTGTTTTTATATTTTCAGTTTACAAAAACCTATATCTACCATCCATATTGCACTTGTATCACCATCTCTTCGCCGAACTAGTGCACCTATACAATTTACCATTGTATTGGGTGTGTTGGGGACACAAGAGACTCTTTGTTATTTGATTGCAGGGTTTTTTGAGAGAGACCATCTTCATCCTACGCCTCCCACGGATCGATAAACCTTAGGTCATCCACTTGAGGGAAATTTGCTACTGTCCTACAAACCTCTGCACTTGGAGGCCCAACAATGTCTACAAGAAGAAGGTTGAGTAGTAGACATCAAGCTCTTTTCTGGCGCCGTTGCCGGGGAGGCTAGGTAAGTGAAGGTATATCTTTAGATCTTGCAATCGAATCTTTTTGTTTCTTGTTTTAGCACTAGCCTAGTTTATAAAAGAAAACTACAAAAAAAGGAATTGAGCTTGCCTCATATGCTTCATCTTTTTAATATCTTTCGTGAGTATGATGGGAAGGAAAATTGTGCCAAAGTGTTAGAAGAAGAATGCATTAAAATGTTTGGCACTAAATATTTGAATGATGAGCATGATTGCAATGTTGTTAGTATGAATTCTTTGAATATACATGATGCTAATGATATGCAAAGCCACAAGCTTGGGGAAGCTATGTTCGATGAAGATGATATTTTTTGTCCCCCAAGCTTTGATGAGCAAATTTACTATGATGAAAGCATGCCTCCTATCTATGATGATTATTGGTGATGACTTTTATGCTATAAATAATAATGATATCCATGAAACTTGTCATCTTGATCTTAATTCTCAATCATATGATAGTTATTTTGTTGAGTTTGCTCCCACTACTATTCATGAGAAGAATTTTGCTTATGTGGAGAGTAGGAAAAACTCTATGCTTGTAGATCATGAAAAGAATGCTTTAGGAGCTGGTTATATTGTTGAATTCATTCATGATGCTACTAAAAATTATTATGAGAGAGGATCATATGCTTCTACATATTGCATTAATATCAAGTTTCCTCTCTATGTGCTTAAAATCTTGAAGTTATGCTTGTTTTACCTTCCTATGCAAGTTGTTTATTGTTCCCATAAGTTGTTTGCTCACAAAACCCCTATGCATAGGAAGTGGGTTAGACTTAAATGTGCTAGTCATATTCTTCATGATGCTCTCTTTATGTTTCAATTCCTATCTTTTATGTGAGCATCACTGAAATCATCATGCCTAGCTAGGGGCGTTAAACGATAGCGCTTGTTGGGAGGTAACCCAACTTTATTTTAGTTTATTGATTTTCGGTTATGTTTAGGAATAAATAATCCATCTAGCTTATGTTTAGATGTGGTTTTGTGTTTTAATTAGTGTTTGTGCCAAGTAGAACCTTTGGGAAGGCTTGGGTGAAGTCTTTATGATCATGCTGTGAAAAACAGAAACTTTAGCGCTCACGAGATTAGCTAGAACTTTTTACTGGAGAGTGATATTTAGTTGATTATTTTTGCAGATGATTACTAGACAAATTCCTCAGGTCCGCCAATTTAGTTTAGAATTTTTGGAGTTCCATAAGTTTGCGTTAGTTACAGATTACTACAGACTGTTCTGTTTTTGGCAGATTCTGTTTTCATTGTGTTGCTTGCTTATTTTGATGAATGTATGGCTAGTAAAAGGTTTTAAAACCATAAAGTTGGAGTATATTAGGTTTAACACCAATATAAATAAAGAATGAGTTCATTACAGTACCATGAAGTGGTGTTTTGTTTTCTTTCGCTAACGGAGCTCACGAGTTTTCTGTTAAGTTTTGTGTTGTGAAGTTTTCAAGTTTTGGGTAAAGATTCGATGGACTATGGAATAAGGAGTGGCAAGAACCTAAGCTTGGGGATGACCAAGGCACCCCAAGGTAATATTCAAGGACAACCAAGCGTCTAAGCTTGGGGATGCCCCGGATGGCATCCCCTCTTTCGTCCTCGTTCATCGGTAACTTTACTTGGAGCTATATTTTTATTCACCACATGATATGTGTTTTGCTTGGAGCGTCATTTCATTTTCTTTTGTTTTGCTTGCTGTTTGAATAAAATACCAAGATCTGAAATTCTTAAATGTTAGAGAGTCTTCACATGGTTGCATAATTATTCGACTACTCATTGGTCTTCACTTATATCTTTCAGAGTAGTTTTTTGTTGCTCTAGTGCTTCACTTATATATTTTTAGAGCACGGTGGTGGATTTGTTTTATAGAAAACTATTGATCTCTCATGCTTCACTTAGATTATTTCGAGAGTCTTAAATAGCATGGTAATTGCTTTAATAAACCTAATATGCTAAGCATAAATGATTTGTAAAAATTCTTATGAGTGTGTTGAATACTAAGAAAAGTTTGATGCTTGATGATTGTTTTGAGATATGGAGATGGTGATATTAGAGTCATGCTAGTTGAGTAGTTGTGAATTTGAGAAATACTTGAGTTAAAGTTTGTGATTCCCGTAGCATGCACGTATGGTGAACCGTTATGTGATGAAGTCGGAGCATGATTTATTTATTGATTGTCTTCCTTATGAGTGGCGGTCGGGGACGAGCGATGGTCTTTTCATACCAATCTATCCCCCTAGGAGCATGCGCATAATACTTTGCTTTGATAACTTCTAGATTTTTTGCAATAAGTATATGAGTTATTTATGACTAATGTTGAGTCCATGGATTATACGCACTTTTCCTTCCTTCCACCATTGCTAGCCTCTCTAATACCGCGCACCTTTCACCAGTATCATACATCCACCATATACCTTCCTCAAAACAGCCACCATACCTACCTATTATGGCATTTCCATAGCCATTCCGAGATATATTGACATGCAACTTTCCACCGTTCCGTTTATTATGACACGCTCCATCATTGTCATATTGCTTAGCATGATCATGTAGTTGACATTGTATTTGTGGCAAAGCCACCGTTCATAATTCTTTCATACATGTCACTCTTGATTCATTGCATATCCCGGTACACCACCGGAGGCATTCATATAGAGTCATATCTTGTTCTAAGTATTGAGTTGTAATTCTTGAGTTGTAAATAAATAAAAGTGTGATGATCATCATTATTAGAGCATTGTCCCAATGAGGAAAGGATGATGGAGACTATGATTTCCCCACAAGTCGGGATGAGACTCCGGACAAAAATAAAAAAATAAAAAAGAGGCCATAAAAAATAAAAAGAGAAAGGCCCAAATAAAAAAATAAAAAAATGAGAGAAAAAGAGAGAAGGGACAATGCTACTATCCTTTTACCACACTTGTGCTTCAAAGTAGCACCATAATCTTCATGATAGAGAGTCTCTTGTTTTGTCACTTTCATATACTAGTGGGAATTTTTCATTATAGAACTTGGCTTGTATATTCCAATGATGGGCTTCCTCAAAATGCCCTAGGTCTTCGTGAGCAAGCGAGTTGGATGCACACCACTTAGTTTCTTTTGTTGAGCTTTCATACACTTATAGCTCTAGTGCATCCGTTGCATGGCAATCCCTACTCACTCACATTGATATCTATTGATGGGCATCTCCGTAGCCCGTTGATACGCCTAGTTGATGTGAGACTATCTTCTCCTTTTTGTCTTCTCCACAACCACCATCCTATTCCACCCATAGTGCTATGTCCATGGCTCACGCTCATGTATTGCGTGAAGATCGAAAAAGTTTTGGAAATGTTTAAGTATGAAACAATTGCTTGGCTTGTCATCGGGGTTGTGCATGATTTAAATACTTTATGTGGTGAAGATAGAGCATAGCCAGACTATATGATTTTGTAGGGATAACTTTATTTGGCCATGTTATTTTGAGAAGACATAATTGCTTTGTTAGTATGCTTGAAGTATTATTATTTTTATGTCAATATGAACTTTTGTCTTGAATCTTTCGAATCTGAATATTCATATCACAATTAAGAAGAATTACATTGAAATTATGCGAAGTAGCACTCCGCATCAAAAATTCTTTTTTATCATTTACCTACTCGAGGACGAGCAGGAATTAAGCTTGCGGATGCTTGATACGTCTCCAACGTATCTATAATTTTTGATTTCTCCATGCTATATTATCTACTGTTTTGGGCAATATTGGGCTTTATTATCCACTTTTATATTATTTTTGGGACTAACCTATTAACCGGAGGCCCAGATTTGTTTATTTATGCCTATTTCAGTGTTTCGAAGAAAAGGAATATCAAACGGAGTCGAAACGGAACGAAATCAACTCGAGAAGTTATTTTTGGAAGGAAAGCTACAGGATAGACTTGGACCCCATGTCAGGAAAGGAGGGAGCTGGCCACGAGGGTGGTGGCACGCCCCCTGCCTCGTGGGGCCCCCGAAGCTCCACCGACGTACCTCATGCACCCATATATACCTACGTATCGTAAAACTTCCAGAACAGAGATTAGATCGGGAGTTCCGCCACCGCGAGCCTCTATAGCCACCAAAAACCAATCGGGACCCTGTCCCGGCACCCTGCCGGAGGGGGGAACCCTCACCGGTGGCCATCTTCATCATCCCGGTGCTCTCCATGACGAGGAGGGAGTAATTCACCCTCGGGGCTGAGGGTATGTACCAATAGCTATGTGTTTGATCTCTCTCTCTCTCTCGTGTTCTTGATTTGGCACGATCTTGATGTATCGGGAGCTTTGCTATTATAGTTGGATCTTATGTTTCTTCTCCCCCTCTTCTCTCTTTTAATGGATTGAGCTTCCCCTTTGTAGTTATGTTATCAGATTGAGTCTTTAAAGATTTGAGAAGACTTGATGTATGTCTTGCGTGGGATAACCGTGGTGATAATGGGTTATTCTATTGATCACTTGATGTATGTTTTGGTGATCAACTTGCGGGTTTCGTGACATTGGGAACCTATGCATAGGGGTTGGCACGCGTTTTCGTCGTGATTCTCCGGTAGAAACTTTGGGGCACTCTTTGAGGTTCTATGTGTTGGTTGAATAGATGAATCTGCGATTGTGTGATGCATATCATATAATCATACCCACGGATACTTGAGGTGACATTGGAGTATGTAGGTGGCATTAGGGTTTTGGTTGATTTGTGTCTTAAGGTGTTATTCTAGTACAAACTATAGGGCTGTTTGTGACACTTATAGGAATAGCCCAACGGATTGATTGGAAAGAATAACTTTGAGGTGGTTTCGTACCCTACCATAATCTCTTCGTTTGTTCTCCATTGTTAGTGACTTTCGAGTGACTCTTTGTTGCATGTTGAGGGATAGTTATATGATCCAATTATGTTATTATTGTTGAGAGAACTTACACTAATGAAAGTATGAACCCTAGGCCTTGTTTCAAAGCATTGCAATACCGTTTACGCTCACTTTTACCGCTCTCTACCTTGCTGTTTTTATATTTTCAGTTTACAAAAACCTATATCTACCATCCATATTGCACTTGTATCACCATCTCTTTGCCGAACTAGTGCACCTATACAATTTACCATTATATAGGGTGTGTTGGGGACACAAGAGACTCTTTGTTATTTGGTTGCAGGGTTGTTTGAGAGACCATCTTCATCCTACGCCTCCCACGGATTGATAAACCTTAGGTCATCCACTTGAGGGAAATTTGCTATTGTCCTACAAACCTCTGTACTTGGAGGCCCAACAACGTCTACAAGAAGAAGGTTGAGTAGTAGACATCAGTTGGTAAAACACATACGTTTGCGATATGCACCATAATCCGAGACGGTTCACAGAGAGGAAACGTGTGCAAGCATGCACACAGTTGCCATTTGCAAAGCGTGTGCGATGTCAGACAATATCACAAATGGTGCGGGCAAACTAAACGTTTGTGTTAGTTGCCTTATCGTACACGATTCGCAACCATGAACTGTTTCTGATGAATTATGCATCATAAACGTTGCACCACAGAATAGCGTGTGCGATTGCTGTCGTGTACAACGATGTTACGACGGTCTGATGTTTAGTAATCCTGTCTGACACTCGTACGATGATTAGCTAATCTTCTTAACGGTGAACCGTTTGTGATGGGCCGCACATCATACACATTCTATAATAGTGAATCATTTGTGATGGGCCGCCAATCGTAAACGTAGCACCACAGAATACCGACTGCGATGGCAATGCGAGCAAAAAGGAGTAGGAGTACTGTAGGGGCCCTATCCCCGGCGGTTTCTGGGTCGTGTGGGAAGGACCCCCCTATCGCCCACACTCACTTGGCGACGGTTCCAAATGACGTCACGGAAAGGGGTTTTAAAACGTTTGTTTAGGACCGACGCGCACTAGTGGGCAATGCTTCAAAACTCTACATTTTTGGTTAAGTGATCTAATATCATATTAATTCCATAGGAAATCCAATACTATTAAAAGGAGATGAGGTTTTGATCATGACTCAACTGCTCAAGTGCTTAGTGATATTACTCCAAAAATCCTCAAACACTTTCTCCAATTCACACATGTCCAAACCCTAAAGTTTCATCTCGGTCCCACCGAAAAGTTCTACCCCGGACTCACCGAGTTGATCATATACACTACTAGAGCCAAACCCTAGAATTTCGGTCTCACTGAGATTGCGATCGGTCTCACCGAGTTGCATTGACCAAGTTCCTGTAAGCCAATATGTTCATTTCAGAATTACCGAGTTGAACTGATCGGAACTATCATAATGAAGTTATGCCTAGGTTATCACATTTCGGTCTGTCCGAGATTTGCACTTCGGTTCCACCGAAAGTCCAATGTTCATATCTTTCGCACACTTAGGTCTCACCGAGTTTTTGGGCCGGTGTCACCGAGTTGAGCCAAAAGTGTGTAACGGTTGGATTTTGGGTGAAGTCTATAAATACCCCTCTACCCCTTCCTACTCTCTAAGAGAGTCATCAGAACGAATCTACACTTCCACCATTCATTTTCTGAGAGAGAACCACCTACTCATGTTTTGAGATCAATAGATTCCAATCGAACCATTTGAACCTTGATTTCTAGCCTACCCAAGTTGCTTTCCACTTGAATCCCTCTCCTACCCAACCAGAATATATGAGAGAGTGACTAAGTGTTGGGAGACTATCCTTTCAAGCACAAGAGCAAGGAGTTCATCATCAGCAACACATCTATTACCTTTTTGGAGAGTGGTGTCTCCTAGATTGGTTAGGTGCCACTTGGGAGCCTCCGGGATCTTGTGGAGTTGAACCAAGGAGTTTGTAAGGGCAAGGAGATGGCCTACTTCATGAAGATCTACCCAGAGTGAGGCTAGCCCTTAGTGGATGTAAGCCATGATGGAATAGACAAGTTGCTTCTTCGTGGACCCTTCGTGGGTGGAGCCCTCCGTGGACTTGCGCAACAGTTACCCTCCATGGGTTGAAGTCTCTATCAATGTGGACGTACGATAGCACCACCTATCGAAACCACGCCAAAAATCATCGTGTCTCCATTGCATTTGATTTCTCCGATCCCTCCTTTACGTCCACATGCAAAGTCTTTAATTTCCGCTGCTTAACTCTTAGACTTGCATGTGTAGGGTGTTGCTTGACTTGGTAGAATTGCTAAAACTTGCCTACAACTAAAATTGGGAAAATCATAAGTTTTTATTTGGTTAAGTAGTCTAATCACCCCCCTAGACATACTTTTGATCCTACAACCCTAGAAAACGTGTAGTTGTGACATGCCTTAGAAACCGTGCAGTTCCAATTCCCACCCTTGGGGGCTTGCAGTTGCGACTTGCCTTGAAAAACATGCAGTAGTGACTCCCCCTTGGGGACATGCAGTTGCGACAAACCCTAGAAAACTTGCAGTTGCGACATGCCTTGGAAACCATGTGGTTCCGGTTCACACCTCTGGGGGCTTGCAGTTGAGACAACCCCTAGAAACTTGCCGTTGTGACCTGGCTTGGGAAAAGATGCATTAGTGATTCTCTTTGGTGATATGCAGTTGCGACCTGCCTTGGAAAAACATGCACTTGTGATTCCCCATCTTTACACTTGCCTTTGGAAAAGTGCAGTTGTGATTCCCCTATGGGGACATGCAATTGTGCCCCCCTCCCTTGAGTTCTTCACTCTTGCGACCCCCTCTCAAAGTAACTTGTGGTTGCGAGCCCCTCAAAAAATACTTGCAGTGGCACCCTCAAGCATGGCATTTAAAACATAAAAAGGATAGAAAAAATGTAGGGGGAAAGAGGACACAAAAAAGGAATTAAAAACATGAGAGAAAACTTGACAAGAAAACTTACGAAAATTGTGATCGACGTTGGAAAAACATGGGAGTTGTGACATGCCTTGGAAAATCAACGATAAGAGTAGTAGACCTAAAAAAAGAGATAATCTATACCTACTTAATAAAGCAAGATGCGTTTCTTCAATTTTTTTTCATCCGTTCACCTGAAAAGTTCTTTTTCCCTATCCAAGGTGGTACTAAATTCTTATGCTTCGCCTGAAAAAAAAGGCATTTACATATTTTCGTACGTGGGCCACGCACTGTGGCCCAGCGAAGCCAGCCCACTTATTTTTCTGCCCACGCAGCTGGGAAAACTCTTTTTTCCGCACAGCGTGACAAATAGTCGGAGTGTCGCTGGCCCAGTTTTCTTTGTTTCTGTGTTTTACTTCTATTTTTATTCTTCTACCCCTATCTCTTTTTTCCCTTCCAAGTTTAGTTTTCTTATAGAATTTATTTCATAAATTCAATATTATCAAAAAACGTTACAAATTAAAAAAATCAAATTATAGAAAATGTAAGGAATTCCAACATTTTGTTGCTATTTTGAAAAATATTCAAAACTTGAAAAAGTTTCCCACTTTTTCAAAAACTTTTGTTATTTTTCAAAATTGTTCAAGATTTCTAAAATGAACATGGAATTTAAAAAAATTCTACAAACTCGAAAAATATTCATGTTTTAGTAAACTTTTCACAATTCGAAATAATGTTAAAAGCTACACATTTTTGAAAATCTTATGAATTTTCAACACATGTTCCCGTGCTAAAAAAATGTTCACAAATTCAAATAATGGTCATGTTTTTATTAAAATTGGTTATATACCCCTACTTTTTTACTAATAAAGCAAGGTGCGTTTCTCCGATTTTTTCATCCATTCACCGCCGAAAAGTTCTTTTTCCCTATCCGAGGTGGTACTAAAATCTTATGCTTCGTCTGCAAAAAAAAAAAGGCTTTTCCAGATTTTCGTACATGGCCCGCGCACTGTGGCCCAGCGATGCCAGCCCACTTATTTTTCTGCCCACGTAGCCGGGAAAACTCTATTTTCCGCACAGGCAGACAAATAGTCGGAGTGTCGCTGGTCCAGTTTTCTTTGTTTCTGTGTTTTACTTCTATTTTTATTCTCCTACCCCTATCTCTTTTTTCCCTTCCAAGTTTAGTTTTCTTAAAGAATTTATTTCATAAATTCAAAATTCTCAAAAAACTTTACAAATTAAAAAATCAAATTATAGAAAATGTTCGGAATTCCAACATTTTGTTGATATTTTGAAAAATATTCAGAACTTGAAAAAGTTTCGCACTTTTTCAAAAACTGTTGTTATTTTTGAATTTTTTTCAAGATTTCTAAAATGAAAATGGAATTTTAAAAATGCTCGAAATTCGAAAAATATTCCTGTTTTAGTGAAATTTTCACAATTCAAAATAATGTTAAAAGGTACACATTTTTGAAAATCTTATGAATTTTCAACACATGTTCCCGTGCTAAACAAATGTTCATAAATTCAAACAATGGTCATGTTTTCATAAAAATTGGTGTTTTAAAAAATTGTTTGTGAATTTCAAAAGATATTCATGTTTCAAATTTTGTTCGCGTTTTTCTACAATTCAAAATAATGTTAAAAGATACATATTTTCAAAAAATGTTATGAATTTTCAACACATGTTCTCATGCTGAAAAATATTCATAATTCAAATAATGTTCATATTTTGATAAAAAAGTTGGTGTAGTAATAACATTTGTACGAGAGAAATGAACGTATTCGCACATTTGTTTTAGGTTTTTTTTAACACACATTTGTTTTACGTTGAGGATAAGTCGTGACAGTGATTTGTGGTATCTTGCCTGCGGTGCGCTACCAGGAGAACTCGTATAGTATGCAGGGATTGTAACATAGGAGTATTCTACTATGCCCACGGTCAACTCTTGAGGACAGGAGAGCTGCATGAGCTTGGCTGGTTCGCCAATAGTAGGTCTCTTGGCGCCCTACCGGGCATCTCCATGAGTTGACATGACATACAGTTAACGAAGCAAGCAAGCAACCAACGCTGTTATGCCCTGAAAACGAGTGCCGCGCAGACTCCTATATATAGATATCGCGTCCCGTTATGCCCTGAAAGTAGATTAACCACCTCCCTCCAGTTTCCGGTCCTCGCAACAGCACAGGCCCAGGCCGGAACCGGGGACGATCGGCCATGGCCACCACCGTCAACCCCGCTGACCCGGAGGCCCTAGCCGCCGGCGAAAGCGAGCAGAAAGCGAGGGGCGTCGCCATGTCCCTGCTTGTCGGGGCGAGAGACAACCTGACGTTCCGGTCGGTGTGGTCGGAGCTGAACGGCGCCATGGGCGACCTGGGCACCTACATCCCCATCATCCTCTCGCTGGCGCTCTCCCGCAACCTCGACCTCGGCACCACCCTCATCTTCACCGGCGTCTACAACGCCGTCACCGGTCTCCTCTACGGCGTCCCCATGCCAGTCCAGCCCATGAAGACCATCGCCGCCGTCGCCCTCTCCGACGCCTCCTTCGGGGTCCCGGAGATGATGGCCGCCGGCATCCTCACCTCCGCCTTCGTCTTCTTCCTTGGAATCACCCGCCTCATGAAGCTCGTCTACTGGTTCGTCCCTCTCCCTGTCGTCCGCGGCATCCAGCTTGCCCAGGGGCTCAACTTCGCTATGGCCGCCGTCAAGTACATCCGCTACGAGCAGGACCTCGCCAAGAGCAAGTCCCTCGGCCGGCGCCCCTGGGCCGGCCTCGATGGCCTCGCCCTCGCCCTCGTGGCCATCATCTTCATCGTCCTTGTCGACGGCGCCGGCGACGATCACAGGAGCACCGCCGTCCAAGAAGAAGAAGAAGGACAAGGAGATGACGAGCAGGATAATAACCGTCGCTCTTCCTGCTTGCGTAATTTGAGACGGCGCTTGCGGTCGGCGACGATCCCGTCGGCGGTGATCGTGTTCGTGTTGGGCGTGGTCTTCGCCATCATCCGGCACCCGGCGGCGGTGAGGGAGCTGCGCGCGGGGCCATCGCGGATGCGCGTGGTGCACATATCGAGGGAGGCGTGGAAGCAGGGGCTGATCAAGGGCGCGATCCCGCAGATCCCGCTGTCGGTGCTCAACTCGGTGGTGGCGGTGTGCAAGCTGACGCGCGACCTGTTCCCGGAGAAGAAGGAGGCGTCGGCGACGTCGGTGTCGGTGACCATGGGCGCCATGAACCTGGTGGGTTGCTGGTTCGGCGCCATGCCGTGCTGCCATGGAGCGGGCGGGCTGGCGGGGCAGTACAAGTTCGGAGGGCGTAGCGGCGCGTGCGTGGCGGCGTTGGGCGGGCTGAAGCTGGCGCTGGGGCTGGTGCTCGGCGGCTCCGTGCTGCGCGTGCTCGCCGCGTTCCCCACGGGGCTTCTAGGCGTGCTGCTGCTGTTCGCCGGCGTGGAGCTGGCCATCGCGGCGAGGGACATGTCGTCCAAGGCGGAGGCGTTCGTCATGCTCGTCTGCACCGCAGTGTCGCTCGTGGGCTCCAGCGCCGCGCTGGGTTTCCTCTGCGGCATGGTCGCGCATGGCCTGCTTCTGCTCAGGGCACGCGCTATTTCCATCTGAAAAGTACTTTCTTCAGAGATGCTGATGCTTGCATGTACATCTCGTACATCCATCCTCATCGTTGTACTTCCTCCGTATGTCAAAAAAAACGTCATCATGAGACGGAGGGGCAGTATCTTAATTTATAGCGTCTCGTGTGCCACACTGTGTTGTGGTAAACCGGTGCATTTGCAAGTGTGGGGTTTCCTTTGTATAGTGCTGTACACCCATAGTTAGGTTTTTTATTTTACCAAATGTTGTTGGATCTTAATTTAGCAATTGCTTTCATTGATTGATTCTAGGTTGATCACCACACATGCCATGTGGTAGCGATTGCTTTCAAGTTTATTCTAGGACACATATGTACCAGTGGCTCGGCCGCGCGTCGCCTGGGCGTGCAGGGTGCACGCTGTCAGGTTACAAGGGAAATGCTATCATGGTGAGATATTTGCCCTAGACTTTTCATCTCCCTGATGTAAGTGTACTTTTTTTCTGTATCTATAATTGCCAAAATAAAACATAACGGCTCGTGTTCCCATTCCTAGCCGCTGCCGCTAAAGGCCTCCCCCACGTTGTCGCCTCAGTCCCTCTCCTCTCCCACGTTCGATGGCCTGGCGGACCCGTATGATCTTTTTTCTTATATTTTGTTTCCTTGGCGGCATAGACGAGGTGGCGGCGACGATCACGTATTGGAAAAGAACTGGTAATTTTGCTTCTCATTGACCTTGAATATTTTTATATATTGAGTATACACATTTAAAGTTCGATGTTAATTTTTTTGGATTATTTAAGGTTAGTTTGCTATTATGAAGGACTTAACTGCATGCCTCAATGCTCTGATGTGGCACAATATCACTATTCTACTCCTTCTCTCTTCTGCACTTCATAGGACTAATAACAACAGTTAAGTTAACAACCAATCTAGGGTTTATCTTTCCCTCCCCTATCCATCGGCGGCTAGGGCAAACTTTCCCCTCCAGGCTTCCCCAACAAGCCCATGCATTCGCCTCCCCACTGCCTGCCGCTCCGGTGGCCGGGGAGGGGAATCTCGGTGCCTCCGCTCCGGTTAGTAGTCTATGTTAGGGTTCTTTAGTCCTCGCATGTGCGGCGTTCAGGAGGATGGCGGCACTTCTTCTTCGTGTTTGTTTTTCGGGCTCCGATACTCCTCGAGTTTATCCATCTCAACGTAGTCGATGGAGCTCCGGTGTAGAATCCTGCCGTCTCTTGGCGCCGTGAGGTCAGGGTTTCTCGCCATGTGGCCAGATTTGGTGTCAGGTGCTTCAGATCTAGTCAAGGGTTCGATGATGACAACTATGACTCCAGGGCTGTAACACCCCTAGTGGTTAGCTACAGTGACCACATGCTAATGTCCCATGTCATCATGATCATTTTAATTAAATTGCATTTAGGAATTAATCCAACTTCAAATTCAAAATTCAGATGCAAGTCAAATATTTATATCTTCAAACATGTAAACAAAATAGTTCATAATCTTACAAATAATTCATAAATAATTATGTTGGGGAAAACAACTTCAGTAATATTCATAAAATGTTCCTGGATATTAAAACTGTGGACCAGCGACACCTTTTTAGCCGATTTAAATATCATAATTTAGATGAATTAAACTAGACCCCAAACATTTTGTGCCATCCCAAGATATTGTGTTAGAATTATGTGCCAGGTTTCATATATAATAAAATTCATTTGGTGGACCAATTAAATGTAAAACATTAACTAAACTGAAAGACAGAAAAAGAAAAAGGAAAAAAAACTAAAACCTACTGCACACCTGGGCCTTAGATCGCCATAGTGTAGCCCAGCCCAACTAGGCTGGCCTTTTCTTCCACCTCCCACTTGGGCAGGAGGCAGAGGCGCCATGGCCGCCCGCGCACAAGATGCCGCACGTGGTGTGCATCCCGCGGTCCTAGAGCTAGGTTAAGAGCAACCACGAGCCTCCTCTCTCCCCGTGAGAAACCCTAATCACCTTTCCCCCTCTCTCTCACTCGCTCTCTCGATCCGGAGCTTGCATCCAAGCTGTCGTCGCCGAGTCGACATCGTTACCGCGCACCGGAGCCTCCCCACGGCACCAGAAGATGTCCAGGAGACGTGCCTCTTCGTCGTCGTTATCTACGTCAACCTACTCGAGCTGGAGCGCCACGGAGCCGTCGCGATCGACCCATCCCCTCCGACCACGGACACCCGTGTCATCGCTCGATCCACTCACTTGCTACCTCTCCAACTCCTTCGAGCTCATCCTCCGCCTCACTGTGAGCTCCGCCACTTCTCCGGCTATTCCCGAGCTCGCATTCGAGATCGAGCACGCTCGCCGCCATGCCCGTAGGCCTATCGCCGCCGTACTTCATTATTGCGTCGCCGATGGCCTTGCCCGCCGATGCTGACCGTTGCATTGCGCTCCTAGCCTCTCTGGAGGCCGATTCGTCCCTTAAGAAGCCCATTGGAGCCCTGCATCGTCGCGCCCATGCACCCCTGTACTCCGGCCACCGCCTTCGTCATTGCTGCCACCGCTGTCGTGCCCCCTCCCCCGCTGCTACTTGCTCTTGCTACTCCAAGGCCGTCGCTGCTCTCTATTGCTCACCATAGACGCCCGTGCCCGTGCTCTGTTGTTGCCTGCTGCTGTTTGTTGCTCCCTGTTGTTGCACTGTCGTTGCCACCGTTGCCGCCTTTCCCGCGCCTGCTGCTACCTCCTGCTCCCCGCGTCGTTGGCCGCCTGGCCCACCGCTCCCCTGCAGCTCGCTCCATCCCCGCGAGCACACCGTCTACCCTGGCCGCGCTTGCTGCCGCCCGCTACCAGCTGGCCACGCCCACGGTTGCGCCTTCCTCCCCTACCTGCAGGCACGCATGCCCAATTCTTCTCTGTGGCCGGCTGGGCTACTGCCTAGTGGGGCCAGCCGATTTAATTAGGGCATAATGTGTGTTACTACTAACCCCCCTAATAGCCACTGACCCATGGGCCCATGCTAATAATTAAACCATTTGTTATAAACCTCTGAGATTGACAGTTGGGTCCCACCGTGTAATTAAACTAAATAACAAAATCACTTAAACATGCAGTCTATGACACATAGGCCCCATCTGCTAGTTTTGACCAACTGTTGACTGCTGATTAGACTATAGACTGGGTCAACTGGGCCCTTAACCCCACCGGTCAGACACATATGCACATTTGTGTGTACACTCTCTATGTACCCATAGTAGTTACATTTAATATATTTTCCGTACTCCCTCCGTTCACTTTTGTAAGATGTTTTAGACATTTAAGACAACCAAAACAGTTTAATTTCAGCTGTTTTAAACATCTTACAAAAGTGAACGAAGGGAGTATTAACAATAATTCAGTACATTTAGACATTCAATTAAACTTTGATAATTCATAGAAAAAAAATCATAACTCCGATGAAAATAATTTATATATGAAAATTGATCTGAAAAATAAGTTGAATCCGAATATGCCATCCACATACCTGCCATATGTCCCCAACACTGCAAACATTGAACCTTCCCCTCCAATTCGTCTGACTGACAAATGCCTAGAGCCGGGAAAATATTTTGGGATATTTTCCCGCTCCATCTATAACACCTAGCACTGCATTAGGTCACCCCTAGCATAGCATACTGTCATGTCATGCAATGTGATGCATTTGTTTGCTTTGTATTTAATGTTTCTTCCCCCCTCTCCTCTCTGGTAGACCCTGGGACCGATGCTGCTCCCGAGTACGGCTACGCTCCTGACGTCCAGCCCTTCTCAGCAGAGCTTCCAGGCAAGCAAAACCCCCTTGATCATTCCTATATCGCCCAATCTTTCTCTCTAATGCTTGCATTAGATTTTTTTTTACTCTTGTTCGATAGCTCCTATTCTGATGCATAGCCTGCTTTTGTAACCTGCTATTGTTACTTTACCTGTTATCCTATATGCTTAGTATAGGTTGGTTAGTGATCCATTAGTGTCCCTGTACCCTTGTCCGTGTTGCCATGCTTTGCTTACTGATGACTCGATCAATGTGATCGAGGTGTAGAGATTGACACATCACCTACACCCCCTTTTTGTTATACAACTTTGTAGAGTTACTATCGAGTGTCGAGGGTGATACCTTGAATCTCACTCCCGATGATATCTCTATAGTGTAGCTAATCGGTCATGGATTACTGAGGGTGATTCCTCATTCACCACTCCCGATGATGACTCTGTCATGCAACACCTCAAGTATGAACCCTTCGAGGGTGATTCATCCAGGGTCACCTTGATGGTTACATCAAGTAGGAATGCATCGAGGGTGATTCACGGTTGCTTTGCTACCTTTTTCTTTACCCGATTGATGCAATCAGATGACAGAGCCCAGGAGCCAGCTGATCCCGCCGATGACTGCTACTACACCGATGGAGCCTACTTCTACATGGAGACTGACGACCAGGAGTAGTTAGGATGCTCCCAGGCAGGAGGCATGTACCTTTTCGATCTAGATGTCATTATTTTGCTCAGCCTTCTTAAGGCAAACATGTCTAATTATGTCTGCACTCGGATATTGTTGCTTTCGCCGACTTATGTATTCGGGTCCTCGTGACCCTTGGTTTGTAATATAACCCCCTTATGTTTAAATTTGTGTTTAGAGTTGTGTTGTGATATCTTCTCGTGAGTCTCTGATCTTGATCGTGCACATTTGCGTGTATGATTAGTGCATGATTGATTCGGGGGCGTCATAAGTTGGTATCAGAGCCGATTGCCTGTAGGAACCCCCTTCCAAACTCCTTGGCTAAAGTTGAATCTAGTCTTTGAAAAACTATTTTTACTAACATTGTTGTGTGGCTTATGTCCCACATCGCAAATGAATGGGATTAGGATCTTTTATTCCTCTCCTTTACTTTGGGATAAAGATTTTACTAACTCTAACTCTAGGTTCTCATAACTACTTCCTCCCGAAGAGCCCTTCTTTCCAGATGATGGCTTGATTCACCAAAAGATTCTAAAGATACTCTTCTATGTTTTCCCGAGACCCTTGTGCCCATCGCCTTTGCAATTACCTGCCATATATCCTTATGGATAACTACACACACTTATCATCATACATTCATTCCCAGTTGTTCTATTATTACAAGATATCCCAAAACATTTTCCTATAATCTGAGAATCCATTGTGACTGCTGCCTTGCAGCTCCATTTTCGCATGAATACATCTATGAATAATTCCTCACACTTACTAGGGATTCGTTCATCGCCAGTTGTTCATGTGTTTCACAAAATACTTCATAGTGCTATTCGATCTTCCGAAAATCCTCTACAACCTATTGCACTTAAAATTCTTGCCTATTTGCATTATGGTTAATTCCATATGTGTGGTAGTCTTCGTTGGCATCCCTTGGCATTGCCATTTTGAGTCTAATGGCTCAATGTGTGTGAATGCACGCAATCATTAGTTGACACTTCGAAATTATCTTTCTGGCTCAGACGAAATTCCGGATATGAGCTAGTTTTCAGCCAATCAAACCTTGACCAATTGTGCCTCTAAGTCTATTCAACTTACTCATATTTGACCAGAGCATCTGATTCTGATACACCGATCTGGAAATCATAATTTCTTTAAATTTAAGTATCGAATTATTCAGAGGTTTCTAGAATCCGATGCCTTTGCATTCTTTCTTCCTCTAATTGTGTACTGATACTCACATCAGCTCCGTTGTCTACTGCCAGACAAATTGTTGGGTTATAATATGACAGTGTCCTTAAATTCAAAAATCTTGTGAAATTGTATCCTCTGCTTTTGTCAACCATGCTCTGCTTTCATGTTTGTGTTATTTACTCCTGAAGTTGGTGGTATATGTTCCTAAGATGCCCCAATGGGTTGAACAAATGCCTTCCCTAATCTGTGTGAACCCAAAAACTTCTACGGGTCATACTCTACTGGTGTTACGCCAGATAAATTTTAACACTACAACTTCATCAAAAGCAAAAGGTAAATGAAAGGTTATGCATTGAAGAAGTGGGAGTCGATCTAGAACTTTGTGTTCATTCCCATGGAAATGATGTAGACCGTCACAGAAGCTTTTTGCAAAATAATTATCTATTTGTAAAATTCTTTTGGTATCCTTAATTAACTTGACTCCATGTAGTTATGGTTTTGACCATGTCGACCTCATATTGATAATTCCATTCCCTTGACTCATCTATTTTTCGACAAGGTTAAAGTATCTGATATCGCAAGTCAACGACCCAGTTTAGCTTCTATTGTGTTCTACCTTCAAGTATTACCCCCTGGTATCTCGAGGATATCATACCATTGCACTACATCTTATTAAATTTTGATGAAGTAATGCCTTTCCTTGTCTTAGTCATTCACAGGTTCTGGGTTGTTGTCAACCGAGAACACCGATCGAATCCGCAATAAATTCAACACCCCTAATGATTTTTGTTGCTGGGAAATTTAAACTCAATCTTGTCATTCCTAGACTACGGGCTACATCCTTATCATGCTACTTTTGATCATGCTACCTCGTCCTTATTTGGTGCATGAATTCTTTAGACCATGAGCAAGGCTTACCTTCATTTTCAACATTATTTTATTGTCTGGAAAAGCAACTCCAATTTCAAGCTTCCATCTTATTTGTTGTTCCCATAACTTTCCATTTTGTCGTTCCCTTGCTTGATGTTGTTGTTGTTCGATTGCATCCTCTTGAAACCTCTCGACAAAATGTGTTGTGATCATCATCAACATTTTGACTTCTTCCAAGATGAGGATCGAATCCATGATAAGAAATGTCATCCCTGCCCCTCGATAATTTGGGTTTTATCGGTAATATCCTTGTTTTCCCTTCCAACATGCTAAAGGTCGATAGTTCCCCAACATTAAGCCATAGCGAAAACTTATGCATGATCACTTATTTGGCATAATCCACTACTGTAGATTACTGCTAACGCAACACTACGATAAGAGACCCTTTGCCGAAACTGTGTGCGATGCAATAATCGCAAACAGTGGTGTAAAAACCGTCAAAAAAGGTGCCAAACGTTTGCGATGGCGGAGCCATCCAACACGGTTCAGATTTTAGTTGTGTGTGCGATGCAGGACACATGGTTAATCCATTCAAACTGTCTGCGATGAGGCAGAACAATAGAAACGGGCAGCCATAACAATGTGTGTGTGATGCAGGGCACACGGTTAATCCATTCGAACTGTTTGCGATGAGGTAGAACAACAGAAACGGGCAGCCATATCAATGTGTGTGCGATATACGACATACGATTAACTCGGGCGAACTGTTTTCGATTTGGGAACACAACAGAAATGGTTCAACTTAACAAGATGTGTGTGATATGTGGCATATAGTTCACATGGATGAACTATTTGCGATGAGCCAAAAGAACACAAATGAGTCGTGTAAACAAGATGTGTGTGATACGTGGCAAACAGCCAACTCGGATGAACTGTTTGCGATGACAAATTACAACATGGACGGTCAATGCAGTTACTTCGTGTGCGATTCTGTGTGTACAAAAAACTTTGAAAATGCAAACTAGTTGCTTGTGGTGGCGGAGTATCACACACGATGCGTCTACGAGTACTCATGTGCGATGATTAGTATGTTACACATACGTTTCCTTATGTTAACATGCGTGTGAATTTGCAATATGGACAGTTAATATGCAAATGCCTTCTAGTCATCGGGCACACGCTTGAACTCAATGAACTGTGTACGATACTAATACTTTCCATGAAAATTTATGAACTTGGGTAACAGCATTTGAGTAACATATATATAGTGGTTATACTATTCGACAAAAGGAGGATCTTCGTAACACTGTTTTGACAACCATATGGTCCATATCTACATACTTAACATAATAACAACTATCACATTTTAAGAGGCTAAGGGCCAACAACCATATGGTCCATATCTACATACTTAACATATATAGTAACAGCTAGCACATTTTAAGAGGTTGACGGCCAACAACCACAACTATCCACTAGAAGCAGCTTGATCACGGCGACTCGGCATCTCGTCAATGAAAAGGAAGAGCCCTCCTGTGCCTTGGTAGATCATGAGTAGAACAGTGTCTCCAATTTTCTAATATGGATGCATTGCCACGAGAAGCGAGAACTTGTTAATTTGAATGGTTCCATTTCTGCGGGAAATGCAGTACCTTGCAATCACTTTGGCGTTATTAGCAGGCACAAGTGTAATTCGATCACGGCGGGAAATCGATCCAGGAACTGCTACAGGGGGCAATTTCTGTTGACATGTAGAATAAAAAACAATTGTAACATATTGTTGAAGATATATATAGTTTATGAGCATCAACATTAAAATAAGACTTTTTACCAGCGTTTTGTGCACACAATTGGTCTTGTTCAGTGTGTGCGCCATAGGTCTAATTAATCCCATCCAAAATCCAGCGTTCATACGCTATGCTATCTCTGTCAGATTATCAACAAAGTTTATGACATGCTTCAAGTCCTTCCAGCGAAATTTGGTACGCTTAGTAACATATAGATCGTTCACTATGCATCCAACATATCCTGCATAAAAGGTGGAAAGGTATTATTTATTCAGAACATGGCAGAAGAATATATAGTGTGCATAAATTGGTAAATAGAATTTGTTACTGCCTAGGAACAGAGTTAGAATATGATATCACAATTGGTTGCTTAAATAGTAATCAATTGGTTGCTTAAATAGTAATATGACAGCAAGGAGAAAGTTAAAAGGACACTAACCTCGATCAGACTTTGATCGGCTGATGACGTTGGGGAAGTAAAAAACATGTTAATTAGACCAGGTTGTGGTGCACGCACTAGAATTTTATTGCCGGCTTTCAGTTCATAACACTTAGACATTTTTCTCCAAAGGTCCGCATTAAAATAGGAGTGACCATCTTTATCAAGTTTTACGCTAACCGTCATTATAAATCCATGATGCATTGTCAATATGACATCTTCGGAGTCATCATCAAAGTAAAGTCCAAGATTTCCTTCTACTCCTGTTCTTGCAAAGCAAGGGATGTACTGCTTGAAATGAAAATTAAGATCGTAAAAATGGCATTTGGTGGCCGAGCTACCTGCAGGCCGGAATCAGCCACGTCGCTGCTCGTTGCGATCGGTGCCAAGCCATTAAGACACTACTATATTTTTACCGTATTCGTAGGAGAGTCTGCTGCCGCACCCGTATTTGCTTTATTAAATAAACCTTGGGGGCACACGTACACGAGCACGTACAGCAGTGCAGCACAGCATCATATCAGATTCATGTACATGGCACGGGATTTTGACTTCGTCAACATGTGCAGCACAACATCATATCAGACTCATGTGCATGTAGCCGTTTGGGTCGAACGTTGAGGATCCTGCCGTTGCCTTCGTCTCGTCGGCTATTTATAGGAGAGATGGCTCTCCATCGCAGCCGCACCCAGGTCAAACAAGATTGAGATGGCTTTGTCTTCATCCTCAGTTCGTTCCATGGAAAGGCGTCAACACTTGTTGTCGGAGTAATGGGCCACGGGTAGGCTAACCCGAGGCCCAGAACCTTTCAAGACATCGGGGCCGGCTTCGCCCCTCGAAGGATCCCAAGACAAAGGGCCGACTCTGAGAGTCGGCTATAGCATCGCCGACTACCCACTCACGGCCGAATCTCGAAGACGGCTACGACATAAGCCGACTCCCAGTTGGCGACTCCAGGAATGCCGACTATGGGGAATCGGCCCACGACTTCGCCACCTTCAGCCTTCTAGAAGTAGGACATGACTGGGGATGGCCGGAGTACGGCCCTCCCCTCCCCTGATTACCAAGGGCAGGTATGGCTACAGTGCGACGTACCGGAGGAGATCTTCGGTACAGCGCGGCACTGTGGCCATACCGGCCCTGACGTCCGCCCCAGCGGCGGAACCCTGTTCCCACGTTGGCCCGCCAGTACGGCCTGGAGACGGCGGGCCCCGCCGGTCAGCGGGGGAGATAGAAGACGGCAAGAGCGCCCAAAGACGGACCCCGTGGGAGTCGGCCTCCAGGAGTCGGCCCGTTCCTCCCATGGGCCCCGCGCGCCATTAACCAGATAAGACGAGGAGTGGCGACAGTGATCGCCCGCCAGGCGGCGGCACTGTTGCCACGCCCCCATGACCTAGCCAACGTCATCAGAGGCGCGGCTACAGTGGCCAGGTCAGTCGGCGGGGCCCACCAGAGGTGGCCCCCAGGAGTCGGCGGAGAAGACGGCGGCCTAAGAGACAGACGGCTGGGACCCGCACCCAGTCAGATTACCATTGTACCCCCGGGGGGTAGGCCTATATAAACCCCCCGGAGCACCCATGCAAAGGGTTCGATCCTTTTTCCACCAGACCAACAGCATAGAGGAGCGGAGAGCTAGCCTTGCCCTCTCCTACCTCTAGAAACAGCTCGAGGAGAAACTTTGTACACATATCTCCATAGTGACCATGCGGAGACCCCGCAGAGCAGCAGTAGGGGTATTATCTCCTCGGAGAGCCCCGAAGCTGGGTAAGATCCGCCGGCGAGCATGTTTACGCCTCATCCTGCTTCCAGGCACCGGCGACGTTCTACTCGCCCCCACCATGATAAGACATCCTTTGGCATATGTCGAACCTAACCCCCGACATTTGGCGCCCACCGTGGGGCGAGGTGCACCGTCGTCCGGAGATCTGTTCTGGACGGGAACCCTTTTCCTCCCTGGCGAGCGTAGCCAGCCCGGCACGCCCGAAGAAGTTCACGCCGACGCGCTGCGCGACGTTGAGACCGTTTGCGCGGCCAGCTGCCTCGCCGATCTTGTCGGCGAGGTTAGCCTCTCCGACGAGCCTGCATCCGACGCAGGCACCGGCGGCCCCGCGAACCTTCTCGCGGGCCTCCTCGACGACCTCCATGTTGATGGCGAGCCTGCCACTGACCTGGAGTCCGTAGGCTCCACCGACCCGATGCTGGTCGAATCCGACACCGCGTTGCTCAACGCCTTCCCCACCAACGTGGTGGTCTACGACGAGCCGCTCCCTCGCGCGGAGGGCAGCGGGAGCACCATCACAGAGGTACTCGTCATCAGCCACGGCGAGCGCTCCGGCGGAGGAGCTCGCGACCCGCTTGATGCAGCACTGCAAGACCTGGATGCGCCCATTCCAGAGGACGCCGACGCCGAAGCGCTGGAGGCACGCCGCCTCCAGCTCGTCGAAGGCGCGAAGAAGCTGGCCAGCATGAGACGCTTGTCAGAGGCCTACCAGCGTGAGATGGATCGCGCTGTGGGCGGCTCGCCGGCTCCGACGGGGCCGAGCCGCCTAGGCGCGGTCCGGCAACGCGGCGCGGACATCGCCAGCATGTTCGGGGCCAATCGCCCCGTATACGCCACGCCCGCCGAGAACATTCGAACTGCCCAGGCGGCGGCAGACGAGTTAGATGGACTCGAAGGCGAAGAGCGCCGACTGATGACGGAGCGAGTCCTGCAACTCCTCGACGCGGCTGGCGCGCAGAACGCGGCCGGCTGCCGAGCCTAGGGGGCGCAGCAGCAGAACGACGACCCGCCGCCCCGCCGAGACCAAGGCGCGACGTCTCGGACGCCGACTGGCGGGGTTCGCGGAAGGAAAGACAAGGAGCCGGCTGCAGGACGCAGTCGGACTCACCTCACCATCGAGCGCGACCAAGACGGCCGCCCGAGAGCAGTAGAACGGTGGGACGACTATGTGCCTCCTCCACCCCGCAGAGAAAGGCGAGTCTCCTCGCCGCCTGTCGACCATCTGACTCTCGGAGGTCGCCTAGGCCGCCGAGAGGGAGTCGAAGAGAACGACGCCCGCCTCCGGATCGACCGACTCCATCGATCTCTGGTGCTGGAAGAAGAAGATGAGCTGGGGCCGCCGTGTTTTGGTCCCCGCATCCGAGATGAGCCCTTCCCCAAAGGGTTCACTCTCCCCAGAGATACCCCCAAGTACACCGGCTCCGTGAAGCCAGAGGACTGGCTGGTTGACTACTCCACAGCCGTCAGCATAGCGAACGGCAACAAGCGCGTTGTCGTGAAGTATGTTCCGCTCATGCTCCAGGGCACGGCCCGGACATGGCTGAACAGCCTGAAGCCCCGCAGCATCAACAGTTGGGTCGACTTCACCGAGGCTTTCGTCCGCAACTTCACGAGCACGTACAAGCGACCTCCCAAGCCTCGCCAGCTCTCCTTGTGTGTGCAAGGCCCCGACGAATCCACTCGCGACTACCTCACGCGTTGGGCCGAGCTCCGAAACTCCTGCGAGGGCGTGCACGAGGTGCAGGCCATCGAGTACTTCACCGCCGGGTGCAGAGAAGGCACCCTCCTCAAGCATAAGCTTCTCTGTGACGAGCCGGAGACCCTGGATGAGCTGCTGATCATAGCAGACAAATACGCCATGGCCGACTCTTCTATGAAGACGGAGATCCAAGTCAGCGCGACAGGCAAAGTCGCCCCACAGGCTCCCGGAACCCCGGCTGGAGACGCCAGCCGGCGGCAGCAGCAGAACGATCACAAGCGCAAGGCCCCGCAGCCGGCTTCCAATAGCCGGCAGGTCGCAACGGTCGACGATCAGCAACCAGAAGGGCAGCCTCCACCCAAGCGGCAGAAGGGCGGCAAGCCCAGTTGGCTACCGACCTTCTCCAACGAGCAGACTCTGGATGGCCCCTGCAAGTTTCACAGTGGCGCGAAGCCATCAAACCACACCACTAGAAAGTGCCACTGGCTGACTAGGATTGCCAAGGGAGACGGCTTGGTGCCTCCTCCACCTGCTGGACAGCCGCCTCCGCCTCCGCCCCGCAGCCGGCTGCCAGGCCAGTCGGCGCAGTGCAAGATGAGTACCCCGAAGAGCATGGGGCCTACGTGGTGTTCACCAGCGTGGCAGATGACAGACGCAGCAGGCGGCTGCAGCAGCAAGAAGTTAACGCAGTGGCATCAGACACTCCGGAGTTCATGCACTGGTCCGAGAAACCTATCAGTTGGAGCAGAGCAGATCACCCAGAGGTGATGCCAAATCCAGGTTCCTACGCCTTGGTTCTGGAGGCCACATTTGCCACTGATAGGCGGGCAGCTCGCTTCTCGCGAGTTTTGATAGATGGAGGCAGCAGTATCAACATCCGGTACAAGGATACTATGGAGAAGTTAGGAATCAAGCAAAGACAACTCCAGAACAGCCGGACTGTATTCCATGGGATCGTCCCTGGCCTTTCCTGCTCCCCAATCGGCAAGATTTTGATAGATGTCCTTTTCGGAGATAAGGATCACTTCTGCCGAGAGCCAGTCTGGTTTGAAGCGGTGGACCTCCGGAGCCCATACCATGCACTACTTGGCCGACCTGCCTTGGCCAAGTTCATGGCGGTCCCCCACTACGCCTACCTCAAGATGAAGATGACGAGTTCCAAGGGAATCCTGACGGTAGTCGGCAACTACAGGAAGTCGTCCGCTTGTGCGGCCGAGAGTAGTCGGCTGGCCGAGTCCCTGGTTATTGCATCAGAGAAGCGGCTTCTTGACCGGATTGTGGCGATGGCCGGCAAGCAGCCTGAGTTGTCGCCCAACCCCAAGGAGTCGGAAGCTGAGGGCTCGTTTAAGCCGGCGAAGGAAACGAAGAAGATACCTTTTTACCCAGAGCACCCGGAGAGGTACGCTGTCGTAGGTGCGACCCTCGACAGCAAATAGGAAGGCGAGCTCGTCGATTTCCTCCGTGAGAATCGGGACATCTTTGCATGGTCCCCCAAAGACATGCCAGGTGTACCGACGGAATTCGCCGAGCACAAGTTACACGTTCGGTCCGATGCAAAGCCCGTCAGGCAGCCCCTACGCCGCCTGTCAGAAGAGAAGAGAAGAGTTGTTGGCGAAGAGATAGCCCGGCTCCTTGCAGCCGGCTTTATCATGGAAGTATTTTTCCCAGAATGGTTAGCGAACCCAGTTTTAGTGCTGAAGAAGAACAAGCAGTGGCGAATGTGTATCGACTACACAAGCCTGAACAAAGCCTGCCCCAAGGACCCATTTGCTCCGCCGAGGATCGATCAGGTGATAGACTCCACGGACGGATGCGAGCTGTTGAGCTTCTTAGATGCCTATTCAGGATATCACCAGATCAAGCTGAACCCGGCAGACAGACTGAAGACCGCCTTCATCACGCCGTTCAGAGCCTTCTGCTACCTGACCATGACGTTCGGCTTGAGGAATGTCGGCGCCACCTTTCAGCGTTGCATGCAGAAGTGCCTCCTCAAGCAACTCGGCAGAAATGCCCACGTCTACGTGGATGATGTGGTGGTGAAGACGGAGAAGCGCGGAACCTTACTGGGAGACCTCAAAGAGACCTTTGAGAACCTGCGCCGATTCCGGATCAAGCTGAACCCCGAGAAGTGCGTTTTCGGAGTACCAGCCGGCCAGTTACTCGGCTTCCTGGTCTCCGAATGCGGCATAGAGTGCAACGCTGTGAAGATCAAGGCCATCGAGAGGATGGAGGTACCCAGCCGACTGTTGGATGTGCAGAAGTTCACTGGCTGCCTGGCATCCATCAGCCGTTTCATCAGTCGGCTGGGCGAGAAAGCTCTCCCGTTGTACCAACTCATGAAGAAGACCAATTTTTTCGAGTGGAACCACAAGGCGGACGAGCCCTTTCTGCAACTGAAGAGGATGTTGGTTACTCCCCCTGTGTTGGCGGCTCCGACTCCCAAAGAGCCCATGCTCCTGTACATCGCCGCCACCAGCCGAGTAGTCAGCACGGTTATCGTAGTTGAGCGCAAGGAGGAAGGCAAGGCACTGCCGGTCCAGAGGCCCGTCTATTATCTGAGTGAAGTACTGTCAACCTCCAAGCAAAACTACCCCCACTATCAAAAAATTTGCTACGGCGTGCACTTCGCCGCCAAGAAGCTGAAGCCTTACTTCCAAGAACACCCAATCAGAGTGGTCTGCACAGCCCCATTGGCTGAGATCATCGGAAGCCGAGATGCGTCTGGCCGAGTGGCCAAATGGGCCATAGAGTTGGCGCCTTACACGATCTACTATCAACCCCGCACCGCCATCAAGTCGCAAGCACTGGCCGATTTCCTCGTTGATTGGGCCGAGACCCAGTACCTGCCGCCAGCGCCCGACTCCACCCACTGGCGGATGCATTTTGACGGCTCCAAGATGCGCACCGGCTTGGGAGCCGACGTTGTTCTCACCTCTCCCAAGGGCGACAAGCTCCAGTATGCACTGCAGATTCATTTCGCCGCCTCCAACAACGTCGCTGAGTACGAGGCGCTCATTCACGGGCTCCGGCTGCCAAAGAACTTGGCATTCGCCGGATCCTGTGCTATGGCGACTCCGACTTGGTGGTCCAGCAATCATGTGGCGACTGGGACGCCAAGGACGCAAACATGGCAAGCTACCGCTTCCTCGTGCAGCAGCTCAGCGGATATTTCGAGGGGTGCGAGTTCCTCCACGTGCCAAGAAACGACAACAACTTAGCAGATACTTTGGCACGAATCGGCTCCACTCGCCAAGCAATACCATCTGGCGTCGCTCTTCAGTGCCTCCTCAAGCCATCCATCAAGCCTTCGCCAGAGTCAGACTCCATTTTTGTGCCGGCTCCTCCAGAAGAAGTCGGATCCGACTCCAAAGCCCAAGCAAACGGCGCAAAAACCCTCGCAGATGACTCCAAGAACGCCGCAGTCAAAGTCGGCCCGGGGACTTCAGAACTCGGCCCGGGGACTGCGGCGACCAGAGAAAAGACTCCAGAACTCGGCCCGGGGACTTCACTGATCCAGCAAGCGGCCGCGGACTCCAGCCCGCCGCCTCCCAGCCCGGCCACCCTCGTCCAAGTTGCAGTTCTGGCGGTTGAAGAAATAATAGCACCCTCATGGGCCCAGCCCATCCTCAAATTCTTGGTAAAGAAGGAGCTACCAACCGATGAAACCTTGGCTCGGCAAATACAACGCCGAGCGGCAGGATACACCATAATCAACAAAGAGCTGGTCAGACGCAGCGTCACAGGCGTCTACCAGCGCTGCGTCGAGCCAGAGCAAGGCCAAGCAATTCTCAGAGACATCCATCAAGGCGAGTGCGGCCACCATGCGGCCTCAAGAGCGCTCGTCGCCAAAGCCTTCCGACACGGTTTCTTCTGGCCGACTGCCCTCGAAGAGGCCAAAGAGTTGGTCCAGAAATGCAAGGGGTGCCAGAAGTTCCGAACCAAGCCGCATCAGCCGGCTTCAGCACTCAAGACTATCCCCATCGCCTGGCCTTTTGCAGTTTGGGGCCTGGATATGGTGGGACCCTTCAAGACGGCACGAGGTGGCCTAACTCATCTGCTTGTCGCGGTGGACAAGTTCACCAAGTGGATAGAAGTGAAGCCCATCAAAAAATTGAATGGTCCGACTGCCGTGACTTTCATCTCAGACATCACAATTCGGTATGGCATACCGCACAGCATCATCACCGACAACGGCACCAACTTTGCCAAAGCCGCCTTGGCCCGTTTCTGTGCGACGCAGGGCATCCGACTGGACCTAGCGTCCATTGCCCATCCGCAGTCGAACGGGCAGGTGGAGCGGGCGAATGGCCTCATCCTGTCCGGCATCAAGCCTCGGTTGGTCGAACCGCTGGAGCGTTCGGCCGGCTGTTGGCTTGACGAGTTGCCGGCCGTCCTCTGGAGTTTGCGTACGACTTCAAACAAGTCAACCGGCTTCACGCCCTTCTTCCTCGTCTACGGTGCTGAAGCCGTCATCCCAACGGATATAGAGTTCGACTCCCCGCGAGTCACAATGTACACTGCGGAAGAGGCAGGAGAAGCATGACAAGACGGTGTTGATCTGCTGGAAGAGGGCCGGCTGTTGGCACTCAGCCGGTCCAGCATCTACCAACAGAGCCTACGTCGCTACTACAACAGGAAGGTCAGGCCGAGATCCTTCCAAGAGGGCGACCTTGTGCTCCGGCTGATCCAGCGAACAGCCGGCCAGCACAAGTTGTCGGCACCTTGGGAAGGCCCCTTCATCATCAGCAAGGTGCTAGGCAACGACTCCTACTACCTGATCGACGCTCAGAAGCCCCGAGCACGGAAGAGGGACGACTCCGGCAAAGAGACGGAGCGACCATGGAACGCGAATCTTCTTCGAAGATTTTACAGCTGATGCAGTATGAACCACGCTACCCTTTTTATTTAAAGTACCGAGACTCTGGGGGCCCCGAGACGAACTCGGGGACTGCCCCTTTTGTTATCTGTGTAATAAGTATTATGCTCCCGAGTACGCTACTCTGTGTTATGCCGCTTGGCACCGGGCTCGACCAGTCGGCCCGGGGACTTGCCGTCTCGCGCTATGAAAACGCTTCCTGCAATCAGACAAGTAGTGCGCAGCGCCTAAGCCGACTCCCGCCATAAGCCACAGCTCGCGGAGCGACTGTCCGGTGGGTGGGAGTAAGGTAGAATGGGCGCCCACATGAAAAATGGCTAAGGACTCAAAGCACCAAAGCATAGCTCGAGCCGGCTCCCCAGCAGTTCCTCGCAAAACCGACTCTGAGTAGTCGGCTTGCTGTTTTCTATCCGACTTGCTAAAGAAACTCTAGAATGGCTAAGTACTTGCCTTCCCAAAGTAGCCAAGTGTTTGATCCAGCGGCAGTCCGCGGAGCGGCTGCCCGGCTGGCAAAGACGGCTTCTAGGGGAAGGCGACAAAAGGAAAAAGCCAAAAGAGCAATAAGCAAGAAATGATAGAACCCAGACAAATATTTACATCACAGAGGCCATTGGCCGAATCCATGAACAGATGTTCAAAATACACCGAGTGGGTGGAAATGTGCGAATTAACAAAGTCTTCGAGAAACTACTAAGCAGATAAGTAAAGCAAGACAGCGGCTTATGAAGCGGCAGACAGGTTTGGAGGCTCGGCGGAGATGGCGGTGTCGGACGTCGGGGCAGCCGGTTGGGCAGACTCGGCTTGATCACCTCCAGCAGCAGTTGGCGTAGTTGGGCGCGGCTCGTTGTTGGAGGCTCGGTCGAGCTGAGGCTGGTCGCCCGCTCCGGCTTCTGGCGCCTCCGTCCCACCGCCGGCTTCCACCTCGTCTTCTTCCTCGACGCTGGAGCCAATCACCTCCGCCGAGTCCTCGCCGTAGTCCGGGTTCATCCCAAACCACTCCAGCGGCGCCTCCTCGCCGTTGTCAGCACGCTCAGGAACGAAGACGCTGGTGTCGACGTACTCGGCGATCGCCGCGACGCGCTTGACGAAGTCATCCTCCATGGCTGCCAGCTCCGGCTGGGCCTCAGCTTGGAGCGTGGCCAGCTGGTCCAGACTCAGGTCTGGATACCACGCCTTGACGAACTCTAAGGCACAACGTGCCCCGGCACGTGCCGAGGAGCCCTTCCAAGCCTCCAGACGGCCTGCTGCGACCTCCAGCCAGTCGGCAGTCCGACTGGGAGTGCGCAGAACCGGCATCTCCGGCCACAAGGCAGCAATCGCCTGGGCGCCGACTCGTTGAAGCCGGCGCAGTATCCGGTGAGCCGGCCGTAGATGAGCCTCGATGCTCAGAAGCTGTTCGTCAAGAGTCCGGGGGGCGTTGGCAGCAACCTCCTTCCCGGCCACCCTCCGTGCCTCGCGATCGGCCTTGATGGCTTGAACGGCGGCTTGCGCATGGCCTGGGAAGAAGTCTGCCAAAGACGGAAAAAGAAGCAAGTCAGAAAAAGCAAGAGTCGGCCCGACCCACAGTCGGCCGCCCAAAAGAAACGAGTAAAGAAAACTTACCATCAACGATATCTTCAATTTCGTGGAAGCCGGAGGTCAGCATCGCCTCCTTATCAGTCCAGGAGGATCGTTCGACCTCGAACTCGGCCTGGAGCTCAGCCTCCTTGTCCTTCGCCCCCTCCTGCACCTTCTTGAGCAGCTCCTTCTGCTCCGCCAGCTGCGCGGCTAGCAGGTCGCGCTCCGTGACGAGCTTGCCACACTCCACCTCCTTGGCGCGCAAGGCGGTGTTGGCTTCGCCCAGCTGCTGCTGAAGAACGGCGTTGGCCTCTGAAGAAAGAAGAAAAAAGGACACAAGTCATCAGAAAAGGTGGCCAAGAAGATCCGGCCCGACTGCGCAGCAGTCGGCCCGAATCTCGGGGACTACAGCCCGCGGGTGCGCCAGCGCGCCCCCGCGAAGAAGCAAACTTACTCCGGCTCTCCGACAAGTCGGCAGTCCGCTTGCCCAGCTCTTCAACATTTCGGTTGAAGACAGTGGCTCGGAGGTTGTGGTAGTCCTACAGTGAGCATTTCAAAAAGAATAAGCGTTTGGAATTCGCCATTAGAGTTCCAACCCGCCTGTTCAGCAGCCGACCCGGAACTCGGGGACTACACCCAGTGGGTGCGCTGGCGCGCCCCCACAGAGAAGAACAAGGAAAAACAAGTCAGAGGGAACATACCCGGACGGCCGCTCGTGTCGCCAGGTGCGCCTTTGTGCAGTGCTGGATGGCGTCGCTTTCAGCTCGCAGCTTCGCCTGGACGTCCAGGAGCGCCTGGTTCAGCGGGCCCGTGCCGCCTCCTCGCGCCCACCCGACGGGCGCGGAGCTCATCATCTCGACCTCTGGCGTGGCCGAGCTGGCCGCTCCGGTCTCCAGAGGGCGTGGCGCCGAAGTCGCCTTCCCCAGCCGGCGACGAGTTGGCAGGGCGACTTGAAGAAGCAAGTTCGCCTCGGCTTCGTCCGTGGTCGGCGGCACCGGCGGGTCCGCCGGCCGTCCTTTCCTCGTGCCTCCCTATGACGGCGGGGGCGGTGGTGGCGGCACCACAGTGTCCAGACCGGGGGCATCCCCGCCCTCCCTCTCCACGATGGCATGTCCCCCGCCGGCCTCCCCAGAATGCTCCATAGGATCCGTAGGCGGCGCCGAGTTCAACGGAACAACGAGCAACGCTGATTGGCGGCGCGCGGTTTCTTCGGCCCGCTCATGGGCAGCGGCGGCGGCTCCAGCTCCCTCCAGACCCTGCTGGGCGGGGGCGGCCGTCTTCTCGGCCTCCGCCTTCTTCCGACGGGCGGCTTCATCCTCGTCGCGTTTCTCTTGCGCGTTCCGCTCCGTCGCCTCCCGGAGGTCGGCGGCTGGGTCGATGCGCCGAGTCGTGGCAGAAGACTCCACCGACCCCCTGATGGAGGCGGCGGCAACCCTCCCGAGGGTGAGAGGAGCTCTGAAACGAGGAGAACATGAAAAAACTCAGACTAAACCCACCAGAAGACAAAAACAAGACAGAGAAGTAGGGGCACTCACGCAGAGGACAGCGGCGGCTTCTTCACTTCCTTATGGAAGCGCTGGGCCTTCGCGGCCGCCTCTTCCCATTTGGTCGCGGCGGCTGCCCCCTTAAACTTCTTCTCCCGGCCTCCGAGGGAACTCGGCCCGGCCCGGCGCTTCCTCGCGCCGTCTTGCCTCGGCTGGGGGTGCGGGGCGACTTCCCCTTCTTCGCCGATGGGCCAGTCGGCGAAGGTGGCCGAGGGCCTCAGGCCGCCTTCTTCTCCTTTGCCGCCTCCTTCGGCGTCGGCCTCCAATGCCGCCGCCCCCAAGTCGGTGTCGTCAACATCGCTCTCTGCTCGATCAGAGGCGAACTGGCGAGGCGGCCCCGTGGCGCCAGATGAGGGCTGGAGAAGAGAGTTCTGGTTCAAAGGTTAAGAGAAATAAAGAGCAGAAGCCGGATTCGGCTGAAAAAGAGAAAGAGAAGAAAAGAGAAACTTACCACCGGCGGGGGGTTGGCGCGCGAGTATGGCTCCATGCCAAACTGCCAGTCCCCCGAGAGGCTGCAGTTCGCGATGAAGTTCACCGTGTCCGCAACCTCCGCGTGAGGAAGATCTTTGGTGCACGTCCGACTGGGGTCCTGGTGGCCGCTCATCTGACAGATCAGATGAGGCCGTCTTTGGAGCGGCAGAACTCGGCGCGCCACGAAGGCGGCCAGCAAGCCGGCTCCAGTCAGGCCGGCTGACTGCGTCAACACCCGAAGTCGCTGCACGGCGGCGGCTCCAGCCGGAGTCAGCGTCTTGGCGCGGTAGGACTAGCTGGGCTGCCTCCCAGCCGGCGCGCCGGCTTCGAAGGCCGGCAGGTTGACCCAGTCGCCGTCTGCGGCGACGTTCTTTACATAGAAGTAAGAACGCTGCCACATCTTCACCGACTTGATCAGCTGGATGGCGGGGAATGGGTTGTCGGCAGTCGACCTCCGCAGCGCGATGAAGGCGCCGCATTGGGCTGGCACGCCGGCGACGTGCGTACCGAGTTTAGAATGGAAGAACTCCCCCCACAGCTCGATGGTGGGGAGAACACCGAGGAATCCCTCGCAGAGCGAGGCGAAGGCCGCCAACAGCACCACCGTGTTTGGAGTAAGGTGGTGCGGTTGGAGGCCATGAAACTCCAGGAACGAGCGGAAGAATCCGCTCGCCGGCAGCCCCAGGCCGCGCGACAGGTGGGAGCGGAACACGACGTGCTCGCCCTCTGCCGGCACCGGCGACACCTCCCCCGGTGGCGGGGCGCGGGCCTGCACGAGGTGCGCGTCGGGGATGTGGCGCGTCTTGCGAAGAAACTCGATGATGTCGTCGTCAACTTCAGAACCATCCCACACGCCGGAGCGGACGGCGGCGGAAGAAGAGCTCATCGCCGGAAGCGGGGCGTGGTCCGGCGCGGCAGCAGCGAGAAGAAGAAGGAACGGGAGGAAGCAGAGGGGAGCGGGCGCGCGTGCTTCGCCGCCCTGTTCCCTCCACCTACTTATAGGCCTGCGGGCTGAAGAACCGAGGGGGCGTCGTGGGATTAACTGCGCCCACACCCCCACGACCCCCACGATTTACCACGGAAGTTACCACGCGCATTTACTGCACTGAGAAGCTCAACCGCCCGCGCGGCCGCAATGGATCCGTTCGAGGGCCGAGGTGCGGTAACGGCGGGCCCCACCCATGGGCCTGTCCCGTCTCGCGCATGGGCTGGCAGACTGGCTCGGCCACGTGGCATCCCTCGGCGGGTCCGCGGCGGGCGGCGGCCGTGTGGCTTATCAGACACGCCCCCCGTGTCCCGCCACGACTTTCAAACTCTTTGAAGAGCAAAAGGACCTTCGACGAGTCCGGCTTCCCATAGTCGGCTCGTCGGAGGCGGCCTCGATAAAGATCGCCTCCCCCACGATCCACTCGGAGGAAGAAACTATTGAGGCTCCTCGATAGGTCTCCCTCGGCGCCTCACCAGCTTCGGGGACTACTGTCGGAGTAATGGGCCACGGGTAGGCTAACCCGAGGCCCAGAACCTTTCAAGACATCGGGGCCGGCTTCGCCCCTCGAAGGATCCCAAGACAAAGGGCCGACTCTGAGAGTCGGCTATAGCATCGCCGACTACCCACTCACGGCCAAATCTCGAAGACCGCTACGACATAAGCCGACTCCCAGTTGGCGACTCCAGGAATGCCGACTATGGGGAGTCGGCCCACGACTTCGCCACCTTCAGCCTTCTAGAAGAAGGACAGGACTGGGGATGGCCGGAGTACGGCCCTCCCCTACCCTGATTACCAAGGGCAGGTATGGCTACAGTGCGACGTACCGGAGGAGATCTTCGGTACGGCGCAGCACTGTGGCCATACCGGCCCTGACGTCCGCCCCAGCGGCGGAACCCTGTTCCCACGTTGGCCCGCCAGTACGGCCTGGAGACGGCGGGCCCCGCCGGTCAGCGGGGGAGATAGAAGACGGCGAGAGCGCCCAAAGACAGACCCCGTGGGAGTCGGCCTCCAGGAGTCGGCCCGTTCCTCCCATGGGCCCCGCGCGCCATTAACCAGATAAGACGGGGAGTGGCGACAGTGATCGCCCGCCAGGCGGCGGCACTGTTGCCACGCCCCCACGACCCAGCCAACGTCATCAGAGGCGCGACTACAGTGGCCAGGTCAGTCGGCGGGGCCCACCAGAGGTGGCCCCCAGGAGTCGGCGGAGAAGACAGCGGCCTAAGAGACAAACGGCTGGGACCCGCACCCAATCAGATTACCATTGTACCCCCGGGGGGTAGGCCTATATAAACCCCCCGGAGCACCCATGCAAAGGGTTCGATCCTTTTTCCACCAGACCAACAACATAGAGGAGGGGAGAGCTAGCCTTGCCCTCTCCTACCTCTAGAACACAGCTCAAGGAGCAACTTTGTACACATATCTCCATAGTGACCATGCGGAGACCCCGCAGAGCAGCAGTAGGGGTATTATCTCCTCGGAGAGCCCCGAAGCTGGGTAAGATCCGCCGGCGAGCATGTTTACGCCTCATCCCGCTTCCAGGCACCGGCGACGTTCTACTCGCCCCCACCATGATAAGCCATCCTTTGGCATATGTCGCACCTAACCCCCAACACTTGTCGCTCATCATGTGCCCGGACTGCCGCGAGGTTCAGGTGGAGACCAACATCAGTTGGATAGATGGACCCAACCTGGGCAAGCGCTTCTACAGGTGCCCAATCGACAGTGTAAGCTCCACTTTCTTTTTTAGATTCATCCCTTTTGATTTTGCAAGTGCCCAACGACGAGGCACAACTTCGATCAGAACATATGACCCACATTCATATATGTAGCACCTCACCAAAAGTTTCAAACATGGCCCTCGTGTAAATTTTTCATGCATGTATCTCAATAGGTAGGTTCTGAGCTAGCACAACACCACCCTGCATGTGGAGACATATCATTATGATGTGTTTTTACCTTTTGATTTTTCGTCAACAACAGGACTTGATTCATGTCAATATAAGTTGCTCGTCAAAGTACAACACACAACAAGTTCTTAACCTTACCAGTTTGGTTCTCTTCTCTTGATAACTCTCCTACGAATCTCTGTCAAATTGCATCTTCTCATATTGCCTGACAAAAAGGTGCATCGAGGATCCTGGTGGCACATATCCTTTCAGCAAATGGTTTGCACTTTCACTCCGTTGCGTGTTGGTCATCTTGGTACAGAAAACATCCATGAAGTAAGTCTTAGCCCATTTCATCCGAGTCTCATATATTTGTGTAATAAATACATTATTTTGTAGACCGTGCTTCTGAACCATACATGCCCAACCATCCTCAAATTCTTTCTCGCTAACCATGTGATGCACCATCTTGTTGAACTCCTGTTTGAACTCACTACCTTTGCCTAGCAGTGGCCCAAGGCACTCTTTTGCTTTCTTCAACACATGCCATTTGCACCACCGATGGGTTGTATGTGGCATGACATCTTCTATAGCAACCTCCATTGCACGAGCTTGGTCTGAAAACAACATTTTTCTGTCAGCACATTCTAGGAGGAAAACATTTTCACAGCAAGCTTAAAAGGAAGATCAACACTCATAAATAGATGAGAGCATTTTTTTTTCAAAATACCTGTGAGGATTGTGCGTGGTTGTGGCGCTCCTATCATGTGAAAGAATTATGTGAATAACCACTTGAAAGTGTCAATTTTCTCATCTCTCATTAGCACACCTCCAAAAATAATGCTTTGGAAGTGATTGTTGACACCAACGAAGAGGCCAAACGGCATGTCGTATAGATTAGTTTTGTATGTCGTATCAAACGTGACAGCATTGCCAAAACACTTAAAATGCTTGATGCTTCTCCCTATTGTCCACATCAAAGTCTTGACTCAACCATCACTATCAACCTGCACACTGTATTTGAACTCAGGATCTTCAGCCCGCATTGCGTTGAACACCTCTATTGTTTTTGTAGCGTCGTTTTCCGACTGCTCTCTGTTAAGTTTTCCACAAATAGTTTTGAGAGATCTCTTTGTGAATGGCACCTCCTTCACATATCCAAAAAAACTTCCAACCACACTGTAAACCTTGCTCAGACTTATATTGTTCTCTCTCAGTTGTTTCACCAAGTCTCTAGTGTATCTATTTATGTGTCGGTGCGATTTCCAGTGCAGCTTCTCCATACAGTTAACTGAGACTGCATGGTTGTCCTCTGCTTTGTGTTCACATATGTACCAACCTTTATCATCCGATCTAAGCACCCACATCAATGCGCGGAATCCACATCTCGTCGAGCGGCTGTTCGATTGCAATGGCTTGCCCTACATAGTTTCTCATAAGATATGAGTGCATAAAAAATGAAAAACTAGTAGGAACGGGAAAAAATTATCATTTTTGAATTAATGAATCATCCTCGCAGCACACGCGTACACAAACTCATGCATGCATTTTTCCTGATGGACATTCAACCTGCTTTTGGCATACCTGACGCCAAACCCAATCTCCCAGGAGTATAGGTTGTAAAACTCATATGCTTTTTCAACTGTGTCAAAGCTAGTTCCGAGCGCCTGGCTAACAACAGTGACAACCTTGTTGTCTGCATAAGCTTGCATCGATGCCTCTAGGGCAGGGACTCTGCTTGGGTTGGCATCCCTCTCTTCTGGCGCGTTGCCAATCCTAACACTGCATTTCCCCACACAAAACGGTGTTAAAATGTACTCTCTACTTGTCAAGACCGATATAAACAAGGGGTTTTATGAGAAAATAATGTTGATCTTTTTTTATGCAGAATCAATAAATATGATCTAGCTTCATGACACCTGATTGTAAAAATTATGGTTCCAAGCTAGCAAGAATGCTATAAGAGGTAAAAAAAGATTTGTTTCTACATGGGGTGAACTCTGTACATGCGTTTGTTCTTACAGCAAGGTACAGTCTCTGAACTTACAGGAAGATTCGATCTCTGAACTTATAAGAAATTGTTCTTACAGGAATATTCAATATCTGAACTTACAGCAAAGGTGATTACAGGAAGGTACAACCTCTGGCCTAACAGCAAAGGATTGAAAAAAATGTGTGTGTGTTTCTTACCGTCGAGTCCAACAGGACGCTTTTGATTTGTTGACAGCGACACCTTCTGCATCTCCCTCGTCTCCCATAGATGCAGTGGATGTATTCTGTGCCGCCATATTCGTTCGAGTCACCAACGACCTCACTCCCACCGTTGTGGTATGAGCCAACATTTGCCTCCACACCCATCGGCTCAGAAGAAATCACATCAGAGGAGCGCCCGCGACCTTCATGGATGGAAGCAACCAAAGACTCCACAACATCAAATCCGCCACCCAAAATATCACCCGCATGAGCCTTGAGAACCAATCTGCAGCACATACACAGTTCTCATCTAGTCAGATACAACCAACATCAGGAAGAAGAACTCAAGAAGGGACCGGGGAGAAATCAAGGAGCAGAGCACCAAAATCAAAAGAAAGATTCCCTTTTCGGGGTAAGCAACGGCTGGAGAAATAGCAGATGCGAGATTGGACCTTACCATGATTCTGCTTCCTAGAGAAAGAACTCAAGGCCATCCATGGCAAAACGCCACTCAGATGGGCCCAGGATTAATGTCGCACCAGCCCTTACCTGCCACCAACTACCAACGTGTGCTACTTTTAAGTCAGCCCAGCAAGCACATGACGTGCTTGTGTATCCAGCGCGCACCCGAGGCCCACGTACAACACTAGCACAGCAGCCCACAGCACGGATGTATTTCAGATTAGCAGCTACCGTATACCTGTGACCAAAAAGGCGTGCACACATCGCAACATTGTACTGTATGGCGTCAGATTCCGGCCTGCAGGCAGCTCGGCCACCAAAACACCACTCTCTCTCTCTTCATATATATATAGAGAGAGAGATGAAAGCAAAGTACAAAAATATAGAATTAAAAATAGATAATGTAACAAAGATTTGATGCAAATATATAGATAATGTAGCAACAGACGGTATATGTTCACAAATTTAGGCCATGCCGACCATGGTAGGTTGAGATTGAACATACCGAGCGCTCCCTGAAGTCATCCCGAATGGTGAGATAGAACTTCGTTTCCAACTAGCCACGACCATAGTTGCCCGATTTGTGCTCGCACTATGGACACATGAATGAACACCCACGAATCAGCTAGAACAAAAATGATTCCACGGCGATTTCCGTCGGTTGATTAACAGCGACGGACGGACTGCGATAAGAGATGAGTGAATATGTTGCTAATTAATTTGATTACCTTCTCCTTGAGAAAAATCCCCAACCCAATCTCGCAGAAAATCCCAGTCGACCGAAGTCTAAAATGTCGATGCAGATAAGCGGCAGAAAGCGGTGGAGGCGAAATCTGGTGCCGTTTGGAGCGCGACCTACGCCCGCCACCAACAGCAGTCGAGCTTAGGGTGCAGAGTTGCGGAGGAGTCCGCGGCGAGTGAGTGGGGACAAACTAGGTGCCTTTTGCATGTGTGAGTGAACACACACGGTTCGCAGAGGCGACGGAGATGAATCATGTGCGATAGTAAATCACCGAGATTGAATGGGAATCTAAATTTCCTTTGTCCTTCATCCATGAGTTTTTTTTTCTATGATGAACATAAACCCTGCTTCACCGTGTTCAAATTTGACACTTTTCCGGGTTCATTTACAATATTTAGGGGATTATGTGCATTTTGTAGGCATTAATGCACGTAATTCAAATTCAAACAATTGGTGCATGAAGGGGTGCACAATAACGGTCTGGAAAAACCATACTCATGGTATTAAGTAATTTCTCAAGCCTTTTACAAGGGATGGGCAGAGATTTCAATGGAATGTGTGGCAATAGTCAACCACAAACACGTTATTTACTGGGTTATCAACTATAGAACAATGAAATATGTGCTTGAAAAACATGACGGCTGGCATGGTGCCATGGTATGGCCTCGCCGTGCCCTGGTTAAAAGCTGAGAAGGTTTGGTTTATGTCATCATGCACGCCCTTCATAAATCAAACCATCACCGAGGAAGTTCAATGCTTTCGAGAGGGAAATCACCAAGATTGAAGGGTAATCCAAATTTCCGTCCTAGTTTGTCATTGAGTTTTTTTCAATGATCAACATACCGCCTCAAATGCAATGTGTTCAAATTTGACATTTTTTGAACTCATTTACCATATTTAGGGGATTGTGTGCATTTTCTAGGCATTAATTACGCACATAATTCAAATTCGAACAATCGATGCATGAAAAGATGTGCAAGAACGGTCTGGAAAACCATGCTCGTGCTATTTAGTACATTCTCATGCCTTTTACAAGGAATGGGCAGATATTTCAAGGAAATGTGTGGCAATAGTCAACCATAAACGCGTCGTTTACTAGGTTAACAAATATACAAAAATGAAATACATGATTGGAAAAACATGACGCCTGGTGTGGTGCCATAGTATGACCTCACCGTGCCCTGACAAAAATGTCGTCATGCAAGCCTTTCATAAAACGAACCATCACCGAGGAAGTTTCATGGTTTCGAGGGGAAAATCACCAAGATTGAAGGGGGGTCCAAATTTCCTTTGTCCTTTGTCCACGAGTTTTTTTCTGTGATGAACATACAGCCTGTAAATCACCGTGTTCAAATTTGGCACTTTTCCGGGTTCATTTGCCATATTAGGGGATTATGTACATTTCCTAGGCATCAATGCACATAATTCAAGTTCAAACAATCGGTGCATGAAAGGGTCCACAAGAGCGGCCTGAAAAACCATGCTTGTGCCATTTAGTAAATTCTCATTCCTTTTACAAGGAATAATGGATAGATATTTCGATGAAATGTGTGGCAATAGTAAACCACAAATGTTTGTTTGTTGGGTTTTAAACTATAGAAAAATGAAATAAGTTCTTAAAAACATGACGCCTGCATGGTGCCATGATATGACATCACCATGCCCTGATAAAAATTTGAGAAGGTTTGGCTTATGTCGTCATGAACGCCCTTCATAAATCGAACCATCACGGAGGATGTTCCATGCTTTCGAGAGGTAAAATCCCCAAGATTGAAGGGGAATCCAAATTTTCGTCCTAGTTTGTCATTCAACTTTTTTCCAACAATCAACATACCGCCTTGTGACGCCCTCGATTCAATCGTACACTAATCATGCACGCAAATGTGTACGATCAAGATCAGGGACTCACGGGAAGATATCACAACACAACTCTACAAATAAAATAAGTCATACAAGCATCATAATACAAGCCAGGGGCCTCAAGGGCTCGAATACAAGTGCTTGATCATAGACGAGTCAGCAGAAGCAATAATATCTGAGTACAGACATAAGTTAAACAAGCAGGCCTTAAGAAGGCTAGCACAAACTGGGATACAGATCGAAAGAGGCGCATGCCTCCTGCCTGGGATCCTCCTAAACTACTCCTGGTCGTCGTCAGCGGGCTGCACGTAGTAGTAGGTACCTCCAGTGTAGTAGGAGTCGTCGTCGACGGTGGCGTCTGGCTCCTGGACTCCATCGTCTGGTCGCAGTGATCGGGTAGAGAAATGGGGAAAAGGGGAAAAAGGCAACCGTGAGTACTCATCCAAAGTACTCGCAAGTAAGGAGCTACACTACATATGCATGGATATATGTGTAAAGGGCCATATCAGTGGACTGAACTGCAGAATGCCAAAATAAGAGGGGGATAGCTAATCCTGTCGAAGACTACACTTCTGGCAGCCTCCGTCTTGCAGCATATAGAAGAGAGTAGACTGAATTCCTCCAAGTAGCATCGCATAGCATAATCCTACCCGGCGATCCCCTCCTGTCGCCCTGTTAGAGAGCGATCACCGGGTTTTATCTGGCACTTGGAAGGGTGTGTTTTATTAAGTATCCGGTTCTAGTTGTCATAAGGTCAAGGTACAACTCCGGGTCGTCCTTTTACCGAGGGACACGGCTATTCGAATAGATAAACTTCCCTGCAGGGGTGCACCACATAGCCCAACACGCTTGATCCTATTTGGCCGGACACACTTTCCTGGGTCATGCCCGGCCTCGGAAGATCAACACGTCCCAGCCCCACCTAGGCACAACAGAGAGGTAGCACGCCGGTCTAAACCTGAGCGCACAGGGGTCTGGGCCCATCGCCCTTAGCACACCTGCACGTTGCGAGGGCGGCCGAAAGCAGAACTAGCCCCCTTAATACAAGAGTAGGCTTACGTTCCAATCCGGCGCGCGCCACTCAGTCGCTGACGTCACGAAGGCTTCGGCCGATACTAGGACGTCGGGATACCCATAACTACTCCCGCGTAGATGGTTAGTGCGTATAGACCAAATGGCCAGACTCAGATCAAATACCCAGATCTCGTTAAGCGTGTTAAGTATCCGCGAACGCCGACCAAGGCCAGGCCACCCCTCTCCTAGGTGGTCTCAACCTGCCCTGTCGCTCCGCCTCAAAGTAACAGTCGGGGGCCGTCGGGAACCCAGGCCGACCTCTACCGGGATGGAGCCACCTGCCCCTTCAACCCCCATCTCCGAACAGCATCACAGGTAATGTAACAGTGTAAAGTATATAGTATATGCCCGTGATCACCTCCTAAAGTGATCACGGCCCAGTAGTATAGCATGGCAGACGGACAAGAGTGTAGGGCCACTGATGGAACACTAGCATCCTATACTAAGCAGTAGGATAGCAGGTAAGGGTAACAACAGTAGTAGCAAGGACAGGCTATGCAGCAGTATAGGATTAACTGAAAGCAGTAACATGCTACACTACTCTAATGCAAGCAGTATAGAGAAGAATAGGCGATATCTGGTGATCAAGGGGGGGCTTGCCTGGTTGCTCTGGCAAGGAGGACGTGTCGTCAACACCATAGTCGAACTGGGGGTCGCCGGCAGTCTCGGGGTCTACCGGAAAGGAGTAACGGAGGGGGAACACAATAAATAACAGAGCAATCAAAGGTAACAAAAAGCAAGAAGCGGCAATACGTTGTGCTAGAGGTGACCTAACGTAGGGATAGGTGATACCGGCAAAGGGGGGAAACATCCGGGAAAGTATTCCCGGTGTTTCGCGTTTTTGGACAGATGAATCGGAGGTGGAAAGTTGCGAGTTCGATAGGTTTGGGATGTGTGGCGGACGAACGGGCTGCGTATCCGGATTCGTCTCGTCGTTCTGAGCAACTTTCATGTACAAAGTTTTCCGATCCGGGTAACAGATTATTTTATATTAGTTTTAAAAGGATTTTATCATTTCTAGAATTAACAGAATTAATTTAATCCTAAATGCATTTATGACATCAGTATGATGTCATCATGACGTCAGAGGTCAAACGTGGACTTTGACTAGTCAACAGACCTCTAGGTCCCACATGTCATACACTGTTAGTTTAATTAATCATAGTTAATTAGGTTAGCTAGTTAATTAGGCTAATCTAATCAGGATTAATTTATCTATTTGTTTATTTAATTATTTAATGTATTTATTATTATTATTTAATCTCCTGTTTTTTTACGTTCTGGGGGGCAAGGGCCCCACATGTCATAGGGCCATAGGGGCCTTGGCAGGTTTGGTCGCTAGCGGGTGCGGGCGCTCTCGCGCGAGCACTCGCCCGCAGGGCAGAACGAGGCCGCCGGGGCAGGGAGCATCGAGCGCAGCCAGGGGGCGCCATCGGGGCGAACGGGGCAGGGGGGAAAGGCGCGAGCGACAAGGGGACGAGGCCGCGGCGGGGTGCGCGGCCACACGGGGAGGGCGCGAAGCAGGAGTCGGGGCGCGCGATAGAGAGACAGGGGCGCGGGAGCGCTCCGCGAGCGGGCGAGCGCGGGGGCTGCAGTGGTGGTGGCCGCACCGCCGCAGCACAGCAGCAGTTGCTGTACCTCGTGGCGGGGCACGGCCAAGAGCGACAAGGGGGCGACAATGTGGCCGACGCGGTGGTGCGCGTGCGCACGGTCAGCCTCGAGCAGAGACAGGGAAGGAGGGAGGACGAGATCGTGGCCTCACCGGGATCTGTAGGGACGGGCAGCGGTGCGTGAGGAGGAGGACGGAGACGGCGCGGGCGGAGTGGAGGCAGGCCGGCGAGGGGGAGGAAGCAGGCCGGCGGGGAGGTCCGGCGTCGTGGACTCCGGCGAGGTCCTCGGGCGGCGGCGGCGAGGCGATCCGGCGACGGCATGGGATCGGGCTCGGGGGAAGTGGTCAGGGGCGTAACCGCGCGACGAGGGCGAGGTGGAGGTGGGATGAGGCGGCGACGAGGAGCGCCGGCGGCATCGGCAGGGGCGGGGCGCCGATGTGATGGGGTCGGGGCGTCATTTTCCCCGATCCAGATCGGGGGGCGAGGGAGACATGGTGGGGGGACGAGTGGGGGTGTGGGGGTCAGGTGAGGGTTAGGGTTCGGGGGTGTGGCCATGTAGGCCAGACAGAGGGGGGACTGGGCCGGCCGGTTGCCAGGTGGGCTGAGAGGCCCCGGGCGAGGAGGGTTTTGGCATTTTCAATTATTAGATTTCGCTTACTGTTTTGTCTTTTCTTTATTTTTTTTAATTTCTTTTCTGTTTGTTTAATCTTTTAAATTGTTTTTGTTATGTAAAACATATAGTTAGCACATAAACTAGTAATAGTAATTATACCACTGCCAAAATTATTCTTGTAGTTAAAAAATAGTTTTCAATAATTTAACCATTTAAAAGACGCTTAAATAATTATGTCAGCTAATGTTTCTCTTATTTAGTGCATCTAAACATTTTATAAAAATTTGGATTCACCACCACAACCACCTATGATTTACTTGCCGCACTTTGAACATTTTAGATTTGACTTTTGAAAACTTAATTCGTTTGACTTGATTTATAATTTTGAATTCGAACGGGATCGAATCACCGGAGATTAATGACAGTATCCTAAGTGACGTGGCATCATTAGCAGAGAGTACTGTAGCTTGATTATCCGGGCGTCACAATTCTCCTCCACTACAAGAAATCTCGTCCCGAGATTTAAGAGGGGAACAAAGGGGAAATTTCTGGTTACGAAATCCTAACGGGTCTTCTCGATCTTGGTTGCTCTTCTCGAAGAGGTCGATCCATTATGTTGAAGTCTTTATTTGTCTGCTCCATGTCATCATGATCAAGTCGTCATCCTTTCTTCGGGATCTCCATCGTACTTACGAATAGGTAACGGGGCAGATCGGCAACAACAGAATGCTATAAGGGTAATAATCTGGGATTAACCCATGAATGAGCATATGAGTACCTCTCGAGTTGAACAAATAAATCACATCGAGAGTAAAGTTTGAAGGTACAATAAGAAGTTTCAAGCAGCCAGGCAATCGTTCAATGCCTAGTCAGAAGGTGAAAGGGGTTTCAAGCGACGGAATAATTATTGTGTTCGATGCCAGAATTGATGATCTCATCGGAAGGTGGCTCATGAATTACATACGAGTCCACGTGGGAGGAATAACTTTGGGAACAGGGGGTGTACAGGAGAGTCAGGTTTCGATCCTGTGGAACTGTGGGTTATGGGCCCACTATGTGTATCAAAGTAGAAAGGGGCTGACATCTTGCACGGTCATAATAGCAAGGCATTTCAAAGGGTAGCCTGTCAGTTATGTCGGCAACAACATCGATACCAAGGGCGAGGGACGAAGAGAACCATTTTCCTGCTCATTGAACCAGGCGGGCCAATAGGCAAGGTTCTCGTCCATTGGTGGCTACCAAAATGTCATCAACAATAGTAACAGGGTCTTGCTGACAGAATTGTACACCGAGGTATATACATAAGCAGGAGAATATTACTGCTTAGATCATATAGATCACAAGAAAGGTTAAACCAAATAATGGAAAGGAAAATGTGTTTAAACACATATATCAGGGGTATATCCTTCCCAAGGACAAGCAGAGCATGATATCCTTGGCAGGATATAATGTAGAAAACTCCTTAGGAAAGGGGAGAGAATTTTCATGACATTACCGATGCAACGGTGTTTGGGTAATTGAGCAAGTAACATTTAGCATTGGGCTTCAAATGTTCTTGTTGAAAATCGGAGCACCACCGACATGCTTCGAGATAGCATTGACATGGTCTATAGCTGAAGATCAGACTTTGGAAACAACAGGATCCATCAGGAACAACTTATAGAATAAGTCTTACAATTTCCTCATTGAAGAATGGATAACCTTGCTGAAAAGGAATCTATAACATTAGGGCCTTCGGCCAGGTGTGCTAGGCACGACATCACCTTACCGGGTCACATAAAGACCAATGTTACGACTTTTGGAAAATGTCCCAACCATCATATCTGACCGAGATTCAGATCTGATTGGTGTTAAGATACCTCAGACTCAGGATGTCTGAGAAGAAAACGTGCAACACAAATTGTCAAGATGACATTGTAAGATTCTCGGGAATTGAACTGTGGAAGCAAGTTCCGAATCATGAGTTCATTATTAAATCAAGGATATAATGAGGAGGTGGCTGATGAACTCAGCGACAATTCATCGAGATTTCCGAAAGATGGATTTCCACAATTATGTGAACAAGGAAATATCATTTGTCGGATCAATGATATAATGACGTATGCTCGAGGGAAACATACTCAACTGAACAATGATAGAAGGGTGCACCCAGGAATCTGGACTAGGTAGCACGATCAATGTTCGAATGATGATTCAATAAGCAATAGACTTCTAATGAAACTGTAGAACAATAACTTCAAGGCAATAGGGTTGCTAGAAGTTTAGAATTTACACATCACAGACCATTTGTCGGTATTCCGGTTAGAAACAACACGGAGTCCAAGAAATGAACGCAAATGGCGAGAGATATTACTATATCCAGAATTCTCAAGAGGTGGTAAAATTACCACGACATTCTTGACATAAAAGGTGGTAATATTCCAAGGTAAAGAAGGACAAATGCTGGATAGCAAGGAACTCAAGGTATAACACAAAACATGAAAAAGTTTGTGTTGGAGGGAAGGCAATAAAGTGGCCGATGATAACACAAATCATCGGGGGCAAGGATGGTATTTCTCATCATGAATTCAGTTGATACCCTTGGAGAGCTCAGAATGCTGATGATTAAAATTAGCACGATAATGATGTATCCGTTCAGGATAGGACAGACATGGAGTATTAAACTTGTAAGCGATGAAGATCTCTAATCCTCGTTGAATCGCAGTGCAGACTCGATCCCGTTATAAGTGTCCTTGAGTGTTTCATAACTCAAAGCCCGTGAAAAATTGGAGTTAGTGAGAATGTAATACCTGATGAAGAACTCATAAGAGGTTATGCAGTTCCATGATAATCTCGAGATACCAGGGGGGTAATGCTCAACGACAGATCAAAGTAGAGATTGGACTAGGGTATTGCTCTGCACAAGACAAATGCTTAAACTTGCACGAGAAATGTTATTTAAAGGAGAACATGGTCGGAACCACGATTGCATAAGGCCAGATCCCAGAGATAAGATGAACTTATACCAAGGGAATAATTAATTTAAGAAAAGCTTTAATGGTAAGATCTACATCGTTTCCATGGGCATGAACACAAAGTTCAAGGTCGACTCCCACTTCTTCAATGTATAACCTTCCATTCACTTTTCGCTTTGATAAAGGCATTAGTGTTGAAAGTTTTATCTGGTGAAATACCAGATGAGTATGACTCGTGAAAACTTCCGAGCTCACACATATAAAGGAAGGCATAGGTTCAACCCGTCAGGGTATCGTGGAAACATATACCACAAGCTCCAATAGTAAATACGACCAGCTCGAAAGCAGAGCATGGTTGGCCAAGCAGATGATACAATTTACCAAGGGCATTATGTATCAGGTAAAGAACTCACAAGAATTTTGCTTATGAAGGACATTGTCGGATAATAACCCGGCAATGGGTATGGCGATCCACAACGGGGCTGATGTGAGTATCGGTACTCAATCAAAGGAAGAAGGAATGCCATGGCATCGGGTTATAGAAACAACTGACTAATTCAAAGCTTAATGCAAAGAAACTTTATGATCTCCAAATCAAGGGATCAGAAGCAATCGTTCTGATCGAAAATGAATAAGTTCAACAGACTTGGAAGCACAAACGATCAAGGCATTGATTGGTCAAGAACCAGCTCATATCCAAATGACGTCTGAGCCGGAAGGATGAATCCTAGGATTTGACTGAGGAATGCGAGCATCCTCAACATATTGAATCAACAGACTTAAAATGATAAAGACAAGGGAGGCCAATAAGATTATGAAACTTATGGGATTAACCATAATGCAAGCAGGCGAGAATTTCAAGAGCAATAGGCTGCTCGGGATTTTTGGAAGATCAAATGATATTTTGAAGTCTTTGGCGAAACACCTGAACAACTAGGAATGAGCGGATACCCGATAAGTGCGAGAATTATCCATAGGGGTGTATATGTGGATAATGAACTGCAAGGCAGTAGGCACAAAGTATTCTCGGAAAAATAGAGAGAATTTCCGAGGTATCTTGTAATAACAAGATCAACTGGGAATGAAGTTATGGATGACAAGTGTATGTAGCTTTCCATAGGGACTTATCGGTGGTATGGAATTGCAATGGCAAAGGACACAAAAGTCTCGACGAAACATCGGAGAGTATTGTCAGAATCTTCTGTTGCAGCAGGCGATCATCTGGCCTGAAGGGGCTCTCTGGGAGGAAGTATTTTCGAGAACCTAAAGTTAGATTTTAGCAAAATCACTTAACCCGAATAGAAGAGAGTTCAGAGTCCCAGAGTAAAGGTCGAGGAATAAAAAGATCCTACTACCACCCAAACGGCGACGTGTGCCCGTAAGACACACAACCGTGTTAGTAAAAAAATTGCAATGTCTAGACTCGACTTCGGCCAAGGAGTGTGGAAGGGGGATTCCTACAGGCAGTCAGCTCTGATACCAACTTGTGACACCCCCGATTCAATCGTACACTAATCATGCACACAAATGTGTACGATCAAGATCATGGACTCACGGGAAGATATCACAACACAACTCTACAAATAAAATAAGTCATACAAGCATCATAATACAAGCCAGGGGCCTCGAGGGCTCGAATACAAGTGCTCAAGCATAGACGAGTCAGCGGAAGCAATAATATCTGAGTACAGACATAAGTTAAACAAGCAGGCCTTAAGAAGGCTAGCACAAACTGCGATACAGATCGAAAGAGGCGCAGGCCTCCTGCCTGGGATCCTCCTAAACTACTCCTGGTCGTCGTTAGCGGGCTGCACGTAGTAGTAGGTACCTCCAGTGTAGTAGGAGTCGTCGTCGACGGTGGCGTCTGGCTCCTGGACTCCATCGTCTGGTTGCAGCGATCGGGTAGAGAAATGGGGAAAAGGGAAAAAGGCAACCGTGAGTACTCATCCAAAGTACTCGCAAGCAAGGAGCTACACTACATATGCATGGATATATGTGTAAAGGGCCATATCCGTGGACTAAACTGCAGAATGCCAGAATAAGAGGGGGATAGCTAATTCTGTCAAAGACTACGCTTCTGGCAGCCTCCGTCTTGCAGCATATAGAAGAGAGTAGACTGAAGTCCTCCAAGTAGCATCGCATAGCATAATCCTACCCGGTGATCCCCTCCTCGTCGCCCTGTTAGAGAGCGATCACCGGGTTGAATCTGGCACTTGGAAGGGTGTGTTTTATTAAGTCAAATGTAACATGTTCAAATTTGACATTTTCCTGGGCTCATTTACCATATTTAGGGGATTATGTCCATTTTCTAGGCATTAATGGACATAATTCAAATTTGAACAATCGGTGCATGAAAAGGTGCATAAGAACGGTCTGGAAAACCATGCTCGTGTTATTTAGTACATTATCACGCCTTTTACAAGGAATGGGCAGATATTTCAAAGAAATGTGTGCCAATAGTCAACCATAAACACATCGTTTACTTGATTAACAACTATACAAAAAATGAAACACATGGTTGGAAAACATGACGCCTGGCGTGGTGCCATGGTATGGCCTTGCCATGCCCTGGTAAAAATTGGAGAATGTTTTTCCTTATGTCGTGATGCACGCCTTTCATAAATCGAACCATCACAGAGGAAGTTTCATGGTTTCGAGTGGAAAATCACCAAGATCGAAGGGGGGTCCAAATTTCCTTTGTCCTTTGTCCATGAGTTTTTTCTACGATGAACATACAACCTGCAAATCACGGTGTTTGAATTTGGCACTTTTACGGGTTCATTTGCCATATTTAGGGGATTATGTGTATTTCCTAGGCATTAATGCGCATAATTCAAGTTCAAACAACCGATGCATGAAAGGGTCCACAAGAACGGCCTAGAAAACCATGCTTGTGCCATTTAGTAAATTATCATGCCTTTTACAAGGAATGGATAGATATTTCGATGAAATGTGTGGCAATAGTCAACCACAAATGTTTGTTTGTTGGGTTTTCAACTATAGAAAAAATGCCTCCTGGATCAAGGTAGCCGTCTACAACTGTTTCAGTCGGTGCTGTGTTCCATGCCGATTTATTTCTTGTGTACACTCTCTCTTCCCAAGGGCATTTTGCAGCAGATTGAGCGAATCATGCGACTATGTCTGTGAAGAGGAAACACGGATAACCCATGCCAATCATTGGCTGCTTGGGATTTGGTCTGTCGGCCTAAGAAGTACGATGGTATGGGTATTCTTAACTTGGGTATTCGAAATGAGGCCTTGTTGCTCAAGCACCTCTTCAAGTTTTTTAACAGGGTTGACGTGCCTTGGGTCACATTAATATGGGACACTTATTATGCCTCCTCACCGCCACAAGTCACTCAGAGTTGTGGCTCCTTTTGGTGGCCTGATGTCATGTGTTTATATAACAATTTCTGCAAGTTATCTGTTCCACAAGTGCATGCAGGCAACACGGTGGTCTTTTGGCTTGATCGATGGCAGCTGGGTAATAATGTTTTCCTAATGCACGAGCAGTTCCCATGGCTTCATTCATTTGTGATTGATGATATGATCACATTCAAAGACTTTATGGAGCGGCCTGATGCCTTTGATCACTTCCATCTACCTATGTTGCAGGAGGCTTATATTGAGTTCACCCAACTCCAGACTCTGATGCCGCTGATCAACCTGGATGAGGAAAGAAAGGACATTTGGAAATGGCCATCTAAAGCTGGCGATTTTAAGTCAAAGATTTACTATGAGTCTTGCTTCTCCCACCTGGTGGTTGATCCCATTTTTAAATGGATTTGGAAGTGTGCATGCACGCTCAAGTTCAATGTGTTTGGATGGCTTCTCTTAATGGACCGTTTGAATACTAGGGATATGATGCATCGCCGACACTGGATCATACAGAATGACACATGTGTTCTATGCCACTGTGCTACTCATGAAGATCGTGCACATCTCTTCTTTGCTTGCAACTTCAGTCAAAGGGTTTGGAACTACCTTGGGATTTCTTGGATTGTTCAACAAAACCAGACTACATATGAGATGTCTCTATCAGCTAGGATGGATTTTGGTCTTCCGTTTTTCACAGAGACTGTCTTCACTGCTACATGGAATATTTGGACACAAAGGAATGGGAAGATCTTCATAAATGAGTTGCCTTCCTTTAGATCTTGGAGGAGGAATTTTATCCATGACATTTCTCTTTTGTCTCATAGAATTAAATGTAAATATAAAGATAGCTTAATTTCCTGAATACCCTTTCTTAGACCTCTTTGTAAGTATTTTCCTTTTGTTTTGCTTGTAATTGTAATCTTGTAATTTCTCTGGTTATTTATCAATAAAGAATTGTGAGCCTGTTGCCTTGCAGTATAAAGTCAAAAAAACTATAGAAAAAATGAAATAAATGGTTAAAAAACATGACTCCTGGCATGGTGCCATGGTATGACCTCACCATGCCCTGGTAAAAATTTGAGAAGGTTTGTCTTATATCGTTATGCATGCCCTTCATAAATCGAACCATCACCTAGGAAGTTCCATGCTTTCAAGAGGGAAATCCCCAAGATTGAAGGGGAATCCAAATTTTCTTCATTCTTTTCCCTGGAGTTTTTTTCTACGATGAACATACACCTTGCAAATCACCGTGTTCAAATTTGGCATTTTTTCGGGCTCATTTACCCTATTTAGGGGATTATGTGCATTTTCTAGGCATTTAGCGCATATAAATCCAATCCAGCTACAGGTGCACGGGTGTGATGTGACGGATGTGGATTGCCGTTCGATCGCGGCGCATCCAATAGTGCACATGCGCGATCCGCGTGGCTTGGGTTCCGGCCAATCATAACGCAACACACTGTGCACACTGTTTCCGGAAGCGACGGAGATGAACCGTGTGCGATAATGAACGAGCAAAATTGTAAGGGAAGACAAATTTCTGTTGTCATTTGTCGTTGAGCTCTTGAATACCACTGCACTGTACGGCTGCCCGGCCCCTCCATCCCAGAGCTCTCTCCAGGCGTCGTCCATGGCACCGCGGCGCATAGTAACTGGTAAGGAAGCGATCGCATCCCGCTGCGCCGCGTTCCTCGCCGCCCGCGACCGCACACATGGTAAGGAAGCGATGGCATCTCGCCGCGCCGAGTTCATTGCCGCCGGCGGCCAGATAGTTACATGGGCAGACTTTGAGGCTGCCATGGACGAATGGGTGGTGGATCTAGAGGCGTCCAAAGCCGCACAAAAGGAGCGGAAAAGGCAGAAAGCAGTCAAGAAAAGAGAGTCCCACCGCCGCAAGAAAAAAGAGGCCGCACGCCGTGGTGAGGAGAGCTTGGCGGAGATCGAAGCACGGTGGGCTGCCGCCTACAAGGCCGGATGCCCTGATGGCAGCATGTGAGAAGTAGTTTAAGTTTGTAGTATTATAGTAAATTACCAGTAGTACTTTAAGTTTGTAGTATTAACGTACAATGTCGGTAAGAGCATCCTTTGAGGGCTTTGAGCGTTAACTAGCATGTGTGCTCGTGTGTGTTTTTTACGTTAGTCATTAGAAGATCACAAAACACACGGTTTCTATGTCATACCCGTCTGCGTTTTTTGTGTTAATGACCCATAAGTCAGTTACATGTGTGATATTTCCTAATAAACCAGGCGTACCATTGACCAGAAAAAATCAAGTACACGTGTACATTTTTTGGAGACGGGATCTGCCAACTTTCTTTTTTCTCGCACATGAGTATTTTACGCGCTTTGTCTGCGTTGTGTGTTTCCCCCGCCCAAGTTTCAAGTTTTGCACTGAAATTTTCATTAGGCGCGCGATTTCAGAATTTATTCCTCCAACCACATCCCCTTCCCCTCAATATCCCCCCTCCCTCGCGCCTCCCCCTACCGGCATCTCAAACCGCCGCCGCCGCAACCACAGATTCAACCACATCTACGTTCTGCTCGGATCCAGTCAGGTAACCCATCGATCTCTATCACGTCCCAGCCTGATTGCTTAAATGGCACCTTCGAAACATCCTCATGCCTCCAAACCCCCCCCCCCCTCGCTAGGAGCTAATGGCGGTCCATGGCGCGATGGCCGATGTGCGTGTTGACCCGGAGGAACACCTCGCCTCCGCAGCCGCCGCCGACATGGTGCAGGCTCTGGCCCAGATGAAGTCCCCCAGCGACTACCGCCCAGGACTTAACATGTAAGATTTGACCAACTAAATCTTACCAATACCACTTGCAACGGCTATGATTTGTACCGTTGATGTATTAAGCATGTTCGTTCCTTGTTTATTTCAGTACTGCACACTGTGTGATGTTCAAATATTACCGTGTCCAGCTCAATTTCATCAATATCATCAACAAACTTACAATACATGACTCAAGATATCACTAGAGATGCTGCCCATTTGCTATTTTTAGTGGATGCTAACCATGTTGTACTTAACATGCCTGTCCATGTACTTACGTAGGGTCATAACGGCCGATGCTTTTGTTTGCCGTCGAGGTGAGCTGCATCCCATGTATTACAGTATTTCACATAATTTGTGCAATTGCAGTTTAACTTCTACCATTTACTGGTTGCCTGTAGGTACACATGTCAGTGGCATTGATCCACGCTTCGACCCGGAGGAACAGCTCGCCTCCGCCGTCGCTGACTTTGTGCGAGCTCTGGCCAAGATGAAGTGCCCCAGCAACTACCTCTCAGGACTTACCAAGTATGTACTCACCAGCTCAATCTTACCAATACCAGTTGCAATTAATGGCCATGTTCTGTACGGTCGATGTATTAAGCATGTTCTAGTAAACATGCCTAACACATTTTTGCTACTTTCCCTACCTTTTTATAGACATCTGGGCCATTCTCTGCTCTAGCAGCACCTGCCTTGTGATGTTTTAACTATGCCAATTGCATTTTTATCAGTATCGGTTTTAATGTCTATTAAGCCTGTTGCAATTAACAGTTGAATCCATTTTTAAACAGTTGTATTTCAATGGCTACAAACTTACAAAACATGACTTAGGATGCTAAAGAGGGAAGAGATCACGTGGGAGAAAGGAAGTAAAATGGAGAAGAAATAAGTCACTGGGATGCGTTAGAAGGCCACCAGAGCCAAAAACGACGTTCCATGTGACCACGCGCGCTCGCATGAGTGGTCATTTGGCATGGAAACCGAGGCAGGTCGTCCACCTGAACAACTTTTATAAAGGGGACCCCATCGAAATGTCAACAAGACGGGAGAAAGAGGAGCGTCGAGCACAAACAAAACATGTTCATCATCATCTTCATCCACAAACCCTAGTCGCCGCCATTTTCATCTCCATAGCCATCTCCACCACCATAATGCTCTCTCATCTAGTTCATACTTGTAATCGTGCATCGCTCAAGGAATCCCTTGTAAGACATATTGCAATAATCCCAAGATGTGTTCTTCATGTTTTCTTCTCGCGACCTGATCTCCATGTGTGAGTAGTTCGGTAAGGTATGGGGTGAGGCATCATCCTTGCAACCCCAGGTATTTGGCGAAGAGATCAATGGAAGCCTTTGACATAACGTCTCATGTGTTAAGTAAAATTGTTTCGTGAAGTGTCTCTTGCCTTATCTATGATCTTCATCCCTGAAGGTACCCAAGATCATGGAGATTGAGCACCGGCGAGGCTAGGAGCAAGGGGGTCATCAAGTGTTATACCAAACACCAGTGACAATAAGGTTTAGTAGGGTAACATGGATCATATCCTTGGGTATTCATTAGGTGTAGTCATTAAATGCCCAATGATTTTGTTTGATATTATTATCTTAATTATCGGTGCAACCCCGCAAGACGGGTAAGGCCTTTGGTAGGACAACTGATTCTTGATGCAGGACTCGATCCGGAAAAGATGTAATTTGGACACATCCCCCACTCCGATATGAAGCAAGCACCTCTTGATGGGTGACTTCCCGAGCACAAACTAATATCATTTTTTATCCCAACACGAATACATGGTTGTAAGCATTAAGACCTCATCCCCGTACCTTCTTTTTATTATAAGTGTTTGAATCACAATTTGCTTGCTGATTCAGTCAAAAGTTGGATTTGACACTTTGGCAAAAGCTTGTTAGAGACCATTGCTTCAAGGGAATCTTCCTCTCGTGGGTTCGATACCCAGGGTCACCTCTGGGGAAATAGGTGTGGGATACCCTTTCTTGTTCCAATACCGGATCAATAAAAAGGATATATCACTACTTGTTATGAATTATCTTGCTATCAAACTACACGTTACTACTACTTTCAATACTTACAGAGAATACCTTGTTGAAAATTGCTTATGATTTCCTTCTGCTCCTCGTTGGGTTTGACACTCTTACTTATCAAAATGACTATGATTGATCCCCTATACTTGTGGGTCATCAGGGGTATCAACCATATAGACGTCGTAGGTGGAAGTTGCTGCCCAGCGGCCCGTGTTGGAGGTGGCGATGGGTGATGCAGTACCAGACGCACCATCGACATCTTCATCCATGTCGGTCGCCTCTTCGGAGGTGTAGTCTAGTACATCGGTTAAATAATCTTGAACTGTAGTGACTAGGTGGGCGGTGGGTGGGATGTAAGTTTCCCTATCGTCGGCTTTACATGCGATCTAGTCATAGACCGAATACTGCCCATTCAAAATCCCAAGGCTTTGGATTCGGTCTAGCATCTCCTTTAATAGCGAGAGGTCAGTGATGACCCACAAGTATAGTGGATCAATCGTAGTCCTTTCGATAAGTAAGAGTGTCGAACCCAACGAGGAGCAGAAGGAAATGACAAGCAGTTTTCAGCAAGGTAATGTGTGCAAGCATTGCAATTATAAGTAACGAGTAGTTTGATAGCATGATAATTTGTGACGAGCAAGTAACGATAATAGTAACAAAAGTGCAGCAAGGTAGCCCAATCCTTTTGAGGCAAAGGACAGGCCAAAATGGTCTCTTATGATAAGCAAAGCTTTCTTGAGGGTACACGAGAATTTCATTTAGTCACTTTCATCATGTTGGTTTGATTTGTGTTCGCTACTTTGATAATTTGATATGTGGGTGGACTGGTGCTTAGGTGTTGTTCTTACTTGAATAAACCTCGTACTTATGATTAACCCCCTCGCAAGCATCCGCAACTACGAGAAAAGTATTAAGAATAAATTCTAACCATAGCATTAAACTTTTGGATCCAAATCAATCCCTTACGGAATAGCGCATAAACTATGGTTTAAGCTTCTGTCACTCTCGCAACCCAAAATCTAATAACTACTCCACAATGCATTCCCTTAGGCCCAAATATGGTGAAGTGTCATGTAGTCGACATTCACATGACACCACTAAGGGAATCACAACATACATACTATCAAAATATCGAACACATATCAAGTTCACATGATTACTTGCAACAAGATTTCTCCCGTGAACTCCAGAACAAAAATAACTACTCACAAATGATAATCATGCTCAAGATCAGAGGGGTATTAAATAGCATAATGGATATGAACATATAATCTTCCACCAAATAAACCATATAGTAATCAACTACAAGATGTAATCAACACTACTAGTCACCCACAAGTACCAATCTATAGTTGCAGTACAAAGATTGAACACATGAGATGAACTAGGGTTTGAGAGGAGATGGTGTTGATGAAGATGTTGATGGAGATTGCCCTCCCCAAGATGGGCAAGTTGTTGGTGATGATGATGAAGATGACTTTCCCCTCTGGGAGGAAAGTTCCCCCAACAGAATCACTCTGTCGGAGGGCAAAAGTGCTCCTGCCCAACTTCCGCCTCAAGACGGCGACGCTTCGTCCCGAAAGTCCCCTCCTTATTTTTTTTCTAGGTCAAAGTGACTTATATACCAGAAGAGGGGCACCGGAGGTGGGCCGAGGAGGGGACAACCCACCAGGGTGTGCTTGGGCCCCCTCTAGTACTTATTGGCTCCAATATTTCTTATATATTCCATAAAAATTCCTTGTGAAGTTTCAGCTCATTTGGAGTTGTGCAGAATAAGTAGCATGACGTAGCTTTTGCAGGTCCAGATTTCCAGCTGCCAGAATTCTCCCTCTTTGTGTGAACCTTGCATATTATGAGAGAAAAGGCATTAGAATTACTCCAAAAAGCATTATTATGCATAAAAACATCATAAATAACAGTAGGTAAACATGATGCAAAATGGATGTATCGATCAGCTAGGCCCATCTCCTGACAGTAGGCGGGGCTAACCTGTAGTATGCTCGGCGGGCCCTATGATGTGGCCTCAGAGCGAGGGTCGGCCAGGGTTGACTCCTGGGCCGGCGGCTGGTGATCGGACCTGGACTCAGAATTGATTCTGAGGTGAGTTCTGATCCAAGGTCGGGTCCATGGTCGGATCCGAGGTTAAGACCATGGTGTCTGTGGAATTCTCAAGCCGATCTAACACCCAACACGAGAAAGCAAGATTGCCGCGAGAATTGGTAGCTTATTCTAAGCTCCCAAATCTAATTATGTTCCCTGGGGTGAAACTTTTGACTCAGCCGAGGTGACCAGTCGAATCATCATGCAAGACGATGCTGCCGAACACGAAAAGCTGGCCGGGAAGAAAGATGCCCCTGCAGCTGATGTCATCATCGACCTGAAGACGATCCATTGATCCTTTGCGACCACACGGGGCCTGCATTGGCCACCAATGTCGATACTAAAACTGTCGGATCTCAGGTAGGAGGTCCCTGCTACTTCTTGAGCTTGCGTTGGTTTTTTCCTTGAAGAGGAAAGGGTGATGCAGCAAAGTAGAGATAAGTATTTCCCTTAGTTAGAGAACCAAGGTATCAATCCAATAGCAGACAACGCACAAATCACCAATACCTGCAAACAATCAAACACTTGCACCCAACGCGATAAAGGGGTTGTCAATCCCTTAACGGTCACTTGCAAAAGTGAGATCCGATAGAGATAGATAAAACTAAACAAAAGATGAAGTAAATATTTTTGGATTTTTTGGTTTATAGATCGGAAAGTAAAAGATTGCAAAATAGTAGATCAGAAACTTATATGATGGAAAATAGACCCTGGGGCAATAGGTTTCACTAGAGGCTTCTCTCAAGATAGCAAATAGTACGGTGGGTGAAAAAATTACTGTCGAGCAATTGATAGAAAAGCGCAAAGTTATGACGGTATCTAAGGCAATCATTATGAAATATAGGCATCACATCTGTGTCAATTAGACCGACTCCTGTCTGCATCCACTACTGTTACTCCACACATCGACCGACTCATGCCTGCATCTAGAGTATTAAGTTCATGAAGAACAGAGTAACGCTTTAAGTAAGATGACATGATGTCGAGGAATAAACTCAAGCAATATGATGTAAACCCCATCTTTTTATCCTCGATGGCAACAATACAATAGGTGCCTCGCTACCCCTACTGTCACTGGGTGAGGACACCGCAAGATTGAACCCAAAGCTAAGCACTTCTCTCATTGCAAGAAAAACCAATCTAGTTGGCCAAACTAAACCGATAGTTCGAAGAGAATTACAAAGATATCAAATCATGCATAAAAGAATTCAGAGAAGATTCAAATAATATTCATAGATAAGTTTATCATAAATCCAATTCATGGATCTCGACAAACACATCGCAAAAGAAGATTACATCGGATAGATCTCCAAGAACATCGAGGAGAACATGGTATTGAGAATCAAAGAGAGAGAAGAAGCCATCTAGCTACTAGCTATGGGCCCGTAGGTCTGTGGTAAACTACTCACACTTCATTGGAAGGGCAATAGAGTTGATGTAGAAGCCCTCCGTGATCGAATCCCCCTCCGGCAGGATGCCGGAAAAGGCCCCAAGATGGGATATCACGGGAACAGAAGGTTGCGGCAGTGGAAAAGTGTTTTCGTGGATGCTTCTGGTGGTTTTGGAATATATGTGAACATATAGGAGGCAGAACTAGTCCAGGGGAGTTACTGAAGGAAATATGCCCTAGAGGCAGTAATAAAGTTGTTATTTATATTTCCTTATATCATGATAAATGTTTATTATTCATGCTAGAATTTTATTAACCGGAAACTTAGTAGATGTGTGAATACATAGACAAACAGAGTGTCCCTAGTATGCCTCTACTTGACTAGCTCGTTAATCAAATATGGTTAAGTTTCCTAGCCATAAACATGAGTTGTCATTTGATGAACGGATCACATCATTAGAGAATGATGTGATGGACATGACCCATCCGTTAGCTTAGCACTATGATCATTTAGTTTATTGCTATTGCTTTCTTCATGACTTATACATGTTCCTATGACTATGAGATTATGCAACTCCCGGATAACAGAGGAACACTTAGTGTGCAATCAAATGTCACAACGTAACTGGGTGATTATAAAATGCTCTACAGGTGTCTCCAATGGTGGCTGTTGAGTTGGCATAGATCGAGATTAGGATTTGTCACTCCGAATGTCGGAGAGGTATCCCTGGGCCCTCTCGGTAATGCACATCACTATAAGCCTTGCAAGCAATGTGACTAATGAGTTAGTTGTAGGATGATGCATTAGGGAACGAGTAAAGAGACTTGCCAGTAATGAGATTGAACTAGGTATGAGGGTACCGACGATCGAATCTCAGGCAAGTAACATACCGATGACAAAGGAAATAACGTAAGTTGTTATACGGTTTGATCGATAAAGATCTTCGTGGAATATGTAGGAGCCAATGTGAGCATCTAGGTTCCGCTATTGGTTATTGACCGGAGATATGCCTCGGTCATGTCTACATAGTTCTCAAACCCGTAGGGTCCGCACGCTTAACGTTCGATGACGATTGGTATTATGAGTTTATGTGATTTCATGTACCAAAGGTTGTTCAGAGTCTCGGATGAGATCACAGACATGACGAGGAGTCTCGAAATGGTCAAGACATAAAGATTGATATATTGGACCATGTTATTCGGACACCAGAAGTGTTCCGGATAGTTTCGGATAAACCCGGAGTGCCGGAGGGTTACCGGAACCCCCCCCCCCCCGGGAAGTTATGGGCCTTAGTGGGCCTTAGGGGAGAGAGAGGGCCGCAACCAAGAGGTGGCGCCCCCCCCCAAGGGGAGTCCGAATAGGACAAGGGGAGGGGGCGCGGCCCCTCTTTCCCTCTCCCTCTCCCTCTCCTTCCTTCTTCTCCTAGTTGGACTAGGAAAGGGGAAACCTACTCCTACTTGGAGTAGGATTCCCCCCCTTGGGCACGCCCCTTATGGCCGGCCAGCCCCCTCCTCCCCTCCTTTATATATGGGGGTGGGGGCACCACATAGACACACAAGTTGATCTTTAGCCATGTGTGGTGCCCCCTCCACAGTTTTCCACCTCGGCCATATCGTCATAGTGCTTAGGCGAAGCCTTGCGCCGGTAACTTCATCATCACCGTCACCATGCCATCATGCTGACGGAACTCTCCCTCGGCCTTAGCTGGATCTATAGTTCGACGGCCGTCACCGAGCTGAACGTGTGCAGATCGCGGAGGTGACGTACGTTCGGTACTTGATCGGTTGGATCGTGAAGACGTTCAACTACATCAACTGCGTTACTTAATGCTTCCGCTTTCGGTCTACGAGGGTACGTGGACACACTCTCCCCTCTCGTTCCTATGCATCTCCTAGATAGATCTTGCGTGATCGTTTTTGAAATTACTGTGTTCCCCAACAGTGGCATCCGAGCCAGGTCTATGCGTAGATGTTATATGCACGAGTAGAACACAAAGAGTTGTGAGCGATAATAGTCATACTGCTTACCAGCATGTCATACTTTGATTCGGCGGTATTGTTGGATGAAGCGGCCCAGACCGACATTACATGACCGCGTTCATGAGACTGGTTCTACCGACGTGCTTCGCACACAGGTGGCTAGTGGGTGTCTGTTTCTCCAGCTTTAGTTGAATCGAGTGTGACTACGCCCGGTCCTTGTTCAAGGTTAAAACAACACACTTGACGAAAAATCGTTGTGGTTTTAATGCGTAGGTAAGAACGGTTCTTGCTAAGCCCGCAGCAGCCACGTAAAACTTCCAACAACAAAGTAGAGAACGTCTAACTTGTTTTTGCAGGGCATGTTGTGATGTGATATGGTCAAGATGTGGTGATATATAAATTGTTGTATGAGATGATCATGTTTCGTAAAAAGTTATCGGCAACTGGCCGGAGCCTTATGGTTGTCGCTTTATTGTATGAAATGCAATCGCCATGTAATTGCTTTACTTTATCACTAAACGGTAGCGATAGTCGTAGAAGCAATAGTTGGCGAGACGACAACGATGCTTCGATGGAAATCAAGGTGTAAAGCCGGTGACGATGGTGATCATGACGGTGCTTTGGAGATGGAGATCAAAGGCACAAGATGATGATGGCCATATCATATCACTTATATTGATTGCATGTGATGTTTATCCTTTATGCATCTTATTTTGCTTAGTACGGCGGTAGCATTATAAGATGATCTCTCACTAAATTTCAAGGTACAAGTGCTCTCCCTGAGTACGAACCGTTGCTACAGTTTGTCGTGCCCAGACACCATGTGATGATCGGGTGTGATAAGCTCTACGTTCACATACAATGGGTGCAAGCCAGTTTTGCACACGCAGAATACTCGGGTTAAACTTGACGAGCCTAGCATATGCAGATATGGCCTCGGAACACTGAGACCGAAAGGTCGAGCGTGAATCATATAGTAGATATGATCAACATAGTGATTTTCACAATTGAAAACTACTCCATCTCACGTGATGATCGGACATGGTTTAGTTGATTTGGATCACGTGATCACTTAGATGATTAGAGGGATGTCTGTCTAGTGGGAGTTCTTAAGTAATATGATTAATTGAACTTTAATTTATCATGAACTTAGTACCTGATAGTATTTTGCATGTCTATGTTGTTGTAGATCAATGGCCCGTGCTACAGTTCCTTTGAATTTTAATGCGTTCCTAGAGAAAGCTAAGTTGAAAGATGATGGTAGCAACTACACGGACTGGGTCCGTAACTTGAGGATTATCCTCATTGTTGCACAGAATAATTACGTCCTGGAAGCAACACTAGGTGCAAGACCCGCTGCAGGAGCAACACTGGACGTTGTGAACGTCTGGCAGAGCAAAGTTGATGACAACTCGATAGTTCAGTGTGCCATGCTTTACGGCTTAGAACTGGAACTTCAACGACGTTTTGAACGTCATGGAGCATATCAGATGTTCAAGGAGTTGAGTTAATATTTCAAGCAAATGCCCGGATTGAGAAATATGAAGTCTCCAATAAGTTCTACAGCTGCAAAATGGAGGAGAATAGTTCTATCAGTGAACATATACTCAGAATGTCTGGGTACCACAACCACTTGACTCAACTGGGAGTTAATCTTCCTGATGATAGTGTCATTTACAAAGTTCTTCAATCACTGCCACCAAGCTACAAAAGCTTCGTGATGAACTATAATATGCAAGGGATGAACAAGACTATTCCCAAGATCTTCACGATGCTAAAGGCTGCGGAGGTAGAAATCAAGAAGGAGCATCAAGTGTTGATGGTCAACAAGACCACTAGTTTCAAGAAAAAGGGCAAAGGGAAGAAGGGGAACTTCAAGAAGAATAGCAAGAAAGTTCCTGCTCAAGTGAAGAAGCCCAGTCTGGACCTAAGCCTGAAACTGAGTGCTTCTACTGCAAAAGGTTGGTCACTGGAAGCGGAATTGCCCCAAGTATTTGGCGGATAAGAACGATGGCAAAGTGAAAGGTGTATTTGATATACATGTTATTGATGTGTACCTTACTAATGCTCACAGTAGTGCCTGGGTATTTGATACTGGTTCTGTTGCTCATATTTGCAACTTGAAGCGGGGACTACGGATTAAGCGAAGATTGGCTAAGGACGAGGTGACGATTCGCGTGGGAAATGGTTGCAAAGTCGATGTGATCGTCGTCTGCACGCTACCTCTACATCTACCTTCGGGATTAGTTTTAGACTTGAATAATTGTTATTTGGTGCCAGCATTAAGCATGAACATTATATCTGGATCTTGTTTGATGCGAGACAGTTATTCATTTCAATCAGAGAATAATGGTTGTTCTATTTATAGGAGTAATATCTTTTATGGTCATGCACCCTTAATGAGTGGTCTATTTTTATTGAATCTCGATAGTAGTGACACACATATTCATAGTATTGAAGCCAAAAGATATAAGTTTAATAATGATAGTGCAACTTATTTGTGGCACTACCGTTTGGGTCATATTGGTGTAAAGCGCATGAAGAAACTCCATGCTGATGGACTTTTGGAATCACTTGATTATGAATCGCTTGATGCTTGCGAACCATGCCTCATGGGCAATATGACTAAACTCCGTTCTCCGGAACAATGGAGCGAGCAACAGACTTGTTGGAAATAATACATACTGATCTATGCGGTCGATGAGTGTTGAGGCTCACGGCGGGTATCATTATTTTCTGACCTTCACAGATGATTTGAGCAGATATGGGTATATCTACTTGATGAAACATAAGTCTGAAACATTTGAAAAGTTCAAAGAATTTCAAAGTGAAGTGGAAAATCATCGTAACAATAAAATGAAGTTTCTATGATCTGATCGTGGAGGTGAATATTTGAGTTACGAGTTTGGTCTTCATTTCAAACAATGTGGAATAGTTTCGCAACTCACGCCACCTGGAACACCACATCGTAATGATGTGTCCGGACGTCGTAACCATACTTTATAGATATGGTGCGATCTATGATGTCTCTTACTGATTTACCGCTATCATTTTGGGGTTATGCTTTAGAGACGGCTCCATTCACGTTAAATAGGGCACCATCTAAATCCGTTGAGAGGACACCTTATGAATTGTGGTTTGGCAAGAAACCCAAGTTGTCGTTTCTTAAAGTTTGGGGTTGCGATGCTTATTTAAAAAAGCTTCAACCTGATAAGCTCGAACCCGAATCGAAGAAATGTGTCTTCATAGGATACCCAAAGGAAACTGTTGGGTACACCTTCTATCACAGATCTGAAGGCAAGATATTCGTTGCTAAGAATGGATCCTTTCTAGAGAAGGAGTATCTCTCGAAAGAAGTGAGTGGGGGGAAAGTAGAACTTGATGAGTTAATTGTACCTACTCCCTTACTGGAAAGTAGTTCATCATAGAAATCAGTTCCAGTGATTCCTACACCAATTAGTGAGGAAGCTAATGATGATGATCATGAAACTTCTGATCAAGTTACTACCGAACCTCGTACGTCAACCAGAGTAAGATCCGCACCAGAGTGGTACGGTAATCCTGTTCTGGAGGTCATGTTACTTGACCATGACGAACCAATGAACTATGAGGAAGTGATGATGAGCCCAGATTCCGCGAAATGGCTTGTGGCCATGAAATCTGAGATGGGATCCATGTATGAGAACAAAGTGTGGACTTTGGTAGACTTGCCTGATGATCGGCAAGCCATAGAGAATAAATGGATCTTCAAGAAGAAGACAGACGCAGACTATAATGTTACTGTCTACAAAGCTCGACTTGTTGCGAAAGGTTTTCGACAAGTTCAAAGAGTTGACTACGATGAGACTTTATCACCCGTAGTGATGCTTAAGTCCGTCCGAATCATGTTAGCAATTGCCGCATTTTATGATTATGAAATTTGGCAAATGGATGTCAAAACTGCATTCCTGAATGTATTTCTGGAAGAAGAGTTGTATATGATGCAACCAGAAGGTTTTATCAATCCAAAGGAAGCTAACAAAGTGTGCAAACTCCAGCGATCCATTTATGAACCGGTGCAAGCCTCTCGGAGTTGGAATAAACATTTTGATAGTGTGATCAAAGCATATGGTTTTATACAGACTTTTGGAGAAGCCTGTATTTACAAGAAAGTGAGTGGGAGCTCTGTAGCATTTCTAATATTATATGTGGATGACATATTGTTGACTGGAAATGATATAGAATTTCTGGATAGCATAAAAGGATACTTGAATCAGAGTTTTTTTATGAAAGACCTCGGTGAAGCTGCTTACATATTGGGTATCAAGATCTATAGAGATAGATCAAGACACTTAATTGGACTTTCACAAAGCACATACCTTCACAAAGTTTTGAAGAAGTTCAAAATGGAACAAGCAAAGAAAGGGTTCTTGCCTATGTTACAAGGTGTGAAGTTGAGTCAGACTCAATGCCCGACCACTGCAGAAGATAGAGAGAAAATGAAAGTCATTCCCTATGCTTCAGCCATATGTTCTATCATGTATGCAATGCTGTGTACCATACCTGATGTGTGCCTTGCTATAAGTATAGCAGGGAGGTGCCAAAGTAATCCAGGAGTGGATCACTGGACAACGGTCAAGAACATCCTGAAATACCTGAAGAGGACTAAGGATATGTTTCTCGTTTATGGAGGTGACAAGGAGCTCATCGTAGATGGTTATGCCGATGCAAGCTTTGACACCGATCCGGATGACTCTAAGTCACAAACCGGATACGTATTTATATTGAATGGTGGAGCTGTCAGTTGGTGCAGTTCTAAGCAAAGCGTCATGCGGGATCTACGTGTGAAGCGGAGTACATAGCTGCTTCGGAAGCAGCAAATGAAGGAGTCTGGATGAAGGAGTTCATATCTGATCTAGGTATCATACCTAGTGCATCGGGTCCAATGAAAATCTTTTGTGACAATACTGGAGCAATAGCCTTGGCGAAGGAATCCAGATTTCACAAGAGAACCAAGCACATCAAGAGTCGCTTCAATTCCATCCATCATCAAGTGTGGGAAGGGGACATACAGATTTGCAAGATACACAAGTGTGGGAAGGGGACATGCAGATTTGCAAGATACATACGGATATGAATGTTGCAGACCCGTTGACTAAGCCTCTCTCATAAGAAAAACATGATCAGCACCAAGACTCCATGGGTGTTAGAATCATTACTGTGTAATCTAGATTATTGACTCTAGTCCAAGTGGGAGACTGAAGAAAATATGCCCTAGAGGTAATAATAAAGTTGTTATTTATATTTCCTTATATCATGATAAATGTTTATTATTCATGCTAGAATTGTGTTAACCGGAAACTTAGTACATGTGTGAATACATAGACAAACAGAGTGTCCCTAGTATGCCTCTACTTGACTATCTCGTTAATCAAAGATGGTTAAGTTTCCTAGCCATAAACATGAGTTGTCATTTGATGAACGAGATCACATCATTAGAGAATGATGTGATGGACAAGACCCATCCGTTAGCTTAGCACTATGCTCATTTAGTTTATTGCTATTGCTTTCTCCATGACTTATACATGTTCCTATGACTATGAGATTATGCAACTTCCGGATACCGGAGGAACACTTAGTGTGCTATCAAATGTCACAACGTAACTGGGTGATTATAAAGATGCTCTACAGGTGTCTCCAATGGTGTCTGTTGAGTTGGCATAGATCAAGATTAGGATTTGTCACTCCGAATGTAGGAGAGGTATCTCTGGGCCCTCTCGGTAATGCACATCACTATAAGCCTTGCAAGCAATGTGACTAATGAGTTAGTTGCGGGATGATGCATTACGGAACGAGTAAAGAGACTTGCCGGTAACGAGATTGAACTAGGTATGAGGATACCGACGATCGAATCTCGGGCAAGTAATATACCAATGACAAAGGGAACAACGTATGTTGTTATGCGGTTTGACCGATAAAGATCTTCGTAGAATATGTAGGAGACAATATGAGCATCCAGGTTCCGCTATTGGTTATTGATCGGAGATATGTCTCGGTCATGTACATAGTTCTCAAACCCGTAGGGTCCGCACGCTTAATGTTCGATGACGATTGGTATTATGAGTTTGTGTTATTTGATGTACCGAAGGTTGTTCAGAGTCCCGGATGAGAACACGGACATGACGAGGAGTCTCGAAATGGTCGAGACATAAAGATTGATATATTGTACCATGTTATTCAGACACCAGAAGTGTTCCGGATAGTTTTGGATAAAACGGGAGTGCCGGAGGGTTACCGGAACCCTCCCCCCGGGAAGTTATGGGCCTTAGTGGGCCTTAGGGGAGAGAGAGGGCCGCAGCCAAGAGGTGGCACCCCCCCAAGGGGAGTCCGAATAGGACAAGGGGAGGGGGGCGCTGCCCCTCTTTCCCTCTCCCTCTCCCTCTCCTTACTTCTTCTCCTAGTTGGACTAGGAAAGGGGGGAAGCTACTCCTACTTGGAGTAGGATTCCCCCCCTTGGGCGCGCCCCTTGTGGCCGGCCGGCCCCCTCCTCCCCTCCTTTATATACGGGGGAGGGGGCACCCCATAGACACACAAGTTGATCTTTAGCCGTGTGCTGTGCCCCCCTCCACAGTTTTCCACCTCGGTCATATTGTCGTAGTGCTTAGGCGAAGCCCTGCGCCGGTAACTTCATCATCACCGTCACCATGTCGTCATGCTGACGGAACTCTCCCTCGGCCTCAGCTGGATCTAGAGTTCGAGGGAAGTCACTGAGCTGAACATGTGCAGATCGCGGAGGTGCCGTGAGTTCGGTACTTGATCGGTTGGATCGCGAAGACGTTCGACTACATCAATCGCGTTACTTAACGCTTCCGCTTTCGGTCTACAAGGTTATGTACACACACTCTCCCCTCTCATTGCTATGCATCTCCTAGATAGATCTTGTGTGATCGTAGGAATTTTTTTGAAATTACTGCGTTCCCCAACAGTCACATGGGGCCCACAAGGCAGGGGGCGTTTCCTCCACCCTTGTGGCCGCCACGTGGCTCTTCTGACTTGTACTCCAAGTCTCCTGGGTGTCTTCTGGTCCAAGAAAAATCATCACGAAGGTTATATTCCATTTGGTATTCCTTTTCTGCGAAGCTCAAAAACAAGGGAAAACAGAAACTGGCACTAGGCCCTAGGTTAATAGGTTAGTCCCTAAAAGAATATAAATAGCATATTAATGTATATAAAACATCCAAAACAGATAATATAATAGCGTGGAACAATAAAAAAATTATAGATATGTTAGAGACGTATCAGTCCCGAACTGTAGGTCTAGGAACAATGGTAACAGGAGACAAGGGAGATAATGTTTACCCAGGTTCGGGCCCTCTCGAAGAGGTAAAACCCTACGTCATGCTTTGATTGTATTGATTTGGTGGCGTACAGGGTGATCTACCTCGAGATCGGATGATTGTGTTCTAAAACCCTAAAGCTTGTGTTCGTGTCTCCAAAGATTAAACCCTTCGGCTTATATAGGCGATGGGGGTACCTACGTTACAGATATGGTCGATTGCCAACTAGGAATAAATATGTCGACTACTAGATGTCTCCGCTTCCTTCATCGAAAGGTTGAGCAAGGATTTCGCCCTGGCCAAAGTCTGAGCAATCCCAAGCCTTCAGAGCCAGAGTCGGAAACGAGGAAGTCAGGTCGCAGGTTGGAACCACCACCGTGGGAAGGGGAGCTATGCGTGCCGCCAAAGAGGCGTGATACGTCTCTAATGTATCTATAATTTTTTATTGTTCAATGATGTTATATTATCATTCTTGGATGTTCTACAATTATTTTATAGCAACTTTATATCATTTTTTGGGACTAACCTCGGTGGCCTCCTGCACCGCCTCTTTGCTCTATAAATACCCCAATATTCCAGAAACCCTAGGGGAGTCGACAAAAATCAATTTCAGCCACCGCAAGTTCCAGAACCACCAGATCCAATCTAGACACCATCACGGAGGGGTTCATCATCCTCATTGGTGCCTCTCTGATGATGTGTGAGTAGTTCATTGTAGACCTACGGGTCCGTAGTTAGTAGCTAGATGGCTTCCTCTCTTTCTTTTGATTCTCAATACAATGGTCTCTTGGAGATCTATTTGATGTAACTCTTTTTGCGGTGTGTTTGTTAGGATCCGATGAACTTTGAGTTTATGATTAGATCTATGTTTTTATCCATGTAAGTTATTTGAGTCTTTTGATCTCTTATATGCATGATTACTTATAGCCTCGTATTTTTTCTTTGAATCTTTGGTTTAGTTAGGCCGACTAGATCGATTTTTCTTGCCATGGGAACATGTGCTTTGTGATGGGTTCGATCTTACGGTGCTTGATCCTAGTGACAGAAGAGGAACCGACACGTATATATCACTACTATTAATGATAACAAGATGGGGTTTATTTCTACATAAATAGATCTTGTCTACATCATGTCATCGTTCTTATTGCATTACTCTGTTTCTCCATGAACTTAATACACTAAATGCATGCTGGATAGCGGTCGATGTGTGGAATAATAGTAGTAGATGCAGGCAGGAGTCGGTCTACTAATCTTGGACGTGATGCCTATATAATGATCATTGCCTGGATATCATCATGATTATTTGAAGTTCTATCAATTGCCTAACAGTAATTTGTTTACCCACCGCATGCTGTTTTTCTCGAGAGAAGCCACTAGTGAAATCTATTCCCCCGGGGTCTCTTCTTTATTATATTTGCCTTCGCGATCTATTTTTATTTGCTTTTATTTTCAGATCTATTAATCCAAAACACAAAAATACCTTGCTGCAATTTTTATTTATTTATTTTATCTCGCGTCCCGCGAGATCTATTTATTCAATCAACTACAATTTTACCTCTCTTTTTACCCGTGAGGGTTTGACAAATTTGTTCTTTGTGTGCATGAGTTGTTTACGTGGTGTTGCGTGGTTCTCCTACTGGTTCGATAACCTTTGTCTCATCACTGAGGGAAGTACCTACCGAAGCTGTGTTGTATCATCCCTTCCTCTTTGGGGAAATATCGACGTAGTTCAAGACGCAACCAAGGCGCCGGACACCACCGGAGGTGCTAGTAAGGGATCAAGCAGAAGGGAGCATGGGGCCCCGAGGTGAGCTGGGTTGGATGGCCGAGCAAAAGGAGAGAGACGACAACATGTGGCGCGAAGGTGGTCGAACACCTAGACGAGCAAAGATCTGGAAAGGGGCGTACATCTGGGCTGTCGGGACCAGAGCAGCAGGGACGCCGGTGAACCGAAGAAGCTGGAAGGAGACACAACTCTAGGAGCACGCCGGAGTCGCGGCGGGGTGGACGCTGGCTAACCAAGGGCACCTGTATGGGGTGGATGCGGAGCCACCGAAATGTCAAGGAGCCATAGGAGCCGAAAGGAAACAACTCACGTGGAGCCACCTCAGACAGGCATGAACATGGAAGGGGGGCACGGGTTCATGAGCGCCAGGGCCGGAGTCGCTCCTACAGAGCGATGCGAAGGGGCCAAACGCCAATCGTGCCCCCGGTCAGCGCGCTACGGGAGGCAACCGCGGCCGGGCGTCCACCAGGATGCGGTCATGGATATGCAATCCGTAGCTCGGGGAGGGGGCAACACCGGTGGAGGGGTGCGTGTCGGAGGTTCGACCCGCCGCCGCCAACCAGCGCCGGCCAGCCCACCGGCGGCGGCGATGTGGGAGCGGGGCGGGGATGGGTGAGTATGCGTGGGCGGGGGAGCTCCAAGCTCCAAGAGGGTCGCGATGAGACAAAGAGCCGCGTCGCCGCCATCCCAGGGTCTGGCGGCGGCGATGCTGGAGCGGGCAGCGGGTGGGTTAGCTGGCGGCGGCGGGTAGGGTTCCCCCATGTGGGCCTCAACTCCTCAGATGTAAGGGCATGGCCAATGCATAGCCCCAGGGTGATGCCTCACATGCCATGTAGGATCGGATGTCAGAAAAAGTAGGTTCGAATAGGGAAGCGGAATCCTCTGCAGGAGGCGGGTGCTTGGAGAGAAAAAATGTGGTCCGGTGCATAAAGTTGAGAAAGTTGAAGTGGAGAGTAGAGATGCATGTGTAGTGAGAGTCTATTTTATATTCTTTGATGATACCCACTAGTAGTAGCTTGCATTGATAAGAAAAAATCAATATAAATGCCTGGATCTACTTTTTATCATGGGCATCTATATCCATATGCCACCATTGTACATGCCTTAAGTTATCCTAGCGAACCAGCTGACCACGAACACAATCTTGTCAGAAAACCAACAAGTGTAAGTCGGGGCCACCGGCCACCGAGTCCCCTCGTCACTCCAAAAGCCACTTGAACCTTTTTTGACGTCGCAGCCATTGCTATCCTTTGGGACCTTGATGGATGGGACAAGTTAGAGACAGTTCGTCACGCGGCTTCCATCCCTGCATCGCCCCAAAGGTAGAAAAGAAAAGGTCTCCTCCATCCATCTAGGAGTCACGTGGGAAAAATGTCTAGTGCCGGTAAAGCTCTTTTTACCGGTGGCGGTATGTAGCGGCGAACAATCCACCGCTAGTGTGTATGTTGAGATTCGTGCCGCTGTGCTCCGTATAATAGCAAGATTAATTATTCGATTCGATTTGAATACTGTGCAATACATCTCTGACTTGTACGAGCAACAGGCCCACATGTGTACCCTGTCAGTTTTTGTCATAGAAAGCTACGCTAGGTCCCATGCAGGTGCATCCATTATTTCTCCTCTCCATCTCAACAAATCCATGCCATTTATTTTCTCTTTAAAAATTTCAATCAATCATCTCTTTTAAACTACAAGTTTGTTTTCCAATGGCAAGAAATAGGATATATTTAGAACGAGACCAATTTTGAATATATTTTATACTCGTTTCACTATGTGAAATAGAATATTTCAAATATATGAAACTGATTTTTTTTCAAATATATGAAAAGCATTCTAGTGATTTTTATTTCAAATATATGCTATGGGTTATTTCAATTAGCTAAAATTGATTTCACATGTTTGAAACTAGTGAAATAGGTAAAATAATATCTGAAATATGCTAAAATACTAATGAAGTCTTGAAATAGTGAAATATGTTTTGTGAAATACGGAAGATATTTTGGTTCAGATTTGTGAAAGAAAGTGATTTTGGATTCATCTTGTGATATATGAAATACTTTTTTGTGAAGGGGATTTTGGTGATAAGCGAAATAGTTTTTAGTATGTTCTCCGAAATACGTGAAATTGATAATGAAATAGTGAAATGTGTTTTGTGAAATAGTGAATTTGAAATTCTAAAATATTTTTTGTCAAAGCGATTTTCGTAGTACGTGTTTTGTGAAAGTGATATTTGTAATATGTGACATATTTACCACGCAAAAAGTGACATGTTTATTTTATGTTTTGTTAACTTGTTAATGAAAGAGCGAAATATTGAAACTCTAAAACATGCACTATGAAATATGGAAATAGGTTTTGGTTCTGATTTGTGAAATAACGATATTCTTATCTAGATCTGTCATATACAATATGAAACATGTGGACGGCATCACGATGTTGGGAGCTGCTTAGAACAATACCAATGAGTGAAATAGGTTTTCATTTTTTGTGATATTATATTTTTGGAATGAGTAAAACATGTGTTTCTGAAAAGGAGTGAAGGTTTTCTAGTGAAATTAGTTTGTTCAAAAGAGTGAATTTTTTAAAGTATTTTGAAAAGGTGAATATGTTATGAAATTATTGAATTGTACTAACTCATTCTTTTTTAGTAGTGGAGTCTTATCCGAAATAAATGAAACAGTATTTTGAAAAAGTGTAATACATATAAAATAATTGAAATGGTTGTAAAAAAATTGAAACTGGATCTTGAACCGAGTGAAATAATTTGTGAATCTGTTTTTTGAAATGATTGGTTGAAATAGTTCAAAATATGTTTTGAAAGAAATGAAATCAGGATTTCAACTGACTGAAATAGTTAAAGCGAAATAAATTGATTGAAACATTCAAATTTAAACACGTTTGAAATATATCCAAGACTGGTCTTGTTTTAAAGGTCTGAACGCCGTGACTTCAAATATATAAACAATAGTATTAAAATTATGGTTTAAAAGATACATATGAGTTAAATTAGCAAAGGTGAAATAAAAGTATGGATTTGTTATGTAAGAGAAGAGAGAGATGAGTTCTCATGCATGCAAGTAAATGACATCACGTGGTGAGCCAGAGTGTTGGAATACCAACATTTAGTAAATAAACGCCAACAGTGTTATACTGCATGTGGTATAAACTACAGAGTGTGCTGGTGCGAGGTGATTGGCTGGGGTTGTGCCGGTAGCTACCGGTTCTGGTAGAAAAACTTTTTCGGGGAAGCCACGTGCCCCGCCCGGATCGCCGCCGGGCTGCCTCCGGACTCGCCGGAGCCGGAGGAGGAGGAGGAGCAGCCGGGGTAAGAGGAGGAGGAGGAGATGGCTCCGATGCAAGTGGACAAGGCAGAGGAGGCGGAGGAGCCAGACCAGCCGATGCCGACCTTCAACATGGAGCAGGCGGAGGAGGAGTTGTGCCGGTAGAGGCGAGGAGGAATATGTTTATTAGAAATGAGTGAAATATGTTGCAAGAATTTTAAACTCGTACTAAATGTATTCAGATAACAAGTTTCACATCTCAATTGAGTGAACATTGTCTTTGAATTGAAAGGAGTGAAATCAGTTTTTTGAAATGAGTGGAACCAATTTTTTCAAATGATTGAAATATGTGTTTTGAAATGACTGAATAAGTATTTTGAAATGAGTGAAATAAATAAATCATTTTAAAAAAATGAGTGAAATTTTGTGACGCCCGGGTAATTAGGCTACAGTAATCCCCCGTTAATGATGCCACGTCACCACAGTTATTGTTGATAATCCCGCGTTAGTTCAAAAACCGATTCAAATTCAAATTTAATTAAAGGCAAACATCAAAATTTTCAAACTTAAAACTAAAATGTTCGGGTTGTGCCCAATGGTGCAGAAGTAACTACGGTGGAGGAACCACACTTTCATAAAATGTTTAAATACTCTAAGTGGATAAAACAGCAGCAAAAACAATTAATTAAATGTCTTTTGTATTTTATAAAATATTAAACTAATTTATTCTGGAGTAAAACTTTTTGTGGCAGTGCCATTCAATACAATTTGAGTTAGGAGGCAAGTTACATTTTTTTACAAAAATCAATTGATGGCTCTACTTAATGCGAAACAATGTATAAAAAACTAAAACAAAAATAGAAAACAGAACAAACAAAAGATAAATAGAACATGGGGGAAAACCCCCGTGGCCCAACTGGGCCTTGGCCCAGCCGGCCGGCCCGTCTAACCCCGTGGCCTACTTACCCCACGCCGCCACCTTCCCCCATCCCGATCCAGATTGGATCGGGATCGACGCCACCGCCGCCCGGGTCGCCGAGGACCTCGCCGGACCTCTCCATCGCCGCCTCCTCCTCTCCGGTGCTCGATCCCCCCAGATCCCGACGACCGCGCCCCGCCACCTCGTCCCCGTCGCCGCATCTCGCCGTCATCGCGCCACCACGCCTTGGAGTCGCCCCGACGCCGTTGCTCGTCCTCGTCCTCCTCCCCAGCTCGCATCATCGAGCCTCGCCGCCCCAGATCCCTTGCAACGGGGGTGAGCAACGAATCCCCCTCCCACTCTTTGTCTCCTTCACATCGCAACATCGCCCGTTCTCCTAACGGTCACCGCGACCCCTTGCACGCACCGGCCGTGCCCGCGTCACCCTGGCTGGGGCTCATCGCACCCACAGCCGAGTTCACTCGCACCCGCCAGGACCGCGGCCACCCAGGGCCGTGCCCTACCTCCTCACACCCGCCTCTTTCCCCCGCGCAGCTCGCCGCTCCCGTCCGTAGCGCCGCCGCGCTTGGAGCTCTGCTCGCACTCCCACGCGCGCCCGCTACACTCTGTCGGCCGCCGTCCGCGCCTAGCCGCGTTGTCCTGCATTTGCCGCTCTGCCACGCGCTGCTGCGCCGCGCCGCCCGCCGCCAGCGTCCTCCATGGTCCCGACCTCCCTGCTCCGTCGTGCCGCCACCACCTGCTGCTCGACGCCGCCCTGACCGCTGCCGGTGCCGCTCGTTGTGGCCCTGCGTGCCCCGCCGCACCGGGCCGCGGCCTTCGCCTGATAGCGGGCATCCGCGCCCTGGCTACGCCCCGTTTAGCCCCTTGGGCCACTGCCACCTGGGACCCGTGTCCCTCTTTTTCCAGAACGAAAATAAATATATAAAAAAAGAAGTAATTAAAATTTAATTAATTAACTTAATTAATTTTGTTTAGTTTAACTTAAACACTAGTTAACCTAATTAACTTTGTTAGTTAGTTAATAGACAATGACAGTGGGACCCACACGTAGGATTGACTAAGTCAACAGGACTGTTGACTGCTGATTGTGCAGTTGACCCAGTCAACGGGCCCCATCTGTCCGTTTGACCAGTCAACGGTCACCGTTGACCGCTGACGTCATGCTGATGCAGTAAACCTAATTTGATTTAAATTAAATATGTTAAATCTTGAAAATGATTAAATTCTTTTTAAATCAATATAAAATAATCCATAACTCGGATGTAAATACTTTCTACATGAAAGTTGCTCAGAACGACGAGACGAATCTGGATACGTAGCCCGTTCGTCCGCCACACATCCCTAACCTATCGAACTCGCAACTTTCCCCCTCCGGTTCACCTGTCCAAAAACACGAAACACCGGGAATCCTTTCCCGGATGTTTCCCCCCTTTCATAGTATCACCTAGTACTGCGTTAGGGCACACCTAGCACCGCGTATTGCCATGTTATGCCTTGTGTTGCTTTGATTGCTCTATTATTAATTGTGTTCCCCCTCCATTACTTCTTTCCGGTAGACCCCGAGACTGCCGGCGACCCCCAGTTCGACTACGGTGTTGATGACCCCTCCTTCTCTGCTGAGCTTCCAGGCAAGCCCCCCCCCCCCCTTGATCACCAGATATCGCCTATTCTTCTCTATACTGCTTGCATTAGAGTAGTGTATCATGTTACTGCTTTCAGATAATCCTATACTGCTGCATAGCCTGTCCTTGCTACTACTGTTGTTACCTTTACCTGCAATCCTACATGCCTTGTATAGGATGCTAGTTTTCCATCAGTGGCCCTACATTCTTGTCCGTCTGTTGTGCTATACTATCGGGCCGTGATCACTCGGGACTTGATCACGGGTATATACTATACATTATACATGATGCATGTGGTGACTAAAGTCGGGTCGGCTCGAGGAGTACCCGCGAGTGATTCACGGATTGGGGGCTGAAAGGACCTTTGTCCCAACGGCCCTCTGTGTGGATCTTTGTGGCGAAGCGGCAGGGCAGGTTGAGGCTACCTGGGTGAGAGGTGGGCCTGGCCCTGTTCGGCGTTCGCGGATACTTAACACGCTTAACGAGATCTTGGTATTTGATCTGAGTCTGGCCATTTGGTCTATACGCACTAACCAACTACGTGGGAAGGATATGGGCACTCGGCGTCGTGGTATCAGCCGAAGCCTTCGTGACGTCAGCAACTGAGCGGCGCGCGCCGGATTGGACTCGAACGCCACTAGGCTAGTTCTGCTTCCGGCCGCCCACGCAACGTGCAGGTGTGCTCAGGGCGATGGGCCCAAACCCCTGCGCGCTTAGGTTTAGACTGGCGTGCTGACCTATCTGTTGTGCCTAGGTGGGGCTGCGACGTGTTGATCTTCCGAGGCCGGGCATGACCCAGGAAAGTGTGTTCGGCCAAATTGGATCAAGCGTGTTGGGTTATGTGGTGCACCCCTGCAGGGAAGATAATCTATTCGAATAGCCGTGTCCCTCGGTAAAAGGACGACCCGGAGTTGTACCTTGACCTTATGACAACTAGAACCGGATACTTAATAAAACACACCCTTCCAAGTGCCAGATACAACCCGGTGGTCGCTCTCTAACAGGGCATCGAGGAGGGGATTGCCGGGTAGGATTATGCTATGCGATGCTACTTGGAGGACTTCAGTCTACTCTCTTCTATATGCTGCAAGACGGAGGCTGCCAGAAGCGTAGTCTTCGACAGGATTAGATATCCCCCTCTTATTCTGGCATTCTGCAGTTCAGTCCACTGATATGGCCCTTTACACATATATCCATGCATATGTAGTGTAGCTCCTTGCTTGCGAGTACTTTGGATGAGTACTCACGGTTGCCTTGTTTCCCCTTTTCCCCATCTCTCTATCCGATTGCTGCAACCAGACGATGGAGCCCAGGATCCAGACGCCACCGTCGACGACGACTCCTACTACACTGGAGGTGCCTACTACTACATGCAGCCCACTGACGACGACCGGGAGTAGTTAGGAGGATCCCAGGCAGGAGGCCTGCGCCTCGTTCAATGTGTATCCCAGTTTGTGCTAGCCTTCTTAAGGCAAACTTGTTTAACTTATGTTTGTACTCAAATATTGTTGCCTCCGTTGACTCGTCTATGATCGAGCACTTGTATTCAAGCCCTCGAGGCCCCTGGCTTGTATTATGATGCTTGTATGACTTATTTTATTTGTAGAGTTGTGTTGTGATATCTTCCCGTGAGTCCCTGATCTTGATCGTACACATTTGCGTGCATGATTAGTGTACGATTGAATCGGGGGCGTCACAAATTTGTTTATTACAAATGAGTGAAATATGTTGCAAGAATTTTGAACTCGTTCGAAATGTATTCAAGTTTTTTTGCGGGAGGAAATGTATTCAAGTTTGATCTTATTTTAAAGCTTATGTCGTCAGGAATTCAAATATGTAAAAATATTTCAAAATGAAATTTGTATTCAAAAGATATCAATGAATTAATATCTTTCAAGATAAATAAAATGTTTGCTTTTTCTATGTGTGGAGTGGTCTGACAGCATGCATGCATGGCTAGGCATAAAAGATGCACTCAGTAGTATGGTTGGGTCTGACATTGATATGACTTAATGGACTAGATACTAGCCAAATACAACACTATACCATTGGATTGGATAGTTGGCCCACACAAATTTAGCTGGAAGCATTTGATTGGTTGGGACTTCACCGGTAGCTGCCAGCACCGGTAAATTTCCACTTAGGGAAACACTTATTGAACATATAAACCATCCTAGACTACCCGCTCATCTGGAGGAATCGATCGTAGGCACCAGTTTTGACCACCCGATGGAGTTACCACAGTGACTTTTTGGCTGTTGGCGGTTGGTCAGCCGTCCAATATTTTTCACATCCGCTGCCGCTACAGGAGAGTATGACGGGTGGGGTCGTGAGCCTGTAGGGCCAACAAGCAGAGGGTGGGTTTCTTTGAGGGCTACGTGAATGAATGGCTGAGGGTGGGTTGTTCCCGATTGGAGCCACGACCAGTCCCTCCGGAAAACCTAGCGCAGAAAGGACCAATTCTCTTCTTCCTCGAGCCCCACACACTCTGCGCCGTCCCGCCTCCCCCTGCTCCTCGACCCTCCCCGCACGGCCTCTCGCTCCGCCGCCTTCTCTCTCGGGCCTCTTCCTCGGCCCTCGTGGTGCAGCAGCGGGGGCATGATTACGTTCTTGATCCATCTCGGGCGCAGGTCGCCGGCATGGGGCGCGACTACGTTCTCGATCCAGCTAGGGCGCAGGTCACCGGCATGGGGCACCGCACGCCGTGATTCTGTATTCCTCCTCCTCCCGCGTGTCCTCGGCGTCTTATGATAAAAGCATCCTCACCCCATGTCCCCAATCTAGAGCGGGAGGGACAGAAGCGGCCATAGGTGCCGGCGCCTGCCAGGAATGCCTCTTCGTCATCGTGGACGGGGTGAGAGGAGTAGCTGCCACAACAGGCGGCGGTTCTGGCGAACACGAGCAGCAGCCGCAATAGGTGGCCATGCTGAGAAGGGATGGTCCATGGCGCCGGCATCCTCAGCAGAAAGGCGAAGCCAAGATGAACCTCTCATATTTTCGTCAGCCATGGATCGAAAGATGTAGAAGAAAAATCCATGTAAGCCACTCTTCTCTTCTTCCTGATTTTTTCCTCCCTGTTTCTTCCAATCCAATGCTTCTCATCTTTGTTTGTGCAGGTTTTGTTTCTTTGTGCCTACAAGGTGTTTGATGAAATCCAAAAAGGCTGACAGGGAAGGACTGGTCTATGTAAGTCATGTGATTTCATTTTTCTATTATTTAGTTCCAGTCAAAGATAACAAGTTAGGTATGAGTAGTAACTTGTTTATGACTTAGTCTATGTTTAGTATTGTGTATTGTTAATCTGTCTTTGCTCCCTCGCAAAAATTAAAAACTTTTCTCTGCTATATGAGAATTTGTAGCAATTAAAAGAAGCCAATGGAAGCTACATAACTGAAGAAATGTTCAGTTATGTCACATGGACACTAGCAATGGCTCCTCCCACCTCTCCTCTCTCCTCCTCTCTCTCCCACCTGCTTTCCACCAACAATGGCGCCCTCTAGCGCTCTAATCCTTCCATGGAAGGCCTACTACACTGGGATTTTTCCCCAGGCCTGGCCCTGGCTGATCAGGTGAGGAGAAAATTTGGTTCAACCGTGCATTTCTCCCCCTCTCGTGATACCAAGGAGTTTTTCTTGGTCGTTTCTTTCTCCTCGGCTTCATTCCCTCTTTCGGTGGAATCTGTTGGTATTGCTCTCCAATGTTGCATTGGTGGTATTAGCTCTGGTTTCAATGTGACTCAACTCAACCCTCGATCATTTCGTTTTCCTGTGGCAAACAACAAAGTGGGGCATTTCATTTACAAGCTTAAGGATCGTATTTGGCCAGATTTTGTTTGCCACTTTCATTTTTTTAAGGGAAAATTCACCAGAGCTCCGTTCTCCAAGGCATATTGGCATGCGGACGTGGAATTATCTGATCTTTCAGCGCGTCGCCTGGTGGCTATCAAGCCTAGATTTGAGTTCTTACGTTCTACCAATCATGTTCATTCAACGGTTCCTAGGGAAACCACCTCATCTACTCTGGTTCCACTCGTCCAAATGGATTTCTCCAACAAGAATGCTGCTGAAGCTTCATCCTCTTCTTTGATCACGTCAAATCAGCACCTTGAGCGGCAGGATATTCATCTTCAGTTTGGGACTTTTTCTCCAATTATTCAGGAAAAGATTTCTTCAAAATTCAGCGCTATTCCCTCGGACAACATTGATCGCATCGCATTAATGGAACTATTTATGTCTGAGGCGGAATTGGAAGATAAGCAATCTCCCAATTACATTATTCTCGGGGCATTTAATTGCCCCCTAAATGCTCTGTATCCACCATTACCACGCTGTTTTTTGAAATTTGCCCTCAACTACGCGCCTGAACATTCTACTTGGCCGCCTACTCTCCGTGCTAAGCACAAAGCAGACTTGGCCCAAGCCCATTATAAATTACAAGAAATTATTGATTTATCCACTAATTGGGCCTCACTCTGCTCTTGTTGCCTACAATGGGGCCACCGCAAGATTTCCTACCAGGCCAGACTGATTTGCATTCATTGCTCCGCACCTGATCACAAGGCAAGTCACTGCCCCAGCATTGGTAAGTCTCCTCTAATTGATGAGCTCAATTTGGTGACTAAAAATCGGGGCATCAATACTGGATCCTTTGCGCCCTCACATCCTATAGCCCACATCCGCAACGGAACTAGACGCACCGTCCGATGCACGGCTTGCGCGTTTTATGGACATGTGGCCCGATCCTGTCGCAGACGCATCCACGCTCAAAGATGGAAATGGATTCCTAAATCCAATCCGCTTTCCATTCCTACCCCTCACGCTCCGTCTCCCTCCTCGAATTCCCAACAGACGCGCCCCTGTCCAGTCCCATCACTAACCTCGCTCACTGGCTAAACCCCATCGCCCCGCAGACCTTAGCAATGGCGAATTCTTCGCTGAATCCAGTATCGTTCCTCCCCCCGGGGTTCGCCATCGAGCCAGGCCCGGCGGACCGGGTGGTGCGAAGTGGGATGATCGTCGGCCCAATACCTCCGCTCAGCCACGAGTTCTTGGCCATCGCCGAAGCCAGTGAGTATGTTCCTAGGCATTGTCGTGCTACAGTTCGCAATGCAATCGTAGGTCAGCTTCAAGCCTCTCAGCTCTTTCCTACTGAAGTTAGTGACCATCCGCTTGGCATTGGGATTTTCGGGTTTGCGGATTCTTTCCTGCGTGACACTGTTGTCAATACACCCATTGAGCTTGAAGATGAGGATCTCCTTATCACTTTTGTTCCGCACAACGAGGCTCTGAATCGTCGCACCACTACATTTGGTCCAGAAGTTTGGTTAATGTTCTTTGGTTTTCCATATGATTATCAGACTGACTACTACATTACCAAGGCTCTGGGTGGTTACGGATCTCTTGTGTCCTGGTACAATCCAAGGCAGGACCGGCGCTACATACTGATTAAAGCCCGAGTCCTCCGCCTACGTCTGATTCCGAAGAGCTTCGTGGTTTGGCAGCTTGGGGGGCCAGAGACTGCTGGACAGTGCAAGTTACCATCCTTCGCAGTAATGACTGGAACGGTTTGCTTCCGGAAGTTCTACCTACTGGTGAACAACCGCCACCGCCAGATGGCAACCCGCACCCCCAGTTTGGCCCTGAGCTCACTGCAGAACAACTGTATCAACAGCAGGTTCACAACTGGCTGGTGCAGAATGCTGCTCCTGCTGGCCCTGAAGATGCTGCTCACAATGACAACCATGCCGGTGCTAATGCTGCCTGGGGTGCTTGGCCTCAGCCGTCTGCCCCTCCTCTACCACCGCTGCCTCCGCATTTGGTCAACTACCAAGCATGGCTGGCAGCTCAAGGCCTTACAGTTCAAGATGGCCTCGTCCCTGACAACAACCTGACTGACAGCCCAACACAGGCCTGGAATGACTCCTTCTCCACTTCGGATGAAGACAGCAGCTCTGCTAATACTGATATGATCATTATGCCACAGCAGCCTCTGCAGCCTCTGGATGCCCCGATGCCCACTGACTCCTTTTCTGTCTCTGGTTCTACATGATCATGGCATCCAATTTGGCCTCTCGGCCCAAGGTTCAGACCTTCTGTCCTTACTGATTGAAGACCCGATCCCCAGGCAGCGGCTCAACACATTCATATTTGATGCTCTCAGGCCCATGATTGCCACTATTGGGCCCTGGCGTAATGCCTTTGGTATGAGAAATGCAAGTGCTGAAGTTTCAGTTTTGGTTTCTTCTGATCACACTGGAATTCACTTTGAGCAGATGACTGCATCCTCTGTGGTCATTCAGGAACTGCAACCTGAAGCTACTGTTATCTCTAACGCACTACCTGCTCTGCTTTCTGATCAGCTTCAGTTGCCTACATCTGAAGATATGGCACAGCCACCTGCAGATCATCAGTCTGAAGTTCCTAAGCACCTGCCTGACACCCAACTGCTGACACCGTTCTGCCTGACACCCAAATGGTGGTTGCTTATGAGGTCTCTGAACATCCGCCTGCCACTCAACTGCTGACAGAGACACACCCCCTGGATCCTGGTTCTTCCATTTCTCACCCGACAGAGCTCTCTCATGATGGCCTGGGGCTTGCCACTGTCAACATTGAGATACCTTCTGGACATTTAGTGACCCGTGGCCGTCGCTCCAAAACTGTTGTGACACCAATTTCCACTATGGAATTTTGACGCAGCACCCGTACTAACAAGTACAACGGTTTCAGGGTCAACATGCCCACTGATACCCGCCCTCCCACGTCCAAGGTTAAGCCAAGGATCGTACCGGTGGTGATTCCTCTTCATCTATCAACCCAGAGCAGGTTTCTGAGGACATCCCTCCCCCAACTCCCATTGCTACGCTGCAAGATGTTGGCATCAACAGGTGCGCTATCCCTGCCACAGAACTATCTGAAGAAGCTCTCTTGGCGGGGCCATCTAATGTGATGCCTGATGAAGATCCAGAAGCTGCTCATGATGCTCACGCTCCTCGAGGCAGTGGTAATCATACCTCTGCTTAATCTGCCTGCGTTTTTATGTCCCTTTTGCGCTCTTGGAATGTTCTTTCCTGGAATATTCGTGGTCTCAACTCTGAACCTAAGCAGTTAGCGCTTCATAATGCTATCCTTACCAGTGGTTGTGCGATCGTTTGTTTACAAGAAACAAAAAAAACCTCGTTTGATCTTGCTTTTATCAAAACCTGCTGTCCCCGAAAATTTGATCGCTTTGCGTACGTGCCTTCTCGTGGCGCTTCTAGTGGTATTATTACGATTTGGAAGAGCTCAATGTTTACGGGCTCAGTCTTATTCTTAGATCACTTTGCGCTTGTTGTTAATCTCACCAGCACACAGTCTCAGCAAACTTGGACACTAGCTAATATCTATGGACCATGTACTGGGGATGATCGGGTGACGTACACTAACTGGTTGTACGATTTAGACATCCCAGCTTCTCAGGACTGGCTTTTACTGGGTGATTTCAACTATATCCGTGCACCTGATAATCATAATAAACCTGGCGGTAGTACTATTGACATGGTCACTTTCAATGATATTATCCGTGCACAAAACCTCCTTGAACTTCCTGTCAAAGGCCGAGCATACACATGGAGTAATATGCAACTTGATCCCTTACTCGAGCAGTTAGATTGGTTTTTCACCTCTCTGCATTGGACCAACGTATACCCCAACACACTGGTTAAAACCGCTTGGTAAGCCTGTCTCTGACCATACACCCTGTGTCGTTTCAATCCAAACTTGCATACCACGCAATAAGGTATTTAGATTTGAGTCGTACTGGCTACTTCACCCTGGATTTATGGAAGTTGTAAATGCCTCTTGGAACAAACCAGTCAATTCGTCCAATGCAGCCACTGTGCTTTGTGCTAAATTTAAAAGGCTCCGACATGCTCTCAAGATCTGGAGCAAAAATATCTCCCGTTTGACGATCGCCATTGGCAACTGCAACCAAACTTTGGCTCATTTGGATGAACTGGAGAATAAAAGGCCCCTTACCGTCCCTGAAAACAACTTCCGTAACATCCTCAAGAAACATATACTCCGTCTTTTACAGTATCAGAAACTCTATTGGAAAAAGCACTGCACAATCCGCTGGATTAAATTCGGTGATGAGAACACGAAGTTCTTTCAGGCCGTGGCCACAGAGCGCTATCGTAATAATAACATCGCCTGCTTTCTGGATAATGAGGGCAACTAGGTGGAGGATCACACCAGTAAAGAGGCTCTTCTTTTTCAGACATACAAAAATCGCCTGGGATCTACGTCACCTGCAGAGATGAAATTTGACTTACCCTCGTTAATAAAACGCTCCAATAATCTCGATCACCTAACTGAACCTTTCACACATGATGAGATCGATGATGTGGTTAAAGAGATGCCTGCCGACCGAGCACCTGGCCCGGACAGGTTCAGCGGAGCGTTCCTCAAGGCTTGCCGGCCTTTGATCAAATCTGATTTTTATGCGCTATGCTCTCAATTCCACGCTGGTGACCTTGATCTTACAAGCATCAATGATGGCCTCATCACTCTGATCCCAAAGGTTCGCTCGCCAGAGACAGTTAATGATTACAGACCGATAACTTTACTTAACTGTTGCCTCAAGCTGCTCACCAAACTCTTGTCTAATCGATTACAAAAAATCATCTTGACCCTTGTCCACCGCAACCAATACGGGTTTCTTAAAGGTCGGACCTTCCAAGATTGCCTCGCTTGGGCCTTCCAATATATCCATCAGTTCCATGCATCTAAACGGAAAATCGTACTGCTCAAATTGGATTTTGCAAAAGCCTTTGACACCATTGGCCATGATCCTATGATCAACATCATGTGGCACATGGGATTTTCTGACAAGTGGCTCAACTGGATTCAGTGCATTTTTTCTACAGGTCGATCCTCTGTTCTGCTCAATGGTGTGCCGGGCCGCCAATTTCATTGTAAGAGTGGGGTACGCCAGGTTGATCCTCTCTCCCCCCTGCTCTTCGTCCTTGCGGCTGATCTCCTTCAGGCTGCCATTAACAATGCGTTTAGACAAGGGAGAATCAAGCTGCCTTTTCCTTGCCCTGGTCAATCTGAATATCCTGTCATCCAATACGCCGACGATACCATACTGGCTCTCCCTGCCTGCCCACGTCAAGCTGGAATTATCAAGCAGATCCTTTCGGACTATGCATTGTCCATTGGCCTCAAGATCAACTTCAACAAGTCCACTCTCATCCCTATAAATATTGATGATGCCTTGACTGTTGAGTTAGCTAACATCTTTGGTTGTTCGGTTGGCACCATGCCTTTTACATATCTCGGGCTCCCCATGGGTACCTCGAAACCTACGGTACAAGACCTCATGCCACTTGTTTGCAGTGTCGAACGACGTCTCACTGCCACAATCTCCATGATGTCATGCGGGGGGAAGCTTTCCTGGCTCAATGCGACCGTAACATCCTTACTTATCTATGCCATGTCCACGCTGAAACTACACCCTCAAATACTGATATGTTGGATAAGATCCGTCGCCGCTGCCTCTGGAATAAGAAGACTGAACACGGGGACAAATGTAACTCGTTGGCCGCTTGGAGCATGGTCTGCAAACCAAAAAGAAATGGAGGCCTGGGTGTGATTAATCTGAAACTACAGAACGAAGCTCTGCTAATGAAATTCTTGCACAAGTTCTATAACAAGAAAGATGTCCCTTGGGTGCATCTTCTCTAGGACACCTACTACACAGACAAAATCCCGCATGCCTCGGAATCGGTGGGCTCGTTTTGGTGGTGCGATGTGCTTAAACTCACACCTCAATATCGCGGGGTCTCTTGTGTCCAGGTGGTCGACGGGACAACTACTCTCATTTGGAAAGATCTCTGGCTAGACAACACCTTGGACGTGTCACACCCCCGGGCCTTCTCCTTTGTCTTGCATGAAGATGCATCCGTCAAAGATTTCTTGGAGAGTATGTCACTGCATGATCTTTTCCACCTGCCGCTTTCTCCCGAAGCCTTATTGGAAGTTCGAGACTTGCAGTCCTTGTCCACCCACATGCGCCCATCCACGACTATCACTGATGTTTGGCACTATACCTGGGGGCAAACAGAGTTCAAAGCGGCTGATTACTACAGATTATGTTTTATACTTGCCCCAAAACACCCAACCTTCAGGTTGCTGTGGCGATCCAAAAGCACCATGAAAATCAAAGTTTTCGGCTGGCTGCTTCTTCTCGATCGTTTGAACACAAGGAACATGCTGAAACGTCGTCACTACAACATTGGTGAAGTCTTCGACTGCCTTCTCTGTGGACAACATATTGAAGAAACCGTGGACCACATGATCTTTGCATGCCCCTTCAGTAAGGCTTGTTGGGAGAAGCTTGGCATTGACTGGCCGGAGTTTGACTCCAGACTTGATCTAATCGCACAAACCAATGAGTCTGAGCATAGACCTCTCTTCATGGAAATTTTTCTCACAAGAGCATGGAGTTTGTGGAAAGAACGCAATAACAAACATTTTAGAGGGGTCGACCCTAGTACTGGTTCTTGGTTGACACGTTTCAAGGGAGATTTTGGCCTCCTCCAACACAGGGTAAAGGAGGCGCAAAGGACATTTGTAACTACTTTTTGTAACTCTCTAGCTTAACTCCCTTCTTGTACCTTCTAGACAGTAACCACTTTCTGTTCCTCCACGACCCCCCCCCCTCCATGGGATGGGGTGTGGGCGAACACCCTTGTAACACTACTTTAACTCACATGTAACCTTTCCAAAAGGTAGAAATATATACAACAACAGTAGGAGCCTCTCCTACTGTCTTCCCCCTCAAAAAAAAGAAATGTTCAGTTCTATATATTACTTGGACCTGATTACTCTTAGGTTTACAGTTATATCTGTATTTGCTTTTAAGGAATCAGGATGCAGTTCTAATGTTTCCTAATTTGCTAAGCTTCTTTGGCTTCAAATCTGTTTTGATCTTTCTGTGCGCCACATGCCACATAAGATAAGGCATGTTTCTTTCTTTTGCAGTTCAGAGAAAACTACCATCTGAAGAATGAGGGAAGGACATATCTTGGTCTTCTCTACAAGGTAATATAATAGATGCTATGATTATTGGAAGTTTGGGGTCAATTTTAGGTGATTTACTGGAGTTGCTGCAATTCTGATAATCTTTGCCATTGTGTTTTTCTTCCTATATCAGAAATTTTGCCAAGATAGGCCTCTTCGAATATCAAAGACTGCTGGGGGCACGTTGATTGCCTTCAGGTACAATGATTTGCAGCATGTCGCCAGCAACTTCTCAGAGAGGCCGGGGGAAGGTGCCTTCGGCTCAATATTCAAGGGGAATCTCCCGGATTCAATGGCCATTGCTGTGAAGAGGCTCGATGGGTTTCATCAAGGGGAGAAGCAATTCCGTGTCGAGGTAAGCACGATTGGGACAACCCAACATGTTAATTTGGTCCGCCTTCTTGGGTTCTGTTCTAAGGGATCAAGGAGGCTGTGTACGTGCAAAAGAGCTCCCTGGAAGTACAACTCTTCCCTAGCGAGGCAACTACATTGAGTTGGGCCACTAGGTACCAAATTGCACTTGGAACAACAAGAGGCCTAAACTACCTACATGAAAAATGTAGGGATTGCATCATACACTAAGATTTTTATTTGACTTGAAAATTGCCTGTAACAGGAATATTTCCCTCCCCTCTTTCTTTGCGTATGATTTTGGTCTGATTAATGATAATTAGGCTAGGATGGTACAACCTCCTTAACATTGCAGAAACGATGAACACGCGAAATTAAATAAGGAGGTTTGTCTTTCCTCTTTTCTTTCTTTACATAGCAGCCTCCCTGTAATAAATTAGAGATGAACTTGGCTTCTTTTTTAGGATGTAGTTATGGTACCATATGATCAGAGAGTTCCATCTGATTTCCCGTTTTGACATGGACATATACCATGAGGTATAATATTTCTAAAGAATGGCATGGAAATTGGAAGTAGATGGTTATTGTGTGTCCCTGTAGCTTCTTTAGGAGTGAGATATGTATGCTGGTAGCATCTAGAGAAGCTTGCTAAGACCATATAGTGTGTTCATTCTTCTGTTTGTATTTAGCTAGAGTGTTGTATCTGATTAATTGGATTTTGTAATAGCGCACATGGATTTTGTTAGCGTTGTACATCTGAAATTTCTTTGATTGCTATGTGCTTGCCTATAGCATTTTCTTATGTAAACATTTTTGTTTTCCCTTGCACAGGTGGGAGATACTAGCCTGTGAATTACATGGCGGCTAATTGTCGTCTCTGCTAATGTGCTTGGATCGAATTCTCACTGCAAGGGCACCCACAAGAGTGTCCATGGTTTTCCATGAACCAGTTTTCATTCTCCAGAAACATTTTATGGTTTGTCAATCATAATGATAATCAGCTTCATGCTCCACTCGCTGGAGAGGAAACAGACAGCGACAAGGTTATGCCTCTCTCTTGATCCCTCTCTTCTCACAGGTTGTCGTATCGCACACTTGGATGATATGATACTCGGCTGTTTTAGAATTTAGAATTTATTTTTCAGCTTATTTGATTTCTGTTTTCATCGAACTAGCAATACCTCAATACCAAACTGGCCATTAATGCCAGAAGACTAATATTATAGATGAGCAGCATTTACATAACCTAAATACATGGACCATTAATATTCTTGTCATTGTATTGGTGTTCTTGGGCCTTTGGGTTTAGGGAAAATGAGCAGAAATTTATATGTATCACTTTCTCGCCTTGTTATGTTTCTAACCATTGAAGCATATGTTTACTGAATCGTTATCCCATTGAGAACTTGTGTGATTCAAAATGGTGAAGGATTCCCCTTTTAACTGTTAGACCTGTTGTCAAATGCATCTGCACAAAATATTTTGAGGACCAGAATAAATTTTATGATGTTTACTATGTCTATTGTTAGTATAGCATGGTTCTGTATTCTGATTCATCAATCTTAAGTTTGTCGTATAGGGATATAGAGAAACTGAATCTTTCGTATTGTTGTGGTTGCCAAGATATATGTCCTAAATCCTTTACCTAGCGCTGCAATTTCCCCTTTAAAATTTATCACCTCAAATTTTCTGTCATGAATGGCCTGAAAGTGATGCACTAATATTTGTCGAAGCCTGAAGATGTCAAGTAGTTAGTAGTTTACCCATTAATGATTATAGATTTTCTCACTGCAGGAATGTTTAGTATTTTAGGAGGCACCCATTCCTTCCATCCATGCCAAGATTTGATTCAGAAAGTATTTTATTTGGGGAATGTATAGATGGATTATTTGCTTAGATTGGTTGGGGATTACTTTCTCATGTAAATTTGAAAGGTGCATTTGTATTTTTCCTCCTATGAGATGCCTTCAATTGTGGATGAATAATATCAAGTCTGACCAATTTAATTCTCAGTCATAGTGGCCTAACTATGTTACTGCTCCATCTAACTTTGAATGATGTACTTCTGAACTTTCTGTACATTCAGACTTTGTCATCATTAGAAATTGCTCTGATAAATGAGAACTCACAGCTAAGCGTCTTAAATCATCAGAAATGTCTACTAGCGCTGGTGGAGGTAGAGTTGAAGAGAACAAGCCAAGTGTTCTGAGCACACTGCCAAAGGATATGCCATTAAACTTTGTGAAGATTATCACAAATCAGTTCTCAGAGAATCATATAAATGATAAAGGCCTTTTAGAAGCATTTATGAGGTAGGGTTTTGCTTTATCAGTTTCCGCCTTCCCTTAAGTTGCTGAAAAAAGTCAATATTTGCTAAAATTGATGTTGAAAGAGTCTGGGATTGAATAGTGATATGTCCAAGATGGGGAAACCATTGATTTGAAGAAATTTGTTGAAAATTCTCCCCTTTCATGAGAGAAAGCATTTCTACAATTTAGGTACTGAACAAGATCAGTATGTTTTTATTTGTGATTGCCTCATGGATTCTTATTTATATTAAGGGCATGCACTAGCAAGGGAGCAGCGACCTCATCTTCGACGGCACCGCAATCAGGAAACAATGACCTCGAGGCTGACTAGGTAGTAGCTCAGGTACAACTGCATCCATCACTATTCGAAATCTTACCACCAGCATTGCTATGTCATGCCTAGCCCAACTTTGAGCCGTAATAAATTTCTTCTTTTTACTGCTTCTCTTTGTTAGATTACTCGCATATGCATCCTTAGTTCCTTAATGATCTTATTATCCCAGTATTGAGGCAAATCCGCTCAATATTTACTGTCCTAAAACAAGAGAAATAACAGATGAGAAATTGCCATCCTCCAATTCTTGATTAATTAGCATGTATGTAAATTGTTGCTTCAGATTATTCAGAGTGGGTTACTGCTAAATCAGAGGATGGGCTGCTGTTATGTACTTCTGTAAATGGAAATCCATTTGCTTGTTGTTAAATTAGTGCTAAAGCATAGGATGGTAGCCATTGATAACAGATGCAAATCAAGATGTGTTCTCTCACAAAACATTAGAGAGTTTCTCGCTGTTTACATGAGCACAATGAGTTGTTCCCTTATAATATATATTTATCTCTCTAAGATACAATGTTAAGACCATTATATCCATACCAGTTCTTGTACTATAATTTAAGAAAGTTTGCCAAATCAGAGTTATAGTTGAAACTAACCGTAGAAAGAAAGAGAAAAGACCATAGAATACTTGGTCTGCAATATGACAGGTAAAATATTGATTGATGGCAAAACAAACATTTTATACTAACTCTTTATTCTACAATGATTTTGTGAAAATATTATTTATTCCCTTTTCCATACTGGTTTCTTATTATATATGGTGTTTTTTATTCATGAAGATGAACATGAACTACAACATTAGCTTGCTTATTTACACAGGAACCATACCCTGTTTGTGAATAGAGTCTTTCTACTCGACCTATCATTTCTCCCGTAAACATTTCTCCTATCGCCCAATGTATTTGCGAACTGAGCTATCATTTCTCCCTTAAACAGTTATCGTGTCTCCCTTAAACTTATTTTCTGTTTTTATTTGTTCAGGTGTACGTGCAGCTACAACCCCGATCCCAGAGGTAAAACTCTCACAAACTACGCAACAATGCATTTTCCAGTCCTTACCGGAAGCCTGGTTTAGCAACTTCTTAGTTGGTTGCATTGATTTCGGTGCCACGGCTTCATCTTACATACCTTCGCTGGTTGTGGTATCACCGGATCACAATTCTTCTTCACTCTTTTATTTTTTGAATGAACGGCGCATATTAGTTGGCCATAAGGGGAAGGCCATAAGATTTACCAAGTGGCGCAAGTCTCTTATTTTGAGAAGGAAGGGGTAGAGAAATTTGTAGGTTGCACATTCCAAGCATTCATGTTGTAGGTTCAGAGGTGTGATCATTGAGGTGGGGTAGAAAATATAGTTAGCAGTCTGTATCCTAATCAGGAGAACATCCGTTTACTAATTTTCGGTTCTGGGTTCTGTTTACGGAATTAAAAAATAGTGGGCCTGGTAAAACACCACACTTTGCCATGGGAGTCAATAGGTACTTGACAAACAAAATATGCATCACTCTATTTAATGGCCTAAAAATACTGGCATGTTTGAAGGAAATTTTCATATGTATGTATCAATCGTGGCCTATTTCAAGATGAGGGTGACTATGCATAAGTTGCACAATCATGTGTCTTCTGCATTGTGTTTGAATCACATAAAATCCAGAGTTGGCTAACAAAACAGTTCTGATTACTACTACTTATAAAATCTAGAGCTATATTATAAAGCCATTTGAAAATAGCTTTGGCACTTTACACGTGGGAGTTTAGGGCAATTTGCATTCCTATTTTTCATTCTATTACACATACATAGTTTCCAGATTTTATTCCTGAATCTTATGTATTCTTGTTTCAGAATTAAGTGTGTATGAAGAAAGCAGTGTATGTGATGTTAATTCGTAGGGCCTAATACGTTCTTTTGTTCCTGGTGATTACTTCGAATGGCTCGCCGCCTATTGTAGTTTTCTCGCATCGCCGCCGTTCTTGCGCCTGTGTTGCTGGCGTAGAGGGCTGCTTTGGTTGGTTGGTCAGAGTGGGTTGATGTCTCTGCCACCGAATCTGTGTGGGGTTTGGGGTAGGCGGCTTTGGGTCCCATTTTACTGAGGTGTTATTTTATTTATGGATCTTCTTTTCTCATGACCAATAATAATACTGTCTGGTTTGGCAATATACAATTAGTTGATACAATGAGTACCAATGTGATACCTACTTGATGTTCCTTTGGTATGCTGGTATCTAATAGTAAAGTAATTTTGAATGCCTAAGCTGACAGTTTGCTACCTATATTGCTGGGTTGCATGCTTTAAGAAGATGATTTTAGCATGTTGGTCATTCATATCTCTAGCCATCTGCTATGAAAAAATATGTGAATCTCTCTTGCGTTGTTTCAGAAAACCAAATTTGCACCATGCCGATATACTTTACGACGAACATGCATTTGACATACCTCACCTTCTCAGGTTCATGTATATTTCGTTGGCATCGCCTCCGTTGACTTGGCCAGCCTCCCTCGCCCTCTCAGGTTTGTGTTTTTCCCCTTTTGATAGTTTTTTTTATTTTTCTTGCTCAAGCCAGATTGTAGGTCTGCATATTCCTACACATGTGTTATATTGTTTAATTTTTCCTCACTGCATCAGCTTTGCAGATGGCCATTGGGTGCTTGCCGCCTTCATGTCTTTGGTGAGCCCACATAGCTCTCTCGGAAGGCACTAAGTTAGGCTCCTATCATGACAAGGAAAGGAAGAGCAAAGAACAACCTTTCCTGAGTGCCAAAGTATGTCTCCTTTCATTAAATTGAACTTTGGAAGATCTTCATAAGAAAGATTTATTCCTTACAATCCAAAGCCTCTCCTTAAAAGGTCCATGACCATGATGATCTTTCCCTCGCTTAGTTCAGTGATATATTGTTTCGCTTCTACTTTTGCCTTTTTCATTCAACTACCTTTTACTCAAAATGACCATAGATAATGCTTTTTACATCTTGGCCAGATTTGAGGAGTTGTGCGCAATTCTGAAATAATTAAGTTGTGCCCTGGTGACACGCCACCATTTTTGTGGTTGACTATTTGGTAATCAGATACTATAATTTCCTTTACTGGGTACATGTGAATATTGGTTCACACAATTCATTTGGTAACTAAAACTTTTAGTTAGTACTCCATTTATGATCTGGTGTACCATTTGAATTGGCTTTTGTGGCATCCGGCTGCAGACAAGGATGGCATTATAGGTCATGCGCTGCACCGAAAGTGAAGTGTTGTTGATATTTTCTACGTACCTTCTTCCCTTAGAAGGAATGTGATGATACTGGTTCAGTGGCAATTTACATTCTTTCACTTTGTCTTCGTACCTTGCTTTTGCTATATATTATTGGTCCGAGAACAAAAAAATTCTCATTAAAAACCAAACAAATAAACTAGATCTTTGTTTAGTAGTAAGGCACCAGCCTTTTCCAAGATTTAACGTTGATGAATAATGTACATGAAGGTTTTCATCTCACAAGAGTAGCATAAATAAAATATATATCTTCTAGGATACAAAGAAGTATTTAAATTAACCATATGAGCACTATATATCTTCTACTCCCTCCGTCCCAAAATATAAGAACGCTTTTAACACTAGCATAGTGTCAAAAACGTTCATATATTTGGGGACAGAGGGAGTAGGATACAAAGAAGTATTTAAATTAACCATATGAGCACTCTTTCTTTCAGTGCCACAAGGATGTCATCTTTATTCACATGCTATGTGTTGTGTCACATCAACTTCTGCCCTTTTGTTTTCTGCAGAACACGACAATTGTTCGTCACCTAAAAGGATAGGATGACACCAAAGGAGTTATGATAGCAACACTTGCAGGCATTGAGGAATTGGCACAGAGATTACGCTTCATAGGTATGAAGTTAGAACAGCGGCTGGAAACTATGAAAGGCTGTTTCTAATTACCTTTGTTGGATCTGTCTTACCAATGCATGTGTGACCCCTGGAGAAGCCACTTTTTGTTTCATCTGCAGTATACTCCATGTTTAGTTCCAATGATGCCCTAACCCTTTTGTTCCTGCTCTGAAGAATAAGACATGAATAGGCTTTAGATTTTTGTAATCATCTATGTGCTAAACATCCCTTTGTGGTCATGTGTTTTATATGTAATCAAGCATCTATCCATGATGATATATATGCCTAGCTAATGTTTGAAAAGACAAATCATTTGTATCACCACTGCTGGATAACCATTATTAATCTACTAGCAGTACCGGTCATATAAAACAGCTACTGTTACTGATCACTGTATTACCACTGCTGGATAACCATTATAAATATATCAGCTAATGTTTCTTTTGTTTATTTGATTTAACTTTTTATTTGTTTGATTTAACATCTTTTTTAGACAAAATAATTTAATTTAGCTGTGCCAATTCAAATTTACACCATGTTGTTGGATTAGAAAAAAGGTAAATAATAAATTAAGTTTTGCTGGGCCGACATGGGCACGAGGCATGGTTGATGATGCCTTGACCTTATCGATCCCCTTCTTCCCTCCATGTACCAAACCTTCTCGCTCTCACCCTGTCTCTTCCAGACTATCGTCGTTGTTCCTCAACTTTGATTACAATATCAACACGTCAGATCCTCAGGTGGATCATCACTGAATCAGACCGCTTAACCAACTTCAAGGCAAACCCTTACCAACATGGTATTATTTCAATTTTGAGTTAGTGTTGTTCCTTAGGGACATGGTCAAAGATTGAGAAATTTTAGATTTGCTTGCATCTTGGTTTGCCCATGACTGAAATCAATATTTATTTCGTTCCTAACAAGAAAAGATCAGTCCTCTCATGCAGATGCATACCCTGTTAATCTGTTAGTGCTCATTTCAGAAGTGTTAGATTCATCCTGGCTAATTCAAGTTAACTTGAGTACGATATTTATGGACAACAATAGTAGTGACCAGGCAATGTAAAATGCACTTATGTTAGTTCAATGAAACTGATGGTACTTTGTTCTTGCTTCTATATCCTAATTTGGCAATTTTATGATCGGTCTCTAAATATTTCAACTTGCACGGTTTGAAAGCTCAACTTGCACGGTTTGAAAGCTCGGTTTTTATTAGTTTCACATGCTAAAGTATATAGTTTGAACATAGGTATTCCTTATTTTTTTCATATAAAAGATTTAGAATTATTACCCTCAACGCTGGCTAAAACTCGAAGTTACTAACAAATGCAAAGATTTTTGTTATAAAAGGTTTTGATAGTTCAAAGGTTCTCTGGTTTTCTCAGGGAAACTTGTGCTGCATGTTTTGTGTCACAAGATGTCAACCATGGACCTTTGGTTTCTCAAAAGCCTTGCACCGACCTTCCCACTGAATGGCGACGTAAATCTGAAGGCGGCACAGGAGGTAGTGAAGACATGGGTGGAGATAACGATTGAAGCCCTCCCCATGGATGCGCTTGCTGACGTAGTGTGTTAGTTCGAGCTTCCGCAACCATTAAACCGACCATGATATTGCCATGTTGTGCTACTAGTTGGCTGCAGTGTCCCTTTTCTTGCTTCCATCATAGTGGGGACTATTTATTTGGCAACATTTTGCGTATGCGTTCCCATTTGCGCCGCTGACAATACCCTTGCTTCCCAGCCATCTTACACGCGGACCTTGTAACAGGTTTTCTTATGTAATTGTTTTTTTTTTGTATTTGTATTAAGATTTTGTTCCATGGAAGCAAATTCCTTTCTCATTGGTACCAAACTTCTGCTTGTTATATATACAATGTACAATGTATGTCTCAGCAAAAAAAATTTAATAGTTGTCGGGAGAAGCAAAATTAACTTGCAATGGAAGCACATTTTCTAGTCGACGGAAACAAATTCTTGTTTAGTTGGAAAAAAATAACCATGAATGGGCACAAATTCCTGTTAGCTCGAACATTGGAGTATTAGATTGAATAAATTTGGTTGTTGTTGAAGCAAATCTGTTGAGACGCTGCAAGCAATTATGTGATGCAATTGTTGAAAGCAAACTTAATTGTAGCGGTGCATGCGTGGGCTGTAGATTCGGAGGGAAAAACCGTAATAGAGAGATTAGCGGGGATAGAGGCAGCAGTGATGAAAGAAGCAATCAATTAACGCACAATCTCGCTTGGACCTGATTAGGATCGGACGACCTGGATGTACCTCATCTGACGGCCTCCCACTAGTCTGATAGATGCAAATTGTCTATAATATAGTCTGATGCCTAGTGGTGTCCATTTACTTATTCGCATCCCGAACACATTTGCCAAAGGAGAATGAATGCTGCATGCAAGGCTATCTGCCTATCCATCATTTAAAAGAAAAATAATTGGTCTCTGAATTGAACTCTTTTTCCTGCAGGAAATTGAACAGGTAATCTGCAGTGCAGGCGCCCCTACATCGCCCCAAAGGTCACAACATGTCAAAATGATGCAACAACCTTTTCCGGTTGAGGTTGCGTGTACAGTAATAATTACGCAGGCAAGTATTTCGTAACAAACGAAACGGAATCTATCCACGCCACCACTTCTTCTTCCGATATTTGAGTCTGTTTAGGACATATCTATAGATGTGACATAGTTATGTCATATTTAACCTGATTTCCACTATGCTTGTAGTCTATTTTTCTTTTCAGTTTTTTTGTTCTTTGTTGCTGCCTTACTTATGGAAGGTTAGATGTGACATTCTTAAAAAATATCTAGATGTGAATTAGACAAACTGATTTATTTACTTACTCCATCAGCTACCAATCGGTTCTCATCACTGCGGTGCAGAGACGTGGGAAGGACTAGGACCAGGAGGGACAAGGAGCCAAGAAAGCGTTGCCGCACATGGCATCCCCCGCCAGCGACCCGCTGCTCCCCGGCGAGGGCCGGCGGCGGTTCCTGCCGCCGTCCATCCGGCTCAAGACGTCCGTGTGGTCGGAGCTGGGCGGCGCGGTGGGGGACCTGGGCACCTACATCCCCATCGTGCTGGCGCTGTCGTTGGCCTCCCACCTCGACCTCGGCACCACGCTCATCTTCACCGCGCTCTACAACTTCGCCAGCGGCGTCCTCTTCGGGATCCCCATGCCCGTGCAGCCCATGAAGTCCATCGCCGCCGTCGCGCTCTCCTCCGCGCACCTCACCGTCCCGCAGATCATGGGCGCCGGCATCGCCGTCGCCGCCATCCTCCTCTTCCTCGGCGCCACGGGGCTCATGACCTGCCTCTACCGCGTCCTCCCGCTCCCCGTCGTCCGCGGCGTGCAGCTCTCCCAGGGCCTCTCCTTCGCCTTCACCGCCGTCAAGTACATCCGCTACGACCAGGACTTCTCCCGCTCCTCCTCCGCCTCCGCCTCCGTGGAGCGCCCCCTGCTCGGCCTCGACGGCCTGATGCTCGCGCTCGCCGCGCTGCTCTTCATCCTCCTCACCACCGGCTCCGGGGACGACGACGACGCCGTCAACGGAGCCGACGGCCGCGCCACCACAAGCCGTCGCTCCTGCTGCCGCGTCCCGGCGGCGCTGATCGTGTTCGCGATCGGGCTGGTGCTCTGCTTCGTGCGTGACCCGTCCATCTTCCGCGGCCTCCGCTTTGGGCCGGCGCCGCTGGGACTGGTCAAGATAACATGGGACGATTTCAAGATCGGGTTCTGGCAGGCCGCCGTGCCGCAGCTCCCGCTGTCGGTGCTCAACTCGGTGATCGCCGTGTGCAAGCTGTCGTCCGACCTGTTCCCGGAGCAGGCGGAGCTGTCGCCGGCGAGGGTGTCCGTCAGCGTGGGGCTCATGAACCTGGTGGGGTGCTGGTTCGGCGCCATGCCGTGCTGCCACGGCGCCGGCGGGCTGGCCGGGCAGTACCGGTTCGGCGGCCGGAGCGGCGCGTCCGTGGTGTTCCTGGCCATCGGCAAGCTGGTGCTCGGGGTGGTGTTCGGCAACTCGTTCGTGACGATCCTGGGGAAGTTCCCCATCGGCATACTGGGCGTCATGCTGCTCTTCTCGGGCGTGGAGCTGGCCATGGCGTCGCGCGACATGGGGAGCAAGGAGGAGTCGTTCGTCATGCTGGTCTGCGCCGGCGTGTCGCTCACCGGCTCCAGCGCCGCGCTGGGGTTCATCGCGGGCATTGTGCTGCACCTGCTGCTGCGCCTCAGGGAGGTGGACTACAGAGAGCTTGTCGGCCAATTGAGCGGGGGGCGGCTACTGCAGGCCAGCAATGCTTGATAAGTCACCACAAATTTCTTCAAAATTCCTAAACAAATGATATTGCATCCCCTTACATGTAGCGTACACCAACGGATTGTTGTTTCGAAGCCGCTTGCCCTTTTGAGTGCAGTTATAACTGGGTTTATTCCTTTGATATTATCACCACGGTCCATTGCCATTTGTATTATGAAAAAGCCAAGACTTAGAGCACCTTCAATCGATGATGTAAATTTGAAGATGTAAAAGTAGGTGTTGTATAATTTACATCACCAAAATGTATTTTATACATCTTCAAAAAAGAGCCAACTACGATAGATGATGTATATTTGTGATGTAAAACTCCAACTTTAATTATGATGCAAATGTGAAGATATAAAAACCTAGAAACTTCAACTACTACTTCATTCGAAACATAATTCAAACATAGTTCTAATTAAAAACATAAATTAAATGAGTACTACAACTAATTCAAACTAGTACATCCATCAAACTTGTCCTCCTCGTCGTCCTCCTTTAAGGCCCCCAGAACTCCTCGTCGTCCTCCTCCTCTGAGTACTCCGCCCTCGTCCTCCTTCTACTTCCACTCGACCTCGCGCTTCCAGAAGAAGTCGCGCTCGGCCTGATCATACTCCGGATGCTCCCACGCGAACCTCGCCATCGCCGCCTCGTCGCTATCGCTGGGAGCAAAGACCCTCCGCCACGAGGAACTCCGCATCCACCCGAGTCTCAATCTTCGGGAAGTTGAGGTCTGACCTCGGCCTCCTAGCATGCCACACTTCCACGTTGTAGCCATGCGCGGCCTTGTCGGCGGTGGGGTACGTGCCGAGCCAGAAGCGGTGGCCCTCATCAGAGAACTTGATGCCTTAGTTGTCGGACGGCCTCGCCCGCACGCCGATGAACCCCGCCTTGCTCTTCCACGGCATGGCGGCGGGCTTCGGGGCGGCGGTTGGGCGATGGTAAATCGGGCGGCAGCGGTGACGAATCGAGGGCTTCGGTTGGCAATTGGGTCTAGCGCGGGGCGGCGGCGGCATGGTGCGGTGGACGGGCGGGCAGCAACAGTGCAATGGGCGGGTGAGGAAGATGGCAGGCACACGGAATGAAAATGAAGGTAGTTGGACGGTTTGCACCCGACCGTCGGTTTTACATCACCTGAAGAATTTGCATCTTTTTACATCAATAAGGCCAGCTGATGTAAAAAAATTGCATCTACGTCATCCGTCGGAGATGGGTTTTTGGGCATCGGAGATGCAAAAATTATGTTTCCAACAACCGTACCAAAAGCGAGTAGCATATATATCCTGACAAAAGATGTTTTGCACCAGCGAGGGTGGAAGGGTGACAAAGTTGTTCAACAGCCGAACCAAAAAACAAGCGAGAGATGTACTGATGACACAGGAACCAAAATCTCTTCGCTGCCTTATTTGTATATATGCCGTAACCGCACACTAGTGCTGAAAAAGTCTGAAACAGCCATAGCGAGTAAAATCAAAAGCTGATCTTACACGAGAACAAAAACTGATCTTGGAAGTTACACAGGACTCTGGCGCTGCCCGTGGATAAGCGTCCATCAGGTTCAGGGGTCGCATGCGCAGCCACCGCCGGACGACGCGGCTCGGAAACTGCGCTCCCACTGGTCTACGGGTGCTGCTTCGGCGTGAGGCACGTGTCGGGGATTCTTCTCCCTCTTGTCACCCTTCAGCTGCTTCATGGCGTGCTTCAGCGCCGGGAGAAGGGCCTCCATGCACTCTGCGACGGCATTGGGGTTGCCAGGCATGTTGATGATCTGAAAATTGAAAAGAGAACACCTGTGAGCGTTACAGATCCTGTGAATCGGAAATTACAGGCAGTCCTGGGTTTCAGTCCGTACAAGTGTCGATCCTCTTATCCCACACGCAGCGCGGGATAGCATTGCAAACAGTGTCACCTGTAACAAATAAACCAGTGCAGGCACCGTCAGTACAGATTAAACCTAGAGGCTGGGATAAACGCTGTCATCACCTTCAAGCTCTCTTGAATCATAACAAACGCAAGGCCAGGTGCTTCTTTCTCTATTACAGATTTAGTTGCTTCTGGAGTAACATCTCTAGGTGTGAAGCCAGTGCCACCTGCATGTACGTCATTACCAGGAGGTAGAACCTCATGTGAGTAGGAAACAACTTGAAACTTGAGATCATGTCAGCTAAGCAGTTTCTTCAAAATAAAAATTTCACCTAAGGTCAAGATGAGGTTAACGCGGTCAATATCGCTCCACTTCACCAGAATCTCCTTAATTTTGTCCACTTCATCTGGAACCACAGCAGTAGCAACAACAACTGCTCCCCCTAATTTCTCCGATGAAGAGTTCACCACAGATACAGCTCTTGGGCCACTACAGATGGGATGATAAGAGAGAAGAAATAACAATGACATAAGTTACTTTCCATGGAAGCATGATTCACATCACAAAAAAAAAAGAAGATATGATTAATCTGCAATTTTGAGGCCAGGAAATGATAATAACTTTGTGAAATGTGGAGTCCTTACTGAAATGCATCACCATCTTATGTGAAGAATCATCAGTAAATTGACTCTTCAATTTTGCATCAAGAGTGACCCACTTGCAACTCGAGGCAAAGAGGTGTATCAAGATGCACATACTTTGCAAAGAGTACAAATTTTGAGGACTAGTTAGGATAATAAATTTGTAAAATGTGGAGTCCTTACTGAGACACATCATCATCTTATGTGAAGAATCATCAGTAAAATTGGCTCTTTCATTTTGCATCAAGAGTGACCCATTTGCAACTCAAGGCAAAGAGGTGTATCAGGATGCGTGTACTTTGCAAAGAGCACATATTTTGAGGCCTAGGTATGAAAATAAACTTGTGAAATGTGGAGTCCTTACTGAGACGCATCACCATCTTATGTGAATATGCAAAGAGTAACAATAATTTGACTCTTCTATTTTGCATCAAGAGTGACCCATTTGCAACTTGAAGCAAAGAGGTGTATCAGGATGCACGTACTTGCAAAGAGTACAAATTTTGAGGCCTAGGTACAATGATAAAGTTGTGAAATGTGGAGTCCTTACTGAAACACATCACCATCTTATGTGAACATGCAAGGAATAGACAGTAATTCGACTCATTTCATTTTGCATCAAGAGTGACCCATTTGCAGCGTGAGGCAAAGAGGTGTATCAGGATGCATGTACTCTGCATACCATACAGATTTATTCTTTCTAATGTCTTTCGAGAGTGGGAGCAAAATCACAAACAACAGAACTTAAGACTGAAGAAAAAGGTATTGCACTTAAGGAAATACCTCCTATCAGGGCCTGCTCCAGAAGAAACAGTGTCACTAACAGTCAGAATTGCTACTTTAACTTCGGCATTCTGAGAAGCTGCAACCTGTGGCGCATCCGCCAAAGCACCTTTTGCAGAAGAAACAAGATGAGATGATAAGGGGCTGGAAGCAGCAGGCAGCTTATCCAGAGGAGGGCTAGTTATATCAGAAATAAGTATAGCTTGGACAGATGCTCCAGCTGCCAATATCTGCTCAGATGATTGCACTTCCAGCAAGGCATTTGCAGATTTCATACTTAGAAGGCGGCTACTAGCTTGTTGGCCAGTGCTCTCAGCAACATAACTGCCAAAAAAATTTTAGCAGACATTTACTTACGTGGTGTCAAATATGGTGTGATGAAACATCAGGCTGCCATGGTAAAATATAACTCTTACCCTGGTCTACCGGATCCATCGTCGAGCACCCATCTGATCACTGCACGATGAAACTCCATACGATGTGGGTCTGCTCTTAGAGGATGTGATATTCGCACATGCACTCTAAAAAAGTCTCATCAGTGGAAAATGAAGAACAAAATGATGAAAGAAAAACAAATAACAAGCACAAAGGATAACTACCTCTCCAGATGAGGATTTGACCAACCAGAGACAAGACGTATTGCAGGAACAACAAAGAGATTGAAGCAAACCATACAGCTCACTGGGTTTCCAGGCAAGCCAAAAGCAAGAGCTGTTTTGGATGGCTTTGTTGGGTCCTTTGATGTGATCTCAGCAAATGTCAATGGCTTCCCTGGTTTCATCCGGATCTGCATGCACATACAGCAAAATCATTGGAGAAAAATGGACTGATATAGCGGTGTCGATTTTAAAAGGTATCTTTTGCAAACATAACTGCTTTCAATGGTTATCCAACAGCATACAGGAAAAGAATACAATCATAAGGCTGATGCTGCTTATCAACATCTTGGTACACAATACCCCATAAGGATTTCTAGGTTACCTTTTCGAAGTGAATTTTACCCATCTTTGCCAAGCAAGGTTTGACAAGATCTCTATCACCCATGGAAACACCACCAGAAGTAAGGATTATATCAGCATCAGAACATAGAGCTACATCCATATGCTCCATAAGACTTTCTTCAGTATCTTTTGCAATACCCAAGTCAACCACTTTACACTTCTGCTGAATAGCAGCAGCAAGTAGCATGGCCCGGTTAGAATCGCGAATCTGAAATTTCAAGCAGAGAGGTCATGCATTTTGGTAAATACGGAATGCAAATAAATGTGAAGGACGCAAACGTTGTGGAATAGTAGAAATAACCTGACCACGATTGAGAGTTGCAGTGGCTGGCTGAACTAACTCATCCCCTGTAGAAAATACAGCAATGGTTGGTCGACGGTATGCCTGCACATGCAAACACAGAATGCTGCATTGGTGCACTGTATGTTTTACTCTCGTGTATACTGGGGTAAAATTAATCATAAGATGTTCACCTTGACAGTAGTTACTCCCACTGTTGCAAGTAGCCCAATCTCTGCAGGACCTATGATCTCACCGGATTTCAGCACTCTAGAATCTTTCTCTATGTCACATCCCTGGAAATTATACATTCAGATAACTGACACACAAGTTACCAAGAAAACTTCACCACAGATGATTGTGGCCCATCTTTATAGAGAAAGCATGAAGCTGTGTTACTATACAATGCCTAATTGTGCATACAACATTTCATAGATCTTTTATTGCATTGAGTGTTCTGTACGAACAGTGGTGGCAATTGATATTCATTTGTAACTAATCCCATTACAAGATATTCATTTGTAACCAAGAACCTTGCTTCGATTTTCCAAGACAAGAGATGAAACAACTACACAAGCTGAATTTGGATCCAGTTGACATGGCAGCAGAGCATGAACCATAGATATGTAGCAAATGCACAGTATCACAAATCAGAACCCATGGTCACCCTCCAAAACACAGGAGAGCTCATTACAACAGAGATGAAACAGTAATCCTGTCAAACATGTAAATTGAATTTATGCTGCAGAGCACCCAAAACTAGCAAGCACTGACAAAAGTACCGAAATATTCGCATACCACGCTGCGTATATCGTGCCCCTCGGGTACCCGCGCCGAGATCCTGACCCTCTTCGACCCATCCGGCGCGGCGGCGACCTGCTCCGTGTCCTCCACCTGCACGACGGCATCCGCGCCGTCGGGAATCGGTCCTGCCCAACACAGCAACGACAGCCGCACCGTCAGCTCACCGGAAAACGCACGCAGCATCGGAGATAGATAGATAGGCGTAGTAGTAGTAAGCCGCCGCCGCACCTCCGGTGGTGACGTACGCGACGGTGCCTGGCGTCACGACCACGCCGAGCGCGTCGTCGCCGGCCCTGGCCTCCGCGATGACCGGGTACTCCCCGGGCCCGTCGGCGGCCACCACGGCGTACCCGTCCTGCAGGAGACGGCCGTTATTCACCTCAGACGGAGCAGCGGGAGGGGGGGGAGGAGGGGTTGGTTGACTCGACTGGGACTGACCTTGACGGAGGCGCGGAAGGGGGGCAGGGGGTCGGGCGCGCGGGCGTCCTCCGCGAGGACGAGGCCGAGCGCGTCGAGCAGCGGCACGGCCGACGCGGCGGCGCGGCAGGCCGCCGCGGCGGACAGCACCGCCGCCAGCGCCTCCTCCACCTGCAGCATTTTTTTTTCTCTCCCTCTCGGCTCTCGGCTCTCTCCGGTTGCTCTGCCTCGGCTGGGGGCGGCGGCTGGGCTTTGCTGGGCTGAGCTGAGGTGGGGGCCTCTCTATCGACACGCTCCACGGCGGCGACGTGCCACGTGTGGCGTGACGATGGCGTTTACTTTGAGTTGGTAGCGTCGCAGTGGAGGGACGGCTTCCAGCTCGTGCTTGAATATTCACCCGTCAAAATCATGTCCGTCTCACTGGAATGCACTAGGTGAATCTCCTTCTTTTCTTTTTTTTTAGAATTTTTTTCTCGAATATGGACTGGCGTACGCATCATATATTATGTATTATATATGCATAGAACAAGTAGCCAAGATGGCCGATACAACGTCTTTTCAGCAAAGTGCTACACCAAAGGTTCACACTCACATCCACCGTGACACACACCGGCACACAACTTGCCGCCCAAACTCGAGCAAATCAATGACGAAGATGACGGACACGGAGCACACAGATGGCGTCCCAACCTAACCGAACATCTCATAGCACGACAAAAATACCAAACTAAACTACGGCAAGTGGACAACAGGAGTTAGCATGCCTCAATGAAGACGTTGCAGATGAGGGTCGATGGAGTACATATATAGCCCCCGGACGCTCACGCCCAGCTGGGGGGGGGGGGGATGTGGAGCTAGGTCTTGTGGTGGGATCGGCTACGGATCGACGCTAAGGCACGAGGGCCTCAAAATGGTTCCTCCTATGATCGAATGGAAATGGGAGAAAACTCTACCACTGAAGTTGAATCTCGGAATAGAAGTTCAACGACTCAGGAAGGGGAGCTCTCGGGAATTGACTTGGGTTCTTCCATCGAGGCTCTATGCATTGGATTTGCCGTCTGCGAGCCCGAGGTGGCGAGGTCGAGGGAAGCAAAATATTACAAACAATCGAATATAGTCTTGCGCATCCGAAAACGCTGGCCAAAATGGTCAGCGAAGAGTGCATCAGAGGCAAAGTAGTCGACCAATGGTCGTGCGCCCTGTTTGCGGTTGAGCACTGATGACCCTTGATTGATCAATTGAAATTGAGAACATGCTCCTCCGCACGCTCCGCGTCTTTAAGGGCCGCATGCATCATCGCCATCTCATCCGTGTGTCGGACGACTCCAAATCGGAATCCATTGCTTGAAAGAAGTAGGAACAACTTTTTGTAGCTCTGGCAATTCATTGAGCACCTGCCAGTCAATGGTGAGTATAGCAGTAGCAGATGGTATCTGACGGGGCGGTCGTCGGAGATGGGTTGAACGGTGATGGAGGAGAAACGGGGTGGAGCCCGGCTGGAACGCTGGATGTGGCGGAGACGTAGAGTTCAAGCAAAGGGTGGCGGCCAGGATGGTGGAGCGACGGTGAAGACAAGAGAGAAAGAAAGAAGGAGAGAAAATAGGGAGGATGGGGCGCGGAATCCGAAAAGGGTTTTTGATGGCCGGAGCTGTCGGAGTCCTACGTGTCACATGTTTGTCTCTGATTGTGCCAAAAAAATACATCCAAACCACTTGGCGGATCAATACAGGGCGCCGTGTTGGATGACCTCCGCGATCCGGACGTACACGAACGGTTCAAGGGTCCGCCTTGAAGATGCCCTGATGTCCGCACACATGTGTGGCAGTTTTGCAACTCGCACCCACGTGTTTTAGGAATCTCCACCGGCAGCCCGAGGCCGCACGCCCTGCGGCGCGCCGGCCAGCTGCCTCCGCCGCCGCCCACCGTCTGCGCCTCCACGCGCCCGCCCTTCCACTTGGTAGCCACCGCGCCCTGCCATTTGGAGCGCGCGCCAGCCGTCTACACGTACGCGGCCTGGAAGGCGCCGTCCGAGGCGAGCCACGGCCATCTTGGCGACCACACCAGCGCGGCCTCGCTATGCGGGCATGCTCGCCGCCGTGCCTCGTCTCAAAGAGGAGGCGGCCTTCCCTCACCCCCGTCGCCGCGCCGGAGAATGGAGGAGAGCGGGCGGAACTGAGGGAGCGAGGCGAGCAGAGCTGGTGCGGGCGAGATTCAGTATTGGGCGCGTACTTGGACGAAGTTGCGGCGGACGACCACCGGCATTGAGCGTCAACCGAGGCGCCATTCATCGTTGGGGGGTGGAGTTTGGATCAGGTAAAAAAGCTTCCCCACAACTGTAACTTGAAGTTTCTGAAATACAGTGGCCGATGTGAACCATGCTACTGAATTCAGTGTATTTGTTAGAACTTGTATATGAAATACAGGGAGAGCATGGCACGGCCATTAAAGTACTACTCCCTCCGTTCCTAAATATTTGTCTTTCTAGAGATTTCAACAAATGATTACATACGGAGCAAAATGAATAAAACGACACTCTAAAATATGTCTATATACATCCGTATGCGGTAACCATTTGAAACCTCTAGAAAAACAAATATTTAGAACGGAGGGAGTATATCAAAATTTGCACATTAGCATTTCTTCCTTCAAAATCTGTCAGCAGTTCCCAATTACATGCGCACAACTCGCTTCCTCTGCCAAATGGAACATCATCTCACCCCGTCATCTATATTTGAGATTCTACTAAAATCCACCGGGCCAAGTGCATACATGGCAATCGAAAGATGGTAAATACAGGACGAAGCAAAAAACAGAGCCTACAAAGAGAATGACTGGAGATTCCTTCTTTTCGGGAGCTCTTTCTTTCCTAGCTGCGATTGCCGTCAGGGACGGATAAGGGGGACTAGAGGATTGTCCGAATTTACTGACTGGCCAGGCATCCTTAGAACCTGAAATCTGGGTCGGCGTCCATCGCCCATCCAAATTTCGCGAGAATCGTCTTGCTGAAAATCTGCACACACAAAAAAACACAGCTTCTGTTAAGCACCACCAAATGATAACGATTAATCAAATTAGTCATTTGAAATAATAAAGCAAGGCACAAGTATAAAATAGAACTAAGTTTTGCCTGCACCGGAATGTAACTTTGACAATGAAATAATAAAACGACACTTAATTTTATAGGAAGGAAGGTTTATATGGCTTTATGTCTATAGATTAACTGATAATCTATTTATTTTTATCTCTTGTATATATGGTTGGTCAAGGAGCAGAGATGCTGAGAACTATAATACAAGCGAGAGGAGATCCAAGGGACTGTAGTACCTTCTCAATAGGAACTTCATGGGTTTTGCACCACGCCACGGTGATTCTAGGATCAAGGTAGTTGATCTTTGATGTTCCTAGTGCTACTGTCTTCAACTCCTCTCTATTCGTCTTAGTCATATCCATTTCCTTTATCCTGGTTTCAATCCTAGAGATCTTAGCCTCCAACCTGCAAGTGGATTTATGAGATTGTCTCCACTCTATGTTCAGGCAAGTAGAAAACATGACAAATCTATGATTGAGACGTACATTTCAGGGGTCAATTTTCTCTTTCGCTTCCCATCTTCATCACCGGCTACAGGCTTTCCTTTCTTCGCTCTTTTTAAATCTGCTTTCCATTCATCCCTCTGGGCCTGGAGAAAAGAACCAAATGACAGTCAAAAGTTTAGAGGACAAGCATAAATTTGAGGCAATCATTTGCACCCACATTAAATTAGCATAAGTTCGATCTTCTGCAACCATAAACCTACCTTTAGTTCATCAATCTTTTCATTCAACTTAGTCATCTGGGAATCATGTGATTTTGGGACGGCACGCTGATGGTTACAGATTATGGCAACCTGAGTAAACGAGAAACATCGTTGAGAGTCAATAAGAGGGATGTACTGAATATGCAAGTTTTTTCCCTCACGAGTGACAGACTTTACCTGTTTGTTTGCTCGGGAGTAGACATTAATTTTTTCAAGAAGGCTCCCATCTTCTGTTTGTTCATTCAACTGTAATACCATCACACATATATATTTATTCAGATCCAAAATATATTTTGACATTACGCTACTAAATTGTTTTACGCATGACAAGCTTCAGCTAATCACTTCATCAAGCCCTTAGATTAAATAGTGTAAATATAAAAGTAGAAAACAAAGACCTGGTACGGAACAGTGAAATTTGCATTGAACTTACGATTTTGTCCAAAGTGATGGAAGCGTTATATGTACGGAAGACTTTTGCAGTAAGGCCAGGCATTAAATCCTTGAGATGAGCATTTAGTTTAGTTGTATCAAGCTTGTCAAAGACATGCCCACCTTTATTTTTACCTAGAAAGCAGGTATGCAAAACATGTGTCAATAACATTTGTCTAGGGCAGGAAGAGATGGAGGGATGGGAAAAGAGCATTGGGAGATACCTGCACAGAATTCCTTAATTGCCTTGTATACAAGAGGTTCAACCTCTACAGTGTTCAAGTATCTTATAGAATCTTTACCAAGGAAGTCGAACTGAAAAGAAATCGACCAAACATTAGATAACATGAAAATTTACATTTCATATTGTGAGTACCAGAATAGAGAACAAAGATCAAGACCTGCAACTTGTTTGGAGGCAGACAAGTAACATTTTCAACCTTCAGCGTACAGCAACCAACAGTATCGGCCTCATCGTCATCCTAAAAAGGATTGAAGTAGCATGAGAACATATGTCGATGAAGTTCAAAGCTAAGTGGATTATTACTAAAAAAAATAACATGTATGTGGAAAGGAATTGATTTTCTGTGAATGACTCATCATGTAAATTATGTGTGTCCACTAATCCTTTATAGAGTAGTCTTGATGCAAAAGGGTGTTTCAGATAACGCTGTCAGCGATGCTGACGGAACATACATTATGTTACAATAAAAGCATAGCACAGTTGTGTATCAAGCATAAAAGCAGAAGAATTTGTGCAACAACCTTTAAGGGTATACAGTGCATTGCCAACATACATGCTATCACAACCTCCTAGAATAAAATAAAAATATCATTCAGTAACGATAAGTCAGTAGGATATACCTTTTCATTCCCTGCCCTAAGGGCTAGTTTATCTATAAGGTATGTTGCCACTGCAATTTGTTTCTTCACCTGCTCTTTGCTCCTGAAGTCCTTGGTGTAATTTGCACGAATATTGCGTATGTGATCCTGCCATAGCCATATGAACACAATTAGCATTATTATTATTTTACATGGGGACAGAAAACCTATATGAGTCACAAAACTAACTTCCTCACCTTCAGTTTCCGGGCCTTCTCATACTTCTCCTTGTCGCTTTGCCCCTTTAAGGAGCTGCTTGCCGCCAGGAAAACATACTTGAAATCCTTTTGGTTTATCGCATCATTCCAAAAGGCCAACCATGTAACAGTATTGTCATGTTTAACTTCTTTCCAGCTGCAGAACACATTACCAATCAAGAAATTTTTACATGCTAGAAGCCCCTTCACAAATACTCCTTTCCAATAACATCAATAACTTAAATACCAGGGTACCTTTCTCCAGGTATAGGACACACTGGGACTGGAGCCTTTTCTCCAATGTTTATTGTAATATCACTTGGTCGGATGCGTCGCTTCAGTCTTCCCATCTAAAACAATTCAGTAGAGCGTTAAATTAAGGCCCTCACTTGAAGTAAAACAAAAATACTTATGTGGTTAAAAATTTGCAAATCTGTACCTTAGGATGCTCTCCACGTCCCCTGAACAAGCCAGGTGGCTCTACTCTGAAATTACCAACCTGAAGCAATTAAACATGTCAGTTTGCTCAGTAGCCAAACTGGTATATATGCACTTCCACTGAGGAAATCCATCGTTTTATATAGTACTAATATATCATTTCTCCACATCCAGTGCAAAAATCTTTAATTTCGTTATGAAAAAATAATGGCAAAAATCTGAATTTGCTTTTGAGACTATTGGCATATGTGTATAGTCCCCGACGGAAAAGAGTGGACTGTCTATTCTAGTAGGATTTATAAAAGCCCAAGTCATATTTGGAAACCATGAAAAAACAGACCTTCTCTTCAACACCGTCTACGGAAGCCCACATAAATTTCTTCTCTTGTTTCTCTTTCTCTTCCGGCAATGCTTTCTTCTCCTGCCAAGAAAGAGTTACAATGATTAAGTACTTCAGATGATCGATGGTGGCAGGATAATCTGTGTTCTTGGAGATCTTTTAGTCATCAAACTGTGGGAATTTTTGGAGATCAGAACAATATGTTCATTCTGCAGAATTCATAGAAATCTACCTCTGAAGTCATCTGTGTTTTCTGCTCCTTCTCTTGGAGGTGCCATTCATAGATCGGTGTGAAATCACAAAGCTCGAACTTTTCGATAGTATGGGTTTTACCAAGAATTTTACTCCAGTCGGTGAAGAAGTTGTTGATGAATGTTTCCTTGGATGCGTACTCAGTGTCTTTCATCACAGCAAACATGGTTGCAACCTGCAGAGCAGAGAATTAGCGGAGGAACAAAAAGAAAGAATCGTGACCTTGATATTTAGGAGCAGCCTGATCATCCTCATTGCTACGTAACTGAAGTAGTGAAAAACAAAGCAGTAAACAGTCAATGCTGAATATATATCACCTCCTCCTGTTCTGGGGTCAGATCAACAGGTTTTCCATTGTATAGCATCTTGACACCATGAGGCTTGTACGGAGGGGGGAAGATAACACCATTGTGCACCAAAGTAGACCATTTCTTTCCACCGTCAGACACTTCACGGACCTTCGTTGCCTTCGAGGACTGGGAATTTCTCATTAGTTTCTTTGTTTTCCTTTTTACTACTTTCTGGTTGTCCTTAGAAGATGAATGACTCTTCTTTTTCTTCGTCACAATATCCTTTGCAGGCGGCTTTCTTTTTGAAGGCTCGCCGACTGTCAGCCTTCGTGCGAGAGGTACGGTGTCACTTTCTTCATCCTCTGAACTTGCAGAGGCAGAACTGTCTGTACACTTTGCCTTCTTACGAGCTGAACTTGGCTGAATATTGCTATCACATGGCCTCTTGACTGAATTTCGGGTATCACTACTTGCACTACTGTTCAACGCCTCGTTATTAGGTTTGATCGGCATGTCCACGGAATTCCGAGTAACGAGTGAAAAACGGGCAGCTAATGGCTTATCATCCTCCGAATCATCATCATCGGAGGCATTGCCTCCACTTGGTGAAGCGGCGTCTTTGAACAACCTTGCGGAGAGTGGTTTCTCATCATCTTCTGAATCTGAATCGGCACTGCATGTGTTGATTCTCTTGAGTTTCCGGTCATCAGCCTTTTTCCTCAGTGCAAGTGGTATGTCGTCGTCTGAATCATCGGAATCCGCCATGAGGACATCTTCCACATGATGCCTTTCCAATGCACTCTTCTGGCAATGTTTTGCGTTTCCTGATGAGGGGGTGGGCATGTTGCTTTGCTTCAGAGATGCACTCGGCCTCTTGAAGGAGACTGGGCCGTCGACGCTGTCAAACGTAGGGGCAGCCGGCATTGCTTCTTCCTCGAGGTGGCAGGAGGATGCCAGATTGAACGGACAGACCTGCAAGCTACCACGGTTCACCCGTTCAAGATCATCAGACACGATGCTAAGACCCACCGCCCACGGTGACCTTGGGAGCCAAGAGCCAAGGCCAGCCCCGGACAGGGAGGGGGAGACGTGAAGTTAACTTGGGCGCGTGGCCGCGCGAGTGGCAGGCAGTTCTTCTCCCTTTGCTCCGGCGAGGCCGAGGGGTCGCCGGGGAAGAGGCCGGCGTGGAGGTAGGGTTAGCGCGGCACGGCGTGGAGTATCTCTTTTTTTTCTCTTTCTCTCTCTAATATATACTACAGCCTTGGCAGATACAGCGCGATGGTGATGTCGGTTTCTTGATTTTTGGGAACCCCGCGTCGCCGACCTTTTCCCTGTTGGGTTCGGGTTCCAGTTCCGGTAAACCCATCGAATACCCGTCGTGGAGACCGGAGCACCCTGTTTTTCCCGGTACTTACGCCTTCGCAGCCGTTTGATCTTGATCAAACGGTGATAATTTATTTAAAAGTTTGCCTTTTTAGAAAGGAATTGTCATGTTAGTCTGAAAAACATAACTAAAATTACCATAAAAAAAGTTCGCAGTTGCCATGCTGGCAAGCGAACGTTTGCTGGCTAAGAGGGGTCCTCTTTCTATCGCAAAAAAACCTCGATGCAACCGTACCATCTATCTATCCCTTCACCATGAGATAAGAGGTACAATTTCGTCCGAGGTATTCATTCTCTGACCATACATATGGGACGTGTTTGGTTGCCGTCGGCTACAGTACCCGCATTGCATACAATTCTCCACCCAACCTGACTATGCAAATGCAGCCTCAAATGCACTATCTGCATGTTGTTTGGTTGCCTGCATGCCCTCTTGCCTGCATGAGCAGAACCACATTATCTGGTGTTTGGTTGCCTGCATGTTAGTGGACAAACCCAAGGCATGGTGTTTGATTGTATGCAACGCCTGGTGTGTAGTAATCTCTTTGGCTAGTTGGTGAGGTTACTAGCACACTTAGCACACTTATGCACAACCAGTAGCACACATCATAAGCAGAGCAGAGTATAAACAGAGGATCAACTACTCAAGAGCATATTTCAGATAAGCAGTACCACACTTCATAACAGTTCTACGCATAAATCATAAACATAAACAGTTCAAAGCAGACTCGATAGTACTTAGGGAGGCCCCGGCCCTACTCCTTGGCGGCGAGGGCTTCGTCGTGCTTCCCGCACTTGTTGACGACCTCAATGCCATCGTCATTGAAGATGATGACCTTGAGGGTGTCGGGAGTGAGGAGCTTGAACGTCACCATGTAGCCGATCTTGATCTGATGAACGGCTGCATAGGTGGCCCAACCCTGATTCAGGGTCACCCTGCCATTCATCAGCTTCACCGTCACCTTCTAGGAGCATCCAGTGTTGTTCCTAAGCTTGAACTCCGTCAGCACCGCGACGAAGTGCTTGGTGAAGTCCAGGGGCATGGGGATGCACTCAAGCTTCGGTGCAAGGATGACCTTGCAGAAGTGCGTTGGGCCATCCTCCTGATGGTAGTGGCCGTAGTTGCGGCGCTTGTTGCTGGGGGGCTCCTCCATGCCCTCGTCGTTGCCACCCTCAGGCGTCTTCGGGTCTTCCTCGGCGATGGGCGGCAGCACAACGTCGTCGGGCATTGGGTGAAGGGGCTGCTTGCCCTTGTTGTCAACGGCCGGGAGCACCTCCGTGCCCATCTCATTGCTCTCCTCGATCTGCACACAATTCATGGAGCCACGCACAACATAGAGTTCATGGCTAATTGAAGAGCATGTAGTTAAAACGGCATGATTGTCACTCTCCTCCTCCTCTCCATCCCCCCTATATTTAGAGCCTGTTTGGGACTGCTCTGCTTCTTAAAATTCAGCTTCGCTCCATAAAATACAAGCCAAACGGGGTAGCTCCACGATATGCCGCTCCACAAAAAAACTAGAATCTGGGATACAACTCCAAGTTTTTTATGAAGCTCTTCAGGGGGTGCTCCAAAAAACTCTAAAAGCTGGAGTTGGGTGGAAATTACCCACCACTGCCACCAGTAAGTGGATACCCCTTCGTTTGTCCCCCCCTAACCAATCAAATAGATCCTTTCCACCAAATTTCTCATTCTTGAAGCTGGAGCTAAATGGCAGCCAAACATTCTCTTTGGTAGTACTAGAACTTCTAGATGAAACTGCTCCGAAGTGAATTTAGTGGAGCGAAACCGATTTTTGTGAAGCGGAGCAGTCCCAAACAGGCCCTTACTCACCCTGCCCACCACTACTTACCCACCCCCTCTCTTCTCTCACTGTCAACCTTCCTCCTCCCCATCGCCATGAGCTCTAGTTCCAGTTCCAACGCCAACCCCTTCCCTTGGAGTATTGGCTGGAGGGCCTTCTTCCTCGGGTGGACGGCTGGTGACCGGACCAAGTTCGAGAACACCATGGAGGTGTGCTCAAACTTCGGCTCCATGCCTGAAATGCAGAAGGAATCTAATGCAGTGCTCATGAAGGCCACTGCAGATGAGCTGAAGACGCTGATTCCTAACCCAGCGAAGGGCGCGATGGCAGTTGACATCATTCGTTGGGCCATGAATCAGGCCGTCTCCGACGACGCTAAACAGAGGAAGAAGTGGTGCAAGCACAAGACCTATTGGGCTCCTAATGACCGCCGTGCCGCAGTGTACTGGGAGACGGCTATTGCGCCTCTGGCGGTCATCGGTGGGGAGCCTAAGGAGGAGGAAGAAGAAGCAGCGCAGATGCCAGCGAGGACGCCGGAGCCAGGCCGTCGTAGCTGGCAAATCGACCTCGACTCCGCCGAGGACGACGACGACGACCCGCCGGCCCACACGACGATGAAGAAGAAGATGAAGGCCAGTGGCTCGACCAGTCGCTCCGCACGCCGGTGACGGCCGCCGCGGTCAGCCGGTGTCCGTTGTGTACCCCCTATCCCCCAATCCCCCTTCTGCATTCCAATCTTGCATCTATGAATTCGTATGAACTGCTATGTACTAGTATGAACTACCCCTATGCTTATCTACCTCTATTCCCCATTTCCCTCCGCCGTGGATCGAATCTATCGCCAGATCGAACGGGATAAAGTTTTGCATGTCGAAGAAAGAGAAGTGCTTACCGCCATTGCCGCGGGCCAACTGCTGATCCGCTCGCAGGTGAGAGTTGGGAGAGTGGGAGAGGGAGCGGTGAGGGGCGGTTAGGCTAATAACTGCCGGTGCTTCGAGAAGCAACGCGGCTTCTCGAGCGTGGCCGCGCGTGTGCAGCCGTCGCCGCCCACGTGCACCGCTCGGGCCTGGCCCTGGAGAAACCGCCGATTCGTGCGTTCCCAGTGAGCCAGGCCCAAAGGTGCTTTAAGTTTCGTGCTGTGCAGGCCCAATAGTAAAACCAGGCATCCAAACAGCCCGTTCCCTTCCCGCGCATGCCTGGTTGGGCCTTATGCAGGCAACCAAACACGTCCATGGAGCATCTATCTTACTTGTTAGCTAGATTGTAAAAAAAAAACTAACGCAACAAGCAACAGTGCTTGCTTCAACTTCTTTTTGCGGCAAGTGTATGCTTCACCCTTGACGAGCCTAAAGCAAACATGCATGGCAACGATCATCAAGAATCTGCTATGTAAATGTACTATGTTTCTTTTAATGAAATGGTTTAGGTCGACGTAAGCCGACTGTAGCACCCTAGAAAAAAGTGTAAGCCTGGTCAAGAATTGTCATCAAAAGCCTTCGTGAAATAATGGCTCTTACTTGCTCCTGGTTTGGGGCAAGACACGTGTGTGATGTTTAGGTGGGTCTAACCTAATCTAATTAGAGAATAGACCTGAGCTCATATGATACGGCTCAAATAGCTTTGAGACGATTTTATGGGGTAGCCCTGATCTTTCACTCGCGCAAACAGGTAGAAGAAATAGTTTTAGGAAGAAGTAGAAGTGTAGGTGCAAAAGAACCAGTATAGCTAGACTAGATGGATGGATGAATTGTAGAGATCGGAAAGTAGTAGAAGATGCGTACGTGGTAGCTGTAGTACTAGGATAGGTGGAGGGATTGAGCTAATGGCGATTAGCGGCGGCGATGGCGACAGAGTAATTAGCGATAATAAGCACTAGCAGAAGTAGATGGAGAAGAACGGAAAGCTAGCTAGATCGACCCTTGTAGATCAAGAATCAAACGACACTTGTGCCTTGGCGGCGATCGAAGCTGCCGAAACCCATGCAATTATCATACCCTAGACAGAGACGCAGAAGTACAGATACATCAGATGAGTTTTCTTCCTGAACTAAAACCTAGCTTTTACATGGCCATATGGCCTTTATTTATAGTCGCACGCAGGCAACCTGGGCTAAGCCCAAAACTCACGAGAACACAAACCGGACTTGACAAAACTAAATAAACTAGGACTCGGCTAGATTCAAACTAGTAGACTTTTCATGTAATTAGGAGACCTTCACGTGCATGGTTTCCTACTACCACCACGAAGATGATTAATTCCAACGCGGGGGAGTCCGAAAGTTTGGCATGATATCTTGCTTTGGTGGTGTCACTGTTGATTGATATTTAACTAAACATTGTATCTTCTGTCGATTTGCACGCGGCACTGGTCCAAGTATACCTGCACCTCTTCTCCACATGCCAGCTGCTTCTCCACGTTGTGCTGGTATGACATATTTTTTAGAACCGGACTCCCACACCTCCTTCTCAAGCGTGACCTTTTTCGACGGTGCAATAATATTGGGTACATAACTAGGCATGCGTTCAAACAGCCTGTTCCCTTCCCGCGCGGGCCTGGTTGGGCCTTATGCAGGCAACCAAACACGTCTATGGAGCATCTATCTTACTTGTTAGCTAGATTGTAAAAAAAAAAAAACTAACGCAACAAGCAACAGTGCTTGCTTCAACTTCTTTTTGCGGCAAGTGTATGCTTCAGCCTTGACGAGCCTAAAGCAAACATGCATGGCAACGATCATCAAGAATCTGCTATGTAAATGTACTATGTTTCTTTTAATGAAATGGTTCAGGTCGACGTAAGCCGACTGTAGCATCCTAAAAAAAAGTGTCAAGCCTGGTCAAGAATTGTCATCAAAAGCCTTCGTGAAATAATGGCTCTTACTTGCTCCTGGTTTGGGGCAAGACACGTGTGTGATGTTTAGGTGGGTCTAACCTAATCTAATTAGAGAATAGACCTGAGCTGATAGGGGAATGTCAATTGGCACTCGGCTGCATATGCACACCCCCCATATCTTTTATTTCATGGATATGCCCCCCATATATCACCAACGATATTTATTTTGATGTGTCCCTATTAGTATTGGTAGAAGTATACATTCCGTATATGGAAATAACTGATGGTAGATGGATCAGCACACTGCTGCATACCCACTGACATAGAAACTTGTGAACTTTAATCCGATCCACTGTTCATTTTAACTTTTATGACAAAGTCAATGATTCATTTAATGTGTCCGGTAGGAGAAAAAACTTATGTTGGTTTGATTGAACACATCACTCTTGTTAGAATTAATCATAGTCACGATTGCATGGGGCTTAATTTCATTCCAATGCTAGTTTTGGACCGAAAGTCCTCTTCCGCTCAAACTTATTTTTGGAGCATTGACTTTGTTCTTTTTGCCACGACTTTCAGGAATGTCATTTCATGATACATTTTCAAAAGTCTTTCACGATACATTTTAGCAAACACAAAAAACATTATCAAAGTTTACCAAAAAAAATCAGAACTTCTTTAAAAAAATTACTGTTTGTTTGATTATAGTGTTCATTGGGGAGCATTTGAGCTCGGGAGCAAATACTCCATGTCCGTTTTGGACTCCCACTCGGTGTACGGATTTTTTTTCCCATTGTCAACCATAAATCTGGTAGACAAAGTTTCAAATTTCAAATCAACATTTTGAGTGATACAGAGCCCAATTTATAAATAACAAAGGTTTAAGTAAAGATGAACATAATTCATGCTCCTAGAATAAGATTGACATTATGTTTAATATAAATAACAAAGTTTTAGGTAAATATAAACAATAGTTATGGACATATACATACAAGGTCCTCAAGAAAAAAAATACAAGTTAGTATACGAGCGTTGCAGTGAGCAGATAAAATAACTGAAAAACCATGTGTACACAATATGTATATATAGTGTAATCCACCACATGTATACTAACTTGTCGGTAACGGTGGCCGGCGACGTATATTCACGAGTAGTATGGCCACGCTGAGTCGGTGTCCGTGAACCGGGCTACAGCCATGGGCACGTCGACGGAATGGATGCTCGACTGAGCCGCGAAGGGAGAAAACAGCGGGCCGCACGGGAAGTAAATTTCGTCCATCGCCATAGCCTCCGTGCTCGCGCATTGTCCGCCGGCAGCCGGCGCCCGATCAGTCGAGTTGGTCGCTTCCACGGGCAGCGACGACGACGACAATGACGGAGCTGCAGGTGCCTTCACGGGAGCAAATGGCGAGCCGCACGAGTTCTCCGCCACCGTCGTCTCACCCAGGCCCATGCTCACGCTCAGCAGGCTCGGCGTATGCCCGCCAACCGGACCACTCGGGCTCGCTCTTACGACCGCCGGCGGCGAGGACGAGGACGACAGACCTGCAGGCGCAGCTCCGCCGATGACCATGGCGAGGCACGAGGCCATGACGTCGTCGTCCAGTTTGGCGCGTTGAGGATCGAAATGGCCGCTCCTTGTCGTGTTGTTCTTCGTTGCACCGGTAGTTTCTGTGGGAAGAATTGCTTGTTGTTGGCACTTGTGCTCGTTCACGTAGGTGACCTGAAACAGGGGACGCCGGCCGCTGCTGGTATCCTGCTGCTGCACCGTCTTCTTCGCCCTGCAGCCGCGGTCATGGCTAAACATGCATTTGTAGTAGCACCTGCACGCGTATACATGGACCTCATGGTTCAGTTAAGAACGGGTACGAAGACGTTCTCTCATAATTCATTTGAAAAGTCAGGTTGCTCGGCATGTCTGCGGTGAACTAGTAGATATCTGGGATAACAATGATGCTGGTCCTACCAATCAAAACCCTCCACATCAGCTTGCTTGTAAAAAATTTAAGTAACCTTTTGTAGATGTAGCATTACCCGTGAGATAATTATGAGGCTGGCGGATAGAGCTTTCTGCAAAGTTGTTGATATATGGAGTTGAGTTTTTAATGTTCTCGAGAGAGTTTAGAGTACCAGAGAGTGAGGCAATTTGATCTACAAATCTTCAAAACCGAAGTATGAAAATTGGAGATCCAAAGCCTCCCTTACTTGTTGGCTTTCACCTCATACCTGATTTATTTTTATAGTAAAAAGATGCTAGTTCTAGAATCTTGCTCGTTCTTGCCCTTGTTTTTTTCTCCTACAAAGGGTTTCCATGTAAATCTTGTGTGTGTCCCTTATTTTTATGTTTGTTGTTAGTCAAGTTTTTTCTTGTTATTGATGCCTGCTGCTCAAGTTTGGTAGAGTTTAGTTGTGTCGACATTGAATTTATGAAATATACATGAGTTTTGAAAGTAAAAAATGTCTATATTTTACCATGGTTATAAGTACCAACTTCCACAATGCAAAATTATATCATTAGATTCATCATAAAGTGTATTTTTATATTTTATCTATTTATCATTTTAGATGTCGATGGCTTTTCTGTAAACATGGGCAAACATGTCTACATTTGAAAAACCTAACATACACTATACTGTGGAACGGGGGAGTATGTTGGTGACTATTTGGTGGAGACTAGTGGGTGAAAAACAAGGGGTGAGGCCTACGTGTGTGGTTGCTTTTTCCTTTTCGGATTTCCCCCTACAACCCCAAATTACTAAAAGTTGCATAATTTTAAAGTTTGAAAAATCCATATTAAATTGTTGACAATTAAATTTTTTGATAGCTTGCAATTTCTGGAAGTTCAAAATTCAAAAGTTAAAATTTCGGATGTTTTTTAAAGTTTCAAAAAATCGATGTGTGCACATCCCGTGAAGAATTCATGGGTCCACTCATCATCATCCATATGGATGGTATCCGCGATGATGAAGAGATGGCACCACGTAAGATCATTTGAGGGCTCGATTAATTAGCACTTCACCTTGCAAATTTTCTGTTCTGAATGTTCTTTTGCCCGTATTTTCTCCACTGGTAACCATCACTATGAGGCGAGGCTGTAATCTCCTTGCCGGTAACCCCGTTTCCTCTACCCTTCCTTGTAGGAGTAACCTCTTCTCCACCACTGTATTGTTCCATGCATGAAAACAGCAGCAGGGTGACAAATCACGTACACGTGGAAAGCAGCAAAGACTATAGCTAGGAAAGGTGACAAGGCGGATGACCCAGCAGTGTACCAGATAGGAATATCATTTGTCGGAGTCCGCTGATCGATGCCACCCTCAGTGATGATCGCCCCCGGCGCCGCCATTCTGCTACTGTCTCCGGACCTGAGCATGAAAAGAGACACCATGAACACCCGAGAGAGCTCCTGGCTCATCGCGACGGCCGCCTCCTGCCCACGTCCGTCGAGGGGGCCGCGGCGAAGCAATGCCAGGAGCCTCGCGTTGAGATCGTACCCGCCGACGAGCTCCTGTGACAGTTTTTCTATGGCCTCTTGCCCGAACGTCATCTCTTCGAACTGTGGTACTGTGGGAGGTGATCAGTTTGTGAGGTGGTTATATAGGGGAGACGGACACCTACGTACGCTACAGCGATCAGTCACGCACTCACGCTGAGAGTCTGATCACCTCCGTCTAAAACTCTGTGATTGCCACTTTGCCAGTCATCTGTGTCTGACGGTGGCGGGCATTTCATCGGTCAGACAAACGGATGCATTGATAGATATATTTTCTTTTCATTCTCCTTGAGATAGGCTGATCGGTGGGGCTTGATCTGGCATGGTTTTTTTTTTTGTTATGTGATCTGGCATGGTAGGTGGCGTATGGACAAGAGAGCCTAGTGAAAGTCACGCCACGAAAACTCACAGAATTCAAGTCATTCAATAATAGGCAAACTGGGGATGCCCACTGTAGACTTTTGTTTCCCTACTGTACAACATCTCTGCTATTAAGGGGACAATTTGGTAAATGCCGATTCAGTCACATCTCCTTCCTTTCTTAGGATGCTGGATCTGCTGGGGGGACATGTGACACTGCCATAAAAAACAAATCAATCACCAATCAAAAAATGTCTCCAACAGCCCCAACCTATTAACTATATCTACACTACCAAAAAGACAAAACGTTCTCATTTCGCTCAACCTTCATCCGTCTCCGTTCCACGCTTAGTGCATCAAGAAAACCACAGGAAAACCGGCACCCACGTCTTCTCTCCTCTATTTTCGGTATACTCTCTATTATTAAAGGGGATGTTTGTACGTCGTTCATCCCCCGAGCCCATCGATCGAAGGATCTTCCCATGATGCTCTATTTCCTTTTACTGACCGCAACCCCACCCAATATGGTAATTGTTAATTCAATCACATCTCCTTCCCCTTTTATGATGCACTGACGTGTCTCCCTAACCGATAAACTTCCATAAAAAACAAATCACTCATCAATCAAACAATTGTCTCCAGCCACCCCAACCGATTCACTACCATAAACGGTAAATCAATCAATCTCACTACCTAAAAAAGACATACCATTCTCATTCCGCTCAACCTTCATCCGCCTCTGTTTCATGCTTAGCACGCCAAGAAAACCATGGGAAAACCTGCAGGAACGTCTTCTCCCCTCTATTCCCTCTATAATCTCTACTATTAGAGTGAGTTTATACATCGTTTATCCCCCGTGCCCCACCAATCAAAGGATCTTTCCCGATTCTTTATTTCCTTTTACCGATCTATGTTTTTTACTGAACGCAACCCCACAAAGTTTGGCAAGTGCCGATTCAGTCCACCTCCTTCATTTTTTAGAATGCACTCATGTGTCTCCTCAACTCATCCATTGTCATAAAAAATAAATCAATCACCAATCAAAAATTGTCTCCAGCAGCCCCAACCGAGTCACTACTATGCACGACAAATCAATCCATCTACACTACCTAAATAAGACATAAAGTTCCCATTTCACTCAACCTTCATCCTCCTCCGTTCCATGCTTAGCACGCCAAGAAAACCAGAGGAAAACCGGCATGCACGTCTTCTCCCCTCTATTCCCTCTATAATCTCTACTATTAAAGGGTTTCTATACGTCGTTCAATCCCCTGAGCACCACCAATTGTAGGATCTTTCCACGATTCTCCATTTCCTTTTAATTTACCGACTACAATCCCCACCTAGTTGGGAAATTTCTGATTCAATCACATTTCCTTCCCTTTTTAGGATGCACTCACGTGTCTGCCCAACATACCACGATCATAAACAATAAATCAATCATGAATCAAAAAAATTCTCCATCAATCCCAATCGATTCACTATCATACACGACAAATCAATCTATCTACACTACCTAGAAAACACATAATGTTCCTATTTTGCCCAACCTTCACCCGCCTTTGTTCCATGCTTAGCACGCAAGAAAGCTAGGTGAAAACTGACACACACTTATTCTCCCCTCTATCCCCTCTATAATCTCTACTATTAAAAGGGCATTTCGTTCATCCCTTGAGCCCCAACGATCGCAGGATCTTTCCATTATTCTCAATTTCCTTTTACCGACCGCAACCCCACCCAGTTTGGTAAGTGCTAATTCAATCACATCTCCTTCATTTCTAGGATGCACTCATGTCAAGCTGGCAATGGGGATTACCTATGCGGGTATTGGACTCCCATCCCCATCCCCATGATAGGATCCCCACGTCTACCCCCATCCCCATCCCCGCCTATGGGGATAAAAAAATTCCCATCCCCGGCCCCGTCTGGTTTTCATCCCCATGGGGAAACCCATACCTGCAATCAACAACAACATTTCAAAAAGAAAAAATATTTCAGCATAATAAACAACATGTAAGGCCATTTGGGGCCATGTTTTGTGCTTAGTTTAGGGTTTTCTTTAGGCTTCTTTGGGCCAAATAGCGGGGATGGTAGAAATTTGGGTGGGTATGTGTGGAATTATTTAGGGTCTAATATTTTAGGGCTCACATATAAAGCCTTCACGAATAAGGCGGATAAACGGTACGTAGTGGTGGCGCCAGGCCCTAGGCAGGGCGGGCCATGGCCTGGTGCGTGGCCTCAAATCTCTTTGTGTACCATAGCATACAGGTCACTATTCTGCACTATAGCATGTAGTTAGCTTGGGGCTTGCCCGGGTCATTGCCCAATCTTGACACTGTCACTGCATGTATGTGTAATGCTATTCCATCCTTGTCCTTGTCTTACCTGATGTATAAGGTATTTGACCCAACAACTACAACGTGGGCAGTAAAACTAGCCCATCCATGTCCCATAATAGAGCAATTACCCGCAGAGATGTGGGTAATGGTTAATCATTGCCAGGTTGACACTCGCGTGTCTCCCCAACAGATCCACTGCCATGACAAACAAATCAATCATCAATCAAAAATTTGGTCTACTAGCCCCAACCGATTCACTACTATACATAGCAAATCTATCTATCTACACTACCTAAAAAAGGCATGGCATTCCCATTTAGCTCAATCTTCACCCGCCTCCGTTCCATGCTTAGCACGCCAAGAAAACTAGGGGAAGCCTAATCAACTACAACCCACACACGCATGTTTGTTATCCCCTCTATTCCCACTATACATTGGTTTATTTCCTCAAGGTTAATCAATTCTTTGTTTTTTAGAGAAAGAAAGAGGGGTTGGTGGAGGAGGACAAACTATTTAACCGTAAATTGAATCAACAATACCGTCTAATGTACATGCTTGTTCTAAAGGTATATGTTAGCTATGATTGATGTAAAACCATTCGAATGTGTATGCCACCGTTGCAACCCACATACAATTAGCTAGTAGGCATAGTTTCATTATTGTCTAATTTTGTTCTAGCCAGTGCTAGCCACCAATAGCTATATATAGAAGAAATAATCAGCCACCTCCCCTGTCGTTCGATGCGCCTGATCACACCCACTTGTTCTCATCTTCTCCTCTCCACAACACATCCCACTCGTCCTCCCCAAAGAAGTGCATGTGCAAAACAACCCCCTTTAGTAGTGCTCGGAGTTGCGTCCTTGGCATAGACGTAGCATGCCTCACAACATCGTTGCAACCTTTGAAGTATGCCATCGCAACATCGCTGGAACAGCCAGTCCACCGTCGCATCATCGTCGTTGCCATCAAAGCACGTCATCACATCATCGTCAAAGCAGCTGAGCTAGCGTTATAGTATGCCTCACACCATCACCGTGACCCTCGAATCACATCATCACGACATCGCCGCTAGCATCAAAGCACGCCATTGCGCATCGTCGCTGCCATCAAAGCACGCTGGAGCAGCTGGGATGCCATCACAACATCGCTACTGTCGTCGATGCGTGCTGGAGCAACATCGTCGAAGCAGCCAAGATGTCATCACATCATGCCTCATAGTGCAACACTATCATATCGGCTTGCAGCGCGGCTACCCTCGTATGCAGCAGCCACTCTGTTGCTGGTCTTTGCAGCACCTCATGTTTCTGCAGTTGTGGCTGGCTTTTTGCAACGCGGTTGTGCCCCCATCTGGTAGTTGTGCCCCTTATTTTCCTTGGGGTTCACTTGGAGGAGCTCGAGAAGGCCATCCATGGTGGGCAAAATCCCACGGGATAGAGGACACAAGAGAGATGGGAGAAGACGTTGGATGTGTTTGGTTGCCTGCATCCTCTCCAGCTAGGCCATGGGGATGCAGTTTGGCCCATTTGGTTTCTTGTGAACACTGTTGGACCCGCACAACATGAAACTTAAAGCAGCCCTCAGCCTGGCTTAGGAGAAACGCTCGAATTGGTTGTTTCTAGCTAGCTAGGCCCGAGCGGGCCGGATCTAGCGCACGTAGTGGCTCTGATAATGCAGGCTGATAAGGTTGCACAATGACGACTCTCTAATCTTTTATATCTAAATAGCTAGCAATCATTAACCTATTTTTTAACATGTAAGCGTGCCATCTTAACATGAAACATGCGTGAAAAAGACTCACCTTAACATGCAACCATACATAGCATATATAGTAAACATATCCACCAACATAGCAAACATGCATGATCATCTCCGCTCTATTATGCTATTTTTATTTAATAAATATTTTGGAATTATGAAAATAATCAAAGACAATAAGTCATACGTATTTCCAGTTTTAGTTATCACCGGAGTGCCTAAACTTGTAATGGATGGTCACTTTGGCTCCTAAAACTGTAAAATATACGAAACTTGACTGTGCGTGCAAACAAGGTGCTTCCTCCTATATTTGCACGTTCAATCAAGTTCAGTTCTAGGTCCGCCGTGCAGTCAGTACAACGAAATACCGTGTGACGTGTGTGTGCAAAATGCATATAATATAATCCACCATAATGTTCGTCAGTGACATTGTATGCACACGCGTATACATATGCTTTTTGAGTGGTGGTGACGGTGCAGGACGACGTATTCAGAAGTAGTGTGGTGGCCACGCTGACATTGTGTTTATAAACCTGGCAACATCCATGGGCGCATAAAAAATGCTAGACACACGAACACCACACGGACAAGTTTCACGGACGGGCTGACCTGTCATGTTTTAATTGGCAACCGATTTTAACTGGTGGGGTGGGCGATAGTCCTGGCCATGCGCAGCCCGGCCCGAAAAAGCCTGGCCCGGCCCGACCCGACACCGCTCCCGGGCCGGGCTCAGGCCTAGATTTTGAGCCCGAAGGCCGTGCCAGGCCGGACCCGGGCCCATTGTTTTCGCGTTTTTCTAAAGGACGGGCCGGGCCGCCCCGAAGCCGGACGGGCTTTTACGTGTTTGGGCTGGGCTCGGGCCCAGAAAACAGGCCCGACAAGGCCGGGCCGGGCTCGGGCCTGGGTTTTTTGCGCCGGGCTTGGCTAGGCCCGGCCCGAGGTATGGTCAGGTATAGTGGGCGACCAGGCCCGTAAAACTCTGTATTCTTCTGTTGATATAGCAAAGCCGATGGGCGCATCGTCCGAACGACTATAATGGACTGAGCCACGACGGGAGAAAATAGCCAACCGCACGGCAAATAAATACTGTATAGGTGACCCGTGTACTTAAATGAGACGGAGGTAGTACCTTCGGTACGAAAAGTATGATTTCTTGCTTGTACCCTGAGTCCTGACCATCATCGAAGAAACAAGAGCTAGATTGTAGATTTTTTTCGAGGGTACGCAAATTGCGTACCATAGCTTTATAGAAGGAGAGAAAATTAGTATATGACACCTACCAGTCGCTGCGAACAACGAGCGTAGCACAACAACACGTCCGGCTATCCTCAGGACAGCCACACACGACATCACAACTACAACACGGAAAACCTGCCCAAAACCAAAACACCTCGCCGCGTCTTGATCGACACCGAACATCTCCGAAGAATAGCAACTCCAGCTTCCTTTGGGTTCATCCGTGACGACCATACATAGCGCCGGAGGAGAGCGGTCAGGGCCACGACGAACACCGGAGGAGCGCCAACAGGAAGCTCAGTCTCCTTGCATGATGCTCCCAACGGAGAGACGACGTCGCAGACGCCGCCAACATGCCGCTCCAGAGGACCAAGGCTTTCGCCCGGAGACAACTACCAACACCAATCACGAGGGAGATGGCAACACACTCGACATCGCCTCCAGAGAGGGGAACGACACCCGCGGGTGCCATCGACGCCGGCCGGCCAAAAACCGGACAGGATTTTCATCCGTGACGTTGCGCATCTCCACTCCGACGAGGTAGGCAGCACCGTTCCTGAAGCCTCGCACCGCCGTCACCGCAGCAAATCCGTCAAAGCCGCAAGGCCGAGGTCCCACACCACCCGCACTGCCGAGAGAGCGTGAACCAGACCTCCACCAACATCGCCATCGAGGAGCAACCACAACCTCCAAGCAGAGCAAAAGGCAGATCCCCTCCAACGGCCTTCATCGACACCAAGAGACTGCCGCCAGATTGGATCTAGCCCGCCCCTCCAACCTCACTCCGGCGCCAACTCCACCGGGGCATCGCCGCGATCCCTCACACGGAGGCGGCCAGACGCCCGCTGCACGCCAGGACACCTTCCCGGCAGGGCCATCACGGCGCCGCCGCCCCCATGGCTGATCCAACGCCGCCGCCGCCGCCGATGCTGACGCTCCACCTGCAGCCAACAACCAAAAGAGCTCATCGCCAGGATCCGAAGAAAGCCCTCGCCTTTGCCCCCGCTGTGCCTCCAACTCAACCGTGAGCACCAGCGCCGCCCGCAAGAAGAGCGCTGCGCAAGACCACGCCCGCCGCCCGCGCCTTGCACGCGCTCCGCCATGCCGCTCGCGCCAAGACCGGGCGCTGCCAGCCTCCGCGCCGCCCGCCGGACAACCCTGCGCGAAGAGGTGCGTCAGGGCGCGTCACCCCAGCCCGCACGCGCGCCGCGACCAACCAGCTCGCCGCGCAGCCCTGCTCCATCTCCTGCCTGCGCGCCCCCGCTGGCCACGACACGCCGGCCTCCGAGCACCGCCGCCGGACGAAGAAGAAAGCCCCCCGTGGCCCCAACTCCAGGCGAGCGCGAGCAGATCCCGCCGTCACCGGCACCGCGCGGGCTTTGCCCGGCGGCGCCCGCCGGTGGCGGCGGCGGGGAGGGGAGGGGGAGGGGGATCGAGGGGCCGGCGGCTAGGGTTTGAGCACCCGGGTCGCCCGCGGGGGAGCGACACGGGGCCAGGTCCCAAAAGCCGTTGTTAGAGCTAGATTGTAGATAAGCGCGCACATTTTCCATACGTATTTGCCGCATCGCGTGACTGATTATCCCGTATTTGTGGTATTTTCTTGTTCATACGGTCGTACCAAGCCGCCACAAAGACCTTGAGCACGCCTTTCGATCTATTCATTTCATAAGGTTTTCGATCTATTCATTTGAGTCTTTGGATAGCACTCGCCGCAAAAAAAAGTCTTAGGGTAGCACCACCAGATCTTTACCATTTTGTTAAGTATGCATTTCAAAAATTTGACGTTCTTAAACTTCTGAAATTTCAAATTATTTGAAAAGGTTTAACTTCTAAAAATTGAATTTCTCAAAAGTTTCAGAATTTGAAAATTACGCCATGAACAAAGTTGGTACTGGAATTTCTGAAAGTTACCAAAATGTATTTCATGGTGGATCTAATGGTACGTATTATATTTGGAGTATTATAGATGTTGATTTTTTTCTATAAGTTTGATCATACGCAAAAGAAGGTTGACTTCTGAACAAATTTATACACCTGTGTTTAATTTAGTTTTTTTGATCGACAAAGCTCAGGAATTTATACACCTATGATTAATTTGGAACATGGGGAGAACACTAGAAATACATAGTTGGTCCTACTCCAATAATAAATAAATACATTACTGGTACTAGAATGTTGGAAATAGTTATGGTCAACTAGAAGAAAGGAAACAAGCTAGAGACTCCTCAAAAAGTAAAAAAAATAAAATTGACCATGTGTTTTTCATAATTTTTATTTCTGTTTTTTTTTGCAAAGATGGTCTTATAAGAGTTGGACAACTTTAAATGAACTAGTAAGCAAAAAGGTTTTGACATTTAAGAAAATTAAAATTGTTGTAGACCCAATGAATTACTAGTTCCAACCATGGGTGGAGCGAAATCCTGCGATGGCTATTCATTTAAGTCTTCGGGTAGCACCCCCCGCAAAAAAAAGTCTTCGGGTACCACCAGCAGATCTTTAACATTTTATTAAGTATGAATTTTTAAATTTTGAATTTCAAAAGTTTAACGTTCCATTAAATTTCTGAAATTTCAAATATTTGAAATGGTTTAACTTCTAAAAATTGAATTTCTCAAAAGTTTCAAATTTTGAAAGATACGCCATGAACGAAGTTGGTGCTGGAATTTCTAAAAGTTACCAAAAATGTGCAGTTTGAACAGGCGTTGAATTTCTAAAATGGAATGTTTGCCTGACTCGAGACTTGACTAATCAGTTTTTCTAGTCTGACATATTTATCCAGCATCCCTCCGGATTTTATTTCAAAGTGTGCACGCCTTTTAAAAAATCACGTGTTTGCGCTACTCATCATCAAGGTGTGCACCTTCTAAAATTTGACCTACGGTCTATGGATGTATCTTATAGTAGACGCTGTTTTTATTAGGAGTATCCTAGTCTAATTAGATACTCCCCCGTCTCTGGAAAGAGGGTCTATAACTTTTTTTGAAGCCAAACATCGTAAAATTTGACCAATTTTGTAGCAAAAATTATCAAGACCTATGATACCAAATTTGTTATCATTAGATAGTCATTAAAATATATTTTCAAATTATACAGTATCTATTTTAGATTGTAGTTGATGATAGTTTTTTCTATAAACTTGGTCAAACCATGTATCGTTTGACTTAAGAGAAAGTTTATAGCCCCTTTTTTCAGAAATAAGGAATGGTGCCACATAGATAGAAGCGCTGGAGGTCTTAGCCTTCACCTTGCAAATTTCCTTTTGAGAATGTTCTTTTGTCCGTATTTTCTCCATTGGTAACCATCACTGTGAGGCGAGGCTGTAATCTCCTTCTTGGTAACCTCGGTTTCTTTGCCCTTCCTGGGGGGATCAACCTCTTCTCCACCACTATATTGTTCCATGGAGACAACAGCACAGCAACACATCTGGTAAATGAAGAAATCACAAGAGTGCATATAGCCAGGAAAAATGACAAGAGTCAGTAGTGTACCAGATACGCATGTCCTTCGCCGGAGCCCGCTCATCGATGCTACCCTCAGTGATCGTTGCCGCTGGTGATGCCATCCTGTCTACCACCGGTGTGCTGCTCTCTCGAGAACTGAGCATGAACAGAGACACCATGAACACCCGGGAGAGCTCCTGGCTCATCGCTGCGGCCCTCTCCTGTCCACGTCTGTCGAGGGGGCCGCGGCGCAGCAATGCCAGGAGCCTCGCGTTGAGATTGTACCCGCCGACGAGCTCCTGCGATAGTTGTTCTATGGCCTCTTGCCCGGAGGCCATCTTGAGACTGTGAGTCGCACGAGTTACAGCGACTGAAGTATTGTAGGACTAGGAGGTGGTCTAGCAGCTGAAGCTATTTATACTGGGGAGACAGACACGTACACTACACCGAGTCAATAATCAGGGTATGATCACCTCCATGCATGTAGAAACAACAACTCTGTTTACTGGTCATATGTTCAACTTCTACGATTATAATGGTTTGTTTCAAAGCCAAGGGCATTTAAAAATTAAAGCCTCCAGAGCAGTTGTGCAAAGTCAGGATCTTTGAGCTACGTCCATATTTTTTTCCTACTACCACCACTGCGCCGCCACCTCCACCAGCTGAGATGGCCATGGCAGAGGCCGCCACGTGCAGCCGGTGCCGCCCTTGCCCCGGGCCACCGGGTGGCCAGATCTGGCCAAACCGCCGCTGCACCAGCTGTATCCGCCACCACCGACCCTCCTAGCACGCATCGCCACCACGCTGCCCGTCACACAACTGCCACACTACCATCGCAGCTCTGCTCCAGCTCGCCGCCACCCTGCAGTGCCTACCGCCTAGCGCCGCACTTCAGCCCGGCCGCCCCGACCCATGGTAGTGAGTGGAGTTTTCCTCCACCAATTGAATGATAACATGAGCGATCTGAGTTTTGATACACATTACTTAAAATGACCATGTTAGTATGAAAGAAAGATAAGGTCCAAATAAATTAAACCCATTAAGCATCACCATAAGAGCGGCCAACTAGCTATGCCATGTGGCGTAAGCTGGTTGGCCGCAGTGAGAAAGCTTTTGCAAAACAAATAGATGAAGGTGATGATTTTATTAAATACCTTTTTTAGATGGAGGTGAGGATTTTTTAAAATACTTTTTTTAGATGGAGGTGAGGACTCACGTATTTTTTGTAAATGAAGGGCTATGCAAAGTGGCGCTCGCTGATAGGTCGTGGTGGTATCTTTTTTTTTTCCCTTTTAACTTATTTTTTAGATGGTGAAGATTTTTTTTGAGATATCTTTTTAAATGGAGACGAGGACTCCATGTACTTTTTTAAATGAAAACGTGTGCATAACTTCCTTTCAAGCGACGCCATACGGTGGCGCCCCACCACTAGTTTAACATAAACAATGATAATAACGGTCCAAGTGAGACTACATCGACAACATAATCTAAAGATAATGCAAGTGCATGACATAGCAAAGGATCATTGTTGTCGTTTGAAGATATCTCCATCACGACGACTCCTCGGCACCCCTCCTTCGGGCCCACTCTTAGCGTCGGAAGCATCCTCCGCCGCCATGGTGGCAGAAACATATGCGTCCATTTTGAGCATGCACTCCTCATCAGTCATGTCGGCGGTCACGGCTCTGGCCTCCACAACGGAAGCATCTACTATTTACTAGCTCATCCGCTCCACTTGAGCAGGGGTAGCCTCATTCTCCTAGAGCTCCTAGGGTTCCATGGGATAATCCTAATCAATCTCATCACTGGATTCGCGGGAGGTGGGACGGGGCGCACGACGAGGTGGGATGACACTGGCGGGTCGAGGAACGAGAGAAGAATTCTTGTCCACCGTCAGGTCAAACTAGCGGGCGGTGTGGCTCCTGTGTCCACGAGCACGGGGTGATTAGCAGAGGGAATTTGTTAGAGTGTGGTTTTCGTTCCCTACCCTTTATATTGGTAATTTCTTTTAAAGGGTGGGTGTTTTAAAGGCTCTCCTAGAGTAGCTCTAAGCTCCCTAGAAATAGGGAACTCACATGTGCTTTGGGTTGTGGGTTTCATGAAGGCCCTTTGCTTATTGATTAAATAATACTCGCGATTGTCTATGATGTTTCGCTTGTCTGTGGTGTTTCATGAAGGACGGTATCTTAGCCTACACCTCTTAATTACTCATATGTGGTGTTCTCGGCCGAAAGGTTGACGGACGGTACGTGTGGGGTCCATGATTGTTGCATTGTTGTGCTCGCTATTGAAGGTAGTTTCACGACAGTATACAAAATATCTTCCCTCTTGCCACGAGTGAGGGCAGGGGAGTAGAACACTGTAGCTAGTATTTGACCTGGGACTTGCTCGGGGCTTGGCACACAATCCTGACTACGGCACTGAATGAGGGTCAGACACATCAGCGTGCAGAGCACAATGTAACCATAGGCGATAAAAGATAAAGAAGACCGACGTCATTTATTATGGTTGCTTAGGCCAAACCAGTCATGTTAACTTTTTTTGAGGGTCCAGTCATGTTAACTAGGCCGAAGTTAGTGACGGATGTCCACACGCATGAAAATGTGAGCTGTTCATCCATGCCCACAGCTTTCGATTGATCTCACACTGCAAGCGGTCCCAGCAAAAACTTGAAAGCAACGACAGAGAAGAGCCCATGAGCAAATATGCAATCAAGTGATAAACATTACTCTCTTTGTTCCAAAATAATTTAAGTTTCAGGATTTTCCTAAGTCGATCATTTTTAACTTTGATCTTATCTATAGAACATTTGTAAAGAACTATACGATATCAAATATATAATAAGTCTAATGAAATAAATTATGGTGGTATTTTTTAAAATAGACTTTGATAAAGTTTAACTTAGAAAAATCCTAGAATTTCAATTATTTTGAAACGGAGTGAGTACAAAGAAAATGACTTAGGCCTACTTTAGTCACTGTCTAGTGAGTAGGGATAGGGGTGACATATGAGATAAATAGATGCATTGAAAAGTTTTCTTTGTCCTTGACACAAGTTGATTGCTGGGCCTTGATCGCATGTACATGTACGAAAACAGCAGAGTGATAGTCACGTGTCATGTGCGTGCTACGAAAGCTCACGTGATGAAACCCAACAATGGGCAATTAGGGATCGCGCACTGCAGATATTTTGCGTTTCCTCAACTTCACGCATGTTCAAGGTTAACCAATCCGCTAGTGTTTTCTTTCAGGCAGATATTTTGCGTTCTTCAACTTCACGTATGTTCAACGTTAAGGGCATCTCATCTAAAAAAAAACGTTAAGGGCATCTTCAACGTGAACCCTCAAATAGCCCATAAATATGTAGATCAAATTGTATGGACATACTTTGTCATTCAACATGGATTTATATTTGTCCGGGGACGTATCTGTTTTTTCATAAACCAGAATAAAACTAGGGGACATTGCGGGAGTCTGGACCTCCACCATGTAGGACTATAACCCAAAACCAAGGCGGAGCCCGCACATTTGGAGCGTCCGCATTGTTTCTGCGCCAAAACCCGCGCTTTCTTCACCCTCTCCATTTTTTATCGCCATCGTCCTCCACCCCAACTCCTGCGCTTTTCGCCTTTCGCCGCCGCATGGATCCATACGAAGAGCTGCCAGAGGCAAAGGATCCACAAAGGTGACTGCCCACAAGATCAACTCAGTGAGACGAAAAATCCACGGACTCAAAAGGAAGGCAAAGGAGCAAGAGGAGGCGGCAGCCGGCAAAAAGAAGGGCATGCATGGGCATGGACGGGGGGCGCCACCGACGCCGTCCACGCACATGCCGCACTACTTCTACACCACCAAGTAGCTCGGTCGTCAGCAGTAGACCTAGCCTCCACCGTCGGGTATGTGCCGTATTGTGTCGACCTTAATGCGGGGCCGCTCCATTTTGTCGACTCGTCATCATTGAAGCTTGTCCGGTCACGGACGCCGGGCGTGGATCAGCTGGGTGCCCGCTATTTGTTCACCGATCTGTCTCAACCGGGCGTGACAGCGTTTGACGACGCGGACAGGGAGAAGATGCAAATGAGTCACGACGGAAGCGGATGCGGCTTCGAGGACATACAAGTGGATGACTCCATGTGGAGGTGTACACCCAGCAGCCGGAGCAGGACACGTACACCGACGAGACATACCTTGATTCAAAGGATTTGCTGGCCGATCCAAAGAAGAGGAGTAGAGGAGAAAGTTTCAACATGAGGGAGGACGGATTGTTGTGCTATGCGAGGTTGGCCACTAGCATCGATCGGATCCATGGCACGGAGTAAAAGGGCATAGCATTTTGGTCCAATATTCATTCTTGGTTTCATAAGCACAAGAATTTCAAGCCATGCCACATGGAAGTCATCTAAAATCGTGGGACAAAGCCGTTCAACCATCAATGGTACATCATCCAAGAGTTTGTGAGCAAGTATTGCAGCCACTACAAACATCTAATCGGTCTGTGGCCAAGTGGTGCGCAAATCGCCGAGAAAGTAAGTTGTTCTATGTGTTGATCATTTGGTCGGATATGCAACTTGTTGGCCGGATATGCTCTATGTGTTGGTCATTTGGCCGGATATGCACCTTGTTGACAATGGCCTTTTTTTCTAGGCCTCTCGTGTGTGCACATTGTATTTGAAGGTGGATAAGAATTTCGTCCTCATGCATTGTTGGTTGAAGTTGAATGTGCAGCCCAAGTGACAACTATTCATTGTCAATTCCATCAAGACTATCAGCATCGCCAATGAGGAGCCGCCCAAGAAGGTTAGAATGGGGTTCCGGCAAAATAAGTGTGAGGAGAAGGAGAAGCAAGAAGGGGCGGCGGCCAAGATTACAAAAAGGTTCAAAGACATCTTGGCGAAGGAGGCATGTGTCAAACGCTATGATTTGAAGGAGGAAAATAAGACGGAGAGACTTAACATCTTGATGGCGGCGGCCGAGAAAAAGATCAATCTTGAAGAGAAGAAGACCAAACTCGAAGAGAGGAAGGTTGAGCTCGCGACCGCTTTGGAGGATACCAAAATGTTGCCATAAATATCGACGAGTTGGATCCCGATGCGACGATGATCGTGCAAGCCGCCCGTGTTAGGATGTTGAATTGCTTGGCGGCCGAGATGAGGGCGGCCGAGAAGGAGGCGGCTAATGCGGAGAAGTCAGCGACAGAGTAAGCGAGGAGGCACCGATAGCCAGTCTAGGAGTGCAAAATGCCTTTTTTCATGGATTATCGGATTGAAACTTTTGTGATCGGACGCACGTAAGAACTATGAACATCTGCTTCTTTTTAGCGCAAAGTACATTGCACTTTAGTTTACTCATATTGTTGTGCATTTGAAATGAAGGGTGTGCTTCTTAGGGCGAACGTTTAGAGGATATGGTTGGATGGCGTGCTCCTATATCCGTATGCACGCACATGCGTATGCGGACGGATACTGTGTGTACGTTTTAGGGATGGAGATGCCCTAACCGACCCAATAATAGAAAGCCAGATCAAAAAGTTGAATGCTACGTGTCTAAGCAGAAATCGTATTCGCTATGTACTGTATACACTCTAAACACGTCACTTCTTCCTATTTCCACCGCTCAAGGAAGTCAAGTTTGGGGGATATTTTTGGATCCACGTGATTTATCATTCTCAATAATAAATCTAGGATGTTGAAAGTCACAGTGGGCATGGTATTGTCTCTCTCATCCGACTCCCATCTCTCCGGGCCGCACGTAAGTTTCCAGGCTTGCTGCTCTCGGACAAAAGTCTTTGGATCCGCTTTATAGATAAAACCAAGATAACCATCACAACCATGGAAAATGCTCCATCGGAGATGGATTTTGCTTCTGCGGCATAATGTCGCTTCCAGTTGAAACCAATTCACTTGGTGCCAAGAACCTAAAACTCCTCCGATGCCCACAGAACCCATTCTTCCCCAACGCATGAAAGATGAACCGCGGCAATCGGATTGGCAGCAAGATACTACAGTACAAAGACGAGATTTGATACTGTAGAAATGATTGATCAAATGTCCAGAGTAGGATTAATCAACTGTCAATAGTGGGATGCTGCCAAAAGGAGGAAACTTGGAGAGAGAGAGAGAAAAAATCCATTCCATCATTCGCGTTGAGAAGCCATAGGAGTTACTCTAGTGATCTAAACCTTTTATATTTCTTTACGAAGAGAGTATACAGTAGTACTATAAGTTCAGATAGAATTTCAGTCTAAGAATAACTAAACATGTTAATCAGCGGAGAGTGTATACAAGAAAATTAACAAAAGCTAGGTATTTATATTTCGGTTCTGCTATTTCTCAGTCAACTGAGAAATAGTGAAGTCTCAGTCGACTGTTTTAGCCATTGGATCATTTATTGCTCCAAGATTCACGCTGGAACTCTGTTGTCCTTGCTTCGGCCTGTGTACTTTGTCCAGCCCGTTTGCCTTTTTTCCTTTGCCCCCATCGGCCCTGGTCCTGCTGTAGGGCCCCGGGAGTGTTTGTTGGGCTTAGTACGTAGGTGGTCGATGGGCCTTTTTCTCGTTTTCCTTTTTTTTTTTCATTTTTGGGCGCGATTCAGAGGGGAATGGGCAGATATGTGTGCTCCCGTCGCACTACCCGATGGGCGACGCTGCTGATGGAGTAATTTATTTCCGTTATTATCCACTCTCTTTTTTGTCTTTTTTTTCTTTTTTTTCTAGTTCGAGTAGTTGTCTTCTAATCCGACCCACAAACTGGATTTTTTGTTCTGTCGAAGGGGGCGCCAGTAGTGGGGGTGGGCCAGTTGCAAGCCCGTCAACAACCCCGCAACTACAAGTGCCGCACCCGACAGCAACTGCATGTCCCTGAACATGGTTGCAACTAGACTTTCTTTTGTCGGAGGGGGCGGGCTAGTTGCATGTCCGACTCTAGGCATGCAATTACAAGGGTCGCACCCGACCGCAACTGCATGTCTTCTACCCCGACCGCAACTTGACTTTTTTGTTCTGTCGGAGGGGGCGCCGATAGAGGGGGCGGGCCAGTTGCAAGCCCAACAACAACCCCGCAATTGCAAGTGCCGCACCCGACCGCAACTGCATGTCCCCGAACATGGTTGCAACTAGACTTTCTTTTATCGGAGGGGGCGACGGAAGAGAGGGCGGGCCAGTTGCATGTCCGACTCTAGGCATGCAACTGCAAGTGTCGCAGCCGACCGCAACTGCTTGTCCCTCAACACGTCCGCAATTGGACTTTTTTGTTTTGTCGGAGGGGGCGGGCCAGTTGCCAGCCTGACAACAGCCCCGCAACTACATGTCCCTCAACATGCTTGCAATTGGGCTTTTGTTTTCTCGGAGAGGGTGGGGGGAGAGGGGGTGGGCCAGTTTGCATGTCCGACACTGGGCATGCAACTGCAAGTGTCACCCTTGACCACAACTGCATGTCTTCTTACCCGATCGCAATTGGACTCTTTTTTTTTCTGTCGGAGGGGGTGCCGGTAGAGAGGGTGGGCCAGTTGCAAGCCCGACAACAGCCCCGCAACTGCAAGTGCCGCACCCGACCGCAACTGCATGTCCCCCAACATGCTTGCAACTAGACTATTGTTTTGTTGGAGGGGGCAGAGGGAGAGGGGGCAAGCTAGTTTGCATGTTCGACACTAGGCATGCAACTGCAAGTGTCACCCCCGACAGCAACTACATGTCTACTAACTCGACCGCAACTGTACTTTCTTTTTCGGTCGAAGGGGGCGTCGGTAGAGGGGACGAGCCAGTTGCAAGTCCGACAACAGCCCCACAACTGCAAGTGTCGCACCCGACCGCGACTTCATGTGCCCCAACATGCTTGCAACTGGACTTTTGTTTTGTCAGAGGCGGTGCTGGGAGGGGGGGGGGGGCTAGTGTGCATGTGTGGCACTAAGCATGCAACTGCAAGTGTCACCCCCGACCGCAACTGGAATTTTTTGTTCTGTCGGAGGGGACGCCAGTAGAGGGGCGGGGAGCGGTGTGGGTCTGATTTTTACTAAAGAACTAAAACTGTGTCATGTTTTTTGAATTAGAGTTTCTATCATTTACCCCTTACTCATTTTTTCATTGTGTTTTTTACCACTTCTACCTCTTTGACCGTTCCCCAGAAAAAATCCAGCATTTATCCCTTTTGCATGTTATTTTATTTTAGCAAAATCACTTCTACCACTTCTAGCATTCTATCACTTCTAGTTATTTTTGGGATTTCTTAGCTTTGTGTGTCTACTGGTGTGTAATACTAATACGGTAGCAGACCATGTCTCTTTCTTTGTTGGTTACGTGGGAGCGCATTTTCCTTTTCCTACCTCGGATATTTGTCTGGCCATTCGTTTCTTCTGTTATCTTTAAATTTTCTGCAAAAACACCCACACACGAGCCAGCCCAAAGCAATCAAGCCCACAGAAAACAACAAACAAAAGACAACCGAGCCCACAAACAAGCCCAGCAAACGAACGACACAGAACCAGCGATCAAACTGGCAGACCACATGTGGTGACGTCATTCGACTGAGACTTAGCGAAGTCTCAGTCGACTGAGACATAAACGGACCCTTTATATTTCTGTGTAGCATATTTCTTTCGAGCAACTGGCCCGAGTGTTTCCTTTTCATTAAGAAGAAATAGAATATTTACAAAGTGGACATGTATTAAAACAAGGACACGAAGGTCGAAGGAACTCTTAATAATCTTCTTATTCTAGCTACTCATGGTTGCCATTTTTTTTATAAAGAGCATATTTTATTAATTCAATCAAAAGTATACAATGCATAATACATATACATATGACTTCTGCATAACTAAGATATGCACAATTAAACTCAAACGCACACACACCCCAAAACACGCCCGCAAGCAAAGTCGTGGCAGACCAAGACTAAGCCTAATGTATAAAGGGTGGGAGGCCTATCTAAAGATGGGGCCGCAACCCATGTGAGATACAAAACATTTGCTGCCTAGTACAGCCGCATATACACTGCCACAAACAATGATTGTTGCTCATGTCTTTGCAGAGAAGACCATAAACGGAGCCGTGCGTACATTGGTAGTTAACATGCATTGGAGAGGAACTTTTACCATTGAAAACAAAATCATCTCTACATACGTTCTCACCTAATAAACACGCAAAACTTGCGTAGAACCTCATCTAGCCACCGGCCAAACATGTTGGCAACACTTCGTGGTGGGTGTCAACTCTTGGCTGAAAGGCCATCATGTCTCCGCAGGGAAGACCACAAAAGGAGCCGTGCGTACATTGGTAGATAAAATGCATTGAAGAGGATTTTTTACCATTGAAAACAAAATCATCTCTACATATCCATAGCAACCAAATCAAGACTAATGTTCTCACCAAATAAACACACAAAACTTGCGTGGAACCCCATCCAGCCACCAGCCAAACATGTTGGCAACACTTCATGGTGGGCGTCAACTCTTGGCTGAAAGGCCATGTCCCTCCGCATGATATCCTCAACTGTCAGGTGTGCCACCTCGATCTACATTAATTTTGTGTCGTTGAATATTCGAGGATTCCTCTCTTTTACAAGCATTCCACATGATGTAGATAACGAACCCACTAAGCCTTCACTTGTGGTTATTATCGATATGCAAAATTTCATCCCACCACGCGTCAATCATAGGGTAGGTGAATGTTGAACCCGTGAGAGCTTGTTCATTAACCCAAGACTGGGTTGTGAACCGTTGTGGTGAAGGGACGGTCCTTGCATATGTCAAGAGAAGTCTCAAGGGCCCTTTGGCAAAGCTGGCAAATAGGGTTGTGCGGCCAACCCTGTTGTGCCCGCCGATCTATGGCGAGAATCGTGTTTTGGAGGACAAACCAAGAGAATTATTTGCATTTTGGCCCTACAAGTGCATGGGCTTTCTGAAGTTTCTCGCTCAAGTACTTGGGATGAGACCCTATGAATTGTGCCAGATAGGCAGAGCTAGAGTAGTGATGTCGGGTGTTCCAAAGCCAGGTGATGGTATCCGCCGCCATTGGGGGTTAAGAGCCACTGAATTGATGGTAGAGGCCAAAGTCAATGAACTCCCACAATTTCTTAGGTCTATATAATCACACCATCGAGTGAATCCGGTTGTTATCACGCGTCTTGTTATGCACCATCCTATATTTACGTTCTGCAATGCCAAAGAGCCAAGGGAAAAACCACTCAAGCAACAATCCATTTGACATGCCAGAAGGAGACACTTTATCATCATTGATGGAGATGGAGATGGAAGCACAAAAGAGGCCTCTAGGACTTATTCATCCACGTCCACGTGCATTCTTGGTGGCGCATCCCTCATGCGCTTGGGGATCGACACCATGTTGCCAAGCAGATGAAGGAGTTGCGCTCCATTGTGGAGGAAGTTAGTCAGAGGAATGTGCACTATCGCATCATTGACCATGGCTTAAACCAGCTAATAACACCTTCGAGCTCTCTATCACCACCATCGTTGGCTTGTTCGGTGTCGAGGAAGCAAGGACGCATGTCATGGATCGGCATGAACCAGGATCAAGGTTAGATCTTGCCCTACTGATCCTCAACAACAATAAATGCTTAGGAAACTCAGACCAAATTGGAGTGATCAGAGTGTGGGGAACAAGTGGCACCGTTGGGCATACCTCCATCATTTGGGACACGTATGAAAATTCAAGTGTGGAACTCGAGTTCTCATGCCAAGCATGTGTCGGAGTGGTGCACCATTCCCACCAGAAAGAATTCATCAAGAGTATAGTGGAACAATTTCGAGCTACCATCACCACCACCGCTGGCTTGTTCGGTGTCGACGAGCTGGCTATGGGAGTGGTTGATTTTCTGCTGGATTTGGAGCTGGAGAAGACGAGGCATGAGCTGGCTCGTGAGTACAATGGATATGTCAGCAAGAAGAGTACTTGATCGTGCTTACCAAACTATCCACCATTGAAGAATGGCAAAAGATCAAAGCTTGCTTCCCAAAAATCAAACTGGGGAGCCAAATCATAGTATCCACGGAGCATGTCAAAGTTGCGAGCCTACGCTCAAGCCAAAAAAGTAATGTATCGGAGATCAAGCAATTATCTGCTGAACAGACCATCTATGCTTTCTACGAGCAGGTACTGTTGGAAATATGCCCTAGAGGCAATAATAAATTAGTTATTATTATATTTCCTTGTTCATGATAATCGTTTATTATCCATGCTATAATTGTATTGATAGGAAACTCAGATACATGCGTGGATACATAGACAACACCATGTCCCTAGTAAGCCTCTAGTTGACTAGCTCGTTGATCAATAGATGGTTACGGTTTCCTGACCATGGACATTGGATGTCGTTGATAACGGGATCGCATCATTAGGAGAATGATGTGATGGACAAGACCCAATCCTAAGCCTAGCACAAAGATCATGTAGTTCATATGCTAAAGCTTTTCTAATGTCAAGTATCATTTCCTTAGACCATGAGATTGTGCAACTCCCGGATACCGTAGGAATGCTTTGGGTGTACCAAACGTCACAACGTAACTGGGTGGCTATAAAGGTACACTACAGGTATCTCCGAAAGTGTCTGTTGGGTTGGCACGAATCGAGACTGGGATTTGTCACTCCGTGTGACGGAGAGGTATCTCTGGGCCCACTCGGTAGGACATCATCATAATGTGCACAATGTGATCAAGGAGTTGATCACGGGATGATGTGTTACGGAATGAGTAAAGAGACTTGTCGGTAACGAGATTGAACAAGGTATCGAGATACCGATGATCGAATCTCGGGCAAGTGCAATACCGCTAGACAAAGGGAATTGTAAACGGGATTGATCGAATCCTCGACATCGTGGTTCATCCGATGAGATCATCGTGGAACATGTGGGAACCAACATGGGTATCCAGATCCCGCTGTTGGTTATTGACTGGAGAACGTCTCGGTCATGTCTGCATGGTTCCCGAACCCGTAGGGTCTACACACTTAAGGTTCGATGATGCTAGGGTTATAGGGAATAGGTGTACGTGGTTACCGAATGTTGTTCGGAGTCCCGGATGAGATCCCGGATGTCACGAGGAGTTCCGGAATGGTCCGGAGGTAAAGATTTATATATAGGAAGTATGGTTTTGTCCACCGGAAGTGTTCTGGGCATCACCGGTAGTGTACCGGGACCACCGGAGGTGTCCGGGGGTCCACCAAGTGGGGCCACCGGCGCCGGAGGGCTGCATGGGCCAAGTGTGGAAGGGGACCAGCCCCAGGTGGGCTGGTGCGCCCCTCCACCAATGCCCAAGGCGCCTCCTAGAGGGGAAGGGGGCAAACCCTAGGGCAGATGGGCCCTAAGGCCCACCCCTGGTGCGCCTCCCCCTCTCCCCCCTTGGCCGCAACCCTAGATGGGTTTTGGGGCTGCCGCCACCCCTAGGGAGGGAACCCTAGATGGGGGCACAGCCCCTCCCCTTCCCCTATATATACTTGAGGTATTTGGGGCTGCCAGAGCGACGAGAACATCTCCTTCTTGGCGCAGCCCTACCTCTCTTTCTCCTCATATCTCGCGGTGCTTGGCGAAGCCCTGCTGGATCGCCACGCTCCTCCACCACCACCACGCCGTTGTGCTGCTGCTAGACGGAGTCTTCCTCAACCTCTCCCTCTCTCCTTTCTGGATCAAGGCATGGGAGACGTCACCGGGCTGTACGTGTGTTGAACGCGGAGGTGCCGTCCGTTCGGCACTTGGTCATCGGTGATTTGGATCACGACGAGTATGACTCCATCAACCCCGTTCACTTGAACGCTTCCGCTTAGCGATCTACAAAGGTATGTAGATGCACTCTCCTTCCCCTCGTTGCTGGTTTCTCCATAGATAGATCTTGGTGACACATAGGAAAATTTTGAATTTCTGCTACGTTCCCCAACAGTGGCATCATGAGCTAGGTCTATTGCGTAGATTCTTTGCACGAGTATAACACAAAGTAGTTGTGGGCGTTGATTTTGTTCAACATGCTTACCGTTACTAGTACAATCTTGATTCAGCGGCATTGTGGGATGAAGCGGCCCGGACCGACCTTACACGTACACTTACGTGAGACAGGTTCCACCGACTGACATGCACTAGTTGCATAAGGTGGCTAGCGGGTGCCAGTCTCTCCCACTTTAGTCGGATCGGATTCGATGAAAAGGGTCCTTATGAAGGGTAAATAGCAATTGACATATCACGTTGTGGTTTTGCGTAGGTAAGAAACGTTCTTGCTAGAAACCCATAGCAGCCACGTAAAACATGCAAACAACAATTAGAGGACGTCTAACTTGTTTTTGCAGGGTATGCCATGTGATGTGATATGGCCAAAAGGATGTGATGAATGATATATGTGATGTATGATATGATCATGTTCTTGTAATAGGAATCACGACTTGCATGTCGATGAATATGACAACCGGCAGGAGCCATAGGAGTTGTCTTAATTTATTTATGACCTGCGTGTCAAACGTAAATGTCATGTAATTACTTTACTTTATTGCTAACCGTTAGATGTAGTAGTAGAAGTAATAGTTGGCGAGACAACTTCATGAAGACACGATGATGGAGATCATGATGATGGAGATCATGGTGTCATGCCGGTGACGATGATGATCATGGAGCCCCGAAGATGGAGATCAAAAAGGAGCAAAGTGATGATGGCCATATCATGTCACTATTTGATTGCATGTGATGTTTATCATGTTTTTGCATCTTATTTGCTTAGAACGACGGTAGTAAATAAGATGATCCCTCATTAAAATTTCAAGAAAGTGTTCTCCCTAACTGTGCACCGTTGCGAAGGTTCGTCGTTTCGAAGCACCACGTGATGATCGGGTGTGATAGATTCTTTCATTCGAATACAACGAGTGTTGACGAGCCTAGCATGTACAAACATGGCCTCAGAACACATGCGAAACACTTAGGTTAACTTGAGAGCCTAGCATGTACAGACATGGCCTCAGAACACGGAGGACCGAAAGGTCGAACATGAGTCATATAGAAGATGCGATCAACATGAGATGTTCACCGATGATGACTAGTCCGTCTCACGTGATGATCGGACACGGCCTAGTTGACTCGGATCATGTAATCACTTAGATGACGAGAGGGATGTCTATCTAAGTGGGAGTTCATAAGATGAACTTAATTATCTTGAACATAGTCAAAAGATCTTTGCAAATTATGTCGTAAGCTCGTGCTTTAGTTCCACTGTTTTAGATATGTTCCTAGAGAAAATATAGTTGAAAGTTGATAGTAGCAATTATGCGGACAATAGAAGGCTGATGTCCTTAATGCAACGCTCGGTGTGCTGGACCTCGAACGTGGTCTGTGGATGTTGCGAACATCTGACATACACGTTTTGATGACTACATGATAGTTCAGTAATGTTAAATGGTTTAGAATTGAGGCACCGAAGACATTTTTGAAATGTCGCGGAACATATGAGATGTTTCGAGGGCTGAAATTGGGATTTCAGGCTCGTGCCCACGTCAAGAGGTATAAGACCTCCGACGAATTTTCTTAGCCTGCAAACTAAGGGAGAAAAGCTCAATCGTTGAGCTTGTGCTCAGATTGTCTGAGTACAACAAGCACTTGAATCGATTGGGAGTTGATCTTCCAGATAAGATAGTGATGTTTCTCCAAAGTCATTGCCACCAAGCTGCTAGAGCTTCGTAATGAACTATAACATATTAGGGATAGATATGATGATCCTTGAAATATTCGCGATGTTTGACACCGCGAAAGTAGAAATCAAGAAGGAGCATCAATTGTTGATGGTTAGTGAAACCACTAGTTTCAAGAAGGGCAAGGGCAAGAAGGGATACTTCATGAAACGGCAAATCAGCTGCTGCTCTAGTGGAGAAACCCAAGGTTGAACCCAAACCCGAGACTGAGTGCTTCTGTAATAAGGGGAACAACCACTGGAGCAGAATTACCCTAGATACTTGGTAGATGAGAAGGCTGTCGATAGAAGTATATTGGATATACATTATGTGAATGTGTACTTTACTAGTACTCCTAGTAGCATCAGGGTATTAGATACCGGTTCGGTTGCTAAGTGTTAGTAACTCGAAATAAAAGCTACGGAATAAACGGAGACTAGCTAAAGGTGAGCTGATGAGATGTGTTGGAAGTGTTTCCAAGGTTGATATGATCAAGCGTCGCACGCTCCCTCTACCATCGAGATTGGTGTTAAACCTAAATAATTGTTATTTGGTGTTTGCGTTGAGCATAGACATGATTGGATTATGTCTATCGCAATACGGTTATTCATTTAAGGAGAATAATGGTTACTCTATTTATTTGAATAATACCTTTAATGGTCTTGCACCTAAAATGGATGGTTTATTGAAATCTCGATCATAGTGATACACATGTTCATACCAAAAGATATAAGATAGTAATGATAGTACCACCTACTTGTGGCACTGCCATGTAAGTCATATTGGTATAAAACGCATGAAGAAGCTCCATGTTGATGGATCTTTGGACTCACTCATTTTTGAAAAGGATTGAGACATGTGAACCATGTCTATTGGTATATACGCATGAAGAAACTCCATGCAGATGGACCATTTGGACTCACTTGATTTTGAATCGCTTGAGACATGCAAATCATACCACATGGGCAAGATGACTAAAAGCTTCGGTTTCAGTAAAATGGAACAAGAAAGCAACTTGTTGGAAGTAACACATTTTGATGTGTGCAGTCCAATGAGTGCTGAGGCACGCAGTGGATATCGTTATGCTCTTACTTCACAGATGATTTGAGTAGATACTGAGCATATTTACTTGATGAAACACAAGTCTGAATTATTGAATGGTTCAAGTAACTTCAGAATGAAGTTGAAGATCGTCGTGACAAGAGGATAAAATATCTATGATATGATCATAGAGATGAATATCTGAGTTGCGAGTTTGGTACACAATTGAGACATTGTGGAAATTGTTTCACGACTAGTACCGCCTGGAACACCATAGTATGATGGTGTGTCCGAACATCATAACTGCACCCTATTGGATATGATGCATACCATGATGTCTCTTATCGAATTACCACTATCGTTCATGGGTTAGGCATTAGAGACAACCGCACTCACTTTAAATAGGGCACCACGTAATTCCGATAAGATGACACCGTATGAACTATGGTTTAGAGAAACCTAAGCTGTCATTTCTTAAAAGTTTGGGGCTGCGACGCTTATGTGAAAAGTTTCAGGCTGATAAGCTCGAACCCAAAGCGGATAAATGCATCTTCATAGGACACCCAAAATAGTTGGGTATACCTCCTGTCTCAGATCCGAAAGCAATAGGGATTGTTTCGCAAATCGGGTCCTTTCTCAAGGAAAAGTTTCTCTCGAAAGAATTGAGTGGGAGGATGGTGGAGACTTGATGAGGTTATTGAACCGTCACTTCAACTAGTGTGTAGAAGGGCACAAGAGTTGTTCCTATGGCACCTAATTGAAGTGGAAGCTTATGATAGTGATCATGAGACTTCGGATCAAGTCACTCCCAGACCTCGTAGGACGACAAGGATGCGTACTACTTTAGAGTGGTACGTAATCCTGTCTTGGAAGTCATGTTGCAAGACAACAATGAACCTACGAGCTATGGAGAAGCGATGGTGGGCCTGGATTCCGATGAATGGCTCGAGGCCATAAAATCCGAGAGAGGATCCATGTATGAAAACAAAGTGTAGACTTTGGCAGAACGGCTCGATGGTCGTGAGGCTGTTGAGTACAGATGGATTTTAAAAGGAAGATGGACAATGATGGTAAATGTCACCATTGAGAAAGCTCGACTTGTCGTTAAGAGGTTTCCAGACAAGTTCAAGGAGTTGACTATGATGAGACTTTCTCACTCGTAGCAATGCTAAGAGTCTGTTGAAATTAGCAGGTGCTGCATTGTTTATGAAATCTTGCAGATAGGATGTCAAAATATTGTTTCCTTGATGATTTTCTTGAGGAAAGGTTGTATGTGATACAACCAGAAGATTTTGTCGATCCTAAAAGATGCTAACAAGTATGCAAAGCTTCAGCAATCCTTCTAAGGACTGGAGTAAGCATCTCGGAGTCGGAATATACACTTTGATGGAGTAATCAAAGTTTATGGGTTTATACAAAGTTTGTTAGAAACTTGTATTTACAATAAAGTGAGTGGGAGCACTACGACATTTCTGATAAGTATATGTGGATGACATATTGTTGATCCGAAATGATGTGGAATTTCTGGAAAGCATATAGGGTTATTTGAAAAGTGTTTTTCAATGGAAAGCCTGAATTAAGCTACTTGAACATTGAGCATCAAGATCTATAAGGATAGATCGAAACGCTTAATGGTACTTTCAAATGAGCACATACCTTGACATGATCTTGAAAGTGTTCAAGATGGATCAGTCAAAGAAGGAGTTCTTGCCTAAGTTGTAAGGTATGAAGTTAAGACTTAAGGCTCGACCACGGCAGGAGAAAGAGGAAGGACGAAGGTCGTCCCCTATGCTTTTGTCATAGGCTCTATACGGTATGCCATGATGAGTACCGCAGCTGATGTGTGTCTTGCCACATATCTGGCAAGAGGGTACAAAGGTGATCTAGGAGTAGATCACCAGATAGCGGTCAAAATTATCCTTAGAGGAATAAGGATATGTTTCTCGGTTATGGAGGTGATAAAGAGTTCGGCGTAAAGAGTTACATCGATGCAAGCTTAACACCTATCCGGATAGCTCTGAGTAGAGTAAACCGGATTCGTATAGTAGAACAGTTGTTTGAAATATAGCGTAGTAGCGACATCTACGAGATGACATAGAGATTTGCAAAGTACATACGGATCTGAATGTTGTAGACCCGTTGACTAAAACCTCTCTCACAGGCATAACATGATCAAACCCAGAACTCATTGAGTGTTAATCACATAATGACGTGAACTAGATTATTGACTCTAGTAAACTCTTTGGATGTTGGTCACATGGCGATGTGACCTGTGAATATTAATCACATGGTGATGTGAACTGGATTATTGACTCTAGTGCAAGTGGGAGACTGTTGGAAATATGCCCTAGAGGCAATAATAAATTAGTTATTATTATATTTCCTTGTTCATGATAATCGTTTATTATCCATGCTATAATTGTATTGATAGGAAACTCAGATACATGTGTGGATACATAGACAACACCATGTCCCTAGTAAGCCTCTAGTTGACTAGCTCGTTGATCAATAGATGGTTATGGTTTCCTGACCATGGACATTGGATGTCGTTGATAACGGGATCACATCATTAGGAGAATGATGTGATGGACAAGACCCAATCCTAAGCCTAGCACAAAGATCGTGTAGTTCATATGCTAAAGCTTTTCTAATGTCAAGTATCATTTCCTTAGACCATGAGATTGTGCTACTCCCGGATACCGTAGGAATGCTTTGGGTGTACCAAACGTCACAACGTAACTGGGTGGCTATAAAGGTACACTACAGGTATCTCTGAAAGTGTCTGTTGGGTTGGCACGAATCGAGACTGGGATTTGTCACTCCGTGTGACGGAGAGGTATCTCTGGGCCCACTCGGTAGGACATCATCATAATGTGCACAATGTGATCAAGGAGTTGATCACGGGATGATGTGTTACGGAATGAGTAAAGAGAATTGCCGGTAACGAGATTGAACAAGGTATCGAGATACCGATGATCGAATCTCGGGCAAGTGCAATACCGCTAGACAAAGGGAACTGTATACGGGATTGATCGAATCCTTGACATCGTGGTTCATCCGATGAGATCATCGTGGAACATGTGGGAACCAACATGGGTATCCAGATCCCGCTGTTGGTTATTGACTGGAGAACGTCTCGGTCATGTCTGCATGGTTCCCGAACCCGTAGGGTCTACACACTTAAGGTTCGATGACGCTAGGGTTATAGGGAATAGATGTACGTGGTTACCGAATGTTGTTCGGAGTCCCGGATGAGATCCCGGACGTCACGAGGAGTTCCGGAATGGTCCATAGGTAAAGATTTATATATAGGAAGTATGGTTTTGGCCACCGGAAGTGTTTTGGGCATCACCGGTAGTGTACCGGGACCACCGGAGGTGTCCGGGGGTCCACCAAGTGGGGCCATCGGCCCCGGAGGGCGCATGGGCCAAGTGTGGAAGGGGACCAGCCCCAGGTGGGCTGGTGCGCCCCTCCACCAAGGCCCAAGGCGCCTCCTAGAGGGAAAGGGGGCAAACCCTAGGGTAGATGGGCCCTAAGGCCCACCCCTGGTGCGCCTCCCCCTCTCCCCCCTTGGCCGCAACCCTAGATGGGTTTTGGGGCTGCCGCCACCCCTATGGAGGGAACCCTAGATGGGGGCGCAGCCCCTCCCCTTCCCCTATATATACTTGAGGTATTTGGGGCTGCCAGAGCGACGAGAACATCTCCTTCTTGGCGCAGCCCTACCTCTCTTTCTCCTCATATCTCGCGGTGCTTGGCGAAGCCCTGATGGATCGCCACGCTCCTCCATCACCACCACGCCGTTGTGCTGCTGCTGGACGGAGTCTTCCTCAACCTCTCCCTCTCTCCTTGCTGGATCAAGGCATGGGAGAAGTCACCGGGTTGTACGTGTGTTGAATGCGGAGGTGCCGTCCGTTCGGCACTTGGTCATCGGTGATTTGGATCACGACGAGTACGACTCCATCGACCCCGTTCACTTGAACGCTTCCGCTTAGCGATCTACAAGGGTATGTAGATGCACTCTCCTTCCCCTGTTGCTGGTTTCTCCATAGATAGATCTTGGTGACACGTAGGAAAATTTTGAATTTCTGCTACGTTCCCCAACAGGTACTACTTAAATTAAGAACACGGGTTTTTGTTACTCAATATATGAACAATTAAATCAGCTTCTTGTAGTATATAATGGAAAGGGTGATCGTTGTGGTGCATGGCCAAAGCATGATCAAATTAATTCATGTTAAAAAAGAGAGGCATAATACACCTGGTCTTTGCATCAAATTAATGCACGCATCCATATCAAAATAATTTACGTAAGTTCAGACAAAGTTGTGAAGGGGAATTACCAATCCAATCCTACATATTCCATCAGGGGGAGAATAGCTCCCTAAGCATGGAACGACTTCACACCCCTCGTTCAATTCAAGCATGCAAACTCTGGCACCAGCCCTCACCGAAGACCATCCCAGTTCTCCCAGTGTTTGTCGTCGACCCTTATTTGCTTGATGATACCGGCTTCCTTTGCCAAGGTCCCTAGGAAGAGGTAAGTGTTTTCTAATTGCTAGATATCTCTTGAAGCACCAAGCACCAAATTAATGCACGCATCCGTATCAAATTAATTTACGTAAATTTGGACAAAGTCGCGAAGGGGAATTACTAGTCCAATCCCTCACATTCCATCAGGAGGAGAATAGCTCCCTAAGAATGGATGAATCCACACCTCTCGTTCAATTCAAGCATGCAAACTCTAGCACCAGCCCTCACTGAAGACCATCCCAGTTCTCCCAATGTTCGTTGTTGACCCTTATTTGCTTGCTGATACCGGCTTCCTTTGCCAAGGTACCTAGGGAGCGGTAAGTGTTTTCTAATGGTCAGATATATGTTGAAGCACCAAAACCTCCTTACTCGCTGTCCACCCACTAGGCTCGGTAACTCATCTCCTAGAGGCATGACAGCAAGGGTGCATAGAGTTGTACCGACTAGATTAAAACATATCCCAGAGACAAGCATAATGTTGCAATGCTTTGATCAAGCAATTTTCTATGATCAAACATGTTATTCGTGTTTGATTTACTACATTTGGTTCATTCTGACATCTAAATTATTCTGTGGCAATAAGACTTGCACTAAGCTGACTTGCAATAATTTTTGGAGTGATTCATCATGAAAAATTTATATTATTTGGAGTGGTTCATCATAAAAAAATTATGTAACTATCATTTGCTTGTGTCCACAGGTCTCGAGACATTTCATATTCATCGAAGAAAACATTCGACACAACGATACCCTACACTATTGAGAATGGGGTATGACAAGAGCAATCTAATAATAATGACAGGAAGATGAAAGTGCTAGAGAGGTCACTCACACCAACACAATGGCATGTGTTCTTGAAGAATTTTATCTTATTGGGAGGGAGAAAGAAAAATATTATATTACTGAACTAATTATGGAACATGCTTGCACCCAGCAATTTCAGGTGATCGGGGTCTGGGGAATGGCTGATCTTGGGAAAACCACTTTGATCAAAGATGTTTTCCAAAGACAAGAGATCAGCCATATGTTTGGGAAACATGCTTTTGTCACAGTCTTGCGACCTTTCAAACTTGAGGATCTCCTCAGAAGCTTAGCATATCAGTTAGTCCCTCTAGTGATCTAAAACGTCTTATATTAGTTTACAGAGGTAGTAGAAGCAAAGAAAAGTGCCATGGACTTTGTGGGTGATACCAAAGAAGATATTGCTTTGATGGGAGTTGCAGAGTTGACTAAATTGTTGGACAGACATCGCTAGGCTAGGGTTCCTCCCCGTGGCCGCCAGTCGCACGCCCCGCCCCGCCACCCTCTCCCACGGCCCACCCCTCCCCGTGTTCCCCGTCCGCTCGCTCCCCCCCGCGCGGGCGACGGGCGGACCCCCTGCCACTCCCTCTCCTCTGGCCCCCCTCCCAGTCCCTCTCCCCCCGCTGATACGTCCATCGTATCTAATTTTCCTAATGATTTTCCTCCTGTTTTGGACTCTAATTTGCATGATTTGAATGAAACTAACCCGGACTGCCGCTGTTTTCAGCAGAACTACCATGGTGTTGTTTTTGTGCAGAAATAAAACTTCTTGGGTTGGAACGAGACTTTTTGGAGATTTATTTCAGAATAAAATAAAAATAATGGAGCCAAGAACCACCGGAGGGGGCCCTGGGTGAGCACAACCCACCAGGACGCCCCCTTCCTCCAAGCGCGCCTAGGTGGGTTGTGCCCACCTGGTGGCCCCGCGGACCCTGATTCCAACTCCATAAATACCTATATTTCTAGAAAAAGCCAGGGAGAAAGAATTATCATGTTTCACGAGACGGAGCCACCGCCACCTCCTGTTATTCATCAGGAGGCCGGATCTGGAGTCCGTTTGGGGTTCCGGAGAGGGGGATCTTTGATCTTCGTCATCACCAACCGTTCTCCATCGCCAATTCCATGATGCTCCCCACCGCGAGTGAGTAATTCCTTCGTAGGCTCGCTGGTCAGTGAGGAGTTGGATGAGATTCATCATGTAATCGAGTTATTTTTGTTAGGGTTTGATCCCTATTATCCATTATGTTCTGAGATTTATGTTGATATGACTTTGCCATGCTTAATGCTTGTCACTTTGGGATCAGGTGCCATGATTTCATATATGAACCTTTTATGTTATCACCATTATATCTATGTTCTAGATCCGATCTTGCAAGTCATATTCACCTATTATGTGTTATGATCTGTAAACCCCGGAGTGACAGTATTCAGGATACTTTCCGGTGATGACCGTAGTTTGAGGAGTTCATGCATTCACTATGTGTTATTGCTTTGTTCCGGGTCTCTATCAAAAAGGAGGCCTTAATATCCCTTAGTTTCCATACGGACCCCGCTGCCACGGGAGGGTAGGACAAAAGATGCCATGCAAGTTCTTTCCATAAGCACGTATGACTATTTACAGAATACATGCCTACATTATATTTATGAACTAGAGCTAGTTTTGTATCACCCTAGGTTATGACTATTATATGATGAATATCATCCAACGAATCTACCGGTCCAATCCCTACGAATTTCCTACATATTTATCTCGCTGAGTTACTACCGCTACTGTTACTGTTACACTTGCTACGAAACCACTGCTATCATTGTTACCGTTACTTGATGTGGTTGAATTGACAACTCAACTGCTAATACTTGCAAATATTCTTTGGCTCCCCTTGTGTCGAATGAATAAATTTGGGTTGAATACTCTACTGTTGAAAACTATTGCGATCCCCTATCCTTGTGGGTTATCAAGACCTTTTTCTGGAGCCGTTGCCGCGAGCATAGCTATATTTGAGTAACTTGGGATTATTATCTATTTATCACTATGAAGAATCTGAAGGATACTAAGACTAAGATTTTTCCTTGTAAGACGAGGGGAGGTAAGGGACTGCCATGTAGCTCTGCACTTGATTCACCTTCTATTTTGAGTAGACTTGCAACACCACCACATGCTATTAATCCTGACATGTCGCAAGTTATTAATGATGCTAGTTCTATGAATGCTACTCATGATGATTCTAGTACCTTACTTGATGATAATATGCCACTAGGTGAATTTCTTGATGAAAAAATTGCTAGAGCTAAAGATATGGAGCACGCTGAAACTGAAGAAGTACTTGAAACTGAAAATCCTGAAACACCTATTAGACCTAGCGCTCCTATATATGAAATGCCTAAGATACCTGAAGGTTATGTTATGGATGTGGAGACAGCTAGAGATTTTCTTACTTGCAATGATAGAGATGATCTTAAGAAATTTTTATGTAAACTGAAAGAGAAATCTTTGAATGCTAGAATGAAATGTGATCCTTAGTTTGCTACTTCACCTAACTTTGTTGATGATAAGGATTATGAACTCTGAGTCGACCCAGAGTTAATTACTTTGGTTGAATCTGATCCTTTTTGCTCATGAGGATAAAATTTGCTACTATTAGATTCTATTATTTCCATTCGCATTAATTGGTGATGCTAAGATATGGTACAATACACTTGCTCCTAGTTGTGTGCGTAGTCCCCAGGATATGATTTATTACTTCTCTGAAAAATATTTTCCTGCTCATAAGAAACAAGCTGCATTATTGGAAATATTTAACTTTGTGCAAATTGAAGAAGAGAGTCTCCCACAAGCTTGGGGGAGGCTTCTACAATTGCTTAATGCTTTACCAGATCATCCGCTTAAGAAAAATGAAATACTTGATATCTTCTATAATGGACTAACCGATGCTTCTAGGGATTTCCTAGATAGTTGTGCTGGTTGCGTTTTCAGGGAACAAACTGTTGAACAAGCTGAGGAATTATTGAATAACATATTGAAAAATTATGATGGTTGGACTCTTCCTAAACCACCGCTTAAACCCACTCCGAAGAAGAGGGGTATTTTATATCTTAGTCCTGAAGATATGCAAGAGCCAAAGAAAATTATGAGAGAAAAAGGTATTAAAGCAGAGGATGTTAAAAATTTACCTCCTATTGAAGAGATACATGGACTTGATACACCACCCAAGGTGGTAGAGGTAAACTCTTCAATGAAATTCGACGAAAAGGACAATCCTTATAATATGCATCCTAGTAAATGCCTTTATGAGTTTGATAACTACATTAGAAAATAAGATCACTTCAATGAAAATGTTATGAAAAAAATTGAAATACAACTCTGATATGATTGCTCGCTTGAGTGACTTGTTATTTAGAATCTGTAATGATGTTAGAGGCGTAGGAAAACATGCTTCTATGGTTCATACTCAGTTAGAACAAGTTGCTAAATTCCAAAGAGAGTTGCTTGATGAGATGAACAATAATATCAATGATCATGCTATTAGAGTAGTAACTAGAGGAGGTAGAATGACTCAGGGGCCATTTATCCTGAGGGACACCCTAAAAGAATTAAACTAGACTCTCAAAGAATTAACATTGATTCACCTAGTCCTTCTAGAAAGAAAAAGAAAAATGGCAGGACTTTGCATATATACCTCTAGTGAACCTGAAATAGAAAAACCTCCTGAAGATAATAATGATGTTTCTATCTCTGGTGCTGAAACTCAATCTGGTAATGAATATTCATCTAGTGATAATGAAAAAGATAATGATGATGTTCATGAAGACACTCAACCAAACAATGATAAAGAACCACATAATGATGTTGAGATAGAACCAGTTGTTGATCTTGATAACCCACAACCTAAAAATAAAAGATATGATAAAAGAGGCTTTGTTGCTAGAATACATGGAAGGGAAAGAGAGCATGGGTTCAAAAACCCAAGCCCTTTCCACCAAAACCAACTAAAAAGAAAGATGATGAAGAATTTGAACGCTTTGCTGAAATGCTTAGGCCAGTCTTTTTGCGCACCCGCTTGACTGATATTTTAAAGATGGCCCCTTATGCAAAATACATGGAAGACATCATCTCTAATAAAAGAAAGATACCAGAAGCTGAAATCTCCACAATGCTTGGTAATTATTCTTTTAAGGATGGAGTACCTGAAAAACTTGGAGATCTGGAAATACCAACTATACCTTGCTCCATCCAAAGAAATTATGTTAAAACTGCCTTGTGGGATTTAGGAGCTGGTGTCAGTGTTATGCCTTTCTCTTTATATAAAAGATTTGATTTGAATAAACTCACACCCACTGAAATGGCTGGTAAATCATCTGCCATACCTATCGGTATTTGTGAGGATGTGCCCGTTGTTGTTGCAAATGTTACCATCTTAACTGACTTTGTTATACTTGAGATGCCTAAGGATGACAACATGTCGATTATCCTTGGTAGACCCTTTTTGAACACTGCAGGGGTTGTTATTGATTGCAATAAAAGCAAGGTCACTTTTCATATCAATGGTAATGAGCATACGGTGCACTTTCCAAAGAAACAATCCCAGGTGAATGGCATTAATGCTATTGAAAAATCTCCGACAATCACTATTGGAAGTTTTCAACTACCTCTACCTACAGCCAAAAAGAAATATGATATACTTGTTGTTGGGGACATGCATATCCCCATTGAGGTAACTTAGTGTTCTTACGAAAGTTCTTCGGTTTCATGCTAATCGAAAGTGGTTGTTAATGAGACTTGATCAACCTTATTAATGGATGATTTTTTAGAAGTATGAAGTTGATGAGTGTAGTAGGCACTACCTTCTGTCCTTACCTTTTGATTTCCGTTTTTCTTAGTTAAATAAAATATAATGCCATGTTTATCCTGTTTTCTGGATTTTCCATGCAATAAAAAATGACCCAAAAATAAATGTGCTCAGAATGCCCTGAAAATTTAATACAATTTTTTGTGAATATTTCTGAATTTTTAGTGCAAATAACATCAAAGGGGGGGTGCACCAGGTGGGAACAACCCACCTGGGCGCGCCAGCAGCCCCAGGCGCGCCCTTGTGGGTTGTGATCCCCACGTGGGTGAGGGAGTCCAGGATTACGGGGTCCTCGGGCGTCCGTGCAATGTGACGTGGGTCGGACTGGTGGGCCGTGAAGATACAAGACGGAAGACTTTCCCCCGTGTCCGGATGGGACTCTCCTTGGTGTGGAAGGCAAGCTTGGCGTGCAGATATGAAGATTCCTTTCTCTGTAAACCGACTCCGTACAACCCTAGCTCCCTCCGTTGTCTATATAAACCGGAGGGTTTGGTCCGTAGAGGCAATCTTAATCATACAGGCTAGACATCTAGGGTTTAGCCATTACGATCTCGTGGTAGATCAACTCTTGTAACCCCTATACTCATCAAAGTCAATCAAGCAGGAAGTAGGGTATTACCTCCATCAAGAGGGCCCGAACTTGGGTAAACATCGTGTCCCCTGCCTCATGTTACCTTCGATCGTCAGACGCACAGTTCGGGACCCCCTACCCGAGATCTGCCGGTTTTGACACCGACATTGGTGCTTTCATTGAGAGTTCCTCTGTGGCGTCGAGGGAAGGATCGATGGCTCGCCTTTTCATCAAGGACAATATCACTTCCAAAGGAACCCTAGTTTCAGGGCAAACCCTCTGGCTTGACAGCTTCACCATGGGTACCCATTTGGCCGTTAAGCCAAAGGCAACCCCCCAAATCGCCAAAAATCCTCTTTGTATCAGCCCCGAATACTCCGACAAGATGGATCCGGCAGATCTATCTTCTTTGAACAAGCTGCTAGATCGCATCGATGCCCTGGGAGTCTCAACTGACTATGATCGGATCGGGCTTAAACCCGATCAGAGAGAAATTAAATCTCCACCGATCACCCATCAGGTAGCGGTCGTGGAGGAACAAGCTGACAATAACTCTTCTCCTACGTTGAGAACCAACTATGTTCGGATTTCTGAACCCGGAGAACCGGATACCCATCCTCGAGAAGACACTTCTTGTCCTCCGAACACATAATCGGACGTTGAGTCCGGGAACTCCCCAGACACTCCGAAGCCTGGTCTGGCAGCCTCGGAAATCCTCCAAACTTCGGATTCCACAATGGGTCAGGGTGTGAATCTAAGCCCACCCACCCACCACTAGCAATATTCTCCAAGCAATTCCGGCCCTCCAGACATATGCGACCTAATGTATGTGTGGCAGCAGCCTCGAGAGACAGTCCATCACTTTTGGGCCAGATTCCTCGTTAAAAACAAGATAAAGGACTGCTGTTGCGACGACGCAATTTTAGTATTTCGCCACAACTGTAGGATGAGGGAATCCTTAATGCCCTCAACCGCCGTCGCGTACTGCACTTTGCAGATTTGGCACACATAGTGTAGAAGTACTGCGCAATGGAAAGCGCCTGGAAAACACAAACCGCTCGTTGGGAACCACAAGCCTTCAAGCCATCTCCTGGACGAGCAAAAAGGATGCCCCCTTGTGGGTCATGATACGTCTCCAACGTATCTATAATTTTTGATTGCTCCATGCTATATTATCTACTGTTTTGTACAATATTCGGCTCTATTATCCACTTTTATATTATTTTTGGGACTAACCTATTAACTGGAGGCCTAGCCCAGAATTGTTGTTTTTTCCTATATCAGAGTTTTGAAGAAACGGAATATCAAACGGAGTCCAAACGGAATGTAACCTTCAGGAACGTGATTTTCTCACCGAATATGATCCAGGAGACTTGGACCCAACGTCAAGAAAGAAAGGAGGTGGGCACGAGGTAGAGGGACGCGCCCACCCCCCAGGGTGCGCCCTGCACCCTCGTGGGCCCCCTGTTGCTCCACCGACGTACTCCTTCCTCCTATAATACCTATGTACACCCTAACGATCAGATACGGAGCCAAAAACCTAATTCCACCGCCGCAACCTTCTGTACCCATGAGATCCCATCTTGGGGCCTGTTCCGGAGCTCCGCCGGAGAGGGCATCCACCACGGAGGGCTTCTACATCATAACCATAGCCCCTCCGATGAAGTGTGAGTAGTTTACCTCAGACCTTCGGGTCCATAGTTAGTAGCTAGATGGCTTCTTCTCTCTTTTTGGATCTCAATACAATGTTCTCCCACTCTCTCGTGGAGATCTATTTGATGTGATCTTCTTTTTGCGGTGTGTTTGTTGAGACCGATGAATTGTGGGTTTATGATCAAGATTATCTATGAACAATATTTGAATCTTCTCTGAATTCTTTTATGTATGATTAGTTATCTTTGCAAGTCTCTTCGAATTATCAGTTTGGTTTGGCCTACTAGATTGATCTTTCTTGCAATGGGAGAAGTGCTTAGCTTTGGGTTCAATCTTGCGGTGTCCTCTCCCAGTGACAGCAGGGGCAGCAAGGCACGTATTGTATTGTTGCCATCGAGGATAACAAGATGGGTTTTTTATCATATTGCATGAATTTATCCCTCTACATCATGTCATCTTGCTTAAGGCGTTACTCTATTTTCTTGAACTTAATACTCTAGATGCATGCTGGATAGCGGTCGATGAATGGAGTAATAGTAGTAGATGCAGGCAGGAGTCGGTCTACTTGTCTCGGACGTGATGCCTATATACATGATAATACCTAGATACTCTGATAACTATGCTCAATTCTGTCAATTGCTCAACAGTAATTCGTTCACCCATCGTAGAATACTTATGCTCTTGAGAGAAGCCACTAGTGAAACCTGTGGCCCCCGGTCTATCTCCATCATATTAATCTTCCATCATTTTATTTATTGCCTTTGCTTTTACTTTGCCTTGATTTTACTTTGCATCTTTATCATAAAATTACCAAAAATATTATCTATCATCTCTATCAGATCTCATTCTCGTAAGTGATCGTGAAGGGATTGACAACCCCTAACCGCGTTGGTTGCGAGGAGTTATTTGCTTCGTGTAGGTACGAGGGACTCACGCGTAGCCTCCTACTAGATTGATACCTTGGTTCTCAAAAACTGAGGGAAATACTTACGCTACTTTGCTGCATCATCCTTTCCTCTTCAAGGAAATCCAACGCAGTGCTCAAGAGGTAGCAAGAAGAATTTCTGGCGCCGTTGCCGGGGAGTCTATGCAAAAGTCAACATACCAAGTACCCATAACAATCCCTTATCTCCCGCATTACATTATTTGCCATTTGCCTCTCGTTTTCCTCTCCCCCACTTCACTCTTGCCGTTTTATTCGCCCTCTCTTTTCCGTTTGCCTCTTTTCGCTTGCTTGTCGTTATGGCTAGTCTTATATCTTCTCCATTGTCTCCCGAGAATGAAGTTCTAAATTTTAAGCAAAGGGAGGGAGAAAATCTAGAAGACGCTTGGTATAGAATTTGCAATGCTCAAAATAGATCTACCAGGAAGCAATCTACTTCAGTTCTTCTCCGCAATTTTCATGTAGGTGCTAATCCTTGGTATAGATATATCCTTGATACCATTACCGGAGGGAATTTCTTGGGTAGCCATACTTTTGACTCTTATAATGCTATGATAGTTTTATTTGGCTCACCACCTCTATTGTTTAATGGAACTATGTTAACTTTGGAGCATGTAATGCAAAGACTTGAAATTATTGAAAATAAAGTTGCTACCACAGAGTTGATTGAAAATCTGGATAAAAAGATCCACAACCAAATTACCCAATATGGATCTAAGGTAGGAGTCACTTTGAAAAATATTAAGGAGAAGGAACCCATACTTAATGAAAGAATAAATCAAGATTCAACTGGAATCGATAAACTTGAGGGTATCATTACTAATTTGGGAACCACTTTTTTCTTCCGTAAAGAATACTCCAAGTCCACCTACTAAAATTGCCAAGCTTATGTATGTTCCTAAAAATAAGGGTGAATCCTCTAGTAAGGAAATTACGGATCTTAAATCTATAAGTATTCATCCCGATCTTCTTGCTATTATCATGGAACCATTTGCTACGAATGAATTTTTTGTGCCTAGAAGTTTGATAATTACTAAAAATAAAAAAATTCCTAAGTATGATAGATGTCTCATTGAAGAATTGCCAACCAAAGATGGCAATACCCAGATCTATCCTTGCTTTTATGCCTAGCTAGGGGCGTTAAACGATAACGCTTGTTGGGAGGCAACCCAATTTTATTTTTAGTTTTTTTTGCTTTTGCTTCTGTTTAGGATTAAATCTTAGTTCTAGCCTATGGTTATATGTGTTTTTATGTTTTAATTAGTGTCTGTGCCAAGTTAAACCTATAGGATCTTCTTGGATGATAGTTATTTGATCTTGCTGTAATTTCCAGAAACTTTCTGTTCACGAATACAATTGTTAAAAATCACCAGAACGTGATAAAATAGTGATACAAATTTCTGCTGATCAATAAACAAATTTCCTAGGTCCTCCTATTTTGGCTGAATTTTTGGAGTCACATAAGTTTGCGTTAGTTACAGATTACTACAGACTGTTCTGGTTTTTGACAGATTCTGTTTTTCTTGTGTTGTTTGCTTATTTTGATGAATATATGGCTAGTAAAATAGTTTATAAACCATAGAGAAGTTTGAATACAGTAGGTTTAACACCAATATAAATAAATAATGAGTTCATTACAGTACCTTGAAGTGGTCTTTTGTTTTCTTTCGCTAACGGAGCTCACGAGATTTCTGTTGAGTTTTGTGTTGTGAAGTTTTCAAGTTTTGGGTGAAATCTTTTGATGATTATGGAACAAGGAGTGGCAAGAGCCTAAGCTTGGGTATGCCCATGGAACCTCCAAGATAATCTAAGGACACCAAAAAGTCAAAGCTTGGGGATGCCCCGGAAGGCATCCCCTCTTTCGTCTACTTCCATCGGTAACTTTACTTGGAGCTATATTTTTATTCACCACATGATATGTGTTTTGCTTGGAGCGTCTTGTATGATTTGAGTCTTTGCTTTTTAGTTTACCACAATCATCCTTGCTGTACACACCTTTTGAGAGAGCCATACATGATTTGGAATTTGTTAGAATACTCTATGTGCTTCACTTATATCTTTTGAGCTATATAGTTTTGCTCTAGTGCTTCACTTATATATTTTAGAGCACGGTGGTGGAGTTGTTTTATAGAAACTATTTATCTCTCATGCTTCACTTAGATTATTTTGAGAGTCTTAAATAGCATGGTAATTTTCTTTAAAAAAACCTAATATGCTTGGCATACAAGATTTGTAAAACTTTCTTTTGAGTGCGTTGAATACTATGAGAAGTTTGATGCTTGATAATTGTTTTGAGATATGAAGATGGTGATATTAGAGTCATGCTAGTTGAGTAGTTGTGAATTTGAGAAATACTTGTGTTAAAGCTTGTGATTCCCGTAGCATGCACGTATGGTGAATCGTTATGTGATGAAGTCGGAGCATGATTTATTTATTGATTGTCTTCCTTATGAGTGGCGGTCGGGGATGAGCGATGGTCTTTTCCTACCAATCTATTCCCCTAGGAGCATGCGCGTAATACTTTGCTTTGATAACTTGTAGATTTTTGAAATAAGTATATGAGTTCTTCATGACTAATGTTGAGTCCATGGATTATACGCACTTTTCTTCCTTCCACCATTGTTACCCTCTCTAATACCGCGCACTTTTCACCGGTATCATACACCCACCATATACCTTCCTCAAAACAGCCACCATACCTACCTATCATGGCATTTCCATAGCCATTCCGAGATATATTGCCATGCAACTTTCCACCGTTCCGTTTATTATGACACGTTCCATCATTGTCATATTGCTTAGCATGATCATGTAGTTGACATCGTATTTGTGGCAAAGCCACCGTTCATAAATATTTCATACATGTCACTCTTGATTCATTGCATATCCCGGTACACCGCCGGAGGCATTCATATAGAGTCATATCTTGTTCTAAGTATCGAGTTGTAATTGTTGAGTTGTAAGAAAATAAAAGTGTGATGATCATCATTTTTAGAGCATTGTCCCAAGTGAGGAAAAGGATGATGGAGACTATGATTCCCCCACAAGTCGGGATGAGAATCCGGACGAAAAAAAAGAGGCCATAAAAAAGGAGAAGCCCAAACAAAAAAAATGAGAGAAAAAGAGAGAAGGGACAATGTTACTATCCTTTTACCACACTTGTGCTTCAAAGTAGCACCACGATCTTCATGATAGAGAGTCTCTCATTTTGTCACTTTCATATACTAGTGGGAATTTTTCATTATAGAACTTGGCTTGTATATTCCAATGATGGGCTTCCTCAAAATGCCCTAGGTCTTCGTGAGCAAGCGAGTTGGATGCACACCCACTTAGTTTCTTTTGTTGAGGTTTCATATACTTATAGCTCTAGTGCATCCATTGCATGGCAATCCCTACTCACTCACATTGATATCTATTGATGGGCATATCCATTGCCCATTGATACGCCTAGTTGATGTGAGACTATGTTCTCCCTTTTGTCTTCTCCACAACCACCATTCTATTCCACATATAGTGCTATATCCATGGCTCACGCTCATGTATTGCGTGAAGATTGAAAAAGTTTTGAGAAAGTCAAAATAATGAAACAATTGCTTGGCTTTTCATCGGGGTTGTGCATGATTTGAATACTTTGTGTGGTGAAGATAGAGCATAGCCAGACTATATGATTTTGTAGGGATAACTTTCTTTGGCCATGTTATTTTGAGAAGACATGATTGCCTTGTTAGTATGCTCGAAGTATTATTATTTTTATGTCAATATGAACTTTTGTCTTGAATCCTTCGGATCTGAATATTCATACCACAATTAAGAAGAATTACATTGAAATTATGCCAAGTAGCAATCCACATCAAAAATTCTGTTTCTATCATTTACCTCCTCGAGGACGAGCAGGAATTAAGCTTGGGGTTTCCTGATACGTATCCAACATATCTATAATTTTTGATTGCTCCATGCTATCTTATCTACTGTTTTGGACAATACTGGGCTTTATTTTCCACTTTTATATTATTTTTGGGACTAACCTATTAACCGGAGGCCCAGCCCAGAATTGTTGTTTTTTTTGCCTATTTCAGAGTTTCAAAGAAACGGAATATCAAACGGAGTCCAAACGGAATGAAACCTTCACGAACGTGATTTTCTCACCGAATATGATCCAGGAGACTTGGACCCTACGTTAAGAAAGAAAGGAGGTGGGCACGAGGTAGGGGGCACGCCCTCCATCCTCGTGAGCCCCCTGTTGCTCCATCGACGTACTGCTTCCTCCTATATACACCTACGTACCCCCAAACGATCAGATACGGAGCCAAAAACCTAATTCCACCGCCACAACCTTCTGTACCCACGAGATCCCATCTTGGGGCCTGTTCTGAAGCTCTGTCGGAGAGGGCATCCACCATGGAGGGCTTCTACATCATCACCATAGCCCCTCCGATGAAGTGTGAGTAGTTTACCTCAGACCTTCGGGTCCATAGTTAGTAGCTAGATGGCTTCTTATCTCTTTTTGGATCTCAATACAATGTTCTCCCCCTCTCTCGTGGAGATCTATTTGATGTAATCTTCTTTTTGCGGTGTGTTTGTTGAGACCGATGAATTGTGGGTTTGTGATCAAGACTAACTATGAATAATATTTGAATCTTCTCTGAATTCTTTTACGTATGATTGGTTATATTTGCAAGTCTCTTTGAGTTATCAGTTTGGTTTGGCCTACTAGATTGATCTTTCTTGCAATGGGAGAAGTGCTTAGCTTTGGGTTCAATTTTGCGGTGTCATTTCCCAGTGACAGCAGGGGCAGCAAGGCACGTATTGTATTGTTGCCATCGAGGATAACAAGATGGGGTTTTATCATATTTCATGAATTTATCCCTCTACATCATGTCATCTTGCTTAAGGCGTTACTCTGTTTTCTTGAACTTAATACTCTAGATGGATGCTGGATAGCGGTCGATGAGTGGAGTAATAGTAGTAGATGCAGGCAGGAGTCGGTCTACTTGTCTCGGACGTGATGCCTATATACATGATCATACCTATATACTCTCATAACTATGCTCAATTATTTCAATTGCTCAACAGTAATTCGTTCACCCACCGTAGAATACTTATGCTCTTGAGAGAAGCCACTAGTGAAACCTATGGCCCCCGGGTCTATCTCCATCATATTAATCTTCCATCATTTTGTTTATTGCCTTTGCTTTTACTTTGCCTTTATTTTACTTTGCATCTTTATCATAAAATTACAAAAAATATTATCTATCATCTCTATCAGATCTCACTCTCGTAAGTGACCGTGAAGGGATTGACAACCCCTAATCGCGTTGGTTGCGATGAGTTATTTGCTTTGTGTAGGTACGAGGGACTCGCGCGTAGCCTCCTACTGGATTGATACCTTGGTTCTCAAAAACTGAGGGAAATACTTATGCTACTTTGCTGCATCATCCTTTCCTCTTCAAGGAAATCCAACGCAGTGCTCAAGAGGTAGCAGGTCACCTGATCGTCACCCCATAGACAAGAAAATCAAGCCCTTTATGGGACACAAAACTGTCTTCGAAGAATGGCTCGACAGGCCCTGTCAAATACACACGACGCCGAATATCGAACCAATGCATAGCCTACGGGCATTATGGATACTCCGGTGGGTGGCTAAGAGTGGCTAAGAGGTGGATCATTCCCAGCAGGGAAGTAAGATGCTCGGGGAAAATTAAGCTGGATGTGGTATTCATCACGCTAGAAAACTATAGGTCCGAAGAGATAATCTTTCAAGTGGCTCCTTTCAACAACGGATATCATGACCTGTTAGGGCGAGATGCATTCACACGCTTTCAAGCTATACCTCATTACGGGTATATGAAGCTCAAAATGCCCGGGCTCAATGGTGTTATCACTATCTCCAGTGATCCGGACATAGCACTCCGCGCCGAAAACAAAACCGCGTCCCTGGCCCTTGAGGCATTGTCCGAAGCCCTAGCGGCTAAGGAACTCACCGCTCTGCATTCCACAATGGCTAGGGACGATGTAATTCTTGATAAAAGGCCCAAATCCACCTCTTTCAAGCCAGCCGACGAAATTGTCAAATTTTAAGTCCATCCCACGGATCCCAAGAAAACAGCTTCCATTGGGGCACAACTGGACCCAGCGGTCGACGCCGCATTACGCGTGTTCTTGCACAAGAATTGGACATATTTGCCTGGCACCCCTCGGATATGCCAGGAATCCCACGTGCGCTGGCCGAACAAAGTCTCAATATACTAAAGGGATACAAGCCGATCAAGCAAGCGCTCCAGCGATTTCCGAACCCAAACGACAGGCTATGGGGGTGGAGCTAGCCAAGTTACTCAAAGCCGGGTTTATCAGAGAGATCAAACAACCGGACTGGCTAGCAAACCTGGTCCTGGTACCAAAGAAGCATAAATCCTGGCATCTGTGTGTCGATTTCAAAGACCTTAACAAGGCCTGCCCAAAGGACCCCTTCCCACTGCCTCGCATCAACCAGATTATCGATGCAACCGTGGGACATGATTCACTGTGTTTTCTCAATGCATACTCTGGATACCATCAAATTAAGATGAAGGAATCCGACCAAGCCGTAACGGCACTCATCACTCCGTATGGGCCTTTCTGCTTCAACACCATGCCTTTCGGGCTCAAGAACGCCGGCGCCACTTACCAACGCATGATTCAAACATTTCTGGAAAAGCCAATCGGCAAGACTGTGGAGGCCTACGTAGATGACGTGGTTATCAAAACCAAGCATGTTGAATCATTGGTGGACGATTTACGCCTTACATTTGACCTCTGCCCTTCGAACAATCCCCATTACTTGGCCCTTTGCGGTCTGGGGGCTCGATATGGTCGGACCTCTTAAAGGGGAAGCCATAAGAAGAAATACTTATTGGTTATGGTTGACAAGTTCACTAAGTGGATAGAGGACAAACCAGTTAAAATGGCGGAGGCCGGACCGGTGATAGACTTCATATCCGGCGTCGTACACCGTTATGGTGTCCCGCACAACATTATTACTGACAACGGCTCTAACTTTACAGCCGACGAGGTGAAAACTTGGTGTGCCAATTTGGGCATCAAGCTTGATTAGACCTCCGTATACCACCCTCAGACAAACGTTCAGGTAGAATGGGCTAACGACATGATAATGAGTGGCATAAAACCCAGACTAGTGCGATCTCTGCATGAATCGGACAAATACTGGGTCGAGGAACTCGATTCCGTACTCTAGGGGCTACGGACCACACCCGATCGCACGACCAGATATACACCCTTTTTCATGGTGTACGGTGCGGAGGCAGTCTTGCCTTGTGACATTATTCATGACTCACCTCGAGTGCGCATGTATGAAGAGAGAGAGAGAGAAGCCGAGCTCGATTGGTAGGACGACTTGGACATCCTAGAGGAGGAGCGTGATGTCGCGAAGGCCCGTTCCACATTCTATCAATAGCAGGCTCGGCAATACCAAAGCAGAGAAGTACGAGCAAAGACCTAGAACGTCGGTGAACTTGTTTTACGCCTACCAGAAAAGAAAAAGGACAAGCTCAAGCCCAAATGGGAGGGTCCCTTCATTATAAATGAAGTTCTCACTGGAGGAGCCTATCATCTTCGCAATGCTTCGGACAATCGCTTGGAGCCAAACCCATGGAACACTGCAAGGCTCCAAATATTCTACGCCTAAGTCCGCACATATACCTTTTTTCTCGTTCCTTCTTTCCTCTCTTTTACAGTCTAATTTTCCGTTTCTACATGGCTTCTAGCTCGTGTTCGGATAAACCGCACACCTGAGGGGTAGACATCCTCAAATGTACATACCCGAAATACCTGGGGGCTTCTTTTCACAAGAAGCTTATTCTTATTATTATTATTTCTCGAGCATCAAGATCACCATATATATGTGTCATCTATCCATATATGTCTTTTCTTCGCCATTATATGCACCTTTATGACTTAAGTATTTGCCAAGCTGGGTTGCCTGGCTCCTATGCTTATGCCCTATGTTCCCGCTTGTTCAGGTAGGGCATAAAGGGAGCACCTCTGCGATTGTTACAGCCGGGTCATCCGGACATGTACCTTAGACGGGTGAAGCCGAAAGCTAGCGTTCTTAAGGGAATGATTGGTCGGTGGGAAAAAGACGAACTGCCTTGTGACATTACACGACCCCAAAGTATAGACGCATACTGTGATTTTTTAGCATCACATCTTCGGTATGCACAAAGAACCGCATACTAGCCCAGTGAAAGGAACCCTTAACGGAACTATTCTCTCTGGAAGATGTTTCTTACAATCAAATGTAATATAACATAACTCCCCGAATACAACTTGTCTGTTCAAGCAAAAATTACCGGACTGCCTGGTTTCCGAACATACTTTGGCGTTTACCCACAGTACAGTATTCAGAAACACTCCTAAACCTAGGGTTTTTGGAGGTCGAAGCAGAAAGTCTACCATGACAATCGTTTTACAATTCGACTGGAGACACGTTTGTCGATAAAAGTACATTGCTACTTGGACTCAAAAACTTCTTCTTCCTCTAGACCTTCTAACAGGTTGTCTAGTCTACAATCTTGTTGGGAAAACTTGGTGGCCTCCTTCACTTGGTCGTACACCAGGCTGACCAGGATTTCTTGACCGTCGGATCCTCGAGGTCTGACCCGCGCCATATGATTTGGATCAAGCCCGATGTACCGTGTTTTTACCTTGGCCCACACCTCCCGAGCACCTTCTCGGCATGCTGATATCTTCCACAGCCCAAAATAGCGCCAAGCTCCCTTGAATAAATTCATGAGCTCCTCCATACTTCTTGGAGGAGAGTCGGCTGGCCATAAAGCCTTCACAATGCTTCTCATTGCCTTCCGCGCTTGCTCCTGTACCTTTGACAGCTCTTGTAGCAGGTCGCCTTGAAATTCGGACACCTCCGCTTCGGGCCGCCCAGTCAACACGCCTGTAGCAATAAACTGGTTAGAATTTTCATCAGCGAACTGCATAATAGTAAGTTGAAAGGCATACTGAATATGCCGCCCCTCAGCTTTCTGTTTTCCTTTAGGGCATCCACCAATTGGGCTCGCACGTCTTTCAGCTCCTCGCTGAGCTTGGTGTTGGCATCCTGCAGCTTGTTCTTCTCATCCTAGTACGCGTCAGCACGCGTTGACCAGCGGCCTCTTGTCTTTCGGCATGTTCTTTGTCCACCTGCGCGGCCTTTAGCTTCTCCTCCAGCCGATCTGACGATCCTGCCATTATAACACGCAACAGTGTTTATTTGCATAAACATGACTGGCACATGATCATACTCTCCGGACAGCAGGAGACATTACCAGTTGGTGCCTCCTTGGACTTCTGGAGTTCGGCGGTAACAGCAGTTAGCTGAGTCCGGCACTGTTCCAGCTCTCGGGATAGCATCATGTTCTTCTCCGTAAGCACCTAATCATACATCGATCCTTAAAATCAGTTGCTTCAACTGTTTTCAAGTCTCGGAGGCTACTGGTATATGGCTATTAAATCTATACAAAATTATCTTACCCGCATATCCTTTGAAAGCTGGTAAGTGGCTCCAGTAAGCCCATCCCGAGCAGCTCGGATGTATGCATCCGCCGAACTAAAAGCATTGAATGCCTCTTCAGTAAAATTAGGATCACGCATAGCTGCCCTCCGGCGCCAATGGTTCATGGCACTCTCCATTTCGAAGTTGGTGACAGATACGTTATCTGAATCGTCGGAGAGAGGACAATCCGGCATGGTACTCATATCAACTCTAGCCCTAGAGGCAGGGTTCGGGGTCGGAGCAGTGGACGTATGTACGGTGAGGTCTCCAGATAGAGTCCGGTGAATGCTCTTCCTGCAATATGGCACAACAGCAAACGTCATAGTTCGGTATGTTTGCCGCAGGGCGTATCAAAAGTCGTACCTTTTTTATGAAGGTCGGAGCTTGGAAGTATCGCCGTCCGCCTTTCTATCCGAATATCCGCCTGGTGTCGGCGTCCCCTTCTTAAGGGATGATCTCGGCGCGGCATGGTGAGACGAGGGCCGCCCCTTTGAAGCACGAGACAGTGCAATGGGTGAGGCGCGATGGGAAAACCCTTTTGGAGGAGACGCTCCCTGGGCACTTACATGGGAAGAAGGAAGAAGGCCGGGGTAATCAGCTTCGATAGCCACTTCTGTACCGTCGTAGCTCGCCTGATAGAAGACCCCCTCCTTGAAATCCACAAATATATCCGGATCCTCCTCGAATCTGGGATCCAGGTCGCGAATATGGTCCTCCGGCTACGGAGCGGGGCTATAAATCCCCGCAGTGGCCTTCCTCCATTCCTGTTGAAAATGGTCGGGTTAAGTTTGACTGATTGTGACTCAGGAAGAAGATTAAGTGAGGTTCTGGATTGAGAGCTTACCCAGCTAGGGGGGTTGTACATGGAAAAGCTATCTCGGCACTTGAGGCGAGTGAATTCTTCTTTCTCCCCTTTGTAAAGATCAGCCAACATAGCGGCCAGGGCGGCAAAGTTGTCTGGGCCCTTGCGCTCGTAGCGAGATGTATCATCCTCCCCGTTGAAGTTCCACATGGGGAGTCCTCTGGATTGAAGTGGCTGAACACCTCGCGATATGGAAATCGCCATGACCTCGACTATAGACAGTCCGGATTGGGCGAGTATTTTTATCTTGTCCATCAGCATCTTAACCTCCGCACTGTCTACCTCCTCGAGGCTTCGGGGACGCCAGCTGTGGCGCTTCTTTAACGGGGCATTGGAGAATTTCGGTAGGCCGCGCTGGATTGGGTCCGAGAGAATGACGTCTTCTATATAAAACCACTCCGAGGGCGACCCTTCGGATGCCTTCTTCGGAGTGCCGGATAGGTACCCTGTCTCGGCTATGCGCCATACTTCGGCGCTGCCCACCTCGAATATGGATCCCTTCTAGGAGCGAGGGACGAGGCCAAAGAGCTTCTTCCATAGCTCGAAATGGGCCTCGCAGCCTAGGAAAAGCTCGCAAAGAGCGACGAAACCCGTGATGTGCAGAATGGAGCCTGGCGTGAGATTGTGCAGTTGGAGGCCATAGTACTCCAGGAGACCATGGAGGAAAGTATGGATTGGAAATCCAACACCTATTAAAAGAAAGGAAACAAAGCACACCCGCTCCCCTGCCGAAGGATTCGGGAAATTTTCTGCCAGGGCTTCGCCAGTAAAGGAGGTAATCCCGCCCGAACGGGGACTAGATCTGCGGGAGGGAGGTAGCCCTGCACCTGGAGCTTGGTCAGTTGGGCATGGGATGCAGAGCAGCTCTCCCAATCACCTTTTTGAGGGCCGAGGGGGCAGGAAGAAGAACTAGGAGCACTGGCCATGATCGTGTGGTTTCTTGAGGCAAAGTTCGAAGTATTTTCGCCTGGTGTGGAATAGCATATGAGATATGGTCTCCTTAAATAGGCACCTTCCGTACGTTGTCAAGGGGTTATCTGTAAAAGTATTTGGACCCTTCATATTCATTGACCACGTGGAAGCTGAGGCGACAGAAGCGCAGAAGCCGAGTGGTGTGACGTTTAGTGTGAGGCTGAGCTGTTCGAAGAATTCACCTTGCCAAGACCGAAGCTGTAAGGGCCGAATATAGCTTTTCAGTTCAAATGCTTTGAAGTATTCGGTGGAGAAACCCGCCTTGCAATTCTGAAGACAATTTACGCGTCGGATATGTCGTCATTGAAGACTGGTTCGGGGGCTACTGAGGGAGTCCAGGATTACGGGGTCCTCTGGCGTCCGGGCAATGTGACGTGGGCTGGACTGGTGGGCCGTGAAGATACAAGATGGAAGACTTTCCCCCGTGTCCAGATGGGAGTCTCCTTGGCGTAGAAGGCAAGCTTTGTGTGCGGATATTGTCGTGGTTTTGTCACGGCAGATGTCCTCATGAAAGGACTTAGTAGTGGATCCATCGCGACGGGTTAGCTTGAAGGGGTTAAAGCGGACACAGGGACGCAAGAGAGTTTATACTAGTTCGGCCCCTTCGATGAAGGTAAAAGCCTACGTCTAGTTGTGATGGAATTGATGGGGTTTCGATGACTAGGGAGCAAACAAGCTTCGCCTAAGTCTCGAGTTGTTGTCTGTTGTCCTTGAACCTCCGCCGGGTCGTCCCCTTATATACATGGGTGACGCCCGTCGGCTTACAGAGTCCCAACACCGGCTCATAGACGTGTCCGGTTTGGTCTACCTATTCCTAACTTACAATACAAGTTTACATACCAATGCCGGTTTACGGCTACATGCTTTAAACCGACTGTGGGCCTTGAGCCCTGTTCTTCTTTTATGGGCTTCAACATATCTTAACTACTGACAAAGTTAACCCGACCCAGATAGGTCGGTTTACGCCCAGTAGTAATATCCCCAACATTAGGCCCCAGATTGATTTGAACAAGTTCATGTCAATCCTTAGCAAAAAATCTTCATCTTCAACATCTTCGTGTAGTTTGTTGAACCGCGGTGATGTCACCTTCTCTGATTGCTGTAAACCGGAGTGACGCCACCTGTCATAACAAAGCTATCCATGATGCTTCCTTGTTTAATAGATCTGCGATAATCGAGGCGACAACTCCGTTTCGTGGCCCCTTGATTCTCGCGCCTGACACATATTCCTTTATTTATAAATAGGACCGAAGGGTCATTTCCTTTCTCTCCCCTTCATGCCCTTCTGCTTTGTCTTCCTCGCGTCACCCAACCTTGGAGCTCCGCCGCCACCGTCAACTTCTGCATCAACCTTGGCCGCTGCATCAACCTGAGTGCACCAGAGCACCGCGGCGACCTTCCGCGTCTTCCTCAGCTCCAGTAAGTCTTCTGTCCTTTTCAACACAGATCTATTCTAGGGTTTCATGTTCTTCTAGTGTTCATTGCCTATTTCGTGTTCATATGACAGCTCCTAGATGCATCTGTGAATCCTTGCTCTTTGTAGCGGTAGCTTTTAGCATCCGCCTTCAGTTTCATGCCTCAAGACCATAGATCTACAATATATGCACTAGTGTATATTTTTCCAACATATTTTTGAACCGGAATATCCGCTTTGTAGATTGCACCATGGCCAAACAAGTGTACGAGTGCAACTGGGTTCCCTCTCGCGTGACCGAGGCTCAGCTGAGTAACTTAGTCAAAACTGGCGCTTTAAGCAGTAAAGAGGTTATTCATTGGAGGGTCCCCGGTACAGAATGCCCTCCCACACCTCAAGAGGGAGAGGTTGTTGTTTTCACGGATCATCTAGCCTGGGGCTTCAATCCTCCCGGTTCAAAATTTTACCGGGATGTCTTAGCCAATTTCCAAATCCGTCCGCAAGATACTGGCCCAAAATCTGCAACCAACATATGTCACTTCCAAGTGCTCTGTGAGGTATTCTTTCAAGAGGAACCCACATTTGAATTGTTTAGAGACTGCTTCCATCTAAACCGCCGCACAGAGTTTACCGATGGTTCCGATACGGAATTAGGCGGTGTGGCGATTCATAAAAGGAAAGAGGTCACCTATCCTCACGCCAAACTGCACAACCATTCAAAGAGTGGAACCAAACATGGTTTTATTGCAAAGACACTTCTCCTTCTGAAGAAAATCCCTTGCCTGGTTATCGTCCGGAGCGGCTAAGCAATACGCATCCCTTTCCATAGAGGCTGACTGCCAAGGAGAGAAGCAACTATGCTCCTCAACTATCTAAGCTCAGGGCCTTCATGGCGAACGGTTTAACAGGGGTTGATCTTGCTCGCTGTTGGATATCTTGGAGCATACTGCCCCTCAGCCAGCGCTCCGGTTTGATGTGCGAGTATACTGGCAGTGTCAGCGACCCGCTGTGACACATTGACATCCAGCTCACAGATGATGAAGCCACAGAAGCTGTGAAGAAGATATTGAATGAACCGGAAGCCGTCTGTGCTCGAACTGGCTTGCTTCCCTTTTGTGCCACCAACAAACCGCCAGCTGTAAGATTTATACTTTACTTTTTATTGGATCTGTCCTTGCTCAATTTACCCATTATTTAACATCAACCTCTTTCAAACAGGGTGATGATCCATTTTGGAACAAGAAACTTCCACAGGAGAAACCGGATAAACCAGAGAGGCCAACCCGGCCAAAGACAAAAGTAGTGAAGAGGCCTGCTCATAAGAACAAAACCACTGCGTCTTCGTACCCGGCAGCAGACGATGATGTGGGTAATCCGGACCTTGAGGTAGAGCTTGATTCACTCGGCTTATTTTTCACACACCTTATTGATAATGATTATTGCCAGGATGACGCTGAAGTCAGTCACGCTGATGCTGTAGAGGTAATTGCTCTTTCCTCCGATTCAAACCCTTTGCCTTCGCTAAAAATCCGTCGGGCAAACCGGAAAGTTAAATTTTCTCATCCTCTTGCTTATTTGGATCCAAACTTTCTTATGAAGACACAACAGCACGAAGCTCGCCGCACGACCCGACATAGCGGCCAGGTAGTTACCTCCGCCGGTTTACCAAACAGTCCGGTTCGGAAATGCTGTTCATAGGTCTATAACTCTCTTGTCAATGCTTGTCCTAAAGCGGGCTGTTTTCGTCAACCTCTTAATCCACCTGACTCGGATTATCAGGGCACTTCCCATTCATCGTCTGGCGAGTCATCAGCCACCCAGCTACCACCACTCAAAACGGTGCTTGGGTAAGTCATATTTCTTATGATGCTTCTGATGTATTACTTCGTAATATACACTGTATTAATCCTTCTTATTTCTTTCAGGGCCAAACCTAGGCCAAGCAAGAAGGCTCGCCTAGATAAATCAGCCGAAGAAAACACTGTTCCTGAACCGGACAGAACACCAGACCCTGAAGCGGCTATTCATGAAGATGTGCCAAACGACCCACCACCGCAAGATGATGACTTTATTACTGAAGAGAGACATATTGACACCTCAGGTCTTGTCGACCAGCCCACAAGCCCCATCCGGATTGAGAGATCCACCAGTCCATCAAAACCCACTGACAAACCGACGGCCCCAGTGCAAACCCGATGCCAAGGATGATGAAGTTGTTATTACTGGCATTGGCCATACAGAGCCAGGCAATCCTGTCGCTTTATCGAGACATACTGCCAAAGAAGAATTTGCTGCCATTGGCAAAGGCAAATGGAATGCTGATATGGCGACTTACGCTGCTCTGAACGCCCAAGATCTCCATTCCGGTCATCTGGACCGGCTGTATACCAGCCGTGATTATGAAGCCGGTCTGGTTAACATGATGAAAGACAAATATGAGGTAACTTCCATATGCTTTTTCAGCTTGTACGTTTCAATCTTGCCAACTCTCCTAGCCCCCAAGGCCCGGTTTAGGATCTCCATTCAAACCGGGACTTGTCAATGCAAACTTCAATGTTTCAGAATTTGCTGATGTAGCCCCCAAGGGCCGGTTCAACTTACTGTAGTTAAACCGGGACTTTAGGTAATGAAGATTGTAGCATCAGTATTAACTGAACAAATAGCCATTAGCCCCCAAGTGCCAAGTTGAATACTTGTATTGAGCTTGGGACTTTTCTGAATAATTGTAGGATGAAGAGCAAATATGCATTAGCCCCCAAGTACCAAGGGCATAACTTGTTATGTGGTTGGTACTTCAATTCTTGTACCGTCATCTGAATCGTATGACTTCTCTATATGCAGGCTGAACTGAACAAAAGAGAAAGACAAATCGCTGATCTGCACGAAAATCTGAAGTGCCAACAAGCTGAAACCTCCAAAGTAAAGGAGGAATTAACCAGCGCTTTAAGCACCATGGAACAGCTTAAGGAGGGCTTCAAGAAGGATCGGGCGGATTGGGCTACTGAAAAATCCGCTTTAACCAAGCGAGCAGAAGATGCCGAGGCTGCACTGAAACCGGTAGTGGACGAACTGACCAGCATAAAGCGACAAGTGCATGCCATGACTGTTGCCATCTTTGGTAAGCTTTCTTGATTTCTGGAGTAACTCAGCCTTCTTATGGATTGGCCGGCTTGTTAATATACAGGGACACACATTGGTCACTTGGGGTCAGACGTGCGGAAGAAATTGAAAGCCGCCTACACATTGATAGAGCAATTGTACACTGGCGCGCAGCGGATCATCTCTACTGCATCTCATAACAACCCGGCGCCCACCTTGATCCAGGACACTCATAAGAGACCGTCGATGCTTCCTGCCCGGATTGAAGAGCTGAAGAAATCTACTGCTCGAACCGGTGCTATCAATGCCTTAATCCGGGCAAAAGCGTGGGTGCCGGATTTTGATCCTGTTGAAGCGGCTCAAGGCTATCCCAGCTTGAAGGAAGATGGGTCAGAGTTCAGTGAGGAGGATCTACGAGTGATAAACCGGGAGGTGCGCGCTCTAGCTTGTCAATTGGTTGAAGAGGCAGATTTGTCTCACTATCAAGCTCAATATGATAACCAAAACAAACGAGTGGCTGCACCAATTCCTGAAGTGAAGAATCTTATCCCTCCAATCCGTAAGCATACGTATGCTCCTGATATTGAACCGTCGTTGCTGATCAATGATGAAGCTGTCTTTCAATCATTAGTGGGAATCGACTGGACAACTGTTGATTTCCAGCCGCTAGGTAGAGAAGCAGAGGTTGAAGCGGCGCGGGATGACCCACGACCATCAGGCCAGGCTGATGACCAAGCTTGCACCGGAAGCCGGTTTAAACTGCTGCTCCTTTATGCTCTGCGAAAAAACAATGATCTTATTTGGGCACCTTGCTGCCTTGTAATAGGCTAGCAAATACTTTTGATTTTGATATGCCTTCGTGCATAATTACTGCAACTTGTGCTTCCTTTGGATGATCAATCTCCAAAGTATTTTCTGCAATAAAAAAATCTTAAAGTGCCGCTGCGGTTGTACCATCAGGAGGATTATGATGTCCGCATATATGAAATTAAAATATCTGAAATTTAAAGATAGGATCAAATCTTTGTGATACATAATACCTGCCATCGTTGGGCATGAAGTTGGCTTGGCCAATCTTGAAGCGGATGTTTATAAACCCACACTGTTGGAGGAGACAGCAGCTCCTGTATATATAATGTCGGTTTACCATGTAAACCGTGCCGGGTTATGATAAACACCGTGTTACTCCGTAATAGGATGTTTAACAAAAATCAAACCGGGCAAATAGTCTCCGGACTAAGAATGGACCGTGTTCCGCCAATTGACAGTCGAACCGGTTTGAGAATTTGTCGGTTTAAAACGCAACAAAAGAGATATTTATCAAAAGAAAGACAAGAGTCAATCAAAAGCAAATATAAAACCATTTGCAAAAAAGAGGCGGTTTAAGCCGATCAAGTGGCATTACCATGGTCGGACACGACCAAGCCCCCAGTAGGCGTAGCTATGGTTCAAGTCAGCCAGGTCCCCACATGATGCATTGGCATTATGCCGATCAAGAGGGGTGACGATGGTTCGGGTTCGACCAAAGCCCCCAAGTGATTCTGTGCCTTAGGCCGATCAAGAGGCGTGACTGGTTCAGACGTGACCAAGTCCCCAAGTGATCTGGTGGCTTTTGCCTATCAAAAGGTGTTGCATTGGTTCGGACATGACCAAGCCCCCGAGTGATATAACATGAAGCTTTGAAAAGCTAACTCAAGGGGTAAACCGGAGGCCGCTTCAAGACAGAACAACTCCGTGTAACCACACATGATGTAAAAAGAATAGAGACCCCGCTTTAGCTGAGGCTCCGGTTTATTGTATTAATCATAATATATACACTGTCATAATATGCACATAAGTAGAGCCAATGGCTCAGGTATAATAAGGCCGAAGATGAGCTATGTTCCACGGCCTGTTGGTCTCCTCCTCTGATGTACGTGAGTCTTTATGCTCTCGAATATCGATCAGATAGTATGACCCGTTGTGCAGATTCTTGCTGACCATGAAAGGTCCCTCCCAAGGTGGGGATAACTTGTGCATATCAGTCTGGTCTTGGATGAGACGAAGTACCAAATCTCCTTCTTGAAAGGTTCTGGTTCTGACTCGGCGACTCTAATAGCGACGGAGATCTTGCTGGTAAATCGCCGAACGGGCAGCCGCTATGTCTCGCTCTTCATCCAACAAGTCCAAAGCATCTTGTCATGCTACCTCGTTGTCCGCTTCAACATAAGCCGCTACACGAGGTGAATCATGACGGATGTCACTGGGGAGAACCGCCTCCGCTCCATAGACCATGAAGAACGGCGTATATCCTGTTGATCTGTTGGGTGTGGTGTTAATGCTCCATAATACATATGGTAATTCTTCAACCCAATAACCCGGCGTTCGTTGCAAAGGAACCATAAGCCGGGGCTTGATGCCTCGCAAGATCTCTTGATTAGCCCTCTCTGCTTGACCATTGGACTGGGGGTGAGCCACTGACGAAACGTCAAGCCGGATGTACTCACGTTGACAGAACTCCTTCATAGCACCCTTGGACAAGTTGGTACCATTATCAGTAGTGATGCTGTGTGGAAAACCAAACCGAAAATCACCTTTTTGATGAATTGAACCGCCATGGCTGCATCACACTTGCTAACGGGTTCTGCCTCCACCCACTTTGTAAATTTGTCAACCGCCACCAAAAGGTGGGTCTTCTTGTCCTTGGACCTTTTGAAAGGCCCAACCATATCCGGCCCCCAAGTCGCAAACGGCTAAGTGATTGGAATCATTCTCAATTCTTGAGCCGGCACATGAGCATGTCTTGAGAACTTTTGGCAACCGTCACATCGTCTGACCAGATCTTCCGCATCAGCATGAGCAGTCAACCAATAGAACCCCTGGCGAAACGCTTTAGCCACCAAAGATTTTGAACCGGCGTGGTGACCACAATCTCCTTCGTGGATCTCACGCAAGATTTCACAGCCTTCTTCAGGGGACACACAGCGTTGAAACGCCCCTGACACACTGCAATGATGCAACTCGCCATTGACAATAGTCATGGACTTGGATCGCCGGATTATCTGTCGGGCCAGAGTCTCATCCTCTGGTAACTCGCCCCGGTTCAAGTACGCAAGGTATGGAAGCATCCAATCCGGAATGACATGAAGAGCTGCCATCAATTGAGCCTTCGGATCAGGAATAGCTAAATCCTCTTCACCAGGGAGCTTGACCGACGGGTTGTGCAGCACATCTAGGAAAACATTGGGCGAGACCGGTTTGCGTTGAGAGCCCAACCGGCTTAAAGCGTCCACCGCTTCATTCTTCCGGCGGTCCACGTGGTCCACCTGATAACCTTTGAAGTGACCTGCAACAATATCCACCTCACGACGATATGCTGCCATGAGTGGGTCCTTGGAATCCCAAGTGCCAGACACCTGCTGAGCCACCAGGTCCGAGTCACCGAAGCACTTAACTCGGCTTAGATTCATCTCCTTAGCCATCCGGAGACCATGGAGTAAGGCTTCATACTCAGCCGCATTGTTAGTACAAGGGAACATTAAGCGGAGAATGTAAGAAAACTTATCACCTCGTGGGGAAGTTAACACGACTCCAGCCCCCGAGCCCTCCAATTGCCTGGACCCATCAAAATGGATAGTCCAATATGTGTGATCCGGCTTCTCTTCAGGTGCTTGCAGTTCTGTCCAATCATTGATGAAATCGACAAGTGCTTGAGACTTGACCGCCGTCCGAGGCACGTATTTCAATCCGTGCGGCCCAAGCTCTATAACCCACTTGGCAATCCGGCCAGTCGCTTCCCGGTTCTGGATTATATCTCCCAAGGGAGCAGAACTGACCACTGTGATGGGGTGTCCTTGGAAGTACTGCTTAAGCTACCGGCTTGCCATAAAAACTCCATATACCAGCTTCTGCCAATGCGGATACCTTTGCTTGGACTCAATAAGCACCTCGCTGATATAGTAAACCGGACGCTGAACCGGATGCTCCTTACCTGTCTCCTTTCGCTCCACCACAATAGCCACACTGACTACACGAGCATTAGCGGCAACATATAGCAGCAACGGCTCCTTGTCAATTGGAGCGGCGAGCACAGGCGGATTGGCCAACTGCCGCTTTAAATCCTCAAACGCTTTATCAGCAGCAGAACTCCAGATGAATTGATCCGTCTTCTTCAACATCTGATACAAAGGGATCGCCTTCTCACCAAGGCGGCTGATAAACCGGCTCAACGCGGCAATCCGGTCTGCCAACCGTTGAACATCATTGATACACTTCGGTTTAGCCAGGGAGGTGATTGCTGTGATCTTCTCCGGATTAGCCTCAATTCCCCTATTGGACACCAGAAAACCCAGTAACTTGCCGACCGGTACACCAAAGACACACTTGGCCGGGTTGAGCATCATCTTGTACGTCCTCAGGTTCTCAAAGGTTTCCTTCAAATCGTCAACCGGAGTCTCCTTCTCCCTTGATTTAACCACAATATCATCCACATAGGCATGTACGTTACGGCCAATCTATTTATGAAGGCAATTCTGTACACACCGTTGGTAAGTTGCCTGGGCACTCCTGAGCCCAAAGGGCATAGATACATAGCAGAAGGCTCCAAAGGGAGTTATGAACGCCGTCTTCTCCTGGTCCTTAACTGCCATCTTGATCTGATGATAACCAGAATATGCATCCAAAAAACTTAAACGCTGACAACCCGCCGTAGCATCAATAATTTGATCAATACGGGGGAGGGCAAAAGGATCTGCTGGACAAGCTTTGTTAAGATCTGTGTAATCCACACACATGCGACAGGTGCCATTTTTCTGAAGGACCAGCACTGGATTAGCCAGCCATTCAGGATGGAAGACTTCAACAATAAAGCCAGCCGCTAAGAGCCTGGCCACCTCTTCTCCAATAGCTTTGCGTCTTTCTTTGTTAAACCGGCAAAGGAACTGTTTCACCGGTTTGTACTTGGGATCCACATTAAGACTGTGCTCAGCGAGTTGCCTCAGTACACCTGGCATGTCAGAAGGCTTCCATGCAAAAATGTCCCAATTCTCACGGATGAACTCGATGAGTGCGCTTTCCTATTTTGGATCCAAATTGGTACTGATGCTAAACTGCTTGGACGAATCGCCAGGTACAGAGTCAACTAGCTTAGTCTCAGCAGCCGATTTGAACTTTAAGGCCGGATCATGCTCCGTAGTTAGCTTCTTCAATGGAGTCAAGTCTGCCGGATCAACATTGTCCTTGTAATACTTCAGCTCCTCCGTGGCACAAACCGACTCCGCGTAAGCAGCATCACCTTCCTCACATTCCAAAGCGATCTTACGGCTTCCATGAACCGTTATTGTCCCCTTGTGACCCGGCATCTTGAGCTGCAAATACACATAACAGGGCCGTGCCATAAACTTGGCGTAAGCCGGCCGCCCAAACAGGGCGTGATATGGGCTCTGGATTTTTACCATCTCAAAAGTCAGTGTCTCCGACCTGGAATCATCATCATCTCCAAAGGCTACTTCCAAAGCTATCTTGCCAACAGGATATGCTGACTTACCAGGCACCACACCATGGAACACCGTATTGGACGGTTTAAGATTTTTATCTGTTAATCCCATACGACGGAAGGTCTCATAGTATAAGATATTAATGCTACTTCCTCCAGCCATGAGCACCTTGGTGAACTTATAACCTCCCACCTGAGGTGCCACCACCAACGCTAGTTGACCCGGATTATCAACCCGGGGAGGGTGATCCTCTCTGCTCCATATGATTGGCTGTTCAGACCAGCATAGATAACGGGGCACGGCCGGTTCAACAGAGTTCACTGCTTACTTATGAAGCTTCTGATCTCACTTTTCCAAGCTAGTGGTGAATACATGATATTGCCCACTATTCAACTGCTTCGGGTGACTCTGGTAACCCGACTGCTGCTGCTGATTGTAACCACCTTGATTATTCTGATTACCTTGATTGTTATGTCCGCCCTGATTACCATTAAACCCTGAACCGGAATTTCCTCCACCGTAACCCGGCCCGGATCCTGAGCCACCACCTGATCCGTGGTCATACCGAAAAGCATTAGAGTTCTTGAACTCTTGCATAATGTAACAATCCTTCCAAAGGTGATTGGTTGGCACCTCCTTTGTCCCGTGCTTTGGACAGGGCTGATTTAACAGATAAGATAAGCGGTTCGGATTAGGATTAGGCGCTCCACTGCGATTTGGCGTTTTACCCTTACGTCACTGGCCCTTGTCCTACGCGTTGGTATTAGCCACAAAGTCCATACTGCCATCCGCTTTACGCTTGCCTCTGTTCCCATGACCTGCCGGGTTATGCTGTTGTCCTTTGGAGTTGTTGTTCTTCTTTCCGTTCCCTGCCTTGTCTTCATCAGACTCAGGATCCTTGGTACTATCAGAATCAGCATACTTCACTAACGCAGCCATGAGGGTCCCTATATCGTTGCAGTGGCGCTTCATTCGTCCCAATTTCAACTTTAGAGGCCCAAACCGACAGTTGCCTTCCAAGGTTATAACAGCTGTGTCGGCATTGATACGGTCTGATGAATGCAAAATTTGTGAGAACCGACGCACCCAATGAGTCGTTGATTCTCCTTCTTCCTGAACACAGGCTGCTAAGTCCACTATTGACATGGGCTGTTTACATGTATCCTTGAAGTTCTGGATGAACCGGGCTCGCAATTGGGCCCATGAGCTGATAGAGTTAGCCGGCAAACTTTTTAACCAAGTACGGGTCGTTCCTTCGAGCATCATGGTGAAGTACTTTGCACACGCTGCATCATCCACATCCAGCATCTCCATGGCCATCTCATAGCTCTCTATCCATGTCTCTTGAGGTTGATCAGCGGCGTAATTTGGCACCTTGCACGGGCCCTTGAAATATTTGTGCAGGCGCACATTGCATAAAGTGGGGACAAGACAGGGCACCCCCAAAGAACTAGAAGTGACACCTGGCTCAACCGAGATGGTTGGACGAACCAGTGTAAGCTGACGAGCCTCATATTGCGCTGTTAACTCAGCCTCCCTGCGAGCTCGGGCCCTGTCTACCACTTCTTGAGCGTCATCCACACCACCCGCCGGGTTGTTACCGCGAGGTGCTGCACGGTTTCGTGCATTACTTGACACAGCCGGTTCATCCATACGCCTGCTATAGCTCCGGCTCGGACGAGGGGTGGAGTAAATTCAGTCACGGCTGTACGAGTATGCTTCATGTTGGATCAAAGCTGTTCGAAGAAGCTCCTTAACCCGGCGCGTTTCTACCGCCTGCGGCGAATCACCTTCAATTGCGATGGCCTCCAGCCGTGCAACAGCAGCAACAAGGTTATCCATCAGGTTGGAATAGTGATCTGGAGGTGTCGGGACAACCTGAGGTACAATAGCGTTTTGACGAGGCGGATCCATCAAGCGAGGGTGAACTGGCGCGCCCGTCCCTGGCGCTTCCGCCCGGTTTACCACCGGCGGGTTGCTGGTTCCTGCTCCTGGGGTGTTGAAGAGATCTCTAGCTTCGAAAACCTGAGGTAAACGAGACCGGTATTTCCGCTTCAGGACCTCATGGGATGCATTCTGATCTAGCATAAGTCGGTAAGCTTGCGCATCCAAAGCGGCCCGCTCTGCGGTCATCCTGGCATTCTCAGCTGCTAGGTCGGCCTTGGCTTGAGTGATCTGATCCCTCACTTTTGCAATTTCCGCGTCGTGGGCGTTCTGATCCGCCGGATTAGCCTCTGCCATGAGCGTAGCCAACGCATCAAACAGATCAGATAAGACTTGAGCCGGCGGGTGCACACGGCCTCCTGCCCCGACTGCCGTCATCGTTCCTGATCCGGAGATCATTGCTGCTGCGGTCGAAGAGTGGATCGCTGCTTGTGTCCCGGCCATGAATATCCCGACCCGGTTTGGCAGATCAGAGGGGTCCGGAGTACTGTCGCCATCGGAACAGCCCCCAATCCGGCCATCTTGTAGCTGATACAAAGTTTCGGTTTCTCCGGTTGATGACTCGTCGCCAGAATAAATGACGGTCTCGCCACCAAATTCCTATCCATCATCATGACTTCCTCCATGGATGAATCCCACGAAGGCATGCTTCACGGCCGGTTTAACCTGGGCAGATCGCGCACGCTGAGCCGTCTCGACGAGGTCGGTGCAGATGTCCGGCTCAGGGCCCGGTTCGCCGATCTTGCCAATGAAGACGTGTATGCCACCAAAGGGGACCCGGTACCCGTACTCGATTGAGCCAGCTTCGTGGCCCCATCCTGCATCATCGATGTAGAGCTTGCCGCGATGACTCTTGGTCATCCGGCCCACAGCGTAGCCCTTGAGTCCTTCGAAATTGCCCTCCAAGAACTTGAAACCATCGTGCGATAGCCCCACGGCGGGCGCCAACTGTCGTGGTTTTGTCACGGCAGATGTCCTCATGAAAGGACTTAGTCATGGAGCCATCGCGACGGGTTAGCTTGAAGGAGTTAAAGCGGACACAGGGACGCAAGAGAGTTTATACTAATTCGGCCCCGTCGATGAAGGTAAAAGCCTACTTCTAGTTGTGATGGAATTGATGGGGTTTCGATGACTATGGAGCAAACAAGCTTCGCCTAAGTCTCGAGTTGTTGTCTGTTGTCCTTGAACCGCCGTCGGGTCGTCCCCTTATATACATGTGTCGGTGTCAAAACCGGCGGATCTCAGGTAGGGGGTCCCGAACTGTGCGTCTAGGCCGGATGGTAACAGGAGACAAGGGACACGAAGTTTTACCCAGGTTCGGGCCCTCTTGATGGAGGTAAAACCCTACGTCCTGCTTGATTAAGATTGATGATATGGGTAGTACAAGAGTAGATCTACCACGAGATCAAGGAGGCTAAACCCTAGAAGCTAGCCTATGGTATGATTGTTGTATGATGAAGTTGTCCTACGGACTAGAACCCTCCGGTTTATATAGACACCGAAGAGGGTTAGGGTTACACAAAGTCGGTTACAATGGTAGGAGATCTTGAATATCCGCATCGCCAAGCTTGCTTTCCACGCCAAGGAAAGTCCCATCCGGACACGGGACGAAGTCTTCAATCTTGTATCTTCATAGTCCTGGAGTCCGGCTGAAGGTATAGTCCGGCTACCCGAACACCCCCTAATCCAGGACTCCCTCAGTAGCCCCTGAACCAGGCTTCAATGATGACGAGTCCGGCGCGCAGATTGTCTTCGGCATTGCAAGGCGGGTTCCTCCTCCAAGTTCTTCATAAAAGATTGTAAACACCAAGAGTAGTGTCCGGCTCTGCAAAATAAGTTTCCACATATTGCCATAGAGATAATAATATTAACACGAATCTAATCTGCTGACGTATTCCGCAGCGTGACATCACACTACGGCCTAGTCTTTTACTTGAATCGTTTTTACTTTTCCACCTCAGCACATTTTGCAAGGCGGTTTCCTTGGCATGTCTTGTCAAAGCAGAGATCGTGTCCCCTTTATTTACGGGATTCTCATCAATATGGACGTGGGTAACCCAATCGTGCCCGTTAGCATGTTTTCTCGATTAGAGGCGAGTCCCAAACGGTCACGGGGAGGGCTCATGGTATTCAACCTCTTATAAAGAGACCAAGGCCTTACTCCTTTTTCCAATCTCAAACGAGTTCGCCCATCGCCTCGAGTTCCAACACCCTAGGCTCCAGATTCCAGGCGCTTCGGACCTTCGACAATGTCCGGCTCCGACCTTCAAGGCCGATGGATGCCCTCCTCCGTCACGGAGGAGGACGTGCTAAAGCTAAGAGAGGCTAAGTTCTTGACCGGCGAAATTTCGCATAGGTTGCCTGCTCAAGGGCAGGCCCTTCCCAGTCCCCAGCCCGGTGAGAGCGTGGTGTTCATGTCTCACTTTCTTCGGGGGTTAGGCTTCCCAATGGATCCCTTCGTGAGGGGGGTGCTGTTTTATTACAGGCTGGAATTCCATGATTTAGCTCCAGAGTCCATCCTCCATATTTCCTCATTTATCGTTGTGTGTGAAGCGTTCCTCCGTGTTACCCCTCACTTCGGATTATGGCTCAAGACCTTTAAAGTGGAGCCGAAGATGATCGAGGGTCGGCACGCAGAGTGCGGAGGCGCTGTTATAAGTAAGAATGATGATGCTTCATGGCCCGAGGGCTCTTTTCAAGAGGAGCTCGGCCTGTGGCAACGAGAGTGGTTCTATATCACATCTCCCAGGGGCACCAAGTGGATGGCGCCTCCTGCCTTTCGCTCGGGCCCTCCACCACGACTAGCGTCATGGGTCAACAAAGGATTAGATTGGGGGTTATCCAAAGACGTGCCCTTGTTGCAGGGTTGCATTAGGGATCTCTTAGAAGGAGACCTCAGCCATGTCAAGGTGATGCAGGTCATGCTGATTCGCAGAATATTGCCCGACAAACGTCGCTCCCTTCGCCTGTGGGAGTTTAATCCAGAGGGACCGCAAGCTCTCCAGCATTTCATGGGCGCAACGCCCGCGAAGATGTATAAACTGTTCTTCGGATCACAAGCAATGTGTTCGGATTTAACCGAGGACGCAGGTCTAAGCTGCAATCGCCCGGATACTCAAGTAAGTAACCTTGCGCCCGGACCTGCTATCCGTATAATTGTCATAAACTTGCCCCTAAAAGAGCTGTCCTTTTAAGCAGGAGTGGATAGCGAAGGCAAAGCTGATCAGGTGTCTGGCTCCCCTTCCCGAAACCACGCCGAATCCTGTGCTTGTCAGGATGTTGAAGATAATGCCTTTGGAGGGAAGTGAGGGGGAGGACAAGGAAACTATGGCCTCCTCGAAGGAGGCTGTTCCGAGGGGAGGAACCGACAATTCCTCTCCTAAGGGGAAGAAGAGGAATGCCTCTGAAAACCAGGAGGCTATAGCCTCCAAGCGGGGGGGGGGGGGAAATCCTCGTCAGAGGGTCCTACGCCGAGGGATTCCTCGGTCGAACTATGCCCTCAAGAGGACCAGCCCTCCAGCGAGCCGTAAGTGGAGAAAGATTTTCCTTTAGAGGGATGAGAGAAATCCTTGCTTTATATCTGAGAAGATTAACCGAATTTTTACCTTGTAGCTCGGACCTCAGCCCTTCTCAGCAGGGCCCGTCTTCGGGGGATGTTCTTCCGGAGATGATGGAGAGCGGGACGCCTCCCCCTACCGTACCGCCTAGTGAGGCGGGCGACCCTGAGGTGTCGTCGCGAAGGGTTTCTCCGAATCCGGCAGGGGCGGAAGATAGCTATGTGCCCCCCCAAGGTTCTCCGCGTCCGGCTTTCGAAAGAGGCCATAGGACAAGTCCGGCACCGTCTGGTGCTTGGTCGGAGGAGCTAAAGATTCTGCTGGGCCGAGCTTCTATCTCAGAGGAGCACCATGCATTGATGGGCACGGTGATTGAAAGGATTTCATCCGCAGAAAGCGGATTGCATGAGGCCGTCACAAGTTTACTGACGGGTTTTGAGGTACGTTAGATAATGTATGCTTTTGCCAGTTGCGCATAAGTAAGATGCGCCCTGTGTAGATAGTAGCCCCTGAGACTCTGTGCATTGTCAAAATTGACGGCGTGCAGAGGATCATAATCCCATGTCTTAAATGTTGCCTTTGTATATAGGTGGCGAATTGTCCGGAATCGAGCCGGATTGATGATTTTGCCGAACTAAAGCGGCAAATTGACGTGGCAGATGACGACATCGCGCTTGTCAACAAGCGGCTTGATGAGGCTCAAGGTATGTAATTCATCGGGCGGCATCTGGTAAGAGGGGCTTTATGCCAGTATCTTACAATGTGTGTACTTGGCGCAGATGGTGCGACCGCCGTGGAGAGTCTTCGGGCGGAACTTGCCCAAGCTAAGGAATGAGCCAGGAAAAGTGATGTGGCTGCCGAGAAAGCCCTTGAAGAGCTGAGAGCCGAACAGGCTGCTCACTGCCGAAGCAAGAAGGAGATGGCCGAGATGGCCGTGAAGTTAAAGGGCGCTGCTGACCGTTGCAAGCTTCTTGAGGAAGAAGACCGGGTGAGGCAGATGGACTTAGAGAAGGCCGTTGTTGATGCCAAGGACGCTCGCTCTGCGATGAGAGCTGCGAAGGAGGAGCTGCGTCAGGCCGGCCAGATTGCGGCTGGAAAGCCCTTTATGCTGCGGAGGAAGTTTTGCGATCCGAAGTTTGCTCTGTTGGACCGGATGTGGAGTGTGGAGGAGACCTATCTGGATTTGGCAGCGAGTGTTGCTGATGCGACCGAACACTTTCGAGATCAAAACGATCGCGAAGTGGAAAAGCTTTTCTGGTCGCAGTTCCACAATCCAGAGCGTCCACTAGCAGTGGATGATCGCCTGGATCAATGGGCTGAACTGAATAGGTTGTCCGGACTCGCCATGAAGTACGTCATGGGTCATCTGTGGACGGGGAGATCGGAGCCGAAGAGTTATTTCAGCTTGGTGTAGCAATTCCTTGACGCGGTACCGCGTATCAATGCGATGAAGAGGTCAGCATGCATAGAGGGCACACGGATGGCTCTTGCCCATGTCAAGACATACTGGGCAGAGATGGAGACCATCGTTGTTGCGTCCCGAGATTCGGAAAAAGCCGAGTACCCTCCGAGCACTATTTTCAGGAAGTCCTTGAAGGCGCTCGTGTAATAGAGATGCAGTGCTCGAAGGATGCTATTTTATGATAGCATATGTAATTATAAAGCAATATTTTGATAAATTGTAGTGGCTTTTTATACTTGTGCCTTCAAGTATTGGGAACACCTCCTGTGCGGCCGTTTTAAGATATATATATACAAAATCTGAAAGATGGCAGTCGTTGGCTTCAGCCCCCACGCACATAGTGCGGGGGTGCTCGCAGAAGACGCATTTTTTCACTTAATCCAACGTCTTGGTCCTACAAAGGAGGTGATAGCGCAGCAGGCTAGGAAACAGGACTATAATGCTTTAACACTTTCACTTAGCCATAGGAGCTTGATAGTGGGACTATTTAGGTAGCCCCTTGGTGGCGACTGCGCTCGCCCGAGTTCGGGGCGCGTATGTGCCTGGCCGGGAACGACCCTTCGTTAAAGCGGAGGAATCCTATAGATTCCGGTAGGTCATCGAGTGGCTGACCAGTCTCATGCTACATCATGACAGTCAGTTTTCGGCTTTCTCTACTGAGGTGCTCGCCCGGCCTAACCGGGGCACAATCGTAGTAGTTCTCCTGGTGCTACCTTAGCCGATAGAGCGGAACGTAAGGTAGCTGAACTCAGGAGTCGGGCAACCCAACATTTGACCAAAGACATGATTCGGAGCTGATGCATATAATGCCAAAACTCGCGACGCCGAACACTCTCTAAGGTGTTCGGTCTTTATGAGTGCGGGTGAAACAACACCCTTTATAAAAAAGCCCCTAGTGTCCAGGTACGTGCAAAAATTCTGACGTGGCCACATGCCAAGATGCCAGCCTCCTCCTTGGTTATATGAGAGAAAACCAGGGGATATATAACAACAAGAGACAGTAAAAAAGGTTTACGCAGGGTCTTAATCTGAAAAGAATCCTTAGAACGGGTCCCTACTGCACGTCTGCGCCTGTGTCTCCGTCGTGCCGTATCCTGGACGGGCGCAGCACGATGATCGTTTGTAAAAAGAGAGTAACTAAGTTGAAAAAAGGGTCATGTCGAACAGAATTTATATTGAATAAACAAAGTGTAAGGTAAAATATGTGAAACCGAGCTTGATTGTCTCTTAGTTTACAGGTGCAGAGCCCCTAGAACAGGGCGGTGTGGCCGTTAAGCCTGCATCAATGATAATTTTGTACCGAACTCGTCTATCCGCGTTCGTGGTCTTTAATGACCTATTCCGAAGTTTTTGGCCGGTGAAGCCATTTTATTGTGGGGCTGTCAAAGCGGCCGCACAGTCCTCCGCTTGGGGGAGGCGCACTTCAATGCTTCCCCTTCAAAGAGATGATGCCTCGTGGACCGGGCATCTTAAGTGTTAGAGATGCATAATGCGGTATTGCGTTAAAGCGAGCGAAAGCTTCGCGTCCCGGTAGTGCTTGATAGCGACTTGAGAATGGGACGATGTGGAAAGTTAGCTTTTCGCGGCGGAAGTTATCGGGGTAACCGAATATAACTTCAAGACGGAGAAAACCCATGCACCGGGTGTCCGGACCTGGCGTTACCCCTTGGAAGGAGGTTTTGCTGTGACGAATTCTTGTTGGGTCTATCCCCATGTGGCGGATTGTGTCCTGATATATCAGGTTTAAACCGCTGCCGCCGTCCATTAGGACATTTGTAAATTGGAGTCCGCCGATTATTGGGTCGAGTACCAGGGCGGTCCAGCCTACGTTCCTGGTACTTCTGGAGTAATCCAGATGGTCGAAGATGATTGGTTTTGACAACTAGTGGCGAGACTCCTTTGGGATAGGCCGTGTGGCGCGTACCTTTATGGGCGTCGCGCGTTTTGTTATGTGAAGTAAGTTTACTGTTTTTACTTCTTGTGGGAAGTTCTTTTGTTTCCTTGTGTTCTGCTTTTGGGGTTCGTCATCGTCTTCGCTTGGTATGTCGAGCCCCTTGTGTTCGGCATTGAGTCTGCCGGATTGTTTGAAGACCCAACAATCTCTATGGGTATGGTTGGCAGGCTTCCCGGGAGTACTGTGTATTTGACATATCCTGTCCAGGATTTTGTTTAAGTTGGATGGATCATCCCTGTTATCCTGGGGGGACGGCTTTGTCTGATTCTGTCGTGAGCTTTTGAATCCGGCGTTGACTGTCGTGCTCTTTGGACTTTTTTCCTTAGTCCGACGACGGTCCTTATTGCGTCGCGGTTTTCCGTTTCCATACCTAGTTTCGGATGTACTTGGGTCGCTGGTGCTACATCTTGTGAACCAGCTATCCTCTCCTGCACAAAAGCGGGTCATGAGGCTTGTTAGTGTGGCCATTGTTCTTGGCTTTTCTTAGCCGAGGTATCTGGCGAGCCATTCGTATCGAACATTATGCCTGAAAGCTGCTAAGGCTTCGGCGTCCGGACAGTCGACTATCTGATTCTTTTTAGTGAGAAATCTATTCCAGAATTGCCGAGCTGATTCTCCGGGCTCTTGAGTTATGTGACTAAGATCGTCTGCATCCGGAGGGCGGACATAGGTCCCTTGAAAATTTGCTCGGAAAGCGTCCTCGAGCTCTTCCCAACTTCCGATTGTGTTTTCAGGAAGGCTTTTGAGCCAATGCCGGGCTGGCCCTTTGAGCTTGAGGGGTAAGTATTTTATGGCGTGGAGGTCATCTCCTCTAGCCATATGTATATGGAGGATATAATCCTCGATCCAGACTCCAGGGTCTGTTGTTCCATCATATGCCTCTATGTTTACGGGTTTGAATCCCTCTAGAAATTCATAATCCAGGACCTCATCGATGATACATAGGGGGTGTGCGGCGCCCCTGTATTTGGGTGTGCTGGATTCTGATAATGGCTTTATTGCATTACTTACGAGGGCTTGCTTTCTTGGCCCATAAATGGACCTGTCTGGGCTGTGATGCGGATCCTTAAGTGGGTCGCATGCCGGCTTAAGTGCCGCGCCTCTTGCCGCTTTATGCTGGCCATGGGGTCGTCTATCCGACCGTGTGGCTTTCTTATTTTTTGAATGCGAGGGCTCTAAGGCCTCTTCGTCGAATTCAGGCAGTAGCTTTCTCTTCGGATAGCTTTTAGTGCGGCGACTCTCGCCGTACTTGTCTGCGGTATTGATTACTTTGCTCCATCTGATCCTGAGTGCATCTTCCGCAGTTTTAGCTTCCGCTTCTGCTTTTTCAGGCTACGTGTTGTTGCTACGAGCCTCTTGTGGAGGTTCTTCTGCTCCGTGGGTTTATCCGGCGTAAGGTCGTCTGGAGTGCCATTTTCGCCGGGGGAGGGATGTTCCGTTTCTCTATCTGTGTTGCCCTGTTCGGACGATTGCTCTAAGGCCTGCTCGTCGTCTACCGGCTCATCCTGCTCTATGGCTGGGTCTTTATCGAGGCGGGGCTTGGGTCGGCGTTTACGCTGACGCTTTGATTGTTTTTTGAGGGACCGGTCCCTCGTTCCATCCCCTTTTTCCTCGTTGTCGTTTCCTTTAGGGGTATCCACCATGTACACATCATGAGATGAGGTGGCTGTCCAATGCCCTATGGGCGTTGGTTTATCTGCGTCTCCTGCATCGTTGTCCATGCTGTCGATGTCTGCGGAGTCGAAGTTGAGCACGTCGTTTAAATTGTCGACAGTGGCTACCAAGTGGGTGGTGGGTGGGCTTTGAATTTCTTCATCGTCTGTATCCCATCCTTGCTAACCGTAGTCCGGTCAGGGCTCTCCTGATAAAGAGAGAGACTTTAGAGAATTCAGGATGTCGCCGAAGGGCGAGTGCTGAAAGATGTCCGCGGCGGTGAACTCCATTATCGGCGCCCAATCGGATTCGATCGGTAGGGGCGCGGGGGGTTCGGAGTCCGTAGAGGAATCCAGATCCTCGGAGTCACGGGTCATGTAGAGTGTGGGGCTGGCGTTCGGCTCGATCGCCTTTGAGATCGCAGCCCCCGAGGTGACGTCCAACCGCTCATCCTCGATTGTCGCAATAGGCTCCGAATTAAGGGTCAGAACCGGTGCATGTGCGGCCTCCAGGGCACTGTTAGGCGGCAGAGCTAGATCATGCCCCTCGAGACAGTGCGGCACGCTTGGTTGTGGCTCGAATCCGTCGAAGATCAAATCCCCGCGGATGTCTGCCGTGTAGTTTAAGCTTCCAAACCTGACCTGATGGCTAGGGGCGTAGCTTTCGATCTGCTCCAGGTGGCCAAGCGAATTGGCCCGCAGTGCGAAGCCGCCGAAGACGAAGATCTGTCCGGGGAGAAAAGTCTCACCCTGGACCGCATCGTCGTTGATGATCAAAGGAGCCATCGGTCCTAAAAGTGACGACACAGAGGAACTCTCAATGAAAGCACCAATGTCGGTGTCAAAACCGGCGGATCTCGGGTAGGGGGTCCCGAACTGTGCGTTTAGGCCGGATGGTAACAGGAGACAAGGGACACGAAGTTTTACCCAGGTTCGGGCCCTCATGATGGAGGTAAAACCCTACGTCCTGCTTGATTAATATTGATGATATGGGTAGTACAAGAGTAGATCTACCACGAGATCAAGGAGGCTAAACCCTAGAAGCTAGCCTATGGTATGATTGTTGTATGATGAAGTTGTCCTAGGGACTAGAACCCTCCGGTTTATATAGACACCGAAGAGGGTTAGGGTTACAAAAAGTCGGTTACAATGGTAGGAGATCTTGAATATCCGCATCGCCAAGCTTGCCTTCCAGGCCAAGGAAAGTCCCATCCGGACACGGGACGAAGTCTTCAATCTTGTATCTTCATAGTCCTGGAGTCCGGCTGAAGGTATAGTCCGGCTACCCGAACACCCCCTAATCCAGGACTCCCTCAACATGGGTGACGCCCGTCGGCTTACAGAGTCCCAACACCGGCTCATAGACGTGTCCGGTTTGGTCTACCTATTCCTAACTTACAATACAAGTTTACATACCAACGCCGGTTTACGGCTACAGGCTTTAAACCGACTATGGGTCTTGAGCCATGTTCTTCTTTTATGGGCTTCAACATATCTTAACTACTGACAAAGTTAACCCGGCCCAGATAGGCCGGTTTACGCCCAGCAGTAATATCCCCAACAGATATGAAGATTACTTTCTCTGTAAACCGACTCTGTACAACCCTACCTCCCTTCGGTGCCTATATAAACCGGAGGGTTTAGTCCGTAGAGGCAATCTTAATCATATAGGCTAGACATCTAGGGTTTATACATTATGATCTTGTGGTAGATCAATTCTTGTAACCCCTATACTCATCAAAGTCAATCAAGCAGGAAGTAAGGTATTACCTCCATCAAGAGGGCCCGAACCTGTGTAAACATCGTGTCCCCTGCCTCCTGTTACCTTCAACCCTCAGACGCACAGTTTGGGTCCCCCTACCCGAGATCTGTCGGTTTTGACACTGACAATGGCCCCCTCACTTATCTCTTTAGCCCATGTCATCACCTACTGATGTCTACTACACAACTTTATTCTTGTAGACACGTGTTGGCCCTCCAAGCGCGGTGTTTTGTAGGACAATAGCAATTTTCCCTCAGGTGGATGACCTAAGGTTTATCAATCCGTGAGAGGTGTAGGGTGAAGATGGTCTCTCTCAAACGACCCTACAATCAGATACAATCAATCTCTTGTGTCCCCAACACACCCAATACAATGGCAAATTGTATAGGTGCACTAGTTCGGCGAAGAGATGGTGATAAAAGTGTAATATGGATGGTAGAAATATATTTTTATAATCTGAATAAATAAAAACCGCAAGGTAGCAAATAGTAAACGGGCACAAAAATGGTAGTGCAATGCTTGAAAATGAGTCCTAGGGTCCGTAATTTTGCTAGTGCAATCTCTCAACAATGCTAATGTAATTGGATAATATAACAATCCCTCAAAATGCGATGAAGAATCACTGCAAAATTCCTATCTAGCAGAGAACATAAGAATAAATTGTTTGTAGGGTACGAAACCACCTCAAATATATTCTTTCCGTTTGATCTGTTCAAGAGTCTGTACTAAAATAACACAAAGCTATTCCTTCCATTCGATCTATCCTAGAGTTCGTACTAAAATAACACCAAAGCAAATTCATATTCATAATACTCAATCCAACACAAAGAACTTCAAAGAGTGCCCCAAGATTTCTACCGGAGAAACAAAGACAAGAACGTGCATCAACTCCTATGCATAGATTACCCCAATGTCACCTCAAGAGTCTGCGAGTTGATTGCCGAAACATATATCAAGTGAATCAATACTATACCCCATTGTCACCACGAGTATTCAATTGCAAGACATATATCAAGTGTTCTCAAATCCATAAATGTATTCAATCCGATAACAACGAAATCTCAAAGGGAAAAACTCAATTCGTCACAACAAGATAGAGAGGGGAAAACACCATATGATCCTACTATATTAACAAAGCCCGCGATACATCAAGATCATGACATCTCAAGAACATGAGAGAGAGAGAGATTAAACACATAGCTACTGGTACAAACCCTCAGCCCTGAGGGTGGACTACTCCCTCCTCATCATGGTGGCCGCCGGGATGATGAAGATGGCCACCGGAGATGATTCCCCCCTCCGGCAGGGTGTCGGAAAGGGTCTAAATTGGGTTTTGGTGGCTACAGAGCCTTGCAGCGGCGGAACTTCTAATCTAGGTTAACCCCGAGGGTTTTCGGAATTTTTGGGAATTTATAGGGTAAAGAGGGGGTCCGGGAGGCCACCGAGGTGGGCACAACCCAGCTGGGCGCGCCTGGGCCCCCAGGCGCGCCATGGTGGGTTGTGCCCCCCTCGGGGCACCCCCCAGGTGCTGCTCTGGCCCATTGGTGGTCTTCTGGTCCATAAAAAATCCACAAAAAGTTTTGCGGTGTTTGGACTCCGTTTGATATTGATTTCCTGCGATGTAAAAAACATGCAAAAAAAACAGCAACTAGCACTTGGCACTATGTCAACAGGTTAGTCCCCAAAAATGATATAAAATAGCTATAAAATGATTATAAAACATCCAAGAATGATAATATAAGAGCATGGAACAATCAAAAATTGTATATTCGTTGGAGACGTATCACCTACCTCCAGAACAAAATCAACATTGCTCTCTCTCTCTCTCTCTCTCTCTCTCTCTCTCTCTCTCTCTCTCTCTCGTGTTCTTGCTCTCAAACCCGTGGATTTCGATCTCTTTGCTCGAAGCTCTGTTTCCAAAACTTTTTTGGGGGATTTCTACTTGGTATGTGACTCCTCCATTGCTCCAATTAGTTTTTATTTTAGTGCTTTATATTTTGAATAATTAGCTACTCTTGGTGCTGCTGTAGATGAGCTTGCATGTTTAATTCTTAGAGTTCTAAGTAGTTTGAATGCTTGATATGGCCTCTATGCATCTCTATGAGTAGTTGCTATCAATCTTGTGAAGTTTTGTTGACAAAAATTTTGTGGACTAAAAATTTCAGAATTTTATTTATAGGAATCAGATGAGTTTCTTTAGGAGTTTGTCGAGGAGAAGGTCTTCGAAGGCATCATCTAGTAGTATCTCGGTGCACCAGTCTTATGTTGAACCAAGCGCAAGTTTGATACGGGAAGTAGCTATCAAATCCTGCCTATGGCCATGCAATGATTTTATGGTGAGTGCAGGTATTCAGGAAGAATTTGAGCAATATGTTCACAACGTTGAGCTCGGTCCCTACATAGAAGATAAGTGCAACCAACATCTCAACCTCACAAAATCATTTACTAAAGAATTTAAATATCATCCTCGCGAGTCTAGAGTTTCGTTTAAACTGTATGACTGCCCTTTTACCTTACCTCTAGAGACATTTTCTAATTTCTGCAAAATTCCATTTTGGTGTTCGCTGGACAAACCACCAAGATCTGAGTATGAGATATTCTTGACTAGCCTTTGCTATGGTGAGACTAGAGGATAGACACAAGGTAGAATAAAGAGCATTCATTTCCCATCAATTTAATACTTTGCACTCTTTAATGGTAAATGCATTGTAGGCAAGCAGGATTGCAGCACACTTTGTGCCCTTGACTTGAGCCTCATACACACTGCTTTGACCGGAATTAAATGTTATAATCTTGGAGCAATGGTTGCGCGCAGACTATAGCACAACGCTGGTAGTGGTTATTTTTATGGTGGGATTTATGCTTCTCGGTTAGCTAAGGAGGTGGGTCTTACACCTCTACCTTATGACCCCATCTTACCCTCTCAGTACTTAGACTTTGAGGCCATGAAGTGCCACAAGTTCCTTAAGGGTGAAATCAATAACTATGTTTATAACTTGCGATTCAATAAAGAGTCCATTGTGGATACCTTTTTGCCTGCACCTTCTCTCTTTGATTTTTCATAGCAAGGAAAGATATTATGTTTCTGATAGCGAGGCCCGTGTGCACAATGCGGAGGTCTGATATCACTCGAAGCTACGTCGATATTTCCCCAAAGAGGAAGGGATGATGCAGCACAACGACTGTAGGTATTTCCCTCAGATATGAAACCAAGGTTATTGAACCAGTAGGAGAACCAAGCAACACAACGTAAACAACCCCTGCACACAAATAACAACCACTCGCAACCCGACGTGTTAAAGGGGTTGTCAATCCCTTTCAGGTAACGGCGCCAGAAACGGTGCGCGGACGGGAGAAAGTTGTAATACATTGAATAAATAGATTGCAAATAAAATAAAGTGCAGTAAGGTATTTTTATATTTTTGGTTTAATAGATCAAAAAATGAATGCAAGAGAAAAGTAGATCGCAAAGGCAAATATACGAGAAAGAAGACCCGGGGGCCGTAGGTTTCACTAGTGGCATCTCTCGAGAAAAATAGCAAACGGTGGGTAAACAAATTACTGTTGGGAAATTTATAGAACTTCGAATAATCATGACGATATCCAGGAAATGATCATTATATAGGCATCACGTCCAAGATTAGTAGACCGCTCCTGCCTGCATCTACTAGTATTACTCCACACACACTACAAAAAAATACACTTCCGTGATGATACGTGTTTGTCATAGTAGGTCGCGTTTTCTGTCATGCATGTACATCCATGACAAATTTATGACAGAATCAAGATAGTCATATCTGTGTTGTCATAGAAGTGTTCCATGACATTGCCAAAATTATCATCACGGAAGTATCCACTTCCATGACGATAAATCGCGCGTCACAGAAGTGCTTTCGTCAAGGGTGACCCACACGTGGCATCCACCGTAACGGAACGCCGTTAAGCTATCGGGTCGGATTTTGGATCCGATAACCCGTTAACAGCCACGACCAATGCCGATTTTCCACGTGTAAAATTCTCATTGGCTGAGGGATCCAACGGTCGAGATGGGCCTATGATATGTTGACACGTGGACCGGCCCAAAAGTGGCCCACAAAGATTAAATGGGCCGGCCCAACCGAAGGCCCATAAGATTTAGCGGACGGACCATAATGGGTCGGCCCAGCTAAAGGCCCACAAAATTTAGCGGACCATAATGGGATGGCCCAGCTAAAGGCCCACACGATTTTGCAGACCATAATGGGCCGGCCTAGCTAAAGGCCCACAAGATTTTGCGGACCACAATGGGCCGGGCCAGCTAAAGGCCCAAAAGATTCTGCCGACCATAATGGGCCGGCCCAGCTAAAGGCCCAACATTCTCTGTCAAATCGGCCCGTCAACGGCCTGTCCTAAACTTGTCATCAACGCGACCCATGGCCACTTCTGGCCCGTTAACAGACCGCTAAGTAATTGGGCCGAATTACGGCCCGGTGTATTTCTGGCCTGTTAAAGGTCCGGCTTCATTTGGGCCCATTTACAGGACATCAAAACTTTCGGCCCATAAACGACCGTGAAGGATTTGGGTCATATTCAGCCATGTGTGACATTCGGCCTATTAGAGGCCCACTATAGCTTTGGGCCACTTTCGGCTTGTTGTCATTTTCGGCCTGTTAACGCCGGACATAAACCATGGGCCATATGTGGCCTAACGTCATATCGGGCCCATTAACGGCCCATATGAAAATGACGATAATCTAGCCCGACCGAAGTTCCGGCCTGTTAAAGGCCCGTGTATTAGGTCGGGGCATTTACGGCCCATCCGAATTTCGGTCTGTTAAAGTCCAGTGGGTTATTTGGCACAATCAGGGCCCAATCTCACTTTCGGTCTATTAAAGGCGCGTGTATTTTATGGGCTGGAGATATTTACACCTGTAAACGACCTATTTTTACTGAGGGCCCAAATTATGTTTAGGCCTGTTAAAGGCCCACTATGGGCACAGGCCTACCAGAAAAATATGAAAGTTATGCTAATTTAGGCCCAGATATTTTTAGTGGGCTACATGCCAATTTCGGCCCGTAATCGTTTTTAGCCCAATTGGAATGGGCCCAATGAATGTTGGCTTGTTGGGCTCCTATGAAGCTTTTGGCCGATTACATTACTAAGATAAACCTACACTATACAAAAATAGCGTCGTAATTACTGCAGCCTGAGGCAGCATCATAAATGTTGTATCACAATAAAATAAATTCCAACCATACAACAAAAGGCCTGCTGGCATAAAGTTTACAGTCCTTCCAGATAAAAGCACCATCAGATGTATAGAAGCACAGATCATTTGACCTGAGTGCTAATGTTTCAGGCTGTAGAATGTGATGGAGCAGCACGATCTGCACCTTTTTTCTGCCATTGCTCTTGAACAATGAAGCAAATATCTGATAGTCTGGTTTCAAAACCATTCATATCTTGACGACATTTATCAACCACTATTCTTGTTTCCGAAACAACGTCCATTAGGGATTGGACTTGTGTCTGGAGCACAGATATATCACTCTCTCTAGCAGGAAGATTTAGTTCAGTAGGCGATTTGGACGAGGTTACCTTGACATCCAACCCAGAATTATGCAGGAAGGTGCTTTTTGCACTGTTAGTGGAGAGATACTGACGCACTGCAGGAAGAGGTGACATTGTGCCTGTAGTAACCTCGTCACCTTCAGGTGGTTGTGGTTGTTCAATCATTTGTTCCATAGCTTCCTAAAAGTTTGAACTTGTAGATTAGTGTACCAGATAAGTTACTAATGAGATAAAAATAAACAAAGTAGGTTAAATGTTTATACATAACTTATTTTCGTGAACTACTGTAATACATTAGCATGTATTGTAGTGCCAACTACATAATAAAATCACTTTCAAAACATATGTCCATGTAGCATGCCTACTGTATTGTCTATTTCCTCACATTCGTTGGCATCTAAGGATAAAGAGACATGGTTTAAAGTAGGATGAACAGAGTATGACATCATTCATATCATGGGCAAACAGATATAAAACAAACATGCTATTTTATCATTATGTGCGCACGTGAACATAACAACTAGATTACAGATCAAGACCAAAAGAATATCCTTCATCTCTTTTAAACCATGTAAGGTGAAATGATACGTTAAGACAACTATGAATAAAAGTGAACAGAGTAACTGACATTCGCTGCAAACCAAGTAGTTAAATGAACACATCACAGTACCAATCAGTTCAAGGCAGGAGGAGTAAGGACTTACAACAGCGGCTTGAACTGGTGTGCTCATGCCCTTCATCTTGCTGGTGTGGCAATCCTTGAAGATTTGCACTGCATTCGGTTCAGGTTCTTTTTGGTCCCCACGGGATTTCCTGTACTGGATCCATGTTGGGAGGATACATGCATGACACCTAACGGCAACGGCTGCCTCTGATACTAACTTGGCGGACTCTGTAGCATCACGTGGCCTTTTTAAACCTGCCTCAAAATGGATCTCCATTCTTCCTCCTATAGATTTTGTTAATCTGTCAAGCATTATCCCTGATGTCTGTTTCCGCTTGCGCCGTGGTGCTAGTTCAACAACGAATATGGAAAGTGTTAGTGTACATAAAACTGTGAGAGTACATATAAAGGAGCATGCAACTGCAACTTGACTCGGTCAGGTACCGTCTTGGTGTTGATGCTCATGAGGTTCATCTGATCTTGCCAAGTCCTGTTGTGTCAGCAGTGCTTCAGAAGTAGTGTTAGGTGTGAAGGCAGCTTGGGAACTGGCCAGTTCCAGAGCAAACGAACGAGTAACTGGTTGAGCTGCTGGTACAGTTAAAGCGGATGCTGCAGCTGGTGGAGCAGGTGATACTGTGTTTGTAGATTTAGCCGGTGGACTTGGACCTTCTACTGCACTATAAGTACCAGTAGAATCTCGACGGCAGAACCTTTTCCGTTTCACCCGATGAGTAACAGCACTCCCTACTGTATTATTTTCCTTGCTCTTTTTTTACTTTGCCATGTAAAGTTGTACCCACAAGACAAAAGAATAAAATCACTCTTCAGAACTCATTGATGCATGATATAGACAAGCAATACTTTGATGTAAGACAACCGTATGAGGATGGAATATGTAAGAAAAACAGGACGGCATGACATATTCACAACTACGATGTGCAAACTAAGCAGAAGGATTTTCAAGAAAATAGAAGTAATGCAAGCTAGACACCATATGAAAGATGCAACCAATATTACTCTGCCAAGTTAAAAGTGTCTTGTCATAAGTGGCAATTCGAAAAATTAGAAGCAGTACAACGTAGAAATCAATGCAAGATGCAACCACTATCAAACTGCCATGTTAAAAGCATCCAATCATGAGTGACTGATGCGGGATACACAACAGCAGTACTTTGATGTAAGAACATGGTATTATAGATAGATGCAGTGTATTCTAGACACAGAAAGCCATGTCATATGCACATGTATAACGTATAAACTCAGCAGGTGCAATTTAATCAAAATAGAAGAAATACAGGCTAGACAACATATGCAACATGAAACCAATTATCACACTGTCAACTTAGAGCAAGCACCTGCGATGGTGGAGTACGGGAGATGAACTCATCATGTAGACTCGGGACTTCAACTTCATTAGAAGTAGCAGTGGAAAATCTAGAGAGTCTCTGTTTGCATCGTGCGGAGGATCACCAACATCCCCTAACTTACTCTATTCCTTCCTATTTTCTGATATTGCCTTATGAAGTCAAAACCACAAGAAGATGAATAAAATTAGCTCTGCATAACTGGTTGATGCATGATACAGACGAACACTACTTTGATGTAAGGCAAGCACGGGATATGAGGATGGGATATATACAAAAAAGACAGCGTTTCATATTCACACGTATGATAGTGTGTCTTATGGGTAAGTAATCGTTGCAGGTATAAGTTGTAAGCTATGCAGATGCAATTCAACATAATCAGAAGCAATACAAACTAGACATCATACGGAAAACGCAACCACGTATAACAGTTCCAAGTAAGAGCAAGCACCTGTGATGGTGGAGTAGGGGAGATGTGCTCATCATGTACATGTATGTTCTAGAAACAGGAACACGTGTCATATTCATAGGAATTATGTGTAAAGTAAGTAGATGCAATTCAAGTTAGAAGCAATACAAGCTAGACATCATACGCAACATGCAACCACATATAATAGTGTCAAGTTAGAGCAAGCACCTGTGATGGTGGAGTAGGGGAGTCATCATCTACACAGCTACATTGACTGTCCATCCTTGTGTTGTCCTGCGAATCTTGTTGGGAGGATGGCGGAGTAGAATCTGTAGAGACCCCCTGTTTGAGTTGCTCCGAAGGACCACCATCATCCACTGCCGGAGTAATTTTCTTCAGCTGTAATGATTTTGCATTGTGAAGTCAAACCGATAAGAAAAAGGGATTAGAAACACTGCAAGACACCATATGGAAGGTGCAATCAATATCACTCTGCCAAGTTAAAACTGTCTCGTCATAGGTGGCGTTCATATAACTAGAAGCAATACATGCTACAAATCATATTCAAGACGCAAACCAATATCACACTGCCAACTTAAAGGTGTCCCATCATAAGTGACTGATGCAGGATACACAAGAAGAGTAGTTTCATGTAAGAACATGGTGTGATAGACAGATATAGTATGTACCAAAAACAAGAAAGTGTGTCATATTCACATGTATCATGTGTAAGCTAAGAAGATGCAGTTTACACTGATTAGGAGCAATACGAGCTAGACACCATATGCAACATGCAACCAGATATCACACTGCCAAGTTAGAGCAAGCACCTTGGATGGTGGAGTAGGGGAGCGAAGACTTGGACCTTGTAATGCACTATCAGTTACAAGGAGAATCGGTACAGATGCTTCGTTTACGTTGCTGCAAAGGACCACCATCATCGCCTTCCTTACTCTTTTCCTTCCTCTTTCTTGATTTTGCCTTGTCAAGTCAAACCCACAAGAAAAAGGAATAAAATTTGCTCTTCAGAACTCATTGATGCATGATACTGACGAACACTACTTTCATGTAAGGCAGCCGCATGATAGGAGGATGGAATATGTATGAAAAATAGGACGGCGTGACATATTGACATGTATGATGTATAAAGTGTAAACTAAGCACAAGGTGCTTGAACTTGTTAGAATCGATGCAAGCTAGAAACCATATGAAAGATGAAACCAATATCACTCTGCCAAATTAAAAGGGTGCCCTAACAAATGTATTTGACCAAATTAGAAACAATACATGGCAACGGGCTAGAAATAATATGCAATATGCAACGAATAAAGGTGACTCATCGTAAGTGATTGATGCAGGATACAGAAGAGAGGTAGTTTCATGTAAGAACAAGGTTAACACATAGATGTAGTGTGTACCAAAAATAGGAAGGCATGTCATATTCACAGGTATAGTGTGTAAACTAAGCAGATGCAATTTACCCTAATTAGAAGCATTACAAGCTAGACACCGTATGCAACATGCAACCACATATCACACTGCGAAGTTAGAGCAAGCACCTGTGATGGTGGTGTAGGGGAAGTGCGGTCTTCAGGTACAGAGCTACATTCAATATCTTCATTTAGGCTTGCTATTTCTTGAGAATCATGTGGAGAGATGAAATAGCATTCTTTATAAGAGTATTGCATCTCATATTAACCAACGCGCGTGACTGTCTCATCATAAGCGATAGACGCATGATACACAAGAACAGTAGTTTGATGTAAGAACATGGTGCGATAGGCAGATGTAGTATGTACCAAAAACAGGAAGGTGTGTCATATTCACATGTATAATGTGTAAGCTAAGTAGATGCAATTTAACAAATTAGGAGCATTGATGAGGGATAAACAAGAAAAGTAGTTTGATGTAAGAACATGGTTAATAGAAAGACGCAGTATGTATCGAAAACAGGAAGGCACGTCATATTCACAGGTATAATGTGTTAACTAAGCAGATGCAAATTACCCTAATTAGAAGCATTACAAGGTACGACACCATATGCAACATGCAACCACATATCACACTGCCAAGTAAGAGCAAGCACCTGCGATGGTGGTATGGGGGAATTGCGGTGATCAACTAGAGAGCTACGTTGACTATCTTCATTTAGCCTTGCTGTTTCTTGAGAATCATGTGGGGAGGATGACACTGCAGCCTTGAAACGAGTATGGGGTCTCACAGTAACCCACCCGGGTGACTGTCTCATCATAAGTGATTGACGAGGGATACAAAAGAGCATTAGTTTGATGTACGAACATGGTTAATAGACATATGTAGTATGTATCGAAAACAGGAAGGCATGTCACTATCAAAGGTATAATGTGTAAAGTAAGCACATGCAATTTAACCAAATTGGAAGCAATACAAGCTAGACACCATATGCAACATGCAACCACATTTGACAGCGCGAAGTTAAAGCAAGCACCTGGGATGGTTGTGTGTGGCAATTGAGATCATCAACTGCAGAGCTACGTTTACTGTCTCCAACTACTGACACTGCACCCGTTAGAGCGCTGGAACGCTTAGTGCTTATCTTCGAATTACACTGGAGCGACTTCTATCTTTTCTTTTCTACATTCATGAACACTGCGTCAGAGTCTGAAATACCCATGCATAAAAAAACAATAGTGTGAGTATGGGTGAAGTGTGTGCACAATTAGTACAGTGTAAAGGTAGCAGATAGCGGGTCGTTGAGAAATAAATGACGGGAGACATATGATAGCTCTACAACATGCATGGCACACTAAATTACTACAGGATTCTATGAAAATAACAATCAACTGAAAGCAAATAGGTCAGTACATTTTTTTCTGCACCGTTCGATGTACAAAGAACGGGCAGATTGCCTTCATCTACCTCCAGTCAGTCAGTGTGGACGATCTTCCTCGAAACGCCAGCGACCACCGGCCCAGTATTCCTCCCCTGCCTGCGCCCTCCCCTCGACCTCACCGCACCGCCATGCTTGGCACCGCCCCCGGCCATCCATTCAAGCCCCGCCGACCTCCAGATCGGGCGCAAGCAGCTCCTGCGCCCCACATCCCGCTTCCCCGGGGAGCAGGCGGACTAGGTGCTCCGCGCGCCTAAGCGGGTGCTGCTTCTTTTAATTGCGGTTCGACTAACCCTGAATTGAAATCCAGGCGGGCTACTGACCTCTAGCAAAGGTGAAATAGTAAAAGGGAGGAAACCTTGTGTATTTAGTATCACGAAGAAGATGCAGTAAGAAGCGCTCAACTAGTTTCTTTGGTGCGATGAATACGGTGTGAGCGGAGACGTAAGATTTGGACGAATATGGGAAGAGGAGTACCTCTTTCTGCTGGCAGTGTTGTGTCCTCCTTCTGTTTTTCCGACGATCTTCTTCTTGTTTGCCAGAAACCAGAAGTTGTGGAGGACGGTGCAGCATTGGATGAACCCATGGCCAAGTTGTTGAGTGTGGTGCGGTGGCCGTCTGCCGGCGGCGGGGAAGGAGATCCGAGGCGGTGAACGACGGCGTAGCGGGAACAGCTCCGGTGCGGTGGATGGTTGCGACAGTGGAGCCGCAGCAGTGAGGCGCAGGACGGCGTGGTCGGAGTGGTTCTGGTATGGCGCACATCGGCGTCGGTGTCGTGGAGGCAGCTCTGCCTCGGCTTCAGCTGCTAAGTCCTTGAGGGTGTTGCGTTTGCGGTTGCGTTGGACGACGATGTCATGGTACCGGCTCCGGCGTGATGGAGGAGGGCGGCGGTGGATTGGCCGCTATGGGGTGGAGGACGGAGGAGGCTGGGGTTTCGTGGCTGGTGGAGAGGGCGTTTTCGCGCCCACGGAGTATGAATGGGGAAACGGAGGGAGGCGGGGAACTAAGGGGGAACAATGCTTCGGTTTGAGATGCGCTTGTTTGAAATTTGGGGAAAGTTACAAACTTTCCCCCCATATAAAATTTCGGACATCTTGCGGGTTGGGGGTAGGACAGTCATGTCAGGTGTCCCAAATGTGGGCGGGATAGATTTCGGCCGAGCGCATGGGTAGGCGCCCACGACGTATGAATGCTTCTCTGGCGTCTTGGTGAAGTTACAAACCTACCCCGGTTTAGACCTTTGGACATTGGGCCGATAGGCTATACTGTCCAGAGTCAGGACAGTAATTTCCTACCACCAAAACATTAGTCTCGCGCGGTTTCGGGTGACCAGAGGCCTATTTGGCGCTTCGTTCAATATTTGGGAGCAGAAGCAGTAACATTTTCGGTTCTCTTGAATTGAACTTTCAGGATTTGTCAAACTTCACAAATCTTTACTCTCGAAACCCCCTTTATGTTGAATTCGACATGTATTCTATTTTGTAGCTAGCAATTTGGAATGTATCCATGCAAGTGACAAATGTATAAAGTTCTTCACACTAACAACATGGACTGCACTAATTAATGTTTATATATGAATTGCAAAAGCATCCATTGCCTGTATTTCAAACCGCTCTCACTCTATGGATCGATAATATGAAATAAACACATGCACATGCTAGAATTCAATTGCAGTTGAAGAAAGAGCCTACTCCTGGTACTGTATATTAGTGATAGGGGTGTGTACAAAGTACACGTGAATACCAGGCATTGTGTGTGTGTGTATACTATCGACGAACTAGCCCCCAAGCTTGTATAACATACTAAGGGCCTAGGGTTACAAATCATATATAGTCGGCTTATCACCAGTGGGGATAGAGTCCTCCATGACTCTGGTATCTTCGTGTTGTACGCCGAGTCCTCCACATGGGTCTTCGTATAACACGTCTCGGTCCAACCTATATGTGGCGCAGGATGGAACCGACCCATGAGTGTTCATGTTGACCCCCCACAACTAGAAATGATGTGCCCACCACACCACACACGCAATCGTCCACTAAGAAAATAAGCATATACAATAGTACAGCGGTATCTAGCTCACGATATGTCTCCATATTTTGTTGATGACACTAACGGACTTTGCATTTGATGCGTGCTCCGTATTTTGTTGACGACACTTACGGTCAATATATTTGAAGCGAAAGCACGATATGGTCATTGGACTTCAGAATAAGCTCATCACGGTCACCACATACATTTTGTCGTGCTAACCAACATGTGGTTGGATGGTTAGAGGACAGTGGTTTCTCGAGCCCACCAAGGTTAAAGTCCCGGTGCTCGCATTTATCTTGTGTTAATTTCAGTATTTTCCGGCGACGTACGTTCAGTGGGAGGAGACGTTCCACTCGACTACGAGGCACCTATGGTGACTTCGTAAAATCTCAAGATCATATATGCTGTCCCACTCTCTCGAAGGTGCTCATAGGGGTAGGGTTCGCTTGTGTGCGCTTAAAGCGGTGAGTGCTTGCGCGTATATATGAGCCCTTGCGTCTGTATCGTGTTAAACAAGTAAAAAAATGATTATACGGTCACTGGCTCACCCGTACAACTCTGTATTTTGTTGATGACACAATCAATTGACTAGTCAAACGTTCCACGCGGCGCAACTAGTGTTGCACCATCGGGGCGCGTAACCGTGGGGCCCACCTGTCAGCCCGTATATGAAAGAAAGAAATGGTAGTTTGAGTCTGTACTGTGTTAATAAAAAAGGAGTACATTTTAGGGTGATCGTACGGTCACTGGCTCACCATACAGCTCCGTAATTTGTTGATAACACGATCAATTGACCAGTCAAACGGTCCACATTCAGCAGCGCACATTACCATAGGGCCCACCAGTCAGCGCTTATATGAAGGACAGAAATGGTAATAAATTAGTGGTCGGTGGGTATTCGAAGTCGTGAGACCTCTGGTTGGCAGTCACCGATGGTTGGGGGCGTTCATTGGGCGGTGGGGTGGGGATCCCCGGAGAAAAAGCTCGGCGGGGGGGGGGGGGGGGGGCAAGAGGGATGGCCGGTGCAGCAGCGGACTGGTGGTGGGGAGTGGTTTCGGGGAGGGCGGGCCGGCCGCGGGCGGCGGGGGCTGGCGGTTCGGCCGGTGGTGGCTGGCGGCCCAGGGGGGTGGAGTTTGATGATAAACTGGAGGCCCTTGATTTCGTATCCAACGGCTGGAAAATCTAATGACCAAAGATGAAAAAGTCAGTCGACTGACGTGTAGCCTCACCCCGCACGTACACATGCACGCACGCAAGACACGCATGCAAGACACACACGCATGTAGGTGTGCAACACTGACACGTACACACGCACGCATGCTGGCGTGCAACACTGACACGTACATATGCACTCACGAACACACGCACGTACGCACCCATGCATGCAACACTGAAACGTACCCTTGCGCGCACGCAACACTCGCAGGCCTGCATGCACACAACACACGACGCAAGACACACGTTCAACCTATACGTGCATGCACCCTTTGTTAAGGACATGGATTGTTACGGTATTAATCAATCTTATCTGTGATAAGCAGAACATTGATGTTTGCAGCGGTCTTTATGAATCACAACGTATCGAACGGGCTATCAACATAGTAGGCTTAGAGCGGGTACAATAGTACATAGTCAGCAGGCTATTAGCAGTTCCATGTCATCAAATTCATAGCTGGAAGAGAGAGAATAAAGAGAAAAGGAGGGAGCGGGCGCTTGAGCTATCGCCGGCTCGAGCGCAAGAAACAAGAAATCGAACATGCATGCAGCCGTGTGAGCCTGCGCGCCCCTCCTTTCCACCAATGAGCATGTGCCTTCTTTTCTTCTTTCACATGCAAGCATTAAATACCAGTAGCTAGTTTACAGCCCATCTATTATATTAGCTGGCTATTATAAAGGCTCCAAGTGACATGGCATTGGTATATAGCCAACAGCTGGCTTTCTTATTAACCATGCCCTTATCTACATGAAAAAGATGACATCACACTCAATGAACAATCATCGGTTTATGAAATGCCCGCTTCTGACCGGCCTGGCCACCAAAGGTTCCTCTGCTGTGCGCTGCCTACGTTGGGTCACTGACATGCAGACCATGCACCCAAAGAGCCCACACGTCAATGGAAGAACGGCGCGGTGTCCTAGGTCAGAGTCGAGGACGCCACTCCCGGCACGCCCGGCTGAACACGCCTCCGTGCCGCATTCAAATGCCTCCATGAAACCCGCCCGTGTGGAAGCCGAGAAACCCACTCTGGACACACGTCCGTTCATGACCGGGCCGGCGTTAAACGCAACGCCGGCCGAGCTCCTCCCGTCCGCCGTCTATTTAATCTCCAATTTAAACGAGGCAAAACTCCGGCCAAGAATCGCACACCTCCGCCGCTCTCCTATCTCCTCCACCATTTTGTCCACTCTTACAATGGCTTGCGAAGAGTAGTTATTCCGCATCCAAGCCAGCTGGGTAGCCCGCCGGATACGAGCTATGCAGCTCGCTGATCCACCTCCCTCCCCTCGCCCGACGGAGCCAGTTGCCGCCCCAAGCCGGTGTGCGGTTCAGCAACTCGCCGCTCCAGGCCAGCTCGACGAGGAGCAGTGCACAGGCGTCGTTGCTGCCGTCCATGCCGCCGCCTTGTACCGCGTCTCCCGTTTCTGTGGCCGAGACTCCCATGTCGGCGGCCGCGCCATGCAAGCAGCAACAGAAGCCGGGTGCGCGGAGTGCGGCGAGTCGGTGGCCAGCACCTCCACGTCCGCCGCCATCATCGAGGAGAAGTAGAACATGGGAGGCCGCCGCCGCTTGGGTCCCACGAAGGCCACCGTAGAGGCGACGCCGGTGTACACAGCAGGTGTCTTGCCGGATCCTTTTGTTGCGAGGACCTTCGTCGACCCCGCATGGGCTCCACAGAAGAGGGCAATGTTAGGATGAACTCGAGCCGGTGCCGGCCATGGCGAAGTAGTCGCCAATATTTTGGCTACCCCGGGCAAGATCCAAACAACCCTCCCAACAGATTCAAATCCCTCGTTCGCCGTGGAATTTTGCCATGTGTTGTTTTCATGGACTAGCAAGATCCCCGTGCATTGCACGGAACATCAAGATGCATTTTTTACAAACTCCCACATGCATGCAAGGGATAATTAATGTCCTCCTTTGCTAGTACCATGAGGCAAACACCATTAATATTGCATCGATTAGTGTTAGTGGCCTTGTATATCTGCAAATTGTAATTTTGATAGTGGCCCCTTGTATATAAAAATGGAGGGAGAAAGATGAGAGATAAGGTGAGGAGGAGTGGGGCGTGGTGGTGACTGGTGGTCAGACTGGGTGGAGGCATGGGGATGGACGGCGCATTATGTCTAGGTTTGTATCTCTCACACACACCCACGTAGGTGGGGGACGTGCACGAAGAGAAGAGGTGCACGCACGGCGCACGTACTCCCGTCTCTTTCCCAACCACGCCCGTGTGGGTACATGGTGGAGCTCATTTCTGTACGAAAAAGGCAGCCCATGTGGTAATTTGGCACGTGTACTGGTTGTCCACTTGGTGGAGGGAGGATCGTCTACCACGGGTGAACAAACAAATTGCGACTTGACGCGTTATGTTAAATTAAAAAAAGAGGCAAACCATGTGGGGCCTACCTTAGAGGCAAGGCTCTATACACTAGAGTACTTTTGATGTGTCCCGTCAACTCGCAGAACGAGGAGAAGCTTGCTTAGTACGCCGTCTCCCCCGCCCACGGGCGCGGTGGCTCGCAGGATGAGGTGAAGCTTGCTCCCTCGCCCACGCGCGCGGTGGCTCGCAGCAGGAGGAGAAAATTTTACTACTCCCTCCGTTTACTCCTCGTCCCTACTACGTACTTTGGTTAGTACTCCCTCCATTTACTTATACAAGGCCACTATAAAAAAATACATTTTGCATCTATACAAGGCCACAAATAGTAATCGAGACAAAAGTTACTACTCCCTCCTTTCCAGTTTATGGCTCAATTTCAAAATCTCTCCAACCAAGGTAGACGGTGAGTGGTCGAATTAATTTCATAGTTTGCACAAGTAATTAGTACGCTCATTTTTCTCAAGAAGTGTTGTTTACCGAGGCATTCGAATGCATGAATGACCACTAAATTTCCATGAACTTGTACATGCATTGGTTAGTTTCCACTTAACACTACTTGCGTCGGGTGATCTAACGCACCTCGAAATCCAACATGTAATGGTACTACTACTAGTATAGTAGAATTGAGACTTATCAAACGGAAAAACGAATGTTTTTTAGATGAGCCCTATAAACCCTAGTGGGTACGTACTCCGTAAAAACAGATTTTTCCAAAACTAAGTCGCTCCCTTTCATGAATTCTGTAGTATACTCCTCCGTCGACGCTCCCTTTCATGAATTCTGTACTTCCTGTCGCCGACATGTGGGACATATAGCAACCGGGTCGACGTGTCAAGCACCGAATAACAGTGCAGAACAGCAGGGGGGACGCACCCCACTCATACCGGCCCATTAGTAGTAATGAGCAATGAGACATCAAATCACAATGCCGCACTTTCCTAGACGGACGAAGCAACCATTATTTCACACTTCGGTTCGCCATCATCTCAAACCACGTACTGAAGGAAATATGCCCTAGAGGCAATAATAAAGTTATTATTTATTTCCTTATATCATGATAAATGTTTATTATTCATGCTAGAATTGTATTATCCGTAAACATAATACTTGTGTGAATACATAGACAAACTAAACGTCACTAGTATGCCTCTACTTGACTAGCTCGTTAATCGAAGATGGTTATGTTTCCTAACCATAGACATGTGTTGTCATTTGATTAACGGAATCACATCATTAGGATAATGATGTGATTGACATGACCCATTCCATTAGCTTAGCACCCGATCGTTTAGTATGTTGCTATTGCTTTCTTCACGACTTATACATGTTCCTATGACTATGAGATCATGCAACTCCCGTTTGCCGGAGGGACACTTTGTGTGCTACCAAATGTCACAACGTAACTGGGTGATTATAAAGGAGCTCTACAAGTGTCTCCAAAGGTACATGTTGGGTTGGCGTATTTCGAGATTAGGATTTGTCACTCCGATTGTCAGAGAGGTATGTCTGGGCCCTCTCGGTAATGCACATCACTTAAGCCTTGCAAGCATTGCAACTAATGAGTTAGTTGCGAGATGATGTATTACAGAACGAGTAAAGATACTTGCCAGTAACGAGATTGAACTAGGTATTGAGATACCGATGATCGAATCTCGGGCAAGTAACATATCGATGACAAAGGGAACAACGTATGTTGTTATTCGGTCTGACCGATAAAGATCTTCGTAGAATATGTAGGAGCCAATATGAGCATCCAGGTTCCACTATTGGTTATTGACCGGAGATGTGTCTCGGTCATGTCTACATTGTTCTCAAACCCGTAGGGTCCGCACGCTTAACGTTACGATGATAGTTTCATTATGCGTTTATATTTTTTGATGTACCGAAGTTTGTTCGGAGTCCCGGATGTGATCACGGACATGACGAGGAGTCTCGAAATGGTCGAGACATAAAGATTGATATATTGGACGGCTATATTCAGACACCGGAAGTGTTCCGGGTGATTTCGGAGAAAACCGGAGTGCCGGAGGGTTACCGGAACCCCCCGGGAGAAGAAATGGGCCTTATGGGCCCTAGTGGAGAGAGAGATGCGGCCAGGGTGGGCCGCCCCCCCTCCCCTTCTGGTCCGAATTGGACTAGGAGAGGGGGGGGCAGCGCCCCCCTTTCCTTCTCCCTCTCGGAGTAGGAAAGAGGGGAGTCCTACTCCTACTAGGAGGAGGACTCCTCCTCCTTGGCGCGCCCACAAGGGCCGGCCGGCCTCCCCCCTTGCTCCTTTATATACGGGGGCAGGGGGCACCTCTAGATACAGAAGTTGATCTTCGTGATCGTTCTCTTAGCCGTATGCGGTGCCCCCCTCCACCATACTCCTCGATAATATTGCAGCGGTGCTTAGGCGAAGCCCTGTGACGGTAGAACATCAAGATCGTCACCACGCCATCGTGTTGACAGAACTCTTCCCCGACACTTTGCTGGATCGGAGTCCGGGGATCGTCATCGAGCTGAACGTGTGCAAGAACTCGGAGGTGCCGTAGTTTCGGTGCTTGATCGGTCGGGCCGTGAAGACGTACGACTATATCAACCACGTTATCATAACGCTTCCGCTATCGGTCTACGAGGGTACGTAGACAACACTCTCCCCTCTCGTTGCTATGCATCACCATGATCTTGCGTGTGCGTAGGAATTTTTTTGAAATTACTACGTTCCCCAACAGTGGTATCAGAGCCTAGGTTTTATGTGTTGATGTTATATGCACGAGTAGAACACAAGTGAGTTGTGGGCGATATAAGTCATACTGCTTACCAGCATGTCATACTTTGGTTCAGCGGTATTGTTGGATGTAGCGGCCCGGACCGACATTACGCGTACGCTTACGCGAGACTGGTTCTACCGCCGTGCTTTGCACACAGGTGGCTGGCGGGTGTCAGTTTCTCCAACTTTAGTTGAACCGAGTGTGGCTACGCCCGGTCCTTGCGAAGGTTAAAACAACACCAACTTGACAAACTATCTTTGTGGTTTTGATGCGTAGGTAAGATTGGTTATTGCTTAAGCCCGTAGCAGCCACGTAAAACTTGCAACAAACAAAGTAGAGGACGTCTAACTTGTTTTTGCAGGGCATGTTGTGATGTGATATGGTCAAGACATGATGCTTAAATTTTATTGTATGAGATGATCATGTTTTGTAACCGAGTTATCAGCAACTGGCAGGAGCCACATGGTTGTCACTTTATTGTATGCAATGCAATCGCCCTGTAATGCTTTACTTTATCACTAAGCGGTAGTGATAGTCGTAGAAGCATAAGATTGGCGAGACGACAACTTTGCTACGATGGAGATCAAGGTGTCGCGCTGGTGACGATGGTGATCATGACGGTGCTTCGAAGATGGAGATCACAAGCACAAGAGATGATGGCTATATCATATCACTTATATTGATTGCATGTGATGTTTATCTTTTATGCATCTTATCTTGCTTTGATTGACGGTAGCATTTTAAGATGATCTCTCACTAATTATCAAGAAGTGTTCTCCCTGAGTATGCACCATTGTGAAAGTTCTTCGTGCTGAGACACCACGTGATGATCGGGTGTGATAGGCTCTACGTTCAAATACAACGGGTGCAAAACAGTTGCACACGTAGAATACTCAGGTTATACTTGACGAGCCAAGCATATACAGATATGGCCTCAGAACACAGAGAACGAAAGGTCGAGCGTGAATCATATAGTAGATATGATCAACATAGTGATGTTCACCAATGAAACTAATCCATCTCACGTGATGATCGGACATGGTTTATTTGATTTGGATCACGTGATCACTTAGAGGATTAGAGGGATGTCTATCTAAGTGGGAGTTCTTTAGTAATATGATTAATTGAACTTAAATTTATCATGAACTTAGTACCTGATAGTATCTTGCTTGTTTATGTTTGATTGTAGATAGATGGCCCATGCTGTTGTTCTGTTGAATTTTAATGCGTTCCTTGAGAAAGAAAAGTTGAAAGATGATGGTAGCAATTACACGGACTGGGTCCGTAACTTGAGGATTATCCTCATTGCTGCATAGAAAAGTTACGTCCTGGAAGCACCGCTGTGTGCCAGGCCTGCTGCTGATGCAACTGACGACGTTAAGAACGTCTGGCAGAGCAACGCTGATGACTACTCGATAGTTCAGTGTGCCATGCTTTACGGCTTAGAATCGGGTCTTCAACGACGTTTTGAACGTCATGGAGCATATGAGATGTTCCAAGAGTTGAAGTTAATATTTCAAGCAAATGCCTGGATTGAGAGATATGAAGTCTCCAATAAGTTCTATAGCTGCAAGATGGAGGAGAACAGTTCTGTCAGTGAGCATATACTCAAAATGTCTGGGTATAATAATCACTTGATTCAATTGGGAGTTAATCTTCCGGATGATTGCGTCATTGACAGAATTCTCCAATCACTTCCACCTAGTTACAAGAGCTTCATGATGAACTATAATATGCAAGGGATGGATAAGACAATTCCCGAGCTCTTCGCAATGCTGAAAGCTGCGGAGGTAGAAATCAAGAAGGAGCATCAAGTGTTGATGGTCAACAAGACCACTAGTTTCAAGAAAAAGGGCAAAGGGAAGAAGAAGGGGAACTTCAAGAAGAACAGCAAGCAAGTTGCTGCTCAGGAGAAGAAACCCAAATCTGGACCTAAGCCTAAAACTGAGTGCTTCTACTGCAAGCAGACTGGTCACTGGAAGCGGAACTGCCCTAAGTATTTGGCGGATAAGAAGGATGGCAAGGTGAACAAAGGTATATGTGATATACATGTTATTGATGTGTACCTTACTAATGCTCGCAGTAGCACCTGGGTATTTGATACTGGTTCTGTTGCTAATATTTGCAACTTGAAACAGGGACTACGGATTAAGCGAAGATTGGCTAAGGACGAGGTGACGATGCGCGTGGGAAATGGTTCCAAAGTCGATGTGATCACGGTCGGCACGCTACCTCTACATCTACCTTCGGGATTAGTATTAGACCTAAATAATTGTTATTTGGTGCCAGCGTTGAGCATGAACATTATATCTGGATCTTGTTTGATGCGAGACGGTTATTCATTTAAATCAGAGAATAATGGGTGTTCTATTTATATGAGTAATATCTTTTATGGTCATGCACCCTTGAAGAATGGTCTATTCTTATTAAATATCGACAGTAGTGACACACATATTCATAATGTTGAAACCAAAATATGCAGAGTTGATAATGATAGTGCAACTTATTTGTGGCACTGTCGTTTAGGTCATATTGGTGTAAAGCGCATGAAGAAACTCCATACTGATGGGCTTTTGGAACCACTTGATTATGAATCACTTGGTACTTGCGAACCGTGCCTTATGGGCAAGATGACCAAAACGCCGTTCTCCGGTACTATGGAGAGAGCAACAGATTTGTTGGAAATCATACATACAGATATATGTGGTCCGATGAATGTTGAGGCTCGTGGCGGATATCATTATTTTCCCACCTTCACAGATGACTTAAGCAGATAGGGGTATATCTACTTAATGAAACATAAGTCTGAAACATTTGAAAAGTTCAAAGAATTTTAGAGTGAAGTTAAAAATCATCGTAACAAGAAAATAAAGTTTCTACGATCTGATCGTGGAGGAGAATATTTGAGTTACAAGTTTGGTGCACATTTGAAACAATGCGGAATAGTTTCGCAACTCACGCCACCCAGAACACCACAGCGTAATGGTGTGTCCGAACATCGTAATCGTACTTTATTAGATATGGTGTGATCTATGATGTCTCTTACTGATTTACCGCTATCGTTTTGGGGTTATGCTTTAGAGACGGCCGCATTCACGTTAAATAGGGCACCATCAAAATCCGTTGAGACGATGCCTTATGAACTATGGTTTGGCAAGAAACCAAAGTGGTCGTTTCTTAAAGTTTAGGGCTGTGATACTTATGGGAAAAAGCTTCAACCTAATAAGCTCGAACCCAAATCGGAGAAATGTGTCTTCACAGGATATCCAAAGGAAACTATTGGATACACCTTCTATCACAGATCCGAAGGCAAGACTTTTGTTGCTAAATCCGGAAACTCTCTAGAGAAGGAGTTTCTCTCGAAAGAAGTGAGTGGGAGGAAAGTAGAACTTGATGAGGTAACTGTACCTGCTCCCTTATTGGAAAGTAGTACATCACAGAAACCGGTTTCTATGACACCTACACCAATTAGTGAGGAAGCTAATGATGATCATGAAACTTCAGAACAAGTTACTACTGAACCTCGTAGATCAACCAGAGTAAGATCCGCACCAGAGTGGTACGGTAATCATGTTCTGGAAGTCATGCTACTAGATCATGATGAACCTACGAACTATGAAGAAGCGATGGTGAGCCCAGATTCCGCAAAATGGCTTGAAGCCATGAAATCTGAGATGGGATCCATGTATGAGAACAAAGTGTGGACTTTGGTTGACTTGCCCAATGATCGGCAAGCAATTGAGAATAAATGGATCTTCAAGAAGAAGACTGACGCTGACGGTAATGTTACTGTCTACAAAGCTCGACTTGTCGCAAAAGGTTTTCGACAAGTTCAAGGGACTGACTACGATGAGACCTTCTCACCCGTAGTGATGCTTAAGTCTGTCCGAATCATGTTAGCGATTGCCGCATTTTATGATTATGAAATTTGGCAGATGGATGTCAAAACTGCATTCCTGAATGGATTTCTGGAAGAAGAGTTGTATATGATGTAGCCGGAAGGTTTGGTCGATCCAAAGGGAGCTAACAAAGTGTGCAAGCTCCAGCGATCCATTTATGGACTGGTGCAAGCCTCTCGGAGTTGGAATAAACGCTTTGATAGTGTGATCAAAGCATTTGGTTTTGTACAGACTTTTGGAGAAGCCTGTATTTACAAGAAAGTGAGTGGGAGCTCTGTAGCATTTCTGATATTATATGTAGATGACATATTACTAATCGAAAATGATATATAATTTCTAGATAGCATAAAGGGATACTTGAATAAGAGTTTTTCAATGAAAGACCTCGGTGAAGCTGCTTACATATTGTGCATTAAGATCAATAGAGATAGATCAAAACGCTTAATTGAACTTTCACAAAGCACATACCTTGACAAAGTTTTGAAGAAGTTCAAAATGGATCAGGCAAAGAAAGGATTCTTGCCTGTGTTACAAGGTGTGAAGTTGAGTAAGACTCAATGCCCGACCACTGCAGAAGATAGAGAGAAAATGAAAGATGTTCCCTATGCTTCAGCCATAGGCTCTATCATGTATGCAATGCTGTGTACCAGACCTGATGTGTGTCTTGCTATAAGTCTAGCAGGGAGGTACCAAAGTAATCCAGGAATGGACCACTGGACAGCGGTCAAGAACATCCTGAAATACCTGAAAAGGATTAAGGATATGTTTCTCGTATATGGAGGTGACAAAGAGCTCATCATAAATGGTTACGTTGATGCAAGCTTTGACACTGATCCGGACGATTCTAAATAGCAAACCGGATACGTGTTTACATTAAACGGTGGAGCTGTCAGTTGGTGCAGTTCTAAACAAAGTGTTGTGGCGGGATCTACATGTGAAGCGGAGTACATAGCTGCTTCAGAAGCAGCAAATGAAGGAGTCTGGATGAAGGAGTTCATATCTGATCTAGGTGTCATACCTAGTGCATCGGGTCCAATGAAAATCTTTTGTGACAATACTGGTGCAATTACCTTAGCAAAGGAATCCAGATTTCACAAGAGAACCAAGCACATCAAGAGACGCTTCAATTCCATCCGGGATCTAGTCCAGGTGGGAGACATAGAGATTTGCAAGATACATACGGATCTGAATGTAGCAGACCCGTTGACTAAGCCTCTACCACGAGCAAAACATGATCAGCACCGAAGCTCCATGGGTGTTAGAATCATTACTGTGTAATCTAGATTCTTGACTCTAGTGCAAGTGGGAGACTGAAGGAAATATGCCCTAGAGGCAATAATAAAGTTATTATTTATTTCCTTATATCATGATAAATGTTTATTATTCATGCTAGAATTGTATTATCGAAACATAGTACTTGTGTGAATACATAGACAAACTAAACGTCACTAGTATGCCTCTACTTGACTAGCTCGTTAATCGAAGATGGTTATGTTTCATAACCATAGACATGTGTTGTCATTTGATTAGCGGGATCACATCATTAGGAGAATGATGTGATTGACATGACCCATTCCATTAGCTTAGCACCCGATCGTTTAGTATGTTGCTATTGCTTTCTTCATGACTTATACATGTTCCTATGACTATGAGATTATGCAACTCCCGTTTGCCGGAGAAACACTTTGTGTGCTACCAAATGTCACAATGTAACTGGGTGATTATAAAGGAGCTCTACAGGTGTCTCCAAAGGTACATGTTGGGTTGGCGTATTTCGAGATTAGGATTTGTCACTCCGATTGTCAGAGAGGTATCTCTGGGCCCTCTCGGTAATGCATATCACTTAAGCCTTGCAAGCATTGCAACTAATGAGTTAGTTGCAAGATGATGTATTACAGAACGTGTAAAGAGACTTGCCAGTAACGAGATTGAACTAGGTATTGAGATACCGACGATCGAATCTCGGGCAAGTAACATACCAATGACAAAGGGAACAACGTATGTTGTTATGCGGTCTGACCGATAAAGATCTTCGTAGAATATGTAGGAGCCAATATGAGCATCCAGGTTCCGCTATTGGTTATTGACCGGAGACGTGTCTCGGTCATGTCTACATTGTTCTCGAACCCATAGGGTCCGCACACTTAATGTTACGATGACAGTTTCATTATGAGTTTATATATTTTGATGTACCAAAGTTTGTTCGGAGTCCCGGATGTGATCACGGACATGATGATTGATATATTGGACGGCTATATTCGGACACCGAAAGTGTTTCGGGTGAGTTCGGAGAAAACCGGAGTGCCGGAGGGTTACCGGACCCCCCCCCCCAGGAAAAGTAATGAGCCTTATGGGCCCTAGTGGATAGAGAGAGGGGCGGCCAAGGTGGGCCGCGTGCCCCCTCCCCCTTTGGTCCGAATTGGACTAGGAGAGGGGGGCGGCGCCCCCCTTTCCTTCTCCCTCTTCCCCTTCGTCCTACTCCTACTAGGAGGAGGACTCCTCTTCCTTGGCGCGCCCGCAAGGGCCGGCTGGCCTCCCCCCTTGCTCCTTTATATACGGGGGCAGGGGGCACCTCTAGATACAGAAGTTGATCTTCGTGATCGTTCTCTTAGCCGTGTGCGGTGCCCCCCTCCACCATACTCCTCGATAATATTGTAGTGGTGCTTAGGCGAAGCCCTGTGACGGTAGAACATCAAGATCGTCACCACGCCGTCGTGTTGACAGAACTCTTCCCCGACACTTTGCTGGATCGGAGTCCGGGGATCATCATCGAGCTGAACGTGTGCAAGAACTCGGAGGTGCCGTAGTTTCGGTGCTTGATCGGTCGGGCCGTGAAGACGTACGACTACATCAACCGCATTATCATAACGCTTCCGCTGTCGGTCTACGAGGGTACATAGACAACACTCTCCCCTCTCGTTGCTATGCATCACCATGATCTTGCGTGTGCGTAGGAATTTTTTTGAAATTACTACGTTCCCCAACACGTACTCCCTCCATCTAGGTGTGTAAGTCATCTTACGAAAACCAAATAATCCCAAAACACTTAGGCGCGGTGCATTAACTTCTACCTCGTTTCTTGTTTCTTGACATATCAACCAATAAGAGATGTGGGTGTGCATGCTTTTAATGACTTGAGACTACCAAACACGACATGCGGTGGTTAGTTCATTGCATGTAATGCTATTAATTAGCAAATAAACATTATGTTCTCTCGTTTTCCCCTCCTCCTTGGTCACGGTGCACAACCTAAGATGACTTATTCACCTAGACAGAGGGGGTACTAGTATTGCTTCTGCCTCAAGAGGGACACGCGCATCGCCTTGGTACATCATGACACGTGGGACCGCATGATAGGCCATGCTCCCCCGCCGATCGCTCGGTAAAATCACCTCATTTTTACTATACTTCCTCTGTATCGGTTTACTACATGGCATGCACGTCGTTCTAGGTTGAGAATTTAACTGGCTATATATGTGATGAATAGTACTCTAGCCTTTTAAAAATGTATACTTTTGTACAGTAGTACTATCGATGGATTGCACCATGGAGCAAAAATTGAAATTAAAAAAAAGCTGGTACATATAGAGAATGCTCGTCGCCAAATTATGCATATAGTACTATTAAAAAAGCTAGTACGTGCTTAATTGGGGTGCTAAATGATGAAGCTATGTACCTAGGGTAGGGGCATGGACCTGTCCTAAGTGCCCTACCCAAGGACATCCCTAGAAGAAGTTGCCTTTCAATCGACTTGGAGGTATCCCACTCGACGGATTCAAGACACTCGACCATGACGCTATCACTCGACCACGAAGCAAAGCACTCGACTGCAAGGAGTTCTAAAGCCACTCCGCGCACAAATGGTCGGTCATTACGTAGCTCTTATGGTCATTATAGCACTTTACTAGGGGCGTTACCAGTAACGCCCAGCCATAATGTACTTTAAACCCTGCATTACTGAGGGCTGGAGGGGCCTGGCAAACTCTATATAAGCCACCCCCCTCCTCAGTATCAAGGGTTCGCACCCCTGTTATCCTTACACGCATAATCCAGTCGACCGCCTACGGGCACCGAGACGTAGGGTTGTTACTTCCTCCGAGAAGGGCCTGAACTCGTAAACCTTGTGTTCTTACAACTCCTACATAGCTAAGATCTAGCCTCTCCATACTTACCCCCCTACATCACTGTTAGACATAGAACCACGACAGTTGGCGCCCACCGTGGGGCAGGAATCTTAGCGCTTAATTGTAGGAGTTGCGATTTTTCCGATCTCCTTGATCATGGTTTCGTGCGGAGCTTTGGTGGAGGGCCGCGAGATCCGTCTTGGCGCGCTCACGTTCATCGCCGACGACTCCGCTTGGCTTCAGGAGGCTCCACTCGACATCGACGCGCTCCCCGTCCGCGGGGCGACGCACTTCCGCGCATGTGTTCGTGGCGTCCTCTTGCGGCAGCTGTTGACCCAGTATCGGACGGCTCCCGTGTCGTATCCCCACCTTGTCTCTCGCCGGCGAGAGCGCTCTAGTCGATCGAGACTTCAGAGGTGGGTGAGGCATGTGGTGGCTTGCCAGTCGGCCACCCCACAAGTCGCGGCAATCGAGCCCGACGAATCTCTCTACGGCCTGTTCGACCTGTCGACTGGCTCTGCAGAGACCACATCCGAATGCGAAAGCAGTGACCCTGCGGCGGAGGTTCTGGCAATTGATGGGGCACGCAGCCCTCCTGGTTTTCCCCGTACCGACGGAGGCGCGGGTGGGGGCGACCCATCGCATCCCCACGAAGAGTATCTCCCCGAGCCTCTCACGTCGTTGCAGCGAGAGGAGCTTCGCCGCTGGAACATGGATGCACTCCACACTCCTATCGCTGGAGAAACCCCCGAGGCCCGAGCCTTGGAGGACGCGCGCTTGGCTAACTTGGCCGAGTGCACTCGACTGGAGAATCTCCAGCGAGTACTCGACGAGAAAGCGTGTCAGCGGGCCCCCAAGTCCAGTCGACGTCAGCTCTTCCCGCCTACGCAGGTATATCGAACTCCAGTTCAGAATTTGGCAGCCGCGGCCCGAATAGCGGAATCAATTCAGCCCTCCCAGTCAGAGGCTGGCAGGGGCTTGTTGCAAATCAGGGCGTTGCTCCGGGCAGCGGGAAACTAGAATTCTGCTGTTTCTCAGTCACGGAATAGGATCCACAGTCGGTCCGTTGCAGCGGATACAGTGCAGTCGGCTCACAGCCAAAGATCGCCCTCGAGGCGTGAGGGACGTGGAGACCGACACGATCAGTACAGAAGAAATGAGCAGTATGATCACCGATTCGATCGTGATGATCGACGTCGAGTGCCGACCCCTCCCCCGAGGAGTGGGTCATATGCGCCTCAACAGCAGGATGACAGACGCCCTCATAGTGTTGGGCGGAGGATCCCAGTCGACCCCAGGGAACCAGGCTTTAATGCGAGATCCATCCTCGTTCAAAGTTTGGTCGACAGGAATAGAGCTCACCGAGAAGGCCACGACAGAGATGTGCCTACCAGCAGCAGAGTACATGTTTCAGGGCCAGAGTGTTTCAGTCGAGCCATCAGAGCCATAGTGATTCCTCCCAATTTCAGGTTGGCGACTGGAGTCGGCAAGTTCACTGGTGAGTCTAAGCCTGACACTTGGCTCGAAGATTACCGAGTGGCTGCCCAGATTGGCGGTGGCAACGATGAGGTGGCTATGAAGCATTTGCCTCTCCTGTTAGAGGGCTCAGCCAGAGCGTGGCTGAATCAGTTAGCACCCAGCAACATCTACACTTGGGAGGACCTCTCCCGAGTGATTGTCACAACCTTTGAAGGAACATGCAAGCGACCGGCCGGCCTTACAGAATTGCGGTCTTGCGTGCAAAAACCGAATGAAACTCTGAGGGATTACATCCAGAGGTGGATCACTTTGCATCACACAGTTGAGAATGTACCAGATCATCAAGCAGTTTGTGCCTTTAAAGAAGGTGTTAAGAACAGAGAATTGAATCTGAAGTTCGGTCGGACCGGAGAAATGTCTCTGAATCGGATGATGGAGATTGCCACCAAATACGCTAATGGTGAAGATGAAGATCAACTCCGGAGTGGCAAGCAGAAGGCAGTCGCCCAGGAAACCGGAGGCAATTCCAGTCGGAAACAGAAGTGGAAGGCCGAGCCGGCCGCTCCTGGGGAGGCCCTGACCATAACTCAGGGAAAATTCGAGGGAAAACCCAAGGGGCCTTGGAACCCCAAGAAAGTGAAGGATCAAGATGGAAATTATCTTTTGGATCTGCCATGCCACATTCACACCAAGAAAGATGAAGAGGGCTCATTTACCCAAAGCATACCACTCGACAGTGTCGGCTCCTGATCCAGCAGTTTCAGGGCAAACAGTCCAAAGACAAGGAAAAAGAGTCGGACAAAGTTGAGGACAAGGAGGATAGTGACGATGGATACCCCCAAGTCAATTCCACCTTGATGATTTTTGCTGATGTTGAAAGCAAAAGTCGACTGAAAGTCATTAACCGTGAGGTGAATATGGTTGCCCCGGCAACACCCAGTTATCTGAAGTGGTCTTAGACTGCCATCACATTCAACCAGTCCGACCACCCCACGCACATTGCCACCCCTAGGAGTCAAGCTTTGGTGGTCGACCCAGTTGTCGAAGGCACTCGACTGACCAAAGTCCTGATGGATGGTGGCAATGGCCTGAACATTCTGTATGCAGAAACGTTGAAAGGGATGGGCATTCCGATGTCCAGGCTCAGTACCAGTAACATGAGCTTCCATGGAGTCATTCCCGGGAAGAAAGCCGAGTCACTCGGCCACATTGCTCTTGATGTGGTTTTCGGTGATTCGAAGAATTACCGCAAGGAAAAGTTGACATTCGAGGTTGTGGACTTCCAAAGTGCTTATCATGCTATTTTGGGCCAGCCAGCTTATGCACGCTTCATGGCTCGACCGTGTTATGTGTATCTCAAATTGAAGATGCCTGGCCCCAGAGGTGTGATCACTGTTACAGGCAATCGGAAGAAAGCAGAAGAGTGTTTTCAGAAGGGCTCAAAAATTGCCGACGCCCAGATGGCAGTGGTCGAGTTGCAAGAGTACCAGAAGACTGCATATCCGAGTGAATTTCTACAAGCCAAGAAGCCTGCTTTAGAGTCAGCATTTCAGTCGTCCGGCGAAACGAAGCCAGTTCACATTCACCCGGCCGATCCCAATGCAGCTCCGACTGACATCTCAATGACGCTCGATTCCAAATAGGAAGAAGCGCTCATATAGTTCCTCCGTGAGAACTGGGACATCTTCGCATGGAAGCCTTCTGACATGCCTGGAGTTCCCAGGGGACTGGCTGAGCACTGTCTACGAGTCGACCCAAAAGTTAAGCCGGTGAAGGAACATCTTCGACGGCCCGCCGTCCAGAAGAGGAAAGATATTGGCGAAGAGGTGGCTCGACTCTTAGCAGCAGAATTCATCAGAGAGATTTACCACTCCGAGTGGCTCGCCAATGTTGTCATGGTCCCCAAGAAGGACATGTCACTTCGCATGTGCATTGACTTTAAACATATCAATCGGGCCTGCCCGAAAGATCATATCCCTCTCCCCCGCATCGACCAAATAGTCGACTCGACCGCGGGGTGTGAGCGTTTGTCTTTTCTGGACGCCTATTCAGGGTACCATCAGATCCGTCTGTATGGAACCGGCGAGATCAAAACAGCTTTCATCACTCCGTTCGGGTGCTTCTGTTATGTCACCATGCCCTTCGGCCTCAAGAATGCTGGAGCCACGTTCATGATGATGATTCAAAAGTGTTTGCTCACTCAGATCAGTCGGAACGTGGAAGCATACATGGATGATATTGTGGTCAAGTCACGGAAAGGTTCCGACCTACTGACTGACCTTGCTGAAACCTTTGCCAATCTCAGGAGGTATGATATCAAGCTCAATCCATCAAAGTGCACATTCGGAGTTCCAGGTGGAAAGTTACTCGGTTTTCTCGTTTCCGAACGAGGAATCGACGCCAATCCTGAAAAAGTTGGCACCATACTCCGGATGAAGCGTCTTGTGCGTGTGCACGATGTCCAGAAGCTTACAGGTTGCTTGGCCGCTCTAAGTCGATTCATTTCTCGTCTCGGTGAAAAGGCGTTGCCTCTTTACCGACTGATGAAGAAGTCTGACAAGTTCGAGTGGACTCCAGAAGCTGATGCAGTGTTTGCAGACCTCAAAGCTCTGCTCTCCACCCAGCCGGTGCTTGCTGCTCCAATCAGTAAAGAGCCTCTGCTGCTTTACATTGCAGCCACGGGACAAGTTGTCAGTACAGTACTTACGGTCGAGCGGGAAGAAGAAGGAAAGGCCTTCAGAGTTCAGCGCCCAGTATATTATGTGTCTGAAGTTTTGACTCCTTCAAAGCAAAGATATCCTCATTACCAGAAGCTTGTATATGGGATCTATATGACCACGAAGAAGGTTGCGCATTATTTCTCTGACCACTCCATTACAGTCGTCAGCGACGCCCCACTGTCAGAGATTCTGCACAACAGAGATGCAACTGGTCGAGTGGCAAAGTGGGCGATTGAACTCCTTCCCTTAGATATCAAGTTTGAAGCAAAGAAGGCTATCAAGTCCCAAGCAATTGCAGATTTCATCGCCGAGTGGATTGAACAGCAGCTTCCGACTCAAGTTCACTCGGAGCACTGGACCATGTTCTTCGATGGATCTAAGATGCTGAATGGTTCTGGTGCTGGGGTAGTACTGGTCTCCCCCCGAGGAGATAAGCTCACATACGTTCTCCAGATTCACTTTGATTCCTCCAATAATGAAGCAGAATATGAAGCACTTTTGTATGGGTTGCGCATGGCCATTTCACTCGGCGTCCGTCGCCTCATGGTCTATGGCGACTCAGATCTGGTAGTTAATCAGGTGATGAAGGAGTGGGACGTCAGAAGTCCAGCTATGACTGGCTACTTCAACGCAGTGAGAAAGTTGGAAAATAAATATGAGGGGTTAGAGATTCATCACATCCCCCGACTGTAAAATCAAGCAGCTGATGATCTGGCAAAGATAGGCTCCAAGAGGGAAGCCATTCCCAGCAATGTGTTTTTGGAGCACATTCACTCGCCGTCAGTCCAGAAGGATCCTTTTACAGAAGAAGCCCCGCAGCCGAAAAGCGCCACAGATCCGACTGAAGTCGAAATTCCTGCCGTGGTCGACCTAATCATGGAAGTCTTGGCAATCACTCCCGACTGGACGATACCGTACATTGCATATATCTTGAGGAAAGAACTCCCAGAGGACGAGGAAGAGGCTTGACAGATCGTCCGTCGATCCAAAGCCTTCACAGTCATAAAGGGACAGTTGTATAGAGAAAGCGCGACTGGAATCGGTCAGAAGTGTATAATGCCAGAAGAGGGTCAGATAATCCTTGATGATATCCACTCGGGGACATGTGGTCACCATGCGTCCTCTCGGACCATTCTGGCTAAAGCATACCGAGCGGGTTTTTACTGGCCCAGAGCAAATGAAATGGCGAAAGAGATAGTCGACAAGTGTGAAGGCTGCCAGTTCTACTCCAACATGTCGCACAAGCCAGCATTAGCCCTGAAGACCATTCCACTCGTCTGGCCCTTCGCTGTTTGGGGACTGGACATGGTTGGACCTCTGAGAACAGGCAGGAGCGGATTCACACATGTGCTTGTGGCAGTCGACAAGTTTACCAAATGGATTGAAGCTAAGCCTATCAAGAATCTTGATGCTAGCACTGCTATCAGTTTCGTCAGGGAGTTAACATTCAGATATGGGGTCCCGCATAGCATCATCACTGACAACGGGTCAAACTTCAATTCTGAAAAGTTCAGAGCTTTTTGCGCCTCTCAAGGCACACGAGTCGACTACGCGCCGGTCGCACATCCCCAGTCGAATGGACAAGCTGAAAGGGCAAATGGTCTGATTCTCAAAGGACTAAAGCCTCGACTGATGTGTGATCTCAAGCACGCAGCAGGCGCTTGGGTCGATGAGCTTCCGTCAGTTCTGTGGGGATTGAGGACCACCCCGAACCGTTCGACTGGAAGAACTCCGTTCTTTCTGGTTTACGGAGCCGAAGCAGTTCTGCCGAGTGATCTACTTCACAATGCGCCCTGAGTCGAGCTTTATACCGAAGATGAAGCAGAGCAAGCCCGGCAAGACGCAGTCGACCTCCTAGAGGAGGAGAGGGAAATGGCTATGATCAGATCGACCATTTATCAGCAAGACTTGCGTCGATTTCATGCCAGAAATGTGAAGAGTCGAGCCTTCCAAGAAGGAGATTTGGTCCTCCGAGTGGATCAACAGAAACCACACAAACTTGCTCCTACTTGGGAAGGTCCCTTCATCGTCACCAGAGTCCTCCACAATGGAGCATATCACCTCTACAATGTTGATTGCCAGATCGACGAGCCACGAGCTTGGAATGCGGAACTACTCCGCCCATTTTACACTTGAATTCTCACTCGGATGAGATGTAATAAGAAAAACTTATGTAGTTTATTTTTATCAAAGACAAGAGTGTTCCAATTTCTCCTGTAATTGCTGTCACTTTTGTTTGCATATGAAATCCCGCAGTGGGTGACTTAGCTGCGAATCCATTTCGCCTAAGTTTGCAAGAAAAATCCTACCGAGTGGTGAGCCAGACTCCCACTTGGGGGCTTAGCTGCAGCCCAGTGCTTGCCTAAGTGTATAAAAATCCTACCGAGTGGTGAGCCAGACTCCCACTCGGGGGCTTAGCTGCAGCCCAGTGCTTGCCTAAGTGTATAAAAATCCTACCGAGTGGTGAGCCAGACTCCCACTCGGGGGCTTAGCTGCAATCCAAGTACTCGCCTAAGTGTTTAAAAATCCTACCGAGTGGTGAGCCAGACTCCCACTCGGGGGCTTAGCTGCAGCCCAGTGCTCGCCTAAGTTTTATAAATCCTACCGAGTGGAGAGCAAACCTCCCACTCGGGGGCTTAGTTGCAGTCCAAGTACTCGCCTAAGTGTTTAAAAATCCTACCGAGTGGAGAGAAAACCTCCCACTTGGAGGCTTAGCTGCAGCCCAGTGCCCGCCTAAGTGTTTAAAAATCCTACCGAGTGGAGAGCAAGACTCCCACTCGGGGGCTTAGCTGCAGTCCAAGTACTCGCCTAAGTGTTTAAAAATCCTACCGACTGGTGAGCCAGACTCCCACCCGGGGGCTTAGCTGCAGCCCAGTGCTCGCCTAAGTTTTAAAAATCCTACCGAGTGGAGAGCAAACCTCTCACTAGGGGGCTTAGCTGCAGTCCAAGTACTCGCCTAAGTGTTTAAAAATCCTACCGAGTGGAGAGCAAACCTCCCACTCGGAGGCTTAGCTGCAGCCCAGTGCTCGCCTAAGTGTTTAAAAATCCTACCGAGTGGAGTGCAAACCTCCCACTCGGGGGCTTCGCTGCAGTCCAAGTACTCGCCTAAGTTTAAAAAATCCTACCGAGTGGAGAGCAAACCTCCCACTCAGAGGCTTAGCTGCAGCCTAGTGCCCGCCTAAGTGTTTAAAAATCCTACCGAGTGGAGAACAAACCTCCCACTCGGGGGCTTAGCTGCAGCCCAGTGCTCGCCTAAGTTTGAAAAATTCTACCGAGTGGAGAGCAAACCTCCCACTCGGGAGCTTAGCTGCAGCCCAGTGCTCGCCTAAGTATGGAACACATCCCGATCCGCAAGGACAGCAAGATGCGAATCGACTGTTACCCTCCTTCGGAGCTGCACCACAAATACGAGGTTATTTCGAGTGAAGATCAAGTTCCACTCGACAGATAATTCATGAAGATATTCGACGATAAATATAGTTCAGATAAGACCCAAAGGTCCCAGACCTCAGATCAAAGTACTCGAGCCCTCGGCTCGGCAGAGTTTAACGGTTACAAAATCCACTCGGCATTCCGAGGCAAATTTAAAGTGAAGCATCAAAGTTTTTATTCCTCAGGCGGAGGACTGGAAGGGGCAACGAACTCGTCCAAGTCAATCCCATCTGCAATACGGGTGGCAGCTGCAATGAAAGTCTCGATGAAGTCCTAAAAGCTGAGCTTCCTGGTATTGGCAACTTGGATGGCGGCCAACTTTTCCTCTCGCACCTCCTTGCAGTGGACGCGGACCAGAGACAGAGCGACATCAGCACCACACCTTCCGGAGGATTTCTTCCATTCCGTCACTCGACCAAGAACATCATTCAGTCGAGTCATTAGAGACTCGAGATCATTCGGAAGCGTCGCCTTGGGCCAAAGCGACGTGTCAATCCGCGACACCGCAACCTTCAGTCGAGCCAGATAATCAACCACGCTGGCAATACGAGACTCCAGTCGGAGCACGTTCATAGTAGCCTCGTCCTTCACGAGAGAATTGGCGGGATCCAAGCCTGGCTCCACTCGACTGGTCTCCTCTTCAAAGTTCTGACAGAATTCTACAAATACAATTCAAGAATAAGACAGTGGCTCTACACGAGTTTGGTTACTGCAAGCCAGTCAGGTGAAGATTGTTACCCTCAAGCATGATGAACAACTTCTTGGCGAGTCCCCCGAGATAAGCCTCAAGATCGTTCTTCTTCCCCGCCAGTTCGCTTGCCTTATCATTCAGAGCAATCTTGTCGTTCTTTAGTCGGCTGACCTCCTTATTAGTTGCGTTGAGAGCAACTTTCAATCTGGAGTTCTCCTGTTCAAGAGTATTGACTGAAGCCAGCTTTTCTTCAGCAAGCTTCGTTTTGTTCAAGGCCTCCTTTTATGCTTCGGCAAGATCTTGATCCTTCTTCTTCAGAGTTTCTTCCAGTTTATCTGCGGCACGTCGAGTAAGATCAACATCAAGAATAGACAAGAAAGAAAAGTCACTCGTCAAGAATGGAGAACCTCACCAGCCATACCTTTTGCTTCTTCTCGCGCCTTCTGCAAATTCTCTTGAGCAAGCTTCAAGTCAAGGTTGAGTTGGATCTGCTTATTCTCCAACTCAGTATAGCGAGCTACAAGTTCGCAAGATTTCTGCAAAAAATCAGTCGAAAGACGCTCAAGATAAGTTGCTTCCGAGTAACTAAGAGACAATGATGGCGTTTCTAAGACTACAGCCGAATCAAAAACATTCGACAGTAGTCTCGGGGACTACACCCAGTGGGTGCACTCAGCGTGCCCCCACTGTTTTTGAAAAAAAAATCGACTGCCCGCAGTCGACCGGATACAGTTCCATTCGACATGGCCTGACCAGACCGAGTGAAGAAGTACAACTACAGCAACACAGTATAAAGACTACAGTCGACTGCCAGCAGTCCACCGTAGTCTCGGGGACTAAACCAAGTGGGTGCACTTAGCGTGCCCCCACTCGTCCAGAGAATTGGCAGACACACCCAGTGGGTGTACAGATATAAAGATCTTCGGAAAAGAGATTCTTCAAACAGCATATCATAACAGAATAAGCGTCGAGTCGACTGACCTGGACGTTGCCCTGAAGAGCTGAACTCGCGTCATAAGCTGCTTGGCTGGCTTCCCGAACCACTTTCACTTGCTCCATCATGATTCCCGCCTGGCGTATAGCCTCTTTTGCGGCACCCACTTGGTCCTCAAGGACGGGGTATGTGGCACAAAGCGAAGGCGGATTTGCAGTCGACGTCGAAGGCTGCACGCTCGTCAGAGGATCGGCGAAATTCATGGAAGTCCGAGTGGTATCACCATCGTCCCGAGCTACAGCCTCAGACGCCGGAGCAGATTGGGAGGTCTTGCCAGCCGACGCCCTCCTGTCTCTTCTCACTCTCAGCGGCACGTCGTTGTTGTCATCAGGGAGATTAATAACATGAGGAGGAGCTACAAGAAAAATTCAATGGATCAGAGCTATAAGAAATATTCAGTCGACTCAATGCGGAACATCAGTAATCGTACCAGGGTTGGAAGTAACAGCATCTTCCATCTCTTGATCATCGTCCTTGGCGGAGATCTCAGAAGTAGCGGCACTGCAAATTTCGAAAGTCATTCAGTTGGCTCAATGAATTGACCAAGGATCTGTCCACGGTCGACAAAGGGAAACAAGTTCTACTATTACCCAGAATGGTGGGGACAGTCATCTTCATCTTGGGCAGGGCCTTGGGCGGCTTGGACGGCGTCGCGCGTGGGTGCTTGGGAACTCTCCCAGTTGGCGTAGGAGAAGAGGTCCGAGGGCGTTTCGACGACTGCCCAACAGGAGTAGTCGCCTTACCAGGGTCGTGTGTAAGCTTGGATCGCCTCTCCGAGCGGGGGGGTTCAACTTCCTCCTCCTCCTCTTCGCTGGAGTTGACGTCGTCGTCTCCCTCTCCTTCGCCGTCAGATTCCCACTCGCCGTGTTCGTCTCCACTTTCGCCTCCGCTCGCCTCCCCTTCCTCAGCCTGCTCCTGTGCTCCGTTGGGTGTCGAGTACATCTCAGTAGTTGCCTGGAGAACAACAGACAAGACAAAAGTCAATCGACCAATTCAAAGAGGACTAATGAAGAAAGCAAGATCTCAGTCAGGAACATAAGGTCAGACCTGGTCCACTTCGTATGTGTTGTTGAGTGGAGGAACCCTCCTGGCTCCTCGAGGGTTGTCTTTGTTCCCTGTGATGCTCGACAGCCACCCTTCCACCATCTCATCAGTGACCTCCTCGGGGTGAATCCGAGTGGTGTCTTCAAGACCAGAGTACATCCACATCGGGTGGTCACGAGCCTGAAGCGGTTGGATGCGCCTCCGAAGGAAGACCTCCAGCAAGTCCATACCGGTCACACCCTCGCGGACAAGCTGAACCACTCGACCAACCAGCACTTTGACTTGCGCCTTTTCTTCCGGCGCCACTTCCAGAGAAGCAGGTTTTTGAGCTCGGTCCAGAGACAAAGGGGGAAGCCCAGTCGACTGTCCTGGGGTCGCCTGGTCTTTGCATTAAACCAGGTCGACTGCCAACCACGGACCGACTCAGGGAAAGTGATAGATGGAAAAGAACTTTTTTCCCTCATCTGGATCGCCAGGCCCCCGCACAGCTGGATCACCTGCGTCCTTTCATCACTCGACTTGGCCTTCTTGACTGATTGGGAGCGGCAAATGAAGATGTGCTTAAAGAGTCCCCAATGGGGGCGGCAACCCAAGAAACCCTCACACAAGGAAACGAAAGCAGCAAGATACACGATGGAATTGGGAGTGAAGTGATGGAGCTGCGCTCCGAAGAAGTTCAGAAAGCTCCGGAAAAAAGGATGAGGAGGTAGAGAAAACCCGCGATCAATATGGGTGGCAAGGAGGACGCACTCACCGTCAAGAGGTTGGGGTTCGACTTCTCCCCCCGGGAGACGCGCCGCTTCGTGAGGAATGACTCCTCCCTTGACCATATCATCAAGATCTTCCTGCCGAATCACCGACGGCATCCAGTCGCCCTGGATCCAGCCCTTGGGCAGAGCAGTCCTGGAGGAAGATCCGCCCCGAGCGGACTTCTTCCCTTTCCCCTGCATCGCCGCCTTCTTCGCGCGCTCCAGAGCGGACGTCTTGTCCTTCACCATCGTCATCGGCGAAGCTCGAACGGGCCTACGGCGCTAGGGTGAGAGCGGAGGTGGCGGAAGACCTTGTGAAGGGAGAAGGAAAAGAGAAAGCACGTTGTTTGGGAGCCCCGAGCCTGCGGCTTATAAGAGGCCACTTCCGAGTGGCTGACTGGTAGGCCCAGGCTATCCCGTCAAATCCCGCAGCAGACACGCGCGCGGTACGTGGCGAAAAAGGTGGCGCGGGAATCGAGGAGCTTCCGCCTTATCACATCCGATTACTGCGGATGCCCCCGTCCCGCGCGCTTCCCAAAATTCAAATCCCACAAAATCCGCGGGCTGCAGAACAATTCGTCGGATAGAAGATCCCTTTCACACCATCACTCGGAACTTCACAAGCAAGGAAATTCATTCGACGAAAGGCCTAGAATGGATCAAGGCGACTGAAAGAGGTTGACGACGTCATCCGTGACGATTGATCCAAAACAAGGCACTCATGTAACACAGAGAACCAGCCGAAGGGTCCCCAACTCCTTCCCACTCAAACCTCAATCCATTCGGGGGCTAATGATGAAGCTATGTACCTAGGGTAGGGGCATGGACCTGTCCTAAGTGCCCTACCCAAGGACATCCCTAGAAGAAGTCGCCTTTCAATCGACTTGGAGGTATCCCACTCGACGGATTCAAGACACTCGACCATGACGCTATCACTCGACCGCGAAGCAAAGCACTCGACTGCAAGGAGTTCTACAGCCACTCCGCACACAAACGGTCGGTCATTAAGTAGCTCTTATGGTCATTATAGCACTTTACTAGGGGCGTTACCAGTAACGCCCAGCCTTAATGTACTTTAAACCCTGCATTACTGAGGGCTGGAGGGGCCTGGCGAACTCTATATAAGCCACCCCCCTCCTCAGTATCAAGGGTTCGCACCCCTGTTATCCTTACACGCATAATCCAGTCGACCGTCTCCGGGCACCAAGACGTAGGGTTGTTACTTCCTTCGAGAAGGGCCTGAACTCGTAAACCTTGTGTTCTTACAACTCCTACATAGCTAAGATCTAGCCTCTCCATACTTACCCCCCTACATCACTGTCAGACTTAGAACCACGACACTAAATTCAATTAAATAAATACTAGTAGTATGTACATACTGAAGAGTTAATGTAACGAGGAGAAACATAACATAGTTCTGCTGGGGGCTCAGCACAACACACCCCTCAAATTAAAATAAGCACACCTGAAATTAAACTATGAAACTAATCCGGTAGACACTGCATTAGAAGTTTAGAACCACCATGAGCAACGACACTGCCACCTTACTCGGAGTCCTCGTCCATGTCCTCGACTTCGTCCTTGTCCCTATTCCTCTTGGCTGATACTTCTTTGCTTGAACCACACACTTGGTTGTTGCTCTTCATCCAACCCTTGTAGATATTGAAGCAAAGGTAGCCATCCATTGCAGCCTAGTGGATGTGGTCTATATCTAGTACATTCCAATGCCATGCATGATGATGAAACGTGTATGGAGGTTTCTCTAGTTTACCGTACAAAGGATGAACCATGGCTCCTGCCAGGGTCAGCATTGAAGGCTGACGAGAGGGCACCAGCCGATTCTTCTGGAGGTCGAAGGGGTTGCCTACAACAAGGCCTATCCAACCAAGGACTTCTTCGTTGTTCATAAAGTTTACAGTAACGAATTTCACTGTTTTGTCCTTGAGGAAGTTCTTAAAATCATGGCACTCAACGTCGGCATGGCATATGTGGTAGACCCAGGAAACGTTATGTACACAAACCTGGATCACGGCGGGCTTCTTCCTCTCTTCGTCCTTTAGATCCTTCTCTCGTCCCAGGACTGTGGTGTGCTCAACATCTAGCCCAGCGACCCACTCATCATCTGAGTTTTCGAACATGTGTCTGAAGCGAGAAAGGCATCCTTTCACCGTCGCGGAAGAACGGGTGTAGATGACGTCGAACTCATCGCCGGTGATGGTTCTAACCTTGTACTCACCGGCGATCATGGAGATTTGGGACGCCATGGATTTGGGAGGAGGGTTAGGATTAGTGGAACTGCCGTAATGTGAATGGATGGGACGACTAGGAGCGAACCGCTGTAGTATTGAAGGACGTGCGGGGACGAGTAGGAGCGAACTGCCAACGTGCGAATGGCAGGGTAGTGGCTTTCCATTCTCCCATGATACGGGCTTCCGAGAGCCCTTGGAACTGAGATCGAACGGTTGCATGGCGTGATTCTAGACCTATGGGTGAATATCCTATCCTGGAGGGTTATTCTGCAAATTTTCAGCAACTTAGCATGCGACCGTTTGATCTTAGATCCAAGGGCTGCCAGCAGCCCGTATCATGGTCGCGCCTACCACGACTGTCGCGTCGCTCGTGCGGTCGCGCCCTTGGAGATTTAACACGGTGCGTTAGGCTATCTGATGTTGGCATGTCGTACATAGTCAGGGGCGGAGCCAGAAAATTTAGCCATTGGGTTCATTCGTTGACTAGTTACGAAAATTTTGTATGAACCAGTCTAATTTTACGCCATATAACAACAAGATTATAGCACGCAAACAAAGCATAATGAATAGAAATATAATATCAATTATTACAAATAGGTATTTCATTAAAATTGAAGAGTGCAAGACATACCGATTGGATGAAATTATAAAATCACTTAGTAATACCAAAGTACCTTCTTAGGTTCAGGTGCAACTTCTGATCTTCCTAAAAACAGTGAGGAAATAACAAGTCAATTATTCGAAAAAGGAAATCCATCTTCTGATCAGTTGAATCATAAGGCAATTCATCTATATTAGTTTCTCTCTGAATGGAAAACTTCAGGAGACTAATTTGCAGCGACAAATGGCACCTTTTACGTCTAACGGATGACTTCGAGGAGCCCGCATCAAATCATCGTTCCATACCCTAGATCAATCAAAGTCCATAGGAAAAACAATTAGAAAACTAGGGCAAAAGGATTATCGTACATAATAGATAGAACATGTACAAGAAGGGGAAGATGTGGCGATGTGATTACTACGTCGTATTTGAACTGAGGTTGTGTGCTTGCCGTTGTCGATCTGCAATTGCATGCTTTTTGCCTCCGGCGTTTGAGGAGGTGGGGACCAAGCGACCGGAGGCGGGACGAGACCAGCAGAGGGAGGCGAGTTGGGGAAGCGAAAGGGACGGTGGCTGCAGTCATCGTACAGGCTATAGATCGCCAATAAACAAAATTGTTGATCAAGTAACGAACAGGCCTGGACGTGAGCATGAAAGACAATTTGTAAGTGGTCTTTTAGGCCTTTTATTACTGGTCCATTGATGTGGGCTTGGTAGCTTGATGGGTCAGGCTTAATTTTTTGTTGGGTTCATGCTAAATAAGTTGTACGTACATTCAAGTAGCTGGCAAATTTTGTTGGGTTCAACTGAACCCAACAACAATACGCTGGTTCCGCCCCTGTACATAGTCATCACTTAGTCACTCATACTACAACAAGGTTGGCTATAAGTGTATTTTTTTACTCCTCACTATCTCTTTCTTCGTACTCAAGGAAGAAACGGTGCTAGTAAGCGCGTGTATTTATTGCATTTGCCAGGGAGTGACCTCTTCCAATGAAATGGTGTTGCTAAGTTTGCTTCATTTAATTAGCTATAGACTCAAAATTGTCTTTTCACCTAGGTACAAGCGCTTAGCACCGTTTCTTCCTTGGGTCACCAAACTAGTATCTCTCTTCTTGATTAACTTGCCACATCAGACTTTATGCCTATGTGGCAAGCTTAAGCACATGTAGGAGCAAGTAAAAGTAAGTACAATAGTGCGCTTTACATGGCATTTTTGCATATGTGGAGGAAAGAGAGGCAAGGAAAAAGTGGATAAGTGGTCTCTCATGCAAGAGCCAACCTCTACTACATGGTGGAGCATTGGGAGAGGCACCTGTATGGAGGTGGTCAGGAATCTGGGAGACTCACGCCGGTCGTAGCGCCGCAGTTAAAATGATAATGGCAAGTCAAATCACGGGGCCCCACCTGTCCAGTAGTAACTTGTTGTCAAATCACACAGCCCTACGTTTGAAGTAGACTACTCCCTCGTCTTCTCGCGTCTCTGTCGAACCGACTTGGTGGAACTGCCCCGCCGCCCGCGCAGGAAAAGCCCCGCCCTCGACTTTTAAATACAACTACATCCGCTTAGGAATCCAATGATATACTTTTTGTGACATAGTAACTCATAGTTAGTCAAATGGATGACCTAGAACTACGTGCAGGCCCTATAAACTGAGACGCCTAAAAATAAAAAAAACTGAGACGGAGAGGGTAGTTCAGCACGTATCTTTTTAGATCAATATAGTCGGGATTCACCAAGGAGCAAAACCAAGTGGTAGGCTGCTCCTGTCGTGTTGGCGTAGCAACTCAAGCAGGGTCAGTCCACACACGAAATGGCGACACACTTAACAGGACCCCTTTGGCCGACATGTGGCTCATCCACCGTCTTGTTCCACGTGTGATGCACCAAATTACAGTTCAGAGCAGTGGTTGGAATTGGAGGCACCCCGGTCGTAGCGCCACAGTAGTAGAAAATGAGCGATGAGGGGTCAAATCACAAAGCCCCACCTTTCCCGCAGTAAGCTGGACGGACGAAGCAACCATCATTTCACTCTAGGGCGCAAGAGCATAAAGAAAAGAGAAAACAATGATGCGTGCAGCATCTACCTAGGGCACCCTAGGGTAGGGGTCTCCACTACAGATCCTTTTTTTTAAAGCGCCTCTACTACAAATCGGCTTCTCCCTCGTCCTCTTGAAGAAAACCGATGATGAGTGCGGTGGTAGGGTTTGTAGGAGTACTATGGCATGCGGGGCCACGTTGTAGTAAACGGGTTCGAGCCGGCGCCTTAAATATGTGTGGGCCGCTTGGTTTTACGGGAACGAGGTAGCATTTTGGGTTCGGGGACCAGTGGAGATATAGTACGTACAAAAAATTGTGGACGTAGGTTCGACCGAAAGGCAATGATGCATGGGCCCTGCATTTTGATATACCCGAGGCCGCATGAAATTTGCTACTCTACTCAAAACTAGTAAGGTACACATGTATTGAACGCATGAGATTTCAAAACCAAATTATGAATAAATACACACTATAGCATGTAAAGCTTTGAGTCATATATGCATGATGTAGATGTTTGTTTAGTTCTTATAGTTCATCTCATTCAAAATCAATAAGTTTTATAAAAATGTTAAGATTCATGGGGTTGTGCATTGTACTCCCTCCGTTCCAAAATAGATGACCCAACTTTGCACTAACTTTCAAAGTTAGTGCAAAGTTGGGTCATCTATTTTGGAACGGAGGGAGTAAATCATAAACTAAAAAACAAATAATGGCAATTCATTTAGAAAAAATAATCAATTATGATACACAAGATTCTAGAACAAAGAAGAAGTGCTTGTGTTTTGAGGTTTGTGCATTATGCTTAAGTTCAACCATGGAGTCTTCTAAATTGTACATGTGGCAGATCTAGCGGAATGTTGATGATATCCAACGGCCAGTAGTGCTCGGATTTGCCTATCTCTGCACTGTCGGGTTAGCTTCATCCAGCGACCATCTTTCAAAGTTATTGGCACACTATATAGTTCTTGTGCCATAGTTGCATGTTTTGGAAAAAAGCTACTAGTGGGTTGTACTATCTATTTAGGAATAGAAGATGTATACATGGAAGTTGTAGGGAAAGAGATGACATGGAGCATCTCAATTCCTATGAGTAGGGATTGGAAAAGAGATGTCATTTGGTTCACATCATAGGAACTTTTGTATTGAATCTAGAGATGACATGTATCTTAATTACTATGAGGAGGGATTAGAAAAGAGATGTAATTTTGTTCATATCATAGGAACTTTTCTATTGAATATACGCTAATGTTTATTTTCCTTTGAAATTAAGGGAGTATAGGAATCCATTCATATGAACCAAGTGGCTCTAAAGCTATAGAAATGATATCATGTTTATTTCCTTTGAAATGTAGAGTATATGAATCTATTCCTATGAACCAATTGGCTCTAAAGGAAAAAATCCTATAAAAATCATATCATATAGAGTTCCTATGATATTCCTCAACACTAAAGGATGCTTGAAATTGCTGCGGGTGATACGATGGTCTTTCTTTGTAGACTCCTCACCCAACTTTATAGTTACCTCTTGAAGATGAATGAAATGACATATACATTGTATTCTACATGTGCAATTTGGTACACGAAAACTCAGTAAAAGTTTGCGAGGTTTGAATTTTCAATAAAGCTATATGCACTGCATTTCGGAACGGAGGGAGCATACGACAGTTGCTAACACTCACGTGGAAGATTTGTGTGTAGGAGGAGTGGCTGTTCTGTTAAATGACATGGCAAAACTGACACTGTCGGATGCCGATCTAACGGTTCTTACGGCGTTCGTCAGGAAAAGGCTTGTGGCGAACGTTTGTCATATAATGATTTACGGACACATGCATTGCATTGATACATTCCCCCCTCTCTCTCACGCACACGCATCCTCACGAGTCACGACTCTCCCGAGTCCTCTCGCAGACTCGCACGTCGCACCCACCGTCTATCTGCAGGTTGACATCACGCACATATATGCTCTTCACACCCTACCCTCAGAACTTCTAAAAAACAAAAGACGGCGCGCACATTTTATTTTAGCTCACACGTCACACACTTGTACTATTACTCTTGCGGCGAACGTTCTTTGGGCATAGTATATTGTACCCTCACGAAGAGAAGCGGTGCACGCACGCACTAGTTCTCTCACACCCACTCGCGGGTACATGTAGGAGCGCATTTTTTTGAAGCTGGTACAACAAAATCACTCCACTATATATAAAAGCAGGAGCCTTAGCGCTTGCTTTACTAGGGTTCCTCTTATTCACTCTCTCATGCTCTCCAGATCTAAGCAACACATAGGTGGCCACACTCTCTCTCAGCTCACAGCTGGTCACAAATGTGGTCGGACAACCTCAACCGGGGCAGGGGTGTAGGTGCATCGTTCACGCTGTCGGCGGCGGCGAGGGAGGAGACCAATGGCTGCCCGCGTGTCCCGATCGGCGGCCGTGCCGTTCTCTCCGAGAGAGCGCCGGCTCGGGAGGGCCTCCGACCCCTTCTTCCTCCCTACGGTATTGTGGCCAAGATGCGGCCTCCCGACGCCATCTTTGCGACATGCCGACGACCCTCAGGTATATATTCCTTCGAAACCTACCTTGCTCTACTGCCCCAGCTCCCTTCACGTGGATCCTTTTCTACTTCCGTCCGCTGTTCCAAAGCCACCTAGACTTCTACTATTATTAGAAGTAAAGCTATTTCATACAGTCGACTCAAAGCGTTGGTTCAAACAGGGAAGAAAGTGGGAAAGCTGTAGCATGAATCTAGGACTTGGTTCTAAGAGGAAACGGGGGAAAGTAGTAATATCTGTCACTGTTTAAATAACCGTATTTCTTATTTGCGCAAACAAGGATGTCTGTCTCCATATCGTTTCGAGATGTCTGTCTCAGTATCGTTTCTATCTGCGCAATCAAAAGCACACACCTTAGTTTTAGTACAACTGCGCAAAATGAGATGGCTATCCCTCGTTGCCGTTGTCTAACCTCCCGTCTTCAAGGTATCCCTACATTGGTAGTAACTAAGGTAGAATGACCAACGCAATCTAAAAGAAGCTGATTCGTACGTTTTACTTCCTGATTGCAGTGCAGGGACGAGCGAAAAAAACTGCATCCTAGTCCGGAATGCACTTTCTACCAGTTCATCCATGGACCGAGGACTAGCTGGCACGGCCGCACGGCGGTTTTTTGGACAGGTGCGCGGACAAGAGGCATTGTGGTCTGCTTATTTCTGCAAATAGCGGTGCTTAAATTTAGTGGAATGCACAAGAATTTCACCTGGTCAGTACACTGCATTGTTCAGTTCAGCATTCCAGCTGAGACCACAATTATAATTGGTTATTCTGGAATGAGAGAACCTAACCCTGAATGGTGGCAACAAGAAAAAACCAGAGTGGACTCCAGGAAATTTAAGCCTGCCGGGAGGACCTTTGCTCAGAGAGAAGCCTTGCTTGTTTTTTCCTGATTTGTAAACCTTCTCACAACTTTGTCTTTTGCTGTGAACTAGTATATGTTTGATATGTTCTATGAATCATTGAGATGTATAAAATTGCTTAACTTATGCTTTTCAAGTTTTTTATGAAGACGAGTTTAGTGTGAGTGTTCCACATGAGCGCTGGACTAGCGTGTGAACATTTGGAATTTATTACATTGTGGCCTCAATTAACTACATGAACCACTGTAACAAGATACATAGTTGCTTATATGTCAGAGAGCAGATTGTTGATTGTTAGCTGGTCGATAGCCTAGTGTTGAAGCGAGTTGAGCCAATGTGCCGTGTTTTGCATAACTGCTTACAAGTGGGGTAGCACCAACAGTGTTTACAAGTACTTATGTATACGTCGGCGCACAGTTCTCGAACGAGTGCTCTATTTCATCAAAACACACACTGCTCGTATGATAAACCGTGACAACTTATGTCTTACCATGCCATATTCATGAAAAAACTAGTGAGGACGCATCTGTTTCGGCAACAATTACGATGGTTCTCACATGATTCACGGGCACACAAAAGTAGCAGCAGTTCCCATAGACGGATTCAAATAGAGTACTAGCCCCGAAGGGGTCGATAACAGGCAAGGTTCGGATAATTAGACACAATCCAAACTACTATTAAACACTAGCTGGGGCAACTATTTCATGCCTCGATCTAATTTGGGCTGGACACAAGACGGACCTTGCCATGAACATCATCGAGGACGTCCCGCAGCAGCTCAATCCTGTGAACCTTCATGAAGACAACCTTGTGGCCTTGCCACTGATAAACTTGTTTGTGGAGGCATGCCACGTCATCTTCCTGCGTAAGCTTGACAAGAACAGTATTGCTCACAAACGAAGGAGTAGCTTTGAACTTCTTGTGCTTCAGTACATCCTGGACAACACGCCTGACAACAGTGAGGCTGGAATACAACTCTTCATTGGTATAACCGCAAATGGCTTCCAGGATCCAACAGCCTAAGAACTCTGTTTTCCAGTGCGTATATTCAGGTCGTCCGCCTCATAGCGAGTGACATGTACAACCACACAATCCTTGTCTGCATCACGACTCTAATTGAAACAGAAACAAATTCTGAATTACTTTTCATTATAAGAAACACAAGTTATTTAAACCACTACGTATACCATGGCATCAAAGCTAATAAAATTTTGCATTATTAATCACCACATACTTCCTTTTCTAAAAAAACACCACATACTTAGATGAAAAACCACAATCGAGATCGGCAAAGAAGGAAATCACCTTGGGCAGCTCAGCGGGGGGGGGGGACACATCCTCAAAGGGGGAAAACTGCTCCTGCAGTGCCACGTGGGCTGTAACCTCAAACGGGGCGTTGACCATCTCAGTATCTGGGATCGCCTCGATGGTTGCCTCCATCTTCTTGGAGCTCTCTATCTCGTGGGGATCAGCCTCCCGCGTCTGCTCCAATATCGGCAGATCTTTGCCTGGTTCTCCTTGGTCCATCATGAAACTGACGAATACTAGGAGACCACTCAAAGGAAAACACAATCGCAATGACAATGAAACAAAAAAGACAGTGAGGATCGGTTACTGCTTTGCAAAAGTTCTTTTTTTTCTCTGAACGAAAATATACCAACATCACGGATCCGCTTACCTTCCCTTCGTTCGGAGAGAAGAACAGTGGCAGATGCAAGTGTTGCCTTTCTTGAAGACGGTGAGGGAGAAGGGGATTCAGCGAAGAGTGAAATGATGGTTGCTTCGTCCGTCAAACTTAGACTGCGGGGAGGTGGGGTTTTGTGATACGACGGCTCGTTACTGCCGCTCTACGACCGGGGTGACTCTCCGCCTGCATACTACCTTATAATTTGGTGGATGGCATTTGGGCTCGCGCGCTGCATGGCCCGCATGTCAGTGAACAAAAGTAGAACGGCATTCATTAGAGGGAGACGTTTTAATGACCTAGGAGGAGCCACAAGCGGTAGAGTGTCTCCACTGTACTAATAGTAATTGTTTTTCTGGGTAGCTGTACAGTGTCTCCATTGTACTAGTAGTAATTGTTTCTCTCGTCCCAAGACAAAACAGCCCATCCACACTAGTAAATAGTAAAATCAATTCAAAAGCCCATATATTTACTGAATGAGAGGCGCTACCCACACCCAGCACACCGCCCCCCCCCCCAAAAAAACCTGGGTGCTCTTCTTCCTCCTCGCTCCCACCCACCTCACGTCAGCTCGCTCCACTCGTACCCCAAATTCCTCACCTCACTCCTACAGAAAACCCCAGCTCCCCTTCTTCCTCACTCCTACAGAAAACCCCTAGCTCCCCTTCTTCTTCGCTCGCACTACAACTAGGCTCGTCATTCGTTACTCTGCTCAAATCCGTGAGCGCGACGCGACGCCCTCAAGGAAAATGGAGTCGGCTGACCCCAGCACCAAGAAGATGAGGCTCCCGCCAGTGGCGACGCCTGTTGTAGATCCCGCACCCGGCAGCGCGGGAAGAAGCGGCGACCCCGCCCCCATCGGATCCCAGGAACCCATAGAATCTCGGATGGACCACATCAGTGATCTCCCGGACGCCATCTTTGGTAGATCATCTCGCTTCTCCCCACCAAGGATTGCTGCCGCACCCAAGCCCTCTCAATTCGGTGGCGCCCTCTATGGTGCGTCGTTCCCCTTAATCTCGACTGTCGTCAGCTATCTCTCTTCAATGATTTTGAAATCCCCAGAGCCATCATCTCCTCCCACCAGGGCTCCGTTCAAAGCCTCTGCGTCCCGTCATGCTACCTGAGCAAGCATACCATGCCCTACATGGTGGATGCCTGGCTGGAATCCCCTGAATTCACATAACTACAGCTGCTTGAGTTCTACTATTCCCCTAGAAATCACATACCACATACCGAATGCCATGAACTTGTGCCCTCAGCACCGATGCCCATCTCGGGGTTTTCGTCCTCTCTCCACACCGCCACCTTTGCGCAGTGCTACCTACCAGACAATCTGGTACTAAACCTTCGACTCCCATTTCTCAAGAAACTTTCACTTGTGCGGGTTCGTATATCGGAGGCCTCATTGCACAGCATCATCCACTCCAGTTGCCCTGCGCTGGAGTGCTTAGTGCTTGTTTTCACAGTTAGAATCGGGTGTCTCCAAATAAAGTCGCCTAACCTTGTAAGAATTGGAATTTCTTTTGACGGAAGGCAGCTCATCATCCAAGATGCCCCTTCACTTCAAAGGTTGATCCTTGATTCTAGTTATTCACCGTTGCAAATAACCGTCCTCTCTGCGCCTAAACTGGAGACCTTGGGTGTAATACATGATTTATGTGCTCATTTCAATATGGTGTTTGGCTCCAGAGTTCTTCAGGTACTTTATATTATCATCTACACTTGTAACCATAAGCTGCATTTTAAATTTCTGCGCATAATTAATATATCACCTTGGAGTACACATTTTGTACTAATATTATGTTCTATGCTCAATGAAGAGTTTCTCCATGGATGGCCTATCAATGGTGCTGGATTCTGTCAAGATCTTATATATCCAAATGAATAGTTTTAATCTGAACAAGATTATTGGCTTGCTGCAATGCTTTCCATGTCTGGAGAAGTTGTATATAAAGGTGATAGTTTCACGCACATTGGAAGCCCGCATATAGTGTACTAGAATTAACCGTTCAGCTGTTGCTCTTTCGACACTCTTCTTTTAGACCTTAACTGTTTTCAATCTTCATGTCTATTTAGGCAATAGGACGGGGTAAGAAAGTTATAACGAATCGGTGGATTCGTAAGCATCGGGATTTTCTCACTTCTCATGAGATTCGATTGAAGACAATAATGCTAGAACAATATGTAGCCAACCGTGCAAACACAAGATTTGTCACATTCTTCCTGCTAAATGCGAGGTTACTATTGTCCATCAGGCTTAAGTTTATCAGCAGAATGGTTTTGACGGATGGGTATGTCGAAGAGCAAAAAAAAAGGAGTTTCAGGTGGGCAAAAGAGCTTCTGAACGTGCCGGGCTTCTATTTACAACATATTGTGGTCATAATCCAGTAAATTTTACAACCCAGGATGTTCATTCTATGGACCTGACCAATCCATTTGACTGTGACTGCCGAAAACAGTGCTAGAGTTAGATGTTGTTGCCCTTTTCAATCTGGTTTTTTTTGTAAACCTGATGAACAATTAACCCTCGTGCTTTTGTACAATTTGAAAGCTGGAGTTAGATGTTCCTGCCCTTTTCAACTCGGCTGTGACTGTCATATTTTCTTTGAAACAAGGCAAATGGCTTGCCATTCGTTTAATTTAGAGTGAAATATTGTAACAAATCCAAACCAAGGGAAATAATATCACTCTCGCCGGCTGCTAGAGCTCACTGTGCATTACAGAAGCCAAGTGATTAGCCCTCACCAGCACCCACAAACTTATTTCGAACTATCACATCAAATGGGCTATAAATTTTCATAGGAAAGGCTGGACATCTAGGGCTCACGCCATTGTCAACGTAGTCAATAAACGAGAGAATTACACTACGAGCGGCTGACACCAGGGACCCAGCAAGTCGCGCAGTTTTTTTTAGGAACAAGCAGTTGTTATTTATACTAGTTTTAGCGACGGATCAGGGTAACAACGGGGCTGTGCGGGTGCTGTGGCCCGTCTAGCCAGGGTTTTATTTATGTTTACCACATCATGAGCCCAGTTGTGTTCTTTCTTGCTGAAAATGGCTAGCCCAGTTCTATTTTTTTAAGAAATACCCAAACAAGGCCTACTTACTTTATCGGCCCTGCTGAGCTGCAAATCTTTCAAGACGAGGAGAGTTTCATTCGGTTTGCCCAGAAATGGGCTGTTCATTTTTAAAACACATCAAACCAGGAATTAGTTTCAATTTTTTTTCATTACAAGATCTTAAATTCCATTGATTTTTATGCATGGAAAATTATTTGGATTTTATATTTATATAAATTATTTTTCTAAATAGTTTGAATGTGAATCGATATTTCTGGATTAAAAACAGTTTCCCGCACCGAAATATGCAAAATTTCATATACTTTTTAACCGTGGCCACAATATGGGGTGTGATGCTAACAGAAAAGAAGATGGGCTCCAAAAAAAATCTTAAGAATTAGCAAATGGGTTGTACATTATTAGAAATAATGGTAGATGGGTTGTATGCTGTTTTCCACAGATTTGAGGCTGACTTGTGCGCCTACTACAGGTTGACGCGTATGCTTTCATAAAAAAAGGTTGACGCACACGCAACGCCCTGTCAACTTAGTCAATACACGAGAGGAGTGACTGTTGGATGTCCATCCAACGGCTGTCGTGCTTCTTCAATCTCTGCTCTTCATGCTCAAGCCGCTCAAACAAGCGCCGGCGGGACTGCCTGCTCCCTCCTCCCGCAGCCGGCTATGCTGCCGCGCAGGCCTCACGGCCCCATCGTACTCCCATCGCTGGCCTAGCCATCCCTCTACTCACCCACACATGTTGTTATTCTCCGGCGATGGCAGACGAACCAGTAAACCCTCGTACTCCTCCGCGTGGAAAACAACTGTCGAGTATTCCCTGGCTCCGTGTCGTTCCCTTCCTAGGCCTCGCCGTCGTCCACCGCCCTGGTGCTCTCGGCGCAGCCTAGTCAACGTGGTCAATGAACGACATCCATCGGAAGTGGACTGTACGTGGAGAGGCTGACAGCTGGGTCCACGGCCGCACGCAAGGAAATGCCTCCTTATTACGCGCAAAATAATGATTCATCCACCTGACAGCTAGGACCCACAGGAAGGGCCTCTGTATTTCGCGAAAAAAAACGTTCCCCCCGCTGACAGGTCGGACCCACCAGCTATATCTTCGCACGCAAGGAAGTGCCTCCTTATTACGCCCAAAAAAATGAAAACCCCCTGCTAGCTAGGACCCACCATATTGTTGGGCTGACTTGTGGGCCTACTAAGTTGACAGCGACGGAGAGCTTTGTCAACTTAGTCAATACTCCAGTGACCGTACGATGTCCATCCAATGGCCGTAGTGCTTCTTCAACCTTTGGTCTTCTTGCTCCAGCCGCCCAAAGTAGCCCCGGTCGTGCCGCATGCTCCTCCCTCCCGTGGCCGGCTGTGCTGCCGTAGAGGCCTCACCGCCCCCTACTATTCCCACCGCTGGCCAGGCCCTGCAGCGACGGCAGCCTCACACCGTAGCCGAACCAGTGAACCCTCGTAGTCCTCTCCGCGCGGGCTTCCACTGCCGCGTCGTCCCCTACCTAGGCATCGCCTTCGTCCACCGCCGTGGTGCTCTCCACGCGGCGTGGTCAATGGGGTCAAGCAACAACTTCCATCGGAAGAGTACTGTACGTTGAGAGGCTGACAGCTGGGTCCACTGCCATAGCCCAGCTTTTTTGTGATTTGCCAAGTAAGTCGCTTTGTCAGGCCTGTTAGGCTGCAAATCTTTCAAGACGAGGAGGGCTTTCATTCGGCTGGCCGAGAAAATGGCCCATCAGTAATGAGGAATGGGTTGTACATTTTTAAAACACATCAAACCGGCAATTAGTTTCAAATATATTTTTTTATTTCAAGATTTCAAATTACATTAATTTTTATGCGTGGAGAATTTGTTGGATTTTATATTGATATACATTTATTTTTAAAATCAGTTTGAATGTGACTCGAAATTTCGGGATTAAAAACAGTTCGGACCGCATCGAGATATGCAAAATTTTGTATAATTTTTTAACCGTTGCCACAATATGGGCTGTAATGCTAACAAAAAGAATATGGGCTCAAAAAAGACCTTAAGAATTAGCAAATGGGCTGTAAATTATTAGAAATAATGGCAGATGGGCTATATGCTGTTTTCCACAGATTTGAGGCTTTCCTAAAAAAGGTTGACGCACAAGCACTGACAGTTGGATGTCCATCCAACAGCCGTCGTGCTTCTTCAATCTCTGCTCTTCCTGCTCCAGCCGCTCAAACAAGCGCCAGCGGGACTGCCTGCTCCCTCCTCCGCGCGGCCGGCTGTGCTGCCGCGTAGGCCTCACCGCCCGACCGTACTCCCACCGTTGGCCTAGCCATCCCTCTACTCACCCACACCTGCTGTTATTCTCCGGCGACGGCAGATGAACCAGTAAACCCTCGTACAGTTGTACTCCCCTCCGCGTGGGAAACAACTGCCGAGTCTTCCCTGCCTCCATGTCGTCCCCTTCCTAGGCCTCGCCATCTTCCACCGCCCTGGTGCTCTCGGCGCGGCGTGGTCAACGTGGTCAAGGAATGACTTCCATAGGATGTGGACTGTACGTGGAGAGGCTGACAGCTGGGTCCATGCCGGCAGCAAGGAAGTGCCTCCTTATTACGCGGAAAATAATGATTCCTCCACCTGGCAGTAGGGACCCACCGGACGGGCCACCGTATTTCGCAAAAAAAATGTTTCTCCCCTGACTGCTGGGACCCACCAGCTACACCTTCGCACGCAAGGAAGTGCGTCAGGCAAAAAAAACGATTCGCCCCCCTGACTGCTGGGACACACCAGCCCCCCGACTGCTGGGACCCACCAGCTACACCTTCGCACGCAAGGAAGTGCGTCCGGGCAAAAAAACGATTCGCCCCCTGACTGCTGGGACCCACCAGCTACATCTTCGCAGGCAAGGAAGTGCCTGACAGTCCGGACCCACCTGGTCGAAGCGTACGTAGCGTTGTCATTTTGGTCGTGAACGTGTACGTACATATATACTGGTCGATGTAGAGGCGCGCACGTGTCGTAGTAGAGGCGCGCACGTAGCATGTACACGTACGTACAACGGTCAGGGTGCAAGAAAGAAAATACGGCCACGTATGTGTACATACGGGCGGGGTCTCGAACGCCTACTCGTGCATACGTACGGCGAGGGCTCATGTACATGGCTGGGTCGGAACAGAGAAACAGCGTCGTCGTCGTGTTCATGGGGAGGCAACGGAATGCGTCGTGTTCATCGGGAGGGCCTGGACGGAAGAGGCGATGGAAACGAGGCATGGCGTACCGCACAACGGAGGAAACAGACCTCCTACAGTCGAAACGGGGGTCCTGTTGATCGGGAGGGGTGTGGCGTACCGCAAAACGGACGAAACGGACCTCCTACGGTTGAAACGGGGGTCCTGTTGATCGGGAGGGTTGTGGTGTACCGCCAAACGGACGAAACGGGCCTCCTACGGTCGAAACAGGGGTCCTGTTGATCGGGGGGTGTGGCGTACCGCAAAACGGACGAAACGGACCTCCTACGGTCGAAACGGGGGTCCTGTTGATCGGGAGGGGTGTGGCGTACCGCAAAACGGAGGAAACGGACTTGTGTTGGAGCGCTACGGTCGAAACGGGGGTCATGTTCATCGTGAGGGGTGTGGCGTACCGCAAAACGGGACTCCACGGGATACGGTTCATCTCCACCGTCGACCTCCTCCAGCCTCCACGGGCTCCTGTTCATCCAGCCTCCACGGGCTCCTGTTCATCCAGCCTCCATGGGCTCCTGTTCATCCAGCCACCACCACGCGCTACTCCACCGGCTATTGTTCAACCACCCCTCCACCGTCTACTGTTCATCCAGCCCTCCACACCACGGGGTCCTGTTCAGCCACCCCTCCACGGGCACCTCTCCATCGTCTACTGTTCATCCAGCCCTCCACACCACGGGGTCCTGTTCATCCAGCCCTCCATGGGCACCCCTCCACCGTCTACTGTTCATCCAGCCCTCCACCACACCACGGGGTCATGTTCATCCAGAGGCAACGCCACCGCTCACTATTCATCCAACCCCCCCCCCTCCCGCAACGCTCACTATTCATCCCATCGATCGGCTTCAGTTAGCAGCAGTAGCGAAGGAGTCGCTCGATCGGGTTCAGTTAACAGCCATCGATCGATCGCTCGGGTTCAGTAACGCATAGCCTACAGTGCAATCGCTCGGGTTCGGTTAGAGCCCAACGCCTCGCTCGGGTTCAGTTAGAGCCAACGTCTCGCACACATGCGCGTACGTGTACGAGAGAAACGCGCATCGCTCGGCCCCCGACCTCCCACCGTAACCGGGAACTCCCTGAAATTCCCCCCCCCCTTGCTTCTACCACGGTTTTTCCGTCATGGACGGCCCAAAGAAAGTCATGCAGCTGCGTCTCCGGCCCGCCCAGGACGAAAAGCCCATTTTCTGTCATGATTTTTTGTCATAGAAGTAGGAGCCCACCACATCTATGATGATACCGGGTTTTGTCACAATTATCGTCATAGAAGTGTCATATGTATGACAGAAAAAAATTCGTTCGGCCCAAAATGTCACGGATGTGTCACGTCCTAGTTAGACCATGCATTAGAGTGTGCATCATGTCTACCTCTCATCAGAAACTAGAAATGGGGAAGGCAGAACCCCCAGCACCCCCCCTCCCTGAATTCAACTAGGGTTTACTAAAAATATTTTCAATGAACCTGAAATGCCCTTCTAAAATGTTCACCCTCTTTGTCTTGGGTTAGAACCTCTGGCAAAATAGGTGCACAATTTTCTAGGTCAACAAAAGGTCACTGAATTAAATCATATGTATGCTGATTTTGAACATTTAAATGCTAACAAATATTTTAAATGTTCAAATAATTCTGGAGATAAGTCAGGGCTGTTAGGAATAATCCCAACAGAGCCCACAATTATTTCCAGGATTTTAGAAAGTGCCTAGGTATTTTAAATAATGTCACAAAGCTACAGAATAATAGAAAAAGAAAACAGAAACTAAACAAATAGGAAAAAAGGGCTAACCTGGCCGCAGCCACCAGCCGGCCCACCTGGCGGCCCAGCACTGTGCTGGCCCACGCCAGCCAGCTGCTTCGTCCCCGCCAAGCAGGCAGGGAGCTGACGCCGGCGAGCGCGAGCTCGCCACGGCGCCAGCAGCTTGCTGCTTCGCGCGCCCGGACGCTGGGCGACCTCCACGTCGCCGTCCCGACACCGTGGACACCTCATTCACCCTCCTGCCCCTCTCCCTCGCTTCCTCACCGCCATGGCCGACGCCACTGCGTCCGCGCTGCCGTGAACCCACGCCCTCCGTCGCCCCCGTGCTGCTCCACCGTGTCCTGCATCTCCGCCACTTCCTCCTCGATCGCTCCACCAAGCCACGCCCCGCCGGAGGCCCGCAAACGACTCCACCGAGCTCATCTTCAACCTCCTGCCGACCAGATCGCCTCCGCCGCCCCGCTTGCTCCGGCTCGTCCCCGACCTCGCCGTCAACTCCGACGTAGCTGCCGTGAGCATAGCCACCTCCCCATCCTCTCCGTTCTTCTTCTCGTGCACCACAGAGAGCACACGCGGCTCACCCGCACGCGCCGTCGCCTGACCACGTCGCCGGTGTTGCTCCGGTGACCATTTGGTCACGGGCTTGTGCCCGTCACACTCCCCGCGCCACGTAGAGGTCGTAGATGCTAGCACAACATGGCCTAAGCCACTGTAGCCACGCGCACGAGCTGGCCGAGCTTCGGCCTCCGCCTGACCTCGTCGCCGGCGAAGCTCTGGCCACTCCCCGGCCAAGCCACCACCATGGCTGGATGCGGGCGAGCACCAGCTGCCCGTAGCTGCTCTCCGCGCAGCAAACGGAGCCCTGTGGGCGAATCCCGCAGCACGCCGCCGCGTCTGGCCTCGCCGGCGGCTAAATGCCGGCAGGCTTTGACCTGTTGACCGGCGGGTTTGACCCTGACGTGGACTGGGTGGGCCCAGGTTGACTCCTCTGAGTCAATGACAAGTGCCCCCCCCCCTCTGCTAACTAACTGGATTAGTTTTAACTAAAATTAATTAGTTAACTTATTACTGACATGCGAGACCCACTGGTCAGTTTGACCTGGACGACCCCGTTGACCTCTGACGTCATCCTGACGTAGTGCTGACGCAGTAATTTAATTACTGGAATTACTTTTATACAGGAAATTCCAGAAAATAGTTCAAACTTCAAAAAATCATAGAAATTAATCTGTAACTCCAAATGCAAAGATTTATATATGAAATTTGATCAGAAAAATTCAATCTATCCATTAGAACTGGTTTCATGCATGTCAGAACAAGTTAAACCTGCTGTTTATGCAATACAAGGTGATGCACTTAAATGGCTATGTTAAAAGATCTAACACTTGAACCTTTGGTTCAATTAAGCACTTTCCTCCCTGTTCTAGCTTGCATTAGGCCAAGACACTTTCATATTGCCATGCCATAGCATGCATCATAATGTTGCATATCGTCATGTGTTGATTGTGTTCCGATGTGTTCTTAGTGGTAGGTCCTGCCTCCGAGGATATTCAAGAGTATCCAACTGAAGGGCAGTATCCCACCACCACTCCATCAGGCAAGCAACCCATTGATCATTCCGATACAAACCCATGTTCTCGATTCTGCTCTCGTTTACTACATTAAGACAACACGATTCAAACTGCTGTGTGTCGCGGTAGTTGAACCCACTTCCTTTGCATGACCTGTCATTGCCACAGTAACTAGATGAAACCCACTAGCATGTGTAGGAGTTGGTTGAGCCATATGTGTGTTTGTTTCCTACCATGCTATGCTTGCTATGCTTAGAGTTGTGTCAGGTCTGGCTCATCGGGATGATGAACTAGAGTGAAAGGTTGGGTCGGTAACAAGAGTGAAGTGTTGAATACGATTTGGTAAAGGAATCGATGAGAGGCCATGTAGGAGTACATGGTGGGTTGTTTCATTGAGGCCATCCTTAAGAACTGAGATCTGTGTGTGTGATTTAAGATTCAGCTACTACCACACATTGGGATCCTTAATTGACTCTCTCGACTTATTAACCACTCTTGTCCTCTATCCGGGAGTTGCAAAGTAGTTTCTGGTGTTTGTAGTATGCTGGGGGCCGCACGCAGCGCTGACCATAGGGGTGGGCTGTGTTGTGGTAGGCACGTGGCCTGGTGTACCAATTCGCCCGTTTCGTGTCTCGGGAACCCTGCACACATCGTTTGGGGCCGTTAGTGGAAACCTCGGCCGGACTCCCTGCGGATGGAACCCGAATAGGCGATAAACCTAGACTAGGAACTCGTGTGGTTAGTCAGGTCGTGGCCGACACCCCCGCTGGGCTTCCGCTTGAAGGTTGCCGAGTACATGTCGTGTAAACGGCGATAAGTGGTGAGAGCGTGTGTGAAGAAGTACACCCCTACAGGGTATTAAACTATTCGAATAGCCGCGTCCACGGTAAAGGACTACTTGGTCACCTATGCAGTTCATAGATAAGTAAATGGATACTATTAAAAGCCTCAAGATAAGTGTGAGTACCGCGGATGGCCCTCTCGTAGGATGACGAGAGAGGATCCTCGGTGGAGTATTGTGTTGGTGATAGTGGACTCGTGTGCGACAAATGTTTTACAAGTTGTGCCTATCATAGGATAGCTTAGCCATGAGTCAAAGCTGGCTTGCTGCAATAACTCCACTACCTTCTTGAGAATGTGCATGTATTGTAGGATTCTGTTGTAAGACTTGCTGAGTACCTTCGTACTCATGTTGCTTTAATTAATGTTTTCAGACGACAACACCAACCCCTCCGATGGGTTCTATGTAGACCTCGACGTTGACGAGTGACTTATCACCCAGGTGGTGATCCAAGACTTGTGAAGGGTCGATGTAGATAGACAGGCTTCGTCAAGCCTTCTTTCTTTCTAGTGTCTGTACTCAGACTACTTTGCTTCCGCATGTGCTTGTATGATTGTATGACTTGAGTGTCGGGTCATGTGACCCCTACCTGTATGGATGATATGTATGGCTCTTCGGAGCCTTTTAAATAAATTACTTGAGTTGTAGAGTTTTGTTGTGATGCAATGTTGTATTTACTCATATCGAGCATATTGTGTGCATGATTGAAATGCTTGGTATGAGTGGGATCCGACTATCTAGTTGTTTATCCTTGGCAGCCTATCATATGAGGAAATGTAGTCTAGTGCTTCTGAACCATAGTAGTCCGCTACAGCCCGGTTCACCGGAGTCCTGCTAGCCCAGCACTACTGCTCGGAACACATGACTGGCCGGCATGTGTTTCACTTCGTTCCTATGTCTGTCCCTTCGGGGAAATGTCACGCGGTGTTATCCGGAGTCCTGCCTAGCCTGCTATAGCCCGGGTTACCGGAGTCCTGTTAGCCCAGTGCTACAGCCCGGATTTAAACGTCGTTGACCGACATGCTCGATGTGATACATGTATGCATGTCCTCATGGGTTAGTGCCGCCTTGGGTTCACGACTAGCCATGTCGTCCCGGGTTCTCTGTCATATGGATGCTAGCGACACTATCATATACGTGAGCCAAAAGGCGCAAATGGTCCCGGGCCAGGTAAGGTGGCACCCGTGGGAGTACCGTGCGTGAGGTCGCAAAGTGATATGATGTGTTACATGCTGGATCGATGTGGCTTAGGATCGGGGTCCTGACAGCGTTGGCATCAGAGCCGGACTGCCTGTAGGTTCGCTAAGCCAAACTGGTCGATGTCGAGTCTAGAAATGCTTTAGTTATATGTAGGGGAATTGATTGTGGGAGGGAACGTAAGGCACTTTTACTCCTTTACCTTATGCCCTCTATCTTGAGTCATTCTCTTCTCATTCTACGTGGGTTAAGGACTAGGCTCTCTTCTCTCTATCAGGTTCATGTGTTACTAATCTGTAGTAACTTATAGGATTGTTGGTTACAACCCGGTTCAGTTTCTACTAAATTTTAGTATGTTGCCAGTTGAACCGGAACCCTGATATGATGGTTGTTGAGTGGTTTTGCAACTGTTGTGGATGTCTCATCTCCTTTTCTGAGCATTTACAGCCGTTATGCTGTCCAATTTCCCCTAGAAATTCTAATGCCTTTGCATCATTTTGTGCTTTCAGATGGCCACCCGTTCCCAAAACCAAGTGGTTTGTCTGACCCATTGCATTGATGTATGTGGTCACACAGCTATGTTGGTTCGAGTGATGGTCGAGACAGGTTACCGGTGGTATCCTGAATATACCGTCGAGGAGCAGTTTAGATACTTTAATCAAAGCCAATATCTGTGCACGGTCAGGATATATCCATCTTATCCCGGAGCTACTGAACCGCTCCACTGTTCTTATGGACTTGGGATCACTATCGGGATGTCCGTGCAGGATGCAGCTTACTCGATGATGACTATTATTCGAGCCAGAACTGCCTTGCTGGGCAACACCGATTTCCGCTACATGCCAGCATCCCTCCCTGGGGCGCATGGTTACCTTCAGGGTATGTACAGTGATGCATCCCATGAGGACTCACTCCTCCGCACCACTACTGAGATGTTGGAAGACAAGGACCGTGAAGACCGGGCCTTGCGTATGGAGCTCTTTAATGCTTGTTCTGATCACTGGGCCACTTTGACTCGGTTTGCCCCTGCAGTGCAAGCCGGATACATGGACATGAGGGACTTGTACCCTGTGTGTGCTAGTCTGCTAGATTTCATGGAGTGGCGTGAGGTGGGAGGCATCGCCCCTCCTCGTGGACCTCGTCTGCCGCCGTTTGTTGGACCAAGGCCACACCCAAGTCCCTATGGTCCGCAAGCTCCACAGGACCGTCTGTTTCCAGATGATCATGTTCCACTTCCAGGCTTGGGTGGTGACTTCTATGAGGATTACTACGGAGCTGTCTGAGCTAGTAGTAGTTTGCTGGTATTGTAACAGTTGTATGTCCACCGTCCTGCGTGACTTGTGGAATATGACTTAGTGTGTATCCATTCCGGAGGTGTAGAAAAATAATGTATAGGAGCTTGGAATGCCTCCGATGAGATGTAACGTCTTTCATCATAGTTGTACCTTAGCTTGGGCTTGTACTAAACTATGTATGGTGTGTATGACGTTGGTTAATATATGGCAGTTTCTATATTACCATGTCGTACGAATGAACATCTCTGCATTCCTTGTTATCCATTACATTCCGCATTTCTTGCCAGATTTTGCTATAATGGTCTAAACCATTGTCTTGTTTTCCTAGGATGGTCAACACCCGCAGCAACCCTGCTGCTCCGGAGCAGGGTGAAGCTAGCGCTGCTAGGGATGAAAATCTGCCTCAACCGCCTTCTCTGGCCGAAGTAATGCTGGAGGCAAAACGAAACAAGCGCGAGACTAACCGCTTGTTGGAGCGGATTGAGCAGAATACTGCACGCCAGCAGAGAAACATTCCAGTGTCAATCAATGACTTTGTCAAGCTGTACCCACCAAAGTTTAACCATTCCATCGAACCTCTCGATGCGGATGACTGGCTTCACAGCATCGCCCACAAGCTACGTTCTGCCAACGTAGCCGAAGAGGATAAATCACTTTTTTTGCTTATCACCTCGAAGGCCCTGCTAGCCTTTGGTGGGAAAATTATGAGGCTATGCGCCCAGTCGGCCAAATCACTACTTGGGCTGATTTCAGTGCTGCTTTCCGTGAGCATCACATTCTGGAAGGCCTCATGGATCGCAAGAGGGAGGAGTTCTGTAACTTCACCCAGGGTAGACTGACTGTGAATGCATACAGTCGAGAGTTTGGGAAGTTAGCACGTTATGCTCCCGAAGAGGTGTCCACCGACGCCAAGAAGCAGGCAAGGTTCCGCAAGGGACTTAGCCCCGAGCTTCGCCGTGACCTCCATCTGCACGAATGCACCTCTTTTCCAAAGTTGGTCAACAAGTCCATCAGTGCCGAGACAGGGCAGAATGACTTTGAAGCTTCACGCAAACACTCCCGTGACTTTGGATCTTCATCCGGCTCTGGATCTCAGAAGCGCCGGGTCTGGATCCCAAATACCGCTGTGCCATCCAGGTTCACTCCGAGGACATCCTTTGAGGCGCCTCGCCCCAACCAGCTGTATGTACCGCCCAGGACTTATGGTGGTCCGGCTGCTAATGCTGCTCCACGCCCCAATATGATAACCTGCTTTAAGTGTGGAGAGACGGGTCACTACATTCGCGAGTGTCCCCAGAATAACCCCAACCAGTTCGGAAAGTCTGTTGGCCGTGGTAAGCCAACAGCAAAAGTGCTTGTCGCCAAGCCGGCCACCACTGCTCGTGGCCATGTTAACTACGTCTCAGCTGAGGAGACTCAGGAAGACCCCAACGTTGTTCTCGGTACGCTCCTTGTTAACTGCCATCCGGCAACTGTTCTCTTTGATACTGGAGCATCTCATTCATTTATTTCTGAGAGCTATGCTCGTTTGCACAACACCACATTTAGTGACATGCCCACCTCCATGGAAATTCAAACTCCTGGTTCTAGATGGCAAACCTCTAGAATCAGCCATGGAAATGAAATTCTTGTCGACAGATTGGTCTTCCTTGCGTCACTAATAGATCTCAAGTCCTCGGACATAAACATCATCTTGGGTATGGACTGGATGTCAGCCCATTATGCTAAGATTGATTGCTCTACTAGAACTGTTCAACTCACCCATCCATCGGGCAAGACAGTCCATGTTTTGACCCGAGTATCGGAGCGTCAGCTCTACTCTCTTAATGCCAACCCCCTTCCGGACCTTGAAGATATTCCGGTAGTTCGTGACTTCCCGGATGTCTTTCCAGAGGAACTGCCAAGTGTTCCACCTGACAGAGATGTCGAGTTCGTGATAGACCTTGTTCCAGGAACCGTCCCAATCTCTAGAAGACCTTATAAGATGGCACCCCTAGAACTAGCCGAGCTTAAGAAACAACTCGATGAGTCCTTGCAAAAGGGTTTCATCCGTCCTAGTTCTTCTCCATGGGCTTGCCCCGTCCTCTTCGTCAAGAAGAAGGATGGAACGGATCGGATGGTTGTAGATTACCGACCTATCAATTTGGTCACTATCAAGAACAAGTATCCGCTCCCCAGGATCAACGACCTGTATGACCAGCTCGCTGGATCCTCAGTCTTTTCGTCTTTTCCAAAATGGATTTGAGGTTGGGCTACAATCAAATCAAAATCAGGAATGGGGACATTCCCAAAATGGCCTTTGTTACTCGTTATGGCCAATACGAGTACACCGTCATGTCCTTCGGTTTAACCAATGCTCCATCCACCTTCTCTCGGTTAATGAACTCGATCTTCATGGAGTATTTGGATAAATTCGTCGTGGTTTACCTCGATGATATACTCATCTACTCCAAGAATGAGGAGGAACATGCCGAACATCTAAGGCTAGTATTGACGAAACTTCGAGAGCATCGCCTTTATGCCAAATTCTCCAAGTGTGAATTTTGGTTGCCAGAAGTGACCTATCTGGGCCATGTAATCTCTGGTAAGGGCATTGCTGTCAATCCCGAGCGAGTTCAAGCCGTCCTTGACTGGACTCCACCTGAAACGGTCAAGCAAGTTCGGAGTTTTCTTGGTTTAGCGAGCTATTGCCGCCGCTTCGTCGAGAATTTCTCCAAAGTTGCTAGGCCTCTAACCGAACTCCTCAAGAAAGATAAAAAGTTCGAGTGGACCCCACAGTGCGAGTTCAGCTTTCAGGAACAAAAAAGACGCCTGACATCTGCTCCCGTACTGGTACCACCAGATTTTTCTAAGGACTTTGTTATCTATTGCGATGCCTCGCGACAAGGACTAGGTTGCATTCTCATGCAAGATCGTCATGTGATTGCCTACGCTTCTCGACAGTTGCGTCCACATGAGGATAACTATCCCACAGATGATCTAGAGCTTGCAGCTGTAGTCCATGCACTCAAAACCTGGCGACATTACCTTCTTGGTAATCGTTGCGAAATCTACACTGATCACCAAAGTTTGAAGTACATCTTCACCCAACCGGATTTGAATCTCAGGCAAAGACGTTGGGTCGAGTTGATCTCGGATTACGACTTAGGAATAACTTACACCCCAGGCAAAGCCAATGTCATGGCTGATGCGCTAAGTCGTAAGTCTTATTGTAACAATCTGATGTTACAACAAAGTCAACCACTTCTCCACGAGGAATTTCATAAGCTTAACCTTCACATTGTTCCTCGAGGATTCCTTTCCACCCTGGTGGCGAAACCCAACCTTATGGATCAAATCATAACCGCTCAGCGGTATGATAGAGGAATATCCCGGATTAAGGAAAACATTGCTAGCGGAGTTGCTAAATGTTTTTCCATGGACGAGCGAGGCGTTGTCTTCTTCGAGAACCTTTTGGTGGTCCCCAAGAAACAACATCTACGGCAACTGATCCTTAAGGAAGCTCATGAATCCCCTCTCACCATTCATCCCGGTAGTACTAAAATGTATCAAGACCTACGCTAGAGGTTTTGGTGGACCAGGATGAAGAGAGAAATCGCTCAATACATTGCAAATTGCAAAGTCTGTCGTCACGTTAAAGCAGAGCGTCAACGGCCTGCTGGCACCCTTCAACCATTGGAGATTCCTGAATGGAAATGGGATAAAATCGGTATGGATTTCATTACCGGGTTTCCCAGGACCAAGAGAGGGAATAATGCTATCTTCGTGGTTGTCGATTGTCTTTCCAAGGTAGCCCACTTTTTACCTGTTCGCGAGAGTATAACTGCTAGCCAGCTAGCTGACCTGTACATCTCTCGAATAGTGTCCCTCCATGGTGTTCCATTGGAAATTAATTCAGATTGTGGAAGTCTTTTCACCTCTTGATTTTGGGAAAGTTTCCAAAATGCTATGGGAACTCGACTCTCCTTTAGCACCGCCTTCCATCCTCAATCAAGTGGTCAAGTAGAACGAGTCAATCAAATTCTGGAGGACATGCTCCGAGCTTCTATCATCTCTTTCGGTATGAATTGGGAGAAGTGCCTTCCATTCGCCGACTTCGCTTATAACAACAGTTATCAAGCTAGCTTGGGCAAGGCTCCCTTCGAAGTTCTCTATGGACGAAAATGTCGAACGCCTCTTAACTGGTCAGAAACTGGCGAGAGACAACTCTTTGGCCCGGACATGATCCAGGATGCAGAAGAGCAGGTTCGCATTATTTGTGAGAAGTGGAAAACAGCCCAATCACGACAAAAGAGTCAGTATGACCGCAAGCATAAGCCTATGGCTTATGAAATCGGCGAGATGGCTTACCTTCGGGTTACACCTTTAAAGGGAACCCATCGATTCGGTATCAAAGGCAAGTTGCCCCCTTGTTACATTGGACCTTTTCGCATTCTCTCTAAACGAGGGGAAGTTGCCTACAAATTGGAACTACCTCCACATCTCTCCAGAGTTCATGATGTCTTCCACGTTTCTCAACTCAGGCGTTGCTTCTCGGATCCTATCCGTGGACTGGACCACGAAACGCTTGATCTCCAAGATAACCTCACATATCGAGAGTATCCCGTTCGGATCCTTGATCAAGCCGAGCGTACCACTCGACGCCAGAATATCAAGTTCCTCAAAGTTCAATGGTCGCACCATTCCGAGCAAGAGGCTACTTGGGAAAGGGAGGATCGTCTTCGACTCGAGTACCCCACCTACTTTCCGACGGATCCTAAATCTCGGGACGAGATTCTTTCGAGTGGGGGTGAGTTGTCACATCCTAGTTAGACCATGCATTAGAGTGTGCATCATGTCTACCTCTCATCAGAAACTGGAAATGGGGAAGGCAGAACCCCAAGCACCCCCCCCCTGAATTCAACTAGGGTTTACTAAAAATATTTTCAATGAACCTGAAATGCCCTTCTAAAATGTTCACCCTCTTTGTCTTGGGTTAGAACCTCTGGCAAAATAGGTACACAATTTTCTAGGTCAACAAAAGGTCACTGAATTAAATCATATGTATGCTGATTTTGGACATTTAAATGCTAACAAATATTTTAAATGTTCAAATAATTCTGGAGATAAGTCAGGGCTGTTAGGAATAATCCCAACAGAGCCCACAATTATTTCCAGGATTTTAGAAAGTGCCTAGGTATTTTAAATAATGTCACAAAGCTACAGGATAATAGAAAAAGAAAACAGAAACTAAACAAATAGGGAAAAAGGGCTAACCTGGCCGCAGCCACCAGCCGGCCCACCTGGCGGCCCAGCACTGTGCTGGCCCACGCCAGCCAGCTGCTTCGTTCCTGCCAGGCAGGCAAGGAGCTAACGCCGGCGAGCGCGAGCTCGCCACGGCGCCAGCAGCTTGCCGCTTCGCGCGCCCGGACGTTGGGCGACCTCCACGTCGCCGTCCCACCCCGTGGACACCTCATTCACCCCCCTGCCCCTCTCCCTCGTTTCCTCACTGCCATGGCCGACGCTGCTGTGTCCGCGCCGCCGTGAACCCACGCCCTCCGTCGCCCCCGTGCTCCTCCACCGTGTCCTGCAGCTCTGCCACTTCCTCCTCGATCGCTCCACCAAGCCACGCCATGCCAGAGGCCCGCAAACAACTCCACCGAGCTCGTCTTCAACCTCGTGCCGACCAGATCGCCTCCGCCGCCCCGCTTGCTCCAGCTCGTCCCCGACCTCGCCGTCAACTCTGACGTAGCTGCCGTGAGCATAGCCACCTCCCCATCCTCTCCGTTCTTCTTCTCGTGCACCACAGCGAGCACACGCGGCTCACCCGCATGCGCCGCCGCCTGACCACGTCGCCGGCGTTGCTCCGGTGACCATTTGGTCACGGGCTTGTGCCCGTCACACTCCCCGCGCCACGTAGAGGCCGTAGATGCTAGCGCCACATCGCCTAAGCCACTGCAGCCACGCGCACGAGCTGGCCGAGCTTCGGCCTCCGCCTGACCTCGTCGCCGGTGAAGCTCCGGCCACTCCCCGGCAGAGCCACCACCACGGCTGGATGCGGGCGAGCACCAGCTGCCCGTAGCTGCTCTCCGCGCAGCAAACGGAGCCCTGTGGGCGAATCCCGCAGCACGCCGCCGCGTCCGGCCTCGCCGGCGGCTAAACGCCGGCAGGCTTTGACCTGTTGACCGGCGGGTTTGATTCTGACGTGGACTGGGTGGGCCCAGGTTGACTCCTCTGAGTCAATGATAAGTGGGGCCCCCTATGCTAACTAACTAGATTAGTTTTAATTAAAATTAATTAGTTAACTAATTACTGACATGCGGGACCCACTGGTCAGTTTGACCTGGATGACCCCATTGACCTCTGACGTCATCCTGACGTAGTGCTGACGCAGTAATTTAATTACTGGAATTACTTTTATACAGGAAATTCCAAAAAATAGTTCAAACTTCAAAAAATCATAGAAATTAATCTGTAACTCCAAATGCAAAGATTTATATATGAAATTTGATCAGAAAAATTCAATCTATCCATTGGAACTGCATTAAGACAACACGATTCAAACTGCTGTGTGTCGCGGTAGTTGAACCCACTTCCTTTGCATGACCTGTCATTGCCACAGTAACTAGATGAAACCCACTAGCATGTGTAGGAGTTGGTTGAGCCATATGTGTGTTTGTTTCCTACCATGCTATGCTTGCTATGCTTAGAGTTGTGTTAGGTCTGGCTCATCGGGATGATGAACTAGAGTGAAAGGTTGGGTCGGTAACAAGAGTGAAGTGTTGAATACGATTTGGTAAAGGAATCGATGAGAGGCCATGTAGGAGTACATGGTGGGTTGTTTCTTTGAGGCCATCCTTAAGAACTGAGATCTGTGTGTGTGATTTAAGATTCAGCTACTACCACACATTGGGATCCTTAATTGACTCTCTCGACTTATTAACCACTCTTGTCCTCTATCCGGGAGTTGCAAAGTAGTTTCTGGTGTTTGTAGTATGCTGGGGGCCGCACGCAGCGCTGACCATAGGGGTGGGCTGTGTTGCGGTAGGCACGTGGCCTGGTGTACCGATTCGCCCGTTTCGTGTCTCGGGAACCCTGCACACATCGTTCGGGGCCGTTAGTGGAGACCTCGGCCGGACTCCCTGCGGATGGAACCTGAATAGGCGATAAACCTGGACTAGGGACTCGTGTGGTTAGTCAGGTCGTGGCCGACACCCCCGCTGGGCTTCCGCTTGAAGGTTGCCGAGTACATGTCGTGTAAACGGCGATAAGTGGTGAGAGCGTGTGTGAAGAAGTACACCCCTGCAGGGTATTAAACTATTCGAATAGCCGCGTCCGCGGTAAAGGACTACTTGGTCACCTATGCAGTTCATAGATAAGTAAATGGATACTATTAAAAGCCTCAAGATAAGTGTGAGTACCGCGGATGGCCCTCTCGTAGGATGATGAGAGAGGATCCTCGGTGGAGTATTGTGTTGGTGATAGTGGACTAGTGTGCGACAAATGTTTTACATGTTGTGCCTATCGTAGGATAGCTTAGCCATGAGTCAAAGCTGGCTTGCTGGAATAACTCTACTACCTTCTTGAGAATGTGCATGTATTGTAGGATTCTGTTGTAAGACTTGTTGAGTACCTTCGTACTCATGTTGCTTTAATTAATGTTTTCAGACGACAACGCCAACCCCTCCGACGGGTTCTATGTAGACCTCGACGTTGACGAGTGACTTATCACCCAGGTGGTGATCCAAGACTTGTGAAGGGTCGATGTAGATAGACAGGCTTCGTCAAGCCTTCTTTCTTTCTAGTGTTTGTACTCAGACTACTTTGCTTCCGCATGTGCTTGTATGATTGTATGACTTTAGTGTCGGTTCATGTGACCCCTACCTGTATGGATGATATGTATGGCTCTTCGGAGCCTTTTAAATAAATTACTTGAGTTGTAGAGTTTTGTTGTGATGCAATGTTGTATTTACTCATATCGAGCATATTGTGTGCATGATTGAAATGCTTGGTATGAGTGGGATCCGACTATCTAGTTGTTTATCCTTGGCAGCCTATCATATGAGGAAATGTAGTCTAGTGCTTCTGAGCGATAGTAGTCCGCTACAGCCCGGTTCACCGGAGTCCTGCTAGCCCAGCACTACTGCTCGGAACACATGACTGGCCGGAGTCTGTCCCTTCGGGGAAATGTCACGCGGTGTTATCTGGAGTCCTGCCTAGCCTGCTACAGCCCGGGTTACCGGAGTCCTGTTAGCCTAGTGCTACAGCCCGGATTTATACCTTGTTGACCGACATGCTCGATGTGATTCATGTATGCCTGTCCTCGTGGGTTAGTGCCGCCTTGGGTTCACGACTAGCCATGTCGGCCCGGGTTCTCTGTCATATGGATGCTAGCGACACTATCATATACGTGAGCCAAAAGGCGCAAACGGTCCCGGGCCAGGTAAGGTGGCACCCGTGGGAGTACCGTGCGTGAGGTCGCAAAGTGATATGATGTGTTACATGCTGGATCGATGTGGCTTAGGATCGGGGTCCTGACAGGATGTGTCTTTTTTTTGTAGTGACATCGACTACTTTCCAGCATGCATCTAGTGTATTAAGTTCATGGAAAAAAGGAGTAATGCAATAAGAATGATGACATGATGTAGACAAGATCTATCTATGTAGAGATAGACCCCATCGTTTTATCCTTAGTAGCAACGATACATACGTGTCAGTTCCCTTTCTATCACTGGGATCAACCACCATAAGATAGAACCCACTACAAAGCACTTCATCCCATTGCAAGATAAATAGATCAAGTTGGCCAAACAAAACCCAAATATCGGAGAAGAAATACGAGGCTATAAGAGATCATGCATATAAGATATCAAAGAAAGTGAAACAACTTTCATGGATATGAAAAGATATAACTGATCATAAACTCAAATCATCAGATCCCAACAAACACACCGCAAAAGAGTTACATCATATGGATCTCCAAGAGACACTTGTATTGAGAATCCAGCGAGAGAGAGAAAGCCATCTAGCTACTAACTACGGACCCTAAGGTCTACAAAGAACTACTCACGCATCATCGAAGAGGCACCAATGGAGGTGGTGAACCCTATCCGAGATGGTGTCTAGATTGGATATGGTGGTTCTGGACTCTACGGCGGCTGGATGAATATTTCGTCGATGCCTTTAGGGTTTCTGGAATATTAGGGTATTTATAGAGCAAAGAGGCAGTCCGGGGGGCACCCGAGGTGGACACAACCCACCAGGGCGCGCCTGGGCCTCCTGGCGCACCCTGGTTGTGCCCCCCTTGGGGCACCCCCCATGCGTAGCCACGGGCCTTTGTGTTCCTTCTGGCCCATAAAAATTCTCCGTAAAGTTTCGGGGCATTTGGACTCCGTCTGATATTGATTTTCTGTGATGTAAAAAACATGAAAGATTAGAACCTAGCACTTAGCACTATGTCAATAGGTTAGTACCAAAAAATGATATAAAATGACTATAAATGATTGTAAAACATCCAAGATTGATAATATAATAGCATGGAACAATAAAAAATTATAGATACGTTGGAGACTATCAGCATCCCCAAGCTTAACTCCTACTCGTCCTCGAGTGGGTAAGTGATAAAACAGAATTTTTGATGTGGAATAATGCCTAACATGTCATAACATATTTCTTTTCTTTATAGCATGGACATTTGGACTTTTAGTTGTTCAAAGCAATAGTCTAGTTTTGACATGATAATTTAGATACTCAAGCATATCAACAAGCAACCATGTCTTTCAAAATATCAACGCTAAAATAAGGTATCCCTAGCCCATCATGCTCAACCATTGATCCATTCATGAAACACACTCGAATATTAGCTACGCCCAATACTTAAGTACGATCATATTGCCTCCTAGTTGGTGCTTTTATAAGAGAAGATGGAGACTCAAAGAAAATTGCATAAAGTAGAGGAAAGGCCCTTCGCAGAGGGAAGTAGGGATTTGTATAGCTGCCAGAGCTCAAAGCGAAAAACTTAAAGATAAAAACATTTTGGGAGGTATATCCATCCCACCAACAAAAACGACTTAGAGTTCCCAACACTTTCCATGCTAGATATATCATAGGCGGTTCCCAAATAGAAAATAAAGTTTATTCCTTTTTCCACCGTACTTTCACTTTCTGTGCTTAACCGTGTCCATGGGTGCCCTCCATTCCAACACTTTCCAAGGAATTTATTATTTGACAACATAAATTAAATTCATTTTTTTGCATTTTGGGAATGGGCATCCCTAATACCTTTGCCTTACTCTCGTGCAATGACAAGTGAATAAACACTCATCGTGAGAATAACACATCTCGCATGGAAAATATTAGCCACCCCTCACCGCTCCGCGAGCGAAACAACACAGAAAAGAGAGGTTTATTTTGAAAATTAGAGATGGCACATGCAAATTTGCTTAGAACGACAAAAGAATACCGCATATAGGTAGATATAGTGGACTCATGTGGCAAAACTGGTTTAAAGGTTTTTTGATGCACAAGTAGAGATCATACTTAGTGCAAAATGAAGGCTAGCAAAAGATTGAGAAGCGACCAACCAAGAAACGGATAATCTCATAGGCAAACATTAAGCATAAATAACCCCAAATAATGCACCACAAGTAGGATATAATTTCATTGCATGACTATTGACTTTCGTACTTGCATAGGGAATCACAAACCTTAACGCCAATATTCTTACTAAAGCATAATTACTCACCAACATAACTCACATATCACATCATCATATCTCAAAACTATTACTAAGAATCAAGTTTATTTTGTCCAATGATCTTCGTGAAAGTTTTTATTATATCCTTCTTGGATATCTATCACTTAGGGACTAATTTCCATGTGTTGCTTTTCATAAGCTCAAACAAATATAAGTGAAGATCATGAGCATAATTTTTTTTCTTTCTCTCAAATTAATTTAAGTGAAGCAAGAGAGAATTTCTTGAAAATTTAACTAACTCTCAAATAAATCTAAGTGAAGCAAGAGATCATTTCTTCACAAATACTAAACCACACCATGCTCAAAAATATATAAGTGAAGCACTAGAGCAAGTCCATTGCTCATAAAAAATTAAGTGAAGCATAGAGAGCAGTTCTAACAAGTCATGACATAATTTTGGCTCTCTCAAATAGGTGTGTCCAGCAAGGATTGATGACTTAAAACACAAAATAAAAGAAGCAAAGATTCATATCATACAATACGCTCCAAGCAATACACATATCATGTGATGAATAAAAATATAGTTTCGAGTAAAATACCGATGGTCGTTAGAAGAAAGAGGGGATGCCACTCGGGGGCATCCCCAAGCTTAGTTAGTTGCTCATTTTTGGATAATAGCTTGGGATGCCGGGGCACCCCCAAGCTTAGGCTCTTCTATCCTTCCTTCATCCATCGTAAGATAACCCAAAACTTGAAAACTTTAATCACACAAAACTCAACAAAACCTCTGTGAGATCCGTTAGTGTAAGAAAGCAAACCACTACTATAATTACTGTACCAAACCAATTCATATTTTGTTTTTGCATTATATCTACTGTATTCCAACTTTTCTATGGCAAATACTCATCAAAGAAAACCATAGAGCCATCAAAATAAGCACACAACACAAAGAAAACAGAATCTGTCAAAACGAAACGGTCTGTAGCAATCTGACTTTGTAGAAAACTTCTGGAACTCCAAAAATTCTAAAAAAAATAGGAAGACCTGAGAAATTTGTATATTAATCTTCTGCAAAAAGGATTAGGGCAAAATCACTTTCTTATAAAAAAATGAGAATTATTTCCATGAGCGCAAAGTTTCTGTCTTTTTCAGCAAGATCAAACAACTATCACCCAAGAAGATCCTATCGGTCCTACTTGGCACAAACACTAATTAAAACAGAAAAAACACAATCATAAAAGTAGAATAATTGTTCTAACACTCAAGAACAGAAAGCAAAAAGCAAAAATAAAATTTATTCATTGGGTTGCCTCCCAACGAGCGCTATAGTTTTACGCCCTTAGCTTGGCATAAGGCAAGGATCTAAGTATTGTCTTCCTTGGTCTTAGTTTTCTTAGAGGTATTTTCATCGTGAGGCTTTGTAAACACAACATAAAACATGTTCTCCATAGAGGCCTTAGCAATCCTAAGTTGGTTTTCATCATACCCCTTTTGATTTCCCGCAACAATCCAAGAGTAGTGTTGATTAACATTATTAAAAACTTGTTGGATTATATCTAGAACGGGGACTTCCTTTTTAAGATTCTCATCAAAGATCTTATTATCCCCAAGTAAATGCCTTAGTGCATAGTCACAACTGTAAAGAATTTCATCTATCACGGGTTTTTCACGATTCATACCATAAAAATCAAAGATCTCCCTGGCTTCCCGAATTATGTAGTCAAACTCGTTCATAAGAATGAGAGTGGCTAACTTTTTAGCCCTAGGATTCTTTATTTCAGGAAGCTCAAAAAATAATCTTTGCAAAGTAGGATGAGTATGAATAAATTTACTTTCAAGTTTCAGAACTAGTGCTAAAATAGCATCTGCATAAGATCTAGTAGTTTTAAGAATAGGAGCATCATCAAGACTTAGATTTCCAACACAATTGAAAAATTCTTGGATACGTTCTTATCTCATAATGTTCGCTTGCCCCAAGATAAAAGTTTTAGCATCGAGATTGCCCGTATGTCCTATCTTAGGAGTTAGGCCATCATCTATTGGTGCCATACCAAAATTACTCATGATTGCAAAGAACAGATCTGACGAGAAAAAGGCGAACGGAAAAAAGAGGTGAATAAAACAGCAAATTTTTGAGAAGTGGGGAAGAGGAAAACGAGAGGCAAATGGAAAATAATGTAAATTGCAAGGAGATGAGATTTGTGATTAGGAACCTGGTATGTGCTGAAGATCCTCCCCGGCAACGGCACCAGAAATTCCCTTTGATGTCGCTTGAAGCTACGTCGGTATTTCCCCAAAGAGGAAGGGATGATGTAGCACAACGGCAGTAGGTATTTCCCTCAGATATGAAACCAAGGTTATCGAACCAGTACGAGAACCAAACAACACAACGTAAACAGCCCCTGCACACAAATAACAACCACTCGCAACCCGACGTGTTAAAGGGGTTGTCAACCCCTTTCGGGTAACGGCACCAGAAATGGTACGTGGACGGGAGAAAGTTGTAATAGATTGAATAAATAGATCGCAAATAAAATAAAGTGCAGAAAGGTATTTTTGTATTTTTGGTTTAATAGATCTAAAAATAAATGCAAGAGAAAAGTAGATCGCAAAGGCAAATATATGAGAAAGAAGACCCAGGGGCCGTAGGTTTCACTAGTGGCATCTCTCGAGAAAAATAGAAAACGGTGGGTAAACAAATTACTATTGGGCAATTGATAGAACTTCAAATAATCATGACGATATCCAGGCAATGATCATTATATAGGCATCATGTCCAAGATTAGTAGACCGACTCCTGCCTGCATCTACTACTATTACTGCACACATCGACCGCTATCTAGCATGCATCTAGTGTATTAAGTTCATGGAAAAATGGAGTAATGCAATAAGGACGATGACATGATGTAGACAAGATCTATCTATGTAGAGATAGACCCCATCGTTTTATCCTTAGTAGCGATGATACATACGTGTCGGTTCCCTTTCTGTCACTGGGATCAAGCACCGTAAGATCGAACCCACTACAAAGCACCTCTTCCCCTTCCAAGATAAATAGATCAAGTTGGCCAAACAAAAACCAAATATCGGAGAAGAAATACGAGGCTATAAGAGATCATGCATATAAGAGATCAAAGAAACTCAAATAACTTTCATGTATATAAAAAGATATAACTGATCATAAACTCAAAGTTCATCAGATCCCAACAAACACACCGCAAAAGAGTTACATCATATGGATCTCCAATAGACCATTGTATTGAGAATCCAGCGAGAGAGAGAGAGAGAGAAAGCCACCTAGCTACTAACTACGGACCCGGAGGTCTACAAAGAACTACTCACGCATCATCGGAGAGGCACCAATGGAGGTGGTGAACCTCATCCGAGATGGTGTCTAGATTGGATCTGGTGGTTCTGGACTCTATAGCGGCTGGATTAATATATCATCGATGCCTTTAGGGTTTCTGGAATATTGGGGTATTTATAGAGCAAAGAGGCGGTCCAGGGGGCACCCGAGGTGGGCACAACCCACTAGGGCGCGCATGGGCCTCCTGGCGTGCCCTGGTGGGTTGTGCCCCCCTCGGGGCACCCCCCCCCCCAGGCGTAGCCAGAGCTTGTTGTGTTCCTTCTGGCCCATAAAAACTCTCCGTAAAGTTTCGAGGCATTTGGACTCCATCTGATATTGATTTTCTGCGATGTAAAAAACATGGGAAAAACAGCAACTGGCACTTGGCACTATGTCAATAGTTTAGTACCAAAAATGATATAAAATGACTATAAATGATTGTAAAACATCCAAGATTGATAATATAACAGCATGGAACAATCAAAAATTATAGATACATTGGAGGGATGAGGCGGTTGCACCAAGAGCCTCCATGAGCTACCACTGTGACTACTATGCAGGCTGCGGGTGGTGATTTACCAAGCTAGGCCTAAAGCCTAAGCTTGGGGATTGTGTATTTCCAACAACATTACATTCATGTTCACACATTTCATTCCAGTTGTCGGTGTCCACACTTTTTCATTGTATTATCCATACTAGATTTATTTTCTCGCTTTCTTCTTGTGTGTTTGAAAAACTTTGAGAAAATCCAAAAAAAATTCTTGTTTCTTTTCGGTTTTTCTTTCTAGTTTAGTTAGTTGTAGCATTAAAAGAAAACCCAAAAAGATGTCCTAGTTCTCCTTCTTGCTTGTTGGGAGCTCTCTAATACGTCTCCAGCGTATCTATAATTTTTTATTGTTCCATGCTGTTATATTTTCAATCTTGGATGTTTTACAATCATTTATAGTCATTTTATATCATTTTTAGGTATTAACCAATTGCCATAGTGCCAAGTGCTGATACGTCTCCAACGTATCTATAATTTTTGATTGCTCCATGCTATATTATCTACTGTTTTGGGCAATGTTGGGCTTTATTATCCACTTTTATATTATTTTTGGGACTAACCTATTAACTGGAGGCCCAGCCCAGATATGTTGTCTTTTGCCTATTTCAGTGTTTCGAAGAAAAAGAAATATCAAACGGTGTCGAAACGGAACGAAATCAACTAGAGAAGTTATCTTTAGAAGGAAAGCTACCGGATGGACTTGGCCCCATGCCAGGAGCTAAGGGAGGTGGTCACGAGGGTGGGGGGCGTGCCCACCCCCCTAGGGCGCGCCCCCCTGCCTCGTGGGGCCCCCTAAGCTCCACCGACGTATTTCCTGCACCCATATATACCCACGTACCCTAAAACTTCCAGAATAGAGAATAGATCGGGAGTTCCGCCGCCGCAATCTTCTGTAGCCACCAAAAACCAATCGGGACCCTGTTCCGGCACCCTGCCAAAGGGGGGGAACCCTCACCGGTGGCCATCTTCATCATCTCGGCTCTCTCCATGATGAGGAGGGAGTAGTTCACCCTCTGGGCTGAGGGTATGTACGAGTTGCTATGTGTTTGATCTCGCTCTCTCTCGTGTTCTTGATTTGGCACGATCTTGATGTATCGCGAGCTTTGCTATTATAGTTGGATCTTATGTTTCTTCTCCCCCTCTTCTCTCTTGTAATGGATTGAGTTTTCCCTTTGAAGTAATCTTATCGGATTGAGTCTTTAATGATTTGAGAACACTTGATGTATGTCTTGCCGTGTGTATCTGTGGTGACAATGGGATATCACGTGATTCACTTGATGTACGTTTAGGTGATCAACTTGCGGGTTCCGCCCATGAACCTATGCATAGGGGTTGGCACACGTTTTCGTCGTGATTCTCCGGTAGAAACTTTGGGCACTCTTTGAGGTTCTATGTGTTGGTTGAATAGATGAATCTGAGATTGTGTGATGCATATCGTAGAATCATGCCCACGGATACTTGAGGTGACATTGGAGTATCTAGGTGACATTAGGGTTTTGGTTGATTTGTATCTTAAGGTGTTATTCTAGTACGAACTCTAGGGCTGTTTATGACACTTATAGGAATAGCCCAACGGATTGATTGGAAGGAATAACTTTGAGGTGGTTTCTTACCCTACCATAATCTCTTCGTTTGTTCTCCGCTATTAGCGACTTTGGAGTGACTCTTTGTTGCATGTTGAGGGATAGTTATATGATCCAATTATGTTATTATTGTTGAGAGAACTTGCACTAGTGAAAGTATGAACCCTAGGCCTTGTTTCCTAGCATTGCACAATACCGTTTACGCTCACTTTTACCACTTGTTACCTTGCTTTTTTTATATTTTCAGATTACAAAAACCTATATCTACCATCCATATTGCAATTGTATCACCATCTCTTCGCCGAACTAGTGCACCTATACAATTTACCATTGTATTGGGTGTGTTGGGGACACAAGAGACTCTTTGTTATTTGGTTGCAGGGTTGCTTGAGAGAGACCATCTTCATCCTACGCCTCCCACGGATTGATAAACCTTAGGTCCTCCACTTGAGGGAAATTTGCTACTGTCCTACAAACCTCTGCACTTGGAGGCCCAACAACGTCTACAAGGAGAAGGTTGCGTAGTATACGTCAAGCTCTTTTTTGGCGCTGTTGCCGGGGAGGTGAGTGCTTGAAGGTATATCTTTAGATCTTGCAATCGAATTTTTTAGTTTCTTGTTTTAGCACTAGTTTAGTTTATTAAAGAAAACTGCAGAAAAATGGAAAGGAAAATTGTGCCAAAGTGTTAGAAGAAGAAAGCATTAAAATGTTTGGCACTAAATATGTGAATGATGAGCATGATTGCAATGTTGTTAGTATGAATTCCTTCAATATACATGGTACTAATGATGATTGCACTAGTTATGATGAAAATGCCTCCTATAAACATGTAAATTTCTGTGGAGTGCATTGGGTTTGCAAGGACACACCAAATAGGGAAGATAGATATTGCAAGAGGCATAAGTACTTAGAAACTAAATGGTTGCAAGAAAGGCTAGATGCATGTGCTGAAAATTTATTTTTTCTTATCCATACTTGTGAACTTTGCAATGAACGTGATCATTTTAGTACTCAATGCAAATTGTTTCATGATCGTATCGTGTCCAAAAAATTTGATGACTTGATTTCCCTTGCACATCATAATGAACTTAGTTTGCTCTTGGGTTATGAAGAAATAAAATGTATAACTAAGGTTATTCCAGAATTTTCCCTTGATAGAGTTCTTCATTTTGATATAGAAGAAATTTATATGTATTGTGCGGTGAATTGCATTGAAAATCCTTATATTGCCAATTACATAAAGAAAAGAAAAAAATAGAGGATGAAGGTAATACTAATGAAAGGGAAGAGACTTCCCAATATCCTCCTATTATTTCTTATGATGAATCAGGTAATGAGGAGGAGCCTTCTAATCAACAAATCTCATTAATAAGGAGCTCCAAAAAGAGGATTGAACCCACACATGAGGTGAAGAAGAAGAAAAGAAAAAGGAAGAGAGGTAAAAAGGTATCTCTCCCAAATAAAATTTCTCCTATTATTGTTGTGCCTCATGAAAATGAAGATGATACACTTGATGATGATCTCACGATGCCTATTGCTTGTTGTGATGATTATGATTGGGAAGATAATGATACTTCTTATGATCTTGAAAATCTTTTTGGCACTTGTTTGAAAGAACATAATAATTGCTATACTATCGGTGCTATCTATATTATTAATGATGAGAGTGATTATGCTTATGATATGAAAAGGCCCAAGCTTGGGGAACCTATGCTTGATGAGGATGACATATTTGAGAATGTATTTGCTATAATTAATGTTTGTCCCAAGCTTGGGGATGCTATGTTTAATAATGATAATATTTTTAGCCTCCCAAGTTTTGATATGCAAGGTTGTTATGATGATAGCATGCCTTCTACCTATGGTGAATATATTGATGAAAGTGGGTTTGGAAGAGTGTCAACTTTAGGAAGTATTGATCCCACAATATTTCAGGATGTTGAACCTTATAATATTTATGAAAGTGGATTTGGAGAGGTCATGACTTTATTTAGTGATGTATCCACTATTTCGGAAGAGGTTTCAATCGATTATGATGAGAACAAAGCTGCTACTTATGATGATTATTGTGATAAAACTTATGCTATAAAGAGTAGTGATGATTATATTTATAAAACTTGTCATGATTATGAGTACCCTTTCTCTGAACATTACTCTTTTAATGTGGAAACAATTTATAGTATTCAAGTCTCTTATGATGCTCCAACTATCCCGAATGAGAAGAATTTTGCTTATATGAAGAGTAGTAAATTTTCTATGCTTGTAGATCATGAAAAGAATGATTTAGGTGCTGGTTATATTGTTGAATTCATTCATGATGCTACTGAAAATCATTATGAGGGAGGAATATATGCTTGTAGGAATAGCAATAATATCAAGTTTCCTCTCTATGTGCTTAAAATTTTGAAGTTATGCTTGTTTCGCCTTCCTATGCTAGTTGATTATTGTTCCCATAAGTTGTTTGCTCACAAAATACCTATGCATAGGAAGTGGGTTAGACTTAAATGTGCTAGTCATATTCTTCATGATGCTCTCTTTATGTTTCAATTCTTATCTTTTATGTGAGCATCATTGAAATCATCATGCCTAGCTAGGGGCGTTAAACAATAGCGCTTGTTGGGAGGCAACCCAATTTTATTTTAGTTTCTTGCTTTTTGGTTCTGTTTAGATGTGGTTTTGTGTTTTAATTAGTGTTTGTGCCAAGTAGAACCTTTGGGAAGACTTGGGTGAAGTCTTTATGATCATGCTGTAAAAAACAGAAACTTTAGCTCTCACGAAATTAGCTTAAACTTTTTTACTGGAGAGTGATATTTAGTTTATTATTTTTGCAGATGATTACTAGAAAAATTCCTCAGTTCCACAAAATTTATTTTATAATTTTTGGAGTTCCAGAAGTTTGCGTTAGTTACAGATTACTACAGACTGTTCTATTTTTGACAGATTCTGTTTTCATTGTGTTGCTTGCTTATTTTGATGAATCTATGGCTAGTAAAATAGTTTATAAACCATAGAGAAGTTGGAATACAGTAGGTTTAACACCAATATAAATAAATAATGAGTTCATTACAGTACCTTGAAGTGGTGTTTTGTTTTCTTTCGCTAACGGAGCTTACGAGTTTTCTGTTAAGTTTTGTGTTGTGAAGTTTTCAAGTTTTGGGTAAAGATTCGATGGGATATGGAATAAGGAGTGGTAAGAGCCTAAGCTTGGGGATTACCAAGGCACCCCAAGGTAATATTCAAGGATAACCAAGCGTCTAAGCTTGGGGATGCCCCGGAAGGCATCCCCTCTTTCGTCTTCGTTCATCGATAACTTTACTTGGAGCTATATTTTTATTCACCACATGATATGTGTTTTGCTTGGAGAGTCATTTCATTTTCTTTAGATTTGCTTTCTGTTTGAATAAAGTACCAAGATCTGAAATTCTTAAAATGGGAGAGTCTTCACATAGTTGCATAATTACTCGACTACTCATTGATCTTCACTTATATCTTTCGGAGTAGTTTGTCGTTTGCACTAGTGCTTCACTTATATCTTTTAGAGCATGGTGGTGGTTTTATTTTGAAGAAATAGATGAACTCTCATGCTTCACTTATATTATTTTGAGAGTCTTAAATAGCATGGTAATTTGCTTAAATAATCCTAATATTCTAAGCATAAATGATTTGTAAGAATTCTTATGAGTGTGTTGAATATTAAGAAAAGTTTGATGCTCGATAATTGTCTTGAGATATGAAGATAGTGATATTAGAGTCATGCTAGTTGAGTAGTTGTGAATTTGAGAAATACTTGTGTTAAAGTTTGTGATTCCCGTAGCATGCATGTATGGTGAACCGTTATGTGATGAAGTCGGAGCATGATTTATTTATTGATTGTCTTCCTTATGAGTGGCGGTCGGGGACGAGCGATAGTCTTTTCCTACCAATCTATCCCCCTAGGAGCATGCGCGTAATACTTTGCTTTGATAACTCCTAGATTTTTGCAATAAGTATATGAGTTCTTTATGACTAATGTTGAGTCCATGGATTATACGCACTTTTTCCCATCCTTCCACCATTGCTAGCCTCTCTAATACCGCGCACTTTTCGCTGGTATCATACACCCACCATATACCTTCCTCAAAATAGCCACCATACCTACCTATCATGGCATTTCCATAACCATTCCGAGATATATTTCCATGCAACTTTCCACTGTTTCGTTTATTATGACACGCTCCATCATTGTCATATTGCTAGCATGATCATGTAGTTGACATCGTATTTGTGGCAAAGCCACCGTTCATAATTCTTTCATACATGTCACTCATGAGTCATTGCACATCCCGGTACACCGCCGGAGGCATTCATATAGAGTCATATCTTGTTCTAAGTATTGAGTTGTAATTCTTGAGTTGTAAGAAAATAAAAGTGTGATGATCATCATTTTTAGAGCATTGTCCCAGTGAGGAAAGGATGATGGAGACTATGATTCCCCCACAAGTCGGGATGAGACTCCGGACAAAAAATAAAAAAAAGGAGAAAAAAAGAGGCCATAAAAAAAGAGAAGGCCCAAATAAAAAAATAAAATAAAATAAAAAATGAGAGAAAAAGAGAGAATGGACAATGTTACTATCCTTTTACCACACTTGTGCTTCAAAGTAGCACCATGATCTTCATGATAGAGAGTCTCTCATTTTGTCACTTTCATATACTAGTGGGAATCTTTCATTATAGAACTTGGCTTGTATATTCCAATGATGGGCTTCCTCAAAATGCCCTAGGTCTTCGTGAGCAAGCGAGTTGGATGCACACCCACTTAGTTTCTTTTGTTGAGCTTTCATACACTTATAGCTCTAGTGCATCCGTTGCATGGCAATCCCTACTCACTCACATTGATATCTATTGATGGGCATCTCCATAGCCCGTTGATACGCCTAGTTGATGTGAGACTATCTTCTCCGTTTTGTCTTCTCTACAACCACCATTCTATTCCACATATAGTGCTATATCCATGGCTCACGCTCATGTATTGCGTGAAGATTGAAAAAGTTTTGAGAATGTCAAAAGTATGAAACAATTGCTTGGCTTGTCATCGGGGTTGTGCATGATTTAAATACTTTGTGTGGTGAAGATAGAGCATAGCCAGACTATATGATTTTGTAGGGATAACTTTCTTTGGCCATGTTATTTTGAGAAGACATAATTGCTTTGTTAGTATGCTTGAAGTATTATTATTTTTATGTCAATATGAACTTTTGTCTTGAATCTTTCAGATCTTAATGTTCATATCACAATTAAGAAGATTTACATTGAAATTATGCCAAGTAGCACTCCGCATCAAAAATTCTTTTTTATCATTTACCTACTCGAGGACGAGCGGGAATTAAGCTTGGGTATGCTTGATACATCTCCAACGTATCTATAATTTTTGATTGCTCCATGCTATAGTATCTACTGTTTTGGGCAATGTTGGGCTTTATTATCCACTTTTATAATATTTTTGGGACTAACCTATTAACCGAAGGCCCAGCCTAGATTTGTTGTTTTTTGCCTATTTCAGTGTTTCGAAGAAAAAGAAATATCAAACGGAGTCAAAACAGAACGAAATCAACTGGAGAAGTTATTTTTGGAAGGAAAGCTACCGGATGGACTTGGACCCCACATCAGGAGCTAAGGGAGGAGCTCGCGAGGGTGGGGGCGCGCCCACCCCCTAGGGCACGCCCCCCTGCCTCATGGGGCCCTCGAAGCTCCACCGACGTACTTCCTGCACCCATATATACCCACGTACCCTAAAACTTCCAGAACGGAGAATAGATCGGGAGTTCCGCCGCCGCAAGCTTATGTAGCCACCAAAAACCAATCGGGACCATGTTCCGGCACTCTGTCGGAGGGGGGAACCCTCACCGGTGGCGATCTCCATCATCCCGGCGCTCTCCATGACGAGGAGGGAGTAGTTCACCCTCAGGGCTGAGGGTATGTACGAGTAGCTATGTGTTTGATCTCTCTCTCTCTCTCGTGTTCTTGATTTGGCACGATCTTGATGTATCGCGAGCTTTGCTATTATAGTTGGATCTTATGTTTCTTCTCCCCCTCTTCTCTCTTGTAATGGATTGAGTTTTCCCTTTGAAGTAATCTTATCGGATTGAGTCTTTAATGATTTGAGAACACTTGATGTATGTCTTGCCGTGCGTATCTGTGGTGACAATGGGATATCACGTGATTCACTTGATGTATGTTTTGGTGATCAACTTGCGGGTTCCGCCCATGAACCTATGCATAGGGGTTGGCACACGTTTTCGTCGTGATTCTCCGGTAGAAACTTTGGGCACTCTGTGAGGTTCTATGTGTTGGTTGAATAGATGAATCTGAGATTGTGTGATGCATATCGTAGAATCATGCCCACGGATACTTGAGGTGACATTGGAGTATCTAGGTGACATTAGGGTTTTGGTTGATTTGTATCTTAAGGTGTTATTCTAGTACGAACTCTAGGGTTGTTTGCGACACTTATAGGAATAGCCCAACGGATTGATTGGAAGGAATAACTTTGAGGTGGTTTTGTACCCTACCATAATCTCTTCGTTTGTTCTCCGCTATTAGTGACTTTGGAGTGACTCTTTGTTGCATGTTGAGGGATAGTTATATGATCCAATTATGTTATTATTGTTGAGAGAACTTGCACTAGTGAAAGTATGAACCCTAGGCCTTGTTTCCTAGCATTGCAATACCGTTTACGCTCACTTTTACCACTTGTTACCTTGTTGTTTTTATATTTTCAGATTACAAAAATCTATATCTACCATCCATATTGCACTTGTATCACCATCCGTTCGCCGAACTAGTGCACCTATACAATTTACATTGTATTGGGTGTGTTGGGGACACAAGAGACTCTTTGTTATTTGGTTGCAGGGTTGCTTGAGAGAGACCATCTTCATCCTACGCCTCCCACGGATTGATAAACCTTAGGTCGTCCACTTGAGGGAAATTTGCTACTGTCCTACAAACCTCTGCACTTGGAGGCCCAACAACGTCTACAAGGAGAAGGTTGCATAGTAGACATCAAGTGCCAGTTGCTGTTTTTTCCATGTTTTTTACATCGCAGAAAATCAATATCATACGGAGTCCAATGCCCCGAAACTTTGCGGAGAATTTTTGTGGGCCAGAAGGAACACAACGGGCCCTGGCTACGCCTGGGGGTTCCCCGAGGGGGCACAACCCACCAGGGCACGCCAGGAGGCCCAGGCACGCCCTGGTGGGTTGTGCCCACCTCGGGTGCCCCCCGGACCGCCTCTTTGCTCTATAAATACCCCAATATTCCAGAAACCCTAAAGGTATCGACGAAATATTCATCCAGCCACCACAGAGTCCAGAACCACCAGATCCAATCTAGACACCATCTCGGATGGGGTTCACCACCTCCATTGGTGCTTCTCCGATGATGCGTGAGTAGTTCTTTGTAGACCTTCGGGTCCGTAGTTAGTAGCTAGATGGCTATCTCTCTCTCTCGCTGGATTCTCAATACAATGGTCTCTTGGAGATCCATATGATGTAACTCTTTTGTGGTGTGTTTGTTGGGATCTGATGAACTTTTAGTTTATGATCAGTTATATCTTTTTATATCCATGAAAGTTATTTGAGTTTCTTTGATCTCTTATATGCATGATTGCTCATAGCCTCGTATTTCTTCTCTGATATTTCGGTTTTGTTAGGCCAACTTGATCTATTTATCTTGCAATGAGAAGAGGTGCCTTGTAGTGGGTTCGATCTTATGGTGCTTGATCCCAGTGACAAAAAGGGAACCAACACGTATGTATTGTTGCTACTAAGGATAAAACAATGGGGGTATATCTCTACATAGATAGATCTTGTCTACATCATGTCATAGTTCTTATTGCATTACTCTGTTTTTCCATGAACTTAATACACTAGATGCATGCTGGATAGCGGGCGATGTGTGGAGTATTAGTAGTAGATGCAGGCAGGAGTCGGTCTACTAATCTTGGACGTGATGCCTATATAATGATCATTGCCTGGATATTGTCATGATTATTCAAAGTTCTATCAATTGCCCAACAGTAATTTGTTTACCCATCGTTTGCTATTTTTCTCGAGAGAAGCCACTAGTGAAACCTACGGCCCCCGGATATTCTTTCTCATATATTTGCCTTTGCGATCTACTTTTCTCTTGCATTTATTTTTAGATCTATTAAACCAAAAATACAAAAATACCTTGCTGCACTTTATTTTATTTGCGATCTATTTATTTAATCAATTACAACTTTCTCCCGTCCGCGCACCGTTTCTGGTGCCGTTACCCGAAAGGGATTGACAACCCCTTTAACACGTTGGGTTGCGAGTGGTTGTTATTTGTGTGCAGGGGCTGTTTACGTTGTGTTGCTTGGTTCTCCTACTGGTTCAATAACCTTGGTTTCAAATCTGAGGGAAATACCTACCGCCGCTGTGCTGCATCATCCCTTCCTCTTTCGGGAAATACCGACGTAGCTTCAAGCGACATCAAAAGAAATTTCTGGCACCGTCGTCGGGGAGTATCTTCAACATATACCAGGTTCCTAATCACAAATCTCATCTCCTCGCAATTTACATTATTTTCCATTTGCCTCTCGTTTTCCTCTGCCCCACTTCACAAAAATTTGCCATTTTATTCGCCTCTTTTTTCGTTCGCCGTTTTCTTGTCGGATCTGTTTTTTATTGCAATCTTGTTGTGTGGTCATCATGACTCAAGATAACACCAAGTTATGTGATTTCTCAAATACCAACAACAATGATTTTATTGGCACTCCGATTGCTCCTCCCGCCACTAGTGCGGATTCTTGTGATATTAATACATCTTTGCTGAATCTTGTTATGAAAGATCAATTTTCCGGTACTCCTAATGAGGATATCGCGTCCCATCTTAATTCCTTCGTGGAATTAGGCGATATGCAAAAGAAAAAAAGATGTGGACAATGATGTAGTGAAGATGAAATTATTTCTGTTTTCTTTGCGTGATTCTATAAAAATTTGGTTCTCTTCTTTTCCTCGCAATAGTATCGATTCTTGGAATAAGTGCAAAGATGCTTTTATCACTAAGTATTTTCCTCCCGCAAAAATTATTTCCCTTAGAACCCAGATCATAAATTTTAAGCAACTTGAACATGAGCATGTTGCACAATCTTGGGAAAGAATGAAAATGATGCTAAGGAATTGCCCAACTCACGGGTTAAATCTTTGGATGATCATACAAAAAAAATTATGCGGGATTGAATTTTGTTTCTCGTACTCTTTTAGATTCCGCTACGGGTGGTACTTTTATGGAAATTACTTTGGGTGAAGCCACCAAATTGCCTGATAATATTATGGCAAATTACTCACAATGGCATACCGAAAGAGCTCCTACTAGTAAAAAAGTTAATTCGGTTGACGAAATTTCTTCTTTGAGTGAAAAAGTTGATGCTCTTATGAAATTGGTTGCTAGTAAAAGTGCTCCTATTGATTTTAATGATATGCCGTTGTCTACTTTGATTGAGCAAAATAGTGATGCCATAGATGTGAATTTTATCTCTCGAAATAATTTCAATAACAATGCTTATAGAGGTAAGTTTAATCCTAGGCCTTTTCCTAGTAATTCCTCTAATAATTATGGTAAATCCTATGGAAATCAATCTTATAATAATAATAGGAACACCTCTGATCTTGAGAATAATATTAAGGAATTTATCAACACACAAAAAGTTTTCAACACTTCAATAGAAGAAAAGTTGAGTAAGATTGATGATTTGTCTAGAAGTGTTGATAGAATTGCTCATGATGTGGAAAATCTCAAGATGAAAATTTTTGTGCCTAAAGTAAATAAATCAATTAAAGCTCTTTATGTTTCTATAGATGAAAGTAATAAAAGAACCGCTATGCTTAGAGCTAAAAGAGAATTTTTAGAAAAAACGTTTTCAAGTGATTTCTTTCGCAAAAGCGATGAAGATCTTAAAATGATTGGTGTTTCTTCTATTGATTCCTTGTTTAGTAAAGTTAATATTGATGAAAAAGGAGCTGGAGAAGAGTCAACTTTAGGTACAAGGCGTCCCAATATTTCGGAGGGTGAAAATCTTGTTGAGAAAATTGATAAAAGTGGGTTTGAAGAGGTCAAAACTTTAACTACTCATGTGCCCACTCTTTTGGACTACAAAGACTTTAATTATGATAGTTGCTCTTTGATTGATTTTATTTGTTTGTTGCAATCCATGATAAATTCACCCCATGCTTATGAACAAAATAACGCTTTTACTAAACATATTGTTGATGCTATGATGAAAGCTCTTGAAGAAAAATTGGAATTACAAGTTTCGATTCCTAGAAATTTGCATGATGAATGGGAACCTGCTGTAATGCCCCGGATACAACTTTCCATATTTGTAACTTCGACTCTTGCCTTTTCCGGAGATGCGATATGATATTCCCTTTGTGGTTGGGTTTTGTCTTTCGTTTTGCGTTTGGTTTATGTCATGCATTTCACATCATGTCATCATATGCATCTCATTTGCATACGTGTTCGTCTCATGCATCCGAGCATTTTTTCCGTTGTCCGTTTTGTAATCCGGCACTCCCACATGCACCGGCGCACCCCTCTTGTCTCTTTTCGTGAGTGGGTGTTAAACGTTCTCGGAATGGACTGAGATTTGCCAAGTGGCCTTGGTACATCACCAGTAGACCACCTGTCAAATTTCGTTCCATTTGGAGTCCGTTTAATGCTCCAACGGTTAACCGGGGAACCGCGAAGGCCACTTTTGTGTTGCACCCCAACACCCCTTCAAAACAGACCAATAACCCATCTAAACCATTCCCATGTCCTCCATCATCGGATCACGATCGTGTGAGCGAAAACTACACCTCATTTGGACACTCCTATCTCCATCCACCTATAAATATGTGCATCCCCTCCAAAAATCCGGGTCCAAACCCTAGCAAACTTCCCACTCCGCCGCCAGACGTGTCCGCCCGTGCCGGACGCATCCACCGGCCGCGTCACCCCGACGAATCAGGGCGCGCCATGTCACCCGGCGCCCGCGCCCACCGCCGCCCGAGCCAACCGCGGGGCGCCACGTCACCCGGCGCCCGCGCCCACATCGCCGCCTCCCCACTGGCCCGCCGAGGCCCGGGGCGGGACCTCCCCGGCCCGCGCGTCCGTCCGCTGCCGCCCGCTCGGTCCGCGTCTCGCCCGCCGCTGCCCCGACCACATCGCCGCCCAGCACTCCTCGTCGGCCACCTCCACCACGTCGCGCCCTCGCCGGCGTCGCTGACCACCGCGGGGTCGTGCCTCCCTCGCCGGCGTCCTTCCTCCGGCGACCTCCTCCTCCGTGCCGGCTCCGTCTCCTCCCTCGTCCGGCGAAGATCCGACGAAACTCCGGTGAGCTCGCGCTTCCACCTCGGTTCCCGTGCGAGGAAACCCCAGATCTGAAGGTCGAACCCCCCCCCCCCCCCTCGTTTTCCACTAAGTCATTTTTCTGTGATATTGTTTTATGCCCTGTTCAACATGTCGCATCTCTGTGCTCGGTGCTCCAAATCATGCATATGATATGTTGAAATGTTCGTCTCATTAAGCTCTTCCTGTTAGTAGCATTTTCTTTCATGTTACTGCCCTTTATGATGCCATTTTCATCGTTGCAAGAGTGCTATAAAATGTTAACTGCTGGTTCTTAACAGAACATGGTGATTTGTCATTTTTGTTGCATTTGATGTGTGCATCCTATGAGCATGAGCTCTACATGTGTTTTGAACTATGTCATGCCATCTTAACATAGGTGCTTGCCATGTATTTTTCTGATCTATGTGGTGACTAGAACAAGCATGCATAGTAGCCTCCACAATTTTGCTGTTTTCAGGGACTTAGGATTTTGCTAAGTCATTTTCCTGCTGTTATTTTGATGCCATGTAAACTTGATGCTACAGTGAGTTCCATTATTATTTTGGGCTGCTACAGTAAGGATGTTTTGAACATGTGGTTATGCTCTATCCAGACATGCCCCTGGTTGCAATTATGGAGTGTCCTAGCATGTCTTGTTCTTACTCTACTTTTGCTATAAAATGTTCCTCGCAGAATGTTAACATGTTAATCAATATTGCCATGGTTGTTGCTAGTGATCCATGCATCCTATGAACTTGCTCTTGCCTTGGTTAGCTTCATGAACTTGTCATCTTGTGGTTGCTATGCTTGTTTTGTCATTCAATGCTTTGTGGTGAGTGGCATGAGCTCGCAAAGTTGCTATCATAATTCTGTTTATGCCATGCTCTGTTTTTCTGCCAAGTCTGAAACTGTTAATAAAAACTTGCTATGTTTACATGGGTGCCATCATATCTTTTGTGCCTTTTTGGCTCATGTTCAGTAAGAGACTGCATTTATCATAATCATTCCATGCCTTGATTTTCTATGATATGTTCCTGTAGCATATTTTTTTTCTTGCTCTAAACATTGCTTCCTGATGCTGTTTATGCCATGTTAGTATTTTCACCAAGTCTGTGAAGCTGATATCTTTTGCACATTTTCCATGCTTGTTTGAACCTGTTCTAGCGTGATTTGGCCGTAGCTCAGTGTTCATGTTTTGTCAAGCATCTCATGCACATCAATGCCATATGCTTTGTTGTTATGTTGGAGTGCTGTAGCTTAGTTTCTTGTTGCATTCTAAGTGGGATCATGTTGTTAATCGCAGAATAGCACCATTCTTGTTTTGCTTGCCTTTTGCAAACCGTGCATCCATTTCCGCTGATCTTTATATCGATTTCAACCGAAATCATCTTATCTTTCCAGCGGCATACTTGGTTTACCAAGTTGATGCCTTGATCTCTCTTTCCCTTCCGGAGCACGCATATGCATTGCATATCACATCTCGCATATCATGCCATGTATTGCATCATGTTGTTTGTGCATTGCACCGTGATTGATTGTTGTTCCATTTCTTGTGGTCTTGCTTTGGGTAGAGCCGGGAGTCGAGTACGTGGACGAGGAACCTGTTGAGTACGCTTTCGAGGATCAAGCTTTCGACAACTCTGAGAACTTTGCAGGCAAGATGACCATACCCTCGAAATCACGTCTATCTTTGCTTGCTAGTTGTTTCACTCTATTGTTATGCCGCGCTACCTACCACTTGTTATATCATGTCTCCCATATTGCCATGTCAAGCCTCTAACCCACTTTTCCTAGCAAACCGTTGTTTGGCTATGTTACCGCTTTTGCTCAACCCCTCTTATAGTGTTGCTAGTTGCAGGTGAAGATGAAGTTTGTTCCATGTTGGAACATGGATATTGTTGGGATATCACTATTATCTCTTATTTACTTTAATGCATCTATATACTTGGTAAAGGGTGGAAGGCTCGGCCTTATGCCTGGTGTTCTGTTCCACTCTTGCCGCCCTAGTTCCCGTCATACCGGTGTTAGTTCCTTGATTTTGTGTTCCTTACGCGGTTGGGTGTTATGGGAACCCCTTGATAGTTCGCTTTGAATAAAACTCCTCCAGCAAGGCCCAACCTTGGTTTTAACATTTGCCACATAAGCCTTTTCCCTTGGGTTTTCGCGAGCCCGAGGGTCATCTTTATTTAAACCCCCGGGCCAGTGCTCCTCTGAGTGTTGGTCCAAACTAGAGCCCCTTGTAGCGCCGCCTCGGGGAAACTTGAGGATTGGTTTTAGTTGTATGGACTGCTTATCTGGTGTGCCCTGAGAACGAGATATGTGCAGCTTCTATAGGGATTTGTCGGCACATTCGGGCGGCTTTGCTGGTCTTATTTTACCATTGTCGAAATGTCTTGTAACCGGGATTCCGAGTCTGATCGGTTCTTCCTGGGAGAAGGGATATCCTTCGTTGACTGTTGGGGATATTGCTATTTGGGGTAAACCGGCCTACAGGGCCTGGGTTAGCTCCGTCAATGGACCCAAGATGTTAAAGCCCAAGGAGAAATAGAAGGGCCCAAGGCCTATAATCGGTTTAAAGGTTTATGGCCGTGAACCGGCCTGAGGTAAACTTGCATTGTAAGTTAGGAATAGAGAGACCAACCCGGGCACGTTTATGAACCGGAGGTTGGGATTTTGTAAACCTACGGGCGTCACCCGCGTATATAAGGGGACGACCCGACGACGGTTTAGGGGACAACAATTCGAGGTTTAGGCGAAGCTTATTGCTCCCTAGCCCTCGAAACACATCAATTCCATCACAACTAGACGTAGGCTTTTACCTTCATCGAAGGGGCCGAACTAGTATAACACTCTGTGTCCTTGCGTCCGCTTTAACCCCTTCGAGTTAACCCGTTGCGATGGCTCCACGACTAAGTCCTTTCACTAGGACATCTGCCGTGACAAACCCACGACAGTTGGCGCCCACCGTGGGGCTATCGCGAGATGGTTTCAAGTTCTTGGAGGGCCGCTTTGAAGGACTCGAGGGTTACGCTGTGGGCCGGATGACCAAAAGTCGTCGCGGAAAACTCTACATCGACAGCACAGGCTGGGGCCCCGACGCCGGCTCGATCGAGTACGGGTACCGGGTCCCCTTTGGCGGCATCCATGTTTTCATCGGCAAGATCGGTGAACCGGGCCCCGAGCTGGGCGTCTGCACCGACCTCGTCGAGACAGCTCAGCGCATGAGATCGACCCTGGTTAAACCGACCAGGAAGCGCGCCTTCGTGGGAGTCATCCACGGAGGAAGCTACGAGGAAGGATCCGAATCCGGTGGCGAAACCGCCATCTACTCCGGCGATGAAACGTCAACCGGGGAAACCGAGTCTCTATACCAGCTGCAAGATGATCGGATTGGGGACAGCTCCGATGGCGACAGTATTCCGGACCCCTTTGGTCTGCCCAATCGAGTTGGGATCTTCATGGCTGGAACACAGGCGGCGCCACATTCATCAACTGCGGCAGCAGTGATCTTCGGATCGGCAGCGGCAACGGCTGCGCGAGCAGGGGGCCCTGCGGACTCACCAGCCCAAGTATTGTCAGATCTGTTTGACGCACTGGCAGTGCTTATGGCGGAGGCCAACCCGGTGGATCAGGAGGTTCACAATGCCGAGATTGCCAAAGTGAGAGAACAGATCACTCAAGCTAAAGCGGGGCTGGCAGCGGAAGAGGCCAGGATGACGGCAGAGCGTGCCGCTTTAGATGCACAGGCTTACAGGCTCATGATGGACCAGAATGCATCTCAGGAAGTCCTGAAGAGGAAATTCCGATCTCGATTGCCCGCAGCCCTCGATGCCAGAAATCTCTTCAACACCCCTGGGGCGGGGGCCAATAATCCGCCGGGGGTAAACCGTGCGGAAGCAACAGTTGGCGCGCCGGTTCAGCACCGTATAATAAACCTGCCTCGTCACAACACTGGTACACCACAGGCCGTGCCAACACCATCGGGCCATTATTCCAACCCGATGGATAACCTCGTTGCGGCGGCAGCTCGGTTGGAAGCCATTCCGATCGAAGGCGATTCACCGCAGGATGTAGAGACACGCCGAGTCAAGGAGCTCCTTAGGACCGCTTTGGCCCAACAAGAAGCATATTCGCAAAGCCGTGATCGGATTCACTCCACCCCTCGCCCCAGCAGGAGCTATAGCAGGCGCATGGAGGAGCCGGCTGTTTCAAGTGATGCCAGGCGTGAAGCGCTCCGCGGCAACAATCCGGCTGGCGTCGACAATGCTCAGGAGATGGTGGATCGCGCCCGTGCGCAGGAGGCCGGATTAGCAGCGCAGCATCAGGCTCGTCAGCTTACACCTATCTTCCCTGCTGCTATGGTTGAACCGGGGGTGGCTTCTAGTTCCTTGGGAGTACCGTGCCTCGTTCCCGCTTTGCGCAACGTACGCCTGCCTAAGGACTTCAAAGGCCCCCGCAAGGTACAAAACTACACGGCGGATCAGCCTCCGGAGACATGGGTGGAGAGCTATGAGATGGCTATGGAGATGCTGGATGTGGATGACACGGCGTATGCGAAGTATTTTACCATGATGTTAGAAGGGACGGCCCGGACTTGGCTAAAGAGCCTACCGCCTAATTCCATTAATTCGTGGGCCCAGTTGCGAGCCCGGTTTATCAAGAATTTCAAGGACACGTGCAAACAACCAATGTCGATAGTTGACCTAGCAGCTTGCGTTCAGCAAGAAGGGGAGTCAACTACCCATTGGGTACGCCGGGTATCAGAAGTTTTGCACTCATCAGATCGCATCAACGCAGACACCGCCGTGGTGCTGTTGGAAGGCAACTGTCGGTTTGGCCCTTTGAAGCTAAAGTTAGGTCGGATGAAGCGTGATTGCACGGATATGGGAACGCTCATGACCGCTTTAGTGAAGTATGCGGATTCTGACAGTACCAAGGATCCTGACTCTGGTGACGACAAAGCAGGGAAGGGAAAGAAAAATAGCAATACCAAAGGCCAGCAGCATCAACCAACAGGCAATGGAGGCGGAGGTAAGCGTAAACCGGATGGGAGCATGGATATTGTGGCCAACACCAGTGCACAGAATAAGGGCCAGCGACGTAAGGGGAAACAGCCAGGTTTTCGCGGAAATCCCGGTCCTAATCCGGAGCGTTTGAACTTTTTCTTAAACCAGCCCTGTCCTAAGCATGGAACAAAGGAGGAGCCAGCAACCCACCTTTGGAAGGATTGTTACATCATGAAGGAATTCAAAAGCTCAAACATTTTCCAATATGATCACGGCTCTGGCGGCGGTTCAGGTTCCGGATCAGGGTACGGCGGCGGAAATTCCGCTCCAGGGTTCAATGGTAATCCGGGCGGACAGAACAGCCAAAATAATCAAGGTAATCAAAGTGGTTACAGCCAGCAGCAACAGCAGCAATCAGGTTATCAGAGCAACCCGAAACAGTTGAGTAGTGGACAGTATCATGTTTTTACTACAAGCTTGGATAAACGGGATAGAAAGCTTCAGAGGCGGGCAGTTAGTGCTGTTGAACCGGCCGCGCCTCACTATCTGCGCTGGTCGGAACAACCAATCATATGGAGTCGAGAAGATCATCCTCCCAGGGTTTATAATCCGGGTCAGTTAGCATTGGTGGTGGCGCCTCAGGTGGGAGGTTACAAGCTCACCAAGGTACTCATGGACGGAGGAAGCAGCATTAACATCTTGTATTATGAGACCTTCCGTCGCATGGGACTGGTGGATAAGGATCTCAAACCGACCAATACGGTGTTCCACGGGGTGGTGCCTGGCAAGTCTGCGTACCCTGTTGGTAAGATAGCCCTAGAAGTGGTCTTCGGCGATAGTCATGATTCCAGATCAGAGACGCTGGCGTTTGAAGTGGTTAAAATCCAAAGTCCATACCACGCTTTGTTCGGACGACCGGCCTATGCAAAATTTATGGCACGGCCCTGCTATGTATATCTGCAACTCAAGATGCCGGGTTACAAGGGCACTATAACGGTTCATGGGAGCCGTCGAATCGCTTTGGAATGCGAGGAAGGAGATGCGGCCACGGCGGTTCGGTTTATAAAGAAGGTGATCTTCCGGTTTGGTTTTCCACACAGCATCATCACAGATAATGGTACCAATCTATCCAAAGGTGCCATGAAAGAGTTCTGCGCACGTGAGAATATACGGCTTGATGTTTCTTCTGTAGCTCACCCACAATCTAATGGTCAAGCAGAACGAGCAAATCAAGAGATCTTGAGAGGTATCAAACCCCGGCTTCTGGTCCCTTTGCAGAGGACGCCGGGTTGTTGGGTTGAGGAGCTACCGTCTGTATTATGGAGTATCAACACCACGCCTAACAGATCCACGGGGTTTACGCCGTTTTTTATGGTCTACGGAGCAGAGGCGGTTCTCCCAAGTGATATACGACATGATTCACCTCGTGTGGCAGCTTATGTTGAAGCGGACAACGAGCAGGCACGGCAGAACGCTCTTGATTTGTTGGATGAAGAACGTGACTTAGCAGCTGCCCGTTCAGCGATTTACCAGCAAGATCTTCGCCGTTACCACAGCCGTCGGGTTAGAACCAGAACCTTTCAGGAGGGGGATTTGGTGCTCCGGCTCATCCAGGATCAGTCTGATATGCATAAATTATCACCGCCTTGGGAAGGACCTTTTTGTGGTCAGCAAGAATCTGAATAATGGGTCATACTACCTGATTGATATTCGAGAGCCCAAAGATTCACGCACATCATAGGAGGAGACTAGCAGGCCGTGGAACATAGCTCATCTTCGGCCTTACTATACATGAGCCTTGGGCCCTGCTTATGTACATATCATGACCATGTATATATTATGATCAATACAATTAACCGGAGCCTCGAGTAAAGCGGGGTCTCTATTTTTCTTCACATCATGCGTGGTTACACGGAGTTGATTCGCTTTAGGGCAACCTCCGGTTTACCCCTTGAGGTCGCTTCACAGAAGATCAACAAAGTCAGTTGGGGACCTAGTCGACCTGAACCGTAGCTACACCTACGGGGAGCTTGGTCATGTCTTGACGACGGTAATGCCTTCTGGCTGGCACATTTGCCACTAAGTCAGTTGGGGACCTAATCGACTTGAACCGTAGTTACACCTTATGGGAGCTCGGTCATGTCTTGATGATGGTAATGCCTTCTGATCGGCTTTTAAACAGCCAATAAGTCATTTGGGGGCTTGGTCGTGTCCGAACCAATGCAATGCCACTTGATCGGCCCTAGGCCACTGAGTCACTTGGGGGCTTGGTCGAATCCGAACCAATGCAATGCCATTTGACCGGCATATTTGCCATGATTCAGTTAGGAACCTAGTCGACTTAAACCGTAGCTACACCCCTTGGGGGCTTGGTTTTTTTTGTCTTAACGATGGTAATGCCTTCTGAACGGTTCATAGCAACCACCATTTGCACGCGTTTTACTATTGTGTTTCCTCTCGTATTTGGTTGTTTGTTCTCTTCCTTCTCGTGGTGTCTTTGTTCTTTGGAACGACAAATACTTTTAAACCGATTCAGCTGACACAGCCTGGTCCGTTTTTTAACCCGGAGGCAAATTGCCCGGTTTGGCAAAGGCGCAGCACGGTTCGTATGGTCGAAAGACCGTCCTTTGTACCCAGTAAAGACAGGAAACACAAGTTGGAAAAAGTCATGGCAAGGGCATCAGTACCCGTGCACAAAGGCGCATTCAAAGGCAGAGGTATTAACTATCTTATTACAAGGCAGCGTAGTGCCTGAATATATTGTTTTTTGACGGGTTAACGTCACCAATTAAGGTGAACCGGAGCTTTGATTACGCCTGTTCGCCGCCTCGGTTCGAAGGTTGTGGATCATCCTGCGCCGCTTCAGCCTCCTCATGGCTACCCATTGGCTGGAAATCAGCAGTGGTCCAGTCGATTCCCATTAACGCTTGAAAGACAGCTTCTTCATGAATCAGCAAAGACGGTTCAATGTCAGGGGCGTAGGTATGCTTACGGATTGGAGGAATAAGGTTTTCCGCTTCAGGGATCGGGGCAGCTACTCGCTTGTTCTGGTTATCATATTGGGCCTGATAATGTGTCAGATCTGCTTCTTCAGCCAATTGACAAGCTAGGGGGCGCACCGCCCGGTTTATCGCCCTCAAGTCATTTTCGCCGAAATCAGAACCGTCTTCTTTCAAGCTGGGGTATCCCTGTGCCGCTTCGACAGGATCAAAGTCTGGTACCCACGCTTTGGCCCGGATCAAGGCAGTGATGGCTCCGGTTCGAGCAGCTGATCTTTTTAACTCTTCAATCCGGGCAGGAAGCATGGATAACCTTTTTAACGTGTCTTGAATCAGAGACGGTGCGGGGTTGTTATGCGATGCAGTGGTGATAACTCTCTGTGCTCCGGTATACAACTGTTCAATCAAAGTATAAGTAGCTTTGAGTTTCATCCGCACATCAGAACCCAAGTGTCCAATACGTGTGCCTGCAGTGTTTCAAGATGGATTACAAACCGGACATAGGATATAGCAGACAGTGCAAATTGGAGGAAGGGCATCAAAAGAAATTTACCAAAGACAGCAGAGGTCATGGAGTGTATTTGTCGCTTTACGGTGGATAATTCATCAACCACCGGTTTGAGAGCAGCTTCGGCATTTTCAGCCCTTTTAATCAAAAGAGCCTTTTCTGTAGCCCAATCAGCTTGTTCCTTCTTGCGGCTTTCTTTCAGCTGTTCCATGACGTTTAAGGCATTGGTCAATTCTTCCTTCGCTTTTGCAGTTTCAGCCTGCTGGGTTTTTAGGATTTCTTGAAGGTCCGAGACTTGTTTCTCTTTGGTTTTCAGATCCGCCTGCAGTAGGTCATCAGCAGTGTTCAGAAAATATTGCACGGTTTGGAAGTATCAACCACACAAGCAAGTTATGTGCTCGATACTTGGGGGCTAATGCGTACTTGATCTTAACGCATGTTTTACATTACAAAAGTCCCAAGATTAATACAAGTATTTAAACTTGGCACTTGGGGGCTAATGGTTATTTGATGATGTTTTCTGGTTACGACCTATGTTGAAGCCCTGTTTTTATCAAACCGGACCTTGGTTGTCAAGGCAGTATAATTCGGATTACCATCTTGGGTTGGAAGAAATTGAGAGGCTAAGTTGCAATAGAATGAAGCACAAGAGAGTTACCTCAAGTTTTTCTTTCATCATCCTGATCATGCCAGCTTCATAATCGCGACCGGTATACAGTCGGTTCAGATACCCAGAATGAAGATCTTGGGCGCTTAAAGCGGCATACGTTGAGGAGTCAACATCCCATTTGCCCTTTATGGCCAAGATTTCTTCCTTAGCAGTATGCTTGGCTAAGGTAGCAGAGTTCCCCGGTTCAGAGCGACCAATGCCGGTAATCACAACATCATCATCTTTGGAATCGCTGCTCTGCATTGGCACTGTCGGTTTATCAACAGTTCCAGAAGGGTTGATGGATTCTTCAACCCGAACAGGACTGGCAGGCTGATCGGTATGGATGGCAGGATTGGTAGGCCTTTCTTCAGCATAGGCGTCATCTTGTGGAGGTGGATAATTTTGAATGACTTCACGAACTAGAGCATCAACACCAGGAGTTTTCTCCGGTTCAGGGGCGGCAGTTCCTTCGGCCGGATTATCCAGACGAGCCTTCTTGCTCGGTCTAGGTTTAGCCCTGAGGAGAGACCCAAAGATTGAAGAACAGTGTAAAAAAAATGTTGTGATCGGTCCAACTTACCCAATAACTATCTTTAGCGGTGGCAGTTGAGTGGCTGAAGATTCACCAGAAGATGAATGGGAAGTGACCTGATAATCGGAGTCAGATGGATTAAGAGGCTGACGAATTAAACCTGCATTAGGAGGAAAGCTAACGCATAAATCGGAGACCTCTGAGCGGCGTTTCCGAACCGGGCTGTTCGGTAAACCGGCGGAGGTAACTACCTGGCCACTGTGCCGGGTGGTGCGACGAGCTTCATGTTGCTGGGTCTTCACAAGAAATTTGGGATCCAAGTAAGCAAGAGGATGAGAAAATTTAACTTTCTGGTTTGCTTGGCGAGGTTTTTTCAAAGGCAAAGGAACTGGATCAGAAGAAAGAATAGTTACCTCTGGGCCTTCAGCATTACTCGCTTCAGCGTCGTCCTGACAAATATCATCATCAATAAGGCGTATAAAAAGTAAGCCAACTGAATCAAGGTCTACCTCAAGGTCCGGATTACCCACATCATCCTCATCTAATTCCGGGGTAGAGGAAGCGGTGTTCCTTTTCTTCTGAGCAGGCTTCTTCACCCTTGTTTTGGGTCGGGTTACCTTTTCTGTTGGCTCTTGAAGAAGCTTCTTGCTCCAAAATGGATCATCTCTCTGTTTCAGAAAGGATTGGAGTTCACAGTATACATATAAGGAGATCATAAATTCTATAACAAACAGAGGTGAGATGCTTATAGCAGGTGGTTTATTTGTAGCACAAAAGGGAAGCAGGCCGGTTCGGGCGCAAACATATTCCGGTTCATTCAGCATCTTTTTCACAGCTTCAGTAACTTCGTCTTCCGTCAGCTGAATGTTGCAGTGCCTCAAAGGATCATTAACCCGGCCCGTGTATTTGCACATTAAACCGGAGCGGACACTAAGGGGCAGGATACTCCATGAAATCCAGCAACGGGCAAGATCCACTCCTGTTAAACCGTTAGCCATGAAGGCTCTGAGCTTGGACAGTTGAGGGGCATATTTACTCCTCTCTTTGGCGGTTAGCCTTGGGGGGAAGGGGTGTGTATTGCTAAGTCTCTCTGGACGGAAGCCAGGTAGAGGATTTTCTTCAGCAGGGGAAGTATCTTTGCAATAGAACCAAGTGTGATTCCATTCTTGCGGATGACTATGCAGCTTGGCGTGAGGATAAGTCACTTCTTTCCTCTTTTGAATCGCCATACCACCCAGTTCCATGTTAGGGCCATCGGTGAATTCAGTACGTCGGTTTAAATGAAAACAGTCTCGGAACAACTCTACAGTAGGTTCCTCCTGGAAGTACACCTCACAAAGCACTTGAAAATGGCAGATATTCGTGACTGAGTTTGGACCAACGTCTTGTGGGCGTAACTGAAAATTAGCCAGGACGTCCCGGTAAAATTTTGAACCGGGTGGATTAAAGCCCCGGGCCAGGTGATCCGCAAACACAACAACTTCTCCTTCCTGTGGGGTAGGAGGACATTCATTCCCTGGAACCCTCCAATGGATGGCATTTTTGCTACTCAAGGCGCCAGTCAGAACTAAGTTGTTTAATTGGGTCTCGGTGATGCGAGAGGGAACCCAGTTGCATTCGTATATCTGTTTTTCCATGAGGAAATCTACAAGACAAAGGTATTCCGGTTTGAGAACAGGCGTGATTGTAAAGCGAAGATGCTCTTATATAGACCGGAGTTATCTAGAATGATATCATCTGGCGGTTCATCAAGGGGACTAATGGATATATAGTTTGGGGTGTTCGCTCTGCTAAAAGTTAAACCGACCAGATCTAACAGTTATGAATATGAAAGCAGAAACAGATCCCGTACGGACTTTTTCAAAACAATGGATCTACAGCTAGGGCAAAAAAGAAGTAAAAATATGAGGTTTGGTTCGCAGCAGAACAGCACAAGTTCGACAAGCAGGGAAATGAGTGAGATCTAAGGAGATGAGTACAGATTTATGGCGAATATTGAGAGTGACTACAAATCACAATATAAGTATCATAATCTGTTCACAAAAACTTGCTATGGAGATGAACAATTAACAGTGGCAGGATAGGGATGACGAACCCTAGAACAGATCTAAAGCAAGAAGAACAGGAGCCTTACCGGGATCCAAACGGATGCGGAGGGTCGCCGCGGTACTCTGGTCCGGTCAGGTTGATGCAGCGGCCTGAGTTGATGCAGTAGTTGACGGCGGCGGCGGAGCTCCGGAGTCTGAGTCGCGAGGAAGACGAATAAGAAGGGGACGAAAGGGAGGAAAGGAAGATGGCCTTCTAGTCCTATTTATAAGGCGCGGCGCGCGTGCCAGGCGCGCGAATCCAGGAGCCGGTGATTTCGGGAGCCCAGCTGTCGCCTTGATTATTGCGGATTTAGTAAAAAGAAACGGTAACTTTGTGCTGACGTCATATCGGTTTACAGCAGCAAGAGGAGACGATGGAACGGCGGTTTAAACAGTTACTGGAAGACATTTGAAGACAGAAATTTTTATTAAGGATTGACATGAACCTGTTCAAATCAATCTGGGGCCTAATGTTGGGGATATTGCTATTTGGGGTAAACCGGCCTACAGGGCCCGGGTTAGCTCCGTCAATGGACCCAAGATGTTAAAGCCCAAGGAGAAATAGAAGGGCCCAAGGCCTATAATCGGTTTAAAGGTTTATGGCCGTGAACCGGCCTGAGGTAAACTTGCATTGTAAGTTAGGAATAGAGAGACCAACCCGGGCACGTTTATGAACCGGAGGTTGGGATTTTGTAAACCTACGGGCGTCACCCGCGTATATAAGGGACGACCCGACGACGGTTTAGGGGACAACAATTCGAGGTTTAGGCGAAGCTTATTGCTCCCTAGCCCTCGAAACACATCAGTTCCATCACAACTAGACGTAGGCTTTTACCTTCATCGAAGGGGCCGAACTAGTATAACACTCTGTGTCCTTGCGTCCGCTTTAACCCCTTCGAGTTAACCCCTTGCGATGGCTCCACGACTAAGTCCTTTCACTAGGACATCTGCCGTGACAAACCCACGACATTGACCGTGAGAGCTTGTGATGGCTAAGTTGGGACACCCCTGCAGGGTATAAACTTTCGAGAGCCGTGCCCGCGGTTATGTGGTAGATGGGAATTTGTTAATATCCGGTTGTAGAGAACTTGACACTTAACTTACTTAAAATAAATCAACAGCGTGTGTAGCCGTGATGGTCTCTTTTCAGTGGAGTCTGGGAAGAGAACACGGTCTTGTGTTATGCTTGAACGTAAGTAGCTTCAGGATCACTTCTTGATCATTTCTAGTTCACGACCACTGCGTTGCTTCTCTTCTCGCTCTTATTTGCGTATGTTAGCCACCATATATGCTTAGTGCTTGCTGCAGCTCCACCTCATTACCCTATCCTACCCATAAGCTTAAATAGTCTTGATCTCGCGGGTGCGAGATTGCTGAGTCCTCGTGACTCATAGATGCTTCCAAACAGTTGCAGGTGCCGATGATACCAGTGCAGGTGACGCAACCGAGCTCAAGTGGGAGCTCGATGAAGATCTTGATCATTGTGTGGTGTCTTTTCTGGTTGATCAGTAGTGGAGACCAGTTGGGACAATCGGGGATCTAGCATTTGGGGTTGTCTTCCTTTATTTTGGTTCCGTAGTCGGACCTTGATTGTATTCTGGATGATGTGTGTTTAACTTGTATTTGTGTAAAGTGGCGATTGTAAGCCAACTCTTTATCCCATTCTTGTTCATTACATGGGATTGTGTGAAGATGACCCTTCTTGCGACAAAACCACCATGCGGTTATGCCTCCAAGTCGTGCCCCGATAGGTGGTCTACCGGTGATGTACCAAGGCCACTTGGCAAATCTCGGTCCATTCCGAGAACGTTTAACACTCGCTCAGGAAAAGAGACAAGAGGGGTGCGCCGGTGCATGTGGGAGTGTCGGATTGCAAAACGGACAACGGGGAAAATGCTCGGATGCATGAGACGAACATGTATGCAAATGAGATGCACATGATGACACGATGTGAAATGCATGACATAAACAAAATGCAAAACGAAAGACAAAACCCAACCACGAAGGGAATAATATATCGCATCTCTGGAAAAGGCAAGAGTCGGAGTTACAAATATGGAAAGTTGTATCCGGGGCATTACACCTACTATCAAAGTTAAGATTAAAAATTATGAGTGTTTTTCTTTGTGTGACTTGGGTGCTAGTGTTTCTACAATTCCGAAATCTTCATGTGATGTGCTTGGTCTTACTAATCTTGAAGAATGTTCTTTGAATTTTCACTTGGCGAATTCTACTATTAAAAAGCCTATGGGAAGAATTAATGATGTTCTTATTCTTGCAAATAGGAATTATGTGCCCATAGATTTTATTGTTCTTGATATTGATTGCAATCCGTCTTGTCCAATTATTCTTGGTAGACCGTTTTTACGCACTATCGGTGTTGTGATTGATATGAAAGAAGGCAATATTAAGTTCCAATTTCCTTTGAGGAAGGGTATGGAACACTTTCCTAGAACAAGAATTAAGCCACCTTATGAATCAATCATGAGGGCATCTTATGGGTCTCGAACCAAATATGGCAATACTTAAATCCTTGCTTTATGCCTAGCTAAGGGCCTAAAACTATAGCGCTTGTTGGGAGGCAACCCAATGAATAAAATTTATTTTTCCTTTTTTATTTCTGTTCTTCTATGTTAGCACAATTATGATACTGTTATGAATGTGTTTTTTGTGTTTTAATTAGTGTTTGTGCCAAGTAGAACCGATAGGATCTTCTTGGGTGATAGTTGTTTGATCTTGCTGAAAAAACAGAAACTTTTGCGCTCACAAAAACAGTTCTTATTTTTTACCAGAGCGTGATAAAATGCCAATTCTTTTTGAAAAATATTAATATACAAATTGCTCAGGTCGTCCTTTTTTTCATATAGTCAGATTGCTACAAACTGTTCTGTTTTGACAGATTCTGTTTTCTTTGCGTTGTGTGCTTATTTTGATGGCTCTATGGTTTTCTTTGATGAGTTTTGCCATAGAAAAAGTGGAATACAGTAGATATAATGCAAAAACAAAATATGAATTGGTTTGGTATAGTACTCATAGTAGTGAATTGATTTCTTTTACTAACGGATCTCACGGAGGTTTTGTTGAGTTTTGTGTGATTGGAGTTTTCAAGTTCTGGGTTATCTTGCGATGGATGAAGGAAGGATAGAAGAGCCTAAGCTTGGGGATATCTCAACATCCCAAGCTATTATCCAAATATGAGCGACCAACTAAGCTTGGGGATGCCCCCGAGTGGCATCCCCTCTTTCTTGTAACGACCATCAGTATTTTACTCGAAACTATATTTTTATTCGTCACATGATATGTGTTTTGCTTGGAGCATTTTGTATGATATGAATCTTTGCTTTTTTTATTTTGTGTTTTAAGTCATCAATCCTTGCTGGACACACCTATTTTAGAGAGACAAGATTATGCCATGACTTGCTAGAATTGCTCTCTATGCTTCACTTAAATTTTTATGAGCTATGGACTTGCTCTAGTGCTTCACTTATATCTTTTTAAGCATGGTGTGCTTTAGTATTTTTGAAGAAATGCTCTCTTGCTTCACTTAGATTTATTTGAGAGTTAGTAAAATTTTCAAGAAATTCTCTCTTGCTTCACTTAAATTAATTTAAGAGAAAGAAAGAAAAATTATGCTCATGATCTTTATTTATAATTGTTTGAGCTTATGAAAAGCAACACATGAAAATTAGTCCCAAAGTGATAGATATCCAAGAAGGATATAACAAAAACTTTCATGAAGATCATTGGACAAAATAAACTTGATTCTTAGTAATAGTTTTGAGATATGATGATCTGATATGTGAGTTATGTTGGTGAGTAATTATGCTTTAGTAAGAATATTGGCGTTAAGGTTTGTGATTCCCTATGCAAGTATGAAAGTCAATAGTCATGCAATGAAATTATATCCTACTTGTGGTGCATTATACGGTGCTATTTATGCTTAATTCTTGCTTATGAGATTATCTGTTTCTTTGTTGGTCGCTTCTCAATCTTTTGCTAGCCTTCATTTTGCACTAAGTATGATCTCTACTTGTGCATCCAAAAACCTTTAAACCAGTTTTGCCACATGAGTCCACTATATCTACCTATATGCGGTATTCTTTTGCCGTTCTAAGCAAATTTGCATGTGCCATATCTAATTTTCAAAATAAACCACTTTTTTGTGTGTTTGTCTCGCTCACGGAGCGGTGAGGGGTGGCTAATATTTTCCATGCTAGATGTGTTATTCTCACGATAAGTGTTCATTCACTTGTCATTGCACGAGAGTAAGGCAAAGGTATTAGGGATGCCCAGTCCCGAAATGCAAAAAAAAATTACTTTATGTTGTCAAATACTAAATTCCTTGGAAAGTGTTAGTATGGAGGGCACCCGTGGATACGGTTAGCCATGGAAAGTGAAAGTATGGTGGAAAAAGGAATGAACTTTATTTTCTGTTTGGCAACCTCCTATGATATATCTAGCATGGAAAGTGTTGGGAACTCTAAGTCGTTTTCGTTGGTGGGATGGATACACCTCCCAAAATGTTTTTATCTCTAAGTTTTTCGCTTTGAGCTCTGGCACCTCTACAAATCCCTACTTCCCTCTGTGAAGGGCCTTTCCTTTACTTTATGCAATTTTAATTTTGAGTCTCCATCTTTTCTTATAAAAGCACCAACTAAGAGGCAATATGATCGTACTTAAGTATTGGTGTAGCTAATATTCGAGTGTGTTTCATGAATGGATCAATGGTTGAGCATGATGGGCTAGGGATAACTTATTTCAGCATTGATATTTTGAAAGACATGGTTCCTTATTGATATGCTTGAGTATCTAAATTATCATTTCAAAACTAGACTATTGCTTTGAACAACTAAAAGTCCAAATGTCCATGCAATAAAGAAAAGAAATATGATATGACATGTTAGGCAGCATTCCACCCCGAAAATTTTGTTTTATCACTTACGTACTTGAGGACGAGTAGGAGTTAAGCTTGGGGATGCTGATATGTCTCCAATGTATCTATAATTTTTTATTGTTCCATGTTGTTACATTATCAATCTTGGATGTTTTACAATCATTTATAGTCATTTTATATCATTTTTTGGTACTGACCTATTGACATAGTGCCAAGTGCGAGTTGCTGTTTTTTCCATGTTTTTTTACATCGCAGAAAATCAATATCAGACGGAGTCCAAATGCCCCAAAACTTTAGGGAGAATTTTTATGGGCGAGAAGGAACACAACGGGCCCTGGTTGCGCCTGGGGGTGCCCCGAGGGGGCACAACCCACCAGAGCGCGCCAGGAGGCCCAGGGGCGCTCTGGTGGGTTGTGCCCACCTCGGGTGCCCCTCGGACCACCTCTTTGCTCTATAAATACCCCAATATTCCTGAAACCCTAAAGGCATCGACGAAATATTCATCCAGCCGCCGCAGAGTCCAGAACCACTAGATCCAATCTAGACACCATCTCAGATGGGGTTCACCACCTCCATTGGTGCCTCTCCGATGATGCGTGAGTAGTTCTTTGTAGACCTTCGGGTCCATAGTTAGTAGCTAGATGGTTATCTCTCTCTCGCCGGATTCTCAATACAATGGTCTCTTGGAGATCCAGATGATGTAACTCTTTTGCGGTTTGTTGGGATCTGATGAACTTTGAGTTTATGATCAGTTATATCTTTTTATATCCGTGTAAGTTATTTGAGATTCTTTGATCTCTTATATGCATGATTGCTTATAGCCTCGTATTTCTTCTCCGATATTTGGGTTTTGTTTGGCCAACTTGATCTATTTATCTTGCAATGGGAAGAGGTGCTTTGTAGTGGGTTCGATCTTATGGTGCTTGATCCCAGTGACAGAAAGGGAACCAACACGTATGTATCGTTGCTACTAAGGATAAAACGATGGGGTCTATCTCTAATAGATAGATATTGTCTACATCATATCAACGTTCTTATTGCATTACTCAATTTTTCCATGAACTTAATACACTAGATGCATGCTGGATAGCGTTCGATTAGTGGAGTAATAGTAGTAGATGCAGGCAGGAATCAGTCTACTAATCTTGGACGTGATGCCAATAATGATCATTACCTGGATATCGTCATGATTATTAGAAGTTCTGTCAATTGCCCAACAGTAATTTGTTTACCCTCCGTTTGCTATTTTTCTCGAGAGAAGCCACTAGTGAAACCTACGGCCCCCGGGTCTTCTTTCTCATATATTTGCCTTTGTGATCTACTTTTCTCTTGCATTTATTTTTAGATCTATTAAACCAAAAATACAAAAACACCGTGCTGCACTTTATTTTATTTGTGATCTATTTATTTAATCTATTACAACTTTCTCCATCCACGCACCGTTTCTGGCGCCGTTACCTGAAAGGGATCGACAACCCCTTTAACAAGTCGGGTTGCGAGTGGTTGTTATTTGTGTGCAGGGGCTGTTTACGTTGTGTTGCTTGGTTCTCCTACTGGTTCAATAACCTTGGTTTCATATCTGAGGATAATATCTATCGCCGATGTGCTGCATCATCCCTTCCTCTTTGGGGAAATACCGACGTAGCTTCAAGCGACATCACTCTGCATTGTAAATAGTTTTTCTCGTTTTTGTTTTATTTATTTTTAATTTGCTTCCTTCAAGAAAAACTAAAAACTCCAAAAATATCCCAGTGTGTTTCTCTGAAATTCTTTTCTTTCTGTCGAGTCATACCAAGGAGAAGACCACAATGAAAATGTTGAGTGGCTCTCATATGCATAATTGTCAATCTAACAAAGAGCCCACATTACCTTGCCTTCTCCTTTTGAATAAAATGTTTGCAGATTCCAGCTTAGTCCACGACACTCTTGCACTATTATTATTTTCATATCATTCGGTCGTGCAAGTGAAAGGCAATAATGATGATATTTGATGAACTAGCTGTGGCAGAGAGAAGCGAGTATTAACTCAACTTGTTCTGTTTTTATAAATATGTTTAACCTAGTACCCATGATTCAGCATATTATGATCAAACATGTTTGCAATGACAATTAGAGATTATAGTTTCTCATGCCATGCTTAAGTAGCTAGGAGTGGATAATGATTTATCTTTGATGTCTGTTGGGGAACGTAGTAATTTCAAAAAAAATTCCTACGCACACGCAAGATCATGGTGATGCATAGCAACGAGAGGGGAGAGTGTTGTCTACGTACTCTCGTAGACCGAAGCCGAAGCGTTGACACAACGTAGAGGAAGTAGTCGTACGTTCTCCTCGCGATCCAACCGATCACAGCACCGTTACTCCGGCACCTCCGAGTTCTTGGCACACGTTCAGCTCGATGACGTTCCCCGGGCTCCGATCCAGCAAAGCGTCGGGGAAGAGTTCCGTCAGCACGACGGCGTGGTGACGATCTTGATGTGTTACCGGCGCAGGGCTTCGCCTAAGCACTGCAACGATATGACCGAGGTGGAATTTGGTGGAAGGGGGCACCGCACACGGCTAAGGAACGATCCGTAGATCAACTTGTGTCTTTGGGGTGCCCCCTGCCCCCGTATATAAAGGAGCCAAGGGGGAGGGGCTGGCCGGCCAAGCCTGGCGCGCCAGGAGAGTCCTACTCCCTCTGGGAGTAGGATTCCCCCCCCCCCCCAATCCTAGTTGGACTAGGATTCTCCAAGGGGGAGAGAGAGAGAGAGGGGGGGCGCCCACCTCTCCTAGTCCTAATAGGACTAGGGGAAGGGGGGAGGCGCGCAGCCCATGAGGGCAGCCCTCTCACCTCTCCTCCAAGGCCCATGTTGGCCCATTATGCTCCTGGGGGGTTCCGGTAACCCTCCCGGTATTCCGGTAAAATCCTGATTTCACCTGGAATGCATCCGATGTCCAAACATAGGCTTCCAATATATCATTCTTTACGTCTCGACCATTTCGAGACTCCTCGTCATGTCCGTGATCACATCCGGGACTCCGAACTCCTTCGGTACATCAAAATGCATAAACTCATAATAACTGTCATCGTAACGTTAAGCGTGCGGACCCTACGGTTCGAGAACAATGTAGACATGACCGAGACATGTCTCCGGTCAATAACCAATAGCGGGACCTGGATGCCCATATTGGCTCCTACATATTCTACGAAGATCTTTATCGGTCAGACCGCATAACAACATACGTTGTTCCCTTTGTCATCGGTATGTTACTTGCCCGAGATTCGATCGTCGGTATCCAATACCTAGTTCAATCTCGTTACCGGCAAGTCTCTTTACTCGTTCCGTAATACATCATCTCGCAACTAACTCATTGGTTGCAATGCTTGCAAGGCTTTATGTGATGTGCATTACCGAGAAGGCCCTGAGATACCTCTCCGACAATCGGAGTGACAAATCCTAATCTCGAAATACGCCAACCCAATACGTACCTTCGGAGACACCTGTAGAGCACCTTTATAATCACCCAGTTACGTTGTGACGTTTGGTAGCACACAAAGTGTTCCTACGGTAAACGGGAGTTGCATAATCTCATAGTTAAAGGAACATGTATAAGTCATGGATAAAAGCAATAGCAACATACTAAACGATCGGGTGCTATGCTAATGGAATGGGTCATGTCAATCAGATCATTCAACTAATGATGTGATCTCGTTAATCAAATAACAACTCTTTGTTCATGGTTTAGGAAACATAACCATCTTTGATTAATGAGCTAGTCAAGTAGAGGCATACTAGTGACACTCTGTTTGTCTATGTATTCACACATGTATTATGTTTCCAGTTAATACAATTCTAGCATGAATAATAAACATTTATCATGATATAAGGAAATAAATAATAACTTTTATTATTGCCTCTAGGGCATATTTCCTTCAGTCTCCCACTTGCACTAGAGTCAATAATCTAGATCACATCACCATGTGATTAACATCAATAGTTCACATCATCATGTGATTAACACCCATAGTTCACATCGATATGTGACCAACACCCAAAGGGTTTACTAGATTCAGTAATCTAGTTCACATCGCTATGTGATTAACACCCAAAGAGTACTACGGTGTGATCATGTTTTGCTTGTGAGAGAAATTTAGTTAACGGGTCTGCCACATTCAGATCCGTTATGTATTTTGCAATTTTCTATGTCTACAATGCTCTGCACGGAGCTACTTTAGCTAATTGCTCCCACTTTCAATATGTATCTAGATTGAGACTTAGAGTCATCCAGATTAGTGTCAAAACTTGCATCGACGTAACCTTTTACGACGAACCTTTTTGTCACCTCCATAATCGAGAAACATATCCTTATTCCACTAAGGATAATTTTGACCGCCGTCCAGTGATCTACTCCTAGATCACTATTGTACTCCCGTGCCAATCTCAGGGTAGGGTATACAATAGGTCTGGTACACAGCATGGCATACTTTATAGAACCTATGGCCAAAGCATAGGGAATGACTTTCATTCTCTTTCTATCTTCTGCCGTGGTCGGGCTTTGAGTCTTACTCAATTTCACACTTTGTAACACAGGCAAGAACTCTTTCTTTGACTGTTCCATTTTGAACTACTTCAAAATCTTGTCAAGGTATGTACTCATTGAAAAAACTTATCAAGCGTCTCGATCTATCTCTATAGATCTTGATGCTCGATATGTAAGTAGCTTCCCCGAGGTCTTTCTTTGAAAAACTCCTTTCAAATACTCCTTTATGCTTTACAGAATAATTCTACATTATTTCCGATCAATAATATGTCATTTACATATACTTATCAGAAATGCTGTAGTGCTCCCACTCACTTTCTTGTAAATACAGGCTTCACCGCAAGTCTGTATAAAACTATATGCTTTGATCAACTTATCAAAGCGTATATTCCAACTCCGAGATGCCTGCACCAGTCCATAGATGGATCGCTGGAGCTTGCATATTTTGTTAACACCTTCAGGATCGACAAAACCTTCTAGTTGCATCGTATACAACTCTTCTTTAATAAATCCATTAAGGAATGTAGTTTTGTTTATCCATTTGCCGGATTTCATAAAATGCGACAATTGCTAACATGATTCGGACAGACTTAAGCATAGATACGAGTGAGAAACTCTCATCGTAGTCAACACCTTGAACTTGTCGAAAACCTTTTGCGACAATTCTAGCTTTGTAGATAGTAACACTACTATCAGTGTCCGTCTTCCTCTTGAAGATCCATTTATTTTCTTTGGCTTGCCGATCATCGGGCAAATCCCTCAAAGTCCATACTTTGTTCTTATACATGGATCATATCTCAGATTTCATGGCCTCTAACCATTTCGCGGAATCTGGGCTCATCATCGCTTCCTCATAGTTCGCAAGTTCGTCATGGTCTAGTAACATGACTTCCAAAACAGGATTACCGTACCACTCTGGTGCGGATCTCACTCTGGTTTACTTACGAGATTCGGTAGTAACTTGATCTTGAAGTTACATGATCATCATCATTAGCTTCCTTACTAATTGGTGTAGTAGTCACAAGAACAGATTTCTGTGAGGAACTACTTTCCAATAAGGGAGAGGGTACAATTACCTTATCAAGTTTTCTACTTTCCTCCCACTCACTTCTTTCGAAAGAAACTCTTTCTCTAGAAAGTTTCCGAACTTAGCAACAAAAGTCTTGCCTTCGGATCTGTGATAGAAGGTGTATCCAACAGTTTCCTTTGGATATCCTATGAAGACACATTTCTCCGATTTGGGTTCGAGCTTATCAGGTTGAAGCTTTTTCACATAAGCATCGCAGCCCCAAACTTTAAGATACGACAGCTTAGGTTTATTGCTAAACCATAGTTCATACGGTGTCGTCTCAACGGATTTAGATGGTGCCTCTTTTAACGTGAATGCAGTTGTCTCTAATGCATGATCCCAAAACGATATTGGTAAATCGGTAAGAAACATCATAGATTGTACTATATCCAATAAAGTACGGTTATGACGTTCGGACACACCATTATGCTGTGGTGTTCCAGGTGGCATGAATTTGTGAAACTATTCCACATTGTTTTAATTGAAGACCAAACTCGTAACTCAAATATTTGTCTCCGCGATCAGATCGTAGAAACCTTATTTTCTTGTCACGATGATTTTCACTTCACTCTAAAATTCTTTGAACTTTTCAAACGTTTCAGACTTATGTTTCATCAAGTAGATATACCCATATCTGCTCAAATCATCTGTGAAGGTTAGAAAATAATGATACTTGTCGCGAGCCTTAATATTCATCGGATCATATACATCAGTATGTATGATTTCCAACAAATCTGCTGCTTGCTCCATTGTTCCGGAGAACGGCGTTTTTAGTCATCTTGCCCAAGAGGCATGGTTCGCAAGCATCAAGTGATTCATAATCAAGTGATTCCAAAATCCCATCAGCATGGAGTTTCTTCATGCGCTTTACACCAATATGACCTAAACGGCAGTGCCACAAATAGGTTGCACTATCATTATTAACTTCGCATCTTTTTGGTTTCAATATCATGAATATGTGTATCACTGCGATCGAGATCCAATGAACTATTTTCATTGGTGTGTATGACCATAGAAGGTTTTATTCATGTAAACAGAACAACAATTGTTCTCTAACTTAAATGAATAACGGTATTGCAATTAACATGATCAAATCATATTCATGCTCAACGCAAACACCAAATAACACTTATTTAGTTTCAACACTAATCCCGAAAGTATAGGGAGTGTGTGATGATGATCATATCAATCTTGGAACCACTTCCAACACACATCGTCACCTTGTCCTTTAACTAGTCTTTGTTCATTCTGCAACTCCCGTTTCGAGTTACTAAATTTTAGCAACTGAACTAGTACCAAATACTAAGGGGTTGCTATGAACACTAGTAAAGTACACATCAATAACATGTATATCAAATATACTTATGTTCACTTTGCCATCCTTCTTATCCGCCAATCACTTGGGGTAGTTCCGCTTCCAGTGACCAGTCCCTTTGTAGTAGAAGCACTTAGTCTCAGGCTTAGGACCATACTTGGGCTTTTTCACTTGAGCAGCAACTTGCTTGCCGTTCTTCTTGAAGTTCCCCTTCTTTCCTTTTGCCCTTTTCTTGAAACTAGTGATCTTGTCAACCATCAACACTTGATGTTTTTCTTTGATTTCTACCTTCGCTGATTTTAGCATCGCGAAGAGCTTGGGAATATTTTCCGTTATCCCTTGCATATTATAGTTCATCACGAAGTTCTACTAACTTGGTGATGGTGACTAGAGAATTCTGTCAATCACTATCTTATCTGGAAGATTAACTCCCACTTGATTTAAGCGATTGTAGTACCCAGACAATCTGAGCACATGCTCACTAGTTGAGCGATTCTCCTCCATCTTTTAGCTATAGAACTTGTTGGAGACTTCATATCTCTCAACTCGGGTATTTGCTTGAAATATTAACTTCAACTCCTAGAACATCTCATATGCTCCATGACGTTCAAAACGTCTTTGAAGTCCCGATTCTAAGAAGTTAAGCATGGTGCACTAAACTATTAAGTAGTCATCATATTGAGCTAGCATAACATTCATAATGTCTGCATCTGCTCCTGCAATAGGTCCGTCACCTAGCGGTGCATCAAGGACATAATTCTTCTGTGCAGCAATGAGGATAAACCTCAGATCACGGATCCAATCCGCATCATTGCTACTAACATTTTTCAACACAATTTTCTCTAGGAACATATCAAAATAAACATAGGGAAGTAACAACGCGAGCTATTGATCTACAACATAGATATGCTAATACTACCAGGACTAAGTTCATGATAAATTAAAGTTCAATTAATCATATTACTTAAGAACTCCCACTTAGATAGACATCCCTCTAATCCTCTAAGTGATCACGTGATCCAAATCAACTAAACCATGTCCGATCATCACGTGAGATGGAGTAGTTTCAATGGTGAACATCACTATGTTGATCATATCTACTATATGATTCACGCTCGACCTTTCGGTCTCCGTGTTCCGAGGCCATATCTGTTATATGCTAGGCTCGTCAAGTATAACCTGAGTATTCCGCGTGTGCAACTGTTTTGCACCTGTTGTATTTGAACGTAGAGCCTATCACACCCGATCATCACGTGGTGTCTCAGCACGAAGAACTTTCGCAACGGTGCATACTCAGGGAGAACACTTCTTGATAATTAGTGAGAGGTCATCTTATAATGCCACCGTCAATCAAAGCAAGATAAGATGCATAAAAGATAAACATCACATGCAATCAATATAAGTGATATGATATGGCCATCATCATCTTGTGCTTGTGATCTCCATCTTCGAAGCACCGTCATGATCACCATCGTCACCGGCGCGACACCTTGATCTTCATCGCAGCATCGTTGTCGTCTCGCCAATCTTATGCTTCCACGACTATCACTACCGCTTAGTAATAAAGTAAAGCATTACATCGCGATTGCATTGCATACAATAAAGCGACAACCATATGGCTCCTGCCAGTTGCCGATAACTCGGTTACAAAACATGATCATCTCATACAATAAAATTTTAGCATCATGTCTTGACCATATCACATCACAACATGCCCTGCAAAAACAAGTTAGACGTCCTCTACTTTGTTGTTGCAAGTTTTACGTGGCTGCTACGGGCTTTAAGCAAGAACTCATCTTACCTACGCATCAAAACCACAACGATAGTTTGTCAAATAGACTCCGTTTTAACCTTCTCAAGGACCGGGCGTAGCCACACTCGGTTCAACTAAAGTTGGAGAGACAGTCTTCCGCAAGCCATCTATGTGCAAAGCACGTCGAGGGAACCGGTCTCGCGTAAGCGTACGCGTAAGGTTGGTCCGGATCGTCTCGTCCAACAATACCGCTGAACCAAAGTATGACATGCTGGTAGGCAGTATGACTTGTATCGTCCACAACTCACTTGTGTTCTACTCGTGCAAATAACATCAAACCATAAAAACCTAGGCTCGGATGCCACTGTTGGGGAACGTAGTAATTTCAAAAAAATTCCTACGCACACGCAAGATCATGGTGATGCATAGCAACGAGAGGGGAGAGTGTTGTCTACGTACTCTCGTAGACCGAAGCGGAAGCGTTGACACAACGTAGAGGAAGTAGTCGTACATTCTCCTCGCGATCCAACCGATCACAGCACCGTTACTCCGGCACCTCCGAGTTCTTGGCACACGTTCAGCTCGATGACGTTCCCCGGGCTCCGATCCAGCAAAGCGTCGGGGAAGAGTTCCGTCAGCACGACGGCGTGGTGACGATCTTGATGTGTTACCGGCGCAGGGCTTCGCCTAAGCACTGCAACGATATGACCGAGGTGGAATTTGGTGGAAGGGGGCACCGCACACGGCTAAGGAACGATCCGTAGATCAACTTGTGTCTTTGGGGTGCCCCCTGCCCCCGTATATAAAGGAGCCAAGGGGGAGGGGCTGGCCGGCCAAGCCTGGCGCGCCAGGAGAGTCCTACTCCCTCTGGGAGTAGGATTCCCCCCCCCCCCAATCCTAGTTGGACTAGGATTCTCCAAGGGGGAGAGAGAGAGAGAGGGGGCGCCCACCTCTCCTAGTCCTAATAGGACTAGGGGAAGGGGGGAGGCGCGCAGCCCATGAGGGAAGCCCTCTCACCTCTCCTCCAAGGCCCATGTTGGCCCATTATGCTCCTGGGGGGTTCCGGTAACCCTCCCGGTATTCCGGTAAAATCCTGATTTCACCTGGAATGCATCCGATGTCCAAACATAGGCTTCCAATATATCATTCTTTACGTCTCGACCATTTCGAGACTCCTCGTCATGTCCGTGATCACATCCGGGACTCCGAACTCCTTCGGTACATCAAAATGCATAAACTCATAATAATTGTCATCGTAACGTTAAGCGTGCGGACCCTACGGTTCGAGAACAATGTAGACATGACCGAGACACGTCTCCGGTCAATAACCAATAGCGGGACCTGGATGCTCATATTGGCTCCTACATATTCTACGAAGATCTTTATCGGTCAGACCGCATAACAACATACGTTGTTCCCTTTGTCATCGGTATGTTACTTGCCCGAGATTCGATCGTCGGTATCCAATACCTAGTTCAATCTCGTTATCGGCAAGTCTCTTTACTCGTTCCGTAATACATCATCTCGCAACTAACTCATTGGTTGCAATGCTTGCAAGGCTTTATGTGATGTGCATTACCGAGAAGGCCCTGAGATACCTCTCCGACAATCGGAGTGACAAATCCTAATCTCGAAATACGCCAACCCAATACGTACCTTCAGAGACACCTGTAGAGCACCTTTATAATCACCCAGTTACGTTGTGACGTTCGGTAGCACACAAAGTGTTCCTACGGTAAACGGGAGTTGCATAATCTCATAGTTAAAGGAACATGTATAAGTCATGGATAAAAGCAATAGCAACATACTAAACGATCGGGTGCTATGCTAATGGAATGGGTCATGTCAATCAGATCATTCAACTAATGATGTGATCTCGTTAATCAAATAACAACTCTTTGTTCATGGTTTAGGAAACATAACCATCTTTGATTAATGAGCTAGTCAAGTAGAGGCATACTAGTGACACTCTGTTTGTCTATGTATTCACACATGTATTATGTTTCCAGTTAATACAATTCTGGCATGAATAATAAACATTTATCATGATATAAGGAAATAAATAATAACTTTTATTATTGCCTCTAGGGCATATTTCCTTCAATGTCAACATTGCGTTAAAATGATTGTGATGTGGTATGATGATATAGTATCCTCCTCTGAATCTTTCAAGTGGCTTGACTTGGCACATGTTTATGCATGTAGTTGAATCAAAACCGACATAGCCTCTATGATATTTATGTTCATGGTGTTCATATCCTACTCATGCTAGTATCCAATGTTTATTATTCATAATGCATGTTCATGACCTTTTCGCTCTCTAGCTGACAGCTTCCCAATCTATTTGCTAGCCTTCACCTGTACTAAGCGGAAATACTGCTTGTGCATCAAAAGCCTAAAACCCAAGTTATTCCAGATGAGTCTACCATATCTACCTATATGCGGTATTACCCTGTCGTTCTAAGTAAATTTGGATGTGACACCTCTAAAAACTTCAAATAAACACATGTTTTTCTGTGCCTGGATTGTTCATAGAGCGACAGGGGGTAGTCGGTATCTTCCATGCTAAGCGGGTTATTCTCATGATGAGTGTGTATTCACTCGTCCTTGCACAAGAGGGGTGGTAATAGGGATGCCCAGTCCTGAATTTAAAAATTGCAAATAATTAAACAAAACTCCCCCAGGACTGATATAGGTATTGACGGTACTCGTGGATTCGGCTAGCCATGGAGTGTGCTTGTTGGTGGAGGGGGAGTAAACCTTTACTTTTATCGCTTGGGAACCGCCACTAATGTGTTTAGCATGAAAGATGTTGATAACTTTCTGTCGTGAAGTGAATAGGAAAGGTGCATTTCCCAAAATTTTATTTATCTTTGTTTTAAAATTTTGAGCTCTAGCACTGCTGCAAATCCTTGCTTCCCCCTGCGAAGGGACTATCTATTTACTTTTATGTTGAGTCATCACCTTCTCAAATAAGCGCCAGATCTGAGAGCACTATTTTCATCCTCGTGCATTGTGTATAGTTTATGTCAGATGCATCATGACTGGATCTTTTCTACCATGAATTACAATGTTTAGTCGTTGCCTGAACTTCGGAGGAGCTCTGCATTTATATTTTGCGGTCTCAGAAAGGGCTAGAGAGATACCACTGTTGTCATATTATATCATGATTGTTTTGACAAAGTGTTGGCATTTGAGGTATCTTATTATTGCTCGCTTGTTGATTATGTCATTGATATGAGTTAATATAATTTTTAAGAGTTATTGTTGACATGGTTTGTCATGATCTTTGCTGAAAACCTGGGTGCTACTTAAGCTTATTAACGTAAACAGGAGCAAAAGAGTTTGTAAAAGTTTTTCTTTTTCCCTTTTAGTTTATCAACTGAATTGCTTGAGGACAAGCAAAGGTTTAAGCTTGGGGGAGTTGATAGGTCTCCGTCGTATCTACATTTCTTAATGTTTTTCCACTTGTTTTAGGCTCTAATTTGCATGATTTGAATGAAACTAACCCGGACTGACGATGTTTTCAGCAGAACTACCATGGTGTTATTTTTATGCAGAAATAAAAGTTCTCGGATTGGAACGGAACTTTTTGAAGATTTATTTAAGAATAAAAGAAAAATACTGGAGCAAAGAACCACTGGAGTGGGGCCCTGGGCGAGCACAACCCACCAGGGCGCCCCCCTCCTCCAGGCGCGCCCAGGTGGGTTGTGCCCACATGGTGGCCCCGCGGACCCTGACTCCAACTCCATAAATACCTATTTTTCCATCAAAATCAGGGAGAAAGAATTATCGCGTTTCACGAGGCGGAGCCGCCGCCACCTCCTGTTCTTCATCGGTAGGCTAGATCTGGAGTCCATTTGGGGCTCCGAAGCGGGGGGTCTTTGATCTTCGTCATCACCAACCCTTCTCCATCGCCAATTCCATGATGCCCCCCACCGGGAGTGAGTAATTCCTTCGTAGGCTCACTGGTCGGTGAGGAGTTGGATGAGATTCATCATGTAATCGAGTTAATTTTGTTAGGGCTTGATCCCTAGTATCCATTATGTTTTGAGATTTATGTTGATATGACTTTGCCATGCTTAATGCTTGTCACTTTGGGCCCGGGTGCCATGATTTCATATCTGAATTGTTTATGTTATCACCATTATATCTATGTTCTTGATCCGATCTTGCAAGTCATATTCACCTATTATGTGTTATGATCTGTAAACCCCGGAGTGACAGTATTCGGGATACTTTTCGGTGATGACCGTAGTTTGAGGAGTTCATGTATTCACCATGTGTTAATGCTTTGTTCCGGTTCTCTATTAAAAGGAGGCCTTAATATCCCTTAGTTTCCATATGGACCCCGCTGCCACGGGAGAGTAGGACAAAAGATGACATGCAAGTTCTTTCCATAAGTACGTATGACTATTTATGGAATACATGCCTACATTATATTTATGAACTAGAGCTAGTTTTGTATCACCCTAGATTATGACTGTTATATGATGAATATCATCCAACGGATCTACCGATCCAATGCCTACATATTTCCCACATATTGATCTCGCTAAGTTACTATTGCTACTGTTACTGTTACACTTGCTACAAAATCACCGCTATCATTGTTACCGTTACTATTGCTGCTACCATTACTATCAAAACTATCATATTACTGTGCTACTGATCATATTGTTGCCGATATTTAATCTCCAGGTGTGGTTGAATTGACAACTCAACTACTAATACTTGCAAATATTCTTTGGCTTCCCTTGTGTCGGATCAATAAATTTGGGTTGAATACTCTACCCTCGAAAACTGTTGTGATCCCCTATACTTGTGGGTTATCACCTGCCGCCACCGGCTTGGTCCGTCGGGTCCTGCCCGTGCGGCGGCGGGCCGTTCCTTTCCCGCGCATGCATAGGGGGCGCGGGGCCTCCCGATGGCGGCAATGCAGCTCGGCCGACCGCGGTGTGGCTCGGTGGCGGGATTTCCGCGGGCTTCGGGGTCCTTGGTGCAGCAGCGCAGCCATTGGTCGCGGGGCGGCATGGCGGTGCTGGTGGCCGGCGGCACCCGCGCAACCCAGATCTGGGCCCTTTCAGGCTCCATCTGGGCTAGGGCAGGCCGGCAGCTCGGTGCGCGGCGACGCTACTCCCTGGTGTTGGTGGCGAGGAGATGGTGGTCTGCGGGTGGTGGCGACTTCGTCGGCTTCGTCGGCCAGCAAGCTGCAGCGCGACGACAGGGGTTGTCCGGACCCTTTTGGGGTCCGGCCGGGCCTCAGCGTCGGGTAGGCCCCTTGTCCGTGCGTCCGGTCGGCCCCGCGGTGGCGGTTGTGGATGTCCCCTCACGTTGGTTGTGTTGCGGATGCTGCCGAGCCCACTATCTCTTCTCGATCCTCCAGGTCTCGTGTCGGTGGCCTCAAGGAGACGACGAAGTTAATTAAGTGACCATGGTGGCACATGTTGGTGGGCGGCGTGCTGGGCGGTGCACTATGGATCGTCTAGGGTGGTGGTGGGGTTTTGGTTGCGAGAAATCTTTGTCGGCTCGTCCGGCCCCGATGTGGCGACGCCTGCGGGTGCCGCCAGACCTTCCTGAAGGGCGCCGGGTACACCCTCCCCCACTGCCCCCTGCGTACTGGGGGAAACCCTAGGACAAGTCTGGGCAACAGCGGTGTCGTCGTCGCCTCCTTCTTGAAGGTCTTGCTTGGTAAGCGGCGCTTCTGAGTGTTGGGTGCATGGTGGTACTTCTACGGAGGGTGCAGCGGTTGTCGGCCATCTTCGTTTCGTTGATCTACCGTTGTTGGCATTTTTTCTCTCTTTCTTTTTCTCTCTCTTTTTTCTTTGGGCTTATTTGTGCTACTGCTCCAGCGAGCTGTTTGTATAGGATTTTGCTTTATATATAAAGCAGGGGGAAACCCTTTATTGGAATTGTTGGACAGACGTTCACAAGCAAAGAAGTGTCTGATTCTTCTCGATGACATACCATCTACCATGGAACAGGACAAAACTATGCCAAAGTTTACTTGCAAAGAAAAATCCAGGCTTAGTCATAGTGATCACAAGTTCACAACCAGACAAGAGGGTATTGCAAAACGTTGTTGTAAAGAAAAATAGAGTACATGCAAGAACAAGAGTGCATACACTCACTCAAGGTCTACAAGACACGTATGCATGTGACCTCTTCACAAAGAAGGTACCAGAAGATTACTACTCATATCCCTTTATGAAAACATTTGTTGTATTTCTGATATTCACTTTATCTCATTTTAGTTTTTCTTTTTGTTAGAATGAGTCCCAAAATATGTGAAGTTTTTTCCAATTTCTTCAAGAAAGGTGATATGAACACGTGGCTACAGTAGAACTTTTCTCTACTTCTAGTTTCTAGACTTAGAAAAAACACTTCTTTCAAATTTTGCAATTTAATGGATATTTCATACACGTGAAAATGAATAGAAAATTGTCTGTACAAATTTTATAGTAAAAAACTGGTTGAGAGATGTGCACAATAATTTAATACTTAACTTATACTTTGGTCCAAACAGATAGAATAAGACTTTGTATTTCCTACATAGAGAATTAATAGGTAAAGAACTATGCTCTTCTCACTTTAATGAAAAATAGTTAATGTTTACTCGCCACAGAAACTGGGATAGATTAGTTAATAAAAAATGAGAAGGATTGGTTCACATGCACCTAATTCATTTGATTGTATTGTAAAAAGGACTGATCATATTTTCCACAATTTCAGGTATTTACAAATAGGGTCACGGATTTGGCTGAGCACTATCCCGAATTGGTTGAACCAGCAAAACTCATCCTAAAGAAGTGCAATGAACTTCCTCTTGCGATAGTCACTATAGGTGGTGGTTTCTTAGCAGATCAACCAAGAAAAATAGTTGCAGAGTGGAACAAATTGAATGAGCATATCAATGTTGAGCTCGAGATGAATCCAAAGTTGGAGGTCATAAAAGCAGTCCATGTGAAAAGTTATGATAGCTGCCCTATTACCTCATGTCTTGTTTTCTGTACCTATCCATCTTCCCTGAAGATCAAAATGTTAGTCGGAGATGTTTGGCATGATGATGGATCACCGAAGGTTACTCTCAAGACATATTAGTAGTAGATATATACTTCATGGAACTCATAGGAGAAGCATGATTCTACCAACTCAAAAGTCAATATGTAGAAGACAAGGATTTGATTGTAGTCAGCTACATGATCTGATCCGTGATATAAGCATTGCAAAGTCAATGGAAGGAAATCTTGTCTTCGGATTGGAGGAAGGGTGTAGCTCCAAAACTCAAGGCGTAGTGTGTCACCTTGCCATAAGAAGCAACTGGGAGGGTGATGAGGGTGAGTTGGAGTACACCATGGAGTTGTCCCATATACGACCATTGATGGTATTTGGCAATTGGTGGCCATTTTACATTTCTAACAAGATGACATTTCTTCGGGTGTTGGACCTAGAAGAAGCAGAAGGTCTAGTTGATCATCACCTTGAGCACAGTGGCAAGCATCTTCATCTGGGGTACCTTTCTCTAAGACGGTGTGAAGGCATCTTTTGCCTCCTAGAATCGCTGGGAAAACTGAAACAACTGGAAACCCTAGACATAAAGTATACAAGGATATGTATCCTTCCCAAAACCATCAACAACCTTAGTAAGCTACGTTTTCTGCGTGATGGCAACGTATTTTGTGATCCAGACGAATGTCCGGCACTGGCACATGTGCACGCCCCCATGCGCTTCAGTTGACACCGTGGTGCATTTGCTCCTTTCATTGGCTACATGATGGGCGTCATAGAACCTTTTGCTCTAAAGGTGCCAAGAGGAATCGGGAAGCTAAAAACCCTACAAACGCTGGGGGCGCATGGACCTTGCAAGGGGAAATGTTGTCATACAGGAGATAAAAAGTCTCACAAGCCTGCGCAAGTTAGGGGAGTACGGTTTGGCACCAACACAAAAAATGCGCAGGAATTCTATTCAACCATCTCTTGTCTCAATCGCCTTGTGTCCTTGTCACTAGAGTCAGCGGGAGAAAATGTTTGTCACTACTTGCATGGCATGTCCTTGCCGCCAGAAAACCTCCAAAGCCTCAAGCTGTTGCCTGAAAAAATTGCCGAAATGGATCAAGGGGCTGCAGAATCTCGTCAAGCTCAAACTACGGCGCACCGAGCTATCAAGGGCATGGTTGGTGGTCATCTTAATTTTTGCATGTATAGCATACACTTCCTAGTTGGGCCTGACTGTGGGAAAACAAGCAAAAATCAACAATTGCACCTCAGTTGGTTACCTGCATTAGGGGATAGGTTTGCGCATGTGTTTGGCATTTTGCATTGTCTGAACTCACACATCTACATGATATTTGGTTGTGCACAGGCTTCGAGGTGTGCTAACCTTATACCCTACGTGGTGAGCTTACCCGATGCACCATACACATGATCACAACGACCACACCAACGCCACAGCACTGCAATGGCGACAAACTGCACGATGATGATGAAGTTCTTCACCCCAAAGTGTGGTGTCGCCTTGCCAACTTCAGTTTTGCATGCCTTCTTTCGCACAAACTTGGAGTAAGCATGTTCTGTCGCATGCCTAGTCTTAAACCCTATGTGGTTGTTGTTCTTATACCCTGAAACTTGTTCATTGCAAACTTCTCATGAACTGTAAACCCCTGGAGCCCTCCCAATGAACACCGCATACCACCTGTCCTAGCAGTGCACAAGAGCAATAGTTGAAGCAGCAAGCAACGGAGCACCCTCTGTGGTTGTTGTGCTTGTACCCTGAAACTTGTTCATTGCAAACTTCTCATGAACTGTAAACCCCTGGAGCCCTCCCGATGAACACTGCATACCACTTGTCCTAGCAGTGCACAAGAGCAATAGTTGAAGCAGCAAGCAATGGAGCACACAAGCAGCAAGCAATTGAACACACAAACAGCAAGCAATGGAGCAAAAGAGTAGTAGTAACCATGCATGATCATACGGCATATCAAGTTCAACCTAGCACTACTGTGGTGTCATTCTACCACCACATCCAAAAGAGGGTGTAATCCTACCACCGCAAGTTCGCCATCATCGTGAGGGGTTAGTATATACCACCTCAGCAAAATATACAACCATCAAATAGTTTTCAAGCTCTAGCTACACAAAATGTATGTCGTCATCATCATCATCGTCGCCATCGCCATCGCCAACGCCATCACTATCGAGGATCATGCACGCGATAACCAGAGGCAGCACTACATCTAGTAGTAGTGCTTGCCCAGCCAGCTCCTGAGCCAAAGCATCTTGTGAGCATCTGTCATGGCAACAAACCCAACACCCTGATTCTTGTTGTCCAGCAGGTGGCTCAAAGCAGCCATCAGAGCCTCCTGGCTGAAGTCACCTTGGTCAATGACGGCGGTATACATCTCAAGGTGGACGTCAAGGGACTTGCTCTCCCTGATGGTAGTTGCCACCTCCTTCACGGCCTCAGTCATGCTGGTGAAGACACCGATCTCCTCCTCCATCAAGCCGCCCCTCTTCCTCTTCCTATCAAGCATAGGGACGTGCTCAAAGGGCATGCCAGGGGAATCAGGGGAAACTTAGCGTCTTTGGGGTGGTCCTAAGAAAGAAACACAACGTTGTTAGTTGCCAGAAGGCAATGGTTGACAGTGTGAAAAACAAGGGAAACGTGAGCTAACCCAACATGGCTGGTGCAGTGCTCTGCCTCCAGAACGACCGAGCAAGTGTTCTGATCCCATGAGGCGCCGCTAAGGTCTCTGAGCTTGGACAATGTGATCCATCGAGCTCTCCACTTCATGAGGTGGTTGTAGACATGGGTGGAAGTCATCTCTTGGCCACAAAACTCGAACACCTGCTTCGCAACGGTGTTCAAGTGCACCTCCTTCAAGCCCTTGTCAGTCCTAACCCCACTAGGTATGAGCTCACACGTCTTGTTAAGCACGAACATGGGCATGAACGGCTACCACTTCATGTTGTTTCCCCTACCATCCTTCTTTGGCTTTGCCACTGCCATTTGTGCAGCGGCAGAAGCAACAACACTTGGCTCAGCGAGCACAAAGGTTGTACGCACAAAAGGAGGTCACATTCCTGAAACCTCGAATACATCTGAATCAGCAGGCCTCTGTTCATCGAGGGGGGCTGGGAGTCCTCAACATAGGACGGAGGGAGTTGGCTCTCAGACTGGACAAGGGCCTGGCTAAGATCTTGCGTTTGTGTGGTCATGTCCTACAATCGAGGACACATTGATAATGAGCATAGCACACACCGGACAATCTCAACATAGCACGATATGAGTAGCATACATCACAACTAGCTACCAACCCAGTGTGTTCAACACTACCCTAGCATGCCACAAATCGACCACCAATAGGTACCAGAACATCACAATCTCATAGATTGGTACCCAAATACAACCCTTGCATGCTACAAGATGCTCACAGATCAAACCCTACCACAAGCTCGAACATCAAACCCTACCACATGGTCTCAGATCTAGCTACAACGAGTACAAAGAAGGGGGTGGTTGAACTCATAGAGGCCATCGATGTAGCTTGAGGGAGACGCCGAAACGATCGGAGAAGATGAGGTCACGAGTCGCCGCCATCATGGGCCACCGGGCGGGGAAGGAGCGAGCGCCGCTTACCTGCTCGTCGGTGCCGATGCGGCGTCGGCGGGAAAGCTTGAAAGGGGGGAGAAGGGTGACGAGAGTTTAGGCGGTGAGGCGAAGGGGGCTATATAGGGCGGCCGAATCGTTGGGAGATGAGCCGAAATCCACCCGACGATTTTCCGGAGACGCGCGCGAGCTCACGCCATCTCCGTGGTCACACGAGCTCAGCGCCCACGTTCCCTTCCCCTGCCTCGACCGAACATGACTCGTTAGAAACTGTCGATTCAAATGTTCCTAGCAAAGTCTGGCTGGGAGGTGCTTTAATGTTCGTGCGATCCGGGCCAAATAGTGTATGCGGGCAGCCAAACAGCATATTTTCATCCCGCATGGGCCTGATTGGCCTTTATACGGGCTACCATACACACCCCAAACCCCAGTGGGAAACCATGCAAGTCATTTGGGAGCCTACCAAACCTATCCATTATGCTTCTGGAGGATGTATCGTTGCAGATTGAAGGGCCTATCACTTTCTATAGTGGCCTATTCGGAAGCCTCGTGGTACTCGAGCTTTGTTACATGCGCATGGAAATCGAATCCTTGGAGTTTGAGCCAACATCGATGCCGAGACTTGAGGCTGGAACTTGTGAGTTCTACAGCTGGCTTTTCTCGTCTGAATTCCTCCCAAAAATCAAGGAAATACGACTGTCTTTATTTTGCTGGATGAAAATATGACCGTAGAAGAAGCGGATAAGGAAGCAAATCGCAGGGAAGATGAAGCCAGGAAGCAGCTTGCTGCCAATCAAAATGAACATAGAACGATTTTGAAGGTGGAATGCATGAGCTAGGCGAACAAGTGTAGTTTCTTTTTTTGTTCCTTGTGCTTTGGGTTATCATTTCTCTTCTACTTTTTTTTTTTTTGCGGTCATTTCTCTTCTACTTCCCAGGATGACGTTTCCATTGCTTTCAGGCTGTACTCTTAAGATGCAAAAAAAAGTATGTTAGGCATGTTTTGTACTCCAGCGAGTGTTAAGGTGGGTGGAAAGGCTAGAAAAAAAAGTGAAATGGAAATTTACTTTTATTTTCACTTGAACCTGCATCAGTAGTATAAATAAATGGCACAGTTGATAGTATACGAAATCTATGAGCGAAGCTGTATCAGTCTGCTCATGAAATTATATTTTCAAAAACTGATGCGGATTTGTTTTGAGTGTAGTCTAGTTTTAGAGCTCCTCAATTCAGAAAGAAAAAAAACCATGGCAGCCCAGCACAGCCACGCTCTGACCATCACCAGCCGCACCACACACGGAAACAGATTGGCAATGCCAAGTGGTGACCATGGCAACTAACGATGTCCAGTTTCCGTGGAAAAGGGTCCGGAAACATTTGACACTCTTTCTTACCATAAAAAACTTCACCTGTGTAAAGTAACAGGTTCATTTCTAAGCAACAGACAGGTACATGAGGCAGCGGTATTTTGAACCAAGCAGTTCCACAGTTTCATGCCCCACGCACGTACATACCTCACTGCTTTACCAATAAAAATGCCCTAGAAAGAAGTTTCTGGAGACATCAAACGATGAGCCGTTTAGTCTTGGCTGGCGAAACGCGGGCTTCCGCGAATTTTGCCATGTAGAGTCGCTCAAGCTCAAGCAAACTCTTCTTCACTCGCTGCAAGAAAGGGGCTTCAGTTAGGATGCTGCATAGATTAAAAAAAGTACTAGTGCAACAAAGGGACTTTGCTTAGCATGCTGCATACATTAAAAAAAAGTAGTGTAAGAAATACTTCGGTTGATCAGAAGAACCGTAGCTCTATCCCTGTGCTGGGTATTTCCACTTAAAATTACTACCATCGTTTTGCCATCAGTCGTGTCATTGCTCTATTTTCCTTTTGCAGCTGCCACCAATCCCATCGTTTAGCACGATCAACTCTAGCACAGCTGATTGTACGAATGTATCTTTTGTACAAGGAACGATTGAGGGAAAACACAGATCGCTATAACAGCTATGATGCTAAGTAGGAAATCAGTTTGCAGTAACTGCTGCCCAGCAGATGTATCATTTCATTAAGTGATAAGCATACAGATTGGGTTAACATCTGCTGAGGCATGACTACTGAACTCTACTGAGATCAAAGTGAAGAGGACCAGATGGCATAAGCCAATGAATAAGGGTTCAGACCAAGCTGGACATGGTTTAGATTCAAAGTGAAGAGGACCAGATGCAAGAAGTTTAGAGCAAGATGGATAAGGTTTAAAATTCACAGACTGCATAAATTTCAATGCTGTATGAAACAATAGGTGCACTAGGAAAAAGAAAGTTCTGGTGCACATATGGAGTGTGAACATGCTCACTGTAACAGGAAGAAAGTTATAAAAAGGTAAAAGATATATGGGAGCTAAGGAGTCGATTAGCTGGTGTTATGCCCATTTTATGTTTGTAACTTTGTATTCCTTGTGAATACAGAGGGTATGGGTAGTTGAAGGTACTGGTAAGTAATTCACTATGGTTGCATCTAGCATAATGTCTGAAGTCTGAGTGAAATTCAGATCTACATCATTTGATCTCTAGACTTCCTACATCATTTAATCTAGACAATTAGACTATATATAAAATAAGTGCAATGTCATATACTTGTGTTCCACATCTTTTTTGTAGTGACATGCAATCATTACTTCTTTTTTAAAGCACTATATCAAGTACAATCTTTGTATCGCTACTCTGGGCATGAATAAGAGTATGAGACCACTGGTTGTGGGCCAGGCGTAACAGAATGTCCATTATAAAGCAGGAGAAACTCTCTTCTGTCTACTTGCATCCTTCTCTTCACTCACTCTTAACTAAAACAAACATCACTAACAAACTCCCTATAAACCCTGTGTTCATTTCCTAATTTCTACATCACAACAAGTTAACCGATTGATCATCACTAGTGGAGGGGAGCTCTTTTCTGTTCTGGGTGGCTCTTGGAGTGTATGCTTTGAAGCCAAGTTGATAGCCCAGAAGATTTGAGGGTTGCTTCCACTAGCGTGATACAACTTGAAGCACGAATAGTCTATGTTCAGTAATCGGGATCAATGCCAGCTTGAAACCATCTGCACTAGATTGCTCTAGGCTAGATAGTAGATAGCCTTTATGACAAATGGCAACGCTTGGTCTAACCTTGTAAGCCACATGACTCGAGCAATGGTTCGTATTTCACAAAGATATCAGTGCAGATTCATGGATGAAAGAATTATGTCCTCATTACTCCATTAGCATCAATCCTGTGTGGTGGACTTAAGATGCCGTCAACTTGGGCTGTTAAGTGTCATCTCATACTTTCAGAACACCAGACACAGATCCTTACAATTACGCAGCTGGAACTTGGAAGGCTCAAAACCTAGCTAAAATTGCAGCCTGAGACTCATATGATTGCTACTGTGAAGGAATACATAGAAGGCGCTTCGTGGATGTTGACGGCCATGTTTATACTTAAGTGGCCAAAGAGGAGAATGTACTCTGGATTACGTCGACCGGATGTATCAGAAACTTGAAATAGACCTGGTTTGTAAATTGTACACGGGGGCCAGGGGATATCTCTGAATTATAGCACAGTGTGTGTTTATAAACTAGCTAGTGCAACTGTTTATAACAAGATAAGCACGGTCACGGTGAATATGAACACATTGGGAGTATGCAGCTCCGTGTTGGGACCTAATTCGATCACCGAATCGACTTTTAACCTTTGTTGAAATGCACTCGAGAAAGAAAAAACAGCATTTCACATGATGTGATTCTTAAATCGATAATCTTAGCTACTGTAAAACTGCTCATCACACAATTCAGTCAGTGGGGCGCAGATGGGCTCCCATACCTGATCAATTCAACTCGTCGTCCCTCATGACGCGCTCGCCGGAGGATCCGCCGCCCGTGCCGCCACCACCTCCGCCAGAACCGGCGGCTTCGTCTTCCTCCCGGAGGATCATCTTCATATCGTTGACGCGCGTCCGGACGACGTTGGTGATCATGACTGCGCGCGAAATCAGCGAAATCAGCGCCGGCGGCGGCGGTGGATTGCACGACTAGGGATACGGGGAGGAGGGGAGGGGATGGGGCGGCTTACTCGCGGCGGTGCCCAGGGTCCAGATCCACAGGATCTTGAGTCCGGGGCTCTTCTGGCTCCACCTGGTCACCATTGGAGCCGCGACGAACTTGAGCGCGGTGGTGGGCTGGAGGGAGCGGCGCGGATTTCAGGCAGATTTTCGGCCGGCTTGGAGGACGACGAGGTTAGCCAGGGCTTTGGGTTTTTTCAGAGTAACATTTCGCTTGTTTTACGAGGATTGTTTTGTAATATTCAGCTTCCAGAGGAGAAGTAAGAAGATAAAACATTGTAACAAGATCAGCTCCGGCTATGTCAGCTACACCCCGACTTGCAAATCTGACCCCTCAAACGTCGGCGGACGCGTCTAGTGACCGGTCACGCCTCATACTTGGTGTTATGCATCTGAGTCTATCGTATCTCATCCCTAAATCCATACAAATCATGCAAAAGAAATCATACGTACTACGAACACGCTAGCTAACTACGCGTCATCATCGGAAATGTCCAATACGTTGGTGCCGGGCGCCGGGTAGTTGGGCACGAAGGAGGGCTCTGGGTCCTCCTCATCATCATCCATATATGCAAGCATCTCGTCGACTTCAGAGGCGTGCTCCGCCTCCTGCCGACGACGACGTTTGGCCACCGCCTTCGATTCCGACCAGAGGGAACCGAGGATCACCTGCTGCTCAGCCTGCATATCCGCGTTCCCAGCGTCCCTCACATTCTCCTCCTCTTCCTCCTCCTCCTCCACCTCCAAGTCCTCCTCCGGATCCCCGCGGCAATCCGGGGTTTGTGCCTTGCCCGGATCTACTCAAGGAGCTGCAGGCGACGCTCCGGCGTTAGATATGGGTAGCTCCCTACCCGGCGGTGTGGGGTCATGGCTACTAGTGGTGGCGGATGACGATTGGGAAGTGGCAGCGGCAGCGAAAGGGGGGAAATGTGGACGGGGTAGGGTTTTGGTGTCCGCGGTTGGCTTAAATGGCCGGACTAGGGCACTACGCAGCATGCCGGAGCAGCGCCACGCAGTGCCATCGGTCCATGGGAGGAGACAAGCTTCGGACCGCCGGGTTTTGGAGTATTATCGTGTGGGACCCCATTGTCAGTCCAACATGGCGAACGTGCCTGGACCTCCACATATCCGCCCCAGATTTGGGCTGGATATGAGGGGTGTCGGTCAGCCCGGGCGTTTGATGCCCATTTGAGACGCCCGTCTGGGTCTTTTTTTTGACCGGTCACTTACTGGGTGTCTGCCCGGGCGTTTGAGACGGGTTTGGAGCGCCCGGCTGTGGATGCTCTTATGCCTCTTGTCCTTGTTTTTCTAACAATTGGATGGGATCCCATGGTCCTAGAACTGACATTATTTCACCAAAGTTGATAAGTATATTACAGTGTGCTCAAGGATTATAAGAACATCTAGGTTACAATTCGGTCTTGAAATTTGCATACCTCGTCGGAGACGTTATTGTTGGGGAACGTAGTAATTTCAAAAAAATCCTACGCACACGCAAGATCATGGTGATGCATAGCAATGAGAGGGGAGAGTGTGTCCATGTACCCTTGTAGACCGAAAGCGGAAGCGTTAGCACAATGCGGTTGATGTAGTCGTACGTCTTCACGATCCGACCGATCAAGTACCAACGCACGGCACCTCCGAGTTCAGCACACGTTTAGCTTGATGACGTCCCTCGAACTCCGATCCAGCCGAGCTTTGAGGGAGAGTTCCGTCAGCACGACGGCGTGGTGACGGTGATGATGATGCTACCGACTGAAAGCACAAGTGCTCCCTGGGTGGTTTTGATAATTAATGTCAACATATCTCTTGTTGGACTAACACTTTTACCTAGTATGTTTCAGATAAGTTCAACAATGGAGTGGCATGGACTAGAGGATGTGGAACCCCTTCAACATGCTAAGGACAAAGGATTGGCTCAAGCTTCAAGATCAAGACTCTACATTTTCTATTTTAGTGATCCAAGATCACATTGAGTCTATAGGAAAAGCCAATACTATCAAGAGGGGATGAGGTGTTGCTTAATGGCTTGCTTGCTCAAAGTGCTTAGTGATATGCTCCAAAACCCTCAACTACCTTCCCACATCCACATATGACCTAAACCAAAAGTCAAACTCGGCCCCACCGATTCTATCTATCCAGCGCCACCGAGTTTCAGATGTCATAGCCACTGCCACAAATCCTAGCAAATCGGTTTCACCGATAGGGATCTCGGTCTCACCGAGATGGGATTGTAATCTCTCTGTGTATGTCCATTACCAAAACCGGTCTCACCGAGTTTGAGCAATCGGTACTACCGAGATTACAATGCAAACCCTCTGGTTAGCTTATTACCAAAATCGGTCCCACCGAGTTTGTGTAATCGGTCTCACCGAGTTTGCCTGACCAACTCTCTGGTTAGCTTATTACCAAAATCGGTCCCACCGAGTTTGTGTAATCGGTCACACCGAGACTATGTTATGCCCTAACCCTAACCATATCGATCCTACCGAGTTGCATCTCAGTCCCACCGAAAATCCTAACGGTCACTAGTGTAAGTGCATCTAGTGCCACCCCTAGTTGGTTTTGGAGTATTGGCGACAAAGTTGGTTGAGGAACTAATGTGTTTGTGAGAATTGCAGGATAACACAGGTAGTGTCCCTCATTTATTCGGTTTACCTACCGGAGATGACCCCTAAAAATGTATGAAGACATTGACGACAATGGTGGTATGAGAAGATATTCATATTGAAGACTATGACATGAGAAGACATTTATTGAAGACTATGGAGCGCGAAGACTTAGTCGTTTCGTTGTTTCCTTTTCTTCTTTGTTGAGTCATAGGAACCACCATACTGTTAAGTGGGGTCCAAGTGAACAAAGTCAGGATGACTGAAGTGATGCTCAACCCAAATCCTATGTCTTCGAGCAAAGACAATGAGAGCAAATCTTATCCAGAGCTGGATAAGTCAGCTTTGCTTGTAGCCCAAGTAAAGTTGTCGTGTGTGTTTGAAATCTGACCGTTGGAACACGTGTCAGTTCCTTAGTGACCCAGGGTCATTTCGGACATATCAGGTCGGGTTGCCTAGTGGCTATAAATAGCCCACCCCCTACACCATAAATTGGTGGCTGCTCAGAGTTAGTACACGGCTTTTGTCGTTTGAGAGCAACCCACCTCGAAGCCTTTGAGAGAGAGAAATCCTTGCGAGGACAAAGCCCAAACACCCAGAGCCAAAGAGTGTTAGGCATCACTGAAGTCTTTTTGTTTGCGTGACCTGAAGACTTATTACACTTGAGGACTGTGAATCCTCCAGCCGGTTAGGCGTCGCGTTCTGAGCATCCAAGAGTCATTGTGGATCGCCGGTGAACGAAGTCTGTGAAGGTTTGGAAGTCTACCTTGAAGACTTACCAGAGTGATTGGGCGAGGCCTGTGTGTCCTTAGCTCAAGGGGAATAAGGTGAAGACGAGGTCTTCTGAGTTGAATCTCAGCCTCCCTAACCAGACGTACAGTTGGCACAGCAACTGGAACTGGTCCAACAAATCTTGTGTCTTCAACAAGTGACTGGTTCTATCCACTCTCTCTTTACTTAGAGTTTGTCTTCGTGAAGTCATTGCCTGATTGTTGTATCTGTTTGACTTCATCGCTTGACTACTATTGTTGTTTGGCTTCATACTATCTTCCATCTTGATCCTTACTACCTAGCTGCTATTAGTCTTCGTACGCTCACGTTTTGAAGACTTTCATAAAAATTGCCTATTCACCCTCCTTCTAGTCGATAACTAGCACTTTCAATTGGTATCAGAGCAAGGTACTCCCTTGTTCTGTGTGATTCGGTTTAACCACCTAGAGTTTTAGCTATGTCGACTGCAGAGATAATCAAAGTCTCCGCTGCTTGCCCCGTGTTCGATGGAACTGAATATCCCTACTGGAAGAATAAGATGCGCATGCATCTTGAAGCCATTGATGTCGACCTCTGGTATGTCGTCAAGAATGGCGTTCCCAAGACTGGTGAAGGTGTCACCCCTGCTGATGTCAAGAAGTTCATTCAACTGGACTCTACTGCCAAGAACATCATCTGTGGTCATCTGACCAAAGGACAGTATGGTCGCGTGAGTGCTCTGGAAACGTCAAAGCTAGTCTGGGACTGGCTATCCAAGGTCAATGAAGGCGTCTCAACCCAGAGAGATCAAAGGATCAGTGTTCTTCCCAACCTCTTCAATCGCTTCAAGAGAAACGATAATGAAAATGTCCAGCTCACGTTTGATCGCTTCACTGACATCACAAATGAGCTTCGTGCTCTCGGCGCCACTGAGATTACCAAGCATGAAATCGTCAAGACACTACTGAGATCACTTGACAACTCTTTTGACACCCTTGCCCTCATGATACAAGAACGTCCTGACTTCAAGACACTCGATCCGTCTGATATACTTGAGAGGCTCAACACACATGAGTTCCAGCTGTCTGAGAAAAGAGATATCTATGGTCCCAACTATGGCCGAACTCGCGCTTCGAAGTCAAAAGTTGTTTCCTCATCTGAAGAAGAATCTGACTGCAGTTCTGATGATCCTGAAGACATTGGAAAGGAACTTGCTATGCTTGTGAAGAAGTTCCAGAAGTTCACCAAGAAGAAGGGCTACAGAAAGTCTTCACGATCCAGCTCAAGAAATGATGAAGCTCCCACTCATGACTACAAGAAGAGAACATGTCACAAGTGCAAGAAACCTGGCCACTATATCTCTGAGTGTCCACTGTGGGACAATGAGAAGAAGAAGAAGAAGAAGAAGAAGAAGAAGAAGAAGAAGAAGAAGAAGAAGAAGAAGAGCAAGGAATATGATTCTGATAACAAGAAGAACAAGAAATCTTCAAAGTCCTTCTTCCAAGTCCTCATCCAAGTCTTCATCTCATAAGAAGAGCTCATCTGGCAAGGCTCGTGCTTTTGTTGGCAAGGAGATGGATTCAGAGGAGGAGTCTGCTTCTGAGGAGGCAGAGGTGGAGTCTGAGGAGGAGTCCGACCCTGGCGTCGCAAGTATGGCTCTAGCCACAGCCTACGTTGCCAAGTCCATCTTCAACACTGAAGACAATGACTTCCACACCAACGCTGAAGCTGATGACAAGGACGACCCTGCTCCCACCTACTGCTTCATGGCACGTGGTGCCAAGGTAAAATTACGCGATGCTTACTTTCAAACATCTAGTGAAGATGACTCTGATTGTGAATCCAAACCCAGCTACAAAACACTTGCTAAAATTGCAACTGAACAACAAAAGGCTATGGAATATACTCAAAAACTGTTAGACAAAAGCAATGACCTGTTGGACACGGAAATGACTCGTTCATAGTCCTTGGTTGAAGATATAAAAAATCTTCATACTAAGTACCAAGAACTTGAAAGTCGTCATGAAACGCTCTCAACCACTCATGAAAAGCTTTCCTATGATTATCTTCAAAGGAAGCAAGAGCTTGAAAAATTGAGAGCGGCTCATGAAGATCTTCAAAAAGAGAATGAGTCACTTCGCGCTCAACAGATCAGTCCCGCTCAGGATGGATTTGAACCACCATGTCTAAAATGTCTTGAGCGTGATAACGCTACCTCTGTTGCTGAATGTTCCACTGCTGCTACTGTTGCATTGTCTTCAACTACTAATGTGGTAACTAACCCCTCTGCGGAGGATACCACTACTATTGCTGATGAAAATGCTAGGTTGAAGACATCGCTTGAAACAGGGATGTATAAAAGTCTGAAAGAGCATCAGACACTTTGCGATGTCCTCAAAAAGCAGATTCGGAACCGAAACCCTAGGAAAGAGGGTGTTGGGTTCGAGAGGAAAATGAATGTTGATGGTTCCTACTAGAAGCCTGAGCAGTATCCCAAAACCACATGGGTTGCTGCAAAGGGACCTTCAGTGGATCCATCTACCTTATCTGGATTTACATGTGCTAACCCTATTATCATTGATGAATCCTTTGATGCAAACTATAAACTGTTCTAGAATTAGAATGGTGAAGTGTTTGCCAGATATGTTGGTACTAACTGCAGGAATGGGCCACCTATGAAGAAGATCTGGGTTTCCAAAAGCTGTCTTGAGAATCTTCCAGTGAATGTCATCATGACACCACCTGGGAAGAAGACAAACCCTAGACCTAAGGCTTCATATGGTCCAAAGGCTTCATACAGACAGAGGACTCACTTGAGTCACCCTAACGCCAATGTTTTGCAGGGAAACCATACTCAGACTTATGAATATGAGCGTGTGTCTTCAAACCGCTGTGTTCATAGAACTAAGAATTTTTCTGCTTATTCATATGAGTATCATTCATCTCCTGCAAGGCTATTTGCTAGGGCTCCAAAGCCCAAATTTTCAGATGCTGCACTTAGACTCATAGCTTCTAAGACACCCCTGAAGATGTGGGTGGTTAAGAAGAATTAACTTTCTCTTGCAGGGAAAGGTCTCCAGCCGAAAACCAAAGGCGTCTGATGCTATTGCTGGGGACCTAAAACATCTTGTAGGGCGCAAGATCAAATGCCCAAATGGTCTTACTATGTATTTTGTTCCTGAATCGTTTGCCATTCATCCTATCAGTCCTAATCTTGATCCGAGCTTCAATAATCCTCTTGCCCGTCAAATGTTTATGCTTCACAATGCTCTTGGTGAAGCCTATCCCCTAACTGTACTGTAGGGTATGACACATCGTGCTTCAGAATGGATTATGGACAGCGGATGCACTAATCATATGACTGGTGATCGAAGTCTTCTCATGGACTCAACTTTACGTCCATCTGATAAGAGTCACATCACATTTGCTGACACTGGTAAAAGCAAGGTACTGGGTCTAGGTAGAGTTGCAATCTCAAGGGATCAGCACATGGATAAAGTGATGCTTGTTGAATCCCTTGGATTCAACTTAATGTCTGTCTCAATGCTTTGTGACTTGAACATGATTGTGGTATTTGGAAAATATCGTTGCCTTGTACTTATGGAATCTGACAAATCTCTAGTCTTTGAAGGTTACCGGAAAGATGATTTGTACATGGTAGATTTCTCAGCAGGACCACAGCTTGCCGTATGTCTTCTCACAAAAGCTTCAGAGTGCTGGCTATGGCATCGGAAGCCGGGGCATGCTGGCATGAGGAACTTACATACTCTCGCCAAGAAGAAGCATGTCATAGGCATCGAGGACGTCAAGTTCAAGAAGGATCATTTGTGCGGTGCCTGCGAAGTCGGAAAGATGACCAGGGCTAAGCATCCCTCGAGACAATCATGACGACATCTCAACCCTTCGAGCTGCTACACATGGACTTATTTGGCCCTACTCACTACTCTACCCTCACAACAACTGCTTGTCTCTATGGCTTCGTCATTGTTGATGATTATTCAAGATATACGTGGGTGCACATAATTCTCTTCAAGACTGAAGTGCAAGATGTCTTTAGAGGCTTCGCCAACCGAGCCATGAACAATTTTGGCGTCAAGATCAAGCATATCAGAAGTGACAACGGCACTGAATTCAAGAACACCGGACTTGATCTCTATCTGGATACAATGGGAATCACTCATGAGTTCTCCGCTCCCTACACACCTCAGCAAAATGGCATCGTAGAGCGCAAGAACAGAACCCTCATTGAGATGGCTCGGACGATGCTCGACGAATACAAGACACCAAGAAAGTTCTGGCCTGAAGCTATTGATACAGCATGTCACATCATCAATCGTGTCTACATCCATAAGCTTCGGAATAAAACGTCCTATGAGCTCCTCACTGGCAAGAAGCCAAATGTCAATTACTTCAGAGTATTTGGAGCTAGGTGTTGGATCAAGGATCCCCATCACAAGTCTAAATTTGCACCTAAAGCTCACGAAGGCTTCATGCTCGGTTACGAAAAGGACTCGCATTCTTACAGAGTCTTCAACCTCTATCTCTACAAAATCGTTGAAACTGTGGACGTGCGGTTTGATGAAACCAATGGTTCACAAAGAGAGCTCCTGCCAAGTACACTAGACAAAGCTTCACCCAGTGAATCTATCAAGCTAATGGGAACTGGTGAAATCATGCCTTCTGAAGCACAGCCTGAAGAGAAACTTATCATTTCTGCACCTAACCAACCTGAAGACAATGCTCAGCCTGAAGACAATCCTCCCAATGATGACAATGATCAGCAAGAGCAAAATCTTCGTCCAGTTCATCCTCGTGTTGCAAATGAAGTACAGATTGAGAAGATAATTGATAGTATCAATGCACCTGGTCCACTTACTCGCTCAAGAGCAACACAGTTAGCAAATTTTTGTGGGCACTTTTCTTTTGTGTCAATATCAGAACCCAAGAAAGTTGTTGAAGCCTTTATGGAACCTGAATGGATTCAAGCTATGCAAGAAGAGCTTCAACAGTTCAAGCTGAACAATGTTTGGGAACTTGTCAAGCGTCCTGACCCTCGCAAGCATAACATTATTGGCACAAAATGGATATATCGAAATAAGCAAGATGAGCATGGTCAAGTCGTCAGAAACAAAGCACGTCTTGTGGCTCAAGAATATACTCAAGTTGAAGGAATTGACTTCGATGAAACATTTGCTCCTGTGGCTAGGCTTGAAGCTATTCGCTTACTGCTAGCCTATGCTAACCACCACAACATCTTGCTATATCAAATGGATGTGAAGAGTGCATTTCTCAATGGCAAGATTGAAGAAGAAGTATATGTCACACAACCTCCTGGCTTTGAAGATCCAAAACATCCTGATATGGTGTACAAGCTAAACAAAGCACTATATGGCCTCAAACAAGCTCCTCGCGCTTGGTATGATACGATCAAAGACTTCCTGAAGAGCAAAGGCTTCAAACCTGGATCCCTCGATCCCACACTCTTCACAAAGACATATGATGGTGAACTGTTTGTGTGTCAAATCTATGTGGATGATATTATCTTCGGTTGCACCAACCAGAAGTATAGTGATGAGTTTGGGTACATGATGCAAGAGCAATATCAGATGTCCATGATGGGAGAGCTGAAGTTCTTCCTTGGTCTTCAAATTCGTCAACAAAGGAATGGCATCTTCATATCTCAAGAAAATACCTCAAAGATTGCCTGAAGAAGTTTGGAATGCAAGATTGCAAAGGTTACACGACGCCAATGCCAGCCAAACACCATCTGGGTCCCGACGACAATGGTAAAGAGTTCGATCAAAAGGTATACCGCTCCATGATTGGTTCTTTACTTTACCTATGTGCATCTAGGCCAGATATTATGCTTAGTGTTTGCATGTGTGCTCGATTCCAAGCGGCACCAAAGGAATCGCATCACTTAGCTATGAAGCGAATTCTTTGATATTTGGCTTACACCCCAACACTAGGATTATGGTATCCAAAGGGCTCAGAGTTTGATCTGGTTGGATTCTCGGATGCTGATTATGCTGGTGACAAGGTGGATCGCAAGTCTATATCAGGCACATGTCACTTTCTGGGACGATCACTTGTCTGTTGGTCTTCAAAGAAGCAGAACTGTGTATCACTCTCAACTGCTGAATCTGAATACATTGCTGCTGGATCTTGCTGCACTCAGCTTCTATGGATGAAGCAAACTCTCAAGGACTATGGCATCAATCTGAAACAAGTACCTCTCTTCTGCGACAACGAAAGCGCCATCAAGATTGCCAACAACCCAGTTCAGCACTCGAAGACAAAGCACATTGAAATTCATCATCACTTCCTCAGAGATCATGTCATGAAGAAAGATATTGATATCATTCACGTCAACACTGAAGAGCAACTGGCAAATATCTTCACAAAGCTCTTGGATGAGAAAAGGTTTTGCAAGTTACGGTGTGAGCTAAATATCTTGGAATCCTCAAATGTCCTGTGATCAGGCACACATCCTAACACTTATGCATGTTGATGACTTAGATGTGCAACACACGAAGTAAAGTATATCTTCAATCAATGAAGACTTACATTCTGAGTGTGAATACATTAACGTGGAATTTGACTTCGGAGCGCCACGATAATTGTGCGCTGTGTCTGGGTCTAATACTTCCTATACGGTGGGTAACGCCACCACCAAATTTTTCTGTTTGAAGTGTTTCACTCATGGCGTTACATTTGACAGGTCTTCGTATTTGGTTTATCATCAAGTTAAATTTATCTTCATGATTATCTTCACTATGTTGATTTGATTGCTTTCTGATCTACATACTAGTGTTCTGTCCTCTACAGCATTCACTTATAGCTATATCTTCCTTGTCAAATCTTTTGAACTAAGTGAATGTGATCGGACCCTAATCTCTCTATGCTTTCTATCTCAAACTCTATCTGTCCAAATCATATGCATTCTATTGAAACTGTCGAATGTCTTCTCTGTGTCCTTGTCAGCAGAAGACACAGAGACAAACATTAAGTCAATTTTAAATGCTCTATCCTTATTGCCTGAAATCTGGAGAAGCCGGAACGACCCTCCGACAAACCTGGCGGGCGTGGGAACATGGGACAACTCTGAGTATGTTGCATGCTTGCCACGTGCCCCTCAGATGTGAACCGCCAGGGGCACCTGCGTAATTGCGCTGTGCCGCACACTTCCTTATAAATACATGTCCCCTGCGGTAAAGAAAACCTTCTTCCACCTCTCCACCTCGTCAAAACCCTAGCGCCACCGCTAGCTCTAGACGACGCCGGCGACGAAGCGCTTAGCTACCGCGACTTCTCCGACGCCATCCTCACGCCGGCCGCGGACATCGTCTTCTCCACCGCCGCTGTAGGTGTCCTCCGTAGCCAAGTTAGGGCACGGTGGATTGAACTGCTCGGTCTCCTACTCTTCCCATCTAGCAGTTCCTCGCGTGGTAAATATAACTCTATTTTTACCGTCTTTTTGATCCTCAAAGATTCATCTTGTTTGCCAAAATAGGTTTCTGCCTATACAATGTTAGATCTATCCTGTCTGCATCTCATACTGCCTAGTATATTCACTTAAGCTTCATATCTAGTTAGATTCCTCACTTGTACTTATTCGCGGATTCGTACAAATCTGGAACCAACTCTCAACATATAAGTGAATGTCTTCGCATCATGAGGTCAATGTCTTCAAACTAATTTATCTTCAAAATCTTCTGAGAATGCATATGACCTCTTCCCCTTCCCTCGCATCTCTAATGCTATCACAGGTACATGTCCGTGGGAGAATCCCTTGGTTCTCATAGTCTGCATTCGTTTGCAGAATTCTTACAGCATCACATTAACTCTCCCGAAGCCAGTTCCTGTCTGTCCAGCAAGCGAAAGCCTCTGAATCCTTTGAACGTGTTAAAGCCATTCAGTTTGAAGTTCATGGCTGCAGAAAAATCAGTAAGAAAGGGTGGCAGACAGCGTCGGGGGGGGGGACATCAAGAGATTTGCCTGATGACCTCTCAGAGCTTTACAAGACAGATCCAGAAGAGGATTACAATCAGCGCAAGACCCGAATCCAATGGATTCGAAGATATTGGGCAGAACAGTGGTACAAATACAGATTCATGACCCAGGAATATGCAGAGAAGAATGCCATTAAGCGACCATGGGGAGATATTTTGTACAGAAATCTTCCACCCAGGTCCAGAGCTGAAGCCATTGAGCAAGGTTTCTATCCTTGCATGGTCCGTGGGCCACAACCATCTGATGCCGACCCATCATCTTTACTCTGGTATCGTGAAGACAATCTGTTCAAACGCAATTATCAGTTTGCAAAAGCCTCAGCAAAGAAGAACAAAGATTCTTTGGGGTTAGACTTCAATCCTGGTCCTCCTGCTCCCCGTGCTGATGGCACACGCGATGCAGAACCAAATATCATCGGACCCTTCTACAACCTTGATGGCCTCATCACCCACATCTCTGTTCAAGGTGCCAAAGTGGATCACTCTGATGATGATGCTGGCACGGATGAAGCCCCTGCTCCTACTCCAAAACCGCAGAAGCAGAAAAAGACTAAAGCTTCAAGGTCAGCTGCTCCACCTAAAGTGTCACGTGCGAAGCCAATGGCCACTGCACCTCCTGAAGGCAGTGTGTAGTCTGAAGATCTATCACGTATCTCCAAGAAGACAGAGAGGAAAAATAAAATCATCAAGAATACTAATCAGACATTGACTCCAGCTGCCATTCTGCGAGAAGAGCCCATTGATCTGTCCAGTGATGAAGATCTTGCAGATGACGCTCTTGAGCAACTGATCAAGAGCAAGGAAGAAGCGTAAATCTTCAATGATTTGCCTCTCTTTGATGTGGCAATCATCCACAACTTCATTGATGAATGGTTTGACATTCCCAACCTGAGCTTTGAAGATTTGCAACTTCCCGTTGGTCTCAGCGTCTCTTTCAATGGCGCCATTGATTCTGAGCTAGCTCTTGCTCAGCGCATCGTTGAACTGAAGCACAAGATCGACTATGAGAAAGCTCAGTTCAAGAAGCATGTGGCAAAGCTCAGCATGCAAGATGTCAAAAACTTCAAGATCATGCTGCACGAGCTCAAAGAAGCCTTTCTCAAGAAGCGTGACGAAGCTAAAGGTTCTCGTGAGCGCATGAGGAGCTTGGCTAACAAGTGTGTGCAAGCCTACAATGAGGCTGAGAAGCGCAAGGCTCTTGGTCGTCCTGGCATCGACCCAAGAATGGCTGCAAACAAGAAGAAGCCATCGACTGACCAATCTGCACCTTCAAGGCAGGAAGAGCCACGCATAGTCTTCCCAAGCAGCATGACTGGCTTGAAGCCAAAGGTCAAGTCAACAGCTTCAGAACTGAAGAAGACAAGGGCTGCCGAGGCTGAAGCCAGAAAAAGGAAAAATCCTGATGCTTCTGATGTAGCTCCCTCCAAGAAGAAACGCAGAACCAAGAAGGATCGGGCTGCTCCCACAGAGCCCTTAGTTGTTAAACCTATCTCAATGGTTCGCCCTACATATGAACACCAAGAACGACGAATGATTGTTCATGAGCCTGCTTACACAGAGGCTCATGAAGCTGAAGACATTCCAGCAGTTGACCCCACCGCTGCTGAAGACATTGGTCACCATGACAATGTTGAAGATGATGAAGTTCTTCCTCAGATCGAACACAACTTGGTATCATCGCCTGTTCTCACGAACAACGAACTCATCAGCATTGGTCGTCCTCTGACGCCAACTGCTCAGGATGCTTCGTGGGCTGATCACCCACAACAACAAGACACTCCAAGTACCCCCCAACAACAACAAGTCGCACCACCTGTGCAAGAAGAAGAAGATGACTTTGAGGCCCAGCCAACTCCATCTCCAAAGGCGTCGCCAGCATTCCGCAGGCTTCGCAAAGGACCAAGGCCTCAAGTCCCTCTTTCGAGCGTTCCAGAAGGAGAAGTGCCTCACCAATCTGTTGCATGTCAAGTGTTTCCAGATGCACTCCCACTGTGAATGTCTCCGAGTCTGAAGCTAAAGCTGCTGAAGACAATCCGGCTGCATCAGCCGATGAAAAACAAGAAGATGAACGTGTCCCTACTCCCCCCATTACCGAAGAAGTTGTTCCTCCTGTGAACGTGTCTGTGTCTGACCCTCCAGCTCATCAAGTGGAGGTTGAGAATCTTGAGGCTGCCACCACCAACACCAATGAAGCCAGTGACGTAGTCATGGCTGAAGCAAATGTGGATCCTGCACCAACCAATGTGCCAGAAGTGAATGAAGCCAATGATGCATTTGCACCTGAAGCCTCTGCTATGCAGCCTGACGCCACGGTTGATGCCACTGCTCCTGTTCCGCCACCAAGGCCACACACTATCGAGCAAGCATTCAACTATGGCCAGCTTATCACTGTCAAATGGCCTGTTCTGACTCCTCCGCCTGCTGCTGGTCCTCAGTTTGATTACCACGTTGAGCACAGGCCTCAGGTTCAGAAGCCAATGCCAAGGTTGCCCAGGTTTCCAGGTACTGCATCAGCACCCGGATCGTTTAATATCAACGGCTTCAAGGCACACAACACTTTCTTTGACAGAGCCAAGAAACCCTACTCAAAGGCAAGAATATCTTCTGATCGGTTCTGGAGTTATCAGCAGCGAAGTTATTACTCATGCGTTCTGTACAATCAAGGTCGCATTTTCCCACATATGCATCTTGATATTGAAGCCATAACTGGTCTGCCTTGTTTGGAAGAAGCTCTGGACTACTTCAGAGAATCTGGCTTGCTGCAGTTCGTCACAGATAAGGAGCACTGGAATGAAGAATTACTGCTCCAATTCTATGCCACTTTGCACATTCGTGGCTACAACAGAGATCCGAAGACTTGGGTCCTTGAGTGGATGACAGGCAATGTTCATCATGAAGCCAAAGCCTTTGATGTCATTGAGCTTACTGGCCTGCCCACTCCAGGTGATCTCTATGAACCTGGTTGTCAGCTCCACAATGATGCTATGGAGAGCATCTTCCATAAGCCTGAGCCCAATATGAGTCAGATGCTTAGCATGATGAAGCCTTTGCCTCCAGATGCTGAATACCCTAAGGAGTTCTTTGTTGAAGACCTTGAGTATCTGCCCCGCACCATCTATCACATTATCAGGCGAACTCTCTGGCCCATCAAAGGACATTCTCCACATGCCAAGCTGGAAGGCGCAATGAAGACTTTGGTCTTTTATATTCTTCATGGCAAAAGCTTCAATGCTTAAGACTTCTTTATCCGCCAGCTTGCTGCCTCAGGATCTGACATATTTGGTCTGAAGTTCTATGCTCCCTGGATCATGCGTCTGATCAAACTCCACTCTGCCTTCAACTATCAACCCTCTGCACGCAACCATATCATCTTTTTGCCAGAAGTTGATCTGTCTGTTGAAGCCATATACCCGGAGCCTGCCAAGGAGCCCCTTAGTCTTCAGAATGCTGACCATCAAAGCTTCACGCAAAACATTGAAGGTGTTCAAGCTGTCGCTCGCGTATATCCATTGGCTGGGATTACTCGTTTGCCTCACCGTGCGCAAACTGAAGCTACCGAGAGCACAATTGCCCAAAGGCCTAAGAAGCGCTTTCGCGTTCTCAATGACCGAGAGCTTCTGGTTGCCCCTCATCAAAAACAAGATAAGCATCATGACTGGCTGAAGCGCCAAATGCAAAGCCTCTTGGTGGACGTCAAAAGAATTCGCAACCTTGCCACCAAAAATGCCTTTGTCGCTCATGAAACTTGTCGGCGATCATGGAAGAGTTTGACCCTACTCAGTGCTGAAGCAGATCTTCAAGACGATGGCTTCACTGAAAAATTCAAGTTTGACTCCACTCCTCCACGGAATGCTGTCCTACATCAAACTCCATCCCTTGAAGACTCTGACTATTCTTCTTCCACGGCAATTGTGAATGCCAAAGTGATCGATGATGAAGACGATGCTACTTCACCACCCCCTACTTCTGCACGCATAGACACTGCACCAAGTTCGTCTGCACCGCCAAACAACACCAACGACCCTGCTGCCTCACCTAATCCTCATGGGAACGAGTAGATACTCTATGTCTTCAAACCTTTTTGGTCATTACTGACAAAAGGGGGAGAAGCATATGAGTTTGATAGTCTTCAAGCGGGTCCATATGGGCGGTTGCTTTATATGTTGCCCAGTGTTTACAACTCTCGTTTTTGATACATTTGGTTCTTTGAGTTGTAACACTTAAACTTGATGGTCGTCCGCTACTTATTTGCTATTCTGTGATGCGATGATAAATTCCGCATGTACGATGATAACTTCCGCACTTAGGTCATCTTACAGACGTCCATTTTTCATTATGCATGTCATTATCTTCATTATATCTTATCATGCATGATGAATTGTCGTCATAAGTTGAAGAGGATCTCCACAAGTACAACCTGCCATGTGCATTTGCATTCCAAAAGTAAATTACTTATATGCACATCTTCAGGGGGAGCCGTTGCCACTTATGAAGACAATGCCCTATCCTTTACAATTTCACATACTTTATCCCCGTTGAAAACTTCAACCAGTTTGTCATCAATCACCAAAAAGGGGGAGATTGTAAGTGCATCTAGTGCCACCCCTAGTTGGTTTTGGAGTATTGACGACGAAGTTGGTTGAGGGACTAATGTGTTTGTGAGAATTGCAGGATAACACAGGTAGTGTCCCTCATTGATTCAGTTTACCTACCGGAGATGACCCTTAAAAATGTATGAAGACATTGACGACAATGGTGGTATGAGAAGATATTCATATTGAAGACTATGACATGAGAAGACATTTATTGAAGACTATGGAGCGCGAAAACTTAGTCGTTTCGTTGTTTCCTTTTCTTCTTTGTTGAGTCATAGGAACCACCGTACTGTTAAGTGGGGTCCAAGTGAACAAAGTCAGGATGACTGAAGTGATGCTCAACCCAAATCCTATGTCTTCGAGCGAAGACAATGAGAGCAAATCTTATCCAGAGCTGGATAAGTCAGCTTTGCTTGTAGCCCAAGTAAAGTTGTCGTGTGTGTTTGAAATCTGACCGTTGGAACACGTGTCAGTTCCTTAGTGACCCAGGGTCATTTCGGACATATCAGGTCGGGTTGCCTAGTGGCTATAAATAGCCCACCCCCTACACCATAAATTGGTGGCTGCTCAGAGTTAGTACACGGCTTTTGTCGTTTGAGAGCAACCCACCTCGAAGCCTTTGAGAGAGAGAAATCCTTGCGAGGACAAAGCCCAAACACCCAGAGCCAAAGAGTGTTAGGCATCACTGAAGTCTTTCTGTCTGCGTGACCTGAAGACTTATTACACTTGAGGACTGTGAATCCTCCAGCCGGTTAGGCGTCGCGTTCTGAGCATCCAAGAGTCATTGTGGATCGCCGGTGAACGAAGTCTGTGAAGGTTTGGAAGTCTACCTTGAAGAATTACCAGAGTGATTGGGCGAGCACTGTATGTCCTTAGCTCAAGGGGAATAAGGTGAAGACGAGGTCTTCTGAGTTGAATCTCAGCCTCCCTAACCAGGCGTACAATTGTCACAACAACTGGAACTGGTCCAACAAATCCCGCGTCTTCAACAAGTGACTGGTTCTATCCACTCTCTCTCTTTACTTAGAGTTTGTCTTCGTGAAGTCATTGCCTGATTGTTGTATCTGTTTGACTTCATTGCTTGACTACTATTGCTGTTTGGCTTCATACTATCTTCCATCCTGATCCTTACTACGTAGCTGCTATTAGTCTTCATACGCTCACGTTATTGCACACTTGACTATAGCTTGCTTAGTGTAGTTTATCTTCCGCTGCATTTCAATAGGTTCATTTCTATAGTTTGTCTTTGAAACTTCCATGTTTTGAAGACTTTCATAAAAATCGCCTATTCGCCCCCCTCTAGTCGATAACTAGCACTTTCAACTAGGTTAGCTGAATCGGTCCGACCGAGTTTAACCATTCGGTCCCACCGAGTTTGGCAAATTGTGTATAACGGTTAGATTTTGTGTGAAGGCTATATATACCCCTCCACCCACTCTTCATTCGTGGAGAGAGCCATCAGAACATATCTACACTTCCAATACACATTTTCTGAGAGAGAACCACCTACTCATGTGTTGAGGTCAAGATATTCCATTCCTACCATATGAATCTTGATCTATAGCCTTCCCCAAGTTGCTTTCCAGTCAAATCTTCTTTCCACCAAATCCAAATCCTGTGTGAGAGAGTTGAGTGTTGGGGAGACTATCATTTGAAGCACAAGAGCAAGGAGTTCATCATCAACACACCATTTGTTACTTCTTGGAGAGTGGTGTTTCCTACATTGGCTAGGTGCCACTTGGGAGCCTCCGACAAGATTGTGGAGTTGAACCAAGGATTTTTTTAAGGGCAAGGAGATCGCCTACTTCGTGAAGATCTACCGCTAGTGAGGCAAGTCCTTCGTGGGCGACGACCATGATGGAATAGACAAGGTTGCTTCTTCGTGGACCCTTCGTGGGTGGAGCCCTCCGTGGACTCGCGCAACCGTTACCCTCCGTGGGTTGAAGTCTCCATTAGCGTGGATGTACGATAGCACCACCTATCGGAATCACGACAAAAACATCCGTGTCTCCAATTGCGTTTGAATACTCCAAACCCTTCTCTTTACATTCTTGCAAGTTGCATGCTTTACTTTCCGCTGCTCACATACTCATTGCATGCTTGCTTGATATGTATTGTGTTTGTTAAACTTGTGCTTAAACTCCACTTAAACTTAAGAATATTAAAAACTGCAACTTTTGGCACTTAGTGTCTAATCACCCCCCTCTAGACACCTCTTCTCGATCCTTTCAATTGGTATCAGAGCTTTGGTCTCCATTGCCTTGGTTTAAACTCCTTTGGAGGAAGATGGATATGTCTACTTTGTGGAGTCTTAGACATAGAGTGCCTATTCTTGATGGAGAATACTTTCATGAGTGGAAAAATGAAATGCTTGAGATTTTCAATGAATATCAATTGAACAAGTATATTACTAGCCTTTGTGCACCTCATGTTGATCCTTTGCACCCTACCCTAGATGAAGATATTGACATGATTCACAATCTTAAAACTGTTGATCTCATCATTAGAGGCTTGCTTAGAAACTTGATTAGATGTTTGCCTACTCTCAAGTGTGCCTACACCATATGGAGATTTCTTGAGGAACGATTTCCAGATTATTCCTTGAAAATTTTAGACGAAATTCTCCATAAGTCTATTACCTTGAGTAAGATGGACTCTAGTGATCCTAGCCTTGGTGATTGTCTATTTGAGCTTACCAATCTCATGCGTGCTAAAGGAAATGTTGGAATCATTAGCGATATCATATCTGAAGCTATTAGAATTCATAAAGGTAACCATTGTGATGATCATTTATCTAATGAATTACCCTCTCTAGGAATTGATCAATCACAAGATGATGTTGAACATGGATACTATGATGAAGATGATAATAGTGACTATGATCTTGATGATGCAATGAGGCATTTTGGTCTTATGGCAAATCTTCGCGGCTACATGGCTGGAGGAAAGGAATGGGTCCTTGATAGTGGATGTACTGATCATATGACCAGAGATGAAGATATGTTCCGTGAGCTTGCTGAAAACAACGACCCTCGAAAATATGTCACTTTTGGTGATAATTCAAAGGGTAAGGTGGTTGGCCTTGGTAAGGTGGCCATCTCACATGATAGCTCCATACAAAATGTCATGCTCGTTGAATCCCTTGGATACAATTTACTTTCAGTTTCCAGACTTGCTGATTTCGGTTTCAATGTCCTATTCACTGAAGTAGATTGCCAAGTGTTTCGTAGAGACAATCATAAAATGGTCTTTACCGGTATACGTAGAGGAGATCTTTACATTGTTGATTTCACTAAAAAGGCTCAACCTAGAACTTGCTTAATTACCAAATCTTCTAAAGGCTGGTTGTGGCATAGAAGACTAGGTCATATTGGTATGCGAAATCTTGATAAGCTTATTAAAGGTGATCATATCCTTGGAATAAAAGATGTCACATTTGACAAGGATAGACTTTGTAGTGCTTGTCAAGCAGGGAAACAAGTTGGAGGAAGTCACCGTGTGAAGAACATCATGACCACAAGAAGACCACTCGAGCTACTTCACATGGATCTCTTTGGTCCAAATGCCTACAAGAGTCTCGGTGGTAACTCATTTGGTCTAGTCATAGTTGATGATTTTTCAAGATTTACGTGGGTGTTCTTTCTTGATGACAAATCGCAGGTCCAAAAGATCTTCAAAAACTTCACTGGGAAGCCCCAAAATCAGTTTGACGTGAAGATCAAGAAGGTTCGGAGCGACAACGGAACGGAGTTCAAGAATGCAAATGTGGACACCTTTCTTGACGAAGAAGGGATTTCACACGAGTTCTCGGCTACATACACACCTCAACAAAATGGAGTTGTTGAAAGGAAGAACCGGACTCTTATCGAGATGGCAAGAACGATGCTTGATGAGTACAAAACGCCAAAGCACTTTTGGGCGGAAGCGGTTGAGACAGCTTGTCATGCAACAAATCGCTTGTATCTTCACAAGCTACTTGGCAAGACGGCATACGAGCTCCTCACTGGTAACAAACCCCAAGTTGGATACTTTCGAGTATTCGGCTCAAAGTGCTACATTCTTGATAAGCATCGTCGTTCTAAATTTGCTCCTAAATCTCATGAAGGTTTCCTACTTGGTTATGGCTCAAACTCTCACACTTACTGTGTCTACAACAATTTCACCCGAAAGGTTGAAGAGACGGTAGATGTGAAGTTTGATGAATCTAACGTCTCGCAAGTAGAGCAATTGCCAATTGATGTAGGATACAAAGACCCTTCGGAAGCAATTCAAGACTTGTCCATTGGCAAGATTCGTCCAACAGAAGTGAAGGAGAGTCCCTCGTCCGTCCAAGTGGAAGCTTCTACCTCACGACAAGGTGAACCAAGAGTTGATACGAAAGCATCCACAAGTGGGACACGCCAAGATGAAGAAAATGAGGAAGCGCACCAAGATGAACATCAACAACCTCCTTATCCACCACGACAAGAGAACGACAACGTCAACAATGAAGAAGGCCAAGAATAAGCACAAGACGAAGAGGATGTTCCACCCCGACCCAAGCAAAAGCTTTCACGAGTTCGAGCAAGAATTGCCAAAGATCATCCCGTCGAGCAAATCTACAATGATATCCAAACCAGGAGAATCACTCGCTCTAAAACTCATTTAGCTAACTTTTGTGAACATTACTCATTCATCTCTAGCATTGAACCTATGAAGGTTGAAGAAGCATTGGAGGATCCGGACTGGATAAATGCTATGCATGAAGAGCTACACAACTTTGAGAGAAATCAAGTGTGGACATTGGTCGAGAAGCCCGACAACAACCACAACATCATTGGTACCAAATGGGTGTTTCGCAACAAGCAAGATGAAGATGGACAAGTGGTTCGCAACAAAGCACGTCTCGTCGCCCAAGGCTACACACAAGTTGAAGGTATGGACTATGGTGAGACATATGCTCCCGTTGCTAGACTTGAGTCCATTCGCATCTTACTTGCTTATGCTAATCACCATGATATCACCTTGTACCATATGGACATTAAAAGTGCTTTTCTAAATGGAAAAATTGAGGAGGAAGTTTATGTTAAGCAACCTCCCAGCTTCGTCAATCCTAAGAAACCTAATCATGTTTACAAACTTCACAAAGCCCTTTATGGTCTTAAACAAGCTCCTAGAGCATGGTATAAATGCTTGACCAAGTTCCTTATTGAAAAAGGCTTTGAAATTGGTAAAATTGATTCTACTCTTTTTACTAAAAGGGTTAATGGAGAACTATTTGTGTGCCAAATTTATGTTGATGATATAATATTTGGTTCAACTAACCCTCATTTTAGTGAAAAGTTTGGAAAGCTAATGTCGGAGAAGTTTGAGATGTCCATGATGAGTGAACTCAAATTCTTTCTTGGTTTGCAAATCAAGCAAACTAAGGAAGGTACCTTTGTCTCTCAAACGAAGTACACCAAGGACTTATTCAAGAAGTTCAATATGCAAGAATGCAAAGGTATGACTACACCCATGCCTACTAGTGGACATCTTGATTTGACCAGAGATGGTGAACCGGTTGATCAAAAGGTTTATCGCTCTATGATTGGTTCATTGTTATATCTATGTGCCTCTCATCCCGATATTATGCTAAGTGTGTGCATGTGTGCACGATATCAAGCTGCTCCTAAAGAATGTCATCTTAAGGCTGTGAAAAGGATAGTGAGATAACTAATCCATACACCAAATTTTGGCATTTGGTATCCTAAGAGGTCATCTTTTGATCTTGTTGGCTACTCCGATTCGGACTATGCCAGAGACAAGGTTGATAGAAAATCCACTTCGGGTACTTGTCAATTCCTTGGTAGATCTCTTGTGTCTTGGTCTTCCAAGAAACAAAACTCGGTATCCTTATCCACCGCCGAAGCGAATACATTGCCGCTGGTTCATGTTGTGCTCAGTTACTTTGGATGACCCAAACTCTTAAAGATTATGGGATATATGTGAAACATGTTCGATTGCTATGTGACAATGAAAGTGCTATTAAGATTGCTCACAATCCCATGCAACATTCTCGAACTAAGCATATTGAAGTTCGTCATCATTTCATTCGAGATCATGTTGCCAAAGGGGACATTAACCTTAAGCATGTTCGCACCAATAAGCAATTGGCGGATATATTCACTAAACCACTTGATGAGAAAGTGTTTTGCAGGTTGAGAGGTGAATTGAACATCATTGATGCTTCAAACTTGGAGTAGGAACTCCATTTGATACATGCGGGGCATGAGCCTATGACTAATCCTCGATATTTCTCTTATGATGCTATTCATATGTCTTGGATATATTTGTACCTTGCATGTTATCTAACCCGTGTAGGTACTTGGTTGAATCTAAATCTATGATATTGCAACTCACTCACATCTTGAGCAATCTCTACATCACCAAGTCTCTACACAATGGTGGTTGAAGACAAGGAAGCACGAAACCATTCAAACATATCCTTTGGCAAATTCTATGTTGAGTCTCATGATTGTCATTTTGGATACACAAGTGCTCTTCCTTGCAAAGATAACCCATGTAGGTAGATGAACTCAAACTCCAAGTGGTGCTCCCAACTCTTGATGAACTACATCAACCTTGAGCAACCCACACAAGTTCAACTACATGAGCAAGATCAACACCACCACCCAAGGTATGTTATTCCATCTTAGAGAAGCTTTACTCCAAGTCATGAGTCAAAGCAACTCGACAAGATGTGAATACATCAAAAGGCTTAAACGAAAAATGGTAACCCCATTTTGAGCTTAAACGATAAGTATGACCTATGATCAAGTGCTCTCACTTGACTTCTAAGTCAATATACTCTAACATAGGTGACTTTGCCGCCGACCATCTCTAGATGAAGTTCTCTTGTGTCTCTCCGTGTTTTTGTCTCTTGCATATTTGTTTCCCCTTTTCAAAAAAAGAAAACTTCATCTAGATCTTTTAGTTTCTTTACTTTGCCTTTTGTTCTGCATTTTCTGCATCCAATTCATTGCAAATCTTTCAGTAAATTCCTTGCATATCCTTGTGAGATCTTACTTGTCTAGTGAGCTGAGGTGACAAGTGGTTTCACTCTAATGAACTCGGTCACACCAGTTTGTTCTCTTCGGCCCAACCGAAATCTTTCGGTGCAACCAAAGCACACAACTCGAAGTCACCGATTCCACCACAGGAAAACCAACTTGCCATTTATTCCTGATTTCTGTTTGCTCCAGCTCCACTCAATGATTCTTGTCCTCTACCAACATCATATTAGACATGATGCTTTGCTCTGTGACTCGAGGACCAACCCATTTGTATCACATGTCCAGAAGAGCCCTTCTTGGAAATTGATGTCAAAGGGGGGGAGAGAGATCACATCAACGCTTAATCTTTCCTATAGGGGGAGAAAGAGAGAATACTCAGGGGGAGAGAGTTTCTCAACAAGGAGAAAGTAATATCATCAAAGACCCCAGATGCTTGGTGTTCAATAGGAGAGATGTCACATGTCTTTAAGAGGGGAAAGACATGTTTGGTTGCTTGCTTTAGCTCAAGCTCTGTTGTTTCTTTTTGTTGCTCTGATTTTCTGTTCCCTATCTTCTCCCAATATCCCATGCAGACTCAGGGGGAGAAAGACATCTAAGGGAAGAAAATCTCTGATTTTATTGCATATATTTACCTTTGGGGACATGTCTATATCCAATGTGGTACTTAGTACTCACTCTACATGTCATCCCAGTCTTGGTTCTCTTGTGGTTTCTCTTGTTTGCTCTGGTCAGTAGGTGTATCTGTGTTATTTAACCTTGTTTGCGCAGGTTCATCCCATCCTAAGCCAACTCAAGACCACAAGGTAAGTATATGCATCACAGTCATGTGAATGAGAAGTTCTTGCTGATGTACATACTGTTTGCAAGAAGGACTCATTAGCATGAAGGTATATTTCTCACATTCACATCATTTTCTCTAATGCATATAGCCAAGATACATGTAACACATTGCTTACTCTGTCATGTTTACGCATTCACATGCTCCTATATTCAATATTCACATGATTGCATACATGTAGGGGGAGCCTATGCATGTTACATGTCTTTCCAAAGCTTTACTTGCTATTCTCTATATCTTTATCTAAAGCTTTGATGTATGTTGTCATCAGTTACCAAAAAGGGGGAGATTGAAAGCACAAGTGCTCCCTGGGTGGTTTTGGTAATTAATGTCAACATATCTCTTGTTGGACTAACACTTTTACCTAGTATGTTTCAGATAAGTTCAACAATGGAGTGGCATGGACTAGAGGATGTGGAACCCCTTCAACATGCTAAGGACAAAGGATTGGCTCAAGCTTCAAGATCAAGACTCTACATTTTCTATTTTAGTGATCCAAGATCACATTGAGTCTATAGGAAAAGCCAATACTATCAAGAGGGGATGAGGTGTTGCTTAATGGCTTGCTTTCTCAAAGTGCTTAGCGATATGCTCCAAAACCCTCAACTACCTTCCCACATCCACATATGACCTAAACCAAAAGTCAAACTCGGCCCCACCGATTCTATCTATCCGGCGCCACCGAGTTTCAGATGTCATAGCCACTGCCACAAACCCTAGCAAATCGGTTTCACCGATAGGGATCTCGGTCTCACCGAGATGGGATTGTAATCTCTCTGTGTATGTCCATTACCAAAATCGGTCTCACCGAGTTTGAGCAATCGGTACTACCGAGATTACAATGCAAACCCTTTGGTTAGCTTATTACCAAAATCGGTCCCACCGAGTTTGTGTAATCGGTCTCACCGAGTTTGCCTGACCAAATCTCTGGTTAGCTTATTACCAAAATCGGTCCCATCGAGTTTGTGTAATCGGTCACACCGAGACTATGTTATGCCCTAACCCTAACCATATCAATCCTACCGAGTTGCATCTCAGTCCCACCGAAAATCCTAACGGTCACTAGGTTTGCTGAATCGGTCCAACCGAGTTTAACCATTCGGTCCCACCGAGTTTGGCAAATTGTGTGTAACGGTTAGATTTTGTGTGAAGGCTATATATACCCCTCCACCCACTCTTCATTTGTGGAGAGAGCCATCAGAACATATCTACACTTCCAATACACATTTTCTGAGAGAGAACCACCTACTCATGTGTTGAGGTCAAGATATTCCTACCATATGAATCTTGATCTCTAGCCTTCCCCAAGTTGCTTTCCACTCAAATCTTCTTTCCACCAAATCCAAATCCTGTGAGAGAGAGTTGAGTGTTGGGGAGACTATCATTTGAAGCACAAGAGCAAGGAGATCATCATCAACACACCATTTGTTACTTCTTGGAGAGTGGTGTCTCCTAGATTGACTAGGTGTCACTTGGGAGCCTCCGACAAGATTGTGGAGTTAAACCAAGGAGTTTGTAAGGGCAAGGAGATCGCCTACTTCGTGAAGATCTACCGCTAGTGAGGCAAGTCCTTCGTGGGCGACGGCCATGATGGAATAGACAAGGTTGCTTCTTCGTGGACCCTTCGTGGGTGGAGCCCTCCGTGGACTCGCGCAACCATTACCCTTCGTGGGTTGAAGTCTCCATCAACGTGGATGTATGATAGCACCACCTATCGGAACCACGACAAAAACATCTGTGTCTCCAATTACATTCTTGCAAGTTGCATGCTTTACTTTCCGCTGCTCATATACTCATTGCATGCTTGCTTGATATGTATTGTGTTTGTTAAACTTGTGCTTAAACTCCACTTAAACTTAAGAATATTAAAAACTGCAACTTTTAGTACTTAGTGTCTAATCACCCCCCCTCTAGACACCTCTTCTCGATCCTTTCACCAACGCAGGGCTTCGCCTAAGCATCGCTACAATATTATCGAGGTAGAATATGGTGGAGGGGGCACCGCACACGGCTAAGAGATCAAAAGATCAATTGTTGTGTCTCTAAGGGGTGCCTCCCTCCCCGTATATAAAGGAGTAGAGGAGGGGGAGGGGGCCGCCCACACTTGGCGCGCCCCATGAGGAGTCCTACTCCCACCGGGAGTAGGACTCCCCCCCCTTCCATGTTGGAGTAGGAGAGGAGAGGGAAGGAGAGAGAGGGGGAAGGAAATGGGGGGCGCCGCCCCCCCCCCTTGTCCAATTCGGACTTAGGGGGAGGGGCGCGTGGCTGCCCCTTGGCCGCCTCTCCTCTTCCACCACTTGGGCCCATGAGGCCCAATAACCTCAGGGGGGTTCCGGTAACCCCCCGGTACTCCGGTATATATCCGATAACCCCCGAAACCATTCCGGTGTCCGAATATAATCGTCCAATATATCAATCTTCATGTCTCGACCATTTAGAGACTCCTCGTTATGTCCGTGATCACATCCGGGACTCCGAACTACCTTCGGTACATCAAAACACATAAACTCATAATATAACCGTCATCGAACTTTATGCGTGCGGAACCTACGGGTTCGAGAACTATGTAGACATGACCGAGACACGTCTCTGGTCAATAACCAATAGCGGAACCTGGATGCTCATATTGGCTCCTACATATTCTATGAAGATCTTTATCGGTCAAATCACATAACAACATACGTTGTTCCCTTTGTCATCGGTATGTTACTTGCCCGAGATTCGATCGTCGGTATCTCAATACCTAGTTCAATCTCGTTATCGGCAAGTCTCTTTACTCGTTCCGTAATACATCATCCCACAACTAATTCATTAGTTGCAATTCTTGCAAGGCTTAAGTGATGTGCATTACCGAGTGGGCCCAGAGATACCTCTCCGACAATCAGAGTGACAAATCCTAATCTTGAAATATGCCAACCCAACAAGTACCTTCGGAGACACCTATAGAGCACCTTTATAATCACCCAGTTATGTTGTGACGTTTGGTAGCACACAAAGTGTTCCTCCGGTAAACAGGAGTTGCATAATCTCATAATCATAGGAACATGTATAAGTCATGAAGAAAGCAATAGCATCATACTAAACGAAAAAGTGCTAAGCTAACGGAATGGGTCAAGTCAATCACATCATTCTCCTAATGATGTGATCCCGTTAATCAAATGACAACTCTTTGTATATGGCTAGGAAACATAACCATCTTTGATCAACGAGCTAGTCAAGTAGAGGCATACTAGTAACACTCTGTTTGTCTATGTATTCACACAAGTATTATGTTTCCGGTTAATACAATTCTAGCATGAATAATAAAAATTTATCATGATATAAGGAAGTAAATAATAACTTTATTATTGCCTCTAGGGCATATTTCCTTCAGTCTCTCACTTGCACTAGAGTCAATAATCTAGATTACACAGTAATGATTCTAACACCCATTGTTGGGGATATTACTACTGGGCGTAAACCGGCCTACCTGGGCTGGGTTAACTTCATCAGTAGTTCAAAGGTGTTGAAGCCCAAAGAAGCAGATAAGAGCCCAAGGCCTGTAATCGGTTTAAGACTTGTAGCCGTAAACCGGCTTAATATGTAAACTTGTATTATAAGTTAGGAATAAGGAGAGACCAACCCGGATACGAGTATGAACCGGTGATTGGGACTCTGTGAACCGACGGGCGTCACCCGTGTATATAAGGGGACGACCCGACGGCTGTTCAAGGACAGACAATAATAAACTCGAGACTTAGGCGAAGCTTGTTTGCTCCCTAGTCATCGAAACCCCATTAATTCCATCACAACTAGACGTAGGCTTTCACCTTCATCGAAGGGTCCGAACTAGTATAAAAACTCTCTGCGTCCCTGTGTACGCTTTAACCCCTTCAAGCTAACCCGTGGCGATGGCTCCACGACTAAGTCCTTTCACTAGGACATCTGCCGTGACAAAACCACGACAGTTGGCGCCCACCGTGGGGCTATCGCACGATGGTTTCAAGTTCTTGGAGGGCCGCTTTGAAGGACTCGAGGGCTACGCTATGGGCCGGATGACTAAGAGTCGTCGCGGCAAGCTCTACATCGACAATGCAGGCTGGGGCCCCAAGGCCGGCTCAGTCGAGTACGGGTACCGGGTCCCCTTTGGTGGCATACACGTTTTCATCGGCAAGATCGGTGAACCGGGCCCTGAGCCAGACATCTGCACCGACCTCGTCGAGACGGCTCAGCATGCACGATCTGCCCAGGTTAAACCGGCCGTGAAGCGTGCCTTCGTGGGAGTCATGTTGGGGAACGTAGCAGAAATTCAAAATTTTCCTACGTGTCACCAAGATCTATCTATGGAGAAACCAGCAACGAGGGGGAAGAGAGTGCATCTACATACCCTTGTAGGTCGCTAAGCGGAAGCGTTCAAGTGAACGGGGTTGATGGATTCGTACTCGCCGTGATCCAAATCACCGATGACCAAGTGCCGAACGGACGGCACCTCCGCGTTCAACACACGTACAACCCGGTGACGTCTCCCATGCCTTGATCCAGCAAGGAGAGAGGGAGAGGTTGAGGAAGACTCCGTCCAGCAGCAGCACAACGGCGTGGTGGTGGTGGAGGAGCGTGGCAATCCTGCAGGGCTTCGCCAAGCACCACGAGAGAGAGGAGGAGGGAGAAAGGTAGGGCTGCGCCAGGGAGAGGTCAAAACTCATCTGTTGGCAGCCCCAAACCCTCAAGTATATATAGGGGGAGAGGGAGGGCTGCGCCCCCACCTAGGGTTCCACCCCTAGGGGCGGCGGCCAGCCCAAAACCCATCTAGGGTGCGGCCAAGGGGGGGAAGAGGGGAAACTTGCCCCCCAAGTTAGGTGGGTGCGCCCCCTTCCCCAAACCCTAGGCGCCTTGGGCCCTTGTGGGGGGGCGCACCAGCCCACCTGGGGCTGGTCCCCTCCCACACTTGGCCCATGCAGCCCACTGGAGCCGGTGGTCCCACTTGGTGGACCCCCGGGACCCTCCTAGTGGTCCCGGTACGTTACCGATAAAACCCGAAACTCTTTCGGTGACCAAAACAGGACTTCCCATATATAAATCTTTACCTCCGGACCATTCCGGAACTCCTCGTGACGTCCGGGATCTCATCCGGGACTCCGAACAACATTCGGTAACCACATATGAACTTCCTTTATTACCCTAGCGTCATCGAACCTTAAGTGTGTAGACCCTACGGGTTCGGGAACCATGCAGACATGACCGAGACGTTCTCTAGTCAATAACCAACAGCGGGATCTGGATACCCATGTTGGTTCCCACATGTTCCACGATGATCTCATCGGATGAACCACGATGTCGAGGATTCGATCAATCACGTATACAATTCCCTTTGTCTAGCGGTATTGTACTTGCCCGAGATTCGATCGTCGGTATCCCGATACCTTGTTCAATCTCGTTACCGGCAAGTCTCTTTACTCGTTCCGCAACACATCATCCCGTGATCAACTCCTTGATCACATTGTGCACATTATGATGATGTCCTACCGAGTGGGCCCAGAGATACCTCTCCGTCACACGGAGTGACAAATCCCAGTCTCGATTCGTGGCAACCCAACAGATACTTTCGGAGATACCCGTAGTGCACCTTTATAGCCACCCAGTTACGTTGTGACGTTTGGCACACCCAAAGTATTCCTACGGTATCCAGGAGTTGCACAATCTCATGGTCTAAGGAAATGATACTTGACATTAGAAAAGCTTTAGCATACGAACTACACGATCTTGTGCTATGCTTAGGATTGGGTCTTGTCCATCACATCATTCTTCTAATGATGTGATCCCGTTATCAATGACATCCAATGTCCATGGTTAGGAAACCGTAACCATCTATTGATCAACGAGCTAGTCAACTAGAGGCTTACTAGGGACATGATGTTGTCTATGTATCCACACATGTATCTGAGTTTCCTATCAATACAATTCTAGCATGGATAATAAGCGATTATCATGAATAAGGAAATATAATAATAACCTATTTATTATTGCCTCTAGGGCATATTTCCAACAGTCTCCCACTTGCACTAGAGTCAATAATCTAGTTCACATCGCCATGTGATTAACACTCACAGGTCACATCGCCATGTGACCAACAGCCAAAGAGTTACTAGAGTCAATAATCTAGTTCACATCAATATGTGATTAACACTCAATGAGTTCTTGGTTTGATCATGTTATGTCTGTGAGAGAGGTTTTAGTCAACGGGTCTGCAACATTCAGATCCGTATGTACTTTGCAAATCTCTATGTCATCTTGTAGATGTTGCTACTACGCTATATTTCAAACAACTGTTCTACTATACGAATCCGGTTTACTCTACTCAGAGCTATCCGGATAGGTGTTAAGCTTGCATCGATGTAACTCTTTACGTCGAACTCTTTATCACCTCCATAACTGAGAAACATATCCTTATTCCTCTAAGGATAATTTTGATCGCTATCTGGTGACCTACTCCTAGATCACCTTTGTACCCTCTTGCCAGACATGTAGCAAGGCACACATCAGGTGCGGTACTCAGCATGGCATACTATATAGAGCCTATGATAAAAGCATAGGGGACGACCTTCATCCTTCCTCTTTCTTCTGCCGTGGTCGAGCTTTAAGTCTTAACTTCATACCTTATAATTCAGGCAAGAACTCCTTCTTTGACTGATCCATCTTGAACACCTTCAAGATCATGTTAAGGTATGTGCTCATTTGAAAAGTACCATTAAACGTTTTGATCTATCCTTATAGATCTTGATGCTCAATGTTCAAGTAGCTTAATCGAGGTTTTCCATTGAAAAACACTTTTCAAATAACCCTATATGCTTTCCAAAAATTCTACATCATTTCTGATCAACAATATGTCAACAACATATACTCATCAGAAATTCTATAGTGCTCCCACTCACTTCTTTGGAAATACAAGTTTCTCATAAACTTTGTATAAACCCAAAATCTTTGATCATCTCATCAAAATGTACATTCCAACTCCGAGATGCTTACTCCAGTCCTTAGAAGGATTGCTGGGGCTTTGCATACTTGTTAGCATCTTTCAGGATCGACAAAATCTTCTGGTTGTATCACATACAACCTTTCCTTAAGAACAAGGAAACAATATTTTGACATCCTATCTGCAATATTTCATAAATAATGCAGTACCTGCTAATCCCAACAGACTCTTAGCATCGCTACGAGTGAGAAAGTCTCATCGTAGTCAACTCCTTGAACTTGTAGAGAAACATCTTAGCGACAAGTCGAGCTTTCTTAATGGTGACATTTACCATCATTGTCCGTCTTCCTTTTAAAATCCATCTGTACTTATCAGCCTCACGACCATCGAGCCGTTCTGCCAAAGTCTACACTTTGTTTTCATACATGGATCCTCTCTCGGATTTTTATGGCCTCGAGCCATTCATCGGAATCCGGGCCCACCATCGCTTCTCCATAGCTCGTAGGTTCATTGTTGTCTAGCAACATGACTTCCAAGACAGGATTATGTACCACTCTGAAGTAGTACGCATCCTTGTCGTCCTACGAGGTTTGGAAGTGACTTGATCCAAAGTCTCATGATCACTATCATAAGCTTCCACTTCAATTGGTGTAGGTGCCATAGGAACAACTCCTGTGCCCTGCTACACACTAGTTGAAGTGACGGTTCAATAACCCCATCAAGTCTCCACCATCCTCCCACTCAATTCTTTCGAGAGAAACTTTTCTTTGAAAAAGGACCCGATTTGAGAAACAATCCCTATTGCTTTCGGATCTGAGACAGGAGGTATACCCAACTGTTTTGGGTGTCCTATGAAGATGCATTTATCCGCTTTGGGTTCGAGCTTATCAGCCTGAAACTTTTTCACATAAGTGTCGCAGCCCCAAACTTTTAAGAAATGACAGCTTAGGTTTCTCTAAACCATAGTTCATACGGTGTCGTCTCAACGGATTTGTGTGGTTCCCTATTTAAAGTGAATGCGGTTGTCTCTAATGCCTAACCCATAAACGATAGTGGTAATTCGATAAGAGGCATCATGGTATGCACCATATCCAATAGGGTGCAGTTATAATGTTCGGACACACCATCACACTATGGTGTTCCAGGCGGTACTAGTCGTGAAACAATTTCCACAATGTCTCAATTGTGTACCAAACTCGCAACGCAGATATTCATCTCTATGATCATATCATAGATATTTTATCCTCTTGTCACGACGATCTTCAACTTCATTCTGAAATTACTTGAACCATTCAATAATTCAGACTTGTGTTTCATCAAGTAAATATGCTCAGTTCTACTCAAATCATCTGTGAAGTAAGAGCATAACGATATCCACTGCGTGCCTCAGCACTCATTGGACTGCACACATCAAAATGTGTTACTTCCAACAAGTTGCTTTCTTGTTCCATTTTACTGAAACCGAAGCTTTCAGTCATCTTGCCCATGTGGTATGATTTGCATGTCTCAAGCGATTCAAAATCAAGTGAGTCCAAACGGTCCATCTGCATGGAGTTTCTTCATGTGTATATGCCAATAGACATGGTTCACATGTCTCAATCCTTTTCAAAATGAGTGAGTCCAAAGATCCATCAACATGGAGCTTCTTCATGCGTTTTATACCAATATGACTTACATGGCAGTGCCACAAGTAGGTGGTACTATCATTACTATCTTATATCTTTTGGCATGAACATGTGTATCACTATGATCGAGATTCAATAAACCATTCATTTTAGGTGCAAGACCATTGAAGGTATTATTCAAATAAATAGAGTAACCATTATTCTCCTTAAATGAATAACCGTATTGCGATAGACATAATCCAATAATGTCTATGCTCAACGCAAACACCAAATAACAATTATTTAGGTTTAACACCAATCTCGATGGTAGAGGGAGCGTGCGATGCTTGATCATATCAACCTTGGAAACACTTCCAACACATCTCGTCAGCTCACCTTTAGCTAGTCTCCGTTTATTCCGTAGCTTTTATTTCGAGTTACTAACACTTAGCAACCGAACCGGTATCTAATACCCTGATGCTACTAGGAGTACTAGTAAAGTACACATTCACATAATGTATATCCAATATACTTCTATCGACAGCCTTCTCATCTACCAAGTATCTAGGGTAATTCTGCTCCAGTGGCTGTTCCCCTTATTACAGAAGCACTCAGTCTCGGGTTTGTGTTCAACCTTGGGTTTCTCCACTAGAGCAGCAGCTGATTTGCCATTTCATGAAGTATCCCTTCTTGCCCTTGCCCTTCTTGAAACTAGTGGTTTCACTAACCATCAACAATTGATGCTCCTTCTTGATTTCTACTTTCGCGGTGTCAAACATCGCGAATATTTCAAGGATCATCATATCTGTCCCTGATATGTTATAGTTCATTACGAAGCTCTAGCAGCTTGGTGGCAATGACTTTGGAGAAACATCACTATCTTATCTGGAAGATCAACTCCCACTCGATTCAAGTGATTGTTGTACTCAGACAATCTGAGCACAAGCTCAACGATTGAGCTTTTCTCCCTTTGCAGGCTAAGAAAATTTGTCGGAGGTCTTATACCTCTTGACGTGGGCACGAGCCTGAAATCCCAATTTCAGCCCTTGAAACATCTCATATGTTCCGCGACATTTCAAAAATGTCTTCAGTGCCTCAATTCTAAACCATTTAACATTACCGAACTATCATGTAGTCATCAAAACGTGTATGTCAGATGTTCGCAACATCCACAGACCACGTTCGAGGTCCAACACACCGAGCGTTGCATTAAGGACATAAGCCTTCTATTGTCCGCATAATTGCTACTATCAACTTTCAACTATATTTTCTCTAGGAACATATCTAAAACAATGGAACTAAAGCGCGAGCTTACGACATAATTTGCAAAGATCTTTTGACTATGTTCAGGATAATTAAGTTCATCTTATGAACTCCCATTCAGATAGACATCCCTCTCATCATCTAAGTGATTACATGATCCGAGTCAACTAGGCCGTGTCCGATCATCACGTGAGACGGACTAGTCATCATCGGTGAACATCTCATGTTGATCGTATCTACCATACGACTCATGCTCGACCTTTCGGTCTCTTGTGTTCCGAGGCCATGTCTGTACATGCTAGGCTCGTCAAGTCAACCTAAGTGTTTCGCGTGTGTAAATATGGCTTACACCCGTTGTATGTGAACGTAAGAATCTATCACACCCGATCATCACGTGGTGCTTCGAAACGACGAACTTTCGCAACGGTGCACAGTTAGGGGGAACACTTTCTTGAAATTTTAATGAGGGATCATCTTATTTACTACCGTCGTTCTAAGCAAATAAGATGTATAAACATGATAAACATCACATGCAATCAAATAGTGACATGATATGGCCAATATCATATTGCTCCTTTTGATCTCCATCTTCGGGGCTCCATGATCATCATCTTCACCGGCATGACACCATGATCTCCATCATCATGATCTCCATCATCGTGTCTTCATGAAGTTGTCTCGCCAACAATTACTTCTACTACTACAGCTAACGGTTAGCAATAAAGTAAAGTAATTACATGGCGTTGTTCAATGACATGCATGTCATACAATAAATAAAGACAACTCCTATGGCTCCTGCCGGTTGTCATACTCATCGACATGCAAGTCGTGATTCCTATTACAAGAACATGATCAATCTCATACATCACATATCATTCATCACATTCTTCTTGGCCATACCACATCACATAGCATACCCTGCAAAAACAAGTTAGACGTCCTCTACTTATTGTTTGCATGTTTTACGTGGCTGCTATGGGTTTCTAGCAAGAACGTTTCTTACCTACGCAAAACCACAACGTGATATGCCAATTGCTATTTACCCTTCATAAGGACCCTTTTCATCGAATCCGATCCGACTAAAGTGGGAGAGACTGGCACCCGCTAGCCACCTTATGCAACATGTGCATGTTAGTCGGTGGAACCTGTCTCACGCAAGTGTACGTGTAAGGTCGGTCCGGGCCGCTTCATCCCACAATGCCGCCGAATCAAGATTGGACTAGTAACGGTAAGCATATTGAACAAAATCAACGCCCACAACTACTTTGTGTTCTACTCGTGCATGGAATCTACGCAATAAACCTGGCTCTGATACCACTGTTGGGGAACGTAGCAGAAATTCAAAATTTTCCTACGTGTCACCAAGATCTATCTATGGAGAAACCAGCAACGAGGGGGAAGAGAGTGCATCTACATACCCTTGTAGATCGCTAAGCGGAAGCGTTCAAGTGAACGGGGTTGATGGAGTCGTACTCGCCGTGATCCAAATCACCGATGACCAAGTGCCCAACGGACGGCACCTCCGCGTTCAACACACGTACAACCCGGTGACGTCTCCCATGCCTTGATCCAGCAAGGAGAGAGGGAGAGGTTGAGGAAGACTCCGTCCAGCAGCAGCACAATGGCATGGTGGTGGTGGAGGAGCGTGGCAATCCTGCAGGGCTTTGCCAAGCACCGCGAGAGAGAGGAGGAGGGAGAGAGGTAGGGCTGCGCCAGGGAGAGGTCAAAACTCATCTGTTGGCAGCCCCAAACCCTCAAGTATATATAGGGGGAGAGGGAGGGCTGCGCCCCCACCTAGGGTTCCACCCTTAGGGGCGGCGGCCAGCCCAAAACCCATCTAGGGTGCGGCCAAGGGGGGGAAGAGGGGAAACTTGCCCCCCAAGTTAGGTGGGTGCGCCCCCTTCCCCAAACCCTAGGCGCCTTGGGCCCTTGTGGGGGGGCGCACCAGCCCACCTGGGGCTGGTCCCCTCCCACACTTGGCCCATGCAGCCCTCTAGAGCCGGTGGTCCCACTTGGTGGACCCCCGGGACCCTCCTGGTGGTCCCGGTACGTTACCGATAAAACCCGAAACTCTTTCGGTGACCAAAACAGGACTTCCCATATATAAATCTTTACCTCCGGACCATTCCGGAACTCCTCGTGACGTCCGGGATCTCATCCGGGACTCCGAACAACATTCGGTAACCACATATGAACTTCCTTTATAACCCTAGCGTCATCGAACCTTAAGTGTGTAGACCCTACGGGTTCGGGAACCATGCAGACATGACCGAGACGTTCTCCAGTCAATAACCAACAGCGGGATCTGGATACCCATGTTGGTTCCCACATGTTCCACGATGATCTCATCGGATGAACCACGATGTCGAGGATTCGATCAATCCCGTATACAATTCCCTTTGTCTAGCGGTATTGTACTTGCCCGAGATTCGATCGTCGGTATCCCGATACCTTGTTCAATCTCATTACCGGCAAGTCTCTTTACTCGTTCCACAACACATCATCCCGTGATCAACTCCTTGATCACATTGTGCACATTATGATGATGTCCTACCGAGTGGGCCCAGAGATACCTCTCCGTCACACAGAGTGACAAATCCCAGTCTCGATTCGTGGCAACCCAACAGATACTTTCGGAGATACCCATAGTGCACCTTTATAGCCACCCAGTTACGTTGTGACGTTTGGCACACCCAAAGTATTCCTACGGTATCCGGGAGTTGCACAATCTCATGGTCTAAGGAAATGATACTTGACATTAGAAAAGCTTTAGCATACGAACTACACGATCTTGTGCTATGCTTAGGATTGGGTCGTGTCCATCACATCATTCTTCTAATGATGTGATCCCGTTATCAATGACATCCAATGTCCATGGTTAGGAAACCGTAACCATCTATTGATCAACGAGCTAGTCAACTAGAGGCTTACTAGGGACATGGTGTTGTCTATGTATCCACACATGTATCTGAGTTTCCTATCAATACAATTCTAGCATGGATAATAAGCGATTATCATGAACAAGGAAATATAATAATAACCTATTTATTATTGCCTCTAGGGCATATTTCCAACAAGTCATCCATGGAGGAAGTTATGAGGACGGATCAGAATCTGGTGGCGAGACCGTCGTTTACTCTGGCGACGAGTCATCAACCGGAGAAACCGAATCTCTATATCAACTACAAGATGGCCGGATTGGGGGCTGTTCCGATGGCGACAGTATTCTGAACCCCTCTGATCCGCCCAACCGGGTTGGAATATTCATGGCCGGTACACAGGTCGTGCTTCACTCTTCGACCGCTGCGGCAATGATCTCCGGTTCAGTAGCGGCGACGACTGCCGGGGCAGGAGGCTCTGTGCGCCCGCCTGCTCAAGTTTTATCGGATCTGTTCGATGCATTGGCTGCGCTCATGGCAGAGGCTGACCTGGCGGATCAGGACGCTCACAACACGGAGATTGCAAAGGTGAGGGAGCAAATCACTCAGGCTAAGGCGGACCTAGCAACTGAAGATGCCAGGATGACTGCAGAGCGGGCCGCTTTAGATGCATAGGCCTACAGGCTCATGTTGGACCAGAACGCGTCACAGGAAGTCATGAGGAGGAAGTACCGATCTCGTCTGCCTTCGGTCTTCGAAGCCAGAGACCTCTTCAACACCCCCGGAGCGGGAACCAGTAATCTGCCAGTGGTAAACCGGGCGGAAGCACCGGGGACGGGCATGCCGGTCCAGCCCCGTTTAATAGATCTGCCCCGTCATAATACTGGTGTACCTCGGGCTGTGCCAACACCTCCGGGTCACTACTCCAACCCGATGGACAACCTTGTTGCGGCTGCTGCACGACTGGAGGCTATCCCAATTGAAGGTGATTCGCCGCAGGCGGTAGAGACGCACCGGGTCAAGGAGCTCCTTAGGACAACTTTGGTCCAACAGGAAGCATATTCGTACAGCCGCGATCGGATCCACTCAACCCCTCGCCCGAGCCGGAGCTATAGCAGGCATATGGATGAACCGTCCGTGTCAAGTAATGCATGGCGAGGAGCGCCCCGTGGTTGATAACCCGGGTCAACTAGCATTGGTGGTGGCACCTCAGGTGGGAGGTTATAAGTTCACCAAGGTACCCATGGACGGAGGGAGCAGCATTAATATCTTGTACTATGAGACCTTCCGTCGTATGGGACTGACAGATAAAAATCTCAAACCATCCAATACGGTGTTCCATGGTGTGGTACCTGGCAAATCAGCATATCCTGTTGGTAAGATAGCTCTGGAAGTGGCCTTTGGAGATGATCATGATTCCAGGACGGAGACACTAACGTTTGAAGTGGTAAAAATCCAAAGTCCGTATCACGCCCTGTTTGGGCGAACGGCCTACGCCAAGTTCATGGCACGGCCTTGTTATGTGTACTTGCAGCTCAAGATGCCGGGTCACAAGGGGACATTAACGGTTCATGGAAGCCGTCGAGTCGCTTTGGAGTGCGAGGAAGGAGATGCGGCCTATGCAGAGTCGGTTTGTGCCACCGAGGAGCTGAAATTTTATAAAGACAATGTTGATCCGGCAGATATGACTCCGTTGAAGAAGCCAACTACGGAGCATGATCCGGCCTTGAAGTTCAAATCGGCAGCTGAGACTAAGCTTGTTGACTTCGTGCCTGGCAATTCGTCCAAGCAGTTCAGCATCAGTGCCAATTTGGATCCAAAATAGGAAAGCGCGCTCATCGAGTTCATCCGTGAGAATCGGGACATTTTTGCATGGAAGCCTTCTGACATGCCAGGTGTATCGAGGCAACTCGTTGAGCACACTCTTAATGTGGATCCTAAATACAAACCGGTGAAACAGTTCCTCCGCCAGTTTAACAAAGAAAGATGCAAAGCTATTGGAGAAGAGGTAGCCAGGCTTTTGGCAGCTGGTTTTATTGTTGAAGTTTTTCACCCTGAGTGGCTTGCTAATCCAGTGCTGGTCCTTCAGAAAAACGGCACCTGGCGTATGTGTGTGGATTACACAGACCTTAATAAGGCTTGTCCAGCAGATCCTTTTCCCCTCCCCCGTATTGATCAAATCATTGATGCTACGGCGGGTTGAGAGCGTTTGAGTTTTCTGGATGCATATTCTGGTTATCATCAGATCAAAATGGCAGTTAAGGACCAGGAGAAGACGGCGTTCATCACTCCCTTTGGAGCCTTCTGCTATGTGTCTATGCCCTTTGGGCTCAAGAGTGCCCAGGCAACCTATCAACGGTGTGTACAAAATTGCCTTCACAAGCAGATTGGCCGTAATGTGCATGCTTATGTGGATGATATTGTGGTTAAGTCAAGGAAGAAGGAGACTCTGGTTGACGATTTGAAGGAAACCTTTGGTAACCTAAGGACGTACAAGATGATGCTCAATCCGGCCAAATGTGTTTTTGGTGTATCGACAGGCAAGTTATTGGGTTTTCTGGTGTCCAACAGGGGAATTGAGGCTAATCCGGAGAAGATCACAGCCATCACCTCCCTGGCTAAACCGAAGTGTATCAATGACGTTCAACGTTTGGCTGGTCGGATTGCCTCGTTGAGCCGGTTTATCAGCCGCCTTGGTGAGAGGGCAATTCCTTTGTATCAGATGTTGAAGAAGACGGATCAGTTCGTCTGGAGTTCTGCTGCTGATCAGGCATTTGAGGACTTAAAGTGGCAATTGGCCAACCCGCCTGTGCTTGACGCTCCCGTTGACAAGGAGTCGCTACTGCTATATGTTGCTGCTAACGCTCGCGCAGTCAGTGTGGCTATTGTGGTGGAGCGGAAGGAGGCAGGTAAGGAGCATCCGGTTTAGCGTCTGGTTTATTATATCAGTGAGGTGCTTACTGAATCCAAGCAAAGGTATCCGCATTGGCAGAAGCTGGTATATGGAGTTTTCATGGCAAGCCGGAAGCTGAAGCAGTATTTCCAAGGGCACCCCATCACAGTGGTCAGTTCTGCTCCCTTATGCGATATCATCTAGAACCGGGAAGCGACTGGCCGGATTGCCAAGTGGGCTATAGAGCTTGGGCCGCACGGGTTGAAGTACGTGCCCCGAACGGCGGTGAAGTCTCAAGCACTTGTTGACTTCATCAATGATTGGACGGAGCTGCAAGCACCTGAAGAGAAGCCGGATCACACATATTGGACCATCCATTTTGACGGATCCAGGCAATTGGAGGGCTTGGGGGCTGGAGTCGTATTAACTTCCCCACGAGGTGACAAGTTCTGCTACGTTCTCCGCTTAATGTTCCCTTGTAATAACAATGCAGCTGAGTATGAAGCCTTGCTCCATGGTCTCCGGATGGCTAAAGAGATGAATCTAAGCCGGGTTAAGTGCTTCGATGACTCGGACCTAGTGGCTCAACAGGTGTCCGGCACTGGGGATTCCAAGGACCCACTCATGGTTGCATATTGTCGTGAGGTGGATATTGTTGCAGGTCACTTCAAGGGTTATCAGGTGGACCACGTGGACCGTCGAAAGAATGAAGCGGCGGACGCTTTAAGCCGGTTGGGCTCTCAACGTAAACCGGTCCCGCCTAATGTTTTTCTTGATGTGCTACACAACCCGTCGGTCAAGCTCCCTGGTGAAGCGGATTTGGCTATTCCTGATCCGGAGGCCCAATTGGTGGCAACTCTACACGTCATTCCGGATTGGACGCTTCCTTATCTTGTGTACATGAACCGGAGCGAGCTACCAGAGGATGAAACCTTGGCCCGGCAGATAATCCGACGATCCAAGTCTATGACTATTGTTAATGGCGAATTGCATCATTGCAGTGTATCAGGGGCGTTTCAACGCTGCGTGTCTCCTGAGGAAGGCTGTGAAATTTTGCGGGAGATCCACAAAGGAGATTGTGGTCATCATGCCGGTTCAAAATCTTTGGTGGCTAAAGCATTCCGCCATGTTTTTTATTGGTTGACTGCTCATGCTGATGCGGAGGACCTAGTCAGACGATGTGATGGTTGCCAAAAGTTTTCAAGACGCGCTCATGTGCCGGCTCAAGAATTGAGGATGATTCCGATCACTTGGCCATTTGCAACTTGGGGGCTGGATATGGTTGGGCCTTTTAAAAGATCCAAGGATAAGAAGACACACCTCCTGGTGGCAGTTGACAAGTTTACAAAGTGGGTGGAGGCAAAACCTGTTAGCAAGTGTGATGGGGCCACGGCGGTTCAGTTCATCAAAAAGGTGATTTTCCGGTTTTGCTTTCCACATAGTATCATCACAGATAATGGTACCAATTTGTCCAAGGGGGCCATGAAGGAGTTCTGTGAACGTGAGCACATCCGGCTTGACATTTCATCAGTAGCCCACCCACAGTCCAATGGTCAAGCAGAAAGAGCTAATCAAGAGATCTTGAGAGGCATCAAACCGCGGCTTATGGTTCCTTTGCAGAGGACACCGGGTTGTTGGGTAGAAGAACTACCATCTGTGATATGGAGTATCAATACTACGCCCAACAGATCCACAGGATACACACCGTTCTTCATGGTCTACGGAGCAGAGGCGGTTCTTCCCAGTGATATCCGTCATGACTCACCTCGTGTAGCGGCTTATGTTGAAGCGGATAACTAGACGGCACGACAAGATGCTTCGGACCTGTTGGATGAGAAGCGTGACATAGCAGCTGCCCGCTCGGCGATTTACCAACAGGATCTTCGTCGTTATCACAGTCGCCGAGTCAGAACCAGAACCTTTCAAGAAGGAGATTTGGTGCTTCGGCTCATTCAAGATCAGACTGATATGCATAAGTTATCCCCACCTTGGGAGGGACCTTTCGTGGTCAGCAAGAATCTGCACAACGGGTCATACTATCTGATCGATACTCGAGAGCATAAAGACTCACGTACATCAGAGGAGGAGACCAACAGGCCGTGGAACATAGCTCATCTTCGGCCTTACTATACCTGAGCCATCAGCTCTACTTATGTACATATTATGACAAGTGTATATATTATGATTAATATAATAAACCAGAGCCTCAGCTAAAGCGGGGTATCTGTTCTTTTACATCATGCGTGGTTACATGGAGCTGTTCTGTCTTAAAGCGGCCTCCAGTTTACCCCTTGAAAGTTTTATAAACATCACTTGGGGGCTTGGTCGTGTCCGAACCAATGCAACACCTTTTGATAGGCGAAAGCCACCAGATCACTTGGGGACATGGTCAAGTCTGAACCAGTCACGCCTCTTGATCGGCCTAAGGCCATAGAATCACTTGGGGGCTTGGTCGAACCCGAACCATTGCCACGCCTTTTGATCGGCATAATGCCACGATTTCATTTGGGGACCTGGCTGACTTGAACCATAGCTACACCTATCGGGAGCTTGGTTGTGTCCGACCATGGTAACACCATCTGATCGGCTCAATAAAGCCTCTTTTTGCAAACGGTTTTATCATTGCCTTTGCTTCCAACATTTTTCTTGCTATCGCTTTGCGTTTTTTAAACCGGCAACATTTTAACCGGTTCAAACTGTCAATCGACGGAACACGGTCCATTTTTAATCCGGAGATTATTTGCCTGGTTTGATTTTTTCTGTTAACATCCCATTATGGAGTAACAGGGTGTTTTTCATCACCCGACACAGTTTACATGGTAAACCGGCATTTTATACACAGGAGTTGTTTTCTCCATTGACGATTTAGGTTTATAAACCTCCGTTTCAAGATTGGCTAAAGCCAACTTCATGCCCATCGATGGCAGGTATTTTGTATCACAAAATTTGGTCATATACCTCAATTTCATTGCATATATATAAAGGTTATAAACCGGCTGGCGGTACAGCCGCCGCGGCAGTTTAAGATTTTGTGATTGCAGGAAATATAGATTGAAGGTTTCGCCCATTCAAACAAAAGTATCAATGCCTATGCACGAAGGCATCTCAGAAGCAGGAGTATTGGCTATCCTATTACAAGGCAACATGGTGCCCAAATAAGATCATTGTTTTCTTGGCAGAATATAACAAAGCAGCCATTTAAACCGGCCTCCGATTCAAGCTTGGTCACCGCCCTGATCTGATGGTTGTGGGTCTTCCTGCGCCGCTTCAGCTTCTTCTTCCCTACCCAGTGGCTGGAAATCAACAGTGGTCCAGTCGATTCCCATTAGGGCTTGAAAGACAGCTTCATCATGGATCAGGGACGGCGGTTCAATATTAGGAGCGCAAGTATGCTTACGGATTGGAGGGATCAGATTCTCCGCTTCAGGAATCGGTGCAGCCACTCGTTTATTTTGGTTGTTATATTGAGCTTGATAATGCGACAAGTCTGCCTCCTCCGCCAATTGGCAAGCCAGAGGGCGCACTGCCCGGTTTATCGCTCTCAGGTCATCCTCATTGAACTCCGAACCATCTTCCTTCAAACTGGGATAACCTTGAGCTGCCTCAACAGGATTGAAATCCGGTACCCAAGCTTTTGCCCAGATTAAGGCGTTGATGGCACCGGTTCGAGCAGCAGATTTCTTCAGCTCTACAATACGGGCGGGAAGCATTGACAACCTCTTAAGAGTATCTTGAATTAAAGAATGCGCCGGATTGTTATGTGATGCAGTAGAGATGATCCGCTGCGCTCCGGTATACAGCTGTTCGATTAATGTATAGGCGGCCTTCAATTTCATCCGAACATCTGACCCCAAGTGACCAATGCGTGTACCTACAACAGTACAAAGAGTTCACAAACCGGACCTATCATAGGAAGGCCAAATTATTACAGAAGTCAAAGGGAGTTTACCAAAGATGGTGGCAGTCATGGCATGCACTTGCCGCTTTATGCTGGTTAGCTCATCTACCACCGGTTTAAGGGCAGCTTCAGCAGTCTCAATTTTCTTGGTCAAAGCGGTCTTCTCAGTGGCCCAATCTGCCCGCTCTTTGTTGAAGCCCTCCTTCAGCTAATCCATGATGCTTAAAGCGCTGGTCAACTCCTCTTTCGCCTTTGAGGTTTCAGCTTGTTGGGATTTCAAATTTTCTTGAAGATCGGCGAGTTGGTTGTCTTTGGTTTTCAGCTCAGCCTGCATATAGACAGTCATATGATTCAACAAGCGGTACAAGAATTGAAGTACCAACCACATAACAAGTTATGCACTTGGCCCTTGGGGGCTAATGCATATTTGATCTTCATGTGTCAATTAATTGCAAAGTCCCAAGCTCAATACAAGCATTCAACTTGGCACTTGGGGGCTAATGCATATTTGCTCAAGTAAAGTTCTGATGATGCCAGATTAAAACTACTTAAGTGCCCGCTTTAACTACATTAAAGTTGAATCGGCCCTTGGGGGCTACATCAGTGAATTTCCAGGCATTTAGATTTATATTAGTAAGTCCCGGTTTGAAAGAGGATTGCAAAACCGGCCCTTGGGGGCTAGGAGAGTTAACAAAATTGAAATATCCAAGCAGGAAACAGCACATGGAAGTTACCTCAAATTTTTCCTTCATCATATTCACCAGGCCGGCTTCATAGTCACGGCTGGTGTACATCCGGTTCAAGTAGCCGAAATGAAGATCTTGGGTATTCAAAGCAGCGTAAGTCGCCAGATCAACATTCCACTTGCCCTTGCTCATAGTAGCGAATTCTTCTTTGGCAGTATGCCTGGATAAGGTGACCGGATTACTAGGTTCAGTACGGCCAATGCCAGTAATCACAACATCATCATCCTTGGCATCACCGGTTTGACCAGGAGCAGTTGGTTTGCTAACAGGCCGGATTGGACTGGTGGATTTCTCAACCCGGATGGGGCTTCCGGGCTGGTCAGCAGGCTTTTCTTCGATAATAACATCATCACCTTGTAGTGGGGGGTCGTTGGGTATATCTTCACGAACGATCGCTTCAGGATCCGGTGTTTTATCCGGTTCAGGAATGGCATATTCCTCGGCCGCTTTATCCAGGCGGGCTTTCTTGCTTGGCCTAGGCTTGTCCCTACAAGGAGTAATCAAAATCAAATACAACATATGTTCCAATATGATGTATCAGAAATATTATGATAAATATAGCTTACCCAAGCACCGTCTTGAGTGGTGGCAGGTGAGTAGCTGATGACTCGCCAGAGGATGAGTGGGAAGTAACCTGATAATCAGAGTCAGGCGGATTAAGAGGTTGACGATAACAACCCGCTTTAGGACAAGCACTGACAAGCAAATTAGAGACCTCTGAACGACGTTTCCGAACTGGACTGTTCGGTAAATCGGCGGAGGTAACTACCTGGACGCTGTGCCGAGTTGTGCGGCGAGCTTCGTGCTGTTGGGTCTTCATAAGAAATTTGGGATCCAAGTGAGCAAGAGGATGAGAAAATTTAACTTTCCGGTTTGCCTGACGGGTTTTTAGTGAAGGTAAAAGTTCCGAATCAGAAGAGAGAATAATTACCTCTGCAGCATCAGCATTACTAGCTTCGGCATCATCCTGACAAATATTATCATCAATAAGGCGTGTGAAAAGTAAGCCAAGTGAATCAAGTTCTACCTCAAGGTCCGGATTACCCACATCATCATCAGCGGGCGGATCAGAGGATGCAGTGGTTCTCTTCTTATGAGCAGGCCTCTTAATGACTTTGGTTTTTGGCCGGGTTGGTCTTTCTGGTTCTGCGGAAGCTTCTTGCTCCAAAATGGATCATTGCCCTATTTTCAACAGATATTGGTGTCAAATAATAGACAAGCATAGCAATGTCAGGATCAGTGAGAGGTGAAATTAAAAACTTACAGCTGGCGGTTTGTTGGTGGCGTAGAAAGGAAGCAGGCCGGTTCGGGCACAGATGTGTTCCGGTTCGTTTAAAATTTTCTTCACAGCTTCTGTGACTTCTTCGTCAGTGAGCTGGATGTTTATGTGTCGCAGTGGATCGTCAACACTGCCCATATATTCGCACATCAAACCAGAGCATTGACTAAGGGGCAGTATGCTCCATGATATCAAGCAGCGAGCGAGATCAACTCCTGTTAAACCGTTGGCCATAAAGGCTCTGAGCTTGGACAGTTGAGGAGCGTATTTACTCCTTTCCTTGGCAGTTAACCTTTGTGGAAAGGGGTGTGTATTGCTAAGCCGCTCCGGACGAAAGCCAGACAAGGGATTTTCATCAGCAGGGGAGGTGTCTTTGCAATAGAACCATGATTGATTCCATTCTTGGGGATGGCTGTGCAGTTTTGCGTGAGGATAAGTGACCTCTTTCCTCTTCTGAATCACCATACCACTCAATTCCATATTGGAGCCATCAGTGAATTCTGTGCGGCAGTTTAAATGAAAACAATCTCTGAATAACTCGACTGTGGGTTCCTCTTGAAAGAACACCTCACAGAGTACTTGGAAATGGCATATGTTGGTCACAGAATTGGGGCCAGTGTCTTGCGAACGGAGTTGGAAGTTGGCCAAGACATCCCAGTAGAATTTTGAACCGGGCGGATTAAAACCTCGGGCTAAGTGGTCTGCAAAAACGACAACCTCTCCTTCTTGAGGTGTGGGAGGACATTCTTTGCCAGGGACCCTCCAATGGATGGTGTTTTTGCTGCTTAAAGCGCCAGTCAGGACTAAGTTGTTCAGATGAGTTTCTGTGACGCGAGAAGGAGCCCAGTTGCACTCATATACTTGTTTGGCCATGGTAAAGTCTACAAAATAAGTGATTCCGGTTCAAGATTGTGTTGGGTAAAAGTATACACCGGTATGAATATTGTTAAACCAGAGGCAATGACGGAGTTCTATATCTAAACCGGAGTTCTATGAAGCGGCATCATATGGCTAACGAGTTCTGGCGATTCAACAAGGGGACTAATGGTATATACCGGTTTATTAAGTTAAACCGCCTGATCTAAACATTGAAAGCAATTGAGATTGCGGATGGCTAAGTATGCAGAAACAGGTTTCACAAGGTGTTATTACGGCAATGGATCTGAAACAAGTTCAGAAAAGAAGACAAAAATATTCAAAGATTTAAAGCAGAGAGGAAGTGAATCAATGGGCAGATATATAGATGAGATCTACGGACTCAAGCACGAAACTACAGGCGGATGCTAAAAGCTACTTCTAATCAGAGCAAGGTTTCACAGATCTCTCCAGGAGTCTGGGTACGAGCATGAACAAGTGATGAACACGGCAAAGAACACAAAACCCTAAGAACAGATCTAGGTTAAGAAGAACAAAAGGTTTACCGGAATCAAGGAAGACGCGGAAAGCTACCGCAATGCTCTGGTATGTTCAGGTTGATGCGGCGGCCCAAGACGGTGCAGAGGTCAACGACGGCGGCGGAGCTCCGAGGCTGTCGGCGCGAGGAAGACGAAGAGAAAGGGGACGAAGGGGAGAAAAGAAATGACCCTTCGGTCCTATTTCTAAGGCAAGAGGCACGTGTCAGGCGCGTGAATCAAGGAACCACAAATCTTGAAGACGGAGCTGTCGCCTCGGTTATGGCGGATTCGTTAACAAACAAGATATCATGAATGTTATTTTTATGATGACGTCATGCCGGTTTACAGCAACCAGAGAAGGTGACATCACGGCGGTTCAACAACGACAAGAAGATGTTGAAGACGAAGATTTTTTGCTAAGGATTGACATGAACCCGTCCAAATCAATCTGGGGCCTAATGTTGGGGATATTACTACTAGGCGTAAACCGGCCTACCTGGGCCGGGTTAACTTCATCAGTAGTTCAAAGGTGTTGAAGCCCAAAGAAGCAGATAAGAGACCAAGGCCTGTAATCGGTTTAAGACTTGTAGCCGTAAACCGGCTTAATATGTAAACTTGTATTATAAGTTAGGAATAAGGAGAGACCAACCCGGATACGAGTATGAACCGGTGATTGGGACTCTGTGAACCGACGGGCGTCACCCGTGTATATAAGGGGACGACCCGGCGGCGGTTCAAGGACAGACAACAACAAACTCGAGACTTAAGCGAAGCTTGTTTGCTCCCTAGTCATCGAAACCCCATCAATTCCATCACAACTAGACGTAGGCTTTCACCTTCATCGAAGGGGCCGAACTAGTATAAAAACTCTCTGCGTCCCTGTGTCCGCTTTAACCCCTTCAAGCTAACCCGTGGCGATGGCTCCACGACTAAGTCCTTTCACTAGGACATCTGCCGTGACAAAACCACGACACCCATGGAGCCTTGGTGTTGATCATGTTTTGTTCGTGGAAGAGGCTTAGTCAACAGGTCTGCAACATTCAGATCCGTATGTATCTTGCAAATCTCTATGTCTCCCACTTGGACTTGGTCCCGAATGGAATTGAAGCGTCTCTTGATGTGCGTGGTTCTCTTGTGAAATTTGGATTCCTTTGCCAAGGCAATTGCACCAGTATTGTCACAAAAGATTTTCATTGGACCCGATGCACTAGGTATGACACCTAGATCGGATATGAACTCCTTCATCCAGACTCCTTCATTTGCTACTTCCGAAGCAGCTATGTACTCCATTTTACATGTAGATCCCACTACGACGCTTTGTTTAGAACTGCACCAACTAACAGCTCCACCGTTCAATAAAAACACGTATCCGGTTTTGTGATTTAGAATCGTCCGGATCAGTGTCAAAGCTTGCATCGATGTAACCACTTACGACGAGCTCTTTGCCACCTCCATCAAATAAAAACATATCCTTAGTCCTTTTCAGGTATTTCAGGATGTTCTTGACCGTTGTCCAGTGATCCGCTCCTGGATTACTTTGGTACCTCCCTGCTAAACTAATAGCAAGGCACACATCAGGTCTGGTACACAGCATTGCATACATGATAGAGCCTATGGCTGAAGTAGGGAACATCTTTCATTTTCTCTCTATCTTCTGCAGTGGTCGGGCATTGAGTCTTATTCAAGTTCACACCTTGTAACACAGGCAAGAACCCTTTCTTTGCTTGATCCATTTTGAACTTCTTCAAAACTTTGTCAAGGTATGTGCTTTGTGAAAGTCCAATTAAGCGTCTTGATCTATCTCTATAGATCTTGATGCCCAATATACAAGCAGCTTCACCGAGGTCCTTCATTGAAAAACTCTTATTCAAATATCCTTTTATGCTATCCAGAAATTCTATATCATTTCCAATCAACAACATGTCATCCACATATAATATCAGAAATGCTACAGAGCTCCCACTCACTTTCTTGTAAATACAGGCTTCTCCAAAAGTCTGTATAAAACCATATGCTTTGATCACACTATCAAAACATTTATTCCAACTCCGAGAGACTTGCACCAGTCCATAAATGGATCGCTGGAGCTTGCATACTTTGTTAGCTCCCTTTGGATTGACAAAACCTTCCGGTTGCATCATATACAACTCTTCTTCCAGAAATCCATTCAGGAATGCAGTTTTGACATCCATTTGCCAAATTTCATAATCATAAAATGCGGCAATTGCTAACATGATTCGGACAGACTTAAGCATCGCTACGGGTGAGAAGGTCTCATCGTAGTCAATCCCTTGAACTTGTCAAAAACCTTTTGCAACAAGTCGAGGTTTATAGACAGTAACATTACCGTCAGCGTCAGTTTTCTTCTTGAAGATCCATTTATTCTCGATGGCTTGCCGATCATTGGGCAAGTCAACCAAAGTCCACACTTTGTTCTCATACATGGATCCCATCTCAGATTTCATGGCCTCAAACCATTTTGCGGAATCTGGGCTCACCGTCGCTTCTTCATAGTTCGTAGGTTCGTCATGGTCTAATAACATAACCTCCAGAACAGGATTACCGTACCACTCTAGTGCGGATCTTACTCTGGTTGACCTACGAGGTTCAGTAACAACTTGATCTGAAGTTTCATGATCATCATCATTAACTTCCTCACTAATTGGTGTAGACGTCAAAAGAACCGGTTTCTATGATGAGCTACTTTCCAATAAGGGAGCAGGTACTGTTACCTCATCAAGTTATACTTTCCTCCCACTCACTTCTTTCGGGAGAAACTCCTTCTCTAGAAAGGATCCATTCTTGGCAATGAATGTCTTGCCTTCGGATCTGTGATAGAAGGTGTACCCAACAGTTTCCTTTGGGTATCCTATGAAGACACATTTCTCCGACTTGGGTTCGAGCTTATCAGGTTGAAGCTTTTTCACATAAGCATCGCAGACCCAAACTTTAAGAAACGACAACTTTGGTTTCTTGCCAAACCACAGTTCATAAGGCATCGTCTCAACGGATTTTGATGGTGCCCTATTTAACGTGAATGCGGCCGTCTCTAAAGCATAACCCCAAAACGATAGCGGTAAATTAGTAAGAGACATCATAGATCGCACCATATCTAGTAAAGTACGATTACGAAGTTCGGACACACCATTACGTTGTGGTGTTCCGGGTGGCATGAGTTGCGAAACTATTACGCATTGTTTCAAATGTAAACAAACTCGTAACTCAAATATTCTCCTCCATGATTAGATCGTAGAAACTTTATTTTCTTGTTACGATGATTTTCAACTTCACTCTGAAATTCTTTGAACTTTTCAAATGTTTCAGACTTATGTTTCATTAAGTAGATATACCCATATCTGCTTAAATCATCTGTGAAGTTGAGAAAATAATGATACCCGCCGCGAGCCTCAACATTTATTGTACCACATACATCAGTATGTATGATCTCCAACAAATCAGTTGCTCGCTCCATAGTTCCAGAGAACGGTGTTTTAGTCATCTTGCCCATGAGGCATGGTTCGCAAGTACCAAGTGATTCATAATCAAGTGATTCCAAAAGTCCATCAGTATGGAGTTTCTTCATGCGCTTTACACCAATATGACCCAAACGGCAGTGCCACAAATAAGTTGCACTATCATTATTAACTCTGCATCTTTTGGCTTCAACATTATGGATATGTGTATCACTACTATCGAGATTCATCAAGAATAGACCACTCTTTAAGGGTGCATGACCGTAAAAGATATTACTCATATAAATAGAACAACCATTATTCTCTGATTTAAATGAGTAACTGTCTCGCATCAAACAAGATCCAGATATAATGTTCATGCTCAACGCTGGCACCAAATAACAATTATTTAGGTCTAATACTAATCCCGAAGGTAGATGTAGAGGTAGTGTGCCGACGGCGATCACATCGACTTTGGAACCGTTTCCCACGCGCATCGTCACCTCGTCCTTAGCCAGTGTCCGCTTAATCTGTAGTCCCTGTTTCGAGTTGCAAATATTAGCAACAAAACCAGTATCAAATACCCAGGTGCTACTGCGAGCTCTAGTAAGGTACACATCAATAACATATATATCGAATATACCTTTCTTCACCTTACCATCCTTCTTATACGCCAAATACTTGGGGCAGTTCCGCTTACAGTGACCAGTCTGCTTGCAGTAGAAGCACTCAGTCTCAGGCTTAGGTCCAGGCTTGGGTTTCTTCTCCTAAGCAGCAACTTGTTTGCTGTTCTTCTGGAAGTTCCCCTTCTTCTTCCCTTTGCCTTTTTTCTTGAAACTGGTGGTCTTATTGACTACCAACACTTGATGCTCCTTCTTGATTTCTACCTCCGCAGCCTTTGGCATTGTGAAGAGCTCGGGAATCGTCTTATCCATCCCTTGCATGTTATAGTTCATCACGAAGCTCTTGTAGCTTGGTGGTAGTGATTGAAGAATTCTGTCAATGACGCTATCATCCAGAAGATTAACTCCCAGTTGAATCAAGTGATTGTTATACCCAGACATTCTGAGTATATGCTCACTGACAGAACTATTCTCCTCCATCTTGCAGTTGTAGAACTTATTGGAGACTTGTAGGATCGGAAGTATGTCTAGAGGGGGGGTGATTAGACTACTTGACCAAATAAAAATCTAGACTTTTCCCAATTTTAGTTCTTGGCAGATTTTAGCTATCTTAGCACAAGTCAAGCAATCTCCACACAATTCAAGCAAGCATGCAAAAGAGTATATGAGCAGCAGAAAGTAAAGCATGTAACTTGCAATAATGTAAAGGGAAGGGTTTGGAGGATTCAAACGCAATTGGAGACACACATGTTTTTGTCGTGGTTCCGATAGGTGGTGCTATCGTACATCCACGTTGATGGAGACTTCAACCCATGGAGGGTAACAGTTGCGCGAGTCAACGGAGGGCTCCACCCACGAAGGGTCCATGAAGAAGCAACCTTGTCTATTCCATCACGGCCGTCGCCCACGAAGGACTTGCCTCATTAGCAGTAGATCTTCACAAAGTAGGCGATCTCCTTGCCCTTACAAACTCCTTGGTTTAACTCCAAAATCTTGTCGGAGGCTCCCAAGTGACACCTAGCCAATCTAGGAGACACCACTCTCCAACAAGTAACAAATGGTGTGTTGATGATGAACTCCTTGCTCTTGTGCTTCAAATGATAGTCTCCCCAACACTCAACTCTCTCTCACAGGATTTGGATTTGGTGGAAAGAAGATTTGAGTGGAAAGCAACTTGGGGAAGGCTAGAGATCAAGATTCATATGGTAGGAATGGAATATCTTGACCTCAACACAAGTGTAGGTGGTTCTCTCTCAGAAAATGTGTATTGGAAGTGTAGATGTGTTCTGATGGCTTTCTCCACGAATGAAGAGTGGGTGGAGGGGTATACATAGCCTCCACACAAAATCTAATCGTTACACACAATTTGCCAAACTCGGTGGGACCGAATGGTTAAACTCGGTCGGACCGATTCAGCAAACCTAGTGACCGTTAGGATTTTTGGTGGGACTGAGATGCAGCTCGGTAGGACCGATATGGTTAGGGTTCGGGCATAACATAATCTCGGTGTGACCAATTACACAAACTCGGTGGGACCGATTTTGGTAATAAGCTAACTAGAGAGTTGGTCAGGTAAACTCGGTGGGACCGGTTCGCTCATTTCGGTGAGACCGAAATGTTACGGAAGGGAAACTGAGAGTTTACATTGCAATCTCGGTGGGACCGATCGCTCACTTCGGTTAGACCGAAACGTTACGAAGGGAAACAGAGAGATTACAATCCCATCTCGGTGAGACCGAGATCCCTATCGGTGAGACCGATTTGGATAGGGTTTGTGGCAGTGGCTATGACATTTGAAACTCGGTGGCGCCAGATATAAAGAATCGGTGGGGCCAAATTTGACTTTTGGTTTAGGTCAAATGAGGATGTGGGAAGGTAGTTGAGGGTTTTGGAGCATATCACTAAGCACTTTGAGCAAGCAAGCCATTAAGCAACACCTCATCCCTCCTTGATAGTATTGGCTTTTCCTATAGACTCAATGTGATCTTGGATCACTAAAATATAAAATATAGAGTCTTGAGCTTTAATCTTGAGCCAAACTTTTTGTCCTTAGAATTTTGAGGGATCCACTTTCCTCATCCATGCCATGCCATTCATTGAGCTTTTCCTGAAATATTAATCTTGGAATAATGTTAGCTCAGTAAGCTATATGTTAGGAATTACCAGAACCACCCAGGGATAGTTGCACTTTCAATCTCCCCCTTTTTGGTAATTGATGACAACATATAGATCAAAGCTTCGACAAATGATAATAAGAGTGAAAAATATTGTCGCTTTGAGAAGTATGTGAAAAGCAAGAGCTCCCCCTAAATTTGTGCATATCTTAAGATTTGCTTTGGACTGCAAATGCACAATGAGTTAGGATCATGGGTTACTCTTCCATGTCACATACATCTTGGTGGAGCGCTCAAAATGATAAGAATTAAATACATGCACTCATCACCAAGCAAAGTGAATGAGCAAATAGGGATAACATGATAGTATCATCCAACAAGCATACGTGTAGCTTATGATCAACCATATGATCATCAATGTCTCATAGATAATAGCATAGTATCTCAAGCAAACAAAGTTCAACCAAGAAGACAAGAGAGAACAAAAGCAAACAAACTCTCTCTCTCGAAGCCTATGATCTATACATTTTTCTCCCCATTTGGCAACAAGTTACCAAAAAGTTCATAGAAAATGCATAGCACTAAAACGATTCTCAGGCTTGGTCTTCAGGTGGTGGAGTCCGGATAACGCCGAGGACGAAGGCTTTAGTTGAAGTAGATGGAGCTGGAGCTGGTGTAGGTGCTGGAGCTGGTGGCACTGACGCTGTAGCTGGTGCAGATGAAGTGGCTCTGGTGTCAGTTACTGGCACTGCAGATGATCTCTGAGCTCTCGGCACTCTGGCAAATGCATCAGTTGTTGTTTTGCCCTTCCTCTCCTGCATGTCATCTGTAGTTGCTCCACAGCAGACTGAATCTTAGTTACTTTCACATCTAAGTCACAGAACTTGTGTTCCATGATTCTTTCCAAGCTCTCTTGGTTTCGAGTCAGGGTGGCCAGTCCTTTCTCAATCCTCAGAGTTGATGCTATCAGATAACCGAGCTGCTCCTGCTTGTTCTTCAGAAAGTACTCAGATGCCTCCTCTTGAGTTGGCATCTTGGCAGCCTTCTCCATCTTTGCCTTCTCCTTCTTTGCTTGAGCTTGTACTGATGATGGTTCATTCTCATTCATCACAACTTGATTGTCCTCGAAATCTGGATGGATGGGCAAATGTTCCTTATCCAACAGGTATGTGCCTGTGCCCATCTTCGAGTTAATCAATTCCTGAATATGTGGGGCATATCCACAACTTCTCTTCTGATCAGCTGCTGTCCTCTTGATAGTCTCAACTATGAGGCTCATGACCTTGAACTTTTGTGGCACATCAAATATGTGTAGCAAGTTAATTGCATGCCCTCTGATCATGTTGTGGTCACCTGACTTGGGCAAAAGAGTGTGCCTTAGGATCCAGTTGATTGTAGGCAGCCCTGACAGAAGAAAGTGGACTGATCCAAACTTGAAAGTCTCAAGAGCTTTGTCTGGGATCTCCTTATACATGTTGGACATGGAATTGTGATCCATCTTCTTCTTGGCATAAACATCCAAGTCATCTTCTTTCTCTTCTGGGGCATTGATCAACTGAGCCCATTCCTCAATAGTTGATTGGTACCTTGTACCTTCAGACATCCATACTATCCTGCCATCTGGATAGAAATGTGTTGTGGAGTAAAATTGCATTATGAGCTCCTCATTCCACTTTGTGAGCTTCTGCCCAACAAAGTCTGCAAATCCACAAGCATTGAAGCTGTCATACACTCCAGGATAGTGTTCTTCATTCTCCTTCATGTAGGTCCAGTCGACCCACCTCATATCACACACTATGGGTCTCTTGTCCAGCAGCATTGTCTCATAGAAGTCTTGTTGTTCCTTTGTGTGGAACCTGTAATCAACAGCAGTCCTTCTCCTTGTAGCATATGGATCTGTCTCTCTCCATTTCCTCAGCCCTGAATCTCTCCTGTTCTTCATGTTCTCAGCCACAGGATGAGCATCGTTGTGGTCTGGAATCTTGGGTTTGAGCTTCCTCAGAACTTGTCCTTCATCATCTTCCTCAGCAGCAACATCAGGCACTGGGGCCTTGTTCTTCTCAGCAGCTAGTATACTCCTGGTGTTCCTCTTAGGTGCAGTCTTGGGCTTGGAGGCAGCTTTGGATGCTTCTTTGGGCTTTGATGATGCAGCCCCTGACTTTATAGCATCACCCATCAGCTTTTGTGGCTTGGGTGCTGGTGCAGCAACCTCTTCTTCCTCTTCTTCCTCAGAATCTCTCCTCATGGAGGGTTTGCCAAGAACTCTGGCAGTAGTGGTTCTGACTCTCTTTTTCTTTTTTTCTTGGCCAACAGCTTCCTCTTCTGACTCCATGGTAAACTTCAGGGTTTCTCCAGTGGCAACCTTCCTAGGTTTAGAAGTGGGAACTCTCCTTGCAGGTACCTTCTTCTGCATACCTGGCTTTGTGGCTGCAGCTGAGCCATATTCCTTCTTGAGCACTTTCTTCTTTCAAGTGGCTTCCTCTTCCTCTGCCACATAATCTTCATCTTCAGACTCTGAAGTCCTTTTCTTGCTTGCTCTAGTAGCAGCCTTTGGCAAGTTGCTTGGGGTGCTTCTGCTACCCTCATCCGAGCTGCTAGAGGGACTAGTGCCCTCACTCAAGTGAACCTGCTCCTCTGACTTGTTCTAGCTGTCACTTTGGTCAGACATGTTGCAAACACTGACTGCAGACCCTGTGAATAGATTGTAGATGAGATAGAGTGGATGAGCATCACAAAATGCAGAGATTTTTGCAAAAGAATGAGTCAAAGACTTATTTTTAGTTTTCCACAGAAAGCATTTCGGATCAACCGATTTGCAAACTCGGTGATACCGAAGCAGCTGTTGGAACCAAAACTAGTGAACTCGGTCAGACCGAGTCACAGTTCGGTGGCACCGAGACTACTAGGGTTTCACAAAGTCCTGAACTCGGTCACACCGATTTGCAATTCTCGGTCAGACCGAGAACCACATGTGCAATGGCCTTGGCCGAATCGGTGGAACCGAGTTCTGCAACCCGGTGGGTCCGAGATGGTTTCGACGGAAACCTAACCCTAAATTTTCGATTCAATTCTACTCTATGGAGTATTTTGACTGGATAGAAGCGTTTCAATCGTGGCAAGATTCATAATGAACACAATGTGCTAGGAATCGGACGGGGATAGCACTGTGATCGAGTCCATACCCTAGTTCGGCGATGAACTCACTACGGCGGCAACGGCAGAGACAAAATCCGTTGACGGCGGCGGAGACCAGCGACAGGAGGCGGCTGGCGACGAGGAAGACGATCCGGAGACCCAGGAGGCAGAGCGAGCTATGCGCGGGCGAAGAGGTTTCGGAGAAATTTCCAAAATTTTGCCCGTGAGTATATATAGCCCGACCCTGTCGGTGTGACCGAGTGGAACAACTCGGTGGCACCGAGATGCATAACTGTTGAAAGTTACAGCAACTCGGTGTGACCGAAAAGTTCAAATCGGTTGCACCGAGATGAAAACCTAGATCAACTTAGTGATCTCGATATGACCGAAATGGAGGAATCGGTCAGACCGAAACACACAAAGAAGTTTTGGAAGTGTAAGTCTATGACGAATCGGGGACTCCGAGTGCTCCTCACACAGAGTGGTTCGAATCTGACTTGATCAAATTTTGTGATGTAGCATGAATAGAGTTTGAGACGAGAAAAGCATAGATAGCTAGAGAGGGTTCTTAGGCATTCTTGTCCATCCACTTGGCAAAAGAAAAGAAAACCAATCAATCAAAACAACAAGTGGATGTCCTCGAATGAGTAAAATATGCAATCAACATGCTCACACAATAAAATGGCAATTGAAATATGTGGCAAAGCATGCACAACCAATTCTAGCATCTATCAAGCAATTGGCGATGACTAGGTCATCTATATATGAGTATATTGACTTAGGAGTCAAATGAGAACATTTGATCATAGGTCATACTCATCGTTTAAGCACAAGTGGGGTTACCACTTTTACATAAAGCATTGTTGTGTTCACACCATTAGAGTTGCTTTAGCTCAATTTTTAGAGTAAATCTCCCCCTAGATGTGATATCCCCCCTAAGAGGGATGAACTAACCTTGGGTTTTGTCGATGATGACTTCATGTAGATGTTGAAGATGTGGATGCTCAATGTTGATGTAGATCATTTGGAGCTATCCATTGGAGTGAGTTGCACTTTCAATACCTACACGGGTTAGTCCCACAAGGAACAAACAAGGATATCCATAGACATAGAGTGATGCGCACACAAGATGATGTCTATGAAAGCTTTTAGGTTACCTTGTCCCTTGTCTTACCAACAAGAGGGTTTGTGACTCCTTGAACTAGTGCAAGATGTGGAAGTTGATTGCACTTGTTCTTGCCAAGATGATAAGAGTGAAATATGTTGGCGGAGTCACCCTCAAGAACTCTCTAGTTCTTCTTCTTCTGGATCCACACCATCTTGATGGGAATCCTCAGAGTTGTAGTTGTACTTGATGAAGTGGAACTTGAAGTAGTCTTGGGAACCCATTTGACCAAGGCCTTAGGAGCTTCTTCAAATGCATCAATTTCCTCTTGAAGCTTGTCCTTCCCTTTTTTGCTTGTGGTCTTGTGGTGGAAGATCATCTTGAGCTTGTGTCCCTTTGAAAGAAGTAGGATCATACTTCTCTTGTTGAGGAACAAACTTCGTCTTGGGGTATTGATCTTCTTCCCACTCAACTCCATTGGCATTGAACTTTCGTTCAAAACCAACACCTTGATTCTTCCGGTGTCTTCCTTGCTTGCGTACAATTTCCTCGAATTGCTTACTTCCGGCAAGGCTCTTGTAAACACCTTTCTCTATAATTCCCTTCAATAAGCTATTTTCTTGCTCAAGTGTAACTTGGCTAAGAGAATCATTAGTGGAATCAAGAGAACTACTAGAAGCAACAATATTGGATTTAGCATGATCATTGTTACTACTGGAGGAAGAATCTTTCTTGTTCTTGTTACTAGACTTGACTTGAGGCATGTAAGTGGATAAGAGTAAATGCTTGGCAATGTAAGAAGAACTTTTCTTACGAAGATCATCATTGATTGCTTTTAAGAACTCATGCTCTTGCTCAAGGTTGAGCTTTTCAAAGCGTAATTTCTCATGAGTCCTTAAAAGTTCTCGATGATCTCCTAAGATAGTTTCATGAGCTAACTTAAGAGTGTTTAGTTCTTTAGTTATAGACTCAATCTTCTCCTTATCATTGTCATTCGTTTTATCTTGATTAGCATGATTAATTGACGTTTCATCACTAGAGTTGTCAACAAGTAAATCATCATCACCTAACAAGTCATCTTCATCACTATTGAAATCAACATACTCGGGGTGTGATACCTTTGGGCCTTTAGCCATGAAGCATGCTCCAACTCCTTCATTTGGTGAGTCAAATATGTCGTAGGAGTTGGTTGTCACAAGAGCTAGAGCGGCAACACCTTCATCTTGAGTATATTTGAAATCGGAGTGATAGCTTCTCTCGGAATGGTTGTCGGAGTCGGAGCCGGATACCCATTCACCAACATGAGATTGATGTCTTCGTTTTGTGTAGCTCCTTGATGACTTGTCCTTTCTTTCCGAATCCTTGCTTCTCCATGAGGGTCTTCGTTCATAATGATCATCTCTACTCCTTCTTTCTCTAGATGGTGATTCTTCTCTTCTACTTCTTCTCTTGGGAGAATCTTCTCTTCTCTTGTAGGGGGCCGTACACTCATTGGAATAGTGTCCGGGCCTTCCACAATTGTAGCAGTTTCGCTCTCGACTAGAAGATCTTTTGTCATTGTAGGACCTTGACTTGGAGCTTCTATCTTTGCTTCTATTCTTGTAGAACTTGTTGAAGTTCTTCACCATTAAGCTCAATTCTTCATTGAAGGTTTGTTTCTCACTTGATGATGTGGGGGCTTCACATGAGGCTTTGTAAGCACCACTTGATTTGTTGTGAAGTTCCTCTTTATCCTTGAGTGACATCTCATGAGCAACAATTCTTCCGATGACTTCCGTTGGCTTGAGATCTTTGTAATTTGGCATCATTTGGATCAATGTGCACACGGTATCATATTTTCCATCCAAGGCTCTTAGGATCTTCTTGATGATGAATCTATCAGTCATCTCTTCACTCCCTAAGCCGACAATCTTATTTGTGATAAGAGCAAGCCTAGAGTACATTTCAGCGACACCTTCACCATCCTTCATTTTGAACTTGTCAAGTTGATTTTGAAGCACATCCAATTTGGATTCCTTGACGGAGTCGGTACCTTCGTGCATATCAATCAAAGTATCCCAAATTTCCTTTGCATTCTCAAGACGGCTGATTTTGTTGAATTCTTCGGGGCACAATCCGTTGAAGAGAATATCACAAGCTTGAGCATTGTATTGCAGCATCTTCAACTCTTCCGCGGTAGCTTCACGGTTCGGTTCTTTCCCATCAAAGAATTCACCTTGCAAACCAATACACACAATAGCCCAAACGACGGGGTTATGTCCAAGAATATGCATTTTTATCTTATGCTTCCAACTAGCAAAATTAGTACCATCAAAGTAAGGACCTCTACGGTGATAATTTCCCTCGTTAGACGCCATACTCTCCTAGGTTGTGAAACCAAGGCTATGACCACCAAAAGCTATGGAAATCAAAGCAAATGGAGACAAAAGCTCTGATACCACTTGTAGGATCGGAAGTATGTCTAGAGGGGGGGTGATTAGACTACTTGACCAAATAAAAATCTAGACTTTTCCCAATTTTAGTTCTTGGTAGATTTTAGCTATCTTAGCACAAGTCAAGCAATCTCCACACAATTCAAGCAAGCATGCAAAAGAGTATATGAGCAGCGAAAAGTAAAGCATGTAACTTGCAAGAATGTAAAGGGAAGGGTTTGGAGGATTCAAACGCAATTGGGGACACAGATGTTTTTGTCGTGGTTCCGATAGGTGGTGCTATCGTACATCCACGTTGATGGAGACTTCAACCCACGGAGGGTAACGGTTACGCGAGTCCACGGAGGGCTCCACCCAAGAAGGGTCCACGAAGAAGCAACCTTGTCTATTCCATCACGGCCGTCGCCCACGAAGGACTTGCCTCACTAGCGGTAGATCTTCACGAAGTAGGCGATCTCCTTGCCCTTACAAACTCCTTGGTTCAACTCCACAATCTTGTCGGAGGCTCCCAAGTGACACCTAGCCAATCTAGGAGACACCACTCTCCAAGAAGTAACAAATGGTGTGTTGATGATGAACTCCTTGATCTTGTGCTTCAAATGATAGTCTCCCCAACACTCAACTCTCTCTCACAGGATTTGGTTTGGTGGAAAGAAGATTTGAGTGGAAAGCAACTTGGGGAAGGCTAGAGATCAAGATTCATATGGTAGGAATGGAATATCTTGACCTCAACACAAGTGTAGGTGGTTCTCTCTCGGAAAATGTGTATTGGAAGTGTAGATGTGTTCTGATGGCTTTCTCCACGAATGAAGAGTGGGTGGAGGGGTATATATAGCCTCCACACAAAATCTAACCGTTACACACAATTTGCCAAACTCGGTGGGACCGAATGGTTAAACTCGGTCGGATCGATTCAGCAAACCTAGTGACCGTTAGGATTTTCGGTGGGATTGAGATGCAACTCGGTAGGACCGATATGGTCAGGGTTCGGGCATAACATAATCTCAGTGTGACCAATTACACAAACTCGGTGGGATCGATTTTGGTAATAAGCTAACTAGAGAGTTGGTCAGGTAAACTCGGTGGGACCGGTTCACTCATTTCGGTGAGACCGAAATGTTACGAAAGGGAAACAGAGAGTTTACATTGCAATGTCGGTGGGACCGATCGCTCACTTCGTTTAGACCGAAACGTTACGAAGGGAAACAAAGAGATTTCAATCCCATCTCGGTGAGACCGAGATCCCTATCGGTGAGACCGATTTGGCTAGGGTTTGTGGCAGTGGCTATGACATTTGAAACTCGGTGGCACCGGATATAAAGAATCGGTGGGGCCGAGTTTGACTTTTGGTTTAGGTCAAATGAGGATGTGGGAAGGTAGTTGAGGGTTTTGGAGCATATCACTAAGCACTTTGAGCAAGCAAGCCATTAAGAAACACCTCATCCCTCCTTGATAGTATTGGCTTTTCCTATAGACTCAATGTGATCTTGGATCACTAAAATATAAAATGTAGAGTCTTGAGCTTTAAGCTTGAGCCAAACTTTTTGTCCTTAGAATTTTTAGGGATCCACTTTCCTCATCCATGCCATGCCATTCATTGAGCTTTTCCTGAAATATTATTCTTGGAATAATGTTAGCTCAATGAGCTATACGTTGTTAGGAATTACCAAAACCACCCAGGGATAGTTGCACTTTCAAGACTTCATATCTCTCAATCTGGGCATTTGCTTGAAATATTAACTTCAACTACTGGAACATCTCATATGCTCCATGACGTTCAAAATGTCGTTGAAGTCCTGGTTCTAAGCCGTAAAGCATGGCACATTGAACTATCGAGTAGTCACCAGCTTTGCTCTGCCAGACGTTCATAACATCTGGTGTTGCTCCTGCAGCAGGTTTGGCACCTAGCGGTGCTTCCAGGACATAATTATTCTGTGCAGCAATGAGGATAATCCTCAAGTTACGGACCCAGTCTGTGTAATTGCTACCATCATCTTTCAACTTTGCTTTCTCAAGGAACGCATTAAAATTCAACGGAACAATAGCACGAGCCATCTATCTACAACAAACATAGACACGCAAAATACTATCAGGTACTAAGTTCATGATAAATTTAAGTTCAATTAATCATATTACTTAATAACTCCCATTTAGATAGACATCCCTCTAATCATCTAAGTGATCACGTGATCCAAATCAACTAAACCATAACCGATCATCACGTGAAATGGAGTAGTTTTCAATGGTGAACATCACTATGTTGATCATATCTACTATATGATTCACGCTCGACCTTTCGGTCTCAGTGTTCCGAGGCCATATCTGCATATGCTAGGCTCTCAAGTTTAACCTGAGTATTCTGCGTGTGCAAAACTGGCTTGCACCCATTGTAGATGGACGTAGAGCTTATCACACCCGATCATCACTTGGTGTCTGGGCACGACGAACTTTGGCAACGGTGCATACTCAGGGAGAACACTTCTATCTTGAAATTTAGTGAGAGATCATCTTATAGTGCTACCGTCAATCAAAGCAAGATAAGATGCATAAAAGATAAACATCACATGCAATCAATATAAGTGATATGATATGGCCATCATCATCTTGTGCTTGTGATCTCCATCTCCGAAGCACCGTCATGATCACCATCGTCACCGGCGCCACACCTTGATCTCCATCGTAGCATCGTTGTCGTCTCGCCAACTATTGCTTCTACGACTATCGCTACTGCTTAGTGATAAAGTAAAGCAATTATAGGGCGATTGCATTGCATATAATAAAGCGACAACCATATGGCTCCTGCCAGTTGCCGATAACTCGGTTACAAAACATGATCATCTCATACAGTAAAATATAGCATCATGCCTTGACCATATCGCATCACAACATGCCCTGCAAAAACAAGTTAGACGTCCTCTACTTTGTTGTTGCAAGTTTTACATGGCTGCTACGGGCTGAGCAAGAACCGTTCTTACCTACGCATCAAAACCACAATGATAGTTCATCAAGTTAGTGATGTTTTAACCTTCTCAAGGACCGGGCGCAGCCACACTTGGTTCAACTAAAGTTGGAGAAACTGACACCCGCCAGCCACCTGTGTGCAAAGCACGTCGGTAGAACCAGTCTCGCGTAAGCATACGCGTAATGTCGGTCCGGGCCGCTTCATCCAACAATACCACCGAACCAAAGTATGACATGCTCGTAAGCAGTATGACTTGTATCGCCCACAACTCACTTGTGTTCTAGTCGTGCATATAACATCAACGCATAAAACCTGGCTCGGATGCCACTGTAGGGGAACGTAGTAATTTCAAAAAAAATCCTACGCACACGCAAGATCATGGTGATGCATAGCAACGAGAGGGGAGACTGTGTCCACGTACCCTCATAGACCGAAAGCGGAAGCGTTAGCACAACGCGGTTGATGTAGTCGTACGTCTTCACAATCCGGCCGATCAAGTACCGAACGCACGACACCTCCGAGTTCAGCACACGTTCAGCTCGATGATGTCCCTCGAACTCCGATCCAGCCGAGCTTTGAGGGAGAGTTCCGTCAGCACGACGGCGTGGTGACGGTGATGATGATGCTACCGAGGCAGGGCTTCGCCTAAGCACCACTATGATATTATCGAGGTGGAATATGGTGGAGGGGGGCACCGCACATGGCTAAGAGATCAAGAGATCAATTGTTGTGTCTCTAGGGGTTGCCTCCCTCCCCGTATATAAAGGAGTAGAGGAGCGAGGGGGCCGGCCACCCTTGGCACGCCCCATGAGGAGTCCTACTCCCACCGGGAGTAGGACTCCCCCCCTTCCATGTTGGAGTAGGAGAGGAGAGGGAAGGAGAGAGAGGGGAAAGGAAGGGGGGGGGGCGCCGCCCCCCTCCTTGTCCAATTCGGACTTGGGGGGGAGGGGCACGCGGCTGCCCCTTGGCCGCCTCTCCTCTTCCACCACTTGGGCCCATGAGGCCCAATAACCTCCGGGGGGTTCCGGTAACCCCCCAGTACTCCGGTATATATCCGATAACCCCCGAAACCATTCCGGTGTCCGAATATAGTCGTCCAATATATTAATCTTCATGTCTCGACCATTTCGAGACTCCTTGCTATGTCCATGATCACATCCGGGACTCCGAACTACCTTCGGTACATCAAAACACATAAACTCATAATATAACCGTCATCGAACTTTAAGCGTGCGGACCCTACGGGTTTGAGAACTATGTAGACATGACCGAGACACGTCTCCGGTCAATAACCAATAGTGGAACCTGGATGCTCATATTGGCTCCTACATATTCTACGAAGATCTTTATCGGTCAAACCACATAACAACATACGTTGTTCCCTTTGTCATCGGTATGTTACTTGCCCGAGATTCGATCGTCGGTATCTCAATACCTAGTTCAATCTCGTTACCGGCAAGTCTCTTTACTCGTTCCGTAATACATCGTCCCGCAACTAACTCATTAGTTGCAATGTTTGCAAGGCTTAAGTGATGTGCATTACCGAGTGGACCCAGAGATACCTCTCCGACAATCGGAGTGACAAATCCTAATCTCGAAATACACCAACCCAACAAGTACCTTCGGAGTATAGAGCACCTTTATAATCACCTAGTTACGTTGTGATGTTTGGTAGCACACAAAGTGTTCCTCCGGCAAACAGGAGTTGCATAATCTCATAGTTATAGGAACATGTATAAGTCATGAAGAAAGCAATAGCATCATACTAAATGATCAAGTGCTAAGCTAACGGAATGGGTCAAGTCAATCACATCATTCTCCTAATGATGTGATCCCGTTAATCAAATGACAACTCTTTGTCTATGGCTAGGAAACATAACCATCTTTGATCAACGAGCTAGTCAAGTAGAGGCATACTAGTGACACTTTGTTTGTCTATGTATTCACACATGTATCATGTTTCCGGTTAATACAATTCTAGCATGAATAATAAACATTTATCATGATATAAGGAAATAAATAATAACTTTATTATTGCCTCTAGGGCATATTTTCTTCAGTTATGGCATCGCCTCCGACCATTTACTTTGACATTGCTCGACAAGGGAGGAAGGCATCCCCATTCCTCGAGATTGAAGAAGGATGCAAAGGTGATTAACACCAAGCTACTGCGTCGCCAACAATCAACCCCGTCCATCGTAAATGCAGGCTAGGGACAACTGTTGATTATAACTTCAATCCTAGACGCAAACACAAGTCAATTATCTCTCAACCTAGCTCGTCTCTTTCCTCCTCCACAAGAAACGATTCCAGGCTTTCCTCCACCTCCTGTTGGGGTCGCCAGTCCACCTCATCTCAGACAGCCTTTTGGCCTTGGAGGTGTGGAGGACATCGAGCCCCTGCCAGCGGGAGGGACCCTGTTATCGTTCTTGTTAGGTTCAACATCTTGGTTGGGGTTGTGTGGTGGCGACGATGTCCCTTGGTAGGAATAATGTCTCCTACGTTCTATCCCCGTTCCGATGGTGTGTCTAGCTCTGTCGGAGGGCATGTCGATGTGTGTCCTCATCGAATCTCGTGGGATTAGGTCAATGCTAGTCTTTGTGGATCTGTTTGGATCCGGTTTTTGTTCGTCTTCGTTTTGGTGTTTATAGGTATGATCCTTCCAATCTATGACTTTCTTCATCGGTGATGGTTGTTGCTCTGGTGTGTTGGTCATATGGGCCTTAGCACAGTGACTTCTCGACTGTCTACTACGACAAGGTTTGCCCGGCTTCAATGAGGGAGGAGCGATAACGGCAACTCGTCTTCGCCTCGCTCCAGTGCTTGTAGTTGTTGCTAGGTGGTCCACGGACCTAGTTGTAATTTATTACCTCTGGTCTTCTTTATACTGCCATGACTGAGGATGAATAGATTGGAAGTTTCTGGCAAAAAAATCATGACTGAAAGTCATCATTGTGCATATGAGAAGATGAGGATTGTTGTAGTTAGCTTGAACACCCCTTGGGGCACCCAATCCAGTGAGTCCATCCTAATCCCGACCTCCCCTTCTACCACCTTGGTGGCAATGGAGGAAGGAAAAGAACATATCAAGACGATCCATGTGCCTATAGGGATTATTGATGGAGCAAGAGCCTAGTATACCACCGACCATTCGCTCCCACGTGTTAGTAGGGGGATGAGGAGGCTGGCTACCATAAGTTCCTTGCTTTCTCGGGTGATGAGCTCCCTAACGACTCAAGGTTAGTAATCTCTAAGACAACCATGTCCCTACATTTTCCATATACATGGCTGACCCGAGATCCTCTCCCATCCCCACTCCAGGCAGCACATCGCCGGGAAAGAGAAGAGGTGAGACGGGGAGAAGGAAGAGACTCTCGGAAGAAGGGGAATAGGAAACAAAAAAGAGAAGAAGGAAATGAGAGCCTAACTCATGGCAACTTAAAAAGATATAAAAGATGGAATTCAAAGATGCATGCAGATAGTTCACAAAGATTGCATGTAACTGTATCGACAATTAACTTGGAGTAATTTTTTTGTCACTTACATGCATGTTTCACATATTGACACATTAGACCCCTTATGACCCCATGATTTATTGATGTTTCCTATTCTCATATCCTCTTAACATGATGGTAGGTTTGTATGCGCGAGATGTGCACTTGTGTCACATAACAAAAACACTTACCCGGATGTTGAGCGATGGCTCAAAGTGACATGACGAATGTTAGTATTTAGCGGTCATTACAATAGCACATACGCCATTAATTGACACATGTGGTGCTCTCAATGCGACATTCAATTGAGCCATGGCACCTTCGGCTTTATGTTGTTGTCATACACATGGACATCGAGTGTTGTAATTCCTGGCAACAAAACACTTACTACTTGTCGTAGGATGATACCTTGGTGTAAGTTTGAGGCTTCATTTACTATTGCATGGATTTTGATAACAATGCTTGACCACACTTTGTTTTTTCCTATATTCAACACCTTGCTTTATTTCATGGTTATTTGTCTACAACATGATGTAAAATGAATTCAGCATGATACAACTTAGCTACCCCAAATTGAGATTTGAGTGATGTCTCCATATATCCTAACTTATTCACTATCTTGACGAACTATGGAGCGAATAAAGACACATTTTGTTCAATGAGTTTCCACTGATAAAACATCATATCATGCACCAAGTTCATTACGATGTACATAGTCTTGGCGTGTGTCGTACACTCGACCAAGCCACGCCACTTAGAAAGCTCCATTGTAGCATATATGATGACTTTTTTACCTTCTTGTTGTACACTTGCCTCCTCCCATGCCATAGCCAACTATATTGCACGATTGAAGCTTGTTATCTTATTGTGGCGCACCTGATCATATTTGAGACTAAGATAGATGGTTGTACTCAACACGTGTAAAAACATAATGAACAAGCCAAACCGGAGCATTAAACTTTTTTCCTTGTATAAACTCAAAATGGAGTGAACTCGGTCACGAAGAAGAGGAACCTACATGGTATTTTTTTTGTTGATGAGGCAAGTGGCCCGGAGATTGCCTGCGTGGAATGAACCAGTAGTTTTGTTGAAATTGGACATTTCCGGGGCATTCGATTCTCTTTCTTGGGCCTTTCTATTCGAGTTCTGATAGGATTGAAAACACGACGGATTAAGTGGATTGCAATCCTCTTGTCCTCCTTTAGCTCAATGATCAACAATTGTATTCCATGCAGAATGATTGATCATGTTGGAGGTTTGAGGCAATGGGATCCTATCCCACCCGTTGTTGTTTGTCATCACCATGGAAGTTACGTCTGCACTTGTTCCAATGACCTTGGAGGAACATATACAAGTTTTTTTTTTACTTTCTGAGGATGCGTGCTGTTCCTGCGATCGCTGAATTCTGAGCACTTATGTGTGAGATACATGCTTTTGGCGTTTGGAGAGGCCTTATATCTTCAGGTGAACTATGCGAATCCTGGGTTGTTCTCATTAGAGAAAGCATTGGAGATAAGGAGCGAGTGTTGAAAATCCTAAACTGAAGCATTCACAAATGCCCTATCAAATATCATGTCACGCAGATTTCGATCAGGCAGCCCATTTTTATGTAAGGCTCAATTTCATCCCTGCTTGGTAGAGAGGGTTCATCAATAGGGCGGGGAGGTTGGTTTTGATAAACTTGGTCCTTGCTGCCAGACCGATCGACCATTTACTCACCATGGAGGTCCATGACTAGGTTTTGGAGGCGCTTGAGAAGTGGATGAGGGCTAAGGAGGGCCTTTTCATGGAAAGGTACCAAGAGAATCTACAGACGAGCGCCCCAAACCACCTCAAACGCCCGGGCAGCCCGCCCGGTCACTCTCTGGTCACGATTTTTCGACCCAGATGGGCCCCTCAAACGAGTCTCAAACGCCCGGGCTGACCGGCACCCGTCATATCCAACCCAAATATGGGACAGATATGGGGGCGCCTAGGCACGCCCGCCACGCCGGTCTGACGACGGGGTCCACGCGGAAACGTCCGGAAACCCGGCGGTCCGACGGACGCCCCCTTTGTCGCCACGGTGTGAACGCAGCGTGGTGCCGCTCCGGCTCGCTGCCCGAGACCAAATCCGGCTATTTAAGCCAGCCGGCGTCCCACAACCCTAACCCATCCACCTCCCTCCTCTCCGCGTCGCGAATCTGAGCCCATCCACCTCCTCCCTCTCCCGCTCCGGTGCTCTGCCCACGCTCCAGCGGTTCCGCCATGGTTTGGAGGAAGATCACCTACTACGCAATGCTCACGCCGGAGCGCCGGTACGAGATCCAGCAGGAGATACGGGCAAGACAGGCCACGTGCGCCGCCCACATCGGTGCCGGGCTGCCGCAGGACTCGTCAGAGATGGAGAAGGAGCAGTCGGCGGAATAGGAGGGAGAGAAGCTGGCTCCGATGGAGGCGGAGCAGTCGGAGCCGGAGCTGCCGGAGCAGGAGCTGTCGGGCTTCAACATGGAGCAGTCGCCCAATCGAAGGCGATGGCGGAGCAGCAGGCCATCCTGGAGTCCATCCAATATGAGGCCTATGTCGAGGCCAACCGGGCGTTCCTCCGACAGGAGCAGGCGGCGTCCGACGCGCTCTTCGCCGAACTCAACATGGAGATAGAGACGAAGGAGGCCGGAGTTGCAGCTGCCGCCCATGCTGCCGAAGCCGGGCACGGAGATCATCGACATCTCCGACGACGAGTAGCTAGGTGATCGACATAGTATGTATGTTTATTTAGTTTGCATGTATTTGTATATGGATTTAAGAATCTAGTATGTCCGGATGCAACTCGTGAAATTTGAGGCGTGCCCGATCACTGCCGGCGCGTCCGCAGGCGTTTGAGGGGTCATATTTGACATATCCGACTGTAGATGCTCTGAAAATATGGTACATCGAGGCATGCTCATGGAAAAAAGCCATTTCCTTAACAAAGCAAAACAGTGCAAAGTAAGGGACCGGAGTGACAAAATACCGCACAACATTTTTTTTGAGACACAAATACCGCACAACAAGGCTGAGGAGCCCATTCGGCGTCCACGTCCCAAACCGTGGGCCGATCTGGCTGCCTGAAAACCGTGGGCCAAAGGACGACGTCACCGGCACTAGAAAAACACCGCACGTCCCTCTGTTTGAATCTGGCCGCGTGGTCCTGGCCCCACATGTTATAGCCACTAATTTTGAATCTGGCTTCTCCAACAGACAGCGCACACCCACCGCCGATAAAAAAAAGGTCGCATAGTTTCCACGCGACTACGCGAGGGCACCCACTGGCGCAATCCGGACCACCTTCGGCCCCCACGCTGAATCCGACGGTCCAGGGCCGCCCCCGTCAGATCCGACGGCTCAGAAGCCCATCGCTCACCCCACGCCACGGAGGCCAGCGCCGCCACCCCCTTCTCGCCCCTCGCCTCCGCTCCCCGTCGGTTCCACGCTTCAAATTTGCGTCCGCGTCGATTTCACGCGCCGCTCCCCCCAAATCGAGTCCCACTCCCACTCCTCCCCCCGGCCGCATAAATACAAATCCCCAAATCCCAATCGAGACCAAACCCTAACCCTAGCGAATCCACATCGAGAGATCGAGAGAGAGAGGCATGGCGCGCGCCAAGGGCAGGAAGCGCGCGGCCGGTGATAGCCAGACGGAGGCGGCGGTGGCGAACGGCGGCCGGCCGAAGCGCGCCAAGGCGCCCCCCAAGCCCAAGCCGGAGCCGGAGTACGTCCACGAGCCCCGGAATCTGGTGAGGACGCTTTCCCGACGGTTTCCTGCTCTCTGCCCTCGATTGCGTGCTTCGGGTTCGCTAGGTCCCTGCATAGGCGGCCGGCGGCCGGCGGCGGGCTTGTTTGGCCCTGCTGGTACGGCTTAGCGCGCGTCCGTGTCCGTGCCGTTGCTCTTTGCTGCCGTGAGCTTTACGCTCGTCGAATCAGGCCAAGGGGATGGCGATCTGGTTCATATTGTTGCTGTTCCCTTTCCGCTGAAATATCTAGATTTGTTTAGAGTTTGGTACTTGTCCGATTGATTATGGTTCTGTTTTCTCCTGGAATGCCGTGCTGTGCATTGCACTGGAGTTGACCCACTGCAACGGTAGCGAATGTCGTATGCTTAGTTGCTTTCGTCTAGGAGATGGTTGTTTACAGGACATGTTTTCCTGTCCCTAATAATAGCGTAAGTGTAGACAATTAGCATAATGGTCGTCTCCTACGCATGTCTGACCCAGTTTCAAAGTGCAAATTACTAAAGAAAATGTTTCCTCTGCTTAATGACCATCAGATTTTCCAATGCAACCCCCTAGCTTTAACTGTGATGTGGCCATTCCGTTCAAGTTGTGCTATGAGTTGGGTCTTTTGGCTGAATTCATTAGATGCTTCACTTGCAGGAAGGGCGTATGCTTTGTGCCCTTGTTTGTATTGCGTTTTCTGCATATTGCCTGACGTTCTATTACTATCTTCAGGAGGATCTTTGGCTGTCGGCTTTTCCTATTGGGACAGAGGTTTGTGCGCATTCATGTTCTTGTTTTTAATCACACAGCTAACATGCATAATACTTCCCTGTCATACACATTTGGCCTTACTTTTAATGCCTGTTTCATATGCAGTGGGAAAATATTGATAAGATTAAGGAGTTCAACTGGAACTTTATAAATTTAGAGGTATGATGAATAGATAATCTTCAAATTTCCCCTTCAATATGATGTTTCCTTGCATTGTAATACATTCTTTATTGTTGGTGAACAGAAAGCTCTAGAAGAAGGGGGAAAGCTGTATGGGAAGACGGTCTACGTATTTGGCAGCACTGAGCGTAAGTAGTATTTTAGCACTGGCTGGCTAACTGGCACTATCAGTTGTGTTAACAATCATCTAGAAATTAAGTAATTCTCCTTTAGAGCTATCTAACAACAGTTTATTAATACTGAAAAATTCCCTGAGCATCCCTGTAGGCTGTAGATACGTAGTTCTATATTATCCTTTAGAGCTATTTGACAACAGTTTATTAATACTGAAAAATTCCCTGAGCATCCCTGTAGGCTGTAGATACGTAGTTCTATATTATCCTTTAGAGCTATTTGACAACAGTTTATTAATACTGAAAAAAATTCCCTGAGCATCCCTGTAGATTACATGGTTTTATATAATTGGTCTAATGGGCTTATTTCTGTTGCTATGCAGCTCAACTGTTGAATGTTGATGGTGAATCGAAGATAGTACTTATTCCCGTTGTGGTTGCTGTAAGTTTCCATCCATTCTTTTTACCTGAGAATTTATCTCTTCGTTTTCTTTGGTATTCTATTTTATGTTCTGGAGTGGATTGATTGAAAGACGCATTTCTTAAATTCTTTCTAAATTGCATGTTTTCTCATGATCTTGATAGCCATATTATATTTCATAATTAATGCATTACATAAAACGTATGGTATCTTGCATGTAATCAGTAATGGCCCTTGCTCGTTTGTACATGAAGATAAAGAGACCCACTGCACTCAATGGGGAATGCATGAGTATTTGTTGTGATTAATAATGGCATGTCTTTCATGAGTAGACAATGATTAAATGGCTTGCTCCACTAATCTATCCCATTAAATGGCTTGCTCCACTAATATACCCCATTAATGTTAACGAGGCGTCTGAGATTATGATCTGCTATTCCGGCGGATATATTTTTAGTCTTGCTTATATTTATCTTTTCTCACTTTCCCAGTTGTGCTAAGTCATGCGCATAAAACTCTCGCTGGTCTGGATTGTGTCTAAGGACACTGTCTACCTTTGTTATGTCAGTCTTAAGTATGACTATTTTGCCTGGGGTTCCATTTTTCTCCTATAAACCCTGGAGATGCAAACTACGTGTTTTTGCCGCACTTTTGCTGATGGTATCGAACCCACAGTGCAGATGCCCCCCCTCCCCCTCCTGAAATTAGGTGTGCAGATCTTGGTGTATCTGTACATTGTGATTGTTTAATTGTTTTGCTTCCTGAAAATCTGATATCTTTCTATTTTATTCACTGGTCGATGGATTTTACAGCTCTTGCATTTCTTACTCTTGTACAGGTCGATTGCCCTTTCCCTCCATCAGATAAAATTGGTATAAATTCTGTCCAAAGGGAAAATGAAGAAATAGTACCAATGAGGGCAATGAAAATGGCTTGGGTGCCCTATGTTCCACTAGAGGACCGGTACTAACATTTTATTTATTTCAACTATATTTCTTATATTCTCTTTTGGGCTACCATATCGTTACTTTCCCCCCTTGGCAATGTAGTTGTGCATTTGTTTACTTTGCTCCTGCTTTGTTTTCAGGCTCAGCAGAATTGACAGTTTGAAAACAAAAATATTCACTCTTGGCTGCACTCAGCGAAGGTTGGTATTATTACAGTACTGACTAATCATGTTTGATGGCTATCTGTTGCTATCAGTTATTTATTTGTTGGGAATGTTGTCACCAGTACTAAATGCTCCCATCTTAAACTTCTACTCCCTCCATTCCTAAATATAAGTCTTTTTAGAGATTTCAATATAGATTACATACGGATGTATATAGACATATTTTAGAGTGTAGATTCACTCATTTTGCTCTGTATGTAGTCCATATAGAAATCTCTAAAAAGACTTATATTTAGGAACGGAGGGAGTATATGTTTTTTCCCGGACTTGTCCCAGCATCCTAATTTTATATATATGGCAGGTCTGCCCTTAAGCATCTCAAAGAAGAAAGAGTGAAGAAGTTTGACTACTGCATGCCTTGTAAGCTGAATTTTGATTGTTTCCATAGGCCTGCTTTGTGTCTTCTGAAATATCTGTTGTTGTTTTTGGATCCTGTGGTTCCATTTCCTTACTTGTCCTTTCTTGGGTGAATATGTAATCTACATGGTTCATTTTTCCCTTAATATAAAATATGACCATGACTATGTCTTAGTTTAATATTTTGCAATACATGATCACAACTAGGAGTATGTCTTAGTTTAATGTTTTGCTATGCAATAGTATGTCTGGGATATGAAGCCTTTTGCTTACTGTTTTTTGTTTCATTGGGACGTCACTTCATTGGGACTTTGATGGATGTTTAGTTTGCTGCTTTTCTTCTGCTGGATGAATGACATTTCATTTATAAAAAATATAAATGGCACCCTTGTTTTAAAAAGTGCCAGACAGGAGATGATCTGGCTTCTATAGCCTAGCACTTTTAGAGCTGTGAATGGTGGGCCATATATTTAATAATCATTAGTTAAAAATACAAATTGGTTGATTTGAAACAATTTGGTTTGATACCACTATATACCATCTTAACCAAGCCCAATTTTTCATGAACTGTGTATTGGGATCTCCTTTGGTGGTGTTTGTACCTTCAAGGTCAGCAATTGTGAAACAAGCATAGAGTAGTGTGAGTTAAATATATGCGAAGGGTACTGATCACATGAAGAACCCAACGTACCCACTCATCTAAATAGCACAACTAGTTGTTTATTTAATCCCTCCATATATATATATCTGAAATGAAATATTTGCTACTATGGTTCCCTTGATAGTAATGTGATGTGCTCATGAACCTGTTGCAATATAGTATATTTTTCCGAGGCAAGAGGCAGGAACACTTACCCTGTTGCAAAAATCTTGCAGATTATATGCCACTTAGTCCTCCTGAAGATGAAGATGATACGGTAGTCAATATCATGTATCCTTTAGAACCCCCGGTAAGCTTCTTTCACAAGGTCTAGAACACCATGTTGGAAGTTGGAACTGCTGTCTTAATTGTCATGAAAGTTTGTTGCTTCTCTTATTTTTCCTTGGAAGTTGGCTGTTCATTATTTGCTCATAGAAAGTCATAATCTCGTAATTGCTGATAGAGAAGTCAACAAAGATACCATGTGTGTAGCAACATGGCCTCTATAATCTACGTCAAAACATTATAAAAAAGTTGTTTGATTGTGAACTTAACTCAGTGTAGGTTGTGATGCTTTTAATTGACTCAAATCAATGATAAGGGCAGTCACCAATAGTTCTAATTTAGGCTCTGTTTAATTACTCTGAGGCCCACATGCTAATTAATTGTGTGTTGCACACCCAATCAATCTTGTCTAGATGCTGCATGCATTTTGTTGCCAATGTGCCAATTAAAGACAATCAATTAACAATAATTAAATGAAGACCCGGGGAAGGCAAGGAGCCTTGTATTTGCCAAATTCTTGAATTTGGTTAGGGGCCTTGTAAACCATTAAGGAGGTTGTAGTTATTTATGGAATGTTTGGTAACTTGGCTTATGAGAGAATCTGCATGTCATATCTTGAGTTGACCTTTTGACTTCTTTCTATGTACATGTAGATTGCCTGTATCTGTTGTATTATTACAAGCCTATGAGTTGATTATGTTTTGCGTTGATGTAGCTGTGTGATGCCAGTGATGGGGTGTAACATATTTCTTATGTTTCCCTCATGAGCATGAGTTATCCCAGACAACTTCTCAAACTTAAGGTAGCTCATGCCATAAGTTTGAGAAGTCGTTACCCCAAAAATGTAGCACATATTTCTTAGGTTTGGTATCTATGAAGGGATAAAACAAAGAACTGCTCATACCATTACCCGCTTTTAGCTAATGCTTCATGAAAGTTATTCTAAGGAGTGTAATTAAATGCTTCCTAGTTGGCTCTTCGGCTTTTATTTCTAGTAGCTGTGAATTCTTGTTATAAACTACTGTGTTTACTTCTTGCTGCTTGTTGCAGATAGTATGCGACTTCGATTGGGAAATGGATGATATGGAGGTTTGTAAGAAATTTGTTTTGTTTCTTATGCTATACATGGAAATGTATCTTTTTTAATCATTGCACTGCCGTGCAGGATTTTATTGATGAGAAAGTCAAAGACGAGGTCTTGCCGGAGGATGAGAAGGAAAAATTCAAGGTGCACATCCAATATTTTTTGTCCTTGCTCTGCTGTAGTGAATAGCTTAGTATAGTCAGCTGATTACCTTGAGAAGATTAAGAGGGTGCTTGGATCCAAGGGACTATTTTTAGTCTGACTAAAAATAGTCTCTTTTAGAGGCTAAAGTTCCAAGCACCCCTGACTAAAGAGAGGCTAGGACTAGTCTTGAGGCTAAAATTTTTTAGTCATAGGAAACCTACTAAAATGTGTATTAGCCCTCTCTCTCCTCATTTAATTCCTCTACTTTAACACATGCGAGTTCCGGATTGGATGGTTTGGAGGATAATAAATGCTCAATAACTTGATTTTAGTCTCTTTAGTATTTGGATCCAAGCATGGGTGAGGCTAGCAAGTTTTAGTCCCACTACTTTTAGTCATGGGACTAAAACGTATCCAAGCACCCTCTAATTTTCCTAATCTTGCTGGAATGTTTCATTAACAGGACTTCATAAAGGAGAGAGTTAGAGAAAGGAAGAGAGAGCTGAAGCAGGTTCGCAATCAAGCAAAATGTTAATTAATTTACGTTCACCAAAGAATCTAATTTATTCACTACTAAAATGTTTCTCCAAACCTGATGCAGGCTAAAGAAGCCAGAAAGAAAGCTATTGATGATATGGATCCAAAGTTGAAAGAGGCATTTGAAAATATCCGGTTTTACAAATTTTATCCTGTAAAAACCGATGACACTCCTGATGTGAGCCAAGTACAGGTATGCAGCAGCATTGCTCTGTATTCCTTAGAAAGGACTATTTGTCGAACAAGCCTTGCATTTTAACTCTGTGTATATTGTACTCTGCAGGCGAAGTACATCAATAGATACTACCGCCACGCGCATGAACTGCTGTGATGTACAACCTCATAGTTTGCTGCGCACAATATGAAGCTATCCATCCAAGCTACGGGTGGAAATTTTGGAAGCCTGGACTCTATTGTAGTACAGTTTCACCCGTGCTCCTGAGTGTCTCCTCCTTCGGCATTCTCTTTGTACTGCGATATGTAACATTGTGGGAGGTAGTTGTAGCGGCCAGAAAGTAGTTCCTGTAAGAGCAGAACAATTGTTCTAGGAACAGTTTGTTCCCTTTCTCACCCAGTACAGCTCTGGGTTGCATTACTGTTTAGCTTACCCTGTGTATTTTGATCGGATCCCTATATATTCTGATGTTCAACCCTGTACGCGTTGTGTAAAATTTGTGCTGTTCAAATCTTGCGTTGTAACTAGCGCTAGTTTTTTTTTCTTTAACTTGTTAACGGCGGTCATCCTGTTGCCAAGAGCTATTCGGCTGTTGACACTCTCAACGTGGCGATGATTTTGAGGATACCACCACTTGTTTTAGCGATGGTACCCGGGGACAGTTTGTTATTTTAAGTTTTTGTCGCAAAGTTCATTTTGTTACTCAGTTCCTTGATATATGGTGTATAGATTTTTTAGAAAAAATCCAAAATATAAGGTGTATTGCGTTGCACCACTCGTTTGGATATTTTTTTAGGGATTTGATTACATTTCCTTGTATCATGTAAGCTCCTCTATTTTCTCATGTCAATTAGTCATGTGTAATCTCACTTAAAACTTGTGAAATTTTCCTTCCACGTGCGTTTTTTAATTTTCGTGCCAAAAACTATACACCCTATATCTAGGAACGGAGGGAGTATATTATTTGGATTTAGAATTGTGCGCGGTTCACTTGTGAGTTCAGACGGTGGCTGTAATCTTCGCAGGTCGTAAATTTTGACAAAAAAAAAAACACTGCAACATTTTATCAAATTCCGGTAAAATTCAGGGAGATCAGAGACATGTTGATGCGTTGCATCAAAGCGAGCGAGGGAGCACTGACCGCAGGTAGGTGGGGTGGGTAGTGGGTACAGGAGCTCATGATCACAGATCAGGCACGACAAGTTGCGTTGATGCTAGCATGAGCATCGGCGCGCTGTCTGTCTCACTGGAACCACATGCAGAGGAAAGCCCCCGCGGTCCGCGTGGCGTCCACCCCTCCTCCACGTTTCGGCTTCCCGGGAATCTGCAGCCTTCCTTTTCCTCCTCCGGGCCCGGATTCCTCGAACCGCTCAACTGGAGCGGCAGCGTCAGCACCACGAGCGAGCGAGCGAGCGGCAGCGGCGGCGACACGAGCGAGCGCCGGCCCGTCTCCGCCGCGGGCTGCAGCCGCCCTCCTCTCCTCCGGCCGTCGCGGGAGCGCGGTCCGACGCCAGCGCCCGCGCAGCCCTGCCCCCCCGCCTCCGCCGGTAAGCACCCGCGCCCGCCTCCACCGCTCTTCTGGGAATCCTCCGCGGCCTCCCTCCCGCACGCCATCTGCTCGACGGAATGCGGCGCCGGGCAGAGGCAAGCTTCGCTAGCTTCTCTCGCGCGTGATTTCGGCCACGGGCCATGCTGCGGGCCTGCGGCGTGAAGCAGCAAAGCAAGCGGCAATTCGCCCATGTCTAGATGCATTCACCATCTGCCCTCTTCTGCCGATTTATTTATTTTTGCTTTTCCGGCTGCCTTCTCTCCCCCCCTCTCTCTGGCGGATCCACTCGTCTGATCCCGTGCTGCCTGCAGATTCCGGGCGGAGATGGAGGTGGCGCTGCAGGCCGGAGACGCCGAGGACTGGGTGTACAAAGGGGAGGGCGCGGCGAATCTCATCCTCAGCTACACCGGCTCCTCGCCCTCCATGGTATGCTCTGCTCTGCTCTGAGCAGGCTCCTTCTGCTGTGCTGTTGGGTACTACTTAGCTTTCATGTATTTACTGCAAGATTCTGGACTTGGTATGCGCGCGCGGCATGCACGGATGCGTCTGTCCCTGCCTAGATTAATTCGTGTACCGATCGGGGAAGTTGGTGGCCTAGAATCGGAGATGCTAACTTGTCCCCATTGCTCTGTTTGATTATTTAAGCACGCATCACTGTAGCAATCAATAAATTATGTGTAGGGCTGCCCTCTTAATTTAGGCGTCTGCTTTCACTTTATTATTGTTGAAACATGAGAGCAGGGGTGAGGTGTAGCTCTTTGTTCCCTACTAGCCACTTCTAACCAGGAAACAGCCATCCTATCTGTAGTTGGTGATACATTTAGAGCTGACAGGGATTATACTCTGCTGATCTACCTTTGGTTTGCACACAGCTTGGCAAGGTACTGCGGGCCAAGAAGGTCCTAAATGACAAGGCACAGCCAGCACCAAACTGCGTAAACTTCTCAAGCTATGAGCAGCTCGTGTGGGGTGACATCCCAGAATTGATCGAGTCTGTCAAACAAGGTTCTGTGGCACAAGCCTATGCAGTACATGTCATGAGCCAACATCTGGGGTCCGATCATGTCGATGGTGGGGTATGGTTTATATTCGACCCAATTATGTTTGTTGCAGTGATATGTTTGTTATCAATTTTTTTTAAATTTCCAAATTCTGTGTTCTTCTAGAAACAGTGAGAAAATGTCCTAATGTTAACATCACCCCGAGTAATCTGGTCTATAAGGACAACATAGTATCAGTGTGCAACCTATTGAGTTTGGATAAAGATATGCTGTCATTCTTGTTAAGATCTTTCGGAAGTCATTATTCTCTGGATCCGCTTCAATATATGTCAAATAATATCATTTTTTTGTGGTGCAGGTTCGTGTCTCTGTGTCTAAGGATTTTCTGGAGATTGTTGGAAAGAATGTGCTCAGCGCCCGTCCTGCTTGGCGAGTGAATGCAAGCGCAATTGATACCAAAGCTGATTCTGCCCTTCTAATTTCTGATCACTCCTTATTTTCTGGTAAAGTTTTGGAATCTGAACCCTACTATTACAGTGCATCCCATCTCTTATGAGTATGACTCAAAGCTTCCCTAGCTTAAGAAACTAAAAATTTCCCTCTTAATGTACCAAACCTTGGATGGAATAGTGTCAAAAAATTGTCTTACATTTTGGGACGGAGTATTTGTATTACATGGTTATTGAGCTTCTTTGCATGTAAAGTTTTTTAACCTCGCGATTTCATAGGTCTTGGAAAAATAGCTTGCAATCCATGGTGGTTTAGGATTTCTAGTGCTACTTGTCTCAGCCAAATGGTAGGATCAAGATAGGTGCCCAACCTCCAAAGTGACAGTACTGTTTTATGCCAAAGTCGCCCTTCCTTTGGAACTTGGGATGTGTTTGCATGGATACATATACTAGGGATTTTCCTAGCTCCATTAATCTGAAAGATAGAAAATTATTTTGCTTGTATTTTACAGATTTGTAGTGTAGATGTGATCTAGTTTCACTGCAAAAGCTTTGGTTTCTGTTCAAATGGATAGTTGGTTCAGTAATGCTAGCCTGTATCATGATTCAGTAGTGGTTTCCACTGGGTTTGTGCTAGGCTATTAAGAACTCTATGGTTGGTTTCCCGCACTTAATTTGTACTTTCTTACACTAAATTTTCTAATCACAGGAAAGCCTAGAGGTAGCAGCTGTATCGCAGTGGAGATAAAGGTACATTCGAAGCTTCCTTTCTTTATTTTGACATATTTATTTCCAGTTGACATGCTTTTTACATGCTTCACCATCCAGGCCAAATGTGGGTTTCTTCCATCATCAGAATATATATCAAAGGAAAATGCTATTAAGAAACAAGTAACACGGTACAAGATGCATCAACACCTCAAATTTCATCAGGGGCAGGTATGTCGGTCTTAACAGATTTCAAACTAATTATAGCTATGTTTGATGGGTTATATAGAATCCTAGACTACACTTTTGTCCACTGAAAGACAAAGTAGTCTTTTGGCATAAACAAACCTGTCCTGATGATATTTGTTTTGAATCAAAATGTCTACAAAAATTCTTGTTTATTTAAGCATTCAGGGTTGCCCGGTTGACATTCTTGCAATACTGTAGTATCTCTATTGGTTCTTGAAATCAGGTTGATTCCCAACATATTTTTAACAAATTTCAGATATCAAAGACAAGTGAATACGACCCCCTTGATCTATTCTCTGGGTCAAAAGAAAGAATACGCACGGCCATCAAGTCATTTTTCTCGACTCCTCAGAACAACTTCAGGATTTTTGTGAATGGCTCCTTAGGTTTTGGCGGCATGGGAGGTGGTGCTGATAAGGTCCTTGCTAATGAAACAGAGAAGTGTCTTGAAGATCTGAGGAAGGCTAGTGGGCTACAACTATCTGACTTTATTGAACTCCTGTCAGAAGCAATATCTAAATCTGGAGTATTGGATAAACTTTTGGCCACTCAAAAACGGGATGATCATGACATCGAAGGGGCAATTCATCTGTATTACAACATCATCTCTCAGCCTTGTTTGGTCTGCAAAAATATAACTGATGCTGAGCTATTGCACAAGTACTCTGTGTTGCATTCTCTTCCTTTGGACAAGAGCTGTAAGATTGTCAGGGACTTCCTTATTTCTGCTACCGCGAAGGATTGTAGCCTCATGATGTGCTTTCGGCCAAGAGAATGTGAAAGAACAGATCCCGAGTATGATTCAGTATTTCTCCAGTCAGTGAACCGAACCTATGATTACAAGGTATGTTTCTGTGAAATGTGTTCCTGTTACCTTCATCTTGTATTTGTCGGCAACTTCTGTACTTGTATATTTTACTGTTGAACCATGGATTCTGCTTATGCGTTTCTTCTATGTGGTGTTCGTTTGCACGTGGATGACATAAAATTTCATATCCCATGTGCAGGCCTACTTTGTTGATCTGGATGTGAAGCCTCTGGATAAGATGACGCATTATTTTAAATTGGACCAGAAGATCGTGAATTTCTACACTAAGAGCGGGGAGGTCGGGCGAGTTCCTTGTGATTCTCAGAAGGGGGTTGGCACCAGTGATGACACAACGGTTCAGCCACAACATCGAGTAGCTCCTTCAACTTGAAGCCTCTGGACCGGAAAGGCCACATGCCATCGGCCCTGTTGTTTCATCTTGCGGCTGTTGTTGTAACCTTGTAAGTACAGCTCCATGGTCGAGGAGCTCTTCCCTTTCATCGGGAAAAAAGATGCCGCGGAGCGGTCACTGCTGTTTGTTGTCGCTGTTACTGTAGCTTACGAGTGGTACATCATGTATACCTACCGGGTGGCTCGTCGCGGCAGAAAACACACCAGGAATTCGATACACAGGCACCAAGATGCATGAACAGGCTTTTTTTTTACAGTGGCAACCATATGTTGCAGTATCTGCAGCAGAGATGGGAGCCCAGGTTTGCCTTGCAGGCTGCGGTGTAGCCATTTCACCGCTTCCCTCTCCACCTTGTAAACTGACTCCCTCCGTCCCATATTAGTTGTCGCTCAAATGAATGTATCTAGTATTGAAATATGTTTAGGTACATCCGTTTCTGTGACAACTAATATGAGACGGAGGGAGTACTGTACATCTTTTGAGTTGCGGTTGCTTCTCTGGTCTCAGTTGCTTATTGTTTCTGGACAGCATTGTGGTCTCTATATATATTGTGTAGCTAGATTTTCCATGTAGCACCTGAATTCTGGGACGACTGAGCAACCAGACCAGACAATATGTGAATTAGACCCAATGACAATATATGGTTTTGTCTCAAATTATACCAATGAACTGGAGCAAGTTCATGCAGAGGATCCAAAGCCAATTTTTGACCCCGACGAGTTGTGTGCCCTGGTTATTTTGTACAGTTTGTACCATATCACACACGCACCGGTTACAAGACCAGTTTATACGGCCCCTTCGGATACCTTGTAAAGTTGGACCGGTGCAGAGGAAATTAGCATGGCCCCTGCACAAGGATGTCAGCTTTGATTGAGAAAAGGTCCATTTTAGCTTGGACACCAGGGTTCGATCCCCAGGTGCCGCATATTTCCCCAATCTTTTTCCTCAGGCACCTCACCTACACACCCAGTGCGTGTTAAGTGGGCCACACCCAGTGCGCGTTAAATGGGCCGGCCTAGCTGGGAGGCGCCACACTCCACAATGCAACGTCTAGCTCCCAGGCGCTGCACTATGGAGTGTGGCGCCTCCCAGCTAGGCGCTGCACAAGCACTTAACGAAATATTTGGCCCAAACTGAAGGCATACCTTCTGTTGCTACAGACCTGTGCAGCGTCTAGCTGGGAGGCGCCACACTCCATAGTGCAGCGCCTAGCTCACAGGCGCTGCACTATAGAGTGTGGCGCCTCCCAGCTAGGCGCTGCACAAGCACTTAGCGAAATTTTTGGCCCAAACTGAAGGCATACCTTCTGTTGCTCTCTGGATAGCTACAGAGGCAAATTTGACAGTTTTGACCTGTGCAGCGCCTAGCTGGGAGGCGCCACACTCCACAGTGCAACGCCTGTGAGCTAGGCGTTGCATTGTGGAGTGTGGCGCCTCCCAGCTAGGCGCTGCACAAGCACTTAGTGAATTTTTTAGCATATGCAAACGTAGTAAGATGATGTGAAGTAGGATTGATACATAGCAAGCAAAAACTGTGAAGAGAACATATGCACGAAGTACTTCACGACACATAGTAGTTCATAACACATAGTACTTCACGACACATAGTAGTTCTTACAACCAAATCGAGGAGGAGACATAGTAGTTCATGACACATAGTAGTTCTTACAACCAAATCGAGGAGGAGACATAATGGTTCATGACACATAGTAGCTCACAACCAAATCGAGGAGGAGACATAGTTCATGACACATAGTAGCTCTATTGCGTAGAGCAAGGACCCTTTCCCTTCTTCTTCTTCCTCTTCCTCCTCCCTTTTTCTTATGAGGTGAGCCTCCTTAACCACCCTCTCCATGAATATCTGATTCTCCCTCTCTTCTTTTTCAGCTGCAATTGCCCAAAGCTTCATGGTTCTTTCTTGAAAATCCTTTAGACGCTTCTTCTGTGCCTCCTCACATTTCCTCACCAACGCTTGCTCCCTAGCGCGCATCGCATTTGACGCTCTCTCTCTTTCCTTCCTCTCCTTCTCAAGCTCCTCTTCCTTCTTCTTTTTTAGCTTGGCTGCATCCTCCTCTCTAAGCTTCTTGGCAGCCTTCTCCCACCATTCCGCCATCTCATCTTCGCCATCCTCCTTCATCGTTGGTTTGTTGGGTTGGGAAGCCGCCATACCTACAATTAGTGAAACATAATGGTTAGTACGGACAATAAGAACAAATGGAAGCACATATGAAAAAGAAGAACATATGAAAATCAAGAACATATGATACATTATAGTTAGTGAGGAACATACGGAAACGATCCATCTAGGTATCCAAACATTCCTCTATAACGAACTTGCCCTTGTCCATCACCACTGCCAAGTCCACCACCAAGGCCTACACCATCACCACGACCATTACCACCACCACGGCCTAGACCACCACCACGAGCTCTACCACCACCACGGCCTCTTGTAAGTCCTAGTTGCCGACCTCTTTGTTGCCTAGATCCTCTTTGGCTAACACTTGGTTGGCTTGGCACTTGTTGACTACCACTTGGTTGGCTTGGCACTTGTTGGCTACCACTAGGTTGGCTACCACCTGGTTGCCTTGGCACTTGTTGGCTACCACGTGGTTGCCTTCGCACTTGTTGGCTACCACTTGCTTGGCTTGGCACTTGTTGGCTACCACTAGGTTGGCTACCACTAGGTTGGCTATCACTTGGTTGCCTTGGCACTTGTTGGCTACCACTAGGTTGGCTACCACTTGGTTGCCTTGGCACTTGTTGGCTACCACGTGGTTGCCTTCGCACTTGTTGGCTACCACTTGCTTGGCTTGGCACTTGTTGGCTACCACTTGGTTGCCTTGGCACTTGTTGGCTACCACGTGGTTGCCTTCGCACTTGTTGGCTACCTCTTGATTGACTTGGCACTTGTTGGCTACCACTTGGTTGGCTCCCTTGTGTAGCTCCTTGTTGGCTTGTGCTTGCATCATTTGTCTTGGTCCTTTTCCTTGGTTTCGTACATTTTCTTTTGTTGTGGCCATGACCTTTGCACTCCCCACAACGGGAGCTCTCACGAGGCTCTTGGAATTGGTCGTTGCCCGGTTCGCGGCGGCCACCATGGCCCCATCCGTCCATGTCGCCTCTAAGATGCTTTGTTTGACGTCTACCCCGTTTAACAACCTTCAACTCCAGATCCGGCCATAGTTGAACTCCATGATACTCCGGCCATTGTGATTGGTCAAAGTACGGGTGAAAGCGGGGAGCCCATGTTTTCTTGACCATCATGATTGAGAACTCCGACTCCCTCACGGTGCGTGGGTGATTGATGTCCACATTCCTAACGCGACCGGCGGTATACAAGTGTGAGCATGGGAGATGAAGCAACAATGGCCTCTCGCAAGTGCAATCACATTGTGTTAACGACACCTTGAAAGCCCTACCTCCATGTTGCCGGCCATCATTTGTGGTTCCTCCTGGCTCTTTCACTTCGTACTTCCACTCTTCATTGTCATACAATATAGCTTCTTCTGAGTCCGCCTTCCGTGATTGAAATACCAACCATTCATCAACTTTGGGTGGGAACTTGTACTTGTACTTCCGTGGGTTCTCACCAGCTATCTGTGCATCGGTTTCCATCGAGTACTTTACAAAGTACGCATTCATCTTGTCAAATGTGTATTGAACTATTGCCGTCACGGTAATCCACGTGCACCTTTGAGCACCCTATTGAAGCATTCGACCATATTGCTTGTCATTTGACCGTATCTCCGGCCATCTTCATCAAAAGCACGTGCCCACTTGTTCCGGTATTGAATGTGCCTATTGAGAAAGTCTTGACCCCCGTGATCAAGTTTTTTGTGTGCGAGCAATTTATGGTACAAAGTGGAGAAGCACTTATCGGAGAAAGCGAGACAACAATCTTGAAGATCATCGGCCAACTCCTTAAGGCCACAAGCCCTATAGAAGTTCGAACAAAAGTGCCTCATGCAGCATCGATGGTGCAATGGAGCATGCCCGGGAATGTCAATCTCCACCGCGTTAAGAATTCCTGGATGCCGATCCGATATGATACAAATTTCCCTTTGAGCGGGTAACACCTTCGTCCTCAAAAGATGCAGAAACCACTCCCAGTTGTCATTGTTTTCCACCTCAACCAAAGCAAATGCCAATGGCAACACCCGGTTATTGGCATCACTTGCTATCGCAACCAACAAGGTGCCCTTGTATTGTCCGGTCAAGAACGTGCCATCAATTGCGATGACCGGTCTACAATGTTCGAAAGCCCTCACACATTGCTCGAACGCCCAAAAAGCACGGCCAAATACTCTGACTTTCCTTCCTTCATGAACCGTTGTTTGGTGCCCATGAGGCTCGACCATATGAACCATGCCTGGGTTTGTCGCGGCCATGACTAACAACAACCTAGGGATTCGGTTGTATGCTTCCTCCCATGTACCATACAACATCTTAAATGCGTCTTGCTTCGCCTTCCATGCCTTGCCGTACTTCACCTTGTAATGAAAGATGGCTTTCACAAGGTCAATGACATGTTGGACGCTCATTGTTGGAAGTGTGGATATTGAGTTGGAGATCCTGTAAGCGATGAACTCGGACGTGAGTTGTTTGTGGTCTTGAGACACGATCTTGCCATCCACCCTTTTGACTTGGCACATGTGAGTTGGCACACAACTCACCACATGCCAACTTGGACCTCCTTTCCATGGTCTTGCACGCACAATCCACGGACATATTTCATCTTCACATGCACATGCAACCGTGTAGCGCACATTGACGTCCGAGTGGACCACCTTGTGTGGACGATAATGCGTAACCGAGTAGTTGTCGAGCCACATTTTCAATTCCAACAAGGTGTCGAACTTAGAACCTTTAGCAATCCGGTTCTTGTCGTCTCCCAAATCACGGTGAGAGCTTGGCCTAACCCTAAGAGGTACACATTGGCCACCATCTACCACGGCTTCATCCGCGAGACTAACATCCTTGAACAATGTAGTCCGATGATCCGACCAAATACCTCCTCGAAAGCTTCGGCCTCCTTCACCGTGAACCCCTCCGCATCAACTTGTTCATCGGGACCATCGTCATCCGAGTCCGATGCATATGCACGGGAAAAAGGGATGGAATGGTCCATTGTCTCTTGCAAATGATATTTGTTGAGATCACCCACATTGTTGTCATGGAGATCAACTTCATTGTCATCGTCCGCATACTCATCCTTGTCCTCTTGCAAAGCTTCATCTTGGTTGTTTGTAAACGGGCTCAATATTGGCCTCACTTCTTGGGTCAAAAGAGGTTCAACAATTTCATCTCGCTTCAAGGGTGGGGGGATACTAGCAACCAAAGGGGAGGGGTTCCGGTTCAAGTTCAAATGCAAACTTGAATCAACCTTCTTCGTTGCAAATAACTCAAGAGCCTTGTCTAGTGATTCGGCCACCGTCTCCTTGTATGCAACCCAACGTTGCTCCGAGTTGACACGCATTGTCTTCCAACGGATGTGCATTCCAAAACCAACATTATGCCTTCCCTCCAACTCAATGATATCACTAGGGTCCATCCAATTCAAATCTTTCCTAACTTGTTGCAAGAGCTCCGCATAGCTAGGACTACTATCAAACACCATGTCAAGCTCATCCGGGTCCGGTTCTATATTGCCTTTCAAAAAGGCGTCTTTGTCCCCATGATGAACAAACACACATTTTCTTTCCATCCCTATAAGCATTCCAAGAAACACAAGGTAACATTGCTTCCATGAGTACTAACCCAAGGATTAACACGGAATAGAAACCCTAATATATATCAAACAACAACCCTAACCCTAATCATAACCCTAACCCTAACCCTAACCATAACCATAACCCTAGCCCTAAACCTAACCCTAGCACCAACATAAGAACACCCATAAGAATAACCCTAGCATACTAACAAAGCCTAATCATAGAAATTGGCAGACAAACATCTCACATCTCCATGCAAATCTCTAGATCCAAACAAAACTAGGGTTTTCCCAAACTAGCAACAAATGAGCAATGGGAGAACTTTACTTGGATCAAAACAAGGGGATCGGAGAAGATTACCTTGAGGGAGAGTTTGACTTCAAAATCCATGGACAAATTCTTCGAATATGCAAGATTTGGGAGAGAATTTGAGAGGGGAAGAGAGTGGGAGAGGGGGCAAAGCTCGGGTTAAAGTGTGTGGTGTGGGGGGAGTGGGGGAGGGGGGCAGCCAAGTGGCTGGATAAGTCATAGTGCAGCGCCTCCGCGCTGGGCGTTGCACTTTAAATGTGTGGCGCCTAGCTCGGAGGCGCTGCACATTACATGTGTGGCGCCTAGCTCGAAGGCGCTGCACGGCTGGGTGCGGGCCCAGGGGCTGCCACGGTGGACTGGGGTGCAACGCCCCTGAGCTAGGCGCTGCACAGTAGTGTGTGGCGCCGTCGTGGCGGGCGCTACACAAAAGGGTCAGGGGTGTGAAATTGTTTCACGGACAGTTCATTCCGTGAATTGATTTCGTGCACAGGTCAAAATTGTCAAATTTGCCTCCGTCATGAGAGACAAGGTGGAGGAGGCGGTGGGCATTATGTTGGTGGTGGTTCACAAGGGTGTGCACTGTGCAGGACGCAAGGTTGGGCTTGGCGCGACACGCCGGCTCCAACCTGTGTGTGTGCCCGTGCTCTGGCAGCACAGCGTGGCAGCTCTGGGCAGAACAGGAGGAGAGGGTGCACACGGGGCAGAGGGGTCACGGGGCGTTGGAGCGCGAGAGGTGGCATGCTGCGGTTTGTGCAGAGGTGGAACGGCACCGGCAGGGCGTAGGGCGACGTTTAGAGCGTGCGTCGCAGGGCACGCTCTGGCTGTCTTGGCCATGCCGGAAGCGATGCAGATGAAAAGGAGATGCAAACAAGCCCATACAAAGTTTTAATTCCTTCGAAGAATCAAATCTTGAACAAGAAAAATCAATTATAGCTGAGTAACTATTATATCCTAGAAAAAGTTATAATTAAGTACTAATTACTTATTTTTATTTAACATTCCAAAACTGGAGTTTATTGGCAAGTTACGGACGGCTCTCCTTAAGAGCTTATTTACTACTACATCATCACATGCCGCTTCACATCATGATGCGATTTCCCCAGCAGCCGCAGGGGTACTCGCACATGCAGTGAATTGAAGGGTCCCATTCAGCGATCTCGCCACAATACCCGCCTACGAAGCCCTCATGCTTGCAGTGACTATCGCAATGGATGCCCAAACAAATAGGGGGATAGTAGGTCTTGCTGAGCGTTGTGCAAGTCCCACCTTCACCTTCAGACCCTGCAACAAATTATGGACAGGATTTTGGGTAACCACTTCGTCAGAAGATAACACACCGAGAAGGAACTACTACAGTACATTCTTCAGATGATTATTGTTTCAGGCAAGGCTTATTACCTGCAGGAAGCAACAGGAATGCCATGAGCAACAACAAGCACAAGCCCGGCCTCTTGACCTTATGGGCGTCCATGTCTCCAGAATAAACGACCAAGAAAAGAAGGAACAGATTAAATAAAATATGTTAACTTACTAGTGTCATTGATCCCTTCATATAGACATGGATGACAGAACCTTACAATAAACCCAACAGAAAAAGTTGTATTCATCTCGAGTACGTACGTAGTTGTTTGTATCTGCATGATGCAGTGATGTATGTGTTGTACAATGAAGAAAGACACTCCAGTGGAAAAAGACGCCCTAAAAACACCCTAGGTTGTTGATACATATGTGTGTTTTTGGTGCGAGTCAGTACTTGCCAAAATTGTGCCTCGTTTTTTTGTTTTTGCTTAGACGGAACCCTTCAAAAAGCCAAACAGAAAATGTCATACTTATCTGAAACAAATGCAGCTGTATATATCTGTATGATGCAACTATGTGTGTACACTGAAAACACACACGATAGAAGACACCCTAGCTACGTTGTTGATACATGCGTGTGTTGTTGGTCTGAGGTATATCTTTTTCTTTGAAATGGAGGCAAAAGATTTGCCTCATCCATTAATTTATGAAGAAGGAGTTCAAATTCACAATACATCTCAGCGGCTGAACAACATAGCCCATAAAAGAAAATTACATAAGGTTATTACTCTCGCAGTATGATCCTACTCAAGTGCTTCGCTCTTGCGATGACCCATGGCTTAGCCTCTTCTTGGATTAGTTTTAGGATGTAGAAAGGCGGCATCGATTTTTTGCTGAAAACTCTGGCATTTCTCTCATTTCATATGGTCCAACATACGAGCATTGTAAGTGAGGCCATCACCTTTCTATTCGCGGTATTCGGTCTGGACATGGCCGTCTACCATCCCTAGACGTTTCGTGCTGCCCCCCACGTGTGCATCTCAAGTGTTCCCAATCCAGGGCAATCCTTGACCATTCTCCAGATGCGCAACATGAACATGCATTTATAGAATAGATGTGTCGCAGTCTCATTGGCCCTCTTGCAAAGAGTGCAAAGGCCACAATTCTCCCATCCTCTCTTTTGCAGCCTATCCGCCGTCCATATCCTGCCTTGGAGCACAAGCCATGAGAAGAAGTTGACCTTCGGAGGGCCCCATACTTTTCAAACGGTTTTTTCCATGATGGTGGACGTGGACCCATGGAATTGGATCATGTAGGCTGAAGTCGCCGAGTACTCTCCATTTGCCTCAAACTTCCAAAAGATGTCGTCGTCGACGTTCGCGCATAGCTGGAAGTGCTCCAATCGAACCCAAAGGTCCACAAACCGAATGACATGGTCCACCGTGAGATGGGCGGAGGGATCAACCTTTTGTACCCAAGCATTATCTCGCAAAGCATCACGCACGAGCCAACATTTGCACTTGGAGGCTGCAAAAATGAGAGGGGCGATGTCAGTCGGCTTTTCTCCAAGCAACCATGGCGCGTCCAGAAGGGCGTCTTTCCTCCGTTTCCAACGGTGATAACAGTGGAGCCGTAGAAAAGGGCCATATCTGTGTCGTTGCAAGGGTTCCCCATTCCAACCCAAAGTTTTGATGGCTCCTTCCACTCCAACCAAGGACATCTGAGACGAAGAGCTCTTGCGAATTTCCCCAAGTGGAGAATCCCAAGCCCTCCAAGATGAGTGGGGGCGGCAAACAGTATCTCAGTTGACCTTGCATTTTGCTTCATTGATCAAAGGAAGGCACACTCAATTTTGCTAACACTTTGCAACACTCCAGGGGGCACCGCAAGGGAGGTGATGTGGTACACAATCTGCGAAGTGAGTACAGACTTCACCAAGGCCGCCCTACCCACCGTGGTGATGCATGTTCCTCCCCTGCCACAATCTGAGGTATATCATGATGTTTGTGCTGCTCAAAATGGTGCCTTTGTTGCTTAGCGGTTGAATTTTTTTATCTTGATAATGCAATTGCTCCAAAGGGAGGAGGCACCAGTGATGACACAAAGGTAGAGCCACAACTCTGTCTTTGGTCGGGAACATTTTTTTTTTCCGTTATTCGGTTAATGGAAGGGGTAATGCCCGGCCGGTTCCAAAAAGAAAAGAAAAAAGAATGCACCAGGAGTTGAGCACCAAGACTACTGTGCGAACAACCCCGCACGCATGAAGTCATGTGTACAGGTCAAAGTGGTTCCAACACCCAGCGACCATACACAGAAATGAAAGTACGACTTTATATTTGCCACGACAAAATAACAGTTGAGTATGTTGTGTGTGCGACATAAAATCGGTTCGCCTGATCAGCTGAAACTAAAGGTGAATCTCGATCTAGAATATCTAGACTCCGTAGCCAGTGGACTTCCCGTTCGGGGAGGTTGAGCGACCGCATCGGGGTCCCTAACCACCTGAAACCCAAACGGGACACCACTGCTGCCTGTCTGTATATAGCCCGAGACCCAACATCAGCAAAGCCACCGGCCGGGGTTGTCGTTGTCGTGGTGGAGGCCGGCCGGGATCGATTCTATCGACCGCCGCACGAGGGCACGGAGGGGTCGCCGGAGAAGGTTGGTCGGTCGGTTCCTATGTCGAAGAGGACGGTGCTGCGGGTGGACACCTCCTGCGCCAAGTGCAAGCGCAAGGTCATGCTCGCCGTATCCAGCCTCCAAGGTACGTCGGCGATCGCATAACCAAACTGGCAACGAGGGGTCACCATGCATTTCTTGCTTGGCTAACTCTTCTGACGTGCTGTGCCCAGGTGTGGACAAGATCGAGATCGACTCGGAGAAGGGCACGATGACGGTGACCGGCGGCGTGGACCCGGTGGACGTGGTGGAGGCCACCAGGAGGAAGGCCGGGAAGCGCGCCGACGTCCTCACCATCGGCCCGCCGCCGTCGGCGCCCACCGCGTCCGGTGCCAAGCCGGAGGAGAAGAAGAAGCCCGAGCAGCAGAAGCCGCAGCAGACATATGTGGCGGCGGAGAGGAGGGCGCCTGAGCCGCCGGTGACGCTGTACGTGCACCACGTCCCGGCGCCGCCGCCGTCGTGGCTCGCGTACGAGCAGTGCGCCGTCGTGCCCTACCACTGCCAGCAGCAGCAGGACCCCTGCTCCATCATGTAGCTACGACTAGTTAGTTAATCATCTCATCGTGTCATTCTTGTTTGAACCGTATAGTAGTACTAATCGATAGGTAATTCAACCCCGGATCGTTACCTCTGCGCACTAGCATTCCACCGTGATCTTCCTTCGAGAGAATTAGCTGAACTTTCTGAATAAATACATTATGTTATTTTTTTGATAAAACGAATATATTAATATTGCGGAGATACCAATTACACCCAGTCTTTCCAACAATGTAATACCCAAATGGCACTACAGATGCACATAATACTATGAAAAGCTTCAAATCAACGGACGGATCCTTGATTTTGCGTCAACCGCTTCCTCCATCTGCCACGCGTCCCCCTGGACCCACCTACCTCCATTTCTTCTACTTATCTCTTCCTGCGACGGCCACAACCACAAAGTATTCTACCCAGCGGGCGGCACCCTTTACCCACACCCCTGCTCACTGCCCTATCCCACGTCATGCCGGGATGCTCCCCGGCCACCGTGCATCATCCATCGCAACCCCGTTACAACCTAGATCTGTCAGCCCGACCACAGGTGTGGCCCAGCCCCATCCACAGCCGCGATCACTGACAACGTGCGACCAGTCACCGCAACCTGCATTTCTCCATGTGTTCATCGGCTTCTCCCTCGATGACTCCTTCCCATGGATTCACACATGGGGCTGCAACCGCATCCTGCCGGCAGATTGCGACATCTGACCACAACATGGTTCATGTTGCAATAGGTAACCGCAACATAGTACATGTTGTATTGGATATTTTCATAGGCCCTTCTCACAGAATGGATGACCAAAGCGCATGTCATACAAGATGGAGGTCAGCACAACATGGTCCATGCTGCAATGGGTGATCAAAGGCCCATGTGACGCGAGCGCAAAAACATCCGTGTTGCAAAGCTTCCGAGCACAACAGTGGTTGGGTTTGTTGATGTGACGAAGGTTGATGTACCTTGCATCACCAATCTTGGGCAGGAATTATCAATAAGGTTACTTGTGTGGTCTACTTGGGACCCCAACGCCCTTGTGGGTGGAGGAAGATGGTGTGTCTCACACATAGCGACGTAATAGGAATAAAAAACAAGGTGGGCAATATTCGACAACCGAGTGCACAGAGCATAAGTTGATGGAGGCTATTTGTGAGTCGCGAGAGGGTTAACAAAGAGGAAGGGGATAAGCACAAGATGAAGGCCGACCTGAACTTGTACAGAAAGTTGTTTCATTGCAAGCAATCGCGGCCATTCGTGCTTTGGTGGAAATCTACGATAAGTCGAAGGTGGACACTGCAAAAATATTAGTCCATGTTAATTGGATGCAGAGGCGGTCATTATTTGAGTCTCGGTGTGGATAAGATCTCTTGTGAGTACGGCGCTCCTTGGCTACTGCTAGCCAATTGGATCCAGTCGGTCTACTGCTGGCCGATTAGACCCCAGTCGGCCCACTGTCAGCCGATTGGATCCAGTCGGCCCACTGCTGGCCGATTGGCCTCAGCCGGCTCACTGCTGGCTGATTGGTGCCTAGTCTGCTTTCTCTAGGCTGACAGGTGCATGCACCCATTTATAGAAATATTTGGAATCTGTTGAATAGGTATTTGAAAAATGTTAAAGAAGTATTTTAAAAAATGTTGATCATGTATATAAAATTGTTAATCAAGCATTTGCAAAAAATGTTGAACAAATATTTTTAAAAATAATGATCATGTATATAGAAATATTGAACAAGTATTTGTAAAAATGTTGATCGTGTATATAAAAATGTTGAACAAGTATTTAAAAAATGTTAAACAAGTATTTTCAAAATATTGAACATGTGTACAATATAGATGACCAATATTTTTATATTGATCAATATCTTTATATACATGATCATCATTTTTACAAATACTTCTTCAACATTTTTATATACATGATCAATATTTTTTCAAATACTTGTTTAATATTTTTTGCAAATGCTTGATTAACATTTTTATATATATGATCAACAATTTTTGAAAATACTTCTTCAACATTTTTCAAATACCTATTCAACAATTTCAAATATTTTTTCAACATTTTTCAAATACTTGTTCAATTTTTTTTCAAATGCTTGATTAACATTTTTATATGCATAATCAAATTTTTTTAAATACTTCCTCAACATTTTTAAAATACGTATTCAACAGAAAAATGGGTGCATGCACCTGTCGGCCTAGAGGACGTAGACTGGGCGCCAATTGACCAACAGTGGGCCGACTAGGGCCAATCAGCCAGCAGTGGGCCGACTGGATCCAATCGACCGGCAGTGGGCCGACTGGGGTCCAATCGGCCAGCAATAGGCCGACTGGGTATTATTTTTGAAAAAAATATAATTATGCCATAATATTTCTGAAATTTAATAAAAAATTGTATTATTTAAAAAAATAGCTGGGTTGCAAGCACTCTAACTGAGATGTTCCTTAATTTGTGAGTGTGTGTACATTTAAACGCTATCCTCAAGCTCTAATGTTTTTGTGTGTATTTCATGTTTGAATTTTTTTCTCAGTTTTAGTGATATGTGTTTTTCGAATCTAGTTTTCCTTACTATCTGAACCAACTCTTTCCTCAATACAATTGTGGGGCAAGGTTTTCGGGAAAATAATGGCACAGCTCCACCAGCACTCATAGAGAGGAGTTGATAATCATGTGACATATGTGGTAAGCAATTCAAATTATTCAAAAAAAATAGAGAGGAGTTGATAGGCCACGGTTTCGGTCCTCCAACATAAAAACGGGACAAATCACCCTTTGATTAGCTAAAAAAGTATTCCCTCTGTTTCATAATATAAAAGCGTTTTTGACACTGAAGTATTTAATTTAAAGAAATAAACAGGACAAAGCGTAGTATAGACGAAGCAGTATTCATCGGCGACGAAGCTACAGTTATTATCTCCAGAAGTATACAGTTTTTTTATTTTTATTTTGCGGGGATGAAGCTACACAGTTGACTCTTCTTCCTCTTCCGGCGATGTCGAGCTCGTGGCCGGCGAGTCAGGGGCGGAGCGAGAAAATTTAGCCATTGGGTTCATTCGTTGACTAGTTACGAAAATTTTGTATGAACCAGTCTAATTTTACGCCATATAACAACAAGATTATAGCACGCAAACAAAGCATAATGAATAGAAATATAATATCACTTATTACAAATAGGTATTTCATTAAAATTGAAGAGTGCAAGACATATCGATTGGATGAAATTATAAAATCACTTAGTAATACCAAAGTACCATCTTAGGTTCAGGTGCAACTTCTGATCTTCCTAAAAACAGTGAGGAAATAACAAGTCAATTATTCGAAAAAGGAAATCCATCTTCTGATCAGTTGAATCATAAGGCAATTCATCTATATTAGTTTCTCTCTGAATGGAAAACTTCAGGAGACTAATTTGCAGCGACAAATGGCACCTTTTACGTCTAACGGATGACTTCGAGGAGCCCGCATCAAATCATCGTTCCATACCCTAGATCAATCAAAGTCCATAGGAAAAACAATTAGAAAACTAGGGCAAAAGGATTATCGTACATAACAGATAGAACATGTACAAGAAGGGGAAGATGTGGCGATGTGATTACTACGTCGTATTTGAACTGAGGTTGTGTGCTTGCCGTTGTCGATCTGCAATTGCATGCTTTTTGCCTCCGGCGTTTGAGGAGGTGGGGACCAAGCGACCGGAGGCGGGACGAGACCAGCAGAGGGAGGCGAGTTGGGGAAGCGAAGGGGACGGTGGCTGCAGTCATCGTACAGGCTATAGATCGCCAATAAACAAAATTGTTGATCAAGTAACGAACAGGCCTGGACGTAAGCATGAAAGACAATTTGTAAGTGGGCTTTTAGGCCTTTTATTACTGGTCCATTGATGTGGGCTTGGTAGCTTGATGGGGTCAGGCTTAATTTTTTGTTGGGTTCATGCTAAATAAGTTGTACGTACATTCAAGTAGCTGGCAAATTTTGTTGGGTTCAACTGAACCCAACAACAATACGCTGGTTCCGCCCCTGCGGCGAGTCAGCGGTTGAGGAAGCCGCTGATGGCCCTGTCCTGTGCGACGGCCTCGTCGCAGCCCGGCTCCAGCAGGTGGAACCTGTGGCCCTTGCCCGGCGCCTGCCACATCTCCGCCTGCCCACGCCACCTGCTGGCCCCGAGCCGGTCGTAGTAGGCGCGGCCGCGGTCGCGGAGCACGTCGGCCCCGGTGACGCACACGAGTACGCGCCCGCACGCCAGAGCCTCCAGGCCCGGAGCGCCGTCCGCAAGCGGGTTGATGAGCGGGTCATCCTCCCCCGCGGCGGCCGGGCACGCGACGCGCCACAGCCTCCCGAGCCGCTCCCTCGCCGCCGGTTCCAGGCCGTCTGAGCCCACCTCGTCGCTACCCAGGAAGTACGGGTGTACCAGGACGAGGCCCCGGACGCTGGCGCCCGCCCGCATGGCCATGTGGTGCGCGATGTTGGCCCCGGCGCTGTCGCCGCCGAGGTAGAGGCGGGAGAGGTCGGCGTGGCAGGCGAGCCACGGATCTGGCTCGGTGCCGGCGCTGGCGGCGACGTGGGAAAGGACCCAGGCGAGCGCGTCCCACGAGTCCGCGTGCGCGGCGGGGACGGGGTGCTCGGGCGCGAGGCGGTACTCGACGGAGACGACGAGGGCGTTGGCGCGCGCGGCGAAGGCGTTGAGGTAGGCGTGGTAGGTGGAGTCGAAGGCGGAGAAGAGGCAGAACCCGCCGCCGTGGTAGTAGACGAGGACGGGCAGCCTGGCGCCGGCGGCGTCTAGGCGTGGGAGGTAGAGGCGCGCGGAGACGTTGGGGGAGATGGTGGTGTCGCGGGAGGCGACCCCGGTGGCGGCATCGGTGGAGGCGACGACGAACTCGGAGCCGACCAGGTAGCGCTCCACGCGGCCCTTGTAGACGCGGAGGCGTGGCATGGACTCGTACAGGATCTCGTCGTCGGCGGCCGTGGCCGCCGGGGGCACGGTGGGCGCGGCGGACATGGCTGGTGCAGTCCGAGTTTCGGTTGATCAAAGTGATGGATGGCTCCGGTAGTATATATATTGTATAAGTAGCAACTACCACTGTGATCTCATCAACTCGCCGAGAAGTCACTGGTTTCATAGTTTAAGTTTGTCAGCTGATGGAAATGTCAGGCAATTTCTACTGCCAAACTTCAACTACTTGAAGCCAAAGCTAGCTTTGGTCCAGATAATTAACATTGTTTAGCTGTCCAACAAAGAGGATAATGTCTACATTCAAACTTCAGTTTCTACTGTCAAATTTTTCTTCAACCCAAAGCTATCCAGATATCATTATACCCCCTCCGTCTGGAAAAACTTGTCATCAAAATGGACAAAAAGGGGTGTATTTAGAACTAAAATACATCTAGATACATCCCCTTTTATTCATTTTGATGACAAGTATTTCCAGACGGAGGGAGTATATTTTTTGAGTGAAGATATCATAATATTGGTTAGCTGTTTCTTGTAGATAAGGTGTTCTTGTTTGAGTGGTGTTCTCCGTTGAGCTCAGAGCATGTGAAGGAGCCCTATTAATTTCGTCTGCTTGGACTCCGGAGCCTCAAAAGTCTTGCGGGGTAAAAAGGAATTTCATTACTCAAGGATGTCGTTCAGCCATACAGAGATTTACAATGTCGTGCAAGTCAGATCCCAACCACACGGCAGTGCGAGGGGTACGCCGACCATAAGCGGCAAGAGCATGACTAACAGTGTTTTCAGAGTGACTAATATAGCTAATAAAAATATTTCGAGGGTCATCTGCAATTAACACAAGAATCTCTTGCACCAGTACACGATGGTTTGAGCGATTCACGGACGGCGAGTTAAGCATCGACACGGCCTCCAGACTATTCATCTCAATGACAATCGGCAACTCAGTATGGTGGAGGGCGAGAGCCAGCCCTTCACTGCACGCAGCTAGTTCCGCCTCTAAACCTCAAATTGCCATACCGCTAAAACGTTTCCACTGTTTTTCTTAATTTTGTGAATAGTCGTTTTCAAAGCTGCTAAAGTTTGCTTCGAGAAGTTGTTTCAACCGCAAAATTTAATTTAATTTATCACTAGCGTGAAACCTGTTTCTAGAATTAGACACTTGGCATTCGGTGCAACTGAAGTTAGGTTTGATCGAACGAAAAGAATCAAGTCCAGTATGATCAATCATTTTGTTTCCAAGGAGAGCTGGTTTCTAGTGATTAGAAATTCGCCTCCCCTATAACTGAAAATATGTCTTCATTTAGAAATTTGCATTTTGAGTTCCTTGCGAATGAGCTTCGGAGAACTGTCTTGTTGATAAAGGATCTCACATTCAATCGCTTTGATACGAACGGAAACTTATGTCCAATGTATCGATTTTCTTTGGTAAAATTTTGTTTTGATCGACTAGATATTGCTTTCGTTACAACTAGAATTTTCTTTGGGGCACTAGAAAAGAGTTCCCATTAGAATAAGCACATTGACGATTGAAATTCAACAAGCTGGTGATGTTATCACATTTATATTGATCAAAATGACGATATGTCACAATATACACGGGCCAAAAATTGAAATTCAGACTTAAAGAAGAAAGAGAGGAAAAAAAAAACAGTTGAGCCGCTGCCGAGGCTTGCGGTGCACCAACTGCTGCCAACAAGCTGGTGATGTTATCACATTTATATTGATCAAAATGACGATATGTCACAATATACACGGGCCAAAAATTGAAATTCAGATTTAAAGAAGAAAGAGAGGGGAAAAAAACAGTTGAGCCGCTTTTTTTTCCCTCTCTACAGAACCCGGCAGAACCTATTTGACGCCCGTTAGCGTCAAAAGGTTGACCTTTCGCTGAGGCGAGCCACCGGGTGGGCCGGCCCATGTACAGGGTTCGTGTTTTATCCGTTCGTTACAGCTTCCTTCGTTGTTTCCTGCGTTTTTATCATTTTTTCTATGTTTTTTTGCCTCCGGTTCTTTGCAATGTTTTGTCCGGTCTTCACTGGTTTTGTTCTGTTTTTTTTGTTTTGGTTCCTTTTTCCTTTCGATTTTTTCTTTTCCGTTCATTTTCTGTTTTTTATTTCTGCTTCTCTTCCTGTGTGTTATATTCAAAGGTCACCTCCTATTACAAAAATATTCATCATATATGAAAAACATGTTTAACCATACATTATGAAAAATTTCACTATGCATTACAAAAATTTTCATCGTGTATTACAACAATGTTCATCGTACATTTAACAAAATGTTCCCCATATATTAAGAAAATGTTCATTGTGTGCTTAAAAACTGTTCAGCATATATCACAAAAATGTTCAATGCGCATCTACAAAAAATCTGTGTATATCACAAAAAGTGCAGTGTGTATTTAAAAATTGTTCATCGTATATTTAAAAAGATGTTCAACAGTTGAATTTATTTCATTTTTTTAATCTACCGATACGATTAGTTCTTCAATATTCTCGCACCAGTCTAATCGGTAATAATCAGTAGCTCAACTGGTAAGTAAGGCTGATTCTCTATCGTTGGTTGTGAGTTTGATTCTTTGACTAAGCATCCTTTTTTTGCTAATTCAATTGAAGCGACAGAATGGGCTGGCCCAATTCGATTCACTTCCTGCGCGAAAGCACTCGCGGCTGAGAGGGGTTAGGTTTAGATTCGCTTCTCCGATTGAGGTGGGCTGTGCAAATGAGCCCACAAGCGTCAGATATGATTTATTTTTTTGTAATCAGAGACAAATTACCTTCATTTATCAAATTCTACTAGAACTCTCAATTTATCAAATAAATGGTAAGTTAAAAATCAGTTTCTTTGCAGGAGGGGGAGGCAATCAACAACCCTAAACGCTGGCAAGAAGTCACGCCCTAGTCAACCGAGTCCCCTCGTCTCCAATAGCCGCCCTCATCTCACATAAGCATTTCGATAATCGAGACGACTCATGAGAGTAATTGCTGGAAATATTATTAAATTTTTAATTCTAATAAAAACATGATGACAATGTTTTTTTTGGGGGGGGGGGATCTCATGTTGTAAGTTAATCATGCGAGTGCGTACGAACATGCATATCAATTAACATAACAAGTACTGCAAGCATATGGATCATCAAAATGGAATGAACAAATCATATCCTTCGGAGAAGTCAGTGGTACGGTGACAACAAAAGAAGCATCTAGAGCCTTCTTTGCGGCATCACTCTTGTCACCCATGACGCGGCCGGGGAAGTTGAAGTCGTGGATGTAGACGGATGGAAGCGCGCAATCGCGTGGGCCAGTGACGGTGCCGAGGCTTTCGGACACCGCGGAGGTGGTACGTCACCGTGTCAGTGAGGAGGACGAGCACGTCCGTCGCTAACATGGTTGCGTTGGAGGGCAGGTTCGACAATACCTGGCAAGTTCTTCACGGATCTCACTGGAGCTATGATCCTGTGATGGTTCCTTCTCTTTGGGTGTCCACCACCCGCGCCGATACACGTCGTTCTCTACAGTTCTAGCTGTATTAGCGATGCTATATGTATGATACTATTCAAGATGTATTAGTGATAATATTCAACGATGTATGGACGCAAGAGATGATGTAGTTTTGCTTATTGAATGCATGCTAATTTAGTCTACCCGGGGACGAGCGGGTTAGGGCGTTCCTCGGTGTCGATGGTACCTTAAATAGCAAGTATCGTCAGTGCGAGATACATGTGGCCGTCGGTGTCGAACGCAACATCCACGTCCCACAAGTGACATAGGGGTCCTGCGTCCCGTAGCAACAGTTCTCGGTGTCGATGGCAGTCGAACACCATCGTGAATTTGTCTGGCAGCCTCTGAGATGATGATTGAAAGCTAAGTGTTGAAACTTGAAACACACAACTGACTCAAGTCGGTTTGGTTGTTTGAAATTTCAAAACTTGGCTTTAATCCTCATCGCAGAGGCTGCCAGACAAATTTGCCAAGGTGTTCGACCGTCATTGGCCACCAGAACTATTGTTGCGGGACGCCGGGCGCCGGCGTCACTTGTGGGATGTGGATCTAGTGTTCAACACCGAGTGCCTCATGTATCTTGCGCCGATGATACTTACTATTTAGGGTTCTGTCGACGCCGAGGAACCCCTAACCCGCTCGTCCTGTTGTAAATATTTAGTTAGGTTGGCGGATAAATGAATATTGCTATGAAACTCAACTTTCGATTTAAATGTGCAGTTTTTTCGTCGCTGCGAGGGTCTAGTGTTCGACGAGCTCTGCCCCTGCGTTCGTGGGTTAGCACAAATGACATCTCCCCCTTGATTTGCTCTATTCCGGTCTTTGTGCCGATGAAACTTGCTAGCTATATGTGTCTTCAATCATCAGTATGCGTGACCACTATCCGTCTCCCGTTCGAAAGGGTTACATCTATAAATATGCATGCATTTGCATATTTATAACCGTGATTCTTTCGAATTGTCCAACGTTATCCATGGACATCCCGAGTATGTGTAGATTGGGTTAGTTTTCCCATATGCTCTGCTCCGGATCCGATGCAGAATTTCATCAGTGCCTCCCTGTTGTTCTCCGGGTACACATCCTCTCTGCTTATTGCTGAGACTTGTATCAGGAGAATAGCGGGGAGGTGCTGCCAAAATTTTCCGTCGGATCTAGAGCAGAGCATGGGAAAATGAACCCAATCTATACATACTCGGGTGGGGTTAGGACCTATCTTTACCTATTAGCGTCTAGGTTGGATGGACGTAATAAAAGTGATAGACTCCATTAACTGATGAATATATACATGCTGATATATATATATATATATATATATATATATATATATATATATATATATATATATATATATATATAATGTGTCCAGTAGCTAGGCAAGATGACTGATCGTGCATGGATGTACATCGGTCACACTAGTCAGAAAGACATGACCACTGAGTGGTTAACAAAAACCAAGGGGTTTATGGGAGCCGCATTTGCAAATGGCCAGAGGACAACATGGTGCCCTTGTGCCGGGTGCCAGAATTGGCACAAGAGGACAGAGGATGAAATGGGCAAACACCTGCAGAAGTGGGGTTTTACGCCAGATTATACGGTGTGGACATTTCATGGCGAGTCTGCCCAACGTGCCAGAGCTGAGGTGCTTCGTCGTCGCACCGACGAGCATGGTACCGGGATGCAAGACATGGTGCAAGACTTTGATGATGCTCAGAACTCGGACGATGAGATGGAGGAATCTGCAAATGCCTTCAATGAAATGTTGGAGTCTTCAAAACGTCCTCTCCACGAGCACACTGAGCTTTGTCAGTTGGATGCCATCTCAAAAATAATGGCTCTGAAGGCTCAATTCAACTTGGGCAGAGAATGCTACGACGCGATGATGACAGTATTTGGACGTTTTCTACCCAAAGACCACGTACTACCTGCAAACCCGTACCAGTCAGACAAAATCCTCCGTGCTCTTAAGATGCCCTATGAGAAGATACATGCCTGTGAGAATGGATGTGCCTTATTTAGGCTTCAGTACGTAGACTTGAACTATTGTCCCATTTGCAAGTCATTTAGGTATGTTATGGTAGACAACGGTATGGGTGAGAAGACGCAGAGCAAAATCCCCGTTAATGTTCTTCGGTATATGCCAATCGTACCAAGACTTCAACGTCTTTTCATGGCCGAAGAGACGGCAAGACAGATGACATGGCACAAAACGGGCAAAAGAACCCAACTAGATGCAGATGGGAAGTTGATGATGGTGCACACATCATACGGTGAAGCGTGGAAGCGCTTCGATGCATTACATGATGACAAAGCGGCAGATCCGAGGCATCCTCGAGTCACCATCAGCACGGATGGGTTCAGTGTGTTTGGTCTGATGGCAACCCAATACAGTTGTTGGCCCATATTTGTCATTCCACTCAATCTCCCCCAAGACAGATTATGCAAAGAAAGAACATTTTCCTGATGTTGATAATTCCAGGGCCGAACTATCCGGGGAAGAATATGAATGTGTACATGTAGCCGCTCAAGGACGAATTGCAAGAAGCCTGGGATAAGGGGTTCAAGATATATGACGCCTTTAGCAAAAAGAACTTCATAATGCGTGTGTGGTACATGTACTCGACGCATGACTTGCCGGCGTATGCGCTATTCGTTGGCTGGTGTGTGCATGGAAGGTTCCCGTGCCCCACATGCAACGGAGCTCTTCAGTTTCGTTGGCTTGAGGCCGGTCGCAAGTTTTATTGCTTCGACATGCATAGACCATTCCTGCATCCTCGCCATAAGTTCAGGAAAGACAAGCAAAACTTCATCAAAGGTAGAGTTGTGGAAGACTCTGGACCACCTCCGTTGACAGGCCAAGAAATCGTGGATCAGTTAAACGCTCTCGAGCCAGATCCAGAGCGTCCAGGGTATTTCAAGGGGTATAATTCGCAACACGCCTGGACTCACAAGACATGCTTGTGGGATCTGCCTTACTTCAAAGACCTCCTTTGCCCACACAACATCGACATGATGCACACTGAGAAGAATATCGCCGAGGCACTTTTTGGTACATTGTTTGGCATAGATGGGAAGTCAAAGGATAATCCTAAGGCAAGAGTCGATCAGGAGAAGCTATGTCATAGACCGTTACAAAACATGCAACCACCGAAAGGAAAGAAGAACTGGACAAAGACAAAGGCATGGTTCAATCTTGTAAGGCCAGCTATGAGGGAAATTATCTTGTGGGTGCAACAACAGTTGATGCTCCCCGATGGGTATGCATCGAATCTAAAGAGGGGAGCGAGTCTTGATAAATTGAAGATATTTGGTCTCAAGAGTCATGATTGGCACATATGGATTGAGCGGGTAATGCCGGTGATGTTGCGTGGATTCATCCCTGATGTCTTCCGTGTTCTTTGTGCTAAAGAACTATCGCCTGACCTGGTTGAAGAAATGGAAGAGTTGGCGCCGGAGTTGATCTGCAAGTTAGAGATGATATTTCCGTCGGGGTTCTTTAATCCAATGCAACACTTGATTTTGCATCTCCCAACCGAGGCAAGATTGGGGGGGGGGGGCTCCGCAGAATCGTTGGTGCTACGCAACTGAGAGGATGCAGAGGACGCTTCGAGCAAAATGTAAAAATAAACGTAGAATTGAAGCATCGATGGCCGAGGCATTCATTACTGAGGAGGCGGCAAACTTCGTGACATCACACTACGAAGCCAAAAATCGTCATTTGCATAATCTGAAGCCTCGATACAATGCTGACGAACCTAAAAAGGGTCGATTCAACCTCAGCCTATTTAAAGGGGATCTCGTACCAGCCGGTGCTTCTAATTCCTTACCGTTGGATTTCAAAGAATGGCAGACCATTTTGTTGTATATCTTGAACAACCTAACAGAAGTGCGGCCGTACATCGAGTAAGTTCTCGGTACATTGTTTGGCAACTTCTAATTCCTTTGAACTGCTCTTATTCCCAGATAAATTTGATGCAGTCGATACGTCGCCAAATTCTTGCATGGAGCGGTGATCCAAAAGAATTCCGTCCAAGAGTATGAGCTTCTGGCAAAGCATGGAGGCGGCTATCCCGGTTTCATCTCTTGGTTCAAACAAACGGTAATTTCCATTAGACCATTTCATTTCTTCGTCTAATTTGTGGCTAATGCAACAATCCCTTTCGTATTAAACTTGTAGGCTAATTCAGAGCTTATGGACGCCGAATTGAGACAAGTCGCTAATGGTTTTGACTATAAGGTCCGTTCATTTGACAAATACGACATCAACGGGTATCGCTTTCGTACCTATGGCAAAGAGCTATCTATGGCCGACCGAAAGTCTATGAGTTGTTGTGTCTCTGCTATCGGCGAAGGAGATATCGAGTATTATGGAAGAGTTGAAGCAATTTATGAACTTTAATTCTATGGTGCAAACCCACCAAACGTCGTAGTCTTCAAATGTTATTGGTTCCAGTGGAAGGAGACTAGAAGGACTCATGAACATATAGGGATAGTGGAAATCAATCAAAGCACCCATTTGGATGTTCCCGATGTCTACATTATGGCTCAACAGGCAACCCAAGTTTTCTATCTACCGTGGGCCTGTCAAAGTGATCCTAATCTCAAAGGTTGGGATGTCGTTTATGAAGTACCGCCACGTGTTAGACCACCTCCCCCCAATGAAGATGATTATGAACCTCACATTTACCCAAACACATATGAAGGAGATTTCTTCCAAGAAACACGTCTTTCCAAAAAACATTTCAAGAACCGCTCTACTTCACCCCAGAACATTGAAGTAGACAGCGACAGTGAACCCGACTTCACCCCCCAGCCGGAACAAGAAGAGCCTGAACTAGAAGAGGTTATTGATGCGTATGACCTGTCAATGCTTGACAGATTACGTAGAGGTGGCTTCCACATGATGATGATGCATTTATTATTGATGATGATGAGCACGTCATTCCTGATAGTGATGATGATGATGCTTATTCAATTTTTTATGTTGTACTTGATTTATATAGTTACTTGTATGATTTATATAGTTACTTGTATATTTTTCTTACTTTGTATGATTGTTTCAAAATGACCTACACTTAGCATTTCTACCTAGCTTAGCAATAAAATGGCATTTTTACCTACCTTAGTTAGAAGAAGAAGATAAAATAGAGGAGAGGAGAAAAAGAAAGAGAAGAAAAAAATCTTCTTCTTCCTTTTCTTCCTCTTCTTCTTATTTTTCTAGATAGTCTTCTTCTTCTACTACTTCTTCTAACTTGCTCCTTTCCCAATTTGCAGATTTGCTTTAGATGAGGAAGCTTGCGTTGATGGAGTCTACTCTTCTCTTTATGCTTCCTTCTTGTTTTGATTTTGTACGATGAACAATGTCAAACTTGCAACCTATATATGTATGTATGGATGAAACCATTGTATGCTTGTTGTTGGATATGTTGGCTATGTATATGTGTTGGATGAAACCATTTGCTATGTATATGTGTTGGATGATCATATCCATATGGCAGGGATATGATTTGGTATGTATATGTGTTGGTATGCTTGTCGAAAGTATTTTCATATGTGTAATATATATATATATATATATATATATATATATATATATATATATATATATGTGAAATTCTGTCAAATTGAATGATTTCAAGAAAAAACAGGGGCTATATAGACTCTTTGCCGTCTGCTGGCGGACAACAACGTGCTTTGCCGTCGGCTAGCGGACGAAAAACATGCCACGTGTCAGCTACCTGTGCAACCTGGGGCAGTAGGCTGTCTATTTTGTTGCTTTGCCATCCGCCAGCGGACGGCAAAGAACGTTTAATATTTGTCGTCAGCCAGCTGACGGCAAAACTACCAAATAGGCCAGGCCCCCAGGTGCTGCCATGTGGCACGCTTGGCCGTCAGCTGGCTGAAGCTGACGGCAATGATTCAATTCTATTTGTCATCGGCTGGCTGACGGCAAAGATACAAAGGTCTTTGCCATCCGCCAGCCGACGGCAATGCACGCCGTTAACCACTTAACGGACCTAAGCTGGCACATGCGCCGTCCAGGCTCTTTGCCGTCGGCTGGCGGACGGCGAAGACCTTTGTATCTTTTCCGTCTGCCAGCAGACGACAAAGAAGCCTTTGTCGTAGCCCATTCAGCCGGACGTGTTGCCGTCCTCTATGTGTGCCTTTGTCGTCCGCCATGGCTGAAGGCAAAGTTCCTGATTCCTGTAGTGGTAGCTCACATTTCCCTTTAGATAGTGCATGACTCATTCAAGAGAACGTCAACGAACACCTCCTGCATTGGAAACAAAACGGCTCGGTTTGCTTACCACAAACACTCATGATTCATAGCTCTATTAAATATATAACTCAGTCAATGACTTGAGTGTATCTCAGATGAGCTCTAGCTATTCATTGGTTCTTTCAAATCAATACAATAGGGTCATAAGGTGTCAAAGAAGAATCATAATTTGAATAGCCAAAGTGACTCAAAACCTTCTACACATAATGGGACTGCAAAGGTGTCCCACCATACTCATCTCTCAATACTTTGATGTTAAATATAGCATCAATGATCAGTAACACCAAGATCGTCCATCTAAAAGTTATGAGACAAAAGAATACACTCCTCAATGACTTGTGGTTGGTTCCAAATATCGGCATCTCATCAACATACAAGCACATTATGACTCCTTCGCCCCCACCATGACAATAGTATACACATTTATCAGATTCATTAGCAACAAAGTCATCAGGCGTTAATTTTTTACCAAACTTCTCATGCCATTGCTTAGGTGCTTTTTTCAATCCATGCTCATATTTCAATAATTTGCACACCTTTCCTTCCCGACCATGTAGCACAAAACCATCTAACTGTTACATGATGAGAATATCATGCAAGGCAACCAATGGGAGTAACACTCGAATGGTGGTGTCTCTAGGCATATATGAGTAAATATCTAAGAAATCTTCGCTTTCCTTCTAGGTATATCCCTTGGCCACAAGACTACCCATGTGCTTTCAAAGCTGAAACTCCCCTTTGAATGCCCACTTACATTCTACAGGTTTGCAACCATAAGGACGATCTCCCATGTGCACTTATCCATGATTGAATCCATCTCGCTACATATAGGTTCATTCCAGTAGTCGGTATCTGGGGATACATAACCTTCTGGAATGGAATTGGGAGTGTCATCAATGAGGTATACAATGAAATCATCACTAAAGGACTTTGCAATCCTCTATATCTTGCTCCTATTAGGAGCTTCATTGTTTTCTTCCACATGATTTTCATCATGTGTTTGTTCATAATATTTCATCAAAATGACAGGTTCAGCAGTCTCATCAGATTCATGTTCTTATCTGTTTACCAAATGATCTAAACTTATTGATCAAGAAACAAAATTACATCAGGCTGAACATACTGTCACAATAAGAATAACAATGATATGTGAGAAAACTAATAATTACATCAACTTTCTTGGATGTCGCTATCTCGAGCTTCACGTCTTGCAAGTCAACGCTCCACCATAACTCTAGTGAAGAAAGCACATAAGATTGAATTTGCACAAAATAGACTAACTCAAAGGTTTTGGAAAACCACATGATCCATCCATCAATAGGTGAGAACCTGGTATCACTGAACACAATGTGACAGGAGATACACCCCTTGGAAGGCAAATTTTCAAACCACTACTTCGATTGTGTTCTTTCAGGGAAGAAGACCCAAAAGCAGATAAAAGCTGAAAGTGAAGAAGACCTGACCACACCACACGTGACACCATCGTGGCAACCACAAATGCCAAACATACCAAGCATCGAACAACAAACCACATGATGGAGAATCATTAATCCTCGGGACTTAAACACCGCATCCTCTCTGGTATCGGCTTTGTTAGCCACAATGCCGCACTAGAACTGGAGTTGAACGGTGGAGCCTTTATTCCATGCAACAATGTCTTTGTGGTCGAGATGTCATCGCCAAAGCTCCAAAGACACAAACTTGTGAAACTAAGACTTCAACTTGATCATTGGTTCCCCTCATCTTCTGGTGTCAAAGAAACCAGAGAGATGAGGGGAACCGGTGGAAACACAGTGCTTGAGAGCTACCATCGTAACATTGGTGGATCAATAGTTGTGCACCTAGATATACCACCAAGATTCATAGCTAATCTTGCAAGGTAAGTTCTCCTATTTTCAGAATAGCATCCCTGGTCAGCTTTCTACTTGCTGGAGGCCAGAATTCCACACATCTAAGTTAGTTTTTTTATCTCAATCCCAACGGACAATTGGCCACCAAGTGCATATCAATAGTTTAAGTACCACCACATATAAAGAAAAATATCTTTTTTCAATAAAGGACATTTCACTCAATTGAAGCAAGAAAGTTAAGCCAAACTGAGTGAGTTCCCAAAAACTACCAGTTTACAGATTTGTGCCAAAAATTACCACTTATTTACTAACCCGTGGCAAAAAACTACCATGTCGGATAATCACCCACTGCGCCCACTCTAAGCACCAAATTGACCGGTTGGGCCCACGAATCATATGCCACTGTGGCCAACCGTGGACGGTCGCACGTTAACGGCCGTTAACACCGCGTTTGCGGTCGGGATGCAACTGTCGGTCCGGTCGGTCAAGATCTGAGGCAGCCATTCCCCTCTCGCAGTTCATCTCTCCCTCCTCGCTTACTCTCCCTCTCTCTGACCTAGGTGGTGGCCGCCATGGCGGCGGTGATTCCGGACGGGGGCGGCGGCGATATGGGTGGCGGCAACGGTGATGGTGGTGGTACAAGTTTGGACGGTGTAGGTTCTTTCTCTGAAGTCGATAACTGGTTGGGGAGCACTAGTTACATGATGCAGGCAGGCTTGCATCAGCCGGAGGCACCGCTCGTCCAGTCATCGCTGGCGCCTAGGTGTTCTGTGGGTTGCAGGTATGGAAATATCATCTGCTTAACTGAACATGTTTTCTTTTGCCTGAAAGGCCTTTGGTTAGCTGCTTGAATCTGGCAAATTAGTAAGATGTGTTTGTTTCTGTTTGTTGAACATGTGTAGTAAACTGTATTGCACTTGTAGTTGTGTTAATTTCAATTCAATTCATGAGCACTTATTTATGTAGTTTGGCTGACCATAAGTGGGACATATGGTTTCATTTCAATGGAAGAAACCCTATGAAAAGGGGTATATATGAGAGAGATATTTCTTTTCTTACTCTACAATCACTCATTGCTAGTGAAGGGTATGGGGAGAGTGATTACATGTACTATATGAAGGAGGAGGAAATTGGATCTGAAAGAGTAAAGTATTTAGGTAATGAAGCTAGTGTTTAGGAAATGTTGGAGGTTTATCATCATGTCAAGGTTGCGAACATAAACGTTGTGAAAGATGTTCAACCTGCAAGTAGTACACAGGTTAATGAGAATTACATGAACACTCAAGAGAGCTGCAATGTGAAAAAGGTAGTGGAGCAATATGAGCTTCAGAATTAGATAAATGATAGGAAGGCTTAGCTTGAGAGGAGCAGGATTCAAAGAGAGGCAGATTTGAACCACTTTGAAGGAGACACTGAAGTGTCTGAATTTTGTTCTGATGACTCAGTTCATTCAGATGGGAGTGCTGAAGCTGTTCAAATGGAAATAGAGTGTACCTCTGAAGAGGATAGAGCATTGGAATTAACTCCTGTTGTGAAACATGTGAAGAATCCTGGTCCAACTAGCAAATGTCACAATGAGGTAGAGCATAAACAAATTCAAGATTGGTTTCCTGAAGCAGATGAGTTTTGTTTTGCTGGTGATTTAGGCATCAGTGATGAGGAAGAAGAAGATGAAGTTGAACTACCATACCTCCTGAAGAAGCCAAAGAGTAATAAGAAAAAGATGAAGGATAGGGTATGGTTTGACCCCTCAATTCCCAATTCACATTTACTATTATGCAAGAGCTTGTGTTTTGAGACTGTTTACCAGTTCAGGGAAGCATTAAGGGATTTTCATATAAGGACTTTGAGGTCTTTTCACTACCACAGGAACTCCCCAACAAGAATTATTGTTTGGTGTTCATAGAGAGAGCATGGATGTGAATTTTACATGTGTGCCTCCAGGATAGCTCATGAAAGAACTTTTTGCATTAAGAAGTGTAACATGGAGCACACTTGTCCAAAATCAGCATAGAACACAATGGTTACTACTAAGTGGATTTCCAAAGTAGTTGAGCCTTCTCTTAGAGCAGATCCTAGAGCGCTTGTGGATGCACTTATTAAAAACAGCAAAGTCAAGTTTTCAGTTGATGTATCAAGGAATGTGGCCTATAGGGCAAGGAGGAAGGATATTAAGGTTGTGCAAGGTGACCAGAAGGAGTAGTACTATAGAATGAGGGACTACCTACAAGCAGTTCTTGATATAAACCCTAGTAGCAGGTGTATAGTTACAACATTTGAGGACCCAGAAAACCCTGCACCAACTCCTAGATTTAAGTACATGTTCTACTGCTTGCATGCATCAAAGCAAGGATTTCTTAATGGTAGAAGGCCCTTTATAGGTAAATTTACAACTGTATTTTCTTCGAAATATCTTGTTTAGAAAATTATGGTAGCTAATTTGGGTATGGATACGGGGCTTGATGGTTGCTTCATCAAGCTAACCACTCAACAGCAAATTCTTGCAGCCACATGAAGAGATTGCAGCAACAACATCTACCCCATAGCCTTTGGTGTGGTTGACAAGGAAGATTCTGATAGTTGGACATGGTTCCTAACCCAACTAAGATGCCGCATTAGAAGTGGAAGCAAATTTGGAACCTACACCATTATTTCTGACAGGCAAAAGGTATGCACCCTATCTCTGCTAGTAGTTCAGAAATATTGCTAGTAGTGGCTTAACTTATTTTTGTTCATGACCATGGTTATTAATTTATAAATAGGGTCTTCTTAAGGCTATAAATGAAGTGTTCCCTGATTCCCCTCAGAGATACTGCCTTAGGCACATATATGCAAATTTCTAGTCAGCTGGCTTCAGAGGACAAGAACTAAAGAAGCTACTAGATCAGGCTAGCTACTCATTCACCAAACATGGCCATGAATTAGCAATGGCAGAGCTGAAAGCAGAGTGTGAGGATGCCTGGAAGTGGCCTAAGAAAATTCCTAAGGAGACTTGGTGTAGGTCTGCAATGGATTATAATAGAAAAACTGATCTTGTTGTGAACAACCTGAGTGAAGTTTTCAACAAAATGATCCTTGATGTTAGGGCCAAACCAATTAGGACAATGTTTGAAGGAATTAGGACTAAGCAGATGATCAAAAGGGAAAAGACTAGGGAAAAGACAGAGACCGGCAGGTGGATGATCACACCGAACTATTTAGAGAAACTGGAGGAGAATAAAAAGTATGCCAAATGTTGCCAGGCACATAGGGCTGGTCCTGACATTTGGCAAGTGTCAAGTGGTGAGAAACAGTACTGTGTGAACATAGCTACTAAATCATGTGACCGCAGGAGGTGGGACATGACAGGTGTGACATGCAGTCATGCAATAGCAGCAATGAGCAAGCTTCATATGCACCTAGAGGACTTTGTCCATGAATTTTTCAAAAAGCCACCATATATTGAAGCATACAAATACATTGTGTACCCTGTCCCTGGTCCTGAATTATGGCCTGACACCCGTACTCAGGATATTGAGCCCCCGATGTTCAAAGAAAAAGCAGGCAAGAAACAGACAGCTAGGAAGAAGGGCCAATTTGAGGTGCTTGCACCAAAGGACACAAGCAGGATGGGAACAATTACATGCAACAATTGTGGTCTACAAGGCCATAGATATACACATTGCGGGAAACCTCTGAAACCAAGTCTTGAGATGAGAAAGAACTTACACCAGGTGATTTAAAAATTTGCATTCTATGTTTCTTTATTTTTTGGTGTGATCTAATTACTAACTGTTTTAATTTGGGCAACCAGGAGAATAGAGAAATTTTCAGGGGTTCCTCAAGTGCTACACATCTACACTACAAAAAAAATACACTTCCGTGATGGTACATGTTTGTCACAGTAGGTCGCATTTTTTGTCATGCATGTACATCCATGACAAATTTATGACAGAATCAAGATAGTCATACTTGTGCTGTCGTAGAGGTGTTCCATGACATTACCAAAATTATCATCACGGAAGTGTCCACTTCCATGATGATAAATCGCGCGTCACAGAAGTACTTTCGTCAAGGGTGACCGACACGTGGCATCCACCGTAACGGAATGCCATTAAGCTATCGGGCCCGGTTTTGGATCCGATAACCCGTTAACAGCCACGACCAATGGGGATTTTCCACGTGTAAAATCATCATTGGCTGGAGGAAACACGTGTCGGCTCACCGTTGGGACAGATGTCATCCACTCATTGGACCCAAAGCGCCTATGATACGTCAACACGTGGCACGGCCCAACAAAGGCCCATTCCTGTGAAAAGGCCAGCACGTTTAACTTGGTCAAAAGGTGGCGGGCCGGCCCACGACAAGCCTGTTAATGACCTGTTCGCATATAGCCCATTTACAGCCCGTTAACCCAGGGCCCGTTTACGGCCTAACCGAATTAGGCCCAGTAGCGTCATCTGGGCCGTCCAATATAATTCCAGCCCATTTTAACTTCCGGCCCATGTATGGCCCATGACGTCTTTTGGCCCATATGAGGCCCTTATTACTCTCGGCCCATTAACGACCTGTGGTAAAACTGGCCCGTAATGAATAGTGTACCACTTTATACCCATTAACGGCCCGTGGTGAAACTGGCCCGTAATGAACAGTGTATCACTTTATACCCATTAACGACCCATTATTCCGTTGGGCCGCTTCCAGCCCATGTTATCTTTTGGCCTTCTCAAGGCCCATTTATTCTTGGGCTCATTTCCAGCATTCGGTTACTTACGGCCCGTAACTGTCATTTTCTACTTGTGGGCCAAATTCAGCCTGTGCTTACAGTCGGCCCGTTTGTGGCCCGTTAATACGTTGGGCCGTTTTCATAGCGTCATCAAATACGGTCGATTAACGAGGGCCCATTATGGTCGGCCCATGAACGGAAGATTCCAACTCTAGCCCGTTTACGGCCATAAAGATGTATGTTATTGGCCCATGTTTGGGCAATCGATCATACGGCCCATAGAAGGCCCATTGATGATACGACTCGTAGAAGGCCCATTGTTTCTACACCTCGTAGAAGGCCCATTGTTTCTACGGCCCGTAGAAGGCCCAGTGTCACTACAGTAAATATGTAGCCCATGGTTATTGTGGCCTAGTTTTAAAAAAAGGTTATTGCGGCCACTAGCAAACCACGGAAAAAGAACAGCACTGACTACAAGCAAACAAATAAACAAGACAACAAGGAAATAAATAAGCAACTAACTTACGCTAGGCTATCACGGCTATTACACATATTACATCCACTGGGCATCAAAGTTCGCCACAAGTGCAAATATAGGGAACAAAGCAGCATATCATATACACTGCTTGTCGAAGTTGGTGACCAGTGCAAATGAACGCCGCAGCAAAACATGTCCAGAACTGAAACCACTTCAAAAGATCTCAAGAAACAATATCATGGGTACCCATAATGCTGGCAAGATGCTTAGCAAGCTTATTAACTTTCTCTTGTTTGGCGCTTAAATCCTCCGGCTCTTGCTGTTGCACCAGAAAGTATGGATCTAAATTCTGCAGGGACTTCCTCAGTCCTTCAGCTTCCTGTCGCAACACATCTGATTGATGTCTTTCAACTTGAAGCTGAGATCAAGAAGACGAACTGATTCAGGCAGCGAGTTCGAAGAGCTTGTGCCAGCAGTAGTGGCCAGTAACTTGAACACTACATCAGGACAGGACTTCTGGGTTCTCTCACTGTCATCAAGGTAGTTTTTATCAGCTTTCTTGGAGACCAACAGGGATGTCTCACTATCTTGAACCTTATCTGCATTACTTCCTTCGCCATTGCATAACGGGGTACTGTTCTCCAATATTTTGTCCGCATTCTAAAAGAGAAACAAGCAGAACATCATAGCTTTACCATGTTCTATATGAAACTCATTTTGGTAAATCAGTTCAGTAGTAAAGTGCACAGGATAACAGTATGAAACAAACATATATCTATGTACCATGGTCACTTTATGGTCTATATCATTCTAGTTTTTGTTGCCAAATCAAGATAGAGACACAGTTCAAATAATATTTGTTCAAGACAAAGCAGAATAGACAAAATATAAGTGTGGGAAACTATAGAGACACTTGTAATGTGCATGACATGAGAACACAACTGTTTATTCAATTGAAACTGAAATCAATATAGAGCAAGTTAAAACAGCAAACCAGTTAAAGAAACAAGTTTAAAACATACCTGTTGCGCCATTGGAGTTTCAATTTCATCCTTCAAATTTGAAAATAGTTGGTCTGAGTAAATACAGTGATGCAAGAGCAAAGGAGTATGAACCATAGCTGCAGAACCTAACCTGAGAACAATTCTTCTTCTCCTTTAAGCATTGAGTTGGGATTCGGAGTGGTGGTCCTCATGCTTTGGGCACTGCAGTTCCCTTACTAACTACTCGTGTTTGGGTGCACTGTGGTGGAGACGGTGCTGTGTCAACTGGAGCTGGGTTACTATCTGCTGGGGTTGGGGTTAGAAGGGGTGTAGCTGGTTCTCTGTCCAACTGGGTACGGGTACAATCTGCGAGAGTCTGGGTTATGTGTGGTGGGGCTGATTCTTGGGCAAGTACAACCGTTGTTCTATTTGCATCAACTGGTAGCACTATCTTTTCTGAAGACCGTGTTGTTACTCCCTTAGTTACTGCCATCACCCTCTCCAATTCAAATGGCTGATAAACAAGAAAAGTAATTGAATGTACAGACATTGTATGATAGACAGGTGCAATGGATAGTGGGGAATAAAAGAGGGCATGAAATAATTCACATTTATGTTGTCTAACCAAACAGGATAGCATGACACAATTTCACATATATGATGGCTAACTAAATAGGATAGCATGATACAATTTCACATTATGATGGCTAACTAAAAAAGATGGAAAGACATAGTTCAAAATATGATGACTATGTAAACATGATGACATGATACAACTATATATTGTGTTTATTAAATAGGTTGGCATGCCATAATTCACATACATGCCGCCTATGGAAACATGATATTATGATATAATTCCCGGATAGAATGACATAATTCAAAATATGATGACTGTAAACACTAAACAGGATGAGATGATATAACTATATGATGTCTTTATTAAATGGGTTGCCATGCCATAATTCAGATAGATGTTGTGTATGTAAACATGATGGCATGATATAATTCAAATATATGATTTATATAGTAAGCAAGTAAGCAGATGGCAATCCATATATGATGTACAAACTAAGCAATGCAAGACAACATGCATGACATGGGTAATATAACCCTGCCAAGTTTGAGCACAGACCTCAGGGGGGAAATAGGACTGGTCATCAGTCTCCGAATCCTCCTCTGAGGAGCTCTGTGTATCCAGCAAGATGTCTGCTTCAGCAGGTAGCATTGTCTGCTCTGAATACCTTGTTTTCACTCCGGATACTTCCATCACCGCTTCATATGGCTGATGCACAGGAAGAGTAGTTGAATATACAAACGTTGTCGACAAATGGAACACGTAATACAAAAAATGATAGCATGATATAATTCACATACATGATGATTGTCTCAACAGCATGGCATTGCATAATTCACATATATAATGCCTTTGCAACAAGATATCATTGCATAATTCACATATATAATGTCTTGCAACAAGATGGCAATGCATAATTCACATATATGGTAATTAGACACTAAACAGGTGGCATTCACACAAAGCATGTTTAAACTAATCAAATGACATCGCAATGCAAGACACCATACACACGATATGAGCAACATAACCCTGCCAAGTTAATTAGAGCATACACCTCGGGGGGGGGGGGAATAGGACTGGTCATCTGTCTCTGAATCCTCCTGTGAGGAGCTATCTGTAACCAACGAGATATGCGCTTTGTCAGATAGCATAGTCTGCTCTGAAGACCTTGTTTTCACTCCAGAATTTTCCATCACCGTGTCAAATGGCTGATGCACACGAAGAGTAGTTGAATGTACTAACATTGTTGACAAATGTAATACATAACAAAAAAAGGATGGCCTGATATAGTTCACATATAAGATGACTGGCTAAGCAGGATGGCATTGCAAAATTCACATATATGATGCCTGGCTAAACAAGATGGCATTGCATAATTCACATAAACGATGAATAAACTAAACAGATGGCATTCATACAAAGCATGTACGATCTAAACTAAGCAGTTGACATATTTGATGTATAAAGTAAGCAATGCAAGGCACCATATGCATGATATAACCAACATAAACATGCCAAGTTAGAGCGAAGACCTCATGGGGTAAATAGGAGTGGTCTTCTGCTTCTGAATCCCCCTCGGAACAATTATCTTCCTCTTGATTACGATCCGAAATGGGTGGAGGGGGGCTGCCTTTGCGCCCACCATGGAGTGACGTCTGCATGAAATTTTATTGCCACGCAAGGCTCGTCTCTTTTTTTCTACATGTTCAGTTCCATTGTGTACAATAACTGACATGCATAGGAATAAAACATAGTGAGATTATGTAAGGAGTGCATGCACAAATCCAGAGTGATGGTAGCAAACTGTGGATAGACCCAAAACCAATGATAGCAGGCAGATAATAGCTTTAGTTAAATACAGATAATGGCTCCTTTAATGTTTTGTTTGCACCCAACATGAAACTCATAGTAGACACCCGAGATTAACCAGATAGTAGACAAATAGTACTGATTGCTGCCCTAATATGTACCCCACAACCATTTAAAAACTCAAGTTTCAGCATAAGTTTGGACCTGAGTCAGAGTCTAATAGGTGAACACGATGATAAAGTATCATGTCATCATATCAAGCGATGCATAATGTAAGTACACACGGAAGAGTGCGACCTCTCTTGCGGACCCGTGTAGTCCTCAAGGTCATCTGCTCAGTTGATGATGGTAATGCAGTTGTCGTGGCTGCCGGTGGCGGGGAAGAAGATTTGAGGCGGCGAAAGACAGTCTGGAGAGCGGATCCCTGCTGTGGTGAACCCTTCCATCGTTGGAGCAGCTGAGCTGGGGTGGAACACAGCACCGCAGGAGCAGGACAAACCACACAAGGTTTTCTGACACATATTTGTAACAGAAGTAATTGTGAAGGGCTTGTTTGAATTTGAGGATTCTAACAATGCAGGGATAGGAAATAGACAGGAATAGGATAGGAATGCACGTGCAAAACAGAGAATTTAAAAACACAGGATTTATGCCAATATGGGTGTTTGGTTCACAAGAATTGGAAGATCACAGGATGCAAAGAAGCATGGTGAGATTAAGTCAAACCACAAGAAGTGTACAACCTCTTTGGCGAAGCCATGTCGATCTCAGCGTGATTGGGTTGGCCGGTGAGGATGCTCCGGTTGACCTAGCTGTCGGAGGAGGGGAAGAAGATCTTAGGCGTCTGGAGATGGAGCCCGAGGTACTGCTCCGCTGTGATGGAGGGTTTCGTCATTGGAGCAGCTTCGGTGAGTTGTACGATGCCGGGGCTGAAGCAGGACAAGAGAGACAACGCTAACCTGAGTGGAATTCTAATAGCATCTCCAATAGATGACGTAAAATACATAACCACAAAGTGCTAGATGTATACATCAGCGGCTCATCTCTGAACTTAACTGTCGAAACTGAACTTAACTGTCGAAACTGAATTTTGCTGTCGTAACTAATTTTTACTGTCGAAACTGAACGCACTAGAGGTGAGGCTACACGTCAGTCGACTGACTTTTTCATCTCTGGTCAGTCAATTTTGCAGCCGTTGGATACGAAATCAAGGGCCTACAGTTCATCTTCAACCTCCACCCCCTGAGCCGCCAGCCACCACCGGCCAGAGAGCTGCCCCCCGCCTCCCGCGGTCGGCGGCGCGCCGCCTCGCCCGCCCCGAAAACACTCCCCACCGCCGGTCCGCCATGGCCCTGACCATCCCTCTATCCCCCTTCCCCCCGTGCCGAGCTTTTTCTCCGGCGATCCCCACGCCACCGCCCCACCACCATCGGCGACCACCGCCCCCACCATGAACCCTAAGATAGATAGTGGGGTACTTCTCCGGCGAGCCCCCCTCCCCGCTGCGGCTGGTTCTTCCATAACTCCGGCGAGCCCCCCCCCCCCTAAAAATTGACTGACCCAAAAGTCGATTCAGTCGACTGAAGTGTAGGTAAGTCGTAGCAGCATCGCAAGCAAGAGCAAGAGCGAGAGCAACAGCGCGAGCAAGAGCAAGAGCAGACCAGGCAGGGGACCAAGAGCAAGAGCAAGAGTAGACCAGGAAGGGGACCAAGAGCAAGAGCAGAGCAGCAGCGCGAGCGAGAGCTAAAGCAGCAGCAGCTCCTACTGATGTGGACGTCGCCGCCGAGGGAGCGACGCCGTGGAGGAAATGGCCGGCGACGCCGCGGTGGATGGAGCCGCGCCGTGTCGGCTCGGGACCGAGCGCCGGCAGCACCGTGAGATCGAATCAAGAAGAAAATGCGGCGATTAGTGTACAACCTCTTTGGTGGTGCCGATTAGGCCGCAGCTTCATCCGAGGAAACGGTGATGCTGATGCGCTTCCGGTGGTGCAGGTGAAGACGGTGGTGTGGGAATGGAGGTGGCGCGAAAGACGAGGGGAACATCGGGGCAGATCCTTGGAGGTGGAGGACGGGGTGGCTGAACCGGAGGGATGACCAGATCGATGATGGATCCTCATCCGGTACGGTGGATGAGGGACGTCGAGGTGTTGCTGTGGACGACATCGTCAGGGAAGAGGCTCTGGCTGGGTGGCAGACAGAGGAGGGTGTGGGGCTTCGCGGGTTTTCCCGGCCTCGGTGTACAAATGGGTGGGTGGATGGGATGGGTGTGGGGAACCATGGCTTAGGGACGCGCTTGTCCGAAATGTGGGGTAAGTTATGAAAGTACCCCCACCGATTTGAGGCGGTTCTTTTGGTTCAGGGTTATCACGGGCATTTCGCGTGTTGGGATTTCACAGGAGGTGGGAGTTTTCGCACGCGTTGTAATTTTGGAATAGCAAGGCGCGGGTTGAGATGGAGGGAGTTGTCGGAGCACACCGAGACAAAGATATATCTTAAATATTTCGGGCTAACAAGGCGCGGGTTGAAGAGGCGGGAGTTTCGCAGCACGATAGACAGAGACGCTAGCTTGAAATTTCGGCATAACAAGGCGCGGCTTGAAATTTCGGGAGAACAAGCTTAACGTGTACCCAAAAGAAAAAAAAACAATTTAGACTAGTATGATATACTACATACAATGTGCTTAACACGCACAACACACACACAAACACCATTTAAACTAGTAAGGTGCACGTGCATTGCACGCATGAGATTTGGCAACCAAATTATGAATAAATACCACATTATAGCATGTAATCTTTGAGTCATATATGCATGATGTAGATGTTCGTTTAATTCTTATAGTTCATTTCATTCAAAATCATCTAGTTTTTATAAGAAAGCTAATCTATTTTAAGATTCATAGAATTGTGCGTTGTAAGGCATAAAGTAAAAACAAATCATGTAGAAAAACATTTGGGCAATTCTGATACGGAAGATTCTAGAACAAAGAATAAGTGCTTGTGTTTTGAGGTTTTGTGCATTATGCTTAAGTTCAACCATAGAGTCTTCTAGATTGTACATGTGGCAAAATCTGGTGGAATCTAGATGCTATCCAACGACCAGTAGTGCTCAAATTTGCCAGCTCTGCACCATCGGATTGGCCTCATCCAACGACCATCTTTCAAAGTTAGAGTTATCCGCACACTATATAAAAAATTATATATATATATATATATATATATATATATATATATATATATATGGGTATAGATATAGATATGTGATGCGAAAGCCACCGATCATCTCCAATTAGAATAGTGTGTCAATGCATGGATGCAATGTGGCCAAACGATGTCTACCATCGGTATCTCAAATTCAAACCAGACTGACCTTGTTCAATGTGTATACATTACAACATGCTCATTTCCAAACCACACCGCGAAGATCTCCGTTATATTCATGCATGCATGGGTTTCAAACATCATGATCTCTTATTCAAATATTTGAATTCAACTTTATATTGATTATGACCTCACCTAGTCTTTTACACCCACACATTGGTCTTCTCTTTATAATTGTACCACTAACTTTCTCTCGTGCATGCATGCACACACACTACCAGTCGGCATTATCCATTGCACACATGCAATATTTTTCTTCAGGTCGGTCTCCCATGAAGTTACACACACCCCCCCTCTCCATCATATCAAGCATTCTTTATCTCTCACATGCATGCGCAACCACCGATGTTCTATGTGTGTGTGTGTGTGTGTGTGTGTGTGTGTATAGCTAGGTCTTTCATAGTTTTCCACATAAACTGATCAATCTATATATCTAGTGAGGTCTCACCCTCTTTCCCACGTCCACATCGATCAATCTATACCTCTCTATATAGGATTACATATATAGCTAATACACCCACATTAATTATATATCCAACGCCCCCTCTCATCATCCATGCCTTCCGCTTCATCTCTCAGACACGCGCACAATGGTGAAGACAGGGGGCAGCAAGGGCCCTGCCTCCCCCGAACATCACTATATATCGAGGCTAATATGAATGTGACCATTAGACAATTGCTGGTAAAAATGGTTTAAGTTGATGAATTGGCCCTCCTCGTAAAGGATTAGCAATGCTTGCCCCCCTAGCTCATGGGACATTTTTCATGGCTCCGCCACTGCGCGCAACAGCGCACGTTCTCGCCCCCTCTCTCTAAATATCGATCTCGCAGTTGTGCACTCCTTCATAGTCTCCCTCCACTTGGCCCCTCGCACCATCTTCTAGCCCCCCACCCGATTTTGCCATATGTACAATCTAGCAGACTCCATGGTTGAACTTAAGCATAATGCACAAATCTCAAAACAACAGTGGATCTCCTTTGTTCTATAATATTCCATATCATAACTTCCTAAACTTTTTTTTCTAGTTGAATTGCCATTATTTGTTTTTACTTTATGCTTTACAACACACACGTCCATGAATCATAAAATAGATTAAGGGCTTCTTTGATTCAAAAGATTCTCGAAGGAATTTTGGAGGATTCTAATCGTTAGGAATTTTTCCTATCTTGGTTGTTTGATTCGTTGGATTGTAAACCATAGGAATTTTTCCATATGATTCATTTGCACTAGATTTCATAGGAAACATCCCATCCACTCAAACCTCTTTGAAAGAATTCTGCGTTTTTTCTATGCACAATCAAACACTCGTACCATCCTGTAGGATTCGAGACGACATCCCACTCTAATCCCATGTTCTTCCTATTCCCGCCTTTTGGAAATCCTACGAATCAAAGAGGCCCTAGGTTTTTTTTTTATAAAAACTAATTGATTTTGAATGAGATGAACTATAAGAATTAAACGAAGGTCTACATCAGGCATATATGACTCAGAGCTTACATGCTACAGTGTGGTATTTATTCATAATTTGGTTGCAAAATCTGACGCGTGCAATGCACGTGTACCTTACTAGTACTTCGAGTATGTGCAAAACACAATGGCACGCTACACAGTGTCTCTCTTACAGTTCATGAAGCCACGTGGCACATGTGGAGGCGTTGTCGCGACATCCTTGTGTGGATTGATCACAGTGACGTGCTGCTGGTTCCAGAAGAATGTACTCGTTCTCCCTGAGCCACACTGGCGGTACATGCATGAAGCGAAGATGTGCACGCATGCCACGCACGCACTCATTCCCTCGCACGCACACGCGGGTACACGGGCGGACGCAATTTTGTACCAAGATCCACCCCATGTGATAATTTAACGCGTGTAAAGTCCTTCACTTCATTGATGGTCAATTAATACAGCGCATGCAAATTGAGTGGACGTGAGGGCGGAAGAAAGACATTACTACTCCACTGTGCATGCGAGTCGTTAAATCATGGGTTGCTAGTAGTACTTCCATTGGTCTCCTTCGTATTTTGTGCCAATTTTTGACAGTAACATAATATTTACGCATCTGAGCAGTGCAGTCTACTTGAAATTTATGTTCCACTAAACTCATCGGGGGCCGTTTCGGGCCTCGAAACCAAAAACCATCAATTAATCTTTACCTTGTTCCCATCACATTCGAAAGTACTAGTGCTACAATTAAGTGCAAGCCTACTCATACCTACCAGTACGTACCAAACCTGAACGTGTTCCCACTATGCAAGTTTTAGTACTAGTGCTAGTACTTAGGTTATAAAAAGGGGAACTACCTAACCGAAAATTACTCTACCTTCCTCCTCATAAGTCCTCCTTCTTCGTCCGTCCTTGCCATGGCCGGTGTGCAGAGCTCTAGGTCGAGAACTACTCGTAACAAGGGAGGGGCAACCAAGGCTGCGGAAAAAAGAGAGGGCTCGCCGCCATGTACAGACCCCGAAAGATCTCTCACGGGCAGGCGATGGCTCCCAGGAGCGCCCTAGACGCGGAGGCGAACATGCCGAGCTGGCGGCGCTGGAGTCGTTATCCCTTGACGGCATGCCTGATCAGCTCAATAAGCACCTCAATAAGCAGAAGGAGTTCATCCATGGCTTGGTGGAGTTGCTGAAGGAGAGCCTCGACGACATGCCCGCTGAGCTCAATGAGCAGGGGGAGTTGACCGCCGGCTTGGTGATGCTGCTGAAGAAGAGCATTGCCTCGGAGAAGAAGGCGACCGGCGAAATCCTGCAACTTCAGGAGGACAAGGCGAATCTCTGCCACGAGCTCGACCTGCTGAAGGAGGAGAACGCCGGCTGGAAGAAGCTGCATGAGAATAGTAGTTCCTCGATGAAGATGTTGCAGGCCCTCGTCATGGAACAGAAGGAGGAGTTGGCAAAGCTCCGCATCGAGCACCCGGCTGCTGTGAAGGTACGTAATGTGGCCGTCGAACAGATGATGAAGGCTCGCGTCGAGAAATCCCGCGTCATGGACACAATGATGAAGATGGCGGAGGAGACGCGCAAGGAGATGGAGGTCGTGGAGGCGATGAAGAAGCAGTTATGACTCCGCGGCCAACAACCCTTCATGTAGTGAGAGCAGCACCCCAGACTTGTGTGTGCGTCTTCCTTCTTTTTTGGGAGTGATAATCCTCCTTCTTTTGCTCCTGTGTTTCTTATTTTGCTTCGGGTGTTTCACCGCACGTGTCACCTTCTCTGCGAGGCATGAATAGAACAATGCTAAAAATGAGATGACTAGCAAATCAGATCATTCTTTATCGCCAATAGAACAATGCCTCTTGCTAGTAATATATAATAAGAGTAGAGAGTAGAGGATATGGCACTGGGCTGCCGTGTTTTGTGCTCCTCCGTCGTACTCCAGTGGAAAACTTGAGTATACCGCACGGTTCTTTGCTCCTCCTCAGGTCGTCGGCACATTTATACGAGCAGTCAAATCACAAGGCCCCGCCTTCCAGCAGTAATGAGCCGTCAAATCACAAAGGCCCTCGCCCCTCGTGAAAAGGACCAAGCTAGACTGCTCCGCCCTCTAGCCTTTTAAAAAATGTATACATTTGTACAGTAGTAGTATCGATGGATTGCGCCATGGAGCAAAACTAACAAGATGTAATTAAAGAAAAAAGGTGGTACATATAGAGAGCGCTCGTCGCCAAATTATGCATATACTATATGACACTACCCACTATGAAGGTACTGGTAACATAGACTAATAACTAGTCTATGCTACTCTCCACTACGACCAGCCAAAGTCGAGGCACGGATACCAACAAGGGCCTGGTTGTGTCTATACTTGGACAACTCACCTGACTGCATGCGCACCAGGTAGACGAAGCTCGTGTCGTGTTGGTGCCATGTGCGGCCCGCACATTAACCAAAACCTCACGCCTCCATCTTAGCCTCCGCGTTTTAAACTTCTCAATCTCAAGGCCAAGGAGCAACGTGAAACCTATGATAGAGCCAATCGGATGGTTGAGAACACTACAATTCGTAGCTATAGATGCGTGTGTGAGAGAGGAAAAGTGCGTGCGTGCACCTCTTCTCAGAGTACAAGTGTATGTGGGTGGCATCGACCTAGGGAGCAGTGATGGTGCGTGCGAGAAGTCCCGAGAGATAGGTGTAATGCGTCTGAAAAAAAGACTAGTCTATAGCTCGCCACGAGGCTATTCCTGTCGAACGCCAAGCGTAAGATATGTATCCGACGGTGCCAGTTTTTGCATGTACACAGAAGTAGAAAAAGAACTAGTACCATGGCATATGCTACACCACGTCCGAGAAAACGTGCCGACGTTACGCCATCCGGGAATAGTCACGCACTTTGAAACTAGAACCGTCAATAAATTTTGAGCGCGTGGTCGTCACATTCCAAATTACTACTACTACCATGCTATATTTAATTGCAAACTGTTCACACCGATCACAACCTAAACGGTTTCCCACTTAGGAGCGTACTAGTAGTACTCGGTTATAAATACTACTATGCTAAGATGACTGCACATTCCTCCTCAACTCCTCATCCACAAAAAACAATCAAGTCAATCAAGCCATGGCCAGCGTGAGTTCTGGGTCGAGAGATTTCCACCAGGGAGAGGTGAGCATGGAAGAGGAAGCACGAGAGATGTCCCGCCTCACCGCGAAAGTAGCCGACATGTCCAGCCGCGTAGCAGTAGCAGCAAAGAGGTCCCGCCGCGCCGCCGAGGCAGCACGGAGGTCCCGCCGCACCGTCGATGTAGCAGACTGGTCCGGCCACGCCGCAGAAGCAGCAGAGATGTCTCGCCGTGCCGCCGAAGCAGCACGGAGGTCCCGCCGCATTGCGTCAGCCTGGGAAAATTTCTCAAGGGCAGGCGAGGACTCTTACAGGCGCATGCATGCGATGGTCCATAGCTAGATGGATCAGATCTCCGGCTGGGTGAGGTTGCAGGACGAGGCTACCGGCGTCATCCGGCAACTAGGGGAGGGCAATGCGAAGCTCCAGGGCAAGCGCAACCCGTTGAGGGCAAAGATCGCCGGAAGGGCGAAGCAGACGGAGGAGACCGCTGCCTTGTTGCAGAGGACGGGCGTCATCGTCAAGAAACTTATGGACGAGAATGCCATGCTTCGCATCGAGCGCAACAGGCTAGTGGAGGAATCCGTGGATGTTGCCAAGCAGTGTATTAAGGACATGAAACTGCTGAAAGAGATCATTGCCCGCCGCGAGAACTAGTCTCCACGACCTGCAGTGCATAAAGAAAGTAAAGATCAGCGAGCCAGATCGTTGTATGTGTCTTCCTTCTTCTTTTGCCCTTGTATATTTCGGGCGTAGCCGCATGTGGCTTTTTTAATTATGTTCCTAATTATGTAAGACAATTATTATCCACTCTCGTCGTCCTTATATATATTCATCAGTCTTGCTATAAGTCGTAGTAGATGTAGGTCCGTCGGATCTTACATCAAGATCCGTGCAAAATTTTCTTTTCAGATTTTCTTTTTTCTCCCTTAAATCTCAGTCGAGTGAGACATTGCCACGCCATTAAACAGAGGCTCGGGCACCATTAATGGAGACCTTGGGAGAGAGGTGGACGGCAGATGGAAGTCAAAGGGCTCTCCTCCTGATAAGCACACGCAGGGGTCTGATTGCACGCCTCCCGTACTCAAATAGCTACCCTGCACGGCGCCTCCTAGCTAATAAAAAAGGGGACGCGTGGCGACACGTAAATGGTAAATACAACGCCCACGGTTTCAATAATACTTGTGTTTCTGATTGTAACGTGACAACACTTGTTCCAAAATGACTTTGTTGATTGTTAATGTGTGCGCCTTCGCAAATCGGACATCAAAATGACCACAACATGTTGGTGCCATGTCATGACACCAAGCCAAGTTTCATGATTTTCATGCATGTTTCGGATTTACAGGAATTAAAAAACCAAGTTCCAATCGAGCCATGATGCCCAGATGTTTGAATTTCGTTCCCATTTCTGGCATGGGACCTAGAAATTTACCCGAGGACACACATGTGATTTTTCAACCAGCTTTGGTGCACTGGAGCATGTGCTTGTATTTAAAATTTGAATTATGCACACAAAGGTGACACGTTCCCTCTTAGAACCATGAGCCTTCTTGAGAGAAGCTCCGGTTTGCAAAAAGCTTATACCAAAACTTGTTCCTATTCTGCATTTTTTTACCACAGCATGGTAGTACCATGACATGACACCATGCCAAGTTTCATGATTTTCAGGCGTGTTTTGGATTTACAAGAATTTTAAAACCAAGCTTCTCAATGTTCTCGGCTGAACCACGACTCCCAGATGTTTGAATTTCATTCCCATTTCTTGCATGGGACCTAGAAATTCACCCGAGGACACACATGTGAATTTTCAATCAACTTTGGTGCACGGGAGCATGTGCTTGTAGTTCAAATTTGAATTATGCACATTAAATGACCAGAAAGTCAATTAATGTATAAAAAGGCCAAACGAACTCGGAATAATTCCAAAATTTAACAGGGCACTCATATAGTTCCATGTTGCCTCTTTAAAGAAAATCTGGGGGGAGGCCACGTATATTGTTTCGCACACAAAGGTATGAAGAAATAAAGAAATTAGCATACCTATTTAATTCTTGGGTTCTTATTATTTATGCCAGTAGTTGTGTATCACTACTCAGTTTTGCCATTAGAAGTTACAACTACTCAAAAAAATGCCAACGATCCGAGAGATGCCTGCTCAAAAATGCAATTAGATATCTAAAAAAAATGCCATCGTTAAGTTAGGTGTTTGCTTAGAAATGCCATTAGACATTGTTATTTTCACGTGAAACCCGTTTTCCATGTTACATGACAAAAATAAGCCGATTCTCACAATGATAAGTTAATGGTGTCCATCACAACGCACACCTCAAATAAAACTAAGCACCCTGGAATTCTTTGACAAAACTAAGCACCCTGAAATTCTTTGACAACTAAACTACTGGCTATATGATGTTGGCCATATATATTGTACATATATAATGTCAAGAAACGAGTGGTAGTACTATACCAACTAAAAGATGAAATGTATGAAATATAACGAGAAGAAACATAACATAGTTCTGCTGGGGGCTCAGCACAACACACCCCTCAAATAAAACTAAGCACACCAGAAATTAAACTAAGCAACTAATCCGGTAGACACTGCATTAGAACCACCATGAGCAACGACACCGCCACCTTACTCAGAGTCCTCGTCCACGTCCTCGACTTCGTCCTTGTCCCTCTTCCTCTTGGGCGATACTTCTTTGCTTGAACCGCACACTTGGCTCTTGCTCTTCATCCAACCCTTGTAGATATGGTAACAAAGGTAGCCATCCATTGCAGCATAGTGGATGTGGTCCATATCTAGTACATTCCACTGCCATGCATGACGATGAAACGTATATGGAGGTTTCTCTAGTTTACTATACGAAGGATGAACCATGGCTCCTGCCAGGGTCAGCATTGAAGGCTAATCAAGGGAGGGCACCAGCCCTTCCTTCTGGAGGTCAAAGGGGTCACCTACAACGAGGCCTATCCGACCCAGGATTTCCTTGTCGTTCCTAAAGTCTACAGTAATGAATTTGACTCGGCCGCCCTTGAGGAACTTCTTAAATTCCTCGCACTCAACGTCGGCATGGCATATGCGGTAGACCAAGCATAAGTCATGCACGCAAACCTGGATCACGGCGGGCTTCTTCTTCTCTGCCTCCTTTAGTTTCTTCTCGCTTCCCATGACTGTGGTGTACTCAACATCTAGCCCAGTGACCCACTCATCATTTGAGTTTTCGAACATGCATTTGAAGCAAGCAAGGCATTCTTTCACCGTTGCGGAAGAACGGGTGTAGATGACGTCGAACTCATCGCCGGTGATGGTTCTAACCTTTTACTCACCGCCGATCATGGAGATTTGGGACGCCATGGATTTGGGAGGAGGGTTAGGATTAGTGGAACTGCCATAATGTGAAAGGACGGGACGACTAGGAGCAGTTTATCGATTGTAAAAATGTTGAGTGGGGGGGGGGAGCGAGCGAATGGCAGGGTAGTGGCTTGCCTGGTGGATAAATGGATTCATGCACAGTACTATGGCGGCCCAATTAGATGTCATGTCTACTCGACGCCTAATTAAATGGCTTTCGATGTCATGTCAAGCGTCGGGAAAATTACAGGTGATACGAAGCTTTCCATTCTCGCATGATACGGGCTTCCGAGAGCCCTTGGATCTGAGATCGAATGGTTGCATGGCGTGATTCTAGACCTATGGTTGAATATCCTATCCTGGAGGTTTATTCTGCAAACTTTCAACAACTTAGCATGCGACCGTTCGATCTCAGATCCAAGGGCTGCCAGCAGACCGTATCATGGTCGCGCCTACCACGACCGTTGCCTCGCTCGCGCGGTCGCGCCCTTGGAGATTTAACATGGTGCGTTAGGCTATATGATGTTGGCATGTCATACATAGTCATCACTTAGTCACTCATACAAGAAGGTTAGCTATAAGGTTGGCTATAAGAGTATTTTTTTGTTTACTTCTCTTCGTAGTATTTATTGTATTTGCCAAGGAGTGGCCTCTTCCAATGAAATGGTGCTTAGATGAGGTGCTATGAGCATTAAATGGCTTAGCAACTCAAGTCCCCAATGCATAGGTGCTTAGTTTTTTATTGCTAAGTTTGCTTCATCTAGGTACACGCGCTTATCACCGTTTCTTCCTGGGGTCACCAAACTAGTCTCTCTCTTCTTAATTAACTAGCCACATCAGACTTTTATGCCTATGTGGCAGGCTTAGCACCTGTAGGATCAAGTACAATAGTGGGCTATAAGCCCGCTTTACATGGCATTTTTGCATCTGTGGGGGAAAGAGGCAAGGAAAAAGTGGAGGAGTGGGCTCTCATGCAAGAGCCAGCCTCTACATGGTGGAGCATCGGGAGAGGCACCTATATGGAGGTGGTCAGGAATCGGGAGACTCACGCCGGTCGTAGCGCCGCAGTTAAAATGATAATGGCAAGTCAAATCACCGGGCCCCACCTGTCCAGAAGTAACTCGCTGTCAAATCACACAACCCTACGTTTGCAGTAGCCTACTCCCTCATCTTCTCGCGTCTCTATCGAACCGACTAGGCAGAACTGCCCCGCCTATCGCGCGGGAAAATCCCCGCCCTCGACTTTTAAATAGTACATTATACTAATTTTGTATCCATGGATTGCGCTATGGAGCAAAGCCTCAAGAAAACAGCGATACACATATACGGAGTATACAGCACGCTCGCCGCATTCGCGTCGCACCCCAGACGGTCGGTCGGTCTGGCACACTGCTCTCCGAATGGAACGCGCGTCATATTGCGTTTGCACACACATGTGGGACCGCAATTGAGAACCGACCATAGGCACACTCCCCGGCCCCGCAAGTCGGGTGAGTTAATACAAGAGAGAGACGAGCGATAGTACTACTAGAGAAGTGTTGTAGGAGTACATACGTTGGTAGCTGGACGATCCCTGCAAGACACGGAAGATCAGTTCGTCCATGCATGTGACCAGACTCCAGGAGACATGCCTGGATTGGCTATCGTCTACATATTGTGCAGGCTGTGTTGTACAGGGATGTAGTTCTGGTGAGAAATCTAAAAGAAGGTTTCTTGTCATCTCGCAAAATTAGGTGTCATGTGCTTCGGATCACTGCGAGGGTTAAACAACGACAACTGAGTTGGGCTAGTCATTGGGGGCACATGCACGAAGACTACTCGGCTGCCATCTAGGTCAAGCCGGCTATGTTAATTATGGCATCTATCGACGGACCCCTTTTCTACGAGTTTATCTTTAATTTGAGCTTTGATCCTCGTCTAGTTTGTCCGTCGGGATTCATCTTGTCTCCTTTGGGCAGTGAGGTTATGATTTCTTGTCATGTGGCATTTTTTTGTGTTATATGTTATAATCCGGTGCTTCAGATCAAAATGATGACAAGTGCGCCTTCGGGGCACGTGCATGAAGACTTCTCGACAGTCATTGCCGAGGTCAAGCCGGCTCCGGCCGGTAGACAAAAGAAAACTAGTACTCCACTATATAGGCAGGAGCCTCCGCGCTTGCTTGCTAGTGTTGCTATCTTCACACTGTCTCATCCTCTCCAGATCTAAACACGACAGCGGTGGCCACACACACACTCTCTCTCTACTCATCGCTGGTCACAGATCCAGCCGGATCCTCTCCGCCGGGGAAGGTGAGAAGGTGCAACGTTCACGTGGTCGTCCTCGGCGACGGCTCTTATCCACTGCCGGCGCATCCCGATCAGCGTGCCTTGCTGTTCTCTCCCAAGCATCGCTAGCGAGGGAGGGCCTCCCACCCCTTGTTCCTCGCTGCCGTAGTGTGGGCAGATCCGGCCTACCGCCGCCCACCTAGCGACATCCCGGCGGCCCTCAGGTATAACTTCCTTCGAAGCTGGCCTTGCTCTACTTCCCGAGCTCCTGACGTCGTTGCATTTGTATCTTTTACTATTTCTTAGGCCCCCTCGTGTAGATAGGATCGATCGGCTATTCGAAAACCACCTATTTTTTTACTGTTAAGAGGTAAAACTAGTTCATGCACTCGAATCTAGTAGTACTTGGTTCAAACAAGGAAGAAAGGGGGTGGGGTGGGGGAAGATTTGTTACCTGAATCTAGGACTTGGTCGAAAGAGGAAATAATGGGGGCAAAAAGTAGCAGAGACTGGCTATCCAACTGGTCTCTAGGTCTAATAGGGAAATAAAGGGAACGCAGTACAAACTCAATATAAACCCGATCTATTGGTTGAAAAAGGAAAGAAAGTGGGGACTGGGGGACAAGTCAACAGAGTAAGTCCAGCACTAGATTTGCTAGCCTCACACAGTATAAGGTGGCTATATACCGAACAAAAATGGGACCAACCCAGATATCCTCTTCTGATGTTTGTTGCCCCGAGCCGCTCTTATGTAATGCCACTGGTAAAATGTAGTAGTCGCACTGTTAAAAGTAAGGACACGTTAAACCAATGTTGTTTTCAATGTAATGCCTCCAGTAATATGAATCAATGGCACTTTTTTTTTCATGTCCTGCTAAATTTCCCATTAAGATAAGTTGTTTCTTTTCCTTAGATATGCAACTGTCCTGGTCCGCCTACTCTCCAGGAGCTTCACGACCAACCTTGATGTTGCTCAATTTTATTGCAACTAATGAAGAAGAAGCTCTGTGGGTTTCATTTTCCGATGGAAATGGAACCAGGGCTGGAGCCCTTTTCTTAAAAAAAGAAGAAGAAGAAGCTGCTAGCTCATGGGACATTGCTTCATTTTAGGTGAACTGCACCAAAAGGTCCCATGAATTGAATCATCCATGTTGGTGACTGGTGTCATCCCTTCTATGATGGCGTTGACTGTAGATATGGTTCCCATCACGAGGTATGTTCCTTTTTGGTGTGGCCGTTTGCCAAAGATCATGCATGTTGATCCTGCTCTTGTGCTACTGTTTTGGCACTGCCATGATAAAGCATTAATGTTATTATTTTGCACCTTAATCTAGTGACACTATTAATTTGAGGCAATGTTTTGGCACCGCTAGTGCCACTGTTTTTTTATATATCAAAAGAGGGGGTTCCCTCCGATTTCATTAAAGAAACCCAACCATAAAGAACCATTATCCGACAACATCTCAGTGTAAACGGGCAGTTATGCAACTACTACTAGAACGTACTGAGTACTAGCAGGAGACAAGTTCGCCACATAAGCTAGGCAGGTAGGGGGATGCAGCACCAGCTCGACCAAGTTTGGATTACAACCCAAATGCTACCACAGAAACATCAGGGGGAGGATAGGGACTGAAAGAGCCAGCTTCAGCACCCCAGTCTAAGCACCCCCTGCCTTCATCCTTGCGACGCACGGTACACCTCGTTTGCCACCTGCTCGACCCTAGTGTCACTAATAAAATGAAGTAATAATACAGTTAAAATAGAGCGAGTGTCCTCTCTATCATTTCATTTCCAATGTAGATAAAGAAAGTGCTTCTCTTTGTTAATGTATGTTTCATCAACTAGTCCCATTGTTAATGTTTAAGCGTTTCTGCAAACTGGGGTGCTTAATTTTAGTTGATCTGCACAAAAATAGAGATCTGAATGTCTCAAGGCCCCTCCTTGTACTACCGTTGTACACTGATGTTCATCACTAGCAGAAGGTGTATCGGGGAGACTTGGGTCGATTTCCAGTATGATGTAATATTTTATTTTGTTTATTAGTGTATGTTTCATCAACTAGTGGCACTATAATGTAATCACGCCTTTTCATTATCTATGCAAACAGGGTTATTCAGCTGCATTTTGGTGGAACTGCACAAATGTACAGATGGAATCGGCATATATGCAGAGTGCGAGGTGCCAAGTAAAAATTACCGACACCAACCCTGCTCCATCTAAGCATTGGCATCCAGCACCATCAGTGAGATGTGTGGCGCTCACTGTGGACGGATATTTCTCGGCAGCAAATCCTCTAACCAAATACTAGTAGCTTAGACTTAAAAATAATACTAGTAGCTTATATTGGCAGTTTTCTAGGGTGTACTCTTTTATGAAAGAAGCACCAATCTATTTTTCTTTATTTGTACACAGTGTCACAACTTTGACCCAAAGGTCTAGAGCTATTTTAGGGTGATTTGCGTAGTACTCAGAAGACTGATTGTAAGCATGATTTTTATTAGTTAGTCACACTGATTGTAAGCATGATGTGAGAACCCGGAATTAACTTCCGGATCCTCCTGTGTATATTTGTCAACCCCAGGATCATTGTTGACAACACAGTGAAATGATATCATTGCAGAATACGTAAAAGCATTACAAGTAGTATATTTGTCACAAGACATACCTAGTGAGATGTCTCATGACATTTACAATCAGAAAACAGCGGAAAGTAAAATGCGTAGCGACTCCATCTTAGCCACAGGCAGTCGATGTAGTCCACGTGTCCTCACTCCTACAGATCACCATAGTAGTCGTAGTCATCACCTTCGTCTTCATGGAACTCTGTTGTCAACAAAATTATTGCCATGAGTACATTACGTACTCAACATGCCTCCCACGGGGAAGGACCTAATAGCTACATGTGGCTTCAAAGGAAGGCTGTATGGCTCATTTGCGTAAAGCTAATTTTGTTTAACAAATAAAGTAGTTGGATGAAAGCAGTTTTAGATGAAAACATGTTTTATCTCCAGAACAACTTTCATCAAGTGAGGATCTTCGATCAACTCACACTCTTCATAGGTTCCAGGAATAGGGGCAAAGAGGGAATAAGCAAGACAGGTCCTGTACGTCAAGAAAGATTCATGTGTTGTCCATGACCGTGGACACGGCTATTCGAATAGTTTTACACTCTGCAGAGGTCGTACACTTTACCCACACGACACAATCCCGACTTGTTGCCACCAGTGGCCGCTGGTATAGTACTCCATTTGGTGTACCGGCAGGGAGATTGTGACGAGGTCTTTCATTAGACCAAACTTACTATGCCAAGCCCACTAGGTTTCAACACGGAAGTAACCGCAGTTCACAGTCCGGGCCCCCCTTTTGTGCCGAGGATACTCCTCGCAAGGCAGCTATCCCATCTGTGGTACGGCGATGACGACAATAAGAGTGAACTAACTAATTAACCAAGCCAGTGCCCATATAGCATGTGGTTGTACTGTTATCACAATCTTCAAATCCAAGACTTATTAGGCCTCATGCGGCACGGACGACTGATTGCCCCCTTCAACTTGTGAAGGGCAGCCAATCGCTCCTTCAATCCTTGATTCAGCTGTCGCCCGCACCAATATTTAGATGGTAAGTTTCACCCAGAGTAGAAGAGGATAGAGAAGGTCAACAAGGGCCAACAGGCCTAGCTCAGCGTTAAGTTTTCAACTGTCAATGACTCAGAGGTCATTTAACAAGGCACCTACAAGATGATAAGCATGGCTAAGCATTTCTACTCTACCGGAATTATATACTTCTACTCAGGTGTCAAGTAATTAGGTGACAAGCGGATCAAGGTAATGTGTCAATCGACACGCTAGCTACGAGAATTAAAATAGTATGCACATAGTAACAATAAAACTCAATGCAATTTTGTAAACCATAGGATAAGTATGATCAAAGAAGGAGGCATGCCTTCGTTGTTGAGTCCTTCTTCAGTAACTTGTTCTGTCCTTGTCCAACATCGTCACTCCCTACTCGTCGTAACGATAGCAAAAGACAAATAATAAATACCAAAGCAATATCAAATCCAAATAACATCCAAAACAATTTAAGAGTGGATGGATAGAAAGATATTGATCAGATGGAGATTCCAAAAAGAGATAGAATGATTGGAAGGTAAGTATAGGACTCAATGAATTGACATGGTTTAGGTTGATGATGGATAATCAAGGCTTACCAACAAGACTAACGTCCCGGTCCCGGTACAAACTATGCTATTGACCGCAAGTAGTACCTACTACACATCACGACTAACTATATAAGAAACTACTATATAACCAACACAATGGCATCCACACATATGAAGTGGAAGCACCCTATGCATTTAACTAAATGATCACAACATGGAATGAAAAGGTAAGAGTTAACCATAACTAAATATTTAGATAGAATCTAAATACTTATAATGGTCAGCAATAGCCAAACATATACACCAACTATATAAAAATTCAAAAGCAAGTGTTCCATAAGACAAACAAACACACATTACAAACCATACTAGATCATACATCATTCAACAAGATGAATTGAAATGTTCTAGGTTTATCCCTAAAACATTATTAAAAGAAAATAGGATCAACTCTACTACATCAAACCAATTCGTTTGTCAAACAATTAACAAGAAACTATACAACACATGGAACAAATGGATGAATAGCTATCCTAGGCATGATATGATTAAGAGTAACACTCAACCAAGAATAGATATTTGGATGAATCCAAATACTTATAATGGTTAACAACAATCAAAGACTAAACATCAATCATAACAACTATTAGCAAGAATTTCTATAAAAGAAGACAAACCAATAATAATTAGGGTAGAAACTAATTAAACAACTTAATAATAACACACATCGCACACAAGGCATGTGAGTATAGATTCACTAGATGTCTAAACGAATAACACAAGCATCACACATACGAGTGATCATGATAAGATACTAAACTAGAATATGCTCTTAATAATAAAGGACAACTAATACTAATGACCATCGGCAGAAATATTATCACCACATGCTTGCAATAATAGAGCACGATACACACACTGAGTGTGTGATCAAAGCACAACTCTACTGTCATGGCATATGACTCGTCCTAAGTATAAGAGTCATAGCTACAAGTATTAAAACACTCATAAGACCAAGATGTAATGAAGTTAAACATCTATAAGGAAGAACTAAACTAAGCAACTATAACACACGTAACATCATAAGACATGAAAGATTACTTGCATGAAATATGTCTAGGCATATCATAATGCAATAGAAAGGTAAACAAAATATATCAAACACTAGGCATACAACAATGCAATAACAAGATACAAATGTATAATGCTAAGTATGAATGATCATCACACGGAATGCTAAAGTATGAAACCAATAGAATACAACTCACAACAATAAGATAACTTAGTTGATATCAACTAACATGAATATCAAGAATGGCAAGATCACATAAGCTTACATACTAGTTATGAAAAATAAACACGCCGAGTAAGCAATTAGCATGTAAACAAGTGAACATCTATGCCATGGCATCAACTACATCAAGCAATGAGATACCATAGCAGGAATAAGAAAGATGACTTGCATTACCTATTTAGTACCACTTACACTTGCAACGACATAGGATACAGAACTACGTGATATCATCAAACTACTATCATGCATACCTACCAAGTAAGGTATAACCAAAAGCATGAATATAAGATAAAAACTAGCAAATGCATATCACATGGTAGGCATATAATCAAAATTATGCATTCTACTTTGAGTAAGTACTAACATGGCATCTCAATCAACTAAGTGTGAACAACTATCATTCTAGGTAATTAAACACCTAGGATAATTAACAACCAATGGTAAAGTAAAACATAAATTTGACAATATCAACATAACACCAATTTAAGAAATGCAACCTTCAACTATATTGGATTCCAAACATCTATAAAATAAGAGGAACACTATGCAATAATGTGTCACTCTCATATCATACAAATTAATAATTCCACGCCAAGCAATTCACCACAAGCATGGCAATGTTCTAAGTTAATATACCAATTTATGACTACTAGTGTAAACGACTAGATACCACACACAATAAAATAAACATCATATCCTACAACATGGCATGACATCACAACTATACAACACACATGCAAAAATATTTAAACATCTATCTTAGACAAGGCATGATTTTAAAACCAACATGTGACATGGATGAAATGAATATGTAAACCTTATCTATGATAACGCCATGCTAAACAAAAATAAATAGTCGAGACATTAAGTATTTCACAATTAAAGAAATCAGGCAAAGACAATAATTCTACAATGTTCTACCCATGGAGATATCACCAAAATGTGTACCCATTCTCAATACAGAACAATAAACAGAACCAAATACTACTAAAATAATAAATAAAATATTTCACTAATAATGATCTAAATCTAATTAAAATAATAACACCCGCCAAGCACGTACGGACAATGATAATCAAATACACCAATCAACTTCTACGGGTGGTAAACATTCACAAAAACTTGTACACTCGCATAACACATGACTACAAAATTATATGATGTTTGGTAACTCAAAATCAATCTATATTAAAAACACAAAATACTGCACATGACTATAATAAATATTAGTACACATGCATAAAAGGGAAATACATACTACCACACAATATCAAGCCAAAACGACGTACAACTATTTTAGCAATTTAAACAAGAGTAAACTAAATCTAGTAAACCATATGACACACGCAAATTATGAGATAGCTAGCACACACTCCTACCCGTACCAAGAACAAAAGAAAACAACATATTAATAAATAGTCCGATCAACAACCAAAAATCTATAATAAAACTCGATTAACCAAACAAGTAATATAACTCCACTACGGGATTGCTACAACCATATAAAACATTTCTTCTGTTGTGGTCAAGATCAAACGATGAACAAAAGCAATGAAATATGACCATGACCTACGGTTTATGCGATGGATAACATAAACGCGACCAACGATGAAAATAGGAGGAACCATGATATCTAGGAGATAACTTGAGTGATATTTTGAAGGTGCATAAAAGGAATTGGATAGAAGCTCACCGAGCGCGACGAATCAATCCGAGGAACTCGATGAACAGTGTAGACGAACATGCTAAATTCTTCGCGTGTGGTCTACGAGACGCCTTCGTTCTTCTCTGAATGGATTCGTGGTGTGGAGATCGACCTTGAGGCGCAAGGGTGCTGATGGAGATGGTCTACATCACTGGGAACGAGCACCGGCGTCCATGGAGCACCATTCTTTGAAGAGAGAGTTTCTGTAGAGAAAGAGAAGGGAGAGGGCAGGACAAGTGGTGGGATTGGAAGAGTAGATCAAGACACACTTCTACATATCTTGAGAACTTGAAACGGTTGAGAGTTGAAGGAATTGGAGGAGGGGTGTGTGTGGTGGCTGTAGGTTTTCTCTTCTGTTCTGTAGGTTGAGAACGAACGTACAAAGGGAAGAGGAAGCAGAGGAGGTTTAGCTCGATGGAGATGGGGCAGTTTATTTATCTTTGGAAACGGTAGCAATTAAAGGGATTTAGTGGGTGGCTTACTTCATGGTGTAAGTTTCCTTTCTTTCTGTAGTGGGAGCGTACAGAAAAGATGAGGCTGAGAGGATAGTGGGAACATTCAGAGAAGCTGAGGAGAGGCGTCCCTTGGGGTAATGGACCAGATGGGCCAGGCCTAAGTGGAATACTGGGAAGAGAGAAGAGAGAAGAAGAAAAAAAAACAGAGACGGGCTTGGCCAATTCGGTTTGGAAGAAAAATGTGGATGCACCCTAGAAGAGAGAGAGAGAGATGTTGGTCCAAGGGAATTGTGCTCGTGATTGAGAAAAGGAAAATAAATTGATTTTCCTTTTAGGAAAATCTAGAGAAGGAAAAGAAGCTGAAATAAATATCTAACGGATTTCAGAAGACGTACCAAAGAAAATTCAAAGGCACATATTTTAATATGCCGAAGAAGGGAAAATAAAAGTGATTAAAAGAAAAGAACTAAACACAAATTTTAATTCAGGTTCACATTAGTTAAAGTTAAATCCTCTGAATTATAAAAGTCCAATTTAAGCTTTGTTAACCAATAAAGCAAACGAAATTTTCTGGCCCTGATTTTTGGAAAACTTTTTCTTAAACATTCCGAGAATCGCGATGTTACACATGAGCAGATGGAAGATTAGGTTAGTGCGAAGCTTACCTTAAACCCTACCGACACCGTTGAAACGAGGCGAGCGTCGAGGGAACCGTGGAGAACAGCGAGGAAGCGACGTCGCGCCATCCGGCCTCCTCTTGCGGTGGGAGAACGAATACTCCCGTGGCTCCGGCTGGCTCTGCACCCTCACGAACGGCACACCGTACTCGATCGATTCGCTATCCTCTGGGTGCTCGACCTTCGACCTGTACGCCCACCACCTCGCCTGACTTTCGCCTCGGTAAACTCTATCTGCTCCATCGCCTAGAGGAGATACTCGATGAACTCGAAGGACTACGGCGTGACTGCCGCCGAGGAGTACATCGTCGCCCTCATCGTCGTCGTCTCGCTCTTTCGCATACATTGCCACATGGCCCTCACCGTCCTTGAAATCTCCCACTCATTATCAAACCAAGTAAGGATCTCCTTCAACCTGGCTAACTTTGCCTGGTCGCCGCCGGCTTTCTTCCTGATTCGCTGTTGCATCCCCTCCATAGATGTCCTTCTGAGTGGTCCGGTGCTAGCTTTGGAAGATGGGAGGAGAGACGGTGGTCTTGCAATAGAGAAGAGGGAGAGGCGAGACAGTGGTTTTGGAATGGAGATGATGGAGAGGAGAGGGGGTGGTTTTGAAATGGAGATGAGGGAGAGGCGAGACGGTGGTTTTGAAATGGAGATGATGGAGAGGAGAGGTTCCCCTGCCTTTCGGTCGCTGACAGGTGGGCCCCGCGCTTGGTGAGACCCATGTGTCAGTGTCTCAATGGCAGGATGGGCTACGTCAGGGGATCCTCGTCCGAGGAGAGAGGAGGTGGTTTTGCAATGGAGAAGAGGGAGAGGCAAGACGATGGTTTTGGAATGGAGATGTTGGAGAGGAGAGGAGGTGGTTTTGCAATGGAGAAGAGGGAGAGGAGCATGCGGCAGCGATTTAGGATTGGACGAGAGGGCCGGCACGATTTGACTGGATCAAAATCAAAATTAATTTACCCTTCAATTAAGAAAGCGACCCCACATTAACTAGTCTCCCTTTTATTCTGGGTCATAATTGACCAAGATTTTCGCAAATAAAATATATGTTATACGTTGCAAAAATAATATAATTTGAAAGTACATTCAGGTACGAACCAAACGATACAATTTTTGGTGACATGCATTCACATTTTGCTTGTCCAATATAGTACGTGGTCAAACTTTGACCCAAAATACGCAAAACAAAAAAATACTTCCAAGACCAGCGCCGCTCTTCCGCTCTTCTCCTCTTAAACCACCGCTGCTCCTCTCCTGTTCCAATCTAAATCCAGCGCCGCTCCTCTCCTCTTCCATTTCAAAACCACCGCCCCTCCTCTCCTGTTCCAATCCAAAACCAGCGTCGCTCCTCTCCCGTTCTAAACCAAAACTAGCGCGGCTCCTCTCCTCTTCCATTAAAAATCCACCGTCGGCGAGTGAAGGTGTTGTGGAGAAGTAGATCGATGGAGGAGTACAACCGATACGTGAGGATCGCAGACGGCGACCCTGTGAAGCTAGCTAGGATGTTGGAGATACAGTCTTGGTTTGACAACAAGGACCAACTAGCGGCGACGGCGACATCCATGGACAAATATCTGCAACAGAGCGAAAAGGCAGTGATACTCCCAGAGGGAGTCGCGCGGGAGTACATAGAGCTCCTCCTCTGGGCCATGGAGCAAACAGATTCACCGAATCCGATCGTGAGGGAGCGGTGGTGGGAGTATCGATCCCAGATGGAGCATCCACCAGAGATTGAAGGATCGAGCATCTACAGGGTGCCATTTGTGAGGGTGTCGTGCCAGAGCAAGCCGGTGGAGTCTTCGTCGACCGAACCCAACTGCAAGAGGAGAAAAACAGTTGGCCCGACGACGCTTCCCCGCCATCCTCTCCCTCGCCATTCACATCGTCTCACGGGGCGGTTGTCTGCCGCCGAGGAATAGGAGGGATTGCCCCCCTAGACCAATATGTCGGGCAGGTTGTGAATTGTCAGGAGGAGCTTAGGGTTGTTAGTATTTGCAGGTTGTGAATTGTGTTTTGTGTTGTGTATTTTGAGAGTACTTTCAGATATGAATATCTTTTGAATTTTAGATTTGAAGTATTGAGCATATGAAGTATTTTATGAATTCTAGAGATCTATTTTTAGCACTTAAAAAATGTAGTTTCATAGGAGTATAAAAGTGCAGACAATGTGATTCTCAGAGAAGAAACTGCAAGTTCCAGTTTCAGATAAGAAACTCCAAGTTCAGTTTCAGATAAGAAACTGCAACTTTCAGAGGCAGAGCATTTATATTAACACGGCCTTTTCAAACAGTGTTAACATCATGTTGGAAGTTTTATTCATGGTTGAAACTGGAACTACCAGCCAGTTAACATCATGCTGATCAACATTCATGCATAGCACATCTTCATATGATGCACAGTCAAAAATATATGCTATTTTCAAGATGCCCACGCAATGTCGAGTGTGCGAAAAACAGAGAAAACGAGGGACGCCGCTGTCTGCCGTTGTGAACATGCTGAACAAACGAGAGGAATCTGGAGAGGACTGTACGTGGAGAGGCGGACGGTCAGGACCCACCAGGTCTATGGCCGTACGCAAGCAAGTGCCTCATCGAAAAAATACTTCCTCCTAATGCTATACTGACATTGGGGCCCACGGGTTTGTCAACATAGTTACATTTTTTAGGTGCTTCAACGTAGTTACTATAGGAGATAAATTCACAATGAAGCCGGGGAGCTGGCAGGTATCATTTTTTATCACTGGGGCAGCAAGTATCAGTTGGGTTTTGGGCTGCCCCGTCTAGGCTTTCTTTTTTAACATGCGCAACCCACGACCTCGGATGGGAGGACCGGCCTATGGACCTTCCATCCGAGGTTTTATTTTTCCTGAAACATCGGCAGCCCAATTTATGTATTTTTTTGAAGAAAACGCAGAGGTCTGTTCTATTTTTCTATATAAGAATAGGAACGCCTGGTCCAACTTATGTTTCCCTTCTAACTATATTATATATATTTAAACTATTTTATATGTTATTATATATTATTGTTATTGTCATCATATATTTAACAGATACTTACATATGTAAGAAAACAATATCCCACATCTTATTAACTTATAAAAATAATTTCTTAACAATAAAATCCTGGATTTTTTTTGGCAACGAAAATCCTGGTGATTGTGTACAAAAGCTTGGTAAGATTTAAGGACCAATGTAACAATAAATTACTTATTATATATATATATATATATATATATATATATATATATATATATATATATATATATATATATATATATATATATAAAACAAAATGCTCAGCCCCTGTTTATTTTTTGATAACATTGCTGCGCCCACCCCAACATTATAATTAGAATAAGCCCAGCAAAATCGTGTATTTTGAGAAAGTGCAAATGGCCTATAATTTTTTAGGAAAACATAAATGGGCCGAATGGACGCTACATTATTTGTTCACCCAGCCCAGCTTATGGACTGTAGTTCAAAAAAAAGATCAAATGGACTGTAAATTCTACCCCGCAAAAAAAGAATATAAATTCTGAAAAAATGGGTCGAATACGTGCCACATTTTTGGAACCTGAAATGTGGGCCAATAGGTCGAAGCCAATGCAAGTCGTTGTCAACTTAGTCAACAAATGATTCTGACATCGTTAGCCGTTGGGACCGGCATCCATCTTCAATCTCTCGTCTTCTTCCTCCAGCGCCGCCGGGACCACCTGCTCCCGCCTCCTGCTACTAGCAGCTCTGCTTAGCATGCTTCGCTGTGAAGCGCTACTCCACCGTTGGCCAGGCCATCCCTCCACCCCTCCACACCTCCTGTTCTTCTCCACCGACTGCCGAACCACACCGCACCAGAACCAGTTAACCCTCGTACACCTCTTCGTCTGCGACTCTACTCCCGCGTCTTCCCATCTCCGGCTCGTTGCTGTCCGGGGCCTCGCCGTCGTCCACCACCTTGGATGCGCTCGGCGCGGCCTGGTCAACGTGGTCAACGAACGACACCATCGGAAATAGACTGTGCGTGGAGAGGCTGACAGCTGGGTCCACGGCCGCATGCAAGGAAATGCCTCCTTATTACGCGTAAAATAATGATTCCTCCACCTGACAGTTGGGACCCATCGGAAGGGCCTCTGTATTTCGCGAAAAACGTTCCCACCGCTGACAGGTCGGACCCACGAGCTATATCTTCGCACGCAAGGAAGTGCCTCCTTATTACGCACAAAAAAATGAATACCCCCTACTAGCTGGGACCCACAATAGTGGGAGGCTGACTTGTGGGCCAACTAAGTTGACGGGGACGGAGGGCTTTGTCAACTTAGTCAATATGCACGATTCTAGCTCCAGTGACCGTACCATGTCCATTCAACGGCCGTAGTGCTTCTTCAACCTCTGGTCTTCTTGCTCCAGCCGCCCAAACCAGCGCCGGTCGTGCCTCGTGCTCCTGCCTCCCATGGCCGGCTGCGATGCGGCGGAGGCCTCACCGCCCCTACTACTCCCACCAGCTACATCTTCGCATGCAAGGAAGTGCCTGACAGTCGGGACCCACCTGGTCGAAGCGTACGTAGCGTTATCATTCTGGTCGGGAACGTGTACGTACATACTGGTCGATGTAGAGGCGCGCACGTGTCGTAGTAGAGGCGCGCACGTAGCATGTACACGTACGTACAGCGGCCAGTGTGGAAGAAAGAAAATACGGCCACGTACGTACATACGGGCAGGGTCTCAAATGCCTACTCGCGCATACGTACGGCCAGGGCTCGTGTACATGGCTGGGTCGGAACGGAGAAACAACGTCGTCGTCGTGTTAATGGGGAGCCAACTGACTGGGTCAGAACGGAATGCGTCGTCGTGTTCATCGGGGGGGCTTGGACGGAACAGCCGATGGAAACGAGGCCTGGCGTACCACAGAACGGAGGAAACGGCCTTGTGTTCGACCAGCCACGTTCGAAACGGGATCCTGTTCATCGGGAGGGGTCTGGCGTACCGCAAAATGGAGGAAACGGACCTCCTACGATCGAAACGGGGGTCCTGTTGATCGAGAGGGGTGTGGCGTACCGCAAAACGGAGGAAACGGACTTGTGTTGGAGCGCTACGGTCGAAACGGGGGTCCTGTTCATCGGGAGAGGTGTGGCATACTGCAAAACGGGACTCCACGGGATACTGTTCATCTCCACCGTCGACCCCCTCCAGCCTCCACGGGCTACTGTTCATCCACCGTCGACCTCCTCGAGCCTCCACCTGCGAGTGTTAATCCACGGGCTCCTGTTCATCCAGCCTCCACCGCGCGCTACTCCATCGGCTACTGTTCAACCAGCCCTCTCCACGGGCTCCTATTCAACCACCCCTCCACGGGCTACTGTTCATCCAGCCCTCCACCTTCTACTGTTCATCCTGCCCTCCACGGGGTGGTCCTGTTCATCCTGCCCTCCACGGGGTCCTGTTCATCCAGCTCCAACCGGCTCGAACGATCGGGGTCATGTTCATCCAGAGGCAACGCCACGGGGTCCTGTTCATCCACCCCCACCGGGAATTGTTCATCCAAACCCCCCCAGCAACGCTCACTTTTCATCCAGAGGCAGCATCGATCGGCTCCAGTTAGCAGCAGTAGCGAAGGAATCGCTTGACCGGGTTCAGTTAACAGCCATCGATCGATTGCTCGGGTTCAGTAACGCGTAGCCTGCAGTGCAATCGCTCGGGTTCAGTTAGAGCCCAACGCCTCACTCGGGTTCAGTTAGAGCCCAACGCCTCGCACCCACGTGCGTGCGTGTATGAGAGAAACGCACATCGCTCTGCCCCGACCACCCACCGTAACCGGGAACACCCCGATATTTTCCTCGCACTCGCTTCTACCACGGTTTTTTCCGTCATGGACGGCCCAAAGAATGTCATGCAACTGCGTCTCTGGCCCGCCCAGGAAGAAAAGCCCATTTTCTGTCATCATTTTTTGTCATAGAAGTAGGACCCCACCACATCTATGATGATACTGGGTTTTGTCACAATTATCGTCATAGAAGTGTCATAAGTATGACAGAAAAAAATCCGTTCGGCCCAAAATGTCATTGATGTGTCTTTTTTTTAGTGCTACCTCCACAGATCTCACCCCCACAACCACCACATCAACACCAAAGTTCAAACATCCTAGTCTCATCTGCTCCACCACTTCCTCCTAAAGCAAAGAGGAACCACTAATGGAAACAGAGAATTTGCCATCAGTCACCTCTTTGCCGTCAGCTAGCGGACGACAAAGAAGGCCTTTGCCGTCGGTTTCTAAAAACGGATGGCAAAGAATTGGCCGACGGCAAAGATCCTATTTGCCATCAGCCAGTTCTTTGCCATCCGCTGGCAGGCGGCAAAGAAACTTTGCCATCCGCTGCCGGACGACAAAGAGGTGGGTGGGGTCCAGTGGAGGCCCAAAACCTAACGGCCCACCAGCCCCCCTCTTTGTCGTCCGCTAGCTAACGGCAAAGAACGTGCCCATTAAAGGCCACCCCTCCCTCTCTCCCTAGCCCCACCCCTCTCTCTTCACCCGTGCGCCGCCGCGCCCGCACCGCTGTCGCGGCCCCACCACCCTCCCTGCCCCGGAGCCCCCCGCCCCGCCGTCTCATCGCCCCTGCCGCCCGCAGCCGAGCATCGCCGGCCACCACCCTCCCTGTCCCGGAGCCCCCTGCCGTCCTGTCGCCCCTGCCGCCCCGCTGCCCGGCGCCCCACGCCCCAGCCGGCCCGTCACACACGCCGCCCCATGATAACCAACAAGTATAGGGGATCGCAACAGTTTTCGAGGGTAGAGTATTCAACCCAAATTTATAGATTCGGCAGAAGGGGAGCCAAAGAATATTTGTAATTATTAGTAGCTGAGTTGTCAATTGAACCACACCTGGAGATTAATTATCAGCAGCAAAGTGATCAGTAGCAAAGTAGTATGATAGTTTTGATAATAGTAGTAGCAGCAATAGTAACAGTAATAGTAATAGCAGTGATTTTGTAGCAAGTACAACAGTAACGATAGCAGTAGTAACTTAGCAAGAACAATATAAGAGAAATTCGTAGTCATTGGATCGGCGATTCGTTGGATGATATTCATCATGTGACAGTCATAACCTAGGGCGATACGACACTAGCTCCAGTTTATAAATATAATGTAGGCATGCATTCCGTAAATAGTCATACGTACTTATGGAAAGAACTTGCATGACATCTTTTGTCCTACCCTCCTGTGGCAGCGGGGTCCTATTGGAAACTAAGGGATATTAAGGTCTCCTTTTAATAGAGAACCGAAACAAAGAATTAGCACACGGTGAATACATGAACTCCTCAAACTATGGTCATCACCGGGAGTGGTCCTGACTATTGTCACTCCGGGGTTGCCGGATCATAACACGTAGTAGGTGACTATAACTTGCAAGATCGGATCTAGAACATAGATATAATGGTGATAACATAAACGGTTCATATCTGAAATCATGGCGCCCGGGCCCAAAGTGACAAGCATTAAGCATGGCAAAGTCATAGCAACATCAATCTCAGAACGTAGTGGATACTAGGGATCAAGCCCTAACAAAAATAAGTAGATTACATCATGAATCTCATCCAACTCCTCACCGACTAGCGAGCCTACGAAGAAATTACTCACTCCCGGTGGGGAGCATCATGGAATTGGCAATGGAGAAGGGTTGGTGATGATAAAGATCAAAGATCCCCCTCTCCGGAGCCCCAAACGGACTCCAGATCTGGCCTCCCAATGAAGAACAGGAGGTGACGGTGGCTTCGTCTCGTGGAACACGATAATTCTTTCTCCCTGATTTTTTTCTAGAAATATGTGATTTTATAGCATCGGTTTCAGGGTCCGCAGGGCCACCAGGTGGGGACAACCCACCTGGGCGCGCTTGGAGGGGGCACGCCTGGTGGGTTGTGCCCACCCAGGTGCCCCCCTCCAGTGGTTCTTGGCTCCAGAAATTCTCTTTTATTATATAAAAAATCCTTGCAAAGTTTCGTTCCATTCCGAGAACTTTTATTTATGCACATAAAACAACATGGTAGTTCTGCTGAAAACAAGTCAGTCCGGGTTAGTTTCATTCAAATCATGCAAATTAGAGTCCAAAACAATAGGAAAAGCATTAGGAAAAGTAGATACGACAGAGACATATCAACTCCCCCAAGCTTACACATTTGCTTGTCCTCAAGCAATTCAGTTGATAAACTGAAAGTGAAAAAGAAAAACTTTTACGAACTCTTTTGCTCTTGTTTGCATGAATAAGCTTAAACAACACCCAGGTTTTCAGCCAATATTATGACTAACCATGTCGACAATAACTATTAAAAATTATATTAACTCATATCAATGACATAATCAGCTAGCGAGCAATAATAAGATATCTCAAACAGCAACACGTTGTCAAAACAACCATGATATAATATGACAATAGTGGTATCTCGCTAGCCCTTTCTGAGATCGCAAAACATAAATGCAGAGCACCTCCAAAGTCCAAGCAGCGACTAAACATTGTAATTCATGGTAGAAAAGATCCAGTCATGATGCACCCAACATTAGCTACACACAATGCATCAGCATGACAGCAGTGCTCTCAGGTTCTGGCACTTATTTTAGAAGGTGATGACACAACATAAAAGTAAATAGATAGTCCCTTCACAGAGGGAAGCAGTGATTTGCAGAGGTGCCAGAGCTCAAAATTTTAAAACAGAGGTAAATGATATTTTGAGAGGTGCACCCTTCTTGTTTACTTCACAACCATCAGTTATATATATCTTTCCATGCTAAACACGCTAGTGGCGGTTCCCAAGCGATAAAGTAAAGGTTATGACTCCGTAGGAGTTTTTGTTTGATTATTTGTAAGCTCTTTTCTTTTTGCAGCTTGGGATTGGGCATCCCTATTACCGCCCTTTTCTCGTGCAATGGCGAGTGAATAAACACTCAACCCGAGAATAACCCACTTAGCATGGAAGATACCGACTACCTACTGTCATTCTATGAACAATCCAGGCACACAAAAAGGATATTTATTTGAAGTTTTTAGAGATGGCACATGCAAATTTACTTAGGACGGCCGGGTAATACCGCATATAGGTAGGTATGGTTGTCGGCGTTCTGGGAACGGGGGTACCCAGATTTGCCTGCCTGCGGCCCATGGTGTGGCTCCGTCAATGGCATGGTACGGCCCAGCTTCAACATCAAAGACTCAAGACCCTCGCGAGGGGCCAAGCCTCGCGAGGCGGACGACACCAAGACCTCCAGAAGGAGCGGCCTCCTCAGGCTGGCTCCTGAGGAGCGGAGATTCCTATGCAAGCCTCACCTCGCGAGGTTCGGATGACGTGAGCCATGACGACCAAGGCCAGGCGGGCGCCAGCGGCCATAGTGCAGCAGTTTCCTCTTTGGTGCTAAAGAAGCAATCGCAGACGTGGAGTCCCGAGGAATCAGCCAAAGGTTTCCATTCCCGTGCAACTGGACCAAAACCGCCAGGACGGCAGGACGGAGGTCATCGCCGAGCCCACCACGGCGTCACGACCAGAGGCTTTGTAGGCGGAGACTACTTTTGTCAGGATAACATGTACTAGTTGTCTCCCTTCGAATTTGGCCATTGTGGGATCCCTTCCCGCCTTCGTTTGGGAAGAGGACCAGGCCACTATAAATAGGATCTAGCCACCACCATAGAACCGGGATGGATCATTCAGATCATCCTCCGCCCGCCAGCTCAAGAACACGCCTCCTGGGGTCGTTCTTCCACTATACTAGTTCATCCTCAGCCCCTCGAGGCCAATCCACCACAAAGCAGGAGTAGGGTTTTACACCGCAAGGTGGCCCGAACCTGGGTAAACTGTCGTGTCTGCTTTCCTTTGAGTTCGTCGAGCTAGGCCGTGGGATTGACAGGTTGGCAGACTAGGGAGGTTGAGTTCTTCACACGCACCCCAGAGTTCGAACCTCTCAAGGGTCTGCGGAGCCCGAAATCCAACAATGGTGGACTCATCTGGAATTACTTGGGTTTCAGGTTTTGGATGTACAACCCGAATTCCCACTTAGTACAGGCGAAGGCTAGCAAATAAGTTGAGAAGCGGCCAGCTAGAGAGCAACAACGGCCATGAACATGCAGTATGCAGAAGTAACATTGGACACTAGCATGAGTAGGATATGAACACCATGAACATAAATATCATAGAGGCTATGTTGGTTTTGATTCAACTACATGCATGAACATGTGCCAAGTCAAGCCACTCGAACATTTAGAGGAGGATACCATATCATCATACTACATCACAATCATTTTAATGCAATGTTGACATCCAAGATAAATCATTATCCACTCCTAGCTACTTATGCATGGCATGAGAAACTATAATCTCCAATTGTCATTGCAAACATGTTTAATCATAATGAGCTAAAACATGGATATTAGGTTAAACATATTTACAAAAATAGAACAAGTCGTGTTCGTACATGTTTCTCTCTGCCACGGCCAGTTCATCGAATATCGTCATTATTGCCTTTCACTTGCACGACCGAACGATATGAAAATAATAATAGTGCAAGAGTGCCATGGACTAAGCTGGAATCTACAAACATTTTATTCAACAAGAGAAGACAAGGTAAAATGGGCTGTTTGTTAGATTAACAATTATGCAAATGAGAGCCACTCAACATTTTCATCTTGGTCTACTCCTCGACACGACTCAATAAACAGAAAAGAAATTCAGAGAAACACACTGAAATATTTTTGGAGTTTTTGGTTTTCTTGAACTAGGAAAATAAAAAGGGAAAAGCAAAAATGAGAAAAACTATTTACAGGGAAAGCTCCCAACAAGTAAAAGAAGAACAAGGAAATCTTTTTAGGTTTTCTTTTTAGTGCTACAACAATTTAAACTAGGAAGAAAAATCAAAAGGAAGCAAGAAATATTTTTGTATTTTCTCAAAGTTTTTCAAACACACAAGAAGAAAGCGAGAAAATAAATTTAGCATGGATAATACAATGAAAGAGTGTGAACACCGACAACTAGAATGAAAGGTGAACATGAATGTAATGTCGGCGGGAATACGTACTGATACGTCTCCAACGTATCTATAATTTTTTATCGCTCCATGCTACTTTATCTACTGTTTTAGGCAATATTGGGCTTTATTATCCACTTTCATATTATTTTTGGGACTAACCTATTAACCGGAGGCCCAGCCCAGATTTGCTGTTTTATGCCTATTTCAGTATTTCGAGGAAAAGGAATATCACACGGAGTCAAAACGGAACGAAATCAACTGGAGAAGTTATTTTTGGAAGGAAACCCACCTGATGGACTTGGACCCCACGTCAGAAGAGCCACTAGGCGGTCACGAGGGTGGAGGGCGCGCCCTCCCCCTGGGCGCGCCCCCCTGCCTCGTGGGGCCCCCGTAGCTCCACCGACGTTCCCCCTTCACCCATATATACCGTCGTACCCTAAAACTTCCAGAACAGAAGATAGATCGAGAGTTCCGCCGCCGCAAGCCTCCAGAGCCACCAAAAACCAATCGGGACCCCTTTCTGGTACCCTGCCGGAGGGGGGATCCATCACCGGTGGCCATCTTCATCATCCCGGCGCTCTCCATGACGAGGAGGGAGTAGTTCACCCTCGGGGCTGAGGGTATGTACCAGTAGCTATGTGTTTGATCTCTCTCTCTCTCTCTCTCTCGTGTTCTCGACTTCACACGATCTTGATGTATCCCGAGCTTTGCTATTGTAGTTGGATCTTATGATGTTTCTCCCCCTCTACTCTCTTGTGATGAATTGAGTTTCCCCTTTGAAGTTATCTTATCGGATTGAGTCTTTTATGAGAACACTTGATGTATGTCTTGGTGATCAACTTGCGGGTGTCGTGACTTTGGGAACCTATGCATAGGGGTTGGCACACGTTCTTGATTCTCTGGTAGAAACTTTGGGGCACTCTTTGAACTACTTTTATGTTGGTTGGATGAATCTGAGATTATGTGATGCATATCGTATAATCATGCCCACAGATACTTGAGGTGACAATGGAGTATCTAGGTGACATTAGGGTTTTGGTTGATTTGTATCTTAAGGTGTTATTCTAGTAAAAACTCCAGGGTTGTTTGTGACACTTATAGGAATAGCCCAACGAATTGATTTGAAAGAATAACTTTGAGGTGGTTTCGTACCCGACCATAATCTCTACGTTTGTTCTCCGCTATTAGTGGCTTTGGAGTGACTCTTTGTTGCATGTTGAGGGCTTGTCATATGTTCTATCTATGTTATTATTGTTGAGAGAACTTGCACTAGCGAAAGTATGAACCCTAGGCCTTGTTTCCTATCATTGCAATACCGTTTACGCTCACTTTTACCACTTGTTACCTTGCTGTTTTTATATTTTCAGTTTACAAAAACCTATATCTTCTATCCTTATTGCACTTGTATCACCATCTCTTCGCCGAACTAGTGCACCTATACAATTTACCATTGTATTGGGTGTGTTGGGGACACAAGAGACTCTTTGCTATTTGGTTGCAGGGTTGCTTGAGAGAGACCATCTTCATCCTCACGCCTCCTACAGATTGATAAACCTTAGGTCATCCACTTGAGGGAAATTGCTACTGTCCTACAAACCTGTGCACTTGCAGGCCCAACAACGTCTACAAGAAGAAGGTTGTGTAGTATACATCACGTACTGCCCCAAGCTTAGGCTTTTGGCCTAACTTGGTTATTAGTAGTCGAAGAAGCCATGGGGTCCCATGTCGAAATGCTAAGGAGCGGGCACCTGTGGATCCCACTGTTGAGGCTCCTCCTCTGCCATAGCTAGGTTGTTCCGGTCGGCGATGATGTTCGCAGGCATAATCATGTATCCACCCCTGGCAATAGGATCAAACAAAGTAGGCGCATGCAATGGAATAATATCACGGGTTCTCACTCTGAAAACCAGGTTATACGAAATAGGGATGTTAGGATAATCGGCAGCAATAAACTGGTGGTATTTGATACATCTCCGTCGTATCTACTTTTCCAAACACTTTTGCCCTTGTTTTGGACTCTAACTTACATGATTTGAATGGAACTAACCCGGACTGACGCTGTTTTCAGCAAAATTGCCATGATGTTGTTTTATGTGCAGAAAACAAAAGTTCTCGGAATGACCTGAAACTCCACGGAACATCTTATAAAAAATAATAAAAAATCCTCGCCAAAGATGAAGACCAGGGGGCCACACCCTGTCCACGAGGGTGGGGAGCCCCCCCCTAGGGCGTGCCCCCTACCTCGTGGGCCCCCTAGAGACCTTCCGACGCTAACTCCAACTCTATATATTTGCTTTCGGGGAGAAAAAAATAGAGGAGAAGAAATCATCATGTTTTACGATACGGGGCCGCCGCCAAGCCCTAAAACCTCTCGGGAGGGCTGATCTGGAGCCCGTTCGGGGCTCCGGAGAGGGGGATTCGTCACCCTCGTCATCATCAACCATCCTCAGTCACCAATTTCATGATGATCACCGCCGTGCGTGAGTACTTCCATCGTAGGCTTGCTGGACGGTGATGGGTTGGATGAGATCTATCATGTAATCGAGTTAGTTTTGTTAGGGTTTGAATCCTAGTATCCATTATGTTCTGAGATTGATGTTGCTATGACTTTGCTATGCTTAATGCTTGTCACTAGGGCCCGAGTGCCATGATTTCAGATCTGAACCTATTATGTTTTCATGAATATATGTATGTTCTTGATCCTATCTTGCAAGTCTATAGTCACCTACTATGTGTTATGATCCGGCAACCCCAAAGTGACAATAATCGGGACCACTCCCGGTGATGACCATAGTTTGAGGAGTTCATGTATTCACTATGTGCTAATGCTTTGTTCCGGTTCTCTATTAAAAGGAGGCCTTAATATCCCTTAGTTTCCATTAGGACCCCGCTGCCACGGGAGGGTAGGACAAAAGATGTCATGCAAGTTCTTTTCCATAAGCACGTATGACTATATTCGGAATACATGCCTACATTACATTGATGAATTGGAGCTAGTTCTGTGTCACCCTATGTTATGACTGTTACATGATGAACCGCATCCGGCATAATTATCCATCACCGATCCAATGCCTACAAGCTTTCCATATACTGGTTTACGCTTATTTACTTTCCCGTTGCTACTGTTACAATCACTACAAAATACCAAAAATATTACTTTTGCTTCCTTTACTTTTGTTACCGTTACCACTACTATCATATTACTTTGTTACTAAATACCTTGCTGCAGATATTAAGTTATCTAGGTGTGCTTGAATTGACAACTCAACTGCTAATACTTGAGAATATTCTTTGGCTCCCCTTGTGTCGAATCAATAAATTTGGGTTGAATACTCTACCCTCGAAAACTGTTGTGATCCCATATACTTGTGGATTATCAGTATTCCATAGCAGCGCGGTCTAAGTGAACTCTGGGCAAAGGGTCGTCATGCTGGCGTATCTGAACGTTAAAGTGAGCTGCCAAACGAGTAGCATAAATACCACCATGTACTTTACCCTTGGATTTATTAATGTGGAGGCGATGTGCCACAATAGCTCCCAAGCTATAAGTGTCGTCGCCTTCAAGTGCACGGCGTAAAACAGCAAAGTCTAGAGCACTGTGTGCACCCACCTTCTCCCTAGCAAGCAGGTACTTTGCAATGAAAAGAGCAAAATAATGAATAGTAGGAAAGTGCAAGCTAGTAGCGGTGAAACTTAACACCCCTCTCTCATCCCCCACAGACAGAGTACGGTAAAAACACTCAAACTCCGCGGGTCTAGGCTCTACTAACCTCCCGTCAGAAGGGATCATGCATATTTCACCAAATTCAGTAAGTGGTATTTGATGGGTTTCAACATATAAGTTAAACTACACTTCAGGGGGGTTATTCCCGAGGAAGGAAATTAAAATTTTGCACAAAGGAATTTGTGAGGAGATGATACTGTTCACATTCAGCTGCGATGAAGTCGGTGAGGCCGACATTAGCAGCATATTGTGCAAACTCTTGAAGGATTCCGACCCCTTCCATGAACGGGTTATGCGGCCATTCGAATGGTCGTATCTCCGCCATTCTCCGGGTATGGAGATCGCTATCAGATGACTCCCCAATCACTCCCTTGGAGTTCTTCTTGGAAGCAAACTTCCTAAAGATACTCATGTTTTTCCTATGAAAAAAATCTGAAATTTTTAGTCCACAAAATTTTCTCAACAAAACTTTACAAGATTGGTAGCAACTACTCATAGGGATGCATAGAGGCCATAGCAAGCATTCAAACTACTTTACAAGATTGGTAGCAACTACTCATAGGGATGCATAGGGACAGAAGGTAGTGCTCACTAAATTCATCAACTTCATACCTCTCAAAAATGATCCATTAATAAGGTTGATCAAGTCTTATTAACAACCACTTTCGATTAGCATGAAACCAAAAAACTTTCGTAAATCACTAAGTTACCTCAACGAGGATATGAATGTCCCCAACAATAAGCATTTCATGTTTCTTTTTAACAGTAGGTAGAGGTAGATGAAAACTTCCAATAGTGATTGTCGGAGATTTTTCAATAACATTAATACCATCACTTGGAATTGTTTCTTCGGAAAGTGCACTGTATGCTCATTACCATTAATATGAAAAGTGACCTTGCTTTTATTGCAATCAATAACAGCCCCTGCAGTATTCAAGAAAGGTCTACCAGGGATAATCGACATGTTGTCGTCCTCGGGCATCTCAAGTATAACAAAGTCAGTCAAAATAGTAACATTAGCAACAACAATAACGGGCACATCCTCACAAATACCGATAGGTATGGCAGTTGATTTGTCAGCCATTTGCAGAGATATTTTAGTAGGTGTGAGTTTATTCAAATCAAGTCTTTTATATAAAGAGAAAGGCATTGTGACGACCTTGATTCAATCCTACACTAATCATACACGCAAATGTGTACGATCAAGATCAAGGACTCATGGGAAGATATCACAACACAACTCTAGACACAAATTAAAATAATACAAGCTTTATATTACAAGCCAGGGGCCTCGAGGGCTCGAATACATAAGCTCGAAAACACAAGAGTCAGCGGAAGCAACAATATCTGAGTACAGACATGAGTTAGACAAGTTTGCCTTAAGAAGGCTAGCACAAAAGCAACAACGATCGAAAAGGCAAGGCCTCCTGCTTGGGAGCCTCCTAACTACTCCTGGTCGTCGGCGGTCTCCACGTAGTAGTATGCCTCGGCGGTGGCATCTGGCCCCTGGGCTCCGACATCTGGTTGCATCAACCGGAAAGGAGAAGAAAGGGGGGAAAGGGGGAGCAAAGCAACCGTGAGTACTCATCCAAAGTACTTGCAAGCAAGGATCTACACTACATATGCAACATTATCAAAGGAAGGTTGTATATGTGTACTGGGCTGCAGAAATGCCAGAATAAAGAGAAGGCCTAGTACTACCGAAGACTAGTATCTTCTGGAAACCACCATCTTGCAGTGACAGGAGGGAGTAGAGTAGCATAAAGTAAAGTAGTAGTAGTGTATCAACCTCGGCCAGAGATCCTTTCTCGACTCCCTGCGAGAAAGCAATCCCAGATCCATACTATCCAGTTATCATCACAATCCAATTCTCATCACCATCCAGTTCTCATCACAAGTATCCAGTTCTAGTTGTATCGATCGGGATACAGCTCCAAGTGTCCATTACCGTAGGACAGGCTCTATCCAGTTATCATCACAATCCAATTCTCATCACCATCCAGTTCTCATCACAAGTATCCAGTTCTAGTTGTATCGATCGGGATACAACTCCAAGTGTCCGTTACCGTAGGATAGGCGATGAGAACTGGATGGTGATGAGAATTGGATTGTGATGATAACTGGATAGTATGGCTCTGGGATTGCTTTCTCGCAGGGATTCGAGAAAGGATCTCTGGCCGAGGTTGATACACTACTACTACTTTACTTTATGCTACTCCACTCCCTCCTGTCGCTGCAAGATGGTGGTTTGCAGAAGATGCTAGTCTTCGGTAGTACTAGGCCTTCTCTCTATTCTGGCATTTCTGTAGCCCAGTACACATATACAACCTTCCTTTGATAATGTTGCATATGTAGTGTAGATCCTTGCTTGCGAGTACTTTGGATGAGTACTCACGGTTGCTTTGCTCCCCCTTTCCCCCCTTTCTTCTCCTTTCCGGTTGATGCAACCAGATGTCGGAGCCCAGGAGCCAGATGCCACCGCCGAGGCATACTACTACGTGGAGACCGCCGATGACCAGGAGTAGTTAGGAGGCTCCCAGGCAGGAGGCCTTGCCTTTTCGATCGTTGTTGCTTTTGTGCTAGCCTTCTTAAGGAAAACTTGTCTAGCTCATGTCTGTACTCAGATATTGTTGCTTCCGCTGACTCTTGTGTTTTCGAGATTATGTATTCGAGCCCTCGAGGCCCCTGGCTTGTAATATAAACCTTGTATTATTTTAATTTGTGTCTAGAGTTGTGTTATGATATCTTCCCGTGAGTCCTTGATCTTGATCGTACACATTTGCGTGTATGATTAGTGTACGATTGAATCGAGGGCGTCACAAGTTGGTATCAGAGCCGACTGCCTGTAGGTAGCCCCTTTCCAACTCCTTGGACGAAGTCGAGTCTAGTCACTACAAAAACTTATACTAACATGGCTGTGTGGCTTACGGGCTCACGTTGTCATTGGGTGGTATTAGGATCTTTAATTCCTCGTCTATACTCTGGGATTCTGATCTCTCTTCTATTCTGGTTAAAGATTTTACTAACATTAACTTTAGGTTCTCGTAACCACTTCCTACCGGAGAGCCCCTTCATTCCAGATGATCGCCTGCTTCATCAGAAAATTCCGAAGATACTCTTTGATGTTTTCCCGAGACCCTTGTGCCCACCGCCTTTGCAATTCCCTGCCACCGATATACCCTTGTGGATAAGTACATACAGCTGCCGTTCATACCTTTGTCCCTAGTTGCTCTTGTTTCTAAATGATGCCCCGAAATACTCTCCGTTGTCCCGAGAACCCCTTCTGCATTTGCCTTGAAGTTCTTTGCCACATTAATACCCTACGAATAATTCCTCTCAATTACCGAAGATTCTTCATCCCCGGTTGTTTGAGTGTTTCACAAAAATCTTTGAAATCCTATTCCATCTTCCGAAAATCCTTAGCAGCTTATTGATCTTGAAATTCTTGCTTGCTTGCATTATGGTTAAATCCCATAAGTATAGTCATCTTATTGGCATCCTTTGTCACTATCATTTTGAGTCTGTTGATTCAATATGTTGCGGATGCTCGCAAACCTCAGTTGGATCATATAATTCATCCTTCCGGCTTGGACGTCATTTGACCAAGAGTTGTTTCTCAACCAATCAAATTGTCGTCAATTGTATCCCTAGGGCTATTCAACTTACTTATCTTTTGATCAGAGCGTTTGCTTCTGATCTTCTATTTTTGAAATCATGATTTCTTTGAATTTAAGCATCGAATTATTTAGATGTTTCTATAATCCGAAGCCTTTGCATTCTTTCTTCTTCTGATTGAGTACCGATACTCACATCAGATCCTATATGGACCGCCAGATCCTTTGTTGGATTTTATCTGACAACGTCCTTCATATTCAATAACCTTTTGGAGCCTTTCCTCAGATACATAAAGCCTTTGGTAAATAGTATCCTCTCCCTTCTCAACCATGCTTTGCCTTCGAGCCTGTGTTATTTTACTCGTGGAGTTTGTGGTATATGTTCCCAAGATGCCCCTATGGGTTGAACCTATGCCTTCCTTAATCCATGTGAACCCGAGAGTTTTCATGAGTCATACTCTTCTGGTGTTTTGCCAGATAACATTTCAACACTACAACCTCATTGAACACGAGAAGTGAATGAAAGGTTATGCATTGGAGAAGTGGGAGTCGACCTTGAACTTTGTGTTCATGCCCATGGACCCGATGTAGAACTTATCATGGAAGCTGCTCGTAAAAGTAATTATTTCTTATGTACAAGCTCATCTTGTATCTATGAATTGACCCTTTGCAATCATGGTTTCGGCCATATTATTCTTCTTTGATTCTATATCTCGGACAAGTTAAAGCACTTGTCTTCTGCAGATCAATGCATCTCCGCAACCTCTATTTTGATCTTCCTTCGAGTATTACCCTCCGGTACCTCAAGAATATCAAAGAACTGTGTTGCTTCCTATGAGTCTTCATCTAGTATTGCTTCTCACCGATTTCAGATTTCCCCCGGGTTCTGAGTTCTTAATCACTCGAGGACACCGATAAGTGAATCGGTTGAATCGATTCCGCACTCCGATTCTATAACTCTAAGTAATTTTCATTACTTACGAGTTTAATAATCCTCCTAGTCATTCCTAGCCTGGCCGGCTATGTCATTATCGTGCTAAATTTTAACTATGCTACCTAGTCCTTCTTCCCGGAACAGAATTTTTGATGATGAGCTAAGCTTATGTCGATCTTCCTCGTCATACCATTTCGCCTTGAACAACAAGCTTGCTATCGAGTTTGTGTCATACCCGTGGTTCCAATAACTTTTCGCTTCATCGTTCCTTTGACTTGATATCATCACCGATCGATTACATCCTCCTGAAATCTCTCGACAATTGTGTCGTGCTCGTCAACATTCTGAGCTCTTCCAGCATATCAATCGAATTCGTGGTGAGAAATACCATCCTTGACCTTCGATGATTTGAGTTATCGTCGACAACCCCCATTGTCTTCTTTCCAACACATGTTTGATCATGTCTTGGTTATACCTTGGACTCCTTGCTATTCCTATAATTGTTCCTTGAGTATTTCTTGTGATCTTCAACTCCAATCCCTACTTGGAACACCATGTTAATGCTACCTCGAAGCATGAATGAGGTATCCCGAATATCAACAAGAACATTGGAAGCACATTGCCGAATGTTTTTTGATCTATTATCCAAACACCATTGTATGGGTAATATCATGATTCTTCCCTCACCCCCTTTATCTAAATGCTTTTGAACTTACTGTCATATCATGTATATCCTGCTCTGCTTCCCTTTGGGAAGGATATACTCCTAATTCTTGTGTGTAAACACATTTTCCTTTCCATTGGTCTGATTAATCCGATAATTTCATTTCCTTTCCATTGGTTTGTTTAACCTTCTTTTGATCTATATGATATATGCAAAAATAATTCCCTGCTTATAAAACACCCCGATGTACAACCTTGTCAGTGAGACCTTGTTACTATTGTTGATGACATTCCGGTAGCCACCGATGGATGAGAACTTTGCCTATTGGTCCGCCTTGTCGTACGAGCAGGAAAATGGTTCTCTTCGTCCCTCGCCCTTGGTACCAACGTTGTTGCCAACATAATTGACAGGCTATTGTCTGACCTGCCTTGCCATCATGACCGTGCAAAATGATAGCGCCTTCCTGCTTTTAAACCACATGGTGGGCCCATAACCCACAGTTCCACAGGATCGAAACCTGACTCTCCTGTATATCTTTGATTCCGAAATATTCTTGCATTTGGCTTCGTATCATGTCACGAGCCACCTTTCGAGAGATGATCTATTCCCGATGCTCTGAACCCCCTTCTCACACTCTGTTAGGGTATCGATTGTTTGTCCATTCGCTTGAAACTTCCTATTGTACCTTCATATTTTGCTCTCGATGTTTTCTTAAGTTTCAACTCGAGAGGTACATCTGCCACTTTCCTTGAATTGTTCACCAGATAATTAACCCTATAAGGGTCAGTTCTCCCGAAGTTACTCTTTACTTCCGCACTTAAATCTCGGGACGAGATTTCTTGTAGTGGAGGAGATTTGTAACACCCCTAGTGTCATGCTACAGTAACCCTCTGTGATAATGATAATCACTTTGCTAAGCAGTGCTTGATCACCTTTGACTCAAATATCATTTGAAATCCCATTGTGGAATCTAATTCAAATTGCAAGTGAAATTTGAAGTTGCACAAAAGTTGCTGCAAAATAGTTCATCTTTTAGCCAAAATTCCATAACAAATGATTGTTAAGGAAAACAACATCACCTCCCAGCCAAGATGGACTATAGCAATTATGGCAGTGCCATTCCAGCACTTCAAAATACTATTCCAATTATGAAAATTCCAAATGGATTCAAATAATTCCCAAGCTTATGGTGGCAGTGCACCACTGACCCTAGTATTTGTTTTCACCAGTGGCACATTTTTGCAAAAGATAATTAATGCAAAATAAAATGCAAAGGGCTACTGTTAAATGAAAACAGAAAAGAATAAAAGGGAAAGTAAAGGGCCACTCTTAGCTGGGCCTTAGTGCACAGTGTGCACGCCCAGCCCAACAGAACCATCGACGCCTCCCTCCTCCCCGCGTCACCTCGCGCGCCCGTGCCCGAAGCTGTTCACCGTCGCCATCGTACCCGCTAGTCGCCCCGCGTCGCTACAGGCCGTCGGGGTGGATAAGATCTCCACCGTGGCCTCACCTCTCGTCATCCTCATCCATTCGCCCCCGTGCGCCTCTCCCTCTCTCGTTCCCCATCTCACCCGAAACGCTTGCCGCCGTCGCCGCTCGAATCCGTGGCCACCATGCCTCCCGCGCCTCGATCTGGAGCTCACCGTCTCCCTCGTCATCCTCTACGTCGCCTACGCCATCGGGATCGAGTCGAGCAGCTCTACTCTGACCGAAACGAGCTCGTCTTCAACCTTCGGATCGCCGGCGTTCGTCGCCGATTCCGGCTACCTCGCGCCCTCCCCGAGCTCACTGCCACTCCCTACGTCTCCACTGTGAGCTTGCCCTCCTCTCCCCGCTCTCCCCTGTCCCTCTGCCTAGCCGTAGCCGCTCCATCGCGTTGCCGACCTCCGCCGCCCGCCATGGACACCGTGCACGCGCCGTGCGCGCTCCCGCACCCCCCTTGCGCGAGTCACTGTCGCCCTCCAGGGCGCGCACAGCTCCGAGCTGCAGCCCCAACCGCGCCCCTAGGCCGCTCCCGGCGCGTCTCGAACGGGTCCAGAGCGCCACCGTCGCTCCCCGTCGTTGCTCTGGCCAGCTCCGCCCCCCCTCCCCCCTTGTCGCCAATTACCATCACTTGACGCGGCGTCGACCCGGCGTTCAAAAGAACCCACCCGCGCCTCCGTTCTCGCCCCCTGTCGCTGACTCCATCCTTGCCCAACTCCGGCGACCGCAAACCTCGACGCCGGCGATGCTCCGACCGCCCCCGGCGCCGGCCGTCGTCACCATCGCATGCGCGACGCCGGCGCGCACCCGTATGTTCAAACCGCCGGCCTGGAGGCCCTCTGTGGCCTTTTTTCGGCCGACTCCGGTGTGTCGCCGCCGTGGTAATGTCCACCGCGGGCGCGCCACCGCCGCTGCTGATGTGGTCGCCCGGGGCCACCACCCTGGGTCGCTGACCGGTGGCCCCAGTGGCCCCCGCTCGTCTTGTTGACCGTGTTGATCCAGTCAACATGCTGACTAGGCAGCCCGGCGGGGCCCATCCTTTAATTAATGTTTTAGTAACTAAAACTTATTTTGTTAAACTAATTAGCTACTGACAGGTGGGGCCTACTAGCTAATTAATCTCGTTTAGTTAAATTAACCACTGTTAATTAGTCCAGTCACTGACCAGTGGGACCCACTGGACCCACTTTAACTAATTAGCGAGTCTGTTGACTTGCTGAGGTCATCTCCATGTCATGCTGACATCATACCTTTTCTGTTAATTCTGTTAATTTAAATAATTTCAAAAAGCCTTTAAATCTTTAGAAATTCATAGAATTTAAACCGTAGCTCCGATGAAAAAGTTTTATACATGAAAGTTGCTCACAACGACGAGACAAATCCGAATACGCCCTCCGTTCGTCTATCACACGTCCCTAGCATAGTGAACTTTGAACTTTTCCCCTCCGGTTCATTTGTCTGACAGACGTCCGGAACCGGGAAAACTTTCCCGGATGTTATCCTCCTTCGCCAGTATCGCCTAGCGCTGCGTTAGAACACCTCTAGCACCGCTTATTGTCTTGTTATGCTTATGTTTGCGTGTGTTACTGTTTCTCCCCCCTCTTCTTCTCCGGTAGACCTCGAGACCGCTGTTGATGCCCCTGTGATCGACTACGTCGACGACGACCCCTCCTTGCCAGAGCAACCAGGCAAGCCCCCCCTTTGATCATCCCGATATCGCCCATTCCATTCTCTCATGCTTGCATTAGATTTTGCTACTGTTATTGTTTGCTCCTATTCTGATGCATAGCCTGCTTTTGTATCTGCTGTTGTACATTACCTGCTTATCCTAAACTTTTTTTTGACTATAAATAGTAGGGTAAACACCCCACTTCAACTTTTATTAAAAGAAAGAAACAAAACAAAAGAAGTCTTGTGGGCTTGAGGTAAGCCCAAACAAAAGAAAAAAGAAAAAGAAGAACAGAAGAGAAACTACCAAAAAAGGAGGCTAACCTACAGCTAAGAAGAAGAAAAAACTAAGAAACAGAAACAAAGAGAACTATACATAAATAAACTACATCCAAGCATCCAGCCAAGCAGAGAATTGAGCTTCATATTTCTTCTTGATCCTGTATTTGAGAAGCTTTAACTCCTGAAAGAATATGTGCTTCCAGCCATCAAATGAAGGGGTTATATTTTCAAAAATCTTGTTGTTTCTTGAAATCCAGATTGCCCATGAACCCAATATTATAATCTCCATAAAGAAAGGGTAATTGAGTTTGTCCTTGAGGTCTTGGTAAGCTTCCACAACTGACAGGTTAGGTGTTCTTGAAGGGCAGATGAAGTCCCAACATCTGACAGCAAAAGGGCATCCCCAAAAGAGATGGTACAGAGTTTCTTCCTGTTGACAATTTCTCACTGCACAATTGTAGACTTCCAATTCAAAGTTTTTCCTTCTTAAGAGATTCCTTGTGTTGATTCTGTCATGTAACAGCATCCAGAAGAAAACTTTGTGCTTGGGTTGACAGGAACTTTTCCAAATCCATGAGAAGTGAGGTGGAGTTTGTTTGTGTCCAATTAGCACTTTATATGCTTTAATTGAGGAATAATATTCATTTCCCCAGATGTAACTCCAAGTATCCAATGCATCTAAATATTCAGAGTGTCTTAGAGCAATGCACATGTCCTCCATTTGTATGAACTCCTCATATGCTTGTGTAGTAAGAGGCAGATGGAATAAATCTTGGAGATATTCAGTGTTGATCACTTGTTGAACACTTTTGTGTGGATCTCTAACAAAGGAATATAAGTGATCAAACTTGTGTTTTAGAACAAATTGGTTCCACATATCATCCCAGAACAGAGCACTTTTGCCATCTCCCACATTGCATCTGGCTATAGCTTTGAATTGGTCAATGAGTGCTAGGTTGGATTTCCACCAAAATGAGCCCACTTTTTGATCCCCTGGAAGTTGTCCATTGCTGTAGTATGATTCCCAAATTAAATTGACCCAAGGGAGATCATGTCTGTTGTAGAATTTATGAAGATTTTCATGAGCAGGGTTTTATTTTGTGTGAAGATATCCAGGACACCCAAGCCACCCTGATCTTCTGGTCTGCAAACTGTGTGCCAAGCCACTAGTGTTGGTCTCCTATCCCCCATATCAGGACTCCTCCATAAGCAGTGTCTTAAGTATTTAATGATCTGTTGCTTAATTGTGATGGGAACATCCAGGCAACACATGAAGTAAACTGCTAGAGAAGCCAACACAGATTTGACCAACAATACTTTCCCTGCTTGGGTCATGAAAGTGGAAATGCCAGTAATCCTCTTAGCAATTCTGTTGACTATAGGAAAGCATTGCTCCACAGTTGGCTTATAAAGTCCCAAAGGTAGCCCCAGGTAAGTAAATGGGAATTGCCCTCTGGCACATTGTAAAGTGTTTGTGAAAATATCCACTCTGTCTTCTACAATGTTTATTGGCACCATGATGGATTTCCCATAGTTTACTTTGAGGCCAGTGGCAGATGCAAATGTGTTTAATAAAGCTTTGAGGCATACTAGTTGTCTTGCACTTGCTTGCATGATGACAAGAGTATCATCTGCATATTGCACAATAGGGAAGTCAGGGCAGGAGTTCGCTTGCAGTGGAGGTGTGACTAGACCCCTTGTCATGGCTTTATTCAAGATTGATTGCAGTAAGTCAGCTGCTAGAAGGAACAGAAGGGGAGAAATGGAATCTCCTTGTCTGACTCCTCTTTTACAGTAAAATTTCTTCCCAGGCACCCCATTTAACATCATAGCAGAAGATGCAGAATTGAAGAGCATGTGCATCCAAGTTATCCACCTTTCACCAAATCCCTTAGCTCTAAGTATGTCAATTATAGACTGGTGTTCAATGGTGTCAAAGGCCTTTTCAAAATCCAGTTTTATTACTAGCATTTGCTCATTTGACTTGTGGCACTGATGTATGTATTCATAGGCCCATCCCAAACAATCCTGAATCACTCTGTTCTTTAAGAATCCATATTGATTGATGTGTACCAATTGGAGGATTACTTTTTGTAATATGTTTGCCAGCAATTTAGTAATGATTTTGAGCACCCCATTAAGCAGTGAAATTGGTCTCAAATCATTAGGGGACATTGGTACCTCCTTTTTTGGAATGAGTGTGATATAAGAGGTGTTGATGCTTTCCAAATTCACAGTTCCAGCATGAAATGCAATGATAAGCTCAGTTACATCCAATTTTATAATTTCCCAGCAAGCTTTTAGAAATTCATTATTAAATCCATCAGGACCTGGGGACTTATCTGTTGGCAAAGTTTTGGCAACCTCATCAATTTCTTCCTGAGAGAAAGGTTTCTCAAGGTCTTGAAAGATTTGTGGATTCACTCTGTTACCATACAGGTCTTGTAAGTTGAAATGCATGTTGTGGCCATTGGAGTGACCTAGTCTTTTCTTAAAAGCTTGCCATAGAATTGCAGCCTTGCCCTCATGATCAGTAATTTCCACTTGGTCCTCATTCATGAGCATTGCAATTTTATTGTGCCTGTGATTAATAGAAGCTTTTGTATGGAAGAATTTTGTATTTTCATCACCAAACTTGACCCCTTTGATTTTTCCTCTCTGTTTCCAATAAATCTTCTGATTACTGAGGGCAGTTAGGAGAGTTTCTTTCAAGAGCTCTCTGCAGTTATGCTCAAATAAAGTTAAATCTCTGAATTCCTCCAAGAAGTCCCATAGGAATATACATTCATTCAACTCATCAATGTGTTTTTTGATAGAAGACATGTTCTTTGCCCAAAGTTTGAGGGCTCTCCTCAAGTTTTTGAATTTAGCATTAATTTTGTTTGCAGGATCAGTATAGCCAACAGGAATATTCCATGCAGTTTGCACAATATCTTTGAAAGAGCTGTGTTTCAACCAGTAATTCTCAAATCTGAAAATTGTTGACCTGGGTATTATTGTACCAATTTTTATAACACATGGCAAATGATCTGAAATTGGCTTTGCAAGGGGCAGAGCAGTGGTGTCAGGGTAAGAAGTCATCCATGCAGCAGATGTGAAGAACCAGTCTAACTTTTCAAGCAAAGGGTTGTCTTGCATGTTGCTCCAACTGAACTGCCTTCCTTTTAGTGGTAATTCAATTAATCCCAGGTTACTAATATCTTCATTGAATAGCAGCATCTGATTAACATCTCCACCGGGTCTATTTCTGTCTTCAGGTGATCTGATGAAATTAAAATCCCCCATAACAATCCAGTCAACATCATCAGGCATTTGTATAGTTGTAAACCATTCAATAAATTCCAATTTCTCCTCAATGTTGCAAGGCCCATATATATTTGTTAAGATCCATGGTTTAAGGGAAGAGGTGCAAGTGAACTGCATGGTTAAAGAGAATTTGTTTTGGAAGAGCAACTGTCCAGTGAAGAGAGTCCCATTCCAAGCAGTCAAAATTCCACCAGATGCTCCAATTGAAGGTAGATATTCAAATTTGTTGAATCTTTGAGGGCAGAAGTTTTGAATGTATGCCAAATCAAAATTTTGTCTCTTTGTTTCTTGTAAACACAAAATGCCAGCAGCACTTTCCTCAATTTTTTGCCTAATGGCCAACCATTTATCAAGAGAATTCAAACCCCTAATGTTCCAATTTAAAATATTCCAGGATCTATTCCTACTCATGGATTACTGTCTGTTTGTGAGGTTGATACCAGGCCCCATCTCCTGGTATAATACCATACTCATGCAAATTATAGACATGGGTTGGCTGAGACCTAGTAATGTTTGAGAGCTTATACAAGCAATGACAAGAGGCATGACATATCATCAGTAACATGTGAGACAGAGTAAACCCCACAATCCTGCTAGAGAGAATATAGATTTCAACATCTTCATAGAAACCACAAGACCATAGTTCAACAAGACTGAACAAGATAGCAGTGGGGTACCAAGTTCTGAAGGCAGACACTAAACATGTTCTGCTTACATCCATAACAACAAAAATCATGCGTACAACCTTCCAACTAGTCTTTCTCAAAGTAACCCTGGTGCTAATATTAATGTGATAGATCATAATGGCACGTCCTAAGGAGTTGTAGCACCAGTGACCTTGGAGACCTTGGCCACATCCTCCTGGCCCTTCTTTTTGGGCCTTTCTGAGAGCTTGTCATGTGCCTCATCCTCAGACACCTTGCAAAAAGCTTTTGTTAGATTTTTGACCACTTTGTTATGCACAGTAGGAGGAATAGCATTACAAGGTAAGCAAGAGCTGACATCACATGTTTTCCTTCTAAAGCCATTGTTGTCTTTCTTAATTCTATCACTTCTTCTTACCTGAGTCTCCACAAGGGGCTCTTTTTCTCTCCTTTTCCTTGAGACAGCTTCTCCTAATGACAAGTGTATGACCTTGTTGGGGGACACTTGCTGGAGTGGGCTTCCAGCTCCACTAGAGGAGTGGGCAGCAGGGCTTAAACCCTCATTTTCCTTCCCCAAACCCAGCATTATTTCCTTGCAACTAGGGGCCTGTGAAGTAGGAGGTGCATCAGGAATATGAAATAAGATGGTCTCTTCAGTATCACAATTGGCAGTTAGCAGTTTCCACAGCTCTGATTTTAGCAGATGCATGACCCAACCAAACTTGTCAGGAGTGAGGAGAAGATGGATTATGAAGTTAAACCAACTTACAGGTATATCAATTTTGAATGTATTTACTTCTCCCTGAGTTGCTGGAGCAAAGTGCTGAATCCACAGGCCCAAACCTTCCTCAGAAATCAAATGGGCACCATCAATAATATTCATGGCATGATTTTGAACTAATTCATGAATATCAAGTAAACTGGGAGAGGAAACTAAGGAGAATCTCTCCATACCTTTACTTTGCCCAGCTTTGGAAGTGCCAACCTGAACAATGGGAACATCTGCTTTACCCTTTAAGTCAACTGTGGGTACAAATCCCTGTGATTCACCTTGCATATCTTGTACAGCCACATTGTCTCTGTTTATGGGACCAGCCATGACCTGGGAATCAGATGCAGCATTGACCTCAAGTATCTGAACATGAGCTTCTTCTGCAGCAGAAGCAGCAATAGGGACACTCTGAGCAAGAGGCCCATTTGGCCCTGAATTTTCATCAGCAACTGCCAGTGTTTCTACAGCAATGGGGACTGAAGCTTGTCCAACAATTTCCATAGCATGGGCTACATGCAAAGCCTCCTGAACAGGCATAGGGCCCCCCACAACTAGCTGTTGTTCCAAGCCAGCCAGATTCTCATTGTGCTGTACAGGGTCATCCTCTTCTCCAACTGCTTGATAAGCAATAAAAATGTTCTGCAAACCCATGCCCAGAGGGTTGATTTGAGCATCTTGATTAACCTCCTCACTGGCAGTGTGAGTGTTAGACCAGATACCATCAGACAGAGAAACTGTGGTGGTGATGCTGCTATTGGGAGCACCATCCTCCTGCAAGACTGGCATCTCCATCTGCTGTTGATGTGGTTGTGGCTGAGGAATGTTAACTTGAGGAAAAGCCCGGTGGCCCTGCTCCTCCTACTCTTCCCATGCATCCAATCATCCTGTTGTGCAGGCTCATTAGGAATTGGAGTAGGGTGAAAACCTGGGAAATCGTTGGCATGTTGAGGAATTGGGTGTGGATCAACCCCAGGTGGTGGAATAGGGTCTTCATCCTCAGGTCCACCTCCAATCATTTCTTCTAACAGAACCTCAACCGAACTAGTCCATGACTCTTCCTCGAAGCACTCTCCTTCTGACCACCTGATGCTTTTTGGTATGTCAATGAGCTCATTGACTCTGGCCTTCACCAGAATTTTTCCTCGGAGAGCATCCTCCTTTTCCCAACTAATAATTCTTCCCCACTTGGCAATGGCGGCTGCAATGTCTTCAGTATTACAGTAATCAAAAGGGACACCCACGAACAAAAGCCAGCAAGTTATATTGAAATGCAACCTGCGCCAGTTCCTGCCCTTGTTGTGTGGAGTGAAGGAAATAAGAACGTCTCCGAAAGGATGCGGACTGTGCCTGATGAGACGATCTCTATCTCTAACATGACGAAACTGAACATAGGCCTCCCCAAAAGGACATGGCTGGATTTCTCTGAATCCTACCTCCTCATCACCTTGCAAGAACTCCTCAAGAACATCTCTAACATTTGGAAAAAAAATACCTCATTTGGATGTGGGTGGATGGTTGCAATCGCCCAGTCCTCGTGCCTTCTTGGTCTGTGCGGCAAGATTGCCCTCGAAACCCCAGTACGCCCCTCCACCTCGAGAATCTGGAACCCATGGGGAACGAAAGGGACTGGGTCGATGGGAATGTTGGCCATTGTCAAAGCCAAAGCTTCCGACGAGCGGAGCACCAATGCCTGTTCCGCCAATGTTGGAGAAGATGGCGAGCTTGCCGAGGCAGGAACAGTGGAAGGAGCAGAGTTGGTAAGAACAGAGGAATGCGAGGAGGCAGCCTGCAGTCTCAGTTGGAAATTTGGAAATAGGTCCTTGACCAGCTCCTTAAATGACGATACTTGCCTAATCGGCTGAGCTGGGCCTTTACATTTGAACCAGGCCTCCACGGCACCGTCAGCCCAGGCCTCCTCTGGTGGGCTCGGGAACGAGTCAAACTGTAAGAAAGGCCAGAGCCCGGGCAACTTAGGAACCATGCAGTTACATGCGACGTGGCCTTGACCTCCACATGCAAAACAAACTACGTGCGTGCGAGGGCCAGAACGTAGAGACATTTGGGGCTGATTAAGAGACCCATTACACTCAGTGTTAATGGAGGGCGAATTTGAATTTTCCCCTTGATTGACACTGCCTTGAATGTGACCCGATAAACGCTCAAAAACCGAACGGCCGTTTCTAACTACCATGATGTAGCTCCGACGATCGCCGGAGTTGTTTGCCACGGCCTTTCCATTTCTACCCACCAAGGTCCATTCATCATCAAGTTCTTTGTAGAAAGCTTGTTCTTCTCTAAACCAATTTGGCCCACCGTAATTCCACAAACTAAACACAACCTCAAAGTCATGTTCAACAATTCTACCACCGTTATAGATCTCAAAGCCAACAGACTTAGAAGCAACCGAGAACTTGAAAGTTCTATCCCTGAGGTGACGAACCCTAAAACCTTGAGCATAACCTCCAAACATGGCCAGGAGAGAGACACTAACCGTGTGTACGTCAAGCTTGAAGGTAGCACGGCAGAAAGAAACCACCAAGGTGAATCCTTGTTGACGAAAGCCAGGAGAAAACACCACCGGATGCCCAAACTTAGACCTCATGTCTGCTTGAAACTTTCTGCCACGATCAAAGTTGAGGGCAAAAGGAGCCATCTCCAAAGGTGGTTGTCGGGACCGGAGTGGCCGCCGACAGGAGAGGTGGCCGCCGGGGCCGGAGTGGCCACCGGCGCAAGATCGCCTAGGAGTCGCCTAGGAGAGGAGAGGAGAGGTGCAATCGCTCCGTGTTATAAGCTGCTTAGTATAGGTTGGTTAGTGATCCATCAGTGAACCCCACTTGTCCTTGTTGCCCCTGCTTCATCATCGACGACTCGATCTACATGATCGAAGACCAGGCCCCGACACCGCACATCACTTCTCCCTTAGTTGCTCGACACTACTAGGTTACTATCGAGTACCGAGGGTGAACCTCTTCAGCACTTCTGATGTTAACCCTGTAGTGTAGTCATTCGGTCGTGGTCATCGAGGGTGATTTCCTCCTTAACCACTTCCGATACGACTCTGTCGTGCAACCCATCAAGTGTGAACATCGGGGGTGATTCCTCGGGTTTCCCCCTTGATGTTTGGACACACAGTTACTATGGTTACTATGACTTTACACTGATCAAGGTTACTAAAGACGGGTCGACCCTGAGGGGTACCCGCGCGAGCTTAATTGCGAGTGATGTGGAGACGGGTTGACCTGGAGGGTGCCCGCGAGATAATTACGAGGCGTGGCCGGGCATTCCTAGCCCTTGCCACAAGTCCTCGAGACGAGACAACGGGGTCACATCTTTCGTGATTCTCTACTTGTTACCGCGCGATCCCAATCCACTACGATTTGGATATTTGATCCGAGGGGCCTCTGGCCTGATAGCACTAACCATCACGTGGGCATAGTATGGGCGTTCTGCGTCGTATGCATCAGCCGAAGCTTAATAGACGTCAGCGACTGAGCGGCGCGCGCCGGGTTGGACTGGTAAGCTCCTGACTTTTTAGGGAGGTAGCTAGGTCTGCTCACCGGCCGCGTTCGCAACGTGCAGGAGTTCCCAGGGAGATGGCCCATGACCCCTGGGGGCATAGGTTTAGTCCAGCGTGCTGGCCTCTCTATTAAGCTTAGGTCGGGTTGTGGCGTATTGTTTGGCCGAGGCCGGGCATGACCCAGGAAAGTGTGTCCGGCCGGAGTTAATCGAGCGTGGTGGGTAAGTTGGTGCACCCCTGCATCTATCGATAGCCTGTCCTACGGTAACGGACACTTGGAGTTGTATCCCGATCGATACAACTAGAACTGGATACTTGTGATGAGAACTGGATGGTGATGAGAATTGGATTGTGATGATAACTGGATAGTATGGCTCTGGGATTGCTTTCTCGCAGGGATTCGAGAAAGGATCTCTAGCTGAGGTTGATACACTACTACTACTTTACTTTATGCTACTCTACTCCCTCCTGTCGCTGCAAGATGGTGGTTTCCAGAAGATGCTAGTCTTTGGTAGTACTAGGCCTTCTCTCTATTCTGGCATTTCTGCAGCCCGGTACACATATACAACCTTCCTTTGATAATGTTGCATATGTAGTGTAGATCCTTGCTTGCGAGTACTTTGGATGAGTACTCACGGTTGCTTTGCTCCCCCTTTCCCCCCTTTCTTCTCCTTTCCGGTTGATGCAACCAGATGTCGGAGCCCAGGAGCCAGATGCCACCGCCGAGGCATACTACTACGTGGAGACCGCCGACGACCAGGAGTAGTTAGGAGGCTCCCAGGCAGGAGGCCTTGCCTTTTCGATCGTTGTTGCTTTTGTGCTAGCCTTCTTAAGGCAAACTTGTCTAACTCATGTCTGTACTCAGATATTGTTGCTTCCGCTCACTCTTGTGTTTTCGAGCTTATGTATTCGAGCCCGAGGCCCCTGGCTTGTAATATAAAGCTTGTATTATTTTAATTTGTGTCTAGAGTTGTGTTGTGATATCTTCCCATGAGTCCTTGATCTTGATCGTACACATTTGCGTGTATGATTAGTGTACGATTGAATCGAGAGCGTCACGGGCATAACACTAACACCAGCTCCCAAATCACATAAAGCAGTTTTCACATAATTTCTTTTGATGGATCAAGGTATAGTTGGTATTCCAGGATCTCCAAGTTTTTTAGGTACTCCACCCTTAAAAGAGTAATTAGCAAGCATGGTGGAGATTTCAGTTTCCGTTATTTTTCTCTTGTTGGTGATGATATCTTTCATGTACTTTGCATAAGGAGGCATTTTCAGGATATCAGTCAAGCGAGTACGCAAAAAGACTGGCCTCAACATTTCAGCAAAACGTTCAAATACTTCATCATCTTTCTTTTTAGTTGACTTAGGTGGAAAGGGCATAGGTTTTTGAACCCATGGTTCTCTTTCCTTACCGTGTTTTCTACCCACAAAGTCTCTTTTATAATATCTTTTATTTTTAGATTGTGGGTTATCAAGATCATCAGCTGGTTCTATTTCAACATCATTATCTGGTTCTTTTTCATTGTTTGGTTGAGTATCTTCTTGAACATCATCATTTTCTTTTTCATTATCACTAGGTGAATGTTCATTGCCAGATTGTGTTTCAGCATCAGAAATAGAAACATCATTATCATTATCAAGAGGTTTTTCTACTTCAGGTTCACTAGAAGCATGCAAAGTCCTATCATTTTTCTTTCTCTTCTTCTTTCTAGACGGACTAGGTGCAGTGATATTATTCCTTTGTGAATCATGTTCAATTCTTTTTGGGTGTCCCTCAGGATAAAGTGGTTCCTGAGTCATTTTACCTCCTCTAGTTGCAACTCTAACAGAAAAGTCATGTATGTTGTTATTCATTTCATCAAGCAATTCTCTTTGAGATTCAGCAACTTATTCTAACTGAGTTTGTACTATAGAAGCATGCTTCCCCACACCTCTAACATCATTTGAGATTCTAAATAACAAGTCACTCAAGCGAGCAATCATATCAGAATTATATTTCAATTGTTTCATAACATTTGCATTGAAGTGATCTTGTTTTCTAATGTAATTCTCAAACTCATAAAGGCATTGTCTAGGGTGCATATTGTGAGGATTATCATTATCATTGAACTTCATTAGAGAATTTACCTCTACCACCTTAGGCATTGGTGGTGTATCAAGCCCATGTATTTCTTCAATAGGAGGTAAATTTTTGACATCCTCAGCTTTAATACCTTTTTCCTTCATAGATTTCTTTGCCTCTTGCATATCTTTAGGACTGAGATATAAGATACCCCTCTTCTTCGGAGTGGGCTTAGGCGGTGGTTCGGGAAGAGTCCAATCATCATAAGTTTTCAATAGGTTATTCAATAATTCTTCAGCTTGTCCAATAGTTCGTTCCCTGAAAACACATCTAGCACAACTATCTAGGAAATCCCTAGAAGCATCGATTAGTCCATTATAGAAGATATCAAGTATTTCATTTTTCTTAAGAGGATGATCAGGCAAAGCATTAAGCAATTGGAGAAGCCTCCCCCAAGCTTGTGGGAGACTCTCTTCTTCAATTTGCACAAAGTTAAATATGTCTTGTAAGGCAACTTGTTTCTTATGAGCAGGAAAATAATTTTTAGAGAAGTAATAAATCATATCCTCGGGACTACGCACACAACCAGGAGCAAGAGTATTGTACCAAGCTTTAGCATCACCCTTTAATGAGAACGGAAATAATTTGAGAATATAGTAATATCGAATCTTCTCATCATGAGCAAAAAGGGTGTCTATGTCATTCAACTTAGTAAGATGTGCCACAACAGTTTCAGTTTACCATGGAAAGGATCAGATGCAACCAAAGTAATTAACTCTGGTTTGACAGAGAATTCATAATCCTTATAATCAACAAAGATAGGTGAAGTAGCAAACTTAGGGTCACATTTCATTTTAGCATTCAGAGATTTTTCTTTATACTTGCATAATAATTTATCTATATCATCTCTATCCTTACAAGCAAGAATATCTCTAGTTGCCTCCTCACCCATAACATAACCTTTCGGTACCTTTGACAATTCATATCTAGGAGGGCTAGTTCTAGTAGGTGTTTCAAGATTTCCAGTTTCAAGCTCATCATCAGTTTCAACAATATCATGTTGTCTTACTCTAGCCATTTGTTCATCAATAAATTCACCTAGTGGCACATTATCATCAAGCAAGGTACTAGCATCATCATAAGCATCATTCATAGCAGAAGTAGCAACATCAATAACTTGCGACATATCAGGATTAATAGCATGTGGTGGTGTTGCAAGTTTACTTATAACAGAAGGTGAATCTAAAGCAGAGCTAGATGGCAGTTCCTTACCTCCCCTCGTCTTAGAGGGAAAAATCTTAGTCTTAGCATCCTTCAGATTCTTCATAGTGATAATTTGATAATACTCCCAAGTGAATCTACAAATATAGCTATGCTCCCCGGCAACGGCGCCAGAAAAAGGTCTTGATGACCCACAAGTATAGGAGATCGCAACAATTTTCGAGGGTAGAGTATTCAGACCATATTTATAGATTCGACACAAGGGGAGCCAACGAATATTTTTAAGTATTAGCAGCTAAGTTGCCAATTCAACCACACCTGGATATTAATTATCTGCAGCAAAGTGATCAGTAGCAAAGTAGTATGGTAGTTTTGATAATAGTAGAAGCAGCAATAGTAATGATAACAGTAATAGCAGTGATTTTGTAGCAAGTGCAACACAAGGGGAGACCACAGTCGATGTCGTGGTCGGACTGTTCCCAAGGCCACTACCGTTGATGAGCAGAAGGACAACGCTTTCGCCAACGAGGAGGCGGGCGAGACCATAGGCAAGTGGTTCTCCACTGCATTGGTTCAAGATGACTTTCTGCTGCCTTGGGAGGTACTTCAATGGAGGACGGGGGGCCGTGGCCATCCTGGCACCAGCGGGCACAAGCGAGTGTTGCACCAGCAGTTCTTTTGTCGAGGTTTGGCTTTCCCGCTGGACAGCTTTGTGTGCGGGCTTTTTTTCTCCTACGGGCGCCAGTTGCATCATTTGACACCCAACGCCATTCTCCACATCGCCAACTTCATCACCCTTTGCGAATGCTTCCTTGGGACGAACCCGAACTTCGAGTTGTTTTGATACTACTTCCTGGTGAAGGTCCAGAAGAATGGTGATGATATCCACGACCTTGAAGGCGCCAACCTCCAGCTCCGGCTTGAATCGGACTACTTCAAGATTGCTTTGGTGAAGTCAGTCTGCAACTGGCATAAGGGTTGGTTCTACGCTTCGGGGCTCGCGGGAGATATGCCGCCCTTCATCAATGATCCATCCAAGAATCTGATAGATCTTGGAAGCCGGTGAAGAAGACATCCAGCAACGCCCGGGGGCTGATCGACCGGTGGAGAGCCTGATCGACTGCGGGCTGGCCGGGGAGCAAGTCCTGAAGACGTGACTCGAGCAGCGAGTCCAGCCACTCGGGCTCACCCCATGTATCTTTACATGGGGCCTTAAGGTATGACTAAAGCAATGACACAAGAGCTCAGCAACGATGAGCTGTGAGCCCGCATCGACACCCTAAGAGACCTAGAGTCAAACAAAATTCCGCTCACTGTCGTAATGGAGCCTTTTAGCGCTACCAGCCCTCAAGTGACGTAAGTGTTCTTGAGCCTGGGGTCGTGTGGCCTTAAGATTCATAGTGGCTCTTCTTCTCTTCTTCGTCCTGCCTTGACTTGTTGATGTTTGCAGTAGTTCGTGGCTTTCGCCGCCTTCCTATCCGTACCTCTGATGCTCGGGCAAGCTCTGAGCCCAGCGATGGCAGCACTGCTCGAGCTGGAGCCAGTGTAGGTGACTGTAGCTCACCGTGCTCCTACTACCAAGGGGAAGACCGTCGCACCACCTGAAGAGGAGGAAAATGACGATGGCAGCAGCGAGGAGGAAGATGAATCTTTAGAAGGTGAAGAATATGATGATGCCCTTGAAGAACCTAATATCTATGCATATTGGAGAGTACCCAACCCTACATATGCAAGGGATACATAAAAGGTGAAAGCTGAGAACAAGTTAAATAAAGATAGTTCATCCAAAATAGATTAACAAATAAGTTGCTCCCACCAAGTCATATTTAGAACCACCAATAATCCAAGTAAGAATCATAAGGGACTAAATTATACTATGCAAACAAGAAGTAATCAAAAGGGATTATAATCCAAATAATCAAACTACTCCAGTTCAACACCAAAACATCATCCAAGAAGATCTGACCAAATAAAAAAATGTTGAACCATAATAAATCAATTTAGCCATTAATAAAACAAAACCACTCCAGCCATTGATTCATCTCTACGGAACTACTACCCTCTGTTTTTGTGGCATCCAAAGATGACACACATACATACCAAAATGAGATCATCGAAGTCAAATTGGCCATTAACAAAAACAAAACCTCTCCAACCATTGGTTCATCTCTACGTGACTAATACCCTCAATTTCTGTGGCATCCAAGGAAAACATACATACATAACAAAACAAGATCATCGAAGTCTACCAACCCTATAATTCCAATTTTCTAAGAACACCAACAAATCCGAATCAGAATTCATGACAAAGTTAAACCCTGAAGAAAGTAAAAGAAATATGATAACTATAATCCTAACTCATCATGAAGAAACTCCCGTTAAGACGTATAATCCAAATTTCTAGGTAAAAGGCACAAATGCAAACCAGAATTGTTAAGACGTAGACGAAGAAGAAATTAAATAGGAGAGATCATACAAACGAAGATTAAATAATAGATAAGTTGCTAATGCTTAAACATATGTGATAATTCAAGTTTCTAGAGAACCTCAAATAATCCAAGTGAGAATCGTCAAGGACTAAAATTCAATAAAAAAACAAAGAAGTAATCAAGAGGGGATTAACATCCAAACAGTTAGGAGGTTCGAAGAGTGATCCAAACAACAGTTCAACTAAATAAGACGCAAACAAGAAATCTTTTTGCAATTTTTGGGTTTTGCAACTTAAACACAAAGGTGAAAGAAACGATAAAGCAACAAAGAACAGCCAAAAAGAACAACTGAAAGAAAATAAAAGAAAAAAGAAAGAGAAATATGTTCGGAAATTTTTTTCTCAAAGAAGGCAAACAAGAACGCAGAGAGAAGCAAAGATAAAAGATTTTCAAAGTTTCAACAAAGAGGCAAACAATTAAACTTTCAAAGAAAAAGAGCGAGATTTTTTGTCTTTTCTCAGAGAACTTCAAAAGAACAAATAAATCTTTTGGGGTTTCTTTTAAAAGCTAACAACAAACAAAAAAATAGGAAGAAAAAATCAAAAAGAACACTTCAAACACTTAACGCTCAATAAGACGCAAACGAGAATTCTTTTTGGAATTTTTGGGTTTTGCAACTTAAACACAAAGATGAAAAAATGACAAAAAGAAAACAAAGAAAAGCCACATGGAACAACCAAAAGAAAACAAAAGAACAACGGAAGAGAAATATTATTGGATTTTAAAAAACATAAAAGGAAAAAACTCTAAAAACACAATAGAAATATTTTTTAGAATTTTAGTTTTTTCTCAAAGGCAAACAAGAACGTAAAGAGAAGCAAAGATAAAATATTTTCAAAGTTTCAACAAAGAGGCAATGAAATAAACTTCCAAAGAAAAAGCAAAAGGAACGACGAAATATTTTTATTGTTTTCTCAAAGAACTTCAAAAGAACAAAGAAATATTTTAGCATTATTTTAAAAGCAAACAACAAACAAACAGGTAAAAGAAAAAATAGGAAGAAAAATAAATCAAAAAGAACACTTCAAACAATTGACACTCAATAAGATGCAAACGAGAAATCTTTTGGAGTTTTTGGGTTTTGCAACTTAAACCTAGAGACAAAATAAACGACAAAAAGAAATCAGCAAAGAAAAGACAAAAAGAACAACCAAAAGAAAACAAAAGAACACTGAAAGAGAATTTTTTTTGGAATTTTGGAAACATAAAAGGCTAAAAAGAACTTAAAGAAACACAATAGAAATATTTTTGGAACTTTTGTTTTTTCTCAAAGAAGGCAAACAAGAGCGTAAAGAGAAGCAAATATAAAATATTTTCAAAGTTTCAACAAAGAGACAATCAAATAAACTTTCAAAGAAAAAGCAAAATGACAAGATTTTTTTTGTTTTCTCAAAGAACTTCGAAAGAACAAAAGGACAAAGAAATCTTTTGGGCTTACTATCAAAAGCAAACAACAAACAAACACCTCAAATAGTTGACACTCAATAAGAGAAAAAGAGATATATTTTTTTGGAATTTTTAGGTTTTGCAAATTAAACACAAAGACAAAAGAAACGATGAAAAGAAAACAACAAAGAAAAGCCAAAAAGAACAACCAAAAAACAAGAAAAACAAACGAACAACGAAAGAGAAATGTTTTTGGATTTTTTTAAAAAGATAAAAGGCAAAGAACTTAAAGAAACACAACAAAAGTATTTTTGGAATTTTTGTTTTTCTCGAAGAAGGCAAACAAGAATGTAAAGACAAGCAAAGATAAAATATTTTCAAAGTTTCAACAAAGAGGCAATAAATTACACTTCTAAAGAAAAAGCAAACAAACGAGGAAATATCTTTGTTGTTTTCTCAAAGAACATCAAAAGAACAAGAGCACAATGAAATCTTTTGGGGTTTCTAGAAAACAACAAAGAAACATACGAAAAAAAAAATAGGAAGAAAAAAGAACAAAAAGAACACTTTGAACACTCGAGACTCAATAAGATGCAAATAAGAAATATTTTTGGGTTTTGCAACTTAAACACAAAGACGAAAGAAAAAACAAAAGGAAACAGTGAGAAAAGCCAATAAGAACAATAGAAAAACAAATGAAGGAAAAAAGATAAATGAAAGATAAATATTTTTGGATTTTTTGAAATATAAAAGGCAAAGAACTGAGAGAAACACCACTGAAGTATTTTTGGAATTTTTGGTTTTCTCAAAGAAGGAAGACAATAACGCAAAGAGACAAGCAAAGAAACAAGATTTCCAAAGTTTCAACAAAGAGGCAATCAGATAAACTTCCAAAGAAAAAGCAAAAAGAACGAAGCAATATTTTTGTTGTTTTCTCAAAGAACTTCAAAAGAAAAAAGGGGGAAAGAAATGTTTTGTGGTTTATTGTAAAAGCAAACAAATAAACAAAAGAACCATAAAGAACACAAAAGAAAGAGATCAAAAACCAAATGAAGCCAAACAAGAAGAACGAGAAATACAATTGGGTTTTTGATCTTTAACAAAACACGTACTTCCTACTTCTAGTTTCATTGCCCAGTACTTATTTGTCAACCTCTTCAGTTGAGACTCTGACTTCATCGAAGGTTAGGCGACTTTAGTATCTAGTAACAGCTTCTTTTGGTTCAACATCAACAGGTTTTGCTACTATTTTTTCTTGTACCGAGTGACCACTTTTTACACAACCAGGTACATCTCCATGGATCCTTGGTACTGGATGTATTTTCATATAACTTACGATTCTTCCAGTTTGTCAGCCATTTGACCTCCAGATTCTCATGTTCATGTTATGATTAGAATCCTCACATGGATGCTCTAATTGGTGTTGGCCCTGGACGTTGTGATTCCCAAGTCCTCTAGGTGCTTATCTGGCTTAACCTTCCCTTTGCTGCCACCACCGCCAGTCTCTCTGCCTCGGTTACTTTGTTTACTGGCTCTTTTGGAATCATCGTCTTGGTCACTTGTGTGGTTCTAGTCTCTCATCCTTAGTTCGACGTGGTCTTCTTGGATCTGTCTCTGGCGGTGTGTCTTTAGGCTGTTAGTTTGTCAGCTTAGCAAACATGTTAAGTTACATTATCCTCATAGTGAGATTGTGTCTCATCGTCCTTTTGATCTTGTTCACTTCGATGTTTGGGGTCCAAGTCCCTTTGCCTCAAAAGGAGGACATCGCTACTATATTATCTTTATAGATGATTTCTCTCGACACACATGGATATATTTTATGCTTTTCTTCTAGTGAGGTCTTATCTATCAGTAAGAAGTTTGCCACCATGCTTCATACACGGTGTTCCACTCCTATCTGTGTCTTCCATGCAGATTTTGCTTGCCAGTTTATTAGTCATATATTGCGCAGATTCCTTGCTGAGCGGGGCACACTTTCTCAGCTCTCTTGTCGTGGTCCTGATGCTCAGAATTGTTTGCTAAGCATCGTCACCTTCTTGAGGCAGCTTGTGCATTGAAGATCAACACATCTCTTCCACCTCACTTTTGGGTTGAGGTTGTGTTTGCATCCACCTACCTGATCAACAGTCATGCTTCCTTGCTTTGTAGGGTGATATTCCTCTCGAGTGTCTTTTTGGTTGTTCTCATGGCTATACAGTGCTTCATTTGTTTTGTTGCGTTTAATACGTTCTTCTTGCCCCGTAAACTAGCTGCTTAGTATATTGAATGTGTCTTCTTAGGTTACGCTGATGAGCACAAGGGCTATCAGTGTTGGGATCGTATCGATCGGCTGATAAGCATTCCTCGGGGTGCGACTTTTGATGAGCCTCTTCCTTTCTATCCATGTCAATTCTCTCCTTCGTCCTCTCTCATTGAGGATATTTCTTTCCTGGCTTTTGCCGATACACCTATCGCTCATGTATTGCCCTTGTCCATCCATTCCAATGTGTCTTCATGTACGACTGTTGTAGACCCCACGTCATCATCACCTGCGGCTTCCCAACCTCGTTCGTCCCCTAAGGCTTCCCAGGTGATTCATCCTCTTCTTTACTAAACTAGTTGTCCACATCTTGTGAATTCTTCTGACGCGTCATCTTTCGATGAGCTATCTTCCTCGACTACTATGTCTCCTTCTGTTGACAACTCACCGCCTCCAGCTCAACCTACTTATGGCTTCTACGCTCGCCCGCTTCCGCTTATTGATCGCTATGGGTATTCTAGCGTTGCTCTTCTCAATACGACTTATCGTGGCGCCATGTTCATCCCGAACATCGACATGTGATGGCAGAGGAGATTGCTGCTATTGAACGCACCGACACGTGGGATCTCATTTTCCTTCCTCCCATGCTCATCCCATCACTTGTATATTGTAAGTAGGTTTGCAAGATTTAGACTCTAATGGCTCTCTTGCGTTAGAAAGCTCGTCTTGTGACCCATGGCTTTCAACATGAAGATGGCTATGACTACGAAGAGACATTTGCTCATATGGCTCACATGACCACTCTTCGCGCACTTCTCCTGTGATATTTGTTCGCCACTAGTCTGTCTCTTAGCTTGATATCAAGAATGTCTTTCTTAATGGTGAGTTGCATGAGAAGGTATACATGTAGCCACCACCTAGATATTTTTCCTGATGGCACGATCTGACGTCTTTGTCACTCTCTCTATGCCTTTAGCCTCTCGTGTCCGGTTTGAGTGTTTGTCTCAGCGATGATAGCAACTAGTTTTTGCCAAATGCTTATGATCTGCACTTTATAGCATCTTTCAGCTCAGGGTCAAACTTTGCTTCTATATGTTGATGACATGATCATCACTGCCAACAACTCTGAGTGCATTGCCTTTTTTAAAGGTTCGTCTTAGTGAATAGTTTTTATGTCTAATATTGGCCCTCTTTGTTACTTCCTTGGAATTGAGGTTTATTCTACCTCTGATGGCTTCCTTATTTCCTAAGAGAATTCATTTAGTATCTTCTTGCTCGTGCTGCTCTTAGTGATAGTCACTATTGACACTGCCATGGAGCTCAACGTCCACCTTTGTGCTTCTGACAATGAGCCTTTGTTTGATATGACGCGCTACTGTCATCTTGTTGGGAGTATTGTATTTAGATGTCACTCGTCCAGACATTTCATATCACGTTCTCATTCTAAGTCAGTTTGTATCTGCTCCCACTTTAGTCCACTTTGAGTCACCCCCTGTTCTAAAATATCTTTGTAGAACTACCTCTCACCGTCTCTCTCTTATTCCTATGCACAAGTTCGCTCGTCCCTTTGTACTTACTGTGTTTTCTTGATGGTTTTCTCATTGCCTGAAAGACAAAAGAAACAGACTGCACTTTTCAATTTGAGTGCAAAGGCTGAGTTGCAAGCTATAGCTCTGTTGACAACAGAGGTGACTTGGTTATGATGGTTGCTTGAGGATTTTGATGTTTTTGTCACTAGACCTACTCCTCCCTTGTCAGACGGTGCAAATGCTATCAATATTGTGCACGACCCTGAAAAGCATGAACTCACCAACCATAATGATGTTGATGCGTCCTATCACTCATGTATTGCGCTCTTCTATCCAATGTGTTTTCTTGTACTACTGTCGTAGACCCCACGTTATCGTCACCTGCGGCTTCCCCACCTAGTTCATTCCCTAAGACTTCCGCGATGATCCCCCCAATCCTGTTCTTTACTGCACTAGTCGTCTGCATCTTGCGGATTCTTCTAATGTGTCATCTTTCGATGAGCCATCTCCCTCGACTATTATATCTCCTTTTGTTGGCAATGCACCGCCTCTAACTCAACCTACTTATGGCTTTTGCGCTCGCCCGCTTCCGCATATTGATCGCTATGGGTATTCAAGCGTTGCTCTTCTCAATACGACATACCATGACGTCATGCTCATCCCGAACGGCGACATGCGATGGCAAGAGGAGATTGATGCTCTTGAACGCACCGGCACGTCGGATCTCATTTTCCTTCCTCCCTATGCTCATCCCATCACTTGTACTCCCTCCGTTTCAAAATAGATGACTCAACTTTGTACTAACTTTAGTACAAAGTTAGTATAAAGTTGGGTCATCTATTTTGAAACGGATGGAGTATCTTGTAAGTGGGTCTACAAGATTTAGACTCTGATGGTTCTCTTGCGTAAGAAAGTTCGTCTTGTGACCCGTGGCTTTCAACAGGATCATGGCTATGACTAAGATGAAACATTTGTTCATTGGCCCACATGACCACTCTTCTCACACTTCTCGCTATGATATTTGTTCACTGATCTGTCTCTCAGCTTGATATCAAGAACTAGTGGAGCCGTTGCGCCAAATGGCACAGAGGCACGCTAAAGCCATGTCCGCAATGGAAAAAATCCATGATTCAATCCTCACGATGAATTGTTGTGTACAATAAGATGAATATACACATTTTAACTTGATAGTATAGAGTCATCTAAAACTAAATATATGTCTGAACACCACACCACGCACGCACGCACTGATTTGGTTGTATAGAGTCCTAACGCAGAGATCCCCTGAATCCATATGCAAACTGTCAAAGCCTGCTGTCTTGCTCCCTCCATTATGCTCCAACTGACCAGAGATAAAAGCGTTCAGAGTTTTCCTTTTTCTTTTGCTTACCCTGCATTCTTGACCTAGCATCCTACCACCAGACGTGAAGATCAAGATCAAGATAAGTAGGAGTAACCTCGTTTTAGAATCATTCTAAAACTAAAAAGTACTTAAAGGCCATCAATCGAAAAGAACACAAAATTCTGAAGTACTGACCGAGGCATCTCTATGTAAATCTGGAAGAGAGACAAAAATCAAAGACATCACAACATAAAACAGGATAGAGAAATTCATCCAAATCACAGACACGCTGGCTGTGGGTATGAGTCAAATGTATAAAGGAAAAGACCGAGAGGTCAACTCGCTACTATTTCAATGCACACAAAGCCGTATCTTGTATAAATATACAAAATAGCCACAATTTCTCAATAAGATGGAGCATAATTCTAATAAATTATTCGATGTAAGCTTTGATTGCAAAACGAACAAAAATGTTATATCTTACTGTTGTTTGAGATTTCATAATTCGAGAAGAAAAACACTGTCTTTAACCAACATACAACAATATAACCATTTATCAAGGAATGAAAAATATGGGGGTTCCTCTTGTAGTGCTTGTTCTGGCTCATCTTGGGAGATGAGCGAACACCTTGACTGTATGAACCATGGACACACACGGCAGCTGGCCTGGTTGCACCCCTCCGACCTGACGACATGCCTCGAGTACTCGCTCAGGGTGCCCCTGCTGGTCTGGTTCCGGACATGGCTCAGGAAGAAGATGCCCGGCTGGTAGCATGGGCTGTCAGGGATCTTCAGGGTCGGGTCTTGAACACGAAGGGCCGGTTGGCCCAGCTATGCTAGGTCTTGAACGCCTGCAGCACCAAAGGTGAGTAATCCTCTCCGTTACTAAAAAATGTGTTGAGGACTTGGGCAATAGTGTCATTCCTGCAGCAGAAAAGAAATGTCCAGCATATCTGCCACTACTTTTTCCTGGAGATGCCACCACCTATTGTAAAGTTTAATATCAATGGACCAATACTCATTTCAAACTGCAAAAATAGAATGCCGACAGAGGCCAATGATATTCAACTATTTAAGAATCTCACGAGTTAAAAAGATGAAGGCAAGAATATGGAAACATCTGCACGGTTTGAGTACAGTTCAAACAAAACCTACATATGTATACATAAGTAGCCATATGGAGCTGTAAACCAAGACAGAGGCCACACAGGGCAGAATATCGAGCAGTGACAAAGGAACATCAAAGCAACACTAAAGAGTGTTCTAAAAAAAAGCAACACTAAAGAGAGAAAATAGCAAAGAGGAAGGAAGCTTTCCATTGTCCAAATAACTTCATATTTGGTGCTAAAGTTACTAATTCATCTTAGAAGAAGAAATCCATCATCAGTGAGGAAAACATGTACAGAACTGGAAAGCTAATTCTAAAACCAAACTTACAATGCGAGCTAATTATTTATGTGCACTGAATCCATATAAAAACCAATGATCATTCTCTCTCTGAAAAGAAGTAACTTCATGAGGGGTGATGTTTTTTGTACCTGAATGGAATCCTTACACACACGAGAGCAAAGCTGATGCTGATATAAAAAATACTTTCTGTACCATGGGAGGTAGCAGTAGTACAACATAGATATAATGTAAAGACAAAACCGGGGAGACCACATAGCCATGTGAGAGATGACATAGGAATTGAGAAAATATAAACGGACCAAAATCTAGCACATTCTTTCGAAGATATCCTAAAGTTGTTTAGAAATTGTGTATTCATATTTTCACTACGAAAACGCTTATTAAATCAACAGCCAACCACCTAGACATCCAAAATTAGGATTTAAAATGAGATCCTTCGTTGAAAGGTGAGAACCTGTCATTGCAATTGACATGTTCAAGCACAATTTAATGTAGTTATTCTTGTCGGTGTCTTCAAAGCATTATCGATGTATAAGATGGAAGGTATTAAGTTAGCAAACTGAGATGCTAACATAAATATTTCTACTGGCAATCAGACAAATCATGCAAGTAAGCAATATAAAAGAGGATTGTAGATGATAAATCATGCATGTAAGAAATATGAAGTGCAGGTTTCTGTACACTTAGCACTTCTCATTTTCTACATAGAAAGGTCCAATCAGATGTCCCAACAACGGTACATGTTTCAAAGGCCAAAAATGCTTATTTTCATTATTGTACTGTCTAAAGCATTCTTCATGGAGATAATCACGATATGTGATCATGCAGAAATTATTTTGCCTTTTGAAAAAATTGGTCTTAGTTGAAAATATATACATTCTAACTCGCTCAAGTAGTACTAAAACATGCTCTCATACAATGGTCAATCATAAAAGGTCGCTTAATAAATCATTTATACTTCCACCAAACTTCTCGATGGTTATCTCAGGGTGCTCAATATACTACTCCTTCAAGGCATGCAACCAAATAGATAAACGTGTTACACAGAAGCATCATCAGTGGGATATAGTACTACACTGACACAGAATTCATAGTATTTTTTTTCAGAAAACGATGAAGGATCAGAGTATTGCTGGGTTGGTACAGTATCCCAGTGTTAATGTATATACGGTGGAAGTTTAGGAATGAGTTCACTTCTTTAACAAAATAGGAAAAGTGTGGCCTATAAAATGCAAGAAAGTAAACTGATGTGCAGGGAACTCATTATTTAAATTCCCATGGTGAATTTCCTACAAAAGTCTGCAGCAGGAACGCACATGACAGAACACAAAAGCCATGTATATAAAATATACAGATAACATGTATGAGAGGAAGTTTTCATCCATACACTTAACTTCACTATACAAATCATGTCCAGTTCCTCAATAGGCCAAAAGAGGTATGAAAGGAAGTTGTCATCCATACACTTAACTTGCAAACTTAACTGCTCCAACAGAATATGTGCATACCTTTGAGTAGTTACCTTCCTTCAGGATCAACGCTTTGAGATCCATTGAATGCTTGTCTTGCCAACTGCTTCCAGTAGTTACCCTCCTGCTAGTAAAAAGATCAAGCCAGACAACCAATATGCTAAGCTTCACAGAGAAACATGATCCAAATACATTGCCACAGAGAAGAAAAAACCACAGACAAAAACAATAATCAAAAGAAAATATAGCTTAAAGAGAAAGCACAAACCTTGATAAGCAAAACAGCAAACGATAAACAAGCTGCAGTTTAGAAGAGCAGGCAACAACATCACCTGTAAAACAGAAGAATGCAATTAAGTAAGGATGCTCCATTTTTATGTAGTATGTACATATCCATGATTTACAAATGCTGAAGCTAGACCGTAAAGGCTACTTTCTTAATTTACACTTGCAGTATCACATACCAAAATGGATGCAGTTTTTACATGGAGTAATTAGACTGTTAAAAAGAAAATGTAAATCTAAAGATGCTAGAACATATGAATGTTGTTTAACCTGTAGAATATTGATCCAAGAGCATGCCGTTGGCTCTGCGCCTCTCCCTGCTCTTAAGTAAGGTTTGTGTTTCAATTTCCAAAGGCTTCAGTTTCAGTGTATGATCATTTTGCATCATCAGCAAAATTATATCAAATTTGCACTTTGTCAGCAGTCTTTAAGAGGCAACTGTTACATGGATGAACTTTACATAATTCAAACAAGCTATTGTTTCTACTTGCCAATACAACGATTTTAAAGAAATTGAAGGTGGGAGGAGAGCAAGTTGAAGAGTTTAATCCTACGGATGAAACCGAATAGTAGAGACCTACCAAGCCATTCCCAAGTAAAGAACTTTGTTGAACACATTCACATCATCTCTATCCTAAGTAGTCTACAAAAGTGTGGGCTCACATGCAGTTAGAAGAAAAGATTATAAGTATTCCCAAACCAGAAAGCCGATGTAATATCTTGTAACAAAAATATATCAAAACCACGCTCGATTTAACCTTCATGATATTTTTATCAAACCATCAAATACACAACAACAAATAAGTACTCCCTCGTTCCAAAATTATTGGCATGGTTTTAGCTCAAGTAGAAATCACTGAGACACAATTGGTGGATCAAAATTTTAAATGGTGAATCAACCACCAATTATATTTGTATTTTCCCAATTTCATGCTCTGTAGCGTACATATATGTTCATAAACTGAATAAGGTTAATTACAGGGTCAGTCATCTAATGGTATCCTTATTAGCTTAAATATTTAGTGTTATGCTAAAGACCTAACAGTACTTGGTAAAGGTTAATTACAAAAGTAGGAAACAGCAGTAAGAACAATGGGGGCTGGGATCCAGTCATATAGTTCATCAATCTTGATAAAAATAATCCCTCGCAGGAACAAGACCATGTAAATAAAGTGGCGACCAGACTGGGTTGGACTTGAAGAAAATTTAGGAAGCTCAGCAACAGCAAAGCCCCAAGTATGATCTTACCGATATCACATAAGGGTGCTGGAAAATCCAACCAATGGTGGGGGTTTTTTTTGCAGGTAAACAGCAGCAGCGGGCTAGAAGCTGCTGTGAGGAAATTCAGTACCAGTCAGATACAATACCCAAAAGTTTCTACCATTTCTTAATGCACACTGAAAAACAGACATCAGATGATCATATTAATGCACAATAGAGGATAACCAGAATAGCAGGTCAAAGCCATACGACTCCGCCATCATGCCAAAGACAGGCCAGCCAATAAGGACCAAGAAAAGTACGACCCCGAAAGCAATTGAACCCCGCACATTAAGGTGATCTTGTTAGCTCATAACTGAACTGGAACTGAACAATTTGGATACATGACTAATTCTAGGCCTGCATTGTTACATGTACATGACCTTGCGATTCTTGGGCTTTGTGAAGAACTGTATTAGATGGATCCATATCCATAATTAGCATTGTATGAACTGCAGTTTTCTTCCAAATTCGCAAGATGGATCCATATCCATAATTGGCGTTTTATGAACCGCAGTTTTCTTCATTAAATCTAGACTGAGAATTGAACAAATTTGCTTCCGTGTACAACAGAGAGATATATCAGGGGAAGAGAGAGAGCACGGAAAGGAGCGGGGAAGTACCTGCGCTTGGAGGGGAGGCTGGCCTCGCCAGCGTCCAGCCATGGGGGTGAGGAGGAGCACGTGGACGACAGCGGCCTCAACCAAAAGAACGGCGGCGGTGACGGATCAGATGGCCTGGGGCTGCCATTGTCAACACCTAGCTTGCCGTCTTCGTCGGGCAGGGAAGCATCGAGCCGCGGCGCTGCTCGTGTAGGCACGGCCCGAGGCGACTGGATTCGGGCCATGAAGCTCCTGCCCATCCCCTTACCCGTCGTTCCTCTACCTCCCTTCCTCCTCTCTCCTACCCATGGATCCGCCCGCGTCGGGCTGGGAGGAGAGAGGGAGGAGCCTAGTGGCGTCCCACGCAAGAGGATGCGGGAGGAAAGAGATGGAGGAGGAGTGCGGCGGCTGTGGCGGCTGACGAGCGAGGAAGGGAGGAGGAATGGTGTGGGAGGGAGGCGGCTGTGGGGATTGGGGGAAAGGAATCTTAGGGCGTGCGTGCAAGAAGACAAGCAGTTCGACATGATCGCACTTCCTGTTGTTTCCGCCTTTCCTCAACCACCACGCGTAGCAACCGGACAGGTTGACTTTCACCAGCAATCCAATTCACCCGCGAAGGACCAGCCAAACCTCACCCAAACAAGAGCCACAAGTCATCCAGCCGTGAAAAACAATCACTGGTCACGCTTATTACCACGCGGTCAACTGATCCAATGGTCAGTATAGGAAGTCAAAGCCCATACGATGGCCACGAACGATGCGCACGGGAGGAGCTCCGTGGAGGAGGGTCGGCTAGCATCCTTATAGGTTAGAGTGTCTTTCTTAATCGTGAGTTGCATGAGAAGGTCTACATGTAGCCACCACCTAGATATCTTTTTCCTTATGGCATGATCTGGCGTCTTCGTCGCTATCTCTATGCCTTTAGCCCGTATCGTCTGATTTGAGTGTTCTGTTTCAGCAATGACTGCGACTAGTTTTTGCCAAATGCTCATGATCTACACTGTATATCCATCTTTCAGCTCAAGGTCGAACATTGCTTCTATATGTCGATGACATGACCATCACTACCAAAAACTCTAAGTGCATTTGCCTTTTTGAAGGCTCGTCTTAGTGACTAGTTTTTATGTTTGATATTGGTCCTTTTCGCTACTTCCTTGGAATTGAGGTTTCTTCTGCCTCTGATGGCTTCTTTATTTCCCAAAAGAGAAGTACATTCAGTATCTTCTTACTTGTGATGATCCTAGTGATAAGGTCATTGTTGACACTCCCATGGAGCTCAACGTCCACCTTTGTGCTTCCGATAATGAGCCTTTGTTGTATCTGACGCGCTGCCATCATCTTGTTGGGAGTCTTGTCCATTTAGATGTCACTCGTCCAGACATTTCATATCACATTCTCATTCTAAGTCAGTTTGTCTCTGCTCCCATTTTCATCCACTTGAGTCACCTCCCCCCCCCCCCCCCTGTTCTACGATATCTTTGTGGAACTACCTCTCCCCGTCTCTCTCTTAATCCTATGCTCAAGTTCGCTCGTCCCATTCTACTTACTGTGTTTTTCTTGATGGTTTTCTCATTGCCCGAAAGACAAAGAAACAGACTACACTTTTCCCTTTTGAGTGCAGAGGCTGAGTTGCAAGCTATAACTCTGTTGACAACAGAGGTGACTTGGTTACGACAGTTGCTTGAGGATTTGGTGCTTTTGTCACTAGACCTACGCCTTCCTTGTCAGACAGTACAAATGCTGTCGGTGTTGCGCACGACCCTGTGAAGCATGAACTCACCAAGCATATTGGTGTTGATGCGTCCTTCGTGTGCTCAAATGTGCAGGATCAGATAATTGCTCTTATAGTATCTGCCTTTTGATTTACACTTGGTCCGTTTCTTCACAAAGACTCAGACAGAGCACAACACAAGGCTTCCCTCTCTCTCCAAACCCGGTGTCGTTCATTAACGACCTTGAGGATTTTGGTGTTTCTATCACTACATTACTCTTCTCTTGTCACACCATACAGTATATGTGCTATGAGGATTGCACCTCACCATATGAAGCATGAGCTCACCAAGCATATTAATGTTGATGCCTCGTTCGTGCATTCGTGCACTCCAGAGTGCAGGATCATATTATTACTTTTTAATATGTGCCTTTTGATTTACAGTTGGTCCGTTTCTTCATGAAGGCTTAACCAGAGCACAACACAGACTCTCCAAACCCACCCACACGTCCCAATAGTTGTGACACCTCACTCAACAAGCATGTCATGTCATCCCGAGTAGTAGATCCACGTGCAGACACCGGATCTGCCCACAACCGCCCGACGTCGCGGCTAACGCACAAGCGTGGGGTGGATGATGCCTTTCTCCTCTCGGTGCCCTCTTCCGGCCTTCCTCGCTTCCCCTGACGCCATCCCCTCACCGGTCCAAAAGCTAAATGGCGGCGACGGTCCGCTCCCGACGGCTTTTTCACCCCTCCACCACATCCCTCGTGCACGCTCCGCTCCCTATCAGTCCAGTTGAGCATCCTTTGTCTGGCTACGGGTTGCTCTGTCGCTGTCTCGATCCCACAACCCGTGTTCCCCTGGTGGGCACCATAGTCGAATGCTCAAGCACCACCTATCGGCGAAGCAAGAGTAGGGGCAGTCGGCACCGCAATGTCTAACCAACTGTTAAAGAATTCACCCGATTAATCAATTAATTGGCCAGTTAATCGCTACTCATCAGGTGGCCGACTCGAATAACACATATCCATCGCGTTAACTTGCCAGGCCAATTAAATGGTCAATTAGACCGACTAATCTGTTGTCAACCTGATTAATTGATGTTGCCTGTTAACTTGTGGGCAAACAATGCCTAATTATTAGGCCCATAAACCCTCCCGCTCCTAAATAGCTTAGAACCCCTCCTGCTCCTCTCATCCCATCCCGACCTAGATGGCGACTGACCAGGTCCTCGTCGGCGTGTTGCCACTTCCCCTCCTCCCCTGTGTGTCGCCGCTTCCTCTTCTCCCTCTACACGCCGCTACTTCCCCTCCTTCATGACCTACCACCTCCTGCAACCGACCCGTTCAAATGCCCAGCGCGGAGGTCGTCACCTTCCCTCTATCTGTCGTCATCGTGTGGCCACCATCTCTCAGAGTTGCGACACAGGCAGAAATTAGCAAAAAATGTTGTATAGATGTTTGTTGATGACTTTTGATGCCCACATGGATGATTGTTGTTGTATACATGTTTGTGATCTATTGAGAAAAGAAAATGGTGCCATTTGCCTCCTATTTGCAATGTAGATTTTCCCTCCATACAAAATTTGCTTCTATTGAGTTGAAAATTCCACCAATTAGTGGTTGACCGATTAATCCAGTTAATAAACCGATTCAATGATCATTCACTGCTCCCAAGCTGAGTGAGCAGTTACCAGTTAACGATTCCTCAACATTAGTCTAACCTACAGGATGTGTGCACGACGCTACCTGCCACCGGGGCCAAGTGCCACCAAAGGGAACATGGGATGCAACATCAAGTCCGTGGCACAAAACCTTCAACCAGGGAAAGGGCACCAAACCAGATCGAGGAAGAGATTACACGACTTCGACGCCTACTTCTTTTAGTTTTTATTCATAGCTTTGTGCGTCTTCGTCAACCTCTTCAGTTGAGCCCCTCACTACACTCGAGATTACGCGACTTCAGTGACTGCTAGCTGCTTCTTTTGGTTCTCCGTCGGTAGGTTTTGCAGGTTTTACTACTGGACACTTTGTACAAAAGAGAAGACAAGGGAAATATTTTTGGTCTTTTCATTAGTTCAACAATAAAGCACATAAGAGCCAATCAAAAATTCGTTCACTTCAACACTTAAGACAAGAAATCTTTTTGGAATCTTTAACTTCTACAACTTAAATAAACGCAAGGACGAAAGAAACAACAAAAAGAAAACAACAGAAAAAGCCAAAAATAACAAAGGAAAACAAAAGAACAACGACAGAGAAATGTTTTTGGATTTTCTGAAACATAAAAGGCAAAGAACTCACAGAAACACAACAGAAATAATTTTGGATTTTTTGTTTTTTCTCAAATAAGGCAAACAAGAATGCAAAGATAAAAGATTTCCAAAGTTTCAACAAAGAGGAAATCAAATAAACATCCAAAGGAAAAGCAAAAAGAACAAAGAAATATGTTATTATTTTCTCAAAGAACTTCAAAAGAACAAAACTACAAAAGGACAAAGAAATCTTTTTGGGTTCATTTAAAAGCAAAGAACAAAAAACAAAAAAAGGCAAAAAAAACACTACAAGCACTTAAGACTCAAACGAGAAATCTTTGTGGAAGGGTTTTGCAATAGTAATAAGATAAAGAAATCATTTTGGGTTTCTTTTAAAAGCAAACAACAAACAAACAAAAGAAAAATAGGAAGGAAAAACACATTTCAAACAACTAAGACTCAATAAGACGCAAACAAGAATCTTTCTAGAATGTTTGGGTTTTGCAACTTAAATTCATAGACGAAAGAAATGAAAAAAAGAAAACAGCAAAGAAAAGCCAAAAAGAATAACCAAGGGAAAACAATGAAAACAATTAAGACTCGATAAGACGCAAACGAGAAATCATTTTGGAATGTTTGGGTTTTGCAACTTAAACACAAAGACGAAAGAAACGACAAGAAGAACAACCAAAATAAAACAATGGAAAACAAAAGAACAACAAAAGAGAAATATTTTTGGATTTTCTGAAACATAAAAGGCAAAAAGAACTCAAAGAAACACTTCAGAAATTTTTTTGGATTTTTTTCTTTTCTCAAAGAACACAAACAAGAACGCAAAAAGAAGCACAGACGAAAGATCTCCGAAGTTTCAGCAAAGACGAAATCAAATAAAACTTCCAAAGAAAAAGCAAAAAGAACGAAGAAATATCTTTGTTGTTTTCTCAAAGTACTTCAAAAGAACGAAAGGAAAAAAGAAATATTTTGGGGTTTCTTTCAAAAGCAAACAGCACACAAACAAAAGAAACAATAGGAAGTAAAAAAACACTACAAACACTTGGGACTAAATAAGATGCAAACGAAAATCTTTTTGGAAATTTTGGGTTTTGCAATTTAAACACAAAAACGAAATAAGCAACAAAAAGAAAACAACAAAGAAAAGTAAAAAAAGAACAACCAAAAGAAAACAAAAGAACGAAAGAGATATTTTTTGAATTTTCTGAAACATCAAAGAACTCAGAGAAACACAACAAAAATAATTTAGAATATTTGGTTTTTCTCAAAGGCAAAAAAGAACGCAAAGATAAAAGATTTCCAAAGTTTTAACGAAGAGGCAATCAAATAAACTTTCAAAGAAAAAGCAAAGAGAATGAAGAAATATTTTTGTTGTTTCTGAAAGAACTTCAAAACACGAAAAGAACGAAAGGGGGGTTTCTTTTAAAAGCAAACAACAAACAAACAAGAAAAATAGGAAGCAAAAAAAAACCAAAGGAACACAAAAGAAAGCAATCAAAAACCAAATTAAACTAAACAAAGAAGAACGAGAAATACTTTTGGGTGTTTGTTTAACAAAACACCTACTTGCTACTTCCAGTTTCATCGCACAATACTTCTTCGGCAACCTCTTCAGTTGAGACAATGACTACACTAGAGATTAGGCGACTTCCATGTCTACTAGCTGATTCTTTGGGTTATCCATCAATAGGTTTTGCTACTAATTTTTCTAGTACCGAGTGACCACTTTTACACAACCAAGTACACCTCTATGAATCTTTGGTACTGGTCGTATTTTCAAATAGTTTATGACTTTTCAAGTTTGTCAACTATTCGACCTTCAGATTCTCATGTTCATGTTCTTACTGCTGATGGAACTTCCCTCCAAGTCGATAGTCGAGGCACTCTTACTACTTCGTCTTTTCATGTTATTCTTTTGCTCATATTCCTTGGCCCATGCAGCTCATTTTAGGTAGCTCATTTTAGGTGGTCAGATTGTCAACTTTGATTGTAGAGTCATTCTTTAGTTTAACTCTTGTTCTTATTAGGATCCTCAGATGGATGCTTTACTTAGTGTTGGCCATCATCGTTGTAACTCCCAGGTCCTCTAGGAGCTTGACTGGTTTAACCTTCCCTTTGCTGCCACCGTCGCCAATCTCTCCGGCTCGGTTACTTCGTTTACTGTCTCTTTGTGGCATCATCGTCTTTGTCACTTGTGTGGTTCTTGTTTCTCATCCTTAGTTCGAAGTGGTCTTCTTGGATCTGTCTCTAGCGATGTGTCTTTAGACTGTCAGGTTTGTCGGCTTGGCAAACAGGTTTAATTACTTTATCTTCGTAGCAAGACTGTGTCTCATCCTTTCTTCTATCTTATTCATTTTGATGTTTGTGGTCGAGCTCCCTTTGCCTCAAAAAGAGGCCATCGCCACTATATTATCTTTATAGATGTTTTCTCTCGACACACATGGATATAGTGTATGCTTTTCTTGTAGTAAGGTCTTTATCAACCAGTAAGAAGTTTGCCCCCATGCTTCATGCCGGGTTTTCCACTACTAATTGTGTCTTCCATGAAGATTTTGCTTGCAAGTTCATCTATCATTTGCTGTGCGGATTCCTTGCTGAGCAGGGCACACTTTCTTAGTTCTCATGTCATGGTCCAAATGCTCAGAATGGTTTGCTGATCGTAAGCATCGTCAACTTCTTGAGGCGGCTTGTGCATTGGAGATCAACACCTCACTTTTGGGTTGAGGTTGTTTCTACTTCCACCTATGTCGTCAACAGTCAGCCTTCGTGACATTCCTCTCGAGTGTCTGTTTGGTCGTTCTCATGGCTACTGAGCGCTTCATGTGTTGGGATCCTATCGATCGACGAATGCGCATTCCTCACGGTGTGTCTTTTGACGAGTCTTGTCCTTTCTATCCACCTCCATCCTCTCCTTCGGCCTCTTCCATTGAGGATATTTCTTTCCTAACGTTTTCCGATACACCTATCACTCATGTTTTGCCCTCCTACATCCATTCGAATGTGTCTCCCTGTACTACTGTTGTAGACCCCACATCATCATCACCTAAGGCTTCCCCACATTCGTCCCTAAGACTTTCCCAGTGATTCTCCCGCATCCTCTTCCTGTGGATTCTTCTGATGCGTCATCTTTCGATGAGCCATCTCCCTCCACTACTGTCTCCTTCTGTTGGAAACGCACTACCTCCAGCTCAACCTAGCTTCTGCGCTTGCCCGCTTCCACCTATTGATCACTATGGGTGTTCTGGCGCTGCTCTTCTCAATACAACTTACTGTGATACCATGTTCACCCAAACGGTGACATGCGATGGCAGAGGAGATTGCTGCTCTTGAACGCACTGGCACGTGGGATCTCATTTCCCTTCCTCCTCATGCTCTTGTATATTGTAAATGGGTCTACAAGATTTAGACTCTGATGGTTCCCTTGCCTTACAAAGCTCGTCTTGTGACTTGTGGCTTTCAATAGGAGCATGGCTATGACTACGACAAGACATTTTCTCATATGGCCCACATGACCACTCTTCGCACACTTTTCATTGTGATATTTGCTCGCCATTGGTCTATCTCTTAGCTTGATGTCAAGAATGTATTTCTTAATGGTGAGTTGCATGAGAAGGTCTACATGTAGCCACCACATAGATATTTTCCCCTGATGGCATGATCTGCCATATTTGTCACTCTATGCCCTTTAGCCCCCGTGCACGGTTTGAGGTTTTTTGTCTCAGCAATGACTGCAACTAGTTTTTGCCAAATGCTCATCATTCTGCACTTTATATCCATCTTTAAGCTCATGGTCGAGCTTTGCACCTATATGTCAATGACATGATCATCACTACCAACAACTTTGAGTGCACTGCCTTTTTGAAGGCTCGTCTTGGCAAATAGATTTAATGTCTGATCTTGGTCCCTTTCACTACTTGGAACTGAGGTTTCTTCTACCTCTGATGGCTTCTTTATTTTCCAAGAGAAGTACATTTAGGATCTTCTTGCTCGTGCTGCTCTTAGTGATAAGGTCACTGCTGAATCTTGGTCCTCTTCGCTACTTCCTTGAGATTGTTCCTTATTTCCTAAGAGAAGTATATCCAAAATCTTCTTGCTCGTGCTGCTCTTACTGATGAGGGCACCGTTGAGACTCCGAGTCAACATCCACCTTTGCTCCCTGCCAGTCTAGATGGGAATTCTTTGCCTTGCTGCGGGTTGCTATGAGTACTGTCTCAATCCCACATCTCATGTTCCCTTTATGTGCGACACCATAACCGCACACTCGAGCACCACCAATGGTGAGCAGGAGCTCGGACAGTCGACGCGTACCTGGTTTATGCACGGGACAAGCCGAGGACAGGCGCTACCTAAAGTCGAGGCCAAGGGCGCAGTAGGAGAACCTGGGGTGCTTAATCAAGTGCGTGACCCACAACCCGCAAACAGGAAAAGAACGCCAAGCCGGATCGGTGGGTACAAAGGGTGCATAGGCACGTGGGATGTTGAATCAAGTCCCTCTGCTGCCACCATCGCCAGTCTCTGCCTCTGTTGCCTTGTCTACCAGTTATTTTCAGGATTGGCATCATCCCCTTGGATCACTTGTTATCTCTCATCCTTAGTTCGACGTGGTCTTCTTGGATCCGTCTCCGATGATGTCTCTAATCCAGAGTCCAATTACCTTATACTCATAGCGAGACAGTGTCTCGTCGTCCTTTCGACCTTGTTCAATATGATCTCAGGGGTCCATCTCCCTTTGCCTCCGGTAGTAACTTCTCTCGACACACCTGGATATACTTCATTTCTTCTTGTAGTGAGGTCTTACAAGCCTTTTGCAACCATGGTTCACACTCAGTTCTCTACACCTATTCGAGTGTTCTAATGATGACTATGGTGGAATCCTTTTTTAGCAGACTTTGGTTCTCTTATCCTGGTGCTCATGCCAAAATGGCGTGGCTGAGCGCAAGCATCGTCACCTTCTTGAGACGACTCATCCATTATGGTCACCGCATCTCTTTCGTCGCACTTTTGGGTCGACTTTGTCTCCACTTCCATCTATCTCATCAACCTTTAGCAATCCATTGCTCTGCAGGGTGACGCTCCTTTCGAGCGTCTATATGATCGTTTATTCGGCGCTTCAATTGTTTGGTTGTGTTTGCTATGTCCTTCTTGCCCCTCGTGAACGCACCAAACTGACTTGTCAGTCTGTCGAGTGTCTTCTTAGAGGATACAACGATGAGCATAAGGGATATCGTTGTTGGGATCATGTTGGTCGTCGGATGCCTATTTCTCGGGATATGACTTTTGTTGAGTCCATCTTCTTCGGCCTTTTAAGTGGAGTATATCTCTTTCCACAATTTTCCCAATGCTCCTACCACTCCTATTGAGCCCTTATCCAATCGTCATACTGCTCCTGCTTCTCTGATTATTGTAGAACAACGCCATCATCTCCTATAATTTCCTCACCTCACTTACCACATGATTCTACACCTTCATCACCGGTGACTTCCTTGTCTCCATCACCTGAGTTTATCTCGATGATTCCAACTCGTATTCTTCCATCTTTTCCTAATTTCTATACAAGACGTCTACGTGTTGTGGATGCGTCTACCGATGTGCCATCTTCCCCGTCTCAGCCTACTTATGGCTTGCGTCCTCGTCCGCTTTGGCCTATTGACCGCCTAGGTCTTCCAAGCGTTGGCGATGTTGTTCTTGAGCCAACTTCTTATTGTGATGTTGTTCATACCACATGGCACCTTGTGATGGCAGAGGAGACTGCTGCTCTTGAGCGCATCGACACGTGGGATATTGTATATGTTCCTCCTCGTGTTCGTCCCATCACTTGGTGGGTCTACAAGGTTAGGACTCACTCTGATGGTTCTCTTAGGCGTTACAAAGCTCGTGTTGTGGGTAATGGCTTTCAGCAGGAGCATGGTCCTGATTACGATGAGACTTTTGCTCACCGCTGTTCGCACACTTCTTATTGTGGCCTCTGTTCACCACTGATATGTGTCTAGGCTTGATGTTAAGAATGCATTTCTTAATGGTGAGATGCTCCTTACGACATGCTTTCTCGTCTTCATCGCTCTCACTATGGCTCTAAGCAAGCCCCTCACACCTTGTTTGAGCGTTTTGCCTCTATGGTGGCTACTGTTGGTTTTCATCGAGTGCTCATGATCCGACATTGTTTGTCCTCCTTTCTGTTCTTGGTAGGACTCTTCTTCTATATGTTGATGACATGATCATCACTGACGCAGATCGTGAGTATATTGCCTTTGTTAAGGCATGTCTTAGTATGCAGTTTCTTATGTTTCATCTTGGCCCTCTCTACTACTTTCTTGGGATTGAGATCCCTTCATGCTGAAAAATAATAATTTAGGATCTTACTTGCGCTGCTCTTACTGATGAGCGCATGTTGAGACTCCCATGGAGCTCAATGTTCACCTCCTTGCTACTGATGTTAACCTACTACTGTCTGATCTGGCGCTTTATCGACATTTTGTTGTGAGCCTTGTCTATTTGTCTGGCATTCGCCCGAAAGAAGAAACAGACAACAATGCAGTGCCCCCCCCCCCCCGTTCGAGTGCATCTCCTCCTGCAGCGCCGTCACTCCACTTTCCTACTCTACCCTCCACTATATGCTCTGCGGCAGTCGTGGCTAGGATGGTGGCAAACTCGCTAGCACCGATGCCTCTCGCACGATGTTGCTAGAGCCTTCATCCTCTCAAGTGGCATGACACTCCCATGGAGCTCAATATCCACCTTTGTTTGATCTAACACGCTATCATCAACTTGTTAGGAGTCTTGTCTATTTAGATGTCACTCGTCCAGACATTTCATATCACGTTCTCCTTCTAAGTCACTTTGTCCCTGCTCTCACTTTTATCCACTTGAGTCACCCCCTGTTTACGATATCTTCGTGGAAATATCTCTCACCGTCTCTCTTCTTCCTATGCTCAAGTTCGCACGTCCCTTTCTACTTACTGTGTTTTCTTGATGGTTTTCTCATTGGCTAGAAGACAAAGAAACCGATTGCGCTTTTCCATTCTAGTGCAAAGACTGAGTTGCAAACTATGGATCTTTTGACAACAAAGGCATATGATGGTGGCTTAAGGATTTATTTTTGTTTCTATCACTACACCTACTCCTCTGTTGTAGAGTACAGGTGTTGTCACTCACCTACTCCTCTGTTGTCAGAGAGTACAGGTGCTATCAGTATTGTGCATGACCATGTGCAACATAGCTCACCAAGCATATTGGTGTCGATGCTTCCTTCGTATGCTTCAGTGTGCAGGATCAAATAATTCCTCTATCTCTTCAGACTCAGTGTTGTTGGTCCACCATTAGCTAGGGAAGGATATTATTCTCTAGTACTCCCTCCATTAACGATTATAAGATGTTCTAACTTTTTTCTGAATCAGGTGTACATAGACACGTTTTAGTGTGTTTTGTTCACTCATTTCTGTACTTAGTTCATATTAAAATATCCAAAACATCTCATAATAGTGAACAAAGGGAGTATACTTATATACTTAAAAGAAGGAATTCTCCCTCGACCTTTATGGTCATCCAACCAGGCATAGCTCCCCCCTGTGGCCTCCGCCCCGAACATACCTCCCCGTAAACATGCTCAAGTGCACTCTTGCTCCTTTCCTAGACCATACACCATACTCTAGATTCTCTCGACCGAGAACCTTATTTAGTAGCAAGTACGGGACTAAAACATTGCACATTAATTTTGCTTCCCTGGGCCAAATGAGTGGTCGGCACCTCCTTCCGCAATGCCATCACCCACCATCCCATTCTACCCTCTGTTGTGGCATTGTCGTCACAACAAGGATGGTGGCAACCTCGCTTGCGCCGATGTCTCTCGCGTGATGTCACCAGAGCCTTCATCCTCTCAAGTGGCATGAATGGCCGAAGGGGACACTTTCGTCATGGCTGCTGGCATTCCCTTCCTTGGATCGTGAAGTGATTAGGAGTGAGACTAAGGGAAATATGGGAAATGAGACGATTACTAGCGTATTAGGGGAATGAGGCCCAGACAAAACCGCTGAGATGAGTTAGTCCCACTACCAAAATGGTAGGTGTATTCTTCAACAAAGTGGGGACACACTTTTGATGGAAACAAGACCGGGTGGGATATAGTCGTACTCTATCAATCTCAAATAATAATCTGTTTTTTCCTTGGCAAACTTTAACCCCTACTTTCAAATAATAATTTAACCCAAACACTAAACTAGTGTTGACCATAAACTTTTATACATCACACCATATTTTTAGAATCTACTAAGGCGCATGAAAAAAAGGGATAAATCTACACACGTAATTTACATGTAACCGTTATAATTATATCGTTTTAGAAATGTTATAGGTAGGTTTGGCTAGATGTCTAGGCCCGTGTCTACACTCTATAACATCGTATGTTTGTAAAAGAAACATTACAAAATATGCAAGTCTATATAGCAGCTAGTCTCCTACAAAGAAACATGCTTTTCTCTTTTGGAATAAAAGACCATAACTTTTTTTGCAGGGGAAATAACCGTAAACTTAACAGTCAACTGAACAGCAAGACAACTAAGGAAATGAAAATATAATCACAATATACATAGAATAAGAATGTGTGAAATAGATAACCATGTCATAAACATCAGTTGTGGACAAATTTAGGGTGGTTGATAAAACAGAATCATTACCTTCGAAGCAGAATTGAGATTTGGTCATTCCAGAGTTCCAATAATTCTGTAGAATGAATCAAAACTGTCACATAACTGAGTGTAACTGGTTGGGTGGTGAGCTGATCTAGAGGTGGGGTTGCGACTGCATCAGCTGGAGCCTCGGACTGTCGATTTGGACAAACCGATTTAAATGCAACAGCAGCAGCTCCCACAACGCTAGAGAAATTTTCACTATCTGCAATATCATTAGAAACATTAATGCTTAGGAACGAGAAGCAGGTTGCACTGAACAAACCTCATCCAAATTTGTGTTTTGTACTGGAAGCAAGTTGTTGAGCTTACATAGTGCTTAAGTTTCACCTCCTAACATGCCGCGATGGACTGTTTGCACCTTACTTTGCAACCAGCAATACAAGTGGAGCGACAACGTGCAAACTGATGCCACCATGGTGCCGAAGGCCCAAACCATCACTTTTATGTGCAAAATAAATCCTTCTGGAATATGCTAATGGAAAGGATAGCTCCATTTTGTTGCCTGCCGCAATAGCAAGAAAATTTCTGTTGTCACTTTCCAACAGCGCTTGCCAATTACATAAAGAAATACTCCGTCTGTTCACAAATATAAGATATTTTGGATAGTTCAATATGGACAACATACGGACTGAGATGAGTGAACAAACACACTGAAATGCATCTATATACATCTGAATCAGAGAAAAAGGTAGAACATCTTATATATGTGAACTGAGGGAGTGACATTCTGCTAGCACATGCCAATTACATACAGAAATAACATTCACCAAATTCAACTAGTTGCAAGATCACAAAAGAGTGGATACCTAGTTAATAAATCAAGCTATTCCGATTATTCAGAGCCAGTATTTTAGGTACTAATTAGCTAGCTGTGTTTTTGTTTTTTCTTTCTCGATGATAGAATACACTATCATTTTCCAATCAAGTCGAGGACCTATGGCGTAACAGAAGAAACCTCCAAAGATTAGTCAGACCAAGAAGAGCTGATCAACTTCTCAGGAGGGCAACATTCATCATAAGTGCTGGAACAACTGATGTGTTTTCCCGCTATCTTGCCGCAAACCGTTCAGGAACAGATAGCTGGCCACTGTATGATAACACATGTCACTAACTATACCCAGGTAGACACCGTATGAGAATCTACTTGAAAACCTAACAATTTACCTTCTTCTGATATCACCACCTAAATAGACGAATCAAGTGACATGGTGCAAGCTGAGCCTGTCCATAATGATCTTCAGCCATTCTTTGAACTTCACATTCTACACATTGTTGTATTTCACAACGTGTTAAGTTCATAATCTAAAGAAATAATCCATTTCTGGCATTCATCTAATGAGAAGTAGAACTCTTGCTGATTTGCTTTTTTCCATTGGCTAGCAACTATAGAAAATTTCTACCTCGTCATTAGCAAATGCTTGATGGTGGTAATCTGTCATCATCATCTTTAAAACAGCACTACAGCAAATTAGCAGCAGCAGATTGTATCTTGAAACTCCTCAATGAACCCGCACCGAAAAATGTAGGAAACTTTGCCATGCTTTATGCAGATTGATGGTCCTTTCAAATCACAATTTCCGTATATGTTTCCCTAAAGAGAAAGAGTGCGTGCTGTGTAAACTGAGTGCACATTATGATTCTTTCAGGGGCGGAGCCCAATGGGCCTACCCTGATGCACAGGCATCAGGGTCCGATTTAAATTTTACTCGTACATGCAATCGAAACAAGGCCTGTGCATCAGGCACGACAGTGACCGGTGCATCAGGGTACGAAATTACAGCCCACGATCGCGCACGACTCGCCTGCTCCCAGCCCAGGCCCGCTTCACTCAGCATCTCTGCGTTCGCAACCCATACCTGGGTTGGTCGATCGATCGTTCCCCATGTTCGATAGGTTCCCAATCCCTAGTTCCCCACGGACGCCCCAATGGCGGCAGCAGCACGCCGCACACGCAGACGTGGGAGCTACGGGCGATCGGCACGACGCCAGCAGCGGAACGCTGACGCAACGCCCAGATGCATAGGCTAGACCAATCCCCTGATCGCTGCAGCTACGCCGGCACTTCCTACTCTTTTTGCACTGCTGTTCATCTACAATTTACAACATACCCTAATTTCCTCCTAGTAGCACCCTGCCTTTGTCAATGTTTCTAAGTACTTCTACAAATAATGGTTATTAATTTTTGTCATGTTTTGCATGGATGAACTTGAATCGAGATAAATCAAACTTCGTTCATATATGCGAGTTTTGACAAAACATGTGCATCGTCTAGGGTTTTAGCTTGGCAATTTTGCATGTCACATGTGTGACTTTTAAATTTTTGTTTGCCAAATGCAGATATCCTATGGACAGTGTTTTTTCTGAAAAGAAAATCACTATTCTGAAATGCTCTGGAAGATGTAAATTGGGAAGAAGAGATTTAGTATAATCTAGGCAAGAAGAAATTATAGATACCATCCTAATTTGAAGAATATACTTACGCAATCACCTACGTGATGAAATCTTCAGTGCTGAAAAAGGTCACCAATGCTCAAGGAAGCAAATCTATTGGAAGGTAATCCAGAAATGCGAGACATCTTTTCCAAGTGATTTTGTCCTTTCATCCATCATTATAGTTAGAATTTCAATTCATAACTGTTGAATTTATACACATCGCCTTATTATTATGTCGGATAATCTATACTAGAATTTACAAAATATACCTTTACTTAGTACACTGTTGTTTAAAAAATTTATGCCATGTTAAAGTGGTGCATCAGGGTGACCTGAGCTCCAGCTCCGCCCCTGGATTCTTTCCCTGATGCTAGAAAAAAAATCTATGTTTTGTAACAGGACATCTGACCAAATATGTTTTAGTCACAAAAATTATATCTTCCTTGTGAGTTCCAGAGGGGCAAATTAGCAGCAGTAGCAAAGTAGTAGCAGCAGCAGCAGAGCATCACGCGGCAAACAGTGGGAAGCAGGAGCATCACGCTGTAGGAGGGTGTCTACCTTGTCCGTGGTGGCGGGCGAGGCGAGCGTTCCGCGGGAGCGAGAGAGCATCCTCCGCCGCGAGCACATGCTCTGTTCGTTTACCGCGTCGCGACCGGCAGGCGGAACCAGCGGCAGGAGGCGCCACCCCCACCGGCGTGAGGAGATGTGGGCGAAGACGCCCTCGGTAACACGACGACGGGGAATTCGAGGAGCATGACTGGATCCGCCGCTGCCCACCGCCGCTCGCCTCCTCGTGCATCGCCGTGGCCGTCGTCCAGGCTCTCAGCGCGCTCGCGGCGCAACAGCCTCCGTCGGCAGCTTGGACCTGAGGTCGGATGCCGAGACCACAGGCGCCCGCCGCGCCGCCGTCTCCCCCTCATCCCCTCCAACTCCCGGACGATGCCCAGCTAGCCGCCGTCGTTCCTGTACTCGCGAGTCGCCGCCGCCGCCTGACTGCTCTCTCGATCTACATCCCCGCGTCTTCAAAGCCGGCGGCGTGCTTGGATCTAAAAGCGGAACCTCTTTGCTGTTCCGAGTTGTAGACGAAATCCCTTGCTCTCTGCTCGAGCGGCAAATAGGGTTTTCGGGCCTCCTAGCCGAACCGGACGTGCGCGGCCCAAGGCCCATTGCATTGCAGCGAGCAAACCACATATGGGACAGCCCAAGTAGATAGTAAACGTATTTATTTCTTCACGGTTCTTTCTGGTTTTTCCTTTTTCTTTGTTATTTTACATTTATTTGTTTTAAAAAAATCGAATTATTTTCTCCATTTCTTTTTTTAATATTTTTTTATATTTTCAAAGTTTTTTAAAAAATGATCATCACTGGGAAAACTGTTTGCTATTCCAAAAAACTCGTGTTCACAAATAATGTTCGGAAATTTGAAATTATGTTCGTGCTTTTAGAAAAATGTTCACTATTTCAAGAAAAAATAGCATTTCCATATTTTGTATGAATGTTCACAAAAAGTTCCCATCTTTAGAAACAAATCACAGGTCCAAAAGAACACTTTTAGAAGAAAAAATGGAGTTTCAAAAAATTCTTGTGTTTCCAAATTTGTTTGAAATTACCAAAAACGTTCTAGTATTTCAAAGATGTTCACAAATTAAAAAAGGTTCCGATTTTCCAAAAGTACTCGTGTTTCTAAAAATGTCCGAGTTCTTAAAAATTGTCATGATTTTAAAAATGTTTGTATTTCAAAGAATATTTCACTTTTTCCAAAAAATGCCTTTGAATTTTCAAAAATATTTAGATCTATCACTGCTCATAGTTCTGATGTTTCCGCGCTGCCTATCAGACACTAAAGCTCATCAACTCGAGTGGCTAGTCACTCGCGTTCACCGGCGGGAGGTCCTATGTTTGATCCCTCACAGGTGCGTACTTTTTTTTAGCAATTTTCACTGCTTGTACCACTCGCGTACTTTTTTAGCATTTTTCACCCGTGTTTCCCGGCGGGATGTCCTGTGTCAGATGAGTTATATGATTAGTCTAAAAATTATAGGCATACAAAGGTGGTATAATAAAAACTTGCATTAACATGTACTTCCTCCGTCCGGGTTTATTAGGCCTCTTAGCATCACAAGCATGTCCCTTTTTATAAGGCCTCGCTTTGGAAAAATGCATGCATGCAACCATTTCATTGGTTGCATTGAAAGTCATTGTTGTTGGTGTCATGGCTAGACAATTAATACACTTCATGTGTGCTTTTTCATTGGTTGCATGTATGTGAGATAGTGCATTGGGAGTGGAATGAAAGAATTAATGTGAGCAAATTACTATGTCTTGGTCTAAGAGAAGTTGTCTTTAGGCCTAATAAACCCGGACGGAGGGAGTAGATCATTGAGTATGATATGTTTGATTTCTTGCAATATTTTTCTGATGATGAGATGATGATATACGAGTGTATTAGTGAATGGTTGTGGTTCAATATAAATATCGATCTGAAGATTTGTAAGTCTCGATACATGAATGTGTTGGTCTTTGAAATAGCGAGGAAGTGTCTGCTTAACTGGTTTGAAACCCTCAATGATATTCAGACTGTGCTCCGCGAGGTGTCTTGGGATACCTAGCATATCAGAAGGGTGCCCGACAAAGATGTCCAAGTACTCACGAAGAAAGCCATGTAGTGCTTCATCCAGCGGAGCATCAAGACGAGTTATAATAAAGGCCGTTTTAGACAGATTCTCGGTGTGAACCTAAAATTTTACCATTTCATCAGTTGGTTTAAATGACGTCGATTTTGATCGTTTGGCGAGGACAACATCGTCCTTGTCGACAGTTGCTCGTAGCTCAGATAACTCCTCAACAGCTAAGGCCCGAGATTCTGCTTCCAGAGCCAAAGTTGCGGCCTTGTCATCGGCTTTAAGCGGTCAGTCTGGATTGATGTTTACTGTAATCATTGTTGGGCCCAGGCATTTTTAGGTTCATGCATGCATAATGGGGCACAATGTGAAACTTGGCGAACACAGATCAACCTAGCAGTGTGTGTTAGCCGCTCCAGAATAGGACGATGTCAAAGATTAACTCCTCGATCCGGTAATTGCCAGGTGTCCTGATTACCACGTCCAGCGTGACTTTACCAGTGCATCGTGCTTCCTTTCCTAGGACCATACCTTTGAAGGTGGTTCTGCTCGACTGGATGTGGGATCTGTCGAACTGCATTTTTGCAAAGTATCCTCGTAGATGAGGTTGAGGTTGCTGCCTCCGTCCATAAGGACCTTGGACAGTCGATATCTATCAATGATAGGGTCAAGGACGAGAGCCGCAACTCCTCGGTCGTGGACTCCTATCGGTTGGTCTTGGTGACCAGAGGTGATCAGAATGTCAGGACACCTACTTTTCTGTGACACCCTCGATTCAATCGTACACTAATCATACACGCAAATGTGTACGATAAAGATCAAGGACTCACGGGAAGATATCACAACACAACTCTAGACACAAATTAAAATAATACAAGCTTTATATTACAAGCCAGGGGCCTCGAGGGCTCGAATACATAAGCTCGAATACACAAGAGTCGGCGGAAGCAACAATATCTGAGTACAGACATGAGTTAGACAAGTTTGCCTTAAGAAGGCTAGCACAAAAGCAACATTGATCGAAAAGGCAAGGCCTCCTGCCTGGGAGCCTCCTAACTACTCCTGGTCGTCAGCGGTCTCCACGTAATAGTAGGCATCGGCGGTGGCATCTGGCTCCTGGGCTCCGACATCTGGTTGCATCAACCGGAAAGAAGAAGAAAGGGGGAAAAGGGGGAGCAAAGCAACCGTGAGTACTCATCCAAAGTACTCGCAAGCAAGGATCTACACTACATATGCAACATTATCAAAGGAAGGCTGTATATGTGGATATGTGCTGCAGAAATGCCAGAACAGATAGAAGGCCTAGTACTATCGAAGACTAGCATCTTCAGCATCTTCAAGCATCTTGCAGCATCAGAAGAGATAAGAGTAGCATAAAGTAAAGTAGTAGTGTTATCAACCTCGGCCGGAGATCCTTTCTTGACTCCCTGCGAGAAAGCAATCCCAGAGCCATACTATCCAGTTATCATCACAATCCAGTTCTCATCACCATCCAATTCTCATCACAAGTATCCAGTTCTAGTTGTATCGATCGGGATACAACTCCAAGTGTCTGTTACCGTAGGATAGGCTATCGATAGATGTTTTCTTCCCTACAGGGGTGCACCAACTTACCCACCACGCTCGATTAACTCCGGTCGGACACACTTTCCTGAGTCATGCCCGGCCTCGGCCAAACAATACGCCGCAACCCGACCTAGGCTTAATAGAGAGGCCAACACGCCGGACTAAACCTATGCCCCCAGGGGTCATGGGCCATCTCCCCGGAAACTCCTGCACGTTGCGAACGCGGCCGGTGAGCAGACCTAGCTACCTCCTTCAACAAGGCAGGCGCTTACGCAGTCCAACCCGGCGTGCGCCGCTCAGTCGCTGACGTCTATTAAGCTTTGGCTGATGTATACGACGCAGAACACCCATACTATGCCCACGTGATGGTTAGTGCTATCAGGCCAGAGGCCCCTCGGATCAAATATCCAAATCGTAGTGGATTAGGAACGCGCGGTAACAAGCAGAGACTCACAAAAGATGTGACCCCGTTGCCCCGTCTCGAGGACTTGCGGCAAGGGCTAGGAATGCCCGGCCACGCCTCGTAATTATCTCGCGGGCACCTTCCAGGTCCGCCCGACTCCACATCACTCGCAATTAAGCTCGCGCGGGTACCCCTCAGGGTCGACCCGTCTTTCCATGTAACAGTGGCAAAGTCCAAGTATCCGTGTGTCCAAACATCAAGGGGAAAATCCGAGGAATCACCCCGGTGAATCCCACTCGATGCAATCATCAAGGTGAACGTAAGAGGAACCACCCCCAAGGTTCACACTTGAGGGGTTGCACGACAGGGTCGTATCGGAAGTGGTTAAGGAGGAAATCACCCTCGATGACCGCATAGCTACACTACAGAGATCTCATCAAGAGTGATGTATAGGTTCCACCCTCGGCACTCGATGGTAACTCTGCAGAGTCAAGCAACAAAAGGGGAAAGTGATGTGCGGTGTCGGGGCCTGGTCTTCGATCCCGTTGATCGGGTCTTCGGTGATGAAGTAGGGGCAACAGGGACAAGGTGGGGGGTCACTGATGTATCACTAACCAACCTATACTAAGCAGTTTAGGATAAGCAGGTAAGGTACAACAACAGATACGAAAGCAGGCTATGCATCAGAATAGGAGCAAACAATAACAGTAGCAAAATCTAATGCAAGCATGAGAGAATGGAATGGGCGATACCGGGATGATCAAAGGGGGCCTTGCCTGGTTGCTCTGGCAAGGAGGGGTAGTCGTCCACGTAGTCGATCACAGGGGCGACGTCTGTCTCGGGGTCTACCGGAGAGAAGACGGGGAGAAACAGTAAATATAAAGCAAACATAGCATCACAAAGCATAACATGGCAATATGCTGTGCCAGGTGTGACCTAACGTATGGCTACACGATATAGGTGAAGGGGGGATTCAACCGGGAATGTTTTCCCGGTTCCGGACCTGTGTCAGACAGATGACTAGAGGGGGAATGTCCCATGTTCAGCATGCTAGGGGCATGTGACAGATGAATGAAATGCGTATTCGGATTCGTTGGATTTTTCTGAGCAACTTTCATATAGAAAACATTTTTGTCGGAATTACGGTTTAATTTCTATGAATTTTCAAAGATTAAACTATTTTCTGGAATTATTCAAATTAACATAAATGAATTATTGCGTCAGCATGACATGGAGATGATGTCAGCGAGTCAACAGACATGAAGATTGTCAAAGTTGACCAGTGGGTCCCACTGGTCAGTGACTGAACTAATTAACTGTGGTTAATTTAACTAAACGAGATTAGTTAGCTAGTAGGCCCCACCTGTCAGTAGCTAATTAGTTTAACAAAATAAGTTTGAATTACTAAAATGTTGATTAAAGGATGGGGCCCGCCTGTCAGTGGCTCTGGGCTGCCCAGTCAGCACGCTGACTGGGTCAACACAGTCAACGGGACGAGCGGGGGCCACTGGGGCCACCGGTCAGCGACCCAGGGTGGTGGCCCCGGGAGACCACGTCAGCAACGGTGGTGGCGCGCCGGCGGCGGACATACCACGGCGGCGACGCGCCGGAGTCGGCCGGAAAAAGGCCACAGAGGGCCTCCAGGCCGGCGGTTTGGACCTACGGGTGCGCGCCGGCGTCGCGCAGACGATGGTGACGACGGCCGGCGCCGGGGACGGTCGGGGCATCGCCGGCGTCGAGGTTTGCGGTCGCTGGAGTTGGGCAAGGATGGAGTCAGCGACAGGGGGCACGAACGGAGGCGCGGGTGGGCTCTTTCAAACGCCTGGTCGACGCCGTGTCAAGTGGTGGTAATCGGCGACGAGGGAGGGGGGCAGAGCTGGCCGGAGCAACGACGGGGAGCGGCGGTGGCGCTCTGGCCCCGTTCGAAACGCGTCGGGAGCGGCCTAGGGGCGCGGTTGGGGCTGCGGCTTGGAGCTGTGCGCACCCTGGAGGGCGCCAGTGACTCGCGCGGGGGTGCGGGAGCGCGCACGGCGCGCGCACGGTGTCCATGGCGGGCGGCGGAGGTCGGCAACGCGATGGAGCGGCTACGGCTAGGCAGAGGGACAGGGGAGAGCGGGGAGAGGAGGGCAAGCTCACAGTGGAGCCGTAGGGAGTGGCAGTGAGCTCGGGGAGGGCGTGAGGTAGCCGGAATCGGCGACGAACGCCGGCGATCCGAAGGTTGAAGACGAGCTCGTTCCGGTCGGAGTAGGGGCGCTCGGCTCGATCCCGATGGCGTAGGCGACGTAGACGATGACGAGGAAGACGATGAGCTCCAGATCGAGGCGCGGGAGGCACGATGGCCACGGAATCGAGCGATGACGGCGGCGAGCGTTTTGGGTGAGGTGGGGAACGAGAGAGGGAGAGGCGCGCGGGGGCGAATGGATGAGGATGACGAGAGGGGAGGCCACGGTGGAGATCCTATCCACCCCGACGGCCTGCAGCGACGCGGGGCGGCTAGCGGGTGCGGTGGCGACGGTGAACAGCTTGGGCACGGGCGCGCGAGGTGACGCGGGGAGGAGGGAGGCGTCGATGGCTCTGTTGGGCTGGGCGTGCATTCTGTGCACTAAGGCCCAGCTAATAGTGGCCCTTTTCTTTTCTTTAATTTTTTTAAAACTTCTTTGTTTTCTTTTAATTTCAAAAGGCAAAACAGTTTTACAAAAATACAAAGCTTGAACCTAAATTATTATTATAATTTAGACTACTGCCACAATTAGTTTGGTAGTTAAATAAATTAGCTTAGGATTTTTATAAAACAAAAAGGCATTTAAACAATGTTTTAACCATTGTTTTAATTAGTTTAGGGCACCTAAACACTTTGCAAAAATGTTGGTTCACCACCAATATTGTCAGAAGGATATTTGCCATATGATGAACATTTTAGTTTTCATGTTTGAGCAATTTAGAATTTTGACTTTAATTTGAAATTGAGATTTGGACTGGAATAGAATCAAAGTGAGATTAGCAATAGTAACAATGATGACAAGGCATCATTTAAAGGGGATTACTGTAGCATGATTCTCGGGGTGTTACATTTTTGGTGCCATCGTGCAGTCAATGTGGCAGATCTCTCGAAGTGCTCTTTTTTGTTGATTTATTGAGGAGTGGGTCTCATAGATCATGAGGACAACCCTAGCCTCGGACGGGTGGTGCCCTTGATTATGATTGTCTGTTGCACCTTGGTTTAGATGAATGCCGAGGTTGTCTAGGAACTCCACTCCTCCTTTCACTATTTGTCATACGATCTATCGGATTTCGGGTTCCGGCAGACCGTTGAGGTTCGAACTCTGGGGTGCGCGCGGTGATTACGCTTCCTACCTACCTGTACCCCTCCGCCTCGCAAGGATCTAAGCTATCGAAAACACAACACAAGAGACATAGAGTTTATACTGGTTCGGGCCACCGATGTGGTGTAATACCCTACTCCAGTGTGGTGGTGTGGTGGATTGCCTCTTGGGTTGATGATGAACAATACAAGGAAGAACAGTCTCGCGAGGGTCTGTTCTTGGCTGGGGCGATGAACTGCTAGAGGGGTTCAGTCGCCCTTCTCTCTCTCTCTCTCTTAGTCTGATTGCCAATCGATTCGTCCCCCGATCCCTAGGGTGGCTAGCCCTATTTATAGGCAAAGGCCCTGGGCCTCTTCCCAAATATTGAGCGGGAAGGGCGCCAACAGTTGGCCATTTTGAAGGGGAACATCTGGTACACTTATCCTGACTAAAGTTGGTCCTCGCCTGCCAAAGGCTCTAGTGATGACGCTGGCTTGGGCTCCACAGTGACCTCCCCCTTGTCGCAGAGCTGGTCTTGGTCTCGTTGCACCGAAATGGGTGCCTTTGCTTGATCCTCCCGCCTACGCTTGCTCCCTTAGCACCAAAGAGGAAAGGGAGGACACTGCGCGGGCTGGCGCCCGCCTGGCGCCCGCCTGGCACCCTTGGTCGTCATGGCTTGCGTCATGGGCACCTCGTGAGGTACCTCGCCTTGATCTCTCCGCCTCCTCGCGAGACAGCCTGATGAGGCCGTGCCTGAGGAAGCTCCGTGTCGTCCGCCCCGCGAGGTTTGGCCCCTCGCAAGGGTCTTGGGTCTGTGTTGATGAAGATGGGCCGTGCTAGGCCCTCTTTGAGCCACGCCACAGGCCGCAGGCAGGCAAGTCTGGGGACCCCCGTTCCTAGAACGCCGACAGTAGCCCCCGGGCCCAAGGCGCGCCCGGGCTGGGCCGTGCAGGGAGGCGAAAGGACAAGGGCGAAGCGCCGCGGGCCCTAACAGCATGCGGCCTTGGGCGCCGCGTGGTGGTTGATTGGACGTGGGCGGTACTATTCCCCCACGCCCCATGCTGTCGAAGCCAACCTCGCCTGCTGTCCCCAATTCAGGCTGGGGCCAGGAGACGCTCGAGAGCCCCCGGCTTGCCTTCGTCTGGCACCGCCTCGCGTTCTTGAAGTCGACCGGCGTGACTGCGCCCAGGGTGGTGAAGGAGTTCCTGTTACGCCGAATCGCTCCTCTCCAACGCCACTCCCGTCGAATGTGGGCCTTCAATGGGCGTGGTGATCGTATGAGGCTCCAGGAAGAGGATCTGACGCCTGAAGTGCTGAGGACAGTGCTCTTGGTCTTGACTGGTGACCCCAACCCGGGCAGCATCCAGCGGGGAGGGGCCCTGCTGTACCTCTGCCAGAACAAGGACGATTTTGTGAAGCAGATGCCTATCTTTGATGAGTGGGGACTGCGCCCTGCCGGCCTCCAAGGGCCTCGTGAGAACCCAGTGATGGTGACCGCCCTTGCAGTCGGCCAAGGCGACTCTTCCTCAAGTGGCGGAGCAGGGAGGCATGAGGCACCAGAGGCCGAGGGGCCTCCCGACAGGGTGACAGCGCCGGGTGATGCTCACGAGGGAGCAGCTGCTGGGGCCCGTGCCGCCGAGTCCGAGGGCGGCGTGCAGCTGCCTTCAGCGCCTGCTGATGAGGCCCCTGAGGCTCTAGTTGCTCCCTTGGGCAAGGCGACAGGCAGTGCGCACCAGGCGGGTGCCCTTGATGTGGATCGCTTTGATGCTTCGCCCTCGTCGCAGGTCGACCCCTGCACTCAGCTTTTGGGCCGCTTCCGCGTGGACTTCGAGGCCCTCCGGAAGAAGAGGGAGGCCCCGGGCGACGATTACCCTTGTCGCCTGCTGAAGCGTAGGAAGTACTTTTCCACTGATGAGTAAGTCTTCTCCCTTTCCAGCTCCCGACCCGTCTGTCGCTTTTACTGATCTTTGCTCCGCAGGCCCCTGCCAGCCGAGCTCGCGGAGATGGCTGAGGTTCCGTCCTCCTTGGCGTCGCCCCCTCCTCCATCCCCGAGTGCTCTGAGCAGCACAACCCTTGTCGTGAGGGCGATTGGAGGGGCGAACCATTCCGAGGTGCATCGAGGCCCTACGCACCCCGCGGCCTTCCTTCGCGGGCCTTCTTGGGGCATAGCCAGCCTGCCGTGGGCTTCTCGCCTGGTTGTGGACTGCGATTGGCTGAGGCGCCCCCTGCGCTTTTCATCTGATGGCGGGCTAGCTCCAGGCCGGGCTTCTGGCGTGGTGTGCCCGACCGTCGCGAGGGTGCCAGCCCCCAGCCCCCTGCCTGGAGGGGGAGTGCCGATCCGTGGCCCCCAGCTCATGCTTGGGGCAGGTGACGGTGTGGAGGACGTGCATGAGCGCGCTCGGGAGCGTCGCGCTCTTCGCCAAGGATTCCTTCGAAGGGCGGCCGACGCGGTGGACCTGCTTGATGAGGAGCTCGCTGATGAAGATGCGCGCCTTGAAGCCGAGGGTCTGCGCCTGGCTGCAGAGAGGCGCGAGCTGGAGGGCGCCATCGCCCTCGCGCGCCGCCAGCGCGATCTTGATGACGAAAAGGCCAAAGCGTCGTTGGCGGCCTCTCGTGAGGCCCAATCTCGGGCCGCTGAGGAGGCCCGGGAGGCTGACCGGCGGAGAGGATCTGCGGAGGAGCGGGCTCGGGAGCTCCTGGCCCGGTGCCACTCGCTGGAGGAGCAAGTGGAGCTGCGCGAGGCAGCCCTTACATCGATGAAGGTGGCCTCCGACGACCCGGCAAGGCTCTAGAAGCGTGAGGAGGCGCTAACGCTGGAAGCCGCCGAGCGCACCCGCGAGTACGAGCGGCTGGAGACGAGGGAGCGCCTGGTGACGTAGGCGGAGGACGATGTCGCCGCACGGGAAGCTCGTGTCCTGGAGGAGGTTGGACGTCGGGTGGCGATGGCGCGCCAAGACCTCGAGCGCGAGTTCGAGGGGAAGTTGGGGTTGATCCGGGTCGAGGCTTGTTGGGGATATTGCTATTTGGGGTAAACCGGCCTACAGGGCCCGGGTTAGCTCCGTCAATGGACCCAAGATGTTAAAGCCCAAGGAGAAATAGAAGGGCCCAAGGCCTATGATCGGTTTAAAGGTTTATGGCCGTAAACCGTCCTGAGGTAAACTTGCATTGTAAGTTAGGAACAGAGAGACCAACCCGGGCACGTTTATGAACCGGAGGTTGGGATTTTGTAGACCGACGGGCGTCACCCGTGTATATAAGGGGACGACCCGACGACGGTTTAAGGACAGAGAACAACAACTCGAGGTTTAGGCGAAGCTTATTGCTCCCTAGCCCTCGAAACACATCAATCCCATCACAACTAGACGTAGGCTTTTACCTTCATCGAAGGGGCCGAACTAGTATAACACTGTGTCCTTGCGTCCGTTTTAACCCCTTCAAGTTAACCTGTTGCGATGGCTCCACGACTAAGTCCTTTTGCTAGGACATCTGCCGTGACAAATCCACGACAGTTGGCGCCCACCGTGGGGCTATCGCGAGATGGTTTCAAGTTCTTGGAGGGCCGCTTTGAAGGACTCGAGGGCTACGCTGTGGGCCGGATGACCAAAAGTCGTCGCGGAAAACTCTACATCGACAGCACAGGCTGGGGCCCCGACGCCGGTTCGATCGAGTACGGGTACCGGGTCCCTTTTGGCGGCATCCATGTTTTCATCGGCAAGATCGGTGAACCGGGCCCCGAGCTGGGCGTCTGCACCGACCTCGTCGAGACAGCTCAGTGCACGAGATCGACCCTGGTTAAACCGACCAGGAAGCGAGCCTTCGTGGGAGTCATCCACGGAGGAAGCTACGAGGAAGGATCTGAATCCGGTGGCGAAACCGCCATCTACTCCGGCGATGAAACGTCAACCGGGGAAACCGAGTCTCTATACCAGCTGCAAGATGATCGGATTGGGGGCAGCTCCGATGGCGACAGTATTCCGGACCCCTCTGGTCTGCCCTATCGAGTTGGGATCTTCATGGCTGGAACACAGGCGGCGCCACATTCATCAACTGCGGCAGCAGTGATCTCCGGATCGGCAGCGGCAACAGCTGCGCGGGCAGGAGGCCCTGCGGACTCACCAGCCCAAGTATTGTCAGATCTGTTTGACGCACTGGCAGCGCTCATGGCGGAAGCCAACCCGGTGGATCAGGAGGTTCACAATGCCGAGATTGCCAAAGTGAGAGAACAGATCACTCAAGCTAAAGCGGGGCTGGCAGCAGAAGAGGCCAGGATGACGGCAGAGCGCGCCGCTTTAGATGCACAGGCTTACAGGCTCATGATGGACCAGAATGCGTCTCAGGAAGTCCTGAAGAGGAAATTTCGATCTCGATTGCCCGCAGCCCTCGATGCCAGAAATCTCTTCAACACCCCGGGGGTAAACCGTGCGGAAGCGACAGTTGGCGCCCCGGTTCAGCACCGTATAATAAACCTGCCTCGTCACAACACTGGTACACCACAGGCCGTGCCAACACCATCGGGCCCTTATTCCAACCCGATGGATAACCTCGTCGCGGCGGCAGCTCGGTTGGAAGCCATTCCGATCGAAGGCGATTCACCGCAGGATGTAGAGACACGCCGGGTCAAGGAGCTCCTTAGGACCGCTTTGGCCCAACAAGAAGCATATTCGCAAAGCCGTGATCGGATTCACTCCACCCCTCGCCCCAGCAGGAGCTATAGTAGGCGCATGGAGGAGCCGGCTGTTTCAAGTAATGCCAGGCATGAAGCGCTCCGCGGCAACAATCCGGCGGGCGTCGACAATGCTCAGGAGAATGTGGATCGCGCCCGTGCGAGGAGGCCGGATTAGCAGCGCAGCATCAGGCTCGTCAGCTTACACCTATCTTCCCAGCTGCTACGATTGAACCGGGGGTGGTTTCTAGTTCTTTGGGAGTACCGTGCCTTGTTCCCGCTTTGCGCAACGTACGCCTGCCTAAAGACTTCAAAGGCCCCCGCAAGGTACCAAACTACACGGCAGATCAGCCTCCGGAGACATGGGTGGAGAGCTATGAGATGGCTATGGAGATGCTGGACGTGGATGACACGGCGTGTGCGAAGTATTTTACCATGATGTTAGAATGAACGGCCCGGACTTGGCTAAAGAGCCTACCGCCTAATTCCATTAATTCGTCGGCCCAGTTGCGAGCCCGGTTCATCAAGAATTTCAAGGACACGTGCAAACAGCCAATGTCGATAGTTGACCTAGCAGCTTGCGTTCAGCAAGAAGGGGAGTCAACTACCCATTGGGTACGCCGGGTATCAGAAGTTTTGCACTCGTCAGATCGCATCAACGCAGACACCGCCGTGGTGCTGTTGGAAGGCAACTGTCGGTTCGGCCCTTTGAAGCTAAAGTTAGGCCGGATGAAGCGTGATTGCACGGATATGGGAACGCTCATGACCGCTTTAGTGAAGTATGCGGATTCTGACAGTACCAAGGATCCTGACTCTGGTGACGACAAAGCAGGGAAGGGAAAGAAGAATAGCAACACAAAAGGCCAGCAGCATCAGCCAACAGGCAATGGAGGCGGAGGTAAGCGTAAACCGGATGGGAGCGTGGATTTTGTGGCCAACACCAGTGCACAGAATAAGGGCCAGCGACGTAAGGGGAAACAGCCAGGTTTTCGCGGAAATCCCGGTCCTAATCCGGAGCGTTTGAACTTTTTCTTAAACCAGCCCTGTCCGAAGCACGGAACAAAAGAGGAGCCAGCAACCCATCTTTGGAAGGATTGTTACATCATGAAGGAATTCAAAAGCTCAAACATTTTTCAGTATGATCACGGCTCTGGCGGCGGTTCAGGTTCCGGATCAGGGCAGGGCGGCGGAAATTCCAGTCCAGGGTTCCATGGTAATCCGGGCGGACAGAACAGCCAAAATAATCAAGGTAATCAAAGTGGTTACAGCCAGCAGCAACAGCAGCAGTCAGGTTATCAGAGCAGCCCGAAACAGTTGAGTGGTGGACAGTACCATGTTTTTACTACAAGCTTGGATAAACGGGATAGAAAGCTTCAGAGGCGGGCAGTTAGTGCTGTTGAACCGGCCACGCCTCACTATCTGCGCTGGTCGGAACAACCAATCATATGGAGCCGAGAAGATCATCCTCCCAGGGTTTATAATCCGGGTCAGTTAGCATTGGTGGTGGCGCCTCAGGTGGGAGGTTATAAGCTCACCAAGGTACTCATGGACGGAGGGAGCAGCATTAACATCTTGTATTATGAGACCTTCCGTCGCATGGGACTGGTGGATAAAGATCTCAAACCGACCAATACAGTGTTCCACGGGGTGGTGCCTGGCAAGTCTGCATACCCGGTTGGTAAGATAGCCCTTGAAGTGGTCTTCGGCGATAGTCATGATTCCAGATCAGAGACGCTGACGTTTGAAGTGGTTAAAATCCAAAGTCCATACCACGCTTTGTTCGGACGATCGGCCTATGCAAAATTTATGGCACGGCCCTGCTATGTATATCTGCAACTCAAAATGCCGGGTTACAAGGGCACTATAACGGTTCATGGGAGCCATCGAATCGCTTTGGAATGCGAGGAAGGAGATGCGACTTATGCAGAATCGGTTTGTGCTACGGAGGAGCTAAAGCAGTACAAAGACAATGTTGATCCGGAGGACATGACTTCATTAAAGAAGCCAACTACGGACCACGATCCGGCCTTGAAGTTCAAATCAGCTGCCGAAACTAAGCTTGTTGACTTCGTACCTGGCGATTCGTCCAAGCAGTTCAGCATCAGTGCAAACTTGGATCCAAAATAGGAAAGCGCGCTCATCGAGTTCATCCGTGAGAATCGGGACATCTTTGCATGGAAGCCGTCTGACATGCCTGGTGTACCGAGGCGACTCGCTTAGCACACCCTTAATGTGGATCCTAAGTATAAACCAGTAAAACAGTTCCTACGCCGGTTTAACGAAGAAAGACGTAAAGCGATTGGTGAGGAAGTAGCCAGGCTCCTGGCAGCTGGTTTTATTATTGAGGTTTTTCATCCCGAGTGGCTTGCTAATCCGGTGCTGGTTCTTAAGAAAAACGGCACCTGGCGCATGTGTGTGGATTACACAGACTTGAATAAAGCTTGTCCAGCGGATCCTTTTGCTCTCCCCCGTATTGATCAAATCATTGATGCTACGGCAGGTTGCGAGCGTTTGAGTTTTTTGGATGCCTATTCGGGTTATCATCAGATCAAGATGGCAGTTAAGGACCAGGAGAAGACGGCGTTCATTACTCCCTTTGGAGCCTTCTGCTATGTTTCTATGCCCTTCGGGCTTAAGAGTGCGCAGGCTACTTATCAACAGTGTGTGCAAAATTGCCTCCACGAACAGATTGGTCGTAATGTACATGCCTATGTAGATGACATTGTGGTCAAGTCACGAAAGAAGGAGACCCTGGTTGACGATTTGAAGGAAACCTTCGATAACTTGAGAGTGTACCAAATGATGCTCAACCCAGCTAAATGTGTTTTCGGTGTACCTGCAGGCAAGTTGTTGGGATTCTTAGTGTCCCATAGAGGAATTGAGGCCAATCCGGAAAAGATCACAGCCATCACCTCCCTGGCCAAACCGAAATGCGTCAATGATGTTCAGCGCGTGGCCGGGCGGATTGCTGCGTTAAGCCGGTTTATCAGCCGCCTCGGGGAAAAGGCGATCCCCTTGTATCAAATGCTCAAGAAGACAGATCAATTTGTCTGGAGTCCGGAGGCTGATAAAGCGTTTGAGGACTTGAAGCGACAGTTAGTCAATCCACCAGTGTTGGCAGCCCCCGTAGATAAAGAGCCACTCCTGTTATATGTTGCTGCGAACGCCAGAGCGGTCAGTGTGGCGATTGTGGTAGAACGCAAGGAGGCTGGGAAGGAGCATCCGGTTCAGCGTCCGGTTTACTATATCAGCGAAGTGCTTATCGAGTCCAAGCAAAGGTATCCGCATTGGCAGAAGCTGGTATATGGTGTTTTTATGGCAAGCCGGAAGCTGAAGCAATATTTTCAAGGGCACCCCATCACGGTGGTCAATTCTGCTCCTTTGGGTGACATCATACAGAACCGGGAGGCGACCGGTCGGATTGCCAAGTGGGCTATCGAGCTTGGGCCGCACGGTTTAAGATACGTACCCCGGACGGCCATAAAGTCACAAGCACTTGTCGACTTCATAAATGATTGGACAGAGTTACAAGCACCTGAGGAGAAGCCAGATAACACATATTGGACTATTCATTTTGACGGATCCAGACAATTGGAAGGCTCGGGGGCTGGAGTCGTTTTAACTTCCCCACGAGGAGACAAGTTTTGTTACGTCCTCCGTTTAATGTTCCCCTGTACAAACAATGCGGCTGAGTATGAAGCTTTGCTTCATGGTCTTCGGATGGCTAAAGAGATGAATCTGAGCCGCGTTAGGTGCTTTGGTGATTCGGATCTAGTGGCTCAGCAAGTATCTGGCACCTGGGATTCTAAGGACCCGCTCATGGCTGCATACCATCGTGAAGTAGATATGGTGGCAGGGCATTTCAAAGGCTACCAAGTGGACCATGTGGACCGCAGAAAGAATGAGGCAGCGGACGCTTTAAGCCGCTTGGGCTCTCAGTGTAAACCGGTCCCACCCAATGTTTTCTTGGATGTATTGTATCACCCATCGGTACAGCTACCCGGTGAACTGGAGTTGGCTATTCCTGATCCGGAGGCTCAATTAGTGGCGGCTCTTCACGTCAGCCCGGATTGGACGCTTCCTTATCTGGCATATATGAACCGGGGTGAGTTGCCAGAAGACGAAACCTTGGCTCGGCAGATAGTACGGCGGTCCAAGTCTATGACCATTCTCAAAGGGGAGCTACATCATCGCAGCGTGTCAGGAGCGCTGCAACGGTGCGTATCCCCTGAGGAGGGGTGCGAGATATTACGTGAAATACATGAAGGGGATTGCGGCCACCACGCCGGTTCAAAATCATTGGTGGCTAAAGCGTTCCGCCACGGTTTCTACTGGTTAACTGCTCATGCTGATGCAGAAGACCTGGTCAGGTTATGTGATGGTTGCCAGAAATTTTCCAGACGAGCGCACATACCGGCTCAAGAGTTGAGGATGATTCCAATTACTTGGCCGTTTGCGACTTGGGGGCTCGATATGGTTGGGCCTTTTAAACGTTCCAAAGATAAGAAGACCCACCTATTGGTGGCGGTTGACAAATTACAAAGTGGGTGGAGGCAGAACCTGTCAGTAAATGTGATGCGGCCACGGCGGTTCGGTTTATAAAGAAGGTGATCTTCCGGTTTGGCTTTCCACACAGCATCATCACAGATAATGGTACCAATCTATCCAAAGGTGCCATGAAAGAGTTCTGCGCACGTGAGCATATACGGCTTGATGTTTCTTCGGTAGCTCACCCACAATCTAATGGTCAAGCAGAACGAGCGAATCAAGAGATCTTGAGAGGTATCAAACCCCGGCTTCTGGTCCCTTTGCAAAGGACGCCGGGTTGTTGGGTTGAGGAGCTACCGTCTGTATTATGGAGCATCAACACCACGCCTAACAGATCCACGGGGTTTACGCCGTTTTTTATGGTCTATGGAGCAGAGGCGGTTCTCCCAAGTGATATACGACATGACTCACCTCGTGTGGCAGCTTATGTTGAAGCGGACAACGAGCAGGCACGGCAGAACGCTCTTGACTTGTTGGATGAGGAACGTGACTTAGCAGCTGCCCGTTCAGCGATTTACCAGCAAGATCTTCGCCGTTACCACAGCCGTCGGGTTAGAACTAGAACCTTTCAGGAGGGGGATTTGGTGCTCCGGCTCATCCAGGATCAGTCTGATATGCATAAATTATCCCCGCCTTGGGAAGGACCTTTTGTGGTCAGCAAGAATCTGAATAATGGGTCATACTACCTGATTGATATTCAAGAGCGCAAAGATTCACGCACATCAGAGGAGGAGACCAGCAGGCCGTGGAACATAGCTCATCTTCGACCTTACTATACATGAGCCTTGGGCTCTGTTGATGTACATATCATGACCATGTATATATTATGATCAATATAATGAACCGGAGCCTCGAGTCTCTGTTTTCTTCACATCATGCGTGGTTACACGGAGTTGATTCGCTTTAGGGCAACCTCCGGTTTACCCCTTGAGGTCGCTTCACAGAAGATCAACAAAGTCAGTTGGGGACCTAGTCGACCTGAACCGTAGCTACACCTCCGGGGAGCTTGGTCATGTCTTGACGACGGTAATGCCTTCTGGCTGGCACATTTGCCACTAAGTCAGTTGGGGACCTAATCGACTTGAACCGTAGTCACACCTTATGGGAGCTCGGTCATGTCTTGATGATGGTAATGCCTTCTGATCGGCTTTTAAACAGCCAATAAGTCATTTGGGGGCTTGGTCGTGTCCGAACCAATGCAATGCCACTTGATCGGCCCTAGGCCACTGAGTCACTTGGGGGCTTGGTCGAATCCGAACCAATGCAATGCCATTTGACCGGCATATTTGCCACGATTCAGTTAGGAACCTAGTCGACTTAAACCGTAGCTACACCCCTTGGGGGCTTGGTTTTTTGTCTTGACGATGGTAACGCCTTCTGAACGGTTCATAGCAACCACCATTTGCATGCGTTTTACTATTGTGTTTTCCTCTCGTATTTGGTTGTTTGTTATCTTCCTTCTTGTGGTGTTTTTGTTCTTTGGAACGACAAATACTTTTAAACCGATTCAGCTGACACAGCCTGGTCCATTTTTTAACCCGGAGGCAAGTTGCCCGGTTTGGCAAAGGCGCAGCACGGTTCGTATGGTCGAAAGACCGTCCTTTGTACCCAGTAAAGACAGGAAACACAAGTTGGAAAAAGTCATGGCAAGGGCATCAGTACCCGTGCACAAAGGCGCATTCAAAAGCAGAGGTATTAACTATCTTATTACAAGGCAACGTAGTGCCTGAATATATTGTTTTTTGACGGATTAACGTCACCAATTAAGGTGAACCGGAGCTTTGATTACGCTTGTTCGCCGCCTCGGTTCGAAGGTTGTGGATCATCTTGCGCCGCTTCAGCCTTCTCATGGCTACCCATTGGCTGGAAATCAGCAGTGGTCCAGTCGATTCCCATTAACGCTTGAAAAACAGCTTCTTCATGAATCAGCAAAGACGGTTCAATGTTAGGGGCGTAGGTATGCTTACGGATTGGAGGAATAAGGTTTTCCGCTTCAGGGATCGGGGCAGCTACTCGCTTGTTCTGGTTATCATATTGGGCCTGATAATGTGTCAGATCTGCTTCTTCAGCCAATTGACAAGCTAGGGGGCGCACCGCCCGGTTTATCGCCCTCAAGTCATTTTCGCCGAAATCTGAACCGTCTTCTTTCAAGCTGGGATATCCTTGTGCCGCTTCGACAGGATCAAAGTCTGGTACCCACGCTTTGGCCCGGATCAAGGCAGTGATGGCTCCGGTTCGAGCAGCTGATCTTTTTAACTCTTCAATCCGGGCAGGAAGCATGGATAACCTTTTTAACGTGTCTTGAATCAGAGACGGTGCGGGGTTGTTATGCGATGCAGTGGTGATAGCTCTCTGTGCTCCGGTATACAACTGTTCAATCAAAGTATAAGCAGCTTTGAGTTTCATCCGCACATCAGAACCCAAGTGTCCAATACGTGTGCCTGCAGTGTTTCAAGATGGATTACAAACCGGACATAGGATATAGCAGACAAGGTGCAAATTGGAGGAAGGGCATCGAAAGAAATTTACCAAAGACGGCAGAGGTCATGGAGTGTATTTGTCGCTTTACGGTGGATAATTCATCAACCACCGGTTTGAGAGCAGCTTCGGCATTTTCAGCCCTTTTAATTAAAAGAGCCTTTTCAGTAGCCCAATCAGCTTGTTCCTTTTTGCGGCTTTCCTTCAGCTGTTCCATGACGTTTAGGGCATTGGTCAATTCTTCCTTCGCTTTTGCAGTTTCAGCCTGCTGGGTTTTTAGGATTTCCTGAAGGTCCGAGACTTGTTTCTCTTTGGTCTTCAGATCCGCCTGCAGCAGGTCATCAGCAGTGTTCAGAAAATATTGCACGGTTTGGAAGTATCAACCACACAAGCAAGTTATGTGCTCGATACTTGGGGGCTAATGCATACTTGATCTTAACGCATGTTTTACATTACAAAAGTCCCAAGATTAATACAAGTATTTAAACTTGGCACTTGGGGGCTAATGGTTATTTGATGATGCTTTCTGGTTACGACCTATGTTGAAGCCCTGTTTTATCAAACCGGACCTTGGTTGTCAAGGCAGCATGATTCGGGTTACCATCTCGGGTTGGAAGAAATCGAGAAGCTAAGTTGCAATAGACTGAAGCACAAGAGTTACCTCAAGTTTTTCTTTCATCATCCTGATCATGCCAGCTTCATAATCGCGACTGGTATACAGTCGGTTCAGATACCCAGAATAAAGATCTTGGGCGCTTAAAGCGACATACGTTCAGGAATCAACGTCCCATTTGCCCTTTATGGCTGAGATTTCTTCCTTAGCAGTATGCTTGGCTAAGGTAGCAGAGTTCCCCGGTTCAGAGCGACCAATGCCGGTAATCACAACATCATCATCTTTGGAATCGCTGCTCGGCATTGACACTGTCGGTTTATCAACAGTTCCAGAAGGGTGGATGGATTCCTCAACCCGAACAGGACTGGCAGGCTGATCGGTATGGCTGGCAGGGTTGGTAGGCCTTTCTTCAGCATAGGCGTCATCTTGTGGAGGTGGATAATTCTGAATGTCTTCACGAACTAGAGCATCAGCACCAGGAGTTTTCTCCGGTTCAGGAGCGGCGGTTCCTTCGGCCGGATTATCCAGACGAGCCTTCTTGCTCGGTCTAGGTTTAGCCCTGGGAGAAACCCAAAGATTGAAGAACGGTGTAAGATGGATTAAGAAACCCATATGGAAATATGTTGTGATCGGTCCAACTTACCCAATAACTGTCTTTAGCGGTGGCAGTTGAGTGGCTGAAGATTCACCAGAAGATGAATGGGAAGTGACCTGATAATCGGAGTCAGATGGATTAAGAGGCTGACGAATTAAACCTGCTTTAGGAGCAAAGCTAGCGCATAAATCGGAGACCTCTGAGCGGCGTTTCCGAACCGGGCTGTTCGGTAAACCGGCGGAGGTAACTACCTGGCCACTATGCCGGGTGGTGCGACGAGCTTCATGTTGCTGGGTCTTCACAAGAAATTTGGGATCCAGGTAAGCAAGAGGATGAGAAAATTTAACTTTCCGGTTTGCTTGGCGAGGTTTTTTCAAAGGCAAAGGAACTGTATCAGAAGAAAGAATAGTTACCTCTGGGCCTTCAGCATTACTCGCTTCAGCGTCGTCCTGACAAATATCATCATCAATAAGACGTATAAAAAGTAAGCCAACTGAATCGAGGACTACCTCAAGGTCCGGATTACCCACATCATCCTCATCTAATTCCGGGGTAGAGGAAGCGGTGTTCCTTTTCTTCTGAGCAGGCTTCTTCACCCTTGTTTTGGGTAGGGTTACCTTTTCTGTTGGCTCTTGAAGCTTCTTGCTCCAAAACGGATCATCTCCCTGTTTCAGAAAGGACTGGAGTTAACAGTATACATATAAGGAGATCATAAATTCTATAAAAAACAGGGGTGAGATGCTTACAGCAGGTGGTTTATTTGTAGCACAAAAGGGAAGCAGGCCGGTTCGGGCGCAAACATATTCCGGTTCATTCAGCATCTTTTTCACAGCTTCAGTAACTTCGTCTTCCGTCAGCTGAATGTTGCAGTGCCTCAAAGGATCATTCACCCGGCCCGTGTATTTGCACATTAAACCGGAGCGGATGCTAAGGGGCAGGATGCTCCATGAAATCCAGCAACGGGCAAGATCTACTCCTGTTAAACCGTTAGCCATGAAGGCTCTGAGCTTGGACAGTTGAGGGGCATACTTACTCCTCTCTTTGGCAGTTAGCCTTGGGGGGAAGGGGTGTGTATTGCTAAGTCTCTCTGGACGGAAGCCAGGCAGAGGATTTTCTTCAGCAGGGGAAGTATCCTTGCAATAGAACCAAGTGTGATTCCATTCTTGCGGATGACTATGTATCTTGGCGTGAGGATAAGTCACTTCTTTCCTCTTTTGAATCGCCATACCACCCAGTTCCATATTAGGGCCGTCGGTGAATTCAGTACGTCGGTTCAAATTAAAACAGTCTCGGAACAACTCTACAGTAGGTTCCTCCTGGAAGTACACCTCACAAAGCACTTGAAAATGGCAGATATTCGTGACTGAGTTTGGACCAACATCTTGTGGGCGCAACTTAAAATTGGCCAGGACGTCCCGGTAAAATTTTGAACCGGGTGGATTAAAGCCCCGGGCCAGGTGATCCGCAAACACAACAACTTCTCCTTCCTGTGGGGTAGGAGGACATTCATTCCCTGGAACCCTCCAATGGATGGCATTTTTGCTACTCAAGGCGCCAGTCAGAACTAAGTTGTTTAATTGGGTCTCGGTGATGCGAGAGGGAACCCAGTTGCATTCGTATACCTGTTTTGCCATGAGGAAATCTACAAGACAAAGGTATTCCGGTTTGAGAACAGGTGTGATTGTAAACCGAAGATGCTCTTATATAGACCGGAGTTATCTAGAATGATATCATCTGGCGGTTCATCAAGGGGACTAATGGATATATAGTTTGGGTTGTTCGCTCTGCTAAAAGTTAAACCGACCAGATCTAACAGTTATGAATGTGAAAGCAGAAACAGATCCCGTACGGATTCTTTCAAAACAATGGATCTACAGCTAGGGCAAAAAAGAAGTAAAAATATGAGGTTTGGCTCGCAGCAGAACAGCACAAGTTCGACAAGCAGGGAAATGAGTGGGATCTAAGGAGATGAGTACAGATTTATGGCGAATACTGGGAGTGACTACAAATCACAATATAAGTATCATAATCTGTTCACAAAAACTTGCTATGGAGATGAACAATGAACAGTGGCAGGATAAGGATGACGAACCCTAGAACGGATCTAAAGTAAGAAGAACAGGAGCCTTACCGGGATCCAAACGGATGCGGAGGGTCGCCGCGGTACTCTGGGCCGGTCAGGTTGATGCAGCGGCCTGAATTGATGCAGTAGCTGACGGCGGCGGCGGAACTCCGAAGTCTGAGTCGCGAGGAAGACGAAGAAGGGGACGAAAGGAAGGAAAGGAAGATGGCCTTCTAGTCCTATTTATAAGGCGCGGCGCGCGAATCCAGGAGCCGGTGATTTCGGGAGCCCAGCCGTCGCCTTGATTATTGCGGTTTTAGCAAAAAGAAACGGTAACTTTGTGCTGACGTCATATCGGTTTACAGCAGCAAGAGGAGACGACGAAACGGCGGTTTAACAGTTACTGGAAGACATTTGAAGATAGAAATTCTTATTAAGGATTGACATGAACCTGTTCAAATCAATCTGGGGCCTAATGTTGGGGATATTGCTATTTGGGGTAAACCGGCCTACAGGGCCTGGGTTAGCTCCGTCAATGGACCCAAGATGTTAAAGCCCAAGGAGAAATAGAAGGGCCCAAGGCCTATGATCGGTTTAAAGGTTTATGGCCGTAAACCGGCCTGAGGTAAACTTGCATTGTAAGTTAGGAACAGAGAGACCAACCCGGGCACGTTTATGAACCGGAGGTTGGGATTTTGTAGACCGACGGGCATCACCCGTGTATATAAGGGGACGACCCGACGACGGTTTAAGGACAGAGAACAACAACTCGAGGTTTAGGCGAAGCTTATTGCTCCCTAGCCCTCGAAACACATCAATCCCATCACAACTAGACGTAGGCTTTTACCTTCATCGAAGGGGCCGAACTAGTATAACACTGTGTCCTTGCGTCCGCTTTAACCCCTTCAAGTTAACCCGTTGCGATGGCTCCACGACTAAGTCCTTTTGCTAGGACATCTGCCGTGACAAATCCATGACAAGGCTGAAGGTAGGACCGCAGCCCTGAGGACCAAGCTGGAGGAGGCGACGCGGCGGACCGATGCTCTTCGGGCCGTGCTTGAGGTGGCGCAAGGGGAGTCAACCACCTCCCGGGCCGAGGCGCTCCGTCTTCGCCAGCGGGTGGAGGAGGCTGAGGCCGTCGCGCGCCAGAACAAGGACGAGATACGCCAGCGGTAGGTCCTGGAGCATGAGCACGCCCCCATGCTCTCCATGCTTCGGGAGAGAGCCAACACAGCCTTGGGCAACATCTGCGAGGCGGCTGTCGGCGAGCCGCACGCAATCAACTATGCCGGCAACCTTCAGTTCTTCACCGCCGTGGTGACGCAGCTGGAGGCGCGGTCAGCCAGGGCCGACAGGTTGGTGGAGGAGAGGAGCCGCGCCCTGCTCGGGCGCGCCTTTTCCCGTGTCCTCAGCCATCTCCGGAACATGGACCCCCACTTTGACTTCTACGCCGCCATCGCCCCAGTCCCCCAGGCCTTCCGAGACGACCTAGCGCACTGGGTGGAAGACAATGTGGATGCTCTCGTCAGGGCCTTCGCTTCGGACAACGACGACGTGATCGTGGCTGCTGACGAGGGCGGTGTGGTGAACGGCCCCGACGCCGCTGGCGGTGACGAAGACAGCGATGGCGAGTCTGGCGACGCCAGCTACGGCTCGGGAGGTGCTCCTGAGGACACATTGGGGGATTTATCCGACTGATTATGCATTGTCCCTGTTTCCTTGCCCTGCATGAGTAGAACTCAGGTTTTGGCCTGATGATTGTGAGAGCATTTTGGGAGGGGGAGCCCCTCATGTAAAACTTGTGTTCATCGTATTTAGTTGACGCTGCGCTGCCTGTGCGTCCGCGCCTATTGGTTGGCTAGTTTACCTTTGTTCCGTGCGGGTCCTGAGGTAGCCTGCAGGTGGCCGTGGTGTCTTGAGTGTGCTCCGATCGAATTCGTAGGATGCGGGAGTGTCGCGTGCGGCGAGCTTCACAGGCATTGGCCTTCTTCACAGGCTCCGGGCCTTTTCCAAGAGGATAATCTTCACAGGCGTTCGCCTTCTTCACAGGCTTTGGGCCTTTTCCAAAAGGATAATCTTCACAGGCGCTCGCCTTCTTCACAGGCTCCGGGCCTTTTCCAAAAGGATAATCTTCACAGGCATTCGCCTTCTTCACAGGCTCCGGGCCTTTTCCAAAAGGATAATCTTCATAGGCATTCGCCTTCTTCACAGGCTCCGGGCCTTTTCCAAAAGGATAATCTTCACAGGCATTCGCCTTCTTCACAGGCTCCGGGCCTTTTCCAAAAGGATAATCTTCACAGGCATTCGCCTTCTTCACAGGATCCGGGCCTTTTCCAAAAGGATAATCTTCACAGGCATTGGAAATCCTCCCGAGAGGACGGGGTGGCGGCAGTCTGGGCTGCGCGCAAGCTAGGCCTGACCTGGCTCGCGAGGGGCTCACAAGAGGAGGCAGCTGAGGCAAAGTGGTAATCGAAACGCGAGAAATGGCTCGAATGAGACTAAGCACCCCTTCCCCGAACACACGCAAATCTCAAATTCGAATCCAACTTAAATCCAGCGGGGGGAAATTACAACCAAAGGGGAAAAGCAATGAAAGCAGACAAAAGGCCGCGTCCGGCACCTAGTCTAGTCTTGGACGTCTTCTCACCAGCGCGGAGCTAAGTGCTCCCACTAGGCGTGGGAGGGAGCCCCAGGGCCTGAGGTCGGCACCCCTGAGACTCCGGGGCGTGTACAGCCCCACTCATTATTACGTGAGAGTGTCACGGGGTGGCGAGCTTCACAGGCACTGGGCCTTCTTCACAGGTACCGGCCTTGCTTCATATCGCCAGACGAGGGCCCCGCCTTGCGCCACACTCTAGTGCCATCAACGACGACCGGAAACCAGGACGCCGCCGATGGGGTAGAGCGGTCGCCAGCGGTTCCCCTGACGACCATGGGTCCTCCACCAGGGGCAGGCCCTGAGGCACCTCCCCAGCAGAGGGCCTACCTCCTGAGAACGCCTTGCTCCGAACGCCGGGGTGGTGATGTCGGATCTCTGCCCCTCTCTTGCAGCCCCCTGTGCCCTCCTCCCGAGGGGTAGGAGACCGTGGGAGCAGGGCAGCTCCCTACTGTGGCGACCTGGATCTCCTGAGATCCATGATTAGCGTATGCCTGCTCCTGAGGAAGTAGAGGTACCCGATAATCGTTGCTTCCAGTGTGACCGGTGGGGCCATCCCTGGGCCCCTGGAAGGGCTCAGCTTCTGGTGCCTCGTTCTCCCAGCCTGGGCTGAGGAGCGAGCCTTGTTCGCCCTCGTGAGGGTGCCTCTGATCCATCATGTGGGGCACGTATTCTTCTGGCGCCGTCATCCCGAAGGCCATGCCGTAGTGCTCCGCGCGCCATGCAGCTCCGCTCGACGCGCCCACTGAGGGGTGGTAGCGCGGCTGTCCACTAAGATCGTGGGTCGCATCAAGTCCTTCTTGTTCACGGACCGGGGGCGGTGGTAGCGTCGCCGCCGGTCCGGTGCCGACAGCCTAGCCGGTGTTGGGGTAGCCTTGGAGCCCGCGGGTGTGCGCGGAGCCCTCGCGTGGGCCGCCTTGGGCTTGAGGCGGGAGCTGGGTGCAGAAGGGGTGAGCCCCCGAGGCGGCGAAGCCCAGGAGCTCGGCGACTCGCTCCAGCAGCACGTCGCGGCCGCCTTCCAACAGCCTCCACTGTAGCAGCTCTCGGGCCACCGTGAGCGCGACCCTTGAGTTCGCCTGCTCCCGGCGGGTGTACGGCGCCGTGGTCGCGGCGTGATTGGAGGCCCTTGCTGCCGACGCTTGCCGCGGCGTGAGGGCCATCGAAGCTTGTCCGCATCGCCCGTGGCCCGCAGCGCCCTGCGGACCGCGAGCTGCCTGGGGCACGGGGTCGCCCGAGGCGAGCGGCTCTGTGCGGGCGGGCCACGCCGCCCATGGATCTGGGTTGCCCGCCTGGTCGCCGGACATGGTGATGACGGCACGACGGGGCACGAAGTGGTGGAAGGTGGATTCCGGCGCACCCCTACCTGGCGCGCCAAATGTCGGATTTCGGGTTCCGGCAGACCCTTGAGGTTCGAACTCTGGGGTGCGCGCGGTGATTACGCTTCCTACCTACCTGTACCCCTCCGCCTCGCAAGGATCTAAGCTATCGAAAACACAGCACAAGAGACACAGAGTTTATACTGGTTCGGGCCACCGATGTGGTGTAATACCCTACTCCAGTGTGGTGGTGTGGTGGATTGCCTCTTGGGCTGATGATGAACAATACAAGGAAGAATAGCCTCGCGAGGGTCTGTTCTTGGCTGGGACGATGAACTGCTAGAGGGGTTCAGTCGCCCTTCTCTCTCTCTCTCAGTCTGATTGCCAATCGATTCATCCCCCTATCCCTAGGGTGGCTAGCCCTATTTATAGGCAAAGGCCCTGGGCCTCTTCCCAAATATTGAGCGGGAAGGGCGCCAGCAGTTGGCCATTTTGAAGGGGAACATCTGGTACACTTATCCTGACTAAAGTTGGTCCTCGCCTGCCAAAGGCTCTGGTGATGACGCTGGCTTGGGCTCCATAGTGACCTCCCCCTTATCGCGGAGCTGGTCTTGGTCTCGTTGCACCGAAATGGGTGCCTTTGCTTGATCCTCCCGCCTGCGCTTGCTCCCTTAGCACCAAAGAGGAAAGGGAGGACACTGCACGGGCTGGCGCCCTTGGTCGTCATGGCCTGCGTCATGGGCACCTCGTGAGGTACCCCGCCTTGATCTCTCCGCCTCCTCACGAGATAGCCTGATGAGGCCGTGCCTAAGGAAGCTCCGTGTGGTCCGCCCCGCGAGGTTTGGCCCCTCGCGAGGGTCTTGGGTCTGTGTTGATGAAGATGGGCTGTGCTGGGCCCTCTTTGAGCCACGCCGCAGGCCGCAGGCAGGCAAGTCTGGGGACCCCCGTTCCCAGAACACCGACACGATCCAACAACTCCCGAGCTTGTGGCTGACTTGCTTATTAGGGGAGGTGGGATGAATCGCGCGTGGCTCGTCGAGTATGGTGTCCATCAGCGATTTGGTTTTGGCATTCGGACTTTTCTTCCATTACGGCTGGTCATCTTGCTCATTGGTGTTGGCGCGTTTTGAGCATCTATTCCGACGTGGGCGCCTGCTTTGTTCCCCTGCTTCGGGTAGCTCCGAGCTGGGGCTCTGGTGCCATTGAGTGGCCGACCAAGCGTCCTCCATAGCGCAATATTTTGTCACTATGTCGGAGAGTTTAGGGAACGTCCTGAGACGTTTTTGTGAAACAAATTTTCCAAGTCCCTTATCATAGACATTGTAAAGGAAAGCCGCTATGGCCTCCCAATCCGTGCAATCCAGAATTTTGTTTTTCGTAAATGAAAACATGTCCAGAATTGCCAGACCATTTCGTTTGTCTTTTGCACGACAAGGGCTAAATCCCAAATGTCGGTTGGCCCTGATTGAGCGGGTGGTACTCGACGTGGGGGTGGGTTGGAGGGAAAAATGTATTTAGATCTGACATCGGTCTCTGAGACGGATTTTCCCGAGGGCGATCTGACGTCGGCCCTAGTCCTACTTGCGAGGCCTGGCTAGCTTGGCCACCACATTGTGCCCTCGGATCGGGGCTCCAAGCCTGGTCCAACACATCTTCGTTTCCATCCCAAGCCTGGTATTGTTGGGGAACATAGTAATTCAAAAAAATCCTACGATCACGCAATATCTATCTAGGAGATGCATAGAAATGAGACGGGAGAGTGTGTCCACGTACCCTCGTAGACCGAAAGTGGAAGCGTTTAGTACCGTGGTTGATGTAGACGAACGTCTTCACGATCCAACCGGTCCAAGTACCATACGTACGACACCTCCGTGTTCAGCACACATTCAGCATGATGACGTCCCTCGAGCTCTTGATCCATTAGAGGATCGAGGGAGAGTTTCGTCAGCACGACGGCGTGATGACGGTGTTGGTGATGTGATCTGCGCAGGACTTAAGCACTATGACAATATGACCGAGGTGGTAAACTGTGGAGGAGGGCACCGCACACGGCTAAGAAATAGTTGTTGTGCCTTTGGGGTGCCCCCTGGCCACGTATATAAAGGAGGGGGAGGAGGAGGCCGGCGGCCTAGGAGGGCGCGCCAAGGGAGGAGTCCAACTAGGATTCCCAATCCTAGTTGGATTCCCTTTCCTATTCCAAGAGGGGGAAGGAGGGAAGGAGAGGGAGAGGGAAAGGAAAGAGGGGATCGCGCCCCCTCCCCCTAGTCCAATTCGGACTGCCTTGGGGGGCGCCACCTTGTGGCCTGCCCTCTCCTACTCCCTTATGGCCCATTAAGGCCCATAACTTCCCCGGGGGGTTCCGGTAACCCCTCGGTTCCTCGATAAATATCTGAAACATCCCGAAACATTTCCAGTGTCTGAATACCTTCGTCCAATATATCAATCTTTACCTCTCGACCATTTCGAGACTCCTCGTCATGTATGTGATCTCATCCGGGACTCCGAACAAACTTCGGTCACCAAAACACATAACTCATAATACAAATCGTCATCGAACGTTAAGCATGCGGACCCTACGGGTTCGAGAACTATGTAGACATGACCAAGACACATCTCTGGTCAATAACCAATAGCGGAACCTGGATGCTCATATTGGCTCCTACATATTATACGAAGATCTTTATCGGTCAAACCACATAACAACATACGACATTCCCTTTGTCATCAGTATGTTACTTGCCCGAGATTCGATCGTCTGTATCCTCATACCTAGTTCAATCTCGTTCCTGGCAAGTCTCTTTACTCGTTCCGTAATGCATCATCCTATAATTAACTCATTAGTCACATTGCTTCCAAGGCTTATAGTGATGTGCATTACCGAGAGGGCCCAGAGATACCTCTCCGATACATAGAGTGACAGATCCTAATCTCGATCTATGTCAACTCAACAATCACCATCGGAGACACCTGTAGAGCATCTTTATAATCACCCAGTTATGTTGTGACGTTTGATAGCACACAAGGTGTTCCTCCGGTATTCGGGAGTTGCATAATATCATAGTCAAAGGAATATGTATAAGTCATGAAGAAAGCAATAGCAATAAAACTTAAACGATCATTATGCTAAGCTAACGGATGGGTCTTGTCCATCAAATGACAACACATGTCTATGGTTAGGAAACTTAACCATCTTTGGTTAACGAGCTAGTCAAGTAGAGGCATACTAGGGACACTCTGTTTTGTCTATGTATTCACACATGTACTAAGTTTCCAGTTAATACAATTCTAGCATGAATAATAAACATTTATCATGATATAAGGAAATATAAATAACAACTTTATATTGCCTCTAGGGAATATTTCCTTCAGTCTCCTGATACGTCTCCAATGTATCTACTTTTCCTAACGCTTTTCCTCTTGTTTTGGACTCTAATTTGCTTGATTTGAATGAAACTAACCCCGGCTGACGCTGTTTTCAACAGAACTACCATGGTGTTGTTTTTGTGCAAAAATAAAAGTTCTTGGAATGGAACGAGACTTTGCGATGATTTTTTATGTCAATAATAAGAAATTCTGGAGCCAAGACCTGCCGGAGAGGGGCACCTGGGTGGGCACAAACCACCAGGGCGCGCCCCCTCTCCTGGCGCGCACAGGTGGGTTGTACCCACCAGGGCATGCCCCACTCTCCTGGCGCGCCCAGGTGGGTTGTACCCACCTGGTGGCCCCGCAGACACCCCCCTGATACTATAAATTCCTATTTTCGGAGAAAAAAATATGGGAGAAAGAATTATCGCGATCCACAAGACGGAGCCACCGCCAAGCCCTGTTCTTCCTCGGGAGGGCAGATCTGGAGTCCGTTTGGGGCTCTAGAGAGGGGGGATCTTCGTTCTTCGTCATCACCAACCCTTCTTCATCGCCAATTCCATGATGCTCCCCACCGGGAGTGAGTAATTCCTTCGTAGGCTCGCTGGTCGGTGAGGAGTTGGATGAGATTCATCATGTAATCGAGTTAGTTTTTGTTAGGGCCTGATCCCTAGTATCCACTATGTTCTTAGATTGATGCTGCTATGACTTTGCTATGCTTAATGCTTGTCAGTTTGGGCCCGTGTGTCATGAACTCAGATCTGAACCATTTATGAATTCATCATTATATCCATGTTTTAGATCCGATCTTGCAAGTTATAGTCACCTACTACGGTTACGATCCGACAACCCCGGAGTGACAACAACCGGGCCTACTCTCGGTGATGATCGTAGTTTGAGGAGTTCATGTATTCACTACGTGTTAATGCTTTGTTCCGGTTCTCTATTAAAAGGAGGCCTTAATATCCCTTAGTTTCCAATATGGACCCCGCTGCCATGGGAGGGTAGGACAAAAGATGTCATGCAAGTTCTTTTAATAAAGCACGTATGACTATTTACGGAATACATGCCTACATTATATCGATGAACTGGAGCTACTGTCGTATCGCCCTAGGTTATAACTGTCTCATGATGAATATCATCCAACAAGTCACCTATTCAATGCCTACGAATTTGTCCTATATTGATCTTGCTAAGTTACTACTGTTGCTGTTACTGTTAAACTTGCTACCAAAATATTGCTATCACGGTTATTGTTACTATTGCCGCTGTCACTACTATCAAAACTATCAAACTACCATGCTACTGATTACTTTGCTGCAGATAATTAACCTCTAGGTGTGGTTGAATTGACAACTCAGCTGCTAATACCTTCAAATATTCTTTGGCTCCCCTTGTGTCGAATCTATAAATTTGGGTTGAATACTCTACCCTCTAAAACTGTTGTGATCCCCTATACTTGTGGGTTATCAAGACCTTTTTCTGGCGCCATTGCCGGGGAGCATAGCTATATTTGTTGAGTCACTTGGGATTATTATCATATTATCACTATGAAGAATCTGAAGGATCCAAAGACTAAGATATTTCCCTCAAGTACGAGGGGAGGTAAGAAACTGCCATCCAGTTCTGCTTTAGATTCACCTTCTGTTATGAGTAAACTTGCACCACCACCACCACATGCTATTAATTCTGATATGTCGCAAGTTATTGATGATACTACTTCTACTATGAATGATGCTTATGATGATGTTAGTACCTTGCTTGATAATGATGATGTGCCACTTGGTGAATTTCTTGATAAACAAATTGGTAGAGTAATACAACATGATGTTGAATCTGATGATGAGCTTGAAACTGAAACTCCTGAAACACATGCTAGATCTAGCCCTCCTAGATATGAATTGCCTAAGGTACCGGAAGGCTATGTTATGAGTGAAGAAGCAAATAGAGATATTCTTGCTTGTAAGGATAGAGATGATCTAGAGAAATTATTACACAAGTATAAGGAAAAATCTCTGAATGCTAGAATGAAATGTGATCCTAAGTTTGCTACTTCACCTATCTTTATTGATAATAAGGATTATGAATTCTCTGTCGACCCAGAGTTAATTACTTTGGTTGAATCTGATCCTTTCTATGGTTATGAAACTGAAACTGTTGTGGCACATTGATATGTCTCCAACGTATCTATAATTTTTGATTGTTCCATGCTATTATATTGTCTATTTTGGATGTTTAATGGGCTTTAATATGCACTTTTATATTATTTTTGGGACTAATCTATTAATTGGAGGCCCAGTGCTAGTTGCTGCTTTTTTTTGCCTATTTTAGTGTTTCGCATAGAAGGAATATCAAACAGAGTCCAAACGGAACGAAACCTTCGCGGGGATCTTTCTTGGAACAAACGCAATCCAGGAGACTTGGAGTGGAAGTCAAGGAAGCAACGAGGCGGCCACGAGGTAGGAGGGCGCGACCAGGGGGTAGGCGCGCCCCCACCCTCGTGGGCCCCTCGTAGCTCCACCGACCTACTTCTTTCACCTACATATACTCTTATACCCTGAAAACATCCAGGAGAGCAACGAAACCACTTTTCCACCGCCCCAACCTTCTGTACCCGTGAGATCCCATCTTGGGGCCTTTTCCGGCGCTCCGCCGGAGGGGGATTCGACACAGAGGGCTTCTACATCAACACCATAGCTTCTCTGATGATGTGTGAGTAGTTTATCATAGACCTTTGGGTCCATAGTTATTAGCTAGATGGCTTCTTCTCTCTCTTTGGTTCTCCATACAAACTTCTCCTTGATGTTGTTGGAGATCTATTCGATGTAATTCTTTTGCGGTGTGTTTGCCGAGATCCGATGAATTGTGGGTTTATGATCAAGGTTATATATGAACAATATTTGGTTCTTCTCTGAATTCTTATATGGATGATTTAATATCTTTGCAAGTCTCTTTGAATTATCAGTTTGGTTTGGCCTACTAGATTGATCTTTCTTGCAATGGGAGAAGTGCTTAGCTTTGGGTTCAATCTTGCGGTGCTCGATTCCAGTGACAAAGGGAACTGACACATATTGTATTGTTGCCATCGAGGATAAAAAGATGGGGGTTATATCATACTGCTTGAGTTTATCCCTCTACGTCATGTCATCTTGCTTAATGTGTTACTCCGTTCTTATGAACTTAATACTCTAGATGCATGCTGGATAGCGGTCAATGTGTGGAGTAATAGTAGTAGATGCAGAATCGTTTCGGTCTACTTGACATAGACGTGATGCCTATGTTCATGATCATGCCTATATATTCTCATAATTATGCGCTTTTCTATCAATTGCTCGGCAGTAATTTGTTCACCCACTGTAATACATGCTATCATGAGAGAAGCCACTAGTGAAACCTATGGCCCCCGGGTCTACTTTACATCATATAAGTTTTCGATCTACAATTCTAGTTTACTATTTATTTTGTAGTCTTTATTTTCCAGTCTATACAAAAAAATACCAAAAACACTTATCTTATTATCTTTATCAGATCTCACTTTTGCAAGTGGCCGTGAAGGGATTGACAACCCCTTTATCGCGTTGGTTGCAAGGTTCTTGATTGTTTGTGCAGGTACTAGGTGACTTGCGTGTAGTCTCCTACTGGATTGATACCTTGGTTCTCAAAAACTGAGGGAAATACTTACGCTACTTTGCTGCATCACCCTTTCCTCTTCAAGGGAAAACCAACACATGCTCAAGAGGTAGCAAGAAGGATTTCTGGCGCCATTGCCGGGGAGATCTATGTATTCATTACTTTATTTGCCATTTGCCTCTCGCTTTCCTCTCCCCCACTTCACCTTTGCCGTTTTATTCGCCCTTTTTCGTTTGACTTTTCCGTTCGCTTGCCTCTTGTGTGTCCGTGTGTTAGATCGTTTGTTTTTCCCTCATGACGAGTCCTTTATCCCTTCCTTTGTCTCCCTAGTTTGAAGTTCTTCACTTCAAACAAAGATAAGGAGAAAACTTAAAAGAAGCTTGGTATAGGATGATGGAATCTTATTGTAATTGCACCCTAGAGGTAAATTTTAAAATTTTACTTCACAGTTTTTATGTTGGGCTAAATATGTCCCATAGACAACTCCTGGATTTCGCTGCCAAAGGAATTTTTTATCGAAATTGATCCCAGTGTTGCTTATGAAATTATAGAGGGAATAGTAGGAATACTACCCCTACAAAAGGGATCACATCATACTCAGGAAGAGACACAAGTTTTTGAGAAAATGTGCGAAGTAACGAAAATCCTACAAAAATCTCTTGAACCTCTCAAAAGTGTTAGCGGAAACCTTCATCGCATGAATATGTTGATCACCCTTTGCAATAAGCGGTTGGATTCTTTAGATCTAAAAATTTCCGAATATGAAGAGAAACGCAGAGAACCTCCCGAATTCGAGCATGACTCCGCTAAAAAGATAAAAACTAAAGAGGGCAATACCTAGATCTATTCTTAATTTATGCCTAGCTAGGGGCGTTAAACGATAACGCTTGTTGGGAGGAAACCCAATTTTATTTTTGTTCCTTTCTTTTTGTTCCTGTTTAGTAATGAATAATTCATCATGCTACTGCTATGTTTGTGTTTTTTATGTTTTAATTAGTGTTTGTGCCAAGTAAAGCCTTTAGGATCTTCTTGGATGATAGTTGTTTGATCTTGCTGTAAAATACAAAAACTTTGCGCTCACGAAAATAATTTTCATAAATCATAGAAAAGAGCTTTTACCCTGATTCTTTTTGCAGTAGATTAATATATAAATTACCCTGGTCGTCCTAATTTGGTAGAAGTTTTGGAGTTCCAGAAGTATACGCAAGTTACAGATTGCTACAGACTGTTCTGTTTTTGACAGATTCTGTTTTTCGTGTCTTGTTTGCTTATTTCGATGAATCTATGGCTAGTATCGGGGGGTATGAACCATAGAGAAGTTGGAATACAGTAGGTTTATGATGTCTACTATGCAACCTTCTTCTTGTAGACATTGTTGGGCCTCAAAGTGCATAGGTTTGTAGGACAGTAGCAAATTTCCCTCAAGTGGATGACCTAAGGTTTATCAATCCGTGGGAGGCGTAGGTTGAAGATGGTCTCTCTCAAGCAACCCTGCAACCAAATAACAAAGAGTCTCTTGTGTCCCCAACACACCCAATACAATGGTAAATTGTATAGGTGCGCTAGTTTGATGAAGAGATCTCTCTCAAGCAACCCTACAACCAAATAACAAAGAGTCTCTTGTGTCCCCAACACACCCAATACAATGGTAAATTGTATAAGTGCACTAGTTCGGCGAAGAGATGATGATACAAGTGCAATATGGATGGTAGATATAGGTTTTTGTAATATGAAAATATAAAAACAGCAAGGTAACTAATGATAAAAGCGAGCACGAACGGTATTGCAATGCTAGGAAACAAGGCCTAGGGTTCATACTTTCACTAGTGCAAGTCCTCTCAACAATAATAACATAGTTGGATCATATAACTATCCCTCAACATGCAACAAAGAGTCACTCCAAAGCAACTAATAGCAGAGAACAAATGAAGAGATTATGGTAGGGTACGAAACCACCTCAAAGTTATCCTTTCTGATCGATCTATTCAAGAGTTCGTAGTAAAATAACACGAAGCTATTCTTTCTGTTCGATCTATCATAGAGTTTGTACTAGAATAACACCTTAAGACACAAATAAACCAAAACCCTAATGTCACCTAGATACTCCAATGTCACCTCAAGTATCCGTGGGTATGATTATACGATATGCGTCACACAATCTCAGATTCATCTATTCAACCAACACAAAGTACTTCAAAGAGTGCCCCAAAGTTTCTACCGGAGAGTCAAGACGAAAACGTGTGCCAACCCCTATGCATAAGTTCACAAGGTCACAAAACCCGCAAGTTGATCACCAAAATATACATCAAGTAGATCACGTGAATATCCCATTGTCACCACAGATAAGCACATGCAAGACATACATCAAGTGTTCTCAAATCCTTAAAGACTCAATCCGATAAGATAACTTCAAAGGGAAATCTCAATCCATTACAAGAGAGTAGAAGGGGAGAAACATCATAAGATCCAACAATAATAGCAAAGCTCGCGATACATCAAGATCGTGCAGAATCAAGAACACGAGAGAGAGATCAAACACATAGCTACTGGTACATACCCTTAGCCCCGAGGGTAAACTACTCCCTCCTCGTCATGGAGAACGGCGGGATGATGAAGATGGCCACCGGTGAGGGTCCCCCCTCCGGTAGGGTGATGAAACGGGTCTAGATTGGTTTTCGGTGGCTACAGAGGCTTGCAGCGGTGGAACTCCCGATCTAGGTTATTTTCTGGAGGTTTCTGTATATATATAAGAGGTTTTGGCATCGAGAACAAGTCAGGGGGGGTCTCCGTGGCAGCCACGAGGTAGGGGGCGCGCCCAGGGGGGGTAAGGTGCGCCCCACCCTCATGGGTGCCTCGGGACTCTTCTGGCCCATCTCCCATACTCCGTGGGCTTCTTGTGGTCCAAAAACAATCTCCGTCAAGTTACAGGTCAATTGGACTCCGTTTGGTATTTCTTTTCTGCAATACTAAAAAACAAGGAAAAAACAGAAACTGGTACTGGGCTCTAGGTTAATAGGTTAGTCCCAAAAATCATATAAAATAACATATAAATGCATATAAAACATCCTAGATGGATAATATAATAGCATGGAACAATCAAAAATTATAGATACGTTGGAGACGTATCAAGCATCCCCAAGCTTAATTCCTGCTCGTCCTCGAGTAGGTAAATGATAAAAACAGAATTTTTGATGTGGGATGCTACCTAACATATTTATCAATGTAATCTTCTTTATTGTGGCAAGAATATTCAGATCCATAAGATTCAAGACAAAAGTTTAATATTGACATGAAAAAAATAATACTTCAAGCATACTAACAAAGCAATCATGTCTTCTCAAAATAACATGGCCAAAGCAAGCTATCCCTACAAAATCATATAGTCTGGCTATGCTCTATCTTCATCACACAAAATATTTAAATCATGCACAACCCCGATGACAAGCCAATAAATTATTTCATACTTTTGATGTTCTCAAACTTTGTCAACCTTCACGCAATACATGAGCGTGAGACATGGACATAGCACTATAGGTGGAATAGAATGGTGGTTGTGGAGAAGACAAAAAGGAGAAGATAGTCTCACATCAACTAGGCGTATCAACGGGCTATGGAGATGCCCATTAATAGATATCAATGTGAGTGAGTAGGATTGCCATGCAACGGATGCACTAGAGCTATAAGTGTATGAAAGCTCAAAAAGAAACTAAGTGGGTGTGCATCCAACTCACTTGCTCACGAAGACCTAGGGCATTTTGAGGAAGCCCATCATTGGAATATACAAGCCAAGTTCTATAATGAAGATCATGGTGCTACTTGTTGGGGATCGTAGCAGAAATTAAAAAAAATTCTACGCATCACCAAGATCTATCCATCGAGTATTCTAGCAACGAGGGGATAGGAGAGCATCTACATACCACTTGTAGATCGCAACGGAAGCGTTCAAGGAGAACGTGGATGATGGAGTTGTACTCGCCGTGATCCGAATCACCGATGACCTAGTGCCGAACGGACAGCACCTCCGCGTTCAACACACGTACGGTGGGGATGACGTCTCCTCCTTCTTGATCCAGCAAGGGGGAAGGAGAGGTTGATGAAGATCCAGCAGCACGACGGCGTGGTGGTGGATGCAGCAGAGTTCCAGCAGGGCTTCGCCAAGCTTCTGTGGAGAGAGGGAGAGGTGTAACGGGGAGAGGGAGGCGCCAATGCAGCAGGGTTCCGTCTGCCCTCCCTCTCCCCCCTTTATATAGGCCCCAAGGGGGGGGCGCAGCCCTGGAGATGGATCTCCAGGGGGCGGCGGCCAAGGGTGGGGGGCTTGCCCCCCAAGCAAGGGGGGGCGCCCCCACTAGGGTTTCCCCCCAACCCTAGGCGCATGGGCCCAAGGGAAGGGGGTGCGCCAAGCCCTCCAGGGGCTGGTTCCCTGACCCTTGTGGCCCATGAGGCCCTCCGAGAGGACTGGCCCCTCAAGGTGGACCCCCGGTGCCTCTCCGGTGGCCCCGGTACAATACCGATACGCCCCCGAGACTTTCCGGTGTCCGTACAACAACTTCCCATATATAAATCTTTACCTCTGAACCATTCCGGAACCTCTCGTGACGTCCGGGATCTCATCCGGGACTCCGAACAACCTTCGGTTTGCTGCATACTAATATCTTTAACAACCCTAGCATCACCGAACCTTAAGCGTGTAGACCCTACGGGTTCGGGAGACATGCAGACATGACCGAGACGATCTCCGGTCAATAACCAACAGCGGGATCTGGATACCCATGTTGGCTCCCACATGCTCCTCGATGATCTCATCGGATGAACCACGATGTCGAGGACTTAATCAATCCCGTACTCAATTCCCTTTGCCTATCGGTACGATACTTGCCCGAGATTCGATCGTCGGTATACCGATACCTTGTTCAATCTCGTTACCGGCAAGTCTCTTTACTCGTTCCCGTAATACATCATCCCGTGAACAACACCTTGATCACATTGAGCTCATTATGATGATGTCTTAGCTCTCCGTCACACGGAGTGACAAATCCCAGTCTCGATTCATGCCAACCCAACAGATACTTTCGGAGATACTTGTAGTGCACCTTTATAGTCACCCAGTTACGTTGTGACGTTTGATACACCCAAAGCACTTCTACGGTATCCGGGAGTTGCATAATCTCATGGTCTAAGGAATGATACTTGACATTCAGAAAAGCTCTAGCAAACGAACTATACGATCCTTTTGTGCTATGCTTAGGTTTGGGTCTTGTCCATCACATCATTCTCCTAATGATGTGATCCCGTTATCAATGACATCCCCATGTCCATAGTCAGGAAACCATGACTATCTATTGATCAACGAGCTAGTCAACTAGAGGCTTACTAGGGACACATTGTGGTCTATGTATTCACATATGTATTATGATTTCCGAACAATACAATTATAACATGAACAATAGACAATTATCATGAACAAGGAAATATAATAATCAATTTATTATTGCCTCTAGGGCATATTTCCAACACTACTTTGAAGCACAAGTGTGGTAAAAGGATAGTAGCATTGCCCCTTCTCTATTTTTCTCTCATTTTTTTTGTTTTTTTGGGCCTTCTCTATTTTTATGCCTTCTTTTTTCTCTTTTTTTTATTTTTCGTCCGGAGTCTCATCCCGACTTGTGGGGGAATCATAGTCTCCATCATCCTTTCCTCACTGGGACAATGCTCTAATAATGATGATCATCACGCTTTTATTTACTTACAACTCATGAATTACATCTCGATACTTAGAACAAAATGTGACTCTATGTGAATGCCTCCGGCGGTGTACCGGGATGTGCGACGAATCAAGAGTGACATGTATGAAAGAATTATGAAGGTGGCTTTCCACAAATACGATGTCAACTACATGATCATGCAAAGCAATACGACAATGATGGAGCGTGTCATAATAAACGAAACGGTGGAAAGTTGCATGGCAATATATCTCGGAATGGCTATGGAAATGCCATAATAGGTAGGTATGGTGGCTGTTTTGAGGAAGGTATATGGTGGGTGTATGGTACCGGCGAAAGTTGCGCGGCACAAGAGAGGCTAGCAATGGTGGAAGGGTGAGAGTGCGTATAATCCATGGACTCAACATTAGTCATAAAGAAATCATATAATTATTGCAAAAATCTATTAGTTATCGAAATGAAGTACTACGCGCATGCTCCTAGGGGGATAGATTGGTAGGAAAAGATCATCGCTCGTCCCCGACCGCCACTCATAAGGAAGACAATCGATAAATAAATCATGCTCCGACTTCATCACATAACGGTTCACCATACGTGCATGCTACGGGAATCACAAACTTTAACACAAGTATCTCTCAAATTCACAATTACTCAAATAGCATGACTCTAATATTACCATCCTCATATCCCAAAACAATCATAAGGAATCAAACTTCACATAGTATTCAATGCACTTTATATGAAAGTTTTTATTATATCCCTCTTGGATGCCCATCATATTAGGACTAAATTCATAACCAAAACAAATTACCATGCTGTTCTAAAATACTCTCAAAATAATATAAGTGAAGCATGAGATATCAATAATTTCTATAAAATAAAACCAACACCGTGCTCTAAAAAGATATAAGTGAAGCACTAGAGCAAATGACAAACTACTCCGAAAGATATACGTGAAGATCAATGAGTAGCCGAATAATTATGCAACTATGTGAATACTCTCTAACATTTAATAATTTCAGATCTTGGTATTTTATTCAAACAGCAAGCAAAACAAAAGAAAATAAAATGACGCTCCAAGCAAAACACATATCATGTGGTGCATAAAAATATAGCTCCAAGTAAAGTTACCGATGAACGAAGACGAAAGAGGGGATGCCTTCCGGGCCATCCCCAAGCTTAGGCTCTTTGTTGTCCTTGAATATTACCTTGGGGTGCCTTGGGCATCCCCAAGCTTAGGCTCTTTCCACTCCTTATTCCATAGTCCATCGAATCTTTACCCAAAACTTGAAAACTTCACAACACAAAACTCAACAGAAAACTTGTAAGCTCCGTTAGTATAAGAAAAGAAATCACCACTTAGGTACTATTGTGAACTCATTCTAAATTCATATTGGTGTAATATCCACTGTATTCCAACTTCTCTATGGTTCATACCCTCCGATACTACTCATATATTCATCAAAATAAGCAAACAACACATAGAAAACCGAATCTGTCAAAAAGCAGAACAGTCTGTAGTAATCTGTATCATTCGAATACTTCTGTAACTCAAAAAATTCTGAAATAAATTGGTGGACCTAAGGAATTTGTCTATTAATCATCTGCAAAAAGAATCAACCTAATAGCACTCTCAAGTAAAAAAATGGCAGCTAATCTCGTGAGCGCAAAAGTTTCTGTTTTTTATAGCAAGATCGCAAAGACTTCAACCAAGTCTTCCCAAAGGTTCTACTTGGCACAAGCGCTAATTAAAACATAAAATCACATATAACCAGAGGCTCGATGAATTATTTATTACTAAACAGGAGCAAAAGGCAAAGAACAAAAATAAAATTGGGTTGCCTCCCAACAAGCGCTAACGTTTAACGCCCCTAGCTAGACATGATGATTTCAATGATGCTCACATAAAAGATAAGAATTGAAACATAAAGAGAGCATCATGAAGAATATGACTAGCACATTTAAGTCTAACCCACTTCCTATGCATAGGGATTTTGTGAGCAAACAACTTATGGTAACAATAATCAACTAGCATAGGAAGGCAAAACAAGCATAACTTCAAAACTTTAAGCACATAGAGAGGAAACTTGGTATTATTGCAATTCCTACAAGAATATATTCCTCCCTCATAATAATATTCAGTAGCATCATGAATGAATTCAACCATATAACCAGCACATAAAGCATTCTTTTCATGATGCACAAGCATGGAATTTTTATTACTCTCCACATAAGCAAAATTCTTCTCATTCAGAATAGTGGGAGTATCATAAGAGACTCGAATACTATAAATTGTTCCCACATTAAAAGAGTAATGTTCAGAAAAAGGGTAATCATAATCATGATAAGTTTTACAAATATAATCATCACTAACTTTTATAGCATAAGTGTCATCACAATAATCATCATAAATAGGAGGCATGCTATCATCATAATAAATTTGCTCATCAAAACTTGGGAGGCTAAAAATATCATCTTCATTAAACATAGCATCCCCAAGCTCGGGACAAACATTAATTATAGCAAATATATTCTCAAAAATATAATCTTCATCAAACATAGCATCCCCAAGCTTGGGCCTTTTCATATTATAAGCATAATCACTCTCATCATTAATAGCATGGATAGCACCAATAGTATAGCAATTATCATCATCACAATGAGTAATAGGAGCAACATCATTTGGGAGGGATACCTTTCTTCCTTTGCTTCTCTGTATTTTCTTTTTCTTCTTCACATCATGTGTGGTTTAACCCTCTTTTTGGAGCTCCTTATTAATGAGATTGGTTGAATAGAAAGCTCCTCCTCGTTACCTGATTCATCATAAGTAATAATAGGAAGATATTGGGAAGTCTCTTCCCTTTCATTAGTATTCTCTTCATCTTCTATTTGTTTTCTTGTATTTATGTAATTGGCAATATAAGGACTTTCAATGCAATTCACCACACAATACATAAAAATTTCTTCTAGATCAAAATCAAGAAATCTATCAAGATTAAATTTTGGAATACCCTCAGTTATACGTTTCATTTCTTCATACCCCAAAAGAAGACTAAGCTCTTTATGATGATCAAGGGTAATCAAGTTATCACAATTTTTGGACACGATTTGATCATGAAACCAATAGCATTGGAGCTTTAAATGACCATGTTCATTGCAAAGTTCACAAGGATGGCGATAAATATTGAATCTTTCAGCACAATCATCTAGCCTTTCTTTCAACCATTTAGTTTCCATATACTTATGCCTCTTGCAAAATCTATCTTCCCTATTTGGTGTGTACTTACAAGATCCATGTATTCCACAAAAGTTGACATGCTTATAAGAGACATTTTCATCATGACTAGTGCAATCAACATTAGTACCATGTGAAAGTGCTAATGGCACTTATGCTATATTTTGGTGTGATGACAATGTGGTTAGTTGAACTAATATCGGTTGCTAAAGTTTATCTCAGGTTATTGGTTCTAAGTGCCCGCGACGGAGATGTGCGACCCCTCCTATTTCAAAAAGGACAAAGGCGTGGTGTTTCGACGCTTCGAAGGTTTAGTTTTGGTTTGCTTCGAGTCGTAGGAAAGACCGCACTATTAAGAGGGGTTTTGTGTGGATAAATGTCGTGTGGGAATGCCATTGCTGAGCCTTACTCTCTTACCCTTGCCACTCCGACCACCTAAAATGAACCTAGTGTGTGTGCTGTGGTACTCAGAAAGTTGCAACAGAAAGTTACTGGGTACCCCGTGCGCACAGGGTCTTTTGACCCCGTGCGCACGGGGTACTGCGTAACTCTCTGGGTACCCCATGCGCACGGGGTATTTTGACCCCCGTGTGCACGGGGTCCTATGTAAACTCTCTGAGTACCCCGTGCGCACGGGGTCTTTTGACCCCGTGCGCACGGGGTGGCGTGATTGTCTCTCAGTACCCCGTGCGCATGGGGCTGACTTAGCCCGTGCGCAGAGGGTCCAACGGGCAGAAATCCCCACCAGTCCATAAACACTATATATAGGCCTTTCTTCCACCTCCAACCTCCAACCCTAATGTCTTGTTGAGCTCCACCATTGCTACACCCCATCTTGCTCAATACTCTCAATCCCTCCACCCAAACTTGTTGAAACATTGGGGATTGGGAGAGCAAGACCCGATCTACATCTTGACCAAACCAAATCGCGTTCCCCGCAACATTTCTTCCCCATTGACTTGTTACTCTTGGAGCTTGGGCTCCTAGGCGGCTAGAGGTTCCTCCGGAAGCTTCCTTGCTTGTGGTGTGCTCCGGAGAAGTTTGTAAAGGTGTGGTGGTCGCCTTCAAGACCAACCCCGAGTGTTTCAAGGCTCATCCATTGGGGGTGACTCGAAGGAGAATACGGTGAGCCTTTGGTGGCGTTCCGCAAGCTTTGGCTCCGGCACCGCTCCAAACGGAGATTAGCTCTTCCCCAAGGAAGAGTGAACTTCGGGTTAAAATCCGCGTCCTCGTATCACTTGTGGTTAATCCTTTTCCGCACCTTTCCTTGTTGTTGTTTGCTTGTTGGCTTGCTAAGTAGTTTGTTGCCTAGCTTATTTATCTTAGAGCGTGCTTGTCATATAGGTTGCATTCACCTAGTTGCATATCTAGTGAACTCTTTTATACGATATGCCTTAAAATCTACAAGAAAGATTAAAATTTGTAGTCTCCTATTTACCCCCCCTCTAGTCGACCGTATCGATCCTTTCAATTGATATCAGAGCCTCGTGCTCTAATATAAGGTTTTACAACCTTAGAGGATATGGTCGATCTAGGGAATGAGGGAGGTGGCCTACCCGTTGCGGGGGATGGTCAAAACCAACCCCCCGCCGCGATCGAGACACTTGGTGCTCCTGACGTTGCTCCCGCCGCTCCTACTAACCCGAATGTCCCCTTGACCGCGGCCGATCTTCTTTCAATGTTTGCGGAACTCAAAGTATCTATGTTGAAAGAGGTTCGGGCCTCGGTCAAGGAGGAAATTGATGCTCGCATAAAGCCATCAACGTCCGCATCAAACTCGTTTAACCCAAATGAGGTTCATGATGAGGATGACTCGAGGGAACCTCTTGCTTCTCCGGCTCGTACTCAAGTTCCCCAGTACAATGTCGTGGAACCCTCTTATTCTCCTCAACCCTTGCAACATCCCCGCATTAATCCTGTTGGGCCTCCGCCCCCTTTGAAAGCTAATGCATTTGCTAAGTGGAAGCTAGATATGGAGTCTCACATGCGCAGTGCTTCAACTCAATTGTGGTGGATTGTGGTCAACGGATTCAACCCCAAGGACCCAATGAATCTCACTCCAAGGGAAGTAGTTGACGATCAACTCAATGTTACCACACACAACATGCTTCGCAACATTGTGACTGAAGACTATAGTGATTCCATTGCTCTTCTCAAAACCGCAAAGGAAATTTGGGATTGCCTTGAGGAGGCTCTTGAAGGAGATGAAGCAATTCGAAGATCTCGGTTGGCCTTGCTCAAACAAGAAGTCGATCTCTTTGTGAGGAATGAGGGTGAGTCCGCAGAAGAGGTTTACCGAAGGTTGAAGTCCCTTGTGCTCAACTTGAGAACCTTTGGGTGCACTTGGGCAAATGATGATTTCATCAAGGACAAGTTCATAGATGCCATGGTTCTCACAGAACATACCATGGTCATGATGGTTCATCAATGTCTGGACTATCACAAGTTGACTTCGGCTCAAGTTGTTTCCACCTTCTCTACCCATGTTCTTTTGGAAACCAAGTCCAAGAAAACATTTGCAATAGCTCAAGCAACCAAGAACTCCAATCTTGCCTTGAAGGCCAAGAAACTGATGAGCCAATCCTCAAGGGAGGAAGAAGTGAGTGAAGAGATATGTGAGGAGGATAATGATACCTCATGCCCGGCAAATGACTTTGCAGAAGACTTGGCTCTCTTAGTCAAGAAGTACTCTGGGACCATGGCAAACAAAGGAAGAAATCTTCAAGGAAGATCGTTTGGACGAAGGAAATGCTACAATTGTGATAGCCCAAGACATTTTGTTCATGATTTTCCATATGAGAGACGTGAAGACAAGTCCGAGAAGCTTGTGCTTAAGAAGAAGAAGTTCACCAAGTTTGCAAAGAGGAAGGATGACAAGGCTATTGTTCATGAAGAATACATGTCTGGAGATGAAGATGACGGTGATGATGACCAAGTGGGCACGGCCGCCTTTGCCATGCATGCCACTACCTCCTCCTCCACCACCAGCCTCTTCGACTCTCCAAACGAGGACAAGCCATTCACTCATCGGTGCCTCATGGCCAAAGAGGTAAAAACTAAGTCCAAACCCAAGAAACCCGACAACTACACTCCCAATGTCTCATGTGAGATAGTGGAGGATGAGTGTGAGGAGGGTGTGGATAATGATGAGGAATCCTTAAGGGCTTTCATGAAAACTCTTCATGGTGAAGCTCGTGCTCGTTTTGGCGATCTCCTTAAGTCACTTGCCGAACACGATGACTTTATTGAGAACGCTAAGAACCTCCTTATAGAGGAAAAAGAGAGAGTTGATCTACTCGAGCACGAACTTAATGAGGAGAGTGTCATGAGAGCATCACTTGAGGAAGCCTTATCTGCTCATCAAATTGACTTTGTTAAAACCAATGATGCTTTGCAACTTGCTCTTGAGAATAAAGATGCTCTTAACGTTAGAGTTGAAAAGCTTCTAGTTGACCATACAAGACTTGTTGAGGGGCATGAGTTCCTTGTGATTAGTTCCAAGGTTGTCAGAGGTGACCTCATTGCCCTCACCGAGTCTTATGCTCAACTAAAAGCTACAACCATTAAGGCTCTCACTTCCGTACCTCATATAGATTGAAATGTTGATGCTTGTACGACTAACTTTGCTCATGATTGCACCTCCCTTCAAGAGGAAAATAAGAAGTTGAAAGCTCAAATTGAGAAAGGGCTTGTATCATGCATCCAAGGGGAGAAAAACCTAAACGACCTCTTGAGAAACCAAAAGGAGTGTGTTGCCAAGGAGGGAGTTGGGTTTAATCCCGCATCTAAGAATGGTAAGAAAAAGAAGAAGAAGAACAACAACAAGAAGAAGATCGGCCCGACTCCTTCCCCTCCCCAAAAGGTAGTGTTTGTGCAAGAAGGGCACAAGGAGAAGGAGAAGGAAATGAAGGGTGTTGGGAATGGAAAGGTCATTAGGGACAAGGCCATTCCCAAGAATTTTGCCGGCAAGAACAATCCATCATATGTTCTCATGAGAGGAGATGATGGCTATACCTTTGCAAAATTTGTTGGAACTAACTATGATGATTATGCTTGGACTATTTGGGTTCCCAAGACCCTCGTTGCTAACTCACCAGGACCCATTGCAAAATGGGTACCTATAACCAAAGCTTGATTATTGTAGGACTATGTCTCCGGTGGAACTCAATGGGTGATCGACAGTGGATGAACCAATCATATGACCGGAGAAAGGGAGATGCTTGTGGAGTTCGTTGATTCGCTCAAGGCCTCTTCGAACATCTCCTTCGGTGACAATAGAAAGGGCAAGGTATTAGGTTTGGGCAAGGTGGTAATCTCTAATGATTCATCTCTTTGGAATGTCATGCTTGTCCAACCCCTTCACTACAACTTACTTTCTACTATTCAATTGGCTCGTGCCGGTTATGATTCACATTTTGGTGAATTCCATGTGACCGTCTTTAAGAGAAGCAATCTCAAAGTGGTCTTCGTTGGGCATGTTGAAGACAACCTTTACGTGGTTGATTTCTCGAAAGAGATAACTCATCTTGCAACATGCCTAATGGCCAAGGCCTATGTGGGGTGGCTATGGCACCATAGGCTAGCCCACGTGGGCATGAGAAATTTACAAGCTCTCTTAAAGGGGGAGCACATTCTTGGACTAACCAATGTGTCTTTTGCCAAAGATCGTCCTTGTAGTGCTTGCATTGCCGGAAAGCTTCATAAAAAGCTCATAAAGTAAAGACTATCATCACCACCTTGAGGCCCCTCGAGCTCATCCATTTGGATCTATTTGGGCCTCCAACATATGATAATTTTGGAGGAAGGAGATATTGCCTTGTCATTGTTGATGACTTCACAAGATATACTTGGGTGTTTTTTCTCAAGACTAAAGATGAAACTCAAGAAACATTCATCAACTTTGCCAAAGAAGCTCAACGTCAACATAACTGTGAGATCAAGGCAATTCGAAGTGACAATGGCACCGAGTTCAAAAACTATACCATGGATGAATTCTTGAGTGAAGAGGGGATAAAGCACCAATATGCCGCACCATATACTCCCCAGCAAAATGGTGTTGCGGAGAGGAAGAATCGGACTCTTATTGAGATGGCTAGGACCATGCTTGATGAGTACAAATCTCCATACAAGCTTTGAGCAGAAGCCATCAACACCGCATGCCATGCTTCGGACCGGCTTTATCTTCGCAAGCTCAAGAACAAGACCCCTTATGAGCTCCTAATCGGGAGAAAGCCCAACATCAAATACTTTCGAGTATTCGGTTGTAAGTGTTTCATTTTAAACAAAAAATCCCGGTTAGCTAAATTTGAGTCTAGAACTTATGAGGGCATATTTGTTGGATATGCATCAAACTCTCATGCTTACCGAGTTCTCAATAAATCCACCGGATGCATTGAGGAAACGGTAAATGTGGAGTTTGATGAAGATAAGGGCTCCCGTATGGAGCAAATCGTTCCTAGTGTTGTAGGTGATGAGGCTCCTTCACAAGCTATAAGGACAATGGGGATAGGTAGGCCACATTCTTCCACAAGAAACACCCCATGTCCAAGTAGAAGAAGAAGGAGTAAGAGCCCCTCTTGAGGATTTTCCACAAGGGAAGTCATCACCGACACCACTTGTACAAGATGCTTCGGGAAATAATGAACCTATCCAAGAACAAGATCAAGACCCTCATATTCCTGAGCAAGATCAAGAGCAAACTCTTCCGAATAATGAAGAACCAATCGTTGAGGCTCAAGATCAAGCTCAAAGTCATGATCAAGATCAAGATCAACCCCAACCACAAGTGTCTTCATCGTCATCACTTCATACTGAGCAAGAACCCGTGGTTGCAAAGAGAAGAGTGTCTCCAAGGCTAAAGCAATCTCAAGGGCAAGCTTCTTCATCAAGTCCAAAACCAAGTGAAGAAGAGCTTGAACGCAAAGAGCAAAAAGTGGCCGCCAAGCTGAAACATCTTCAACACCTCACCGAGAACATCTACGAAAGCATCAAAAAGGGGGTAACTACTCGTAGACGTTTGGCAAACTTTTGTGAACATCACTCGTTTGTCTCTTGTGTTGAACCCCTTAAGGTGGAAGATGCACTTGACGATCCAGATTGGATAGATGCCATCCATGAAGAACTCAACAACTTCACACGCAACAAAGTGTGGACCCACCCTTGTAGAAAGACCCAAGGAATTTCATAATGTCATTGGAACAAAGTGGATTTTCAAGAACAAACAAGATGAATATGGACAAGTAATAAGGAACAAGGCAAGGTTAGTGGCACAAGGTTTCACCCAAGTTGAAGGTTTGGACTTTGGTGAAACATTTGCCCCCGTTGCCCGTCTCGAATCCATTCGCATCTTGCTTGCTTATGCCTCTCATCATGATTTCAAATTATATCAAATGGATGTTAAGAGCGCATTTCCTAATGGTCCTCTTAAGGAGTTGGTGTATGTAAAGCAACCTCCCGGTTTTGAAGACCCCGACCATCCCTCTCACGTCTATGAACTCCATAAGGCACTCTATGGACTCAAACAAGCACCTCGTGCTTGGTATGATCACCTTACAGCGTTCCTAAGCGAGAAGGGATTCCAGATTGGGGTAATAGATTCCGCTCTCTTTACGAAGAGGGTAAAAGGAGAGTTGTTTGTCTGGCAAATATATGTTGATGATATTATCTTTGGGTCAACTAACCATGCTATTAACGTTGAGTTTGAGAATCTTATGACTAAGGAATTTGCGAGGAGCATGATGGGAGAGTTGAAGTTCTTTCTCGGTTTTCAAGTGAAGCAATTGAGAGGCGGAACCTTCATCAATCGATCTCGTTATATCCAAGACATGCTCAAGAGATTCAAAATGCAAGATGTCAAGCCAATGAAGACACCCATGGCCACAAATGGTCAACTTCATCTTGACCCAAATGGTAAAGAAGTGGATCAAAAGGTATATCGCTCTATGATCGATTCCTTGCTTTACCTTTGTGCATCTAGGCCAGATATTATGTTGAGTGTGTGTATGTGTGCAAGATTTCAATCCGCTCCTAAGGAGAGCCACTATTCGGCAGTGAAACGGATCCTTCGATATTTGGTTCATACCCCAAACTTGGGCCTTTGGTATCCCAAGGGATCATCATTTGAGTTAATGGGTTACTCGGATTCGGATTGGGCCGGAGACAAGGTTGATCACAAGTCCACATCCGGTTCATGTCAATTCCAAGGGAGATCATTGGTAAGTTGGTCTTCAATGAAGAAAAATTGTATATCTCTCTCCACAGCCGAAGTCGAGTATATTGCTGCCGGAAGTTGTTGTGCCCAATTATTATGGATGAGGCAAACTTTGATGGATTATGGTGTCAAATGTGACAAAGTGCCTCTTTGGTGTGACAATGAAAGTGCCATCAAGATCGACGAGAATCCAGTTCAACATAGCAAGACCAAGCATATTGAGATTCGTCATCATTTCATTAGGATCATGTGGCCAAGGGAAACATTGAGTTACTCCATGTCAACACCGAGAATCAACTAGCATACATCTTCACCAAGCCCCTTGACGAAGCAAGATTCCGCGAGTTAAGGCATGAGCTAAATATCGTGGATCTTAGTAACTTCGGATGAAACTCTTACTCACACACACATACTCAAGTACTATCTTGCTTAGATGTAGGCACATGTCTAGGGGGAGCTAGCTCAACTCATGAGCTATCTTATCCTAGAAGTGCATAAAACAAACACAATCTTTCACATAAGCCACTTTAGGTGGTACTTGTGCTTCAAAGATGAGTATTGGTCTTGGGCCCAAGGTTCATATGTTCGCGGTGCCATACCAAGTAAACTCAAACATGGTGGCCTCAGCCACCACCCTCGCTTGAGGATTGTGTTCGTGTGTTGTTTCGCTTGTGTGGTGTGTTGTTTCTTTTCTTTTCTTTTTTTTGGTTGGTTGGTTCTTCTCGCTTCTCTTTTGGTACAAGTGCTCCACATATTCCCTTTCCATAGTGATAGGACTTTCCTCGCGGCGTATTCAGAAATGTAGACCGAGTGCTTTGTGAAGTAGGGGCAAGAGTATTCACTCAGCCTTGTTTTTGAAAAATCACTCATGTCAAAGTTTCTGAATACCCCGTGTGCACGGGCCTGTACCGTGCTCACGGGGCCCCCGTGCCCACGGGCTCTGTACCGTGCGCACGGGACCCCCGTGCGCATGGGGCTCACTTAGCCCGTGCACACGGGGTCTGCGGTTTCTGGCCCTGAAGAGGTGGGGCGTGGGGGGCTCGGGTTCATTCCCACCCATTCGCCCCCTCCACTCCCCAGGAAGCCTCCAACCCCGCCGCCGTCGCCTCCACTCGCCGGAGCTCCTCCGGGCTTCGTCGGGGTTCCTCCTCCATGGATCTGGATCCAGATGGGGTCCTCCTCTGGTTGGTCTTGCCTCCCTGTTCTATCTCCTTGAAGTTCCATGTCTATTTTTCTAGCTTTAGGGTTTCTTTGCTCCCTAGATTCGTTGGCCTCAACTAGTTTGTAGATAATAGTCTAGTGCTTAGATCCTTTGGTCTCTCTGCTACACCCACTCCCGGAGTTCGTTCTGGAAGTGGCTGTCGCTGGGAGACCCCCGTGTCCACGGGGTGTTTGACCCCCGTGCCCACGGTCCTGTACTGTGCGCACGGGACCCCCGTGCCCACGGGGTCTAAACCCCCGTGCACACGGGCTATCCAGGAACTTTTGCCTAGATTTTTGTCTATCTCCTTGCCATTCATCTTGCACTTGTACTCATTGGTGCTTCGTGCTTTGTGTTGTTGGGTGTTTGCGTGTGTTTCAGACTCCGCTGACAAGAGGTCTGAGCTTCGTCGCAAACGTGCGAAAGGAGGATCAAAGGACTTCACCATTGCTCGTCGTCAGCCGTCTGAAGGCATGGGTCAGGGGTCTGGGTCAGGTCAGGGCCGTGCTCGCCGTGCAGCCTCAAAGCGGCCCATTGTTGAGGCTTCCGATAATTCTGAGGAAGAATATGACTCACAAGATGATCTTTACTCCGTCAACCCCAATATTGATGATGAGATAGAAGAAGAAGATGATCGTGGTGAGGAAGATGAAGAAGAGGAAGAGGAGTCTAGTCCGGAGCAAGCCATTCCGGGCGGGCATGACCTCCGGAATATGCCTCTTGTCAAGTGGACCAAGCCAGAGATCTGGGCTGAGAGACAGAGCCATCCGTATGTTAAGGCCACGGGTATGGGTGTGGATCCCCATTTCAAGAATGAGTTTCAGCAAAGGATCTATCATGAGCTTCTTATGACCAAGTCAAAGAAGTTTTCTCCTCACAAGCAAGTCAACACTGAGAGTTTGCGCGACAATGATCATCTGTATCCCGGTGTGTACTCCGCTCTTGGACGCCTGGGTCTGATTCCGTTTGTCACCTTCAACCACCCCTACAATGAAGATCTAGTGATGCAGTTCTTTGCCACTCTGTACTTCACCAATGATTCTGCTCGCACCCTCACATGGATGTCCGGAACGCATCAGTGCTCAACTCCTATGGCAAAGTTCTCCGAGATCATTCCCTACCCATTCATGGATGAAGAGACTGTTTCTGATGAGTTTGGCATTGTTTGGGAAAGTGGGCAGCGCACTAAGGATGAGATTGCCTTTGCTTACAAACAAGAGAAGTCGTTTGTCACTGGGTCAATCAAAGACCTCCTGCCCCTATATTACACCATGCGCCATATCCTGCGGTATACCCTCACTCCAAAGGCCGGGGATTCCCATAACATTCGGAGCTCCATGCTTGATGTCTTTGTGTATCTTCATCAGAAGAAGAAAGTGGATGTTCTGGATTTCATGTAGCACGAGTTGCGTCAATGTGTTCAAGAGAACAAGTCCTTGATCTATGCTCCATTCATATAGGCATTGATTGAGACCGTCTGTCCAGCAAAGTACATTGCCAGCTTCAAGACTACTATTCCCAAGCGCAACTCCAACTGGACCCCAGTTGCTCCTGCTCCCTATGTGCCATCAAGAAGGGGCGCAACCCTAGGCCTGAGGATCGTGCTACTTACACTCCAGGCATGTCCTCTACTGCACGTATCCCTCGTGGTAAGGCCAAGTCTGTTGGCTCTGAGGCCATCTTTGCCAAGGGAGAGAAGAAGTCGTTGTTCAAGACCTTGAGCAACATGTTCAAGATGTGTCAGTCGATTCAGCGTCGTCAGATCAAGGAAATCAACAAGGAGAAGCTTGCTCGGCGTGAGCAGAAGGCAGCAAGGGCTGCTGCTGGTGAGGAGGTCGGTCCAGGTTCAGAGGACGTCGATAGTGAGGCCACTGCTCGGTCTTTCCCAATGGCCGGGTGGCGTTTTGATGATGATGATGCCTCGAGTGCTCCTCCTCTTGTCTAGTGGGTCTCGTGTCGCCATTTGTCTCCTTTTTGTTGTCTTGATGACAAAGGGGAGAAGTGGAGTGTGTGTTTGTGTGTTCGTGGGTGTGTTGAGATCTCAAGCCTCGTGTTTCTCGCTGTTGGTTGGTTTTAGTTGGCTTGAGATACTCTTATTTACCTTCCGTCTGTGTGGTTGTGAGACTCTAGCTTTATTAGTGAACCTTGCCATTATCCTCTTATGCTTATTGGGTCTCACATTATTTGCTCACCACAATGTGTCATGAGATATAGGCACCGTTATAGGTTTATTTTGATGAATCTCATGACTTAACAATAATGATCTTGGTCGAACCTCCTATGGGTGTACTAGATGCATTCTTGCTTTCGGGCACACATATAGGGGGAGCTATCATGATCATTATTTGTTCCATGGCTGTATATCTGTTTATCCTCTTTGCCATGCTCTAACCACTTTGTCATCAATGCACCAAAAAGGGAGAGATTGAAAGTGCTAATGGCACTTATGCTATATTTTGGTGTGATGACAATGTGGTTAGTTGAACTAATATCGGTTGCTAAAGTTTATCTCAGGTTATTGGTTCTAAGTGCCTGCGATGGAGATGTGCGACCCCTCATATTTCAAAAAGGACAAAGGCGTGGTGTTTCGACGCTTCGAAGGTTCAGTTTTGGTTTGCTTCGAGTCGTAGGAAAGACGCACTATTAAGAGGGGTTTTGTGTGGATAAATTGTTGGGGATCGTAGCAGAAATTTAAAATTTTCTACGCATCACCAAGATCAATCTATGGAGTAATCTAGCAACGAGGGGAAGGAGAGTGCATCTACATACCCTTGTAGATCGCTAAGCGAAAGCGTTCAAGTGAACGGGGTTGATGGAGTCGTACTCGTCGTGATCCAAATCACCGATGATCCTAGCGCCGAACGGACGGCACCTCCGCGTTCAACACACGTACGGTTGGGAGACGTCTCCTCCTCCTTGATCCAGCAAGGGGAGAGGAGAAGTTGAGGGAAAACTCTGACAGCACGACGACATGGTGGTGATGGAGCTCGTGGTTCTCCGGCAGGGCTTCGCCAAGCACTACGGAGGAGGACGAGGAGTTGGAGGAGGGAGAGGGCTGCGCCAGGGGAAGGGTGTGGCTGCCCTCTCTCTTCCTCACTATATATATAGGGGTAAGGGAGGAGGGGGAGGCGCCCTAGGGTTCCCTAGGGAAGGGGCGGCGGCCACAGGGGAAACCCTAGATGGGTTTGGGCGCCCCCACCCCCTAGGAAACTTGCCCCCCAAGCCGGGAGGGGCGGCTGCCCTAGGGGTGGCGCCCCCACCTCTCCTGGTTACGTGAGATAGGGTGGGAGGGGCGCTCAGCCCCTTAGTGGGCTGATGTGCCCTCTCCCCTTGGCCCATAAGGCCCCCCAACGCTTGCCGGGGCCTCCGAAACCCCTTTCGGACACGCTGGTCATCACCTGGTACCCCCAGAACAATTCCGGACTCCAATACCCTTCGTCCAATATACCGATCTTCACCTCCGGACCATTCCGGAGCTCCTCGTCATGTCCGGGATCTCATCCGGGACTCCGAACAACCTTCGGTAACCACATACTATTTCCCATAACAACTCTAGCGTCACCGAACCTTAAGTGTGTAGACCCTACGGGTTCGGGAACCATGCAGACATGACCGAGACAACTCTCCGGCCAATAACCAACAGCGGGATCTGGATACCCATGTTGGCTCCCACATGTTCCACGATGATCTCATCGGATGAACCACGATGTCGAGGATTCAATCAATCCCGTATACAATTCCCTTTGTCCAGCGGTATTGTACCTGCCCGAGATTCGATCGTCGGTATCCGATACCTTGTTCAATCTCGTTACCGGCAAGTCTCTTTACTCGTTCCATAACACATCATCCCGTGATCAACTCCTTGGTCACATTGCGCATATGATAATGTCCTACCGAGTGGGCCCAGAGATACCTCTCCGTAACACGGAGTGACAAATCCTAGTCTCGATTCGTGCCAACCCAACAGACACTTTCGGAGATACCCGTAGTGTACCTTTATAGCCACCCAGTTACGTTGTGATATTTGATACACCCAAAGCATTCCTACGGTATCCGGGAGTTGCACAATCTCATGGTCTAAGGAAATGATACTTGACATTAGAAAAGCTTTAGCATACGAACTACACGATCTTTGTGCTAGGCTTAGGATTGGGTCTTGTCCATCACATGATTCTCCTAATGATGTGATCCCGTTATCAACGACATCCAATGTCCATGGTCAGGAAACCGTAACCATCTATTGATCAACGAGCTAGTCAACTAGAGGCTTACTAGGGACATGGTGTTGTCTATGTATCCACACATGTATCTGAGTTTCCTACCAATACAATGATAGCATGGATAATAAACGATTATCATGAACAAGGAAATATAATAATAACCAATTTATTATTGCCTCTAGGGCATATTTCCAACATAAATGTCGTGTGGGAATGCCATTGCCGAGCCTTACTCTCTTACCCTTCCCACTCTGACCACCTAAAATGAACCTAGTGTGTGTGCTGTGGTACTCAAAAAGTTGCAACAGAAAGTTACTGGGTACCCCGTGCGCACGGGGTCTTTTGACCCCCGTGCGCACGGGGTACTGCGTAACTCTCTGGGTACCCCGTGCGCACGGGGTCTTTTGACCCCCGTGCGCACGGGGTCCTATGTAAACTCTCTGAGTAACCCGTGCGCACAGGGTCTTTTGACCCCCGTGCGCACGGGGTGGCGTGATTGTCTCTGAGTACCCCGTGCGCACGGGGCTCACTTAGCCCGTGCGCACGGGGTCCAACAGGCAGAAATCCCCACCAGTCCATAAACACTATATATGGGCCTTTCTTCCACCTCCAACCTCCAACCCTAATGTCTTGTTGAGCTCCACCATTGCTACACCCCATTTTGCTCAATACTCTCAATCCCTCCACCCAAACTTGTTGAAACATTGGGGATTGGGAGAGCAAGACCGGATCTACATCTTGACCAAACCAAATCGCGTTCCCCGCAACATTTCTTCCCCATTGACTTGTTACTCTTGGAGCTTGGGCTCCTAGGCGGGTAGAGGTTCCTCCGGAAGCTTCCTTGCTTGTGCTGTGCTCCAGAGAAGTTTGTAAAGGTGTGGTGGTCGCCTTCAAGACCAACCCCGAGTGTTTCGAGGCTCATCCGTTGGGGGTGACTCGAAGGAGAATACGGTGAGCCTTTGGTGGCGTTCCGCAAGCTTTGGCTCCGGCACTGCTCCAAACGGAGATTAGCTCTTCCCCAAGGAAGAGTGAACTTCGGGTTAAAATCCGTGTCCTCGTCTCACTTGTGGTTAATCCTTTTCCGCACCTTTCCTTGTTGTTGTTTGCTTGTTGGCTTGCTAAGTAGTTTGTTGCCTAGCTTATTTATCTTAGAGCGTGCTTGTCATATAGGTTGCATTCACCTAGTTGCATATCTAGTGAACTCTTTTATCCGCTATGCCTTAAAATCTACAAGAAAGATTAAAATTTGTAGTCTCCTATTCACCCCCCTCTAGTCGACCGTATCGATCCTTTCACCATGGATATTCAAAGAGTTCATACTAACAACATTGCAATCATGCTCATCATTCAAAGATTTAGTGCCAAACATTTTAATGCATTCTTCTTCTAGTACTTGAGCACAATTTTCCTTCCCATCATTTTCACGAAAGACATTAAAAAGATGAAGCATTTGAGGCACCCTCAATTCCATTTTTTGTAGTTTTCTTTTGTAAACTAAACTAGTGATAAAACAAGAAACTAAAAGATTCGATTGCAAGATCTAAAGATATACCTTCAAGCACTAACCTCCCCAGCAACGGCGCCAGAAACTGCTTGATGTCTACTATGCAACCTTCTTCTTGTAGACGTTGTTGGGCCTCCAAGTGCAGAGGTTTGTAGGACAGTAGCAAATTTCCCTCAAGTGGATGACCTAAGGTTTATCAATCCGTGTGAGGCATAGGTTGAAGATGGTCTCTCTCAAGCAACCCTGCAACCAAATAACAAAGAGTATCTTGTGTCCCCAACACACCCAATACAATGGTAAATTGTATAGGTGCACTAGTTCGGCGAAGAGATGGTGATACAGGTGCTATATGGTGGTAGATATAGGTTTTTGTAATCTGAAAATATAAAAATAGCAAGGTAACTAATGATAAAAGTGAGCACAAACGGTATTGCAATGCTAGGAAACAAGGCCTAGGGTTCATACTTTCACTAGTGCAAGTTCTCCCAACATATAACAAATTGGATCATATAACTATCCCTCAACATGCAACAAATAGTCACTCCAAAGTCACTAATAGCGGAGAACAAACGAAGATATTATTGTAGGGTATGAAACCACCTCAAAGTTAGCCTTTCTGATCGATCTATTCAAGAGTCTGTAGTAAAATAACACGAAGCTATTCTTTCCGTTCGATCTATCATAGAGTTCGTACTAGAATAATACCTTAAGACACAAAATCAACAAAAACCCTAATGTCACCTAGATACTCCAATGTCACCTCAAGTATCCATGGGTATGATTATACGATATGCATCACACAATCTCAGGTTCATCTATTCAACCAACACAAAGTACTTCAAAGAGTGCCCCAAAGTTTCTATCGGAGAGTCAAGACGAAAACGTGTGCCAACCCCTATGCATAAGTTCACAAGGTCACAGAACCCGCAAGTTGATCACCAAAACATACATCAAGTAGATCACGTGAATCTCCCATTATCACCACAGATAAGCACATGCAAGACATACATCAAGTGTTCTCAAATCCTTAAAGACTCAATCTGATAAGATAACTTCAAAGGGAAAACTCAATCCATTACAAGAGAGTAGAGGGGGAGAAGCATCATAAGATCCAACTATAATAGCAAAGCTCGCGATACATCTAGATCGTGCAGAATCAAGAACACAAGAGAGAGAGATCAAACACATAGCTACGGGTACATACCCTCAGCCCCGAGGGTGAACTACTCCCTCCTCGTCATGGAGAATGCCCGGATGATGAAGATGGCCACCGGTGAGGGTTCCCCCCTCTCGCAGGGTGCCAGAACGGGTCTAGTTTGGTTTTCATTCGATACAGAGGCTTGCAGCGGCGGAACTCCTGATCTAGGTTATTTTCTGGAGGTTTCTGTATATATAGGAGGTTTTGGCGTCGAGAACAAGTCAGGGGGGTCTCCAGGGCGGCCACGAGGTAGGGGGGCGCGCCCAGGGGGTAGGGCGCGCCCCCCACCCCCGTGGGTGCCTCGGGACTCTTCTGGCCCATCTCCGATACTCCGTGGGCTTCTTCTGGTCCAAAAATAATCTCCGTCAAGTTTCAGGTCAATTGGACTCTGTTTGGTATTTCTTTTCTGCAATACTCAAAAACAAGGAAAAAACAGAAACTGGCACTGGGCTCTAGGTTAATAGGTTAGTCCCAAAAATCATATAAAATAACATATAAATGCATATAAATTATCCTAGATGGATAATATAATAGCATGGAACAATAAAAAATTATAGATACGTTGGAGAAGTATTAGTTTAACACCAATATAAATAAAAAATGAGTTCATTATAGTACCTTAAAGTGGTGATTTTTTTTCTTATACTAACGGAGCTTATGAGATTTTCTGTTGAGTTTTGTGTTGTGAAGTTTTCAAGTTTTTGGGTAAAGAATTGATGGATTTTGGAATAAGGAGTGGCAAGAGCCTAAGCTTGGGGATGCCCAAGGCACCCCAAGGTAAAATTCAAGGACAACCAAAAGCTTAAGGTTGGGGATGCCCCGGAAGGCATCCCCTCTTTCGTCTTCGTCTATCGGTAACTTTACTTGAGGCCAAAGAAGCCTAAACAAAAAAAGGGGCCAAGGAAGCCCGCGAGAAAAAAGAAAAAAAGAGAAAAAAAGAAAAGGGGGCAATGTTACTATCCTTTTACCACACTTGTGCTTCAAAGTAGCACCATGTTCTTCATATAGAGAGTCTCTTGAGTTATCACTTTCATATACTAGTGGAATTTTCATTATAGAATTTGTCTTGTATATTCCGATGATGGTCTTCCTCAAATGCCCGAGGTCTTCATGAGCAAGCAAGTTGGATGCACACCCACTTAGTTTCCAGTTTGATCTTTCATACACTTATAGCTCTAGTGCATTCGTTGCATGGCAATCCCTACTCCTCGCATTGACATCAATTGATGGGCATCTCCATAGCCCATTGATTAGCCGCTTGGATGTGAGACTTTCTCCTTTTTTGTCTTCTCCACACAACCTCCATCATCATATTCTATTCCACCCATAGTTCTATGTCCATGGCTCACGCTCATGTATTGCGTGAAAGTTGAAAAAAGTTTGAAAATACTTAAGTATGAAACAATTGCTTGGCTTGTCATCGGGGTTGTGCATGATGAGAGCATTTTGTGTGACAAAAATGAAGCATGGCCAAACTATATGACTTTGTAGGTATGAGCTTTCTTTGGCTATGTTATTTTGAGAAGACATAATTACTTAGTTAGTATGCCTGAAGTATTATTATTTTTATGTCAATATTAAACTTTTGGCTTGAATCTTTTGGATCTGAACATTCATGCCACAATAAAGAAAATTACAATGGAAATTATGTTAGGTAGCATTCGACATCAAAAATTTTGTTTTTATCATTTACCTACTCGAGGACGAGCAGGAATTAAGCTTGGGGATGCTTGATACGTCTCCAACGTATCTATAATTTTTGATTGTTCCATGCTATTATATTATCTGTTTTGGATGTTTAATGGGCTTTAATATGCACTTTTATATTATTTTTGGGACTAACCTATTAACCGGAGGCCCAATGCTAGTTGTTGTTGTTTGGCCTATTTCAATGTTTCGCAGAAAAGGAATATCAAACGGAGTCCAAATGGAACGAAACCTTCGCAAGGATCTTTCTTGGAACAAACGCAATCCAGGAGACTTGGAGTGGATGTCAAGGAAGCAACGAGGTGACCACAAGGCAGGAGGGCGCGCCCAGGGGGGTAGGCGCGCCCCCACCCTCGTGGGCCCCTCGTAGCTCCACCGACCTACTTCTTTCGCCTATATATACTCTTATACCCTGAAAACATCCAGGAGAGCAACGAAACCACTTTTCCACTGTCGCAACCTTCTCTACCCGTGAGATCCCATCTTGGGGCCTTTTTCGGCGCTCCGCCGGAGGGTGATTCGATCATAGAGGGCTTCTACATCAACACCATAACCTCTCCGATGATTTGTGAGTAGTTTACCACATACCTTCAGCTCCATAGTTATTAGCTAGATGGCTTCTTCTATCTCTTTGGTTCTCAACACAAAGTACTCCTCAATGTTCTTGGAGATCTATTCGATGTAATTCTTTTTGCGGTGTGTTTGCAATATTTGGTTCTTCTCTGAATTCTTATATGCATGTTTTAATATCTTTGCAAGTCTCTTTGAATTATCAATTTGGTTTGGCTTACTAGATTGATCTTTCTTGCAATTGGAGAAGTGCTTAGCTTTGGGTTCAATCTTGCGGTGCTCGATCCCAGTGATAGAAAGGGAACCGACACATATCGTATTGTTGCCATCGAGGATAAAAAGATGGGGATTATATCATATTGCTTGAGTTTATCCCTGTACATCATGTCATCTTGCTTAATGTGTTACTCCATTCTTATGAACTTAATACTCTAGATGCATGCTGGATAGCGGTCGATGTGTGGAGTAATAGTAGTAGATGCAGAATCGTTTCGGTCTACTTGACACGGACGTGATGCCTATGTTCATGATCATGCCTAGATATTCTCATAACTATGCGCTTTTCTATCAATTGCTCGCCAGTAATTTGTTCACCCACCGTAATACATGCTATCATGAGAGAAGCCACTAGTGAAACCTATGGCCCCCTAGTCTACTTTACATCATATAAGTTTCCGATCTACAATTCTAGTTTACTATTTATTTTGCAATCTTTATTTTCCAATCTATACAACAAAAATACCAAAAACACTTATCTTATTATCTTTACCAGATCTCGCTTTTGCAAGTGGCCGTGAAGGGATTGCCAACCCCTTTATCGCGTTGGTTGCAAGGTTCTTGATTGTTTGTGCAGGTACTAGGCAACTTGTGTGTAGTCTCCTACTAAATTGATACCTTGGTTCTCAAAAACTGAGGGAAATACTTACGCTACTTTGTTGCATCACCCTTTCCTCTTCAAGGGAAAACCAACGCATGCTCAAGAGGTAGCACACATCTTACTAAGTTGAATGGTATAGCCACCCTTTTTACTCATGATGACAAAACTCGCTATTACTTTATTCTCAAATTATTTCCTTTCTCATTAAAGGGACTGGTTTGGCGTCTGCTCTAACATGTAGCTTGTGCTCGGCGAAATCCGTCGAAACACCCGGCATGTCTTTGGGAGACCATGCAAAGATGTCCCGATTCTCATAGAGGAAATCGACGAGCTCGCTTTCCTATTTGATATCAAGGTTAGCACATATGATAGCGTGCCTCTCCAGGTGCTCATGGTCCAAGGGGATCTTCTTTGTTTCTTTGGCCGGCTTGAAGGAGCCCTCAGTCTATGACTCTTTGGGCTCTGGTGACAAGTCCGACTGCTTGCCGGGCATGCCACGACCCGGTCCAGGAGCTTCTTCTCAGCCGCAATCACGAGGGACTCGGCCAGCCGGCTGCTGGCTGCAGCACAAGCGGACGACTTCTCATAGTCTCCATTGACCGTGATAATGCCCTTGGTTCCTGGCATCTTCATCTTGAGGTAGGCGTAATGAGGCACCGCCATAAACTTGGCTAGAGCAGGTCGGCCTAGGAGCACATGGTAAGGACTCTCCAGGTCAACCACCTCAAACCAAATTGCTTCTCGGTGGAAATGATCCTTGTCTCCGAAGAGGACATGTATCTAGACTTTGCCGATTGGTGAGCAGGACAAGCCGGGCACAATGCCATGAAACACGGTCCGACTGGGCAGCATCTGCTTCTCTTTGATCTTCAACTTCTCCATGGTATCGCGGTAAAGGATGTTGATGCTGCTACCGCCATCTATCAGAATCTGGGAGAAACGAGCAGCTCGCCTCTCCGTTGCAAGGGTAGTATCCAACACCAGGGCATAGGAACCTGGAGAAGGCATCACTTCTGGGTGGTCAGCACGGCTCCAGCTGATAGGCTTCTCAGACCAATGCATGAACTCTGGAGCACTTGAGGCAACTGCGTTCACTTCACAGTGCTGCTGACATCAGCTGTGCCTGTCGCTGGCCACACTGGTGAAGACTACGTAACCACCATGCTCTTCAGGATAATCATCTTGGATCGCACCGACTGCTGGACGGCAGCCAGCTGCTGAGGAGGCCGAGTCGGTGGGCCAGCAGGTGGGGGAGGCAGTCCTTCTCCCTTGGCGATGCCGACAAGCCAGTGGCACTTCCGAGTTGTATGGTTGGACGGCTTCGCACTGCTGTGGAACTTGCAAGGGGCATCAAGGGTCTGCTCAAAGGAGAAAGCAGGCAACCAGACTGGCTTGTTGCCTTTCTAACGTGTGGGGAGTGGCTGCCCTTCAGGTTGTTGATCTTCAACTATCGCCATCTGCTGGCTGGTGGAAGCTGGCTGCGGGGCCTTGCGCTTGTCGTTCGGTTGCTGGCGTCGACTGTTGTCTCCAGCCGGCGTTCGAGGAGTCGGAGGGAGCACCTTCCCAAAGGTATCCATGCGGAGCTCCGACTTCATGGAGGAGTCGGCAGTGGTGTACTTGTCTGCTATGATCAGCAGCTCGTCGAGGGTGGCCGGCTCGTCGCACAGGAGTCGGTGCTTGAGTAAGGTGCCCTCTCAGCACCCGACAGTGAAGTACTCAATAGCTTGGACCTCATGCACCCCTTCGCAGGAGTTGCGCAGTTTAGCCCACCACGTCAGATAGTCGCAGGTGGACTCGTTGGGGCCTTGGACACACAACGAGAGCTGGCGAGGCTTGGGAGGCCCTTGTAGGTGCTGGTGAAGTTGCGGACGAAGACCTCAGTGAAATCTACCCAGCTGTTGATGCTGCAGGGCTTTAGGCTATTCAGCCATGTCCGGGCCGTGCCCTGGAGCATGAGCGGAACGTACTTTACGGCAACGCGCTTGTTGTCGTTTTCTATGCTGACGGCCGTGGATTAGTTGACCAGCGTGTCCTCCAGCTTCACGGAGCCGTTGTACTTGGGCATATCTCGTGGAAGTGTGAACCCTTCGGGAAAGGGCTCGTCGCAGATGCGGGGGCCAAAACAAGGTGGGCCCAGCGCGTCTTCCTCTTCTAGCGCCAGGGATCGATTGAGACGGTCGATCCGGTAGGGGGCGTCGTTCTCTCCGACTCCCTCTCGGTGGCCCAGCCGGTCGCCGAGAGTTGGGTGGTCAACAGGCGGCGGGGAAGCACGCCTCTCCCTCCGAGGAGGAGGAGGAGGCGGGCAATCATCCTATTCTTCAACTGCTCGAGGGCGACCGTCTTGGTCGCGCTCGATGGTGATGCGTGTGCGGCCGCGGCTAGCAGCCGGCACTTTGCCTCGTTTGTCATGGACGCCACCAGTCGGCGTTCGGGAGGTTGCGCCTTGCACTCGGCGAGGGGCGGGTTCTCAACCCGCTGGCCAGGATCTTCGGTGCAGCAGCTGGCTTCTTGCTGCACTGCAGCCGCGTCAATGAGCTGCTGAACGCGCTCCGTCATGTAGCGGCGCTCGTCGCCCTCGAAGTGGTCCAGCTCGTCTGCTGCCGCCTGGGCAGCTCGTATGTTCTTCTTGGGCGTGGCATAGACAGGGTAGTCTGGCCCAAACATGCTCATGATGGTAGCGCCGCGCTGCTGGACCGTGCCAATGCGGCTGGGCCCGCCGGCAGCCGGCGTGCCGCCAACTGTGCGGTCGATCTCGCGCTAGTAGGCCTCTGAGAGGCGTCTCATGGTGGCCAACTTCTTGGCGCTTTCGACGAGTGAGACGCGGTGGGATTCCAGCGTCTCGTCGTCAACGTCTTCTGGGATGAGCGCAGATAGGTCCCGCAGGGCTGCCTGCAGCGGGTCTTGACCGCCACCAGAGGCTCAATCGTGGCTGATGATGAGCACCTTTGTGACGGTGTTGCCGCTGCTGTCAGCTCGAGGGAGAGGGTCGTTGATGACCACCATGTTGGTGGGGAAGGCGTCGAACGATGCCATGTCGGAGTCTACAAGCATCGGGTCGGTGGAGCCGATCGACTCCAGGTCGAAGGTCGGCTCGTTGGTGATGTCGAGCTTGCCAAGGAGGTCGACCAGGCAGCTCTTGGAGCTGGCTGCTCCTGCGTCAGGCGCGGGGTCGTCAGGGAGGCGGATCTCGCCTATGAGGTCAGCAAGGCAGCTTGCTGCGCTAGCAAGCTCAGCGTCATGCAGCACGCCGGTGTCGACGCCATCAGGCGTGCCGGGCTGGCTGCGCTCGCCAGGGAGGAACAAGGTTCCCGTCTATAATAGATCTCTGGACGACGGTGCACCTAGCCCCATGGTGGGCGCCAAATGTCGGGGGTGTCGTGCGACATATGCCAAAGGATGGCTTATCATGGAGGGGGCTAATAAGACGTCGCCGGTGCCAGGAAACGGGATGAGGCGTAGACATGCATATGCCGGCGAATCTTACCCAGGTTTGGGGCTCTCCTAGGAGATAATACCCCTAGTCCTGCTCTATGAGGTCTCCTCATGATCACTCAAGCAACAATGATGGCTACAAGCTTGCTCCTTGAGCTGTTTCTCTAGAGGGGGAAGAAGAACCAGTCTAGCCCTAGCTTCCTCTCTCTATATGTGTGTGCATATGAACTAAAGACTAAACCTTTTGCATGGGTGCCCTGGGGGGTTTATATAGGCCTACCCCCCAGGGGTACAAAGGTAATCTGGCCGGGTGAAGGACCCGGCTGTCAGTGTCTCTGGTCGCCGGCTTCTCCGCTGGCTGATGGGGCCCACCACCTGGTGGGCCCCGCCAGCTGTCTCGTACTTGGCCATAAGGCCGTGCCCGCCGCTTGCGGGTCTGGCCGGCGGCTCAGCACTGTAGCGATGCTGGTAATGATGTGTGCTTCATCGAGGGAGGTGTGGCTACAGTACCGCCGCCTGGCGGGCGATCACTCTAGCTACCCCCCCATCTCTTCTGATTAATGGCGCATGGACTTTGACGGAGAGGGAGGACCGCCTAGTAGGAGTCGGCCTCCCCTCATGTCGACTGGTTCGGGCTCGCCGCCTTCTGGCTTCTCACTGACAGGTAAGGCCCACCGCCTGTCGGCCGTACCGACAGCCCGTAGTGGAGGCATGGCCTTCTCTGCCATGGGTGATGTCATGGCCGGAGTGGCAATAGTGTCGCGCCGGATGGGATATCTTCGTCTGGTACGGTGCACTGTGGCCATGCTGGGCCCTGGATTTGGGGGTGGCAGGGCGTGCTGTAGCCACGCCCCATCTCATCGTATTTATGTGGGTGCAGACTCCGAGGATGCTTGGGGCCGCCTGCTAGGAGCCGGCCTCTCTAGAGGTCGCCTGCTAGGAGTCGGTCCACTCTAAGGCCGCCCTCCGGGCCTTGCCGTCTTCTGGCAGCCGGCCGCTTGGACCAGCCGGTCGCGAGAAGGCGACGCTTTGGTCTTTGATTATTGAGGGGCGTAGCCGGCCCCGATGTCATGAAACGCCATGGGGAGCTGATGAGTGATAATCCCCAAGTGCAAGGAATCATCGTAGCACTTTCCAAAGGTGGAAGTGATAAGTATGGAGTGTCGAACCCACAAGGAGCTAAAGGTAAGATCAATATTCTCTCAAGCCCTATCTGCCACTGATACGACTCTACGTACACCGAGCGTTTGCTTCCAACTAGCAATGAGAAATAAAACTATGGTGTGGGTGTGAAGAGGATAACTTTGCATGGTATCGGAGAGCTAAAATATAAAAGTAGGTGATGTTATCATAAAGTTAGAATATATTACTTAGTATTATAAATAGTGAGTGTGGAGTAATGGTGGATCGGTGTGCGGAATTGTCCTAGGCAATCGTTAACAAGACCGGTAATCACTATTGCAGTTTCATATGAGGGAGAGGCATAAGCTAACATACTTTCTCTACTTGGATCATATGCACTTATGGTTGGAACTCTAGCAAGCATCCGCAACTACTAAAGGTCATTAAGGTAAAACCCAACCATAGCATTAAAGCATCAAGTCCTCTTTATTCCCATACGCAACAATCCCTCTTACTCTGGTTTAAGCTTGTGTCACTCTAGCAACCCACTATAAGCGAATCATGAATGTATTGCAACACCCTACAGCGGGAATCCCTCACGCTTGCGCGACACGGAGGGCACCATAGGACAGCACCAAAGTAAAACATACAACTCATACCAATCTAGATCATCAATCAACCCAAAGACAAAAGATATCTACTCAAAACATCATAGGATGGCAACATCGTTGGATCATAATATGTGGCATAAAGCACCATGTTCAAGTAGGGGATTACAGCGGTGTGCGGGAGAGTGGACCGCGCAAAAGAGATGAGGATGGTGATGAGGATGGTGATGATGATGGTGATGTTGATGAAGACGATCACCGTGGTGATGATTCCCCTCCCGATGGCACTCCAGTGCCACAAAGAGAGAGGAGGAGAGGTTCTCCTCCTTGTGCTTCCTCCTCCATGGCTTCCACCTTCTGGTCCTTGGCCTTCATGGTGATGATGGCCCCTCCGGGATACTCCTCCATGGCCACTGGTGATGATGGCCCCCTCCGGAAGGGTGCCGGAGAGGGCCTAGATTGACTTTCTCGTGGCTACAGAGGCTTGCGGCGGCGGAACTTCTGATCCAATCTCTGTTCTAGAAGTTTTGGGGTACGAGAGTATATATGGGTGCAGGGGGTACGTCAGAGGAGCTATGGGGGCCCCGCGAGGCAGGGGGCGTGCCCTAAGGGGGGGGCGCCCCACCCTCGTGAGCACCTCCCGTATCTCCTGACGTGGAGTCCAAGTCTATCCGGTGGCTTTCTTTCCAAAAATAACTTCTCCAGTTGATTTCGTTCCGTTTTGACTCCGTTTGTGTTGGGGATGTTGTTATTTGGGGTAAACCGGCCTACAGGGCCCGGGTTATCCTCGTCAATGGACCCGAGATGTTGAAGCCCAAGGAGAAATAGAAGGGCCCAAGGCCTATAATCGGTTTAGAGGTTCACAGGCGTAAACCGGCCTAAGATAAAACTTGCATTGTAAGTTAGGAATAGGGAGACCGACCCGGGCACGTTTATGAGCCGGAGGTCGGGACTTTGCAGACCGACGGGCGTCACCCGTGTATATAAGGGGACGACCCGATGGCGGTTTGGAGAGAGGAAAAACGACAACTCGAGGTTTAGGCAAAGCTTATCGCTCCCTAGCCCTCGAAACCCATCAATCCCATCACAACTAGACGTAGGCTTTTACCTTCATTGAAGGGGCCGAACTAGTATAAACTCTGTGTCCTTGCGTCCGCTCTAACCCCTTCAAACTAACCCGTTGCGATGGTTCCACGACTAAGTCCTTTTGCCAGGACATCTGCCGTGACAAATCCCCGACAGTTGGCGCCCACCGTGGGGCTATCGCGAGATGGTTTCAAGTTTTTGGAGGGCCGCTTTGAAGGACTCGAGGGTTACGCTGTGGGACGGATGACCAAGAGCCGCCGCGGAAAACTCTACATCGACAGCACAGGCTGGGGCCCCGACACCGGCTCGATCGAGTACGGGTACCGGGTTCCCTTTGGCGGCATCCATGTTTTCATCGGCAAGATCGGAGAACCAGGCCCCGAGTTAGGCGTCTGCGCCGACCTCGTCGAGACAGCTCAGTGCACGAGATCGACCCCGGCTAAACCGACGAGGAAGCACGCCTTCGTGGGAGTCATCCACGGAGGGAGCTACGAAGAAGGATCCGAATCCGGTGTCGAAACCGCCATCTACTCCGGCGATGAAACGTCGACCGGGGAAACCGAATCTCTTTACCAGCTGCAAGATGATCGGATTGGGGGCGGCTCCGATGGCGACAGTATTCCGGATCCCTCTGATCTGCCCTATCGGGTTGGGATCTTCATGGCTGGAACACAGGCGGTGCCACGTTCATCAACTGCAGCAGCCGCGATCTCCGGTTCAGCAGCGGCAACCGCTGCACGGGCAGGAGGCCCTGCGGACTCACCAGCCCAAGTTTTGTCAGATCTGTTTGACGCACTAGCAGCGCTCATGGCGGAAGCCAACCCGGTGGATCAGGAGGTTCACAATGCTGAGATTGCCAAGGTGAGAGAGCAGATCACTCAAGCTAAAACGGAACTGGCAGCAGAAGAGATCAGGATGACGGCGGAGCGCGCCGCTTTAGATGCACAGGCTTACAGGCTCATGATGGACTAGAAGGCGTCTCAGGAAGTCCTGAAGAGAAAATCCCAATCTCGGTTGCCCGCAGCCCTCGACGCTCGAAATCTCTTCAACACCCCGGGGGTAAACCGTGTGGAGGCGACAGCCGGCGCCCCGGTTCAGCACCGGACAATAAACCTGCCTCGTCACAACACTGGTACACCACCGGCCATACCAACGCCGTCAGGTCATTATTCCAACCCGATGGATAACCTCGTCGCGGCGGCAGCTCGGTTGGAAGCCATTCCGATCGAAGGAGATTCACCGCAGGATGAAGAGACACGCCGGGTCAAGGAGCTCCTTAGGACCGCGTTGGCCCAGCAAGAAGCATATTCGCAAAGCCGTGATCGGATTCACTCCACCCCTCGCCCCAGCGGGAGCTATAGTAGGCGCGTGGAGGAGCCGGCTGTTTCAAGTAACGCCAGGCGTGAAGCGCTCCGCAGCAACAATCCGGCAGGCGTCGACAATGCTCACGAGAATGTGGATCGCACCCGTGCACGGGAGGCCGGATTAGCGGCGCAGCATCAGGCTCGTCAGCTTACACCTATCTTCCCAGCAGCTACGGTTGAACCGGGGGTGGTTTCCAGTTCTTTGGGAGTACCGTGCCTTGTTCCCGCTTTGCGCAACGTACGCCTGCCCAAAGACTTCAAAGGCCCCCGCAAGGTACCAAACTACACGGCAGATCAGCCTCCGGAGACCTGGGTGGAGAGCTATGAGATGGCTATGGAGATGCTGGACGTGGATGACACGGCGTGTGCCAAGTATTTTACTATGATGTCAGAAGGAACGGCCCGGACTTGGCTAAAGAGCTTACCGCCTAATTCAATTAGTTCGTGGGCCCAATTGCGCGCCCGGTTTATCAAGAATTTCAAGGACACGTGCAAACAGCCAATGTCGATAGTTGACCTAGCAGCCTGTGTTCAGCAAGAAGGGGAATCAACTACCCATTGGGTACGGCGGGTATCAGAAGTTTTGCACTCGTCAGATCGCATCAACGCAGACACCGCCGTAGTGCTGTTGGAAAGCAACTGTCGGTTTGGCCCTTTGAAGCTAAAGCTGGGCCGGATGAAGCGTGATTGTACAGATATAGGAACGCTCATGACCGCTTTAGTGAAGTATGCGGATTCTGACAGTACCAAGGATCCTGACTCTGGTGATGACAAGGCAGGGAAGGGAAAGAAGAATAGCAACACCAAAGGCCAGCAGCATCGACCGACAGGTAATGGAGGCGGAGGTAAGCGTAAACCGGACGGGAGCATGGACTTTGTGGCCAACACAAGTGCACAAAATAAGGGCCAGCGGCGCAAGGGGAAACAGCCAAGTTTCCGCACAAATCCCGGTCCTAATCCGGAGCGTTTGAACTTTTTCTTAAACCAGCCCTGTCCGAAGCACGGAACAAAAGAGGAACCAGCAACCCATCTTTGGAAGGATTGTTATATCATGAAGGAATTCAAAAGCTCAAACACTTTCCAATATGATCACAGCTCCGGCGGCGGTTCAGGTTCCGGATCAGGATACGGTGGCGGAAACTCCGGTCCAGGGTTCCAGGGTAATCCGGGCGGACAGGTCAGCCAAAATAATCAAAGTAATCAAAGTGGTTACGGACAGCAGCAAACAGGTTATCAGAGCAACCCGAAACAGTTAAGTGGTGGACAGTATCATGTCTTTACTACAAGCTTGGATAAACGGGATAGAAAGCTTCAGAGGCGAGCAGTCAGTGCTATTGAACCGGCCACACCTCACTATCTGCGCTGGTCAGAACAGCCTATCATATGGAGCCGAGAGGATCACCCTCCCAGGGTTTATAATCCGGGTCAGTTAGCGTTGGTGGTGGCGCCTCAGGTGGGAGGTTATAAGCTCACCAAGGTGCTCATGGACGGAGGGAGCAGCATTAACATCTTGTATTACGAGACCTTCCATCGTATGGGACTGGTAGATAAAGATCTCAAACCGACCAATACAGTGTTCCACGGGGTGGTGCCTGGCAAGTCTGCATATCCAGTTGGTAAGATAGCCCTTGAAGTCGTATTTGGCGATAGTCACGATTCCAGATCAGAGACGCTGACGTTCGAAGTGGTTAAAATCCAAAGTCCGTACCACGCTTTGTTCGGACGGCCAGCTTATGCAAAATTTATGGCACGGCCCTGCTACGTGTATCTGCAACTTAAGATGCCGGGTTACAAGGGCACTATAACGGTTCATGGGAGCCGTCAAATCGCTTTGGAATGCGAGGAAGGAGGTGCGACTTATGCAGAATCGGTTTGTGCTACGGAGGAGCTAAAGCAGTACAAAGACAGTGTTGACCCGGAGGACATGACTTCGTTAAAGAAGCCAACCACGGACCACGATCCGGCCTTGAAGTTCAAATCGGCTGCCGAAACTAAGCTTGTTGACTTCGTACCTGGCGATCCGTCCAAGCAGTTCAGTATCAGCGCAAACCTGGATCCAAAATAGGAAAGCGCGCTCATCGAGTTCATCCGTGAGAATCGGGACATCTTTGCATGGAAGCCGTCTGACATGCCTGGTGTACCGAGGCGACTCGCTGAGCACACCCTTAATGTGGATCCTAAGTATAAACCGGTAAAGCAGTTTTTACGCCGGTTTAACGAAGAAAGGCGTAAAGCGATTGGTGAGGAAGTGGCCAGGCTCCTGGCAGCTGGGTTTATCATTGAGGTTTTTCATCCCGAATGGCTTGCTAATCCGGTGCTGTTTCTTAAGAAAAACGGCACCTGGCGCATGTGTGTGGACTACACAGACTTGAATAAAGCTTGCCCAGCGGATCCTTTTGCTCTCCCCCGGATTGATCAGATCATTGATGCTACGGCAGGTTGCGAGCGTTTAAGTTTCTTGGATGCCTATTCGGGTTATCATCAGATCAAGATGGCAGTTAAGGACCAGGAGAAGACGGCGTTCATTACTCCCTTTGGAGCCTTCTGCTATGTGTCTATGCCCTTCGGGCTTAAGAGTGCGCAGGCTACTTATCAACGGTGTGTGCAAAATTGCCTCCACAAGCAGATTGGTCGTAATGTGCATGCTTATGTGGATGATATTGTGGTCAAGTCACGAAAGAAGGAGACCCTGGTTGACGATTTGAAGGAGACTTTCGATAACTTGAGAGTGTACCAAATGATGCTCAACCCGGCGAAATGTGTTTTTGGTGTGCCTGCAGGCAAGTTGTTGGGATTTTTAGTATCCCATAGAGGAATTGAGGCTAATCCGGAAAAAATCACAGCCATCACCTCCCTGGCCAAACCGAAATGCGTCAACGATGTTCAGCGCCTGGCCGGACGGATTGCCGCGTTAAGCCGGTTCATCAGCCGTCTCGGTGAAAAGGCGATCCCCTTGTATCAAATGCTCAAGAAGACGGATCAATTTGTCTGGAGTGCGGAGGCAGATAAAGCGTTTGAGGACTTGAAGCGGCAGCTAGTCAATCCGCCAGTTTTGGCAGCCCCTGTAGATAAAGAGCCACTCCTGTTATATGTTGCTGCGAATGCCAGAGCGGTTAGTGTGGCGATGGTGGTAGAACGAAAGGAGGCTGGAAAGGAACATCCGGTTCAGCGGCCGGTTTACTATATCAGTGAAGTACTTATCGAGTCCAAACAAAGATATCCGCATTGGCAGAAGCTGGTATATGGTGTTTTTATGGCAAGCCGGAAGCTGAGGCAATATTTTCAAGGACACCCCATCACAGTGGTCAGTTCTGCTCCTTTGGGTGACATCATACAGAACCGGGAGGCGACCGGTCGGATTGCTAAGTGGGCTATCGAGCTCGGGCCGCACGGTTTAAGATATGTACCCCGGACGGCTATAAAGTCACAAGCACTTGTCGACTTCATAAACGATTGGACAGAGTTACAAGCGCCTGAGGAGAAGCCAGATAACACCTATTGGACTATTCATTTTGACGGGTCCAGACAATTGGAAGGCTCGGGGGCTGGAGTCGTTTTAACTTCCCCACGGGGAGATAAGTTTTGCTATGTCCTCCGTTTAATGTTCCCCTGCACAAATAATGCGGCTGAGTATGAGGCTTTGCTTCATGGTCTTCGGATGGCTAAAGAGATGAATCTGAGCAGAGTTAGGTGCTTTGGTGACTCGGATCTGGTGGCTCAGCAGGTATCTGGCACCTGGGATTCTAAGGACCCGCTCATGGCTGCATACCGACGTGAAGTAGATATGGTAGCCGGGCATTTCAAAGGCTATCAAGTGGACCATGTGGACCGTAGAAAGAATGAGGCAGCGGACGCTTTAAGCCGCTTGGGCTCTCAGCGTAAACCGGTCCCACCCAATGTTTTCTTGGATGTATTGTATCACCCATCGGTACAGCCACCCGGTGAGCTGGAGTTGGCTGTTCCTGATCCGGAGGCTCAATTAGTGGCGGCTCTTCACGTCACCCCGGATTGGACGCTCCCGTATCTGGCATATATGAACCGGGGTGAGTTGCCAGAAGACGAAAGCTTGGCTCGACAGATAGTACGGCGGTCCAAGTCTATGACCATTTTCAAAGGAGAGCTACATCATCGCAGCGTATCAGGAGCGCTGCAACGGTGCGTATCCCCTGAGGAGGGGTGCGAGATATTACGAGAAATACATGAAGGGGATTGCAGCCACCACGCCGGTTCAAAATCATTGGTGGCTAAAGCGTTCCGCCACGGTTTCTACTGGTTAACTGCTCATGCTGATGCAGAAGACCTGGTCAGGTTATGTGATGGGTGCCAGAAATTTTCCAGACGAGCACACATACCGGCTCAAGAATTGAGGATGATTCCAATCACTTGGCCGTTTGCGACTTGGGGGCTCGATATGGTTGGGCCTTTTAAGCGTTCCAAAGATAAGAAGACCCACCTACTGGTGGCGGTTGACAAATTTACAAAGTGGGTGGAGGCAGAACCTGTCAGTAAGTGTGATGCTGCCACGGCGGTTCAGTTTATAAAGAAGGTGATCTTCCGGTTTGGCTTTCCACACAGCATCATCACAGATAATGGTACCAATCTATCCAAGGGGGCCATGAAAGAGTTCTGTGCACGGGAGCATATACGGCTTGATGTTTCTTCGGTAGCGCACCCGCAATCTAATGGTCAGGCAGAACGAGCGAACCAAGAGATCTTGAGAGGTATCAAACCCCGGCTTCTGGTCCCTTTGCAAAGGACACCGGGTTGTTGGGTGGAGGAGCTACCGTCTGTATTATGGAGCATCAACACCACGCCTAACAGATCCATGGGGTTTACGCCGTTTTTTATGGTCTATGGAGCAGAGGCGGTTCTCCCAAGTGATATACGACATGACTCACCTCGCGTGGCAGCATATGTTGAAGCGGACAATGAGCAGGCACGGCAGAACGCTCTTGACTTGTTGGATGAGGAGCGTGACTTGGCAGCTGCCCGTTCAGCGATTTACCAGCAGGATCTTCGCCGTTACCACAGCCGTCGGGTTAGGACCAGAACCTTTCAGGAGGGGGATTTGGTGCTTCGGCTCATCCAGGATCAGTCTGATCAGCATAAACTATCCCCACCTTGGGAGGGACCTTTTGTGGTCAGCAAGAATCTGAATAATGGGTCATATTACCTGATTGATATTCGAGAGCACAAGGATTCACGCACATCAGAGGAGGAGACCAGCAGGCCGTGGAACATAGCTCATCTTCGACCTTATTATACATGAGCCTTGGGCTCTGTTTATGTACATATCATGACCATGTATATATTATGATTAATACAATAAACCGGAGCCTCGAGTAAAGCGGGGTCTCTGCTGTTCTTCGCATCATGTGTGTTTACCCCTGGAGGTCGCTTCACAGAAGTTCAAATTATAAATTCCGGTTTAAAAGCCGGTTCAAGGGAAGATGTCTCCTACAAGGCTGTGAAGCTCTTAATATCCGGTTCAATATCCCGGTTCAAGCATGAGGCTTCCTGTTCAAACATAGGTCGTATTCGAACCAAAGAGAACACAGCTATTCAAACATGGGGCTTCCTGTTCAAACATAGGTCGTATTCGAACCAAAGAGAACACAGCTATTCAAACATGGGGCTTCCTGTTCAAACATAGGTCGTATTCGAACCAAAGAGAACACAGCTATTCAAACATGGGGCTTCCTGTTCAAACATAGGTCGTATTCGAACCAAAGAGAACACAGCTATTCAAACATGGGGCTTCCTGTTCAAACATAGGTCGTATTCGAACCAAAGAGAACATAGCTATCCCTATAAAGTCAGTTGGGGACCTAGTCGGCCTGAACCGTAGCTACACCTCTTGGGGGCTTGGTTTATTTTGTCTTGACGATGGTCACGCCTTCTGAACGGTTCATAGCAACCACTATTTGCATGCGTTTTACTATCGCGTTGCCCTTTCATATTTGGTTTTTGTTTTCTGCCTTTATTGTGGTGTTTTTTGTTCTTCGGAACGTCAAGTATTTTTAAACCGATTCAGCTGACATAGCCTGGTCCGTTTTGTAACCCGGAGGCAAGTTGCCCGGTTTGGCAAAGGCGCAGCACGGTTCATAGGGTCGAAAGATCTTGTGTACTCAGTAAAGACAGGAAACAAAGTTGGAAAACGTCATTGGAAAGAGCATCAGTACCCGTGCGCGAAGGCACATTCAAATGCAGAGGTATTAAACTATCTTATTACAAGGCAACGTAGTGCCTGAATATATTGTTCGTTGACGGATTAAACGTCACCAATTAAGGTGAACCGGAGCGTTGATTACGCCTGTTCGCCGCCTCGGTTCGAAGGCTGTGGATCATCTTGCGCCGCATCCTCTTGGCTACCCATTGGCTGGAAATCAGCAGTGGTCCAGTCGATTCCCATTAGCGCTTGAAAGACAGCTTCTTCGTGAATCAGCAAAGACGGTTCAATGTCAGGGGCATAGGTATGCTTACGGATGGGAGGAATAAGATTTTCCGCTTCAGGGACCGGGGCAGCTACTCGCTTATTCTGGTTATCATACTGGGCTTGGTAATGGGTCAGATCTGCTTCTTCAGCCAATTGACAAGCTAGGGGGCGCACCGCCCGGTTTATCGCCCTCAAATCATCTTCACCAAAGTCTGAACCGTCTTCTTTCAAGCTGGGGTATCCTTGGGCCGCTTCGACAGGATCGAAATCTGGTACCCACGCTTTAGCCCGGATCAAGGCAGTGATGGCTCCAGTTCGAGCAGCTGATCTTTTCAACTCTTCAATCCGGGCTGGAAGCATAGATAGCCTTTTCAACGTGTCTTGAATCAGGGACGGTGCAGGGTTGTTATGCGATGCAGTGGTGATAGCTCTTTGTGCTCCGGTGTACAACTGTTCAATCAGAGTATATGCAGCTTTGAGCTTCATCCGCACATCAGAACCCAAGTGTCCAATACGTGTGCCTGCAGTGTTTTAGGATGGATTACAAACCAGATATAAGATATAGCAGACAAGGTACAAATTGGAAGAGGAGCATTGAAAAGAAGTCTACCAAAGACGGTAGAGGTCATAGAGTGTATTTGTCGCTTCACGGCGGATAATTCATCAACCACCGGTTTGAGAGCGGCTTCAGCATTTTCAGCCCTCTTCGTCAAAAGAGTTTTTTCGGTAGCCCAATCAGCTTGCTCCTTTTTGCGGCTTTCTTTCAGCTGCTCCATAACAGTTAAGGCTTTGGTCAATTCCTCCTTCGCTTTTTCAGTTTCAGCCTGCTGGGTTTTTAAAGCTTCCTGAAGGTCCGAGACTTGTTTCTCTTTGGTCTTCAAATCCCCCTGCAGCAGGTCATCAGCAATGTTCAGAAAATAGTGCACGGTTTGGAAGTATCAACCACACAAGCAAGTTATGTGCTCGATACTTGGGGGCTAATGCATACTTGATCTTAACGCATGTTTTACATTACAAAAGTCCCAGGGTTTATACAAGTATTTAAAGCTTGGCACTTTGGGGCTAATGGTTATCTGATAATGTTTTCTGATTACGACCTATGTTGAAGCTCTGGGTTTTCTAAACCGGACCGAAATGGTCAAGGCAGCCTGATCCGGATTACCATCTCGGTTTGGAAATATTGATAAGCTAAGTTGCAATGGAATGAAACACAAGAGATTTACCTCAAGTTTCTCCTTCATCATCCTGATCATGCCAGCTTCATAATCCCGACTGGTGTACAGTCGGTTCAGGTACCCAGAATAAAGATCCGGGGCGCTTAAAGAGGCGTACGTAGAGGAGTCAAGGTCCCATTTGCCCTTTATGGCCGAGATTTCGTCCTTGGCAGTATGCTTGGCCAAAGTAGCAGTGTTCCCCGGTTCAGAGCGGCCAATGCCGGTAATCACAACATCGTCATCCTTGGAGTCGCTGCTCTGCAGTGGCCCTGTCGGTTTATCAACAGTTGCAGAAGGGGGGATGGACTCATCAACCCGAACAGGACTGGCAGGCGGATTAGTATGGCTGGCAGATTTGATAGGCCTTTCTTCAGCACAGGTGTCATCTTGCAGAGATAGATAATTCTGAGTATCTTCACGACCCAGAGCGTCAGCACCAGGAGTTTTCTCCGGTTCAGGAGCGGCAGCTCCTTCAGCCGGGTTATCCAGACGAGCCTTCTTGCTCGGTCTAGGTTTAGCCCTGGAAAAAACCCAAAGATTGAAAAAACGGTATAAGATGGATTAAGAGACCCATACAGAGATATGTGGTGATCGGTCCAACTTACCCAATAACTGTCTTCAACGGTGGCAGTTGAGTGGCTGAAGATTCACCGGAAGATGAATGGGAAGTGACCTGATAATCGGAGTCAGATGGATTTAGAGGCTGACGAGTTAAACCTGCTTTAGGAGGAAAGCTAGCGCATAAATCGGAGACCTCTGAGCGGCGTTTCCGAACCGGGCTGTTCGGTAAACCAGCGGAGGTAACTACCTGGCCGCTATGCCGGGTGGTGCGTCGGGCTTTATGTTGCTGGGTCTTCACAAGAAATTTGGGATCCAAGTAAGCAAGAGGGTGAGAAAATTTAATTTTCCGGTTTGCTTGGCGAGGTTTTTTCAAAGGCAAAGGAACGGCATCAGAAGAAAGAACAGTTACCTCTGGGCCTTCAGCATTGCTCGCTTCAGCGTCGTCCTGACAAATATCATCATCAATAAGACGTATAAAAAGTAAGCCAACCGAATCGAGGTCTACCCCAAGGTCCGGATTACCCACATCATCCTCCTCTAAATCGGGGGTAGAGGAAGCAGTGTTCCTTTTCTTTGTAGCAGGCTTCTTCACCCTTGTCTTGGGTCTGATTATCTTTTCGGTTGGCTCCTGAAACTTCTTGCTCCAAAACGGATCATCTCCCTGTCTCGGAAAGGACTGGAAGTTAACAATATATATAAGGAGATCAAAAATTCTATAACAAACAGAGAGGAGTTACTTACAGCAGGTGGTTTATTTGTGGCGCAAAATGGAAGCAGGCCAGTTCGGGCGCAAACATGTTCCGGTTCATTCAGCATCTTTTTCACAGCTTCAGCGACTTCGTCCTCCGTCAGCTGAATGTTGCAGTGCCTCAAAGGATCATCAACCCGACCCGTGTATTGGCACATTAAACCGGAGCGGATGCTAAGGGGCAGGATGCTCCATGAAATCCAGCAACGGGCAAGATCTACCCCCGTTAAACCGTTAGCCATGAAGGCTCTGAGCTTGGACAGCTGAGGGGCATACTTACTCCTCTCTTTGGCGGTTAGCCGTGGGGGGAAGGGGTGTGTATTGCTAAGTCTCTCTGGACGGAAGCCGGGCAGTGGATTTTCTTCAGCAGGGGAAGTATCCTTGCAATAGAACCAAGTGCAATTCCATTCTTGCGGATGACTATGCAACTTGGCGTGAGGATAAGTCACCTCTTTCCTCTTTTGAATCGCCATACCACCCAGTTCCATATTAGGGCCGTCGGTAAATTCAGTACGTCGGTTCAAATGGAAAAAGTCCCGGAACAGCTCTACAGTAGGTTCCTCTTGGAAGTACACCTCGCAAAGCACTTGAAAATGGCAGATATTCGTGACTGAGTTTGGACCAACATCTTGTGGGCGCAACCTAAAATTAGCCAGGACGTCCCGATAAAATTTTGAACCGGGTGGGTTAAAACCCCGGGCCAGGTGATCCGCAAACACCACCACTTCTCCCTCCTGCGGGGTAGGAGGACATTCGTCTCCTGGAACCCTCCAATGGATGGTATTTTTGCTACTCAAAGCACCAGTCAGAACTAAGTTGTTTAGTTGGGTCTCAGTGATGCAAGAGGGAACCCAGTTGCATTCGTACACCTGTTTTGCCATGAGGAAATCTACAAGATAAAGGTATTCCGGTTTAAGAACAAGTGTGATCGTAAACCGAAGATGCTCTTATATAGAGTCAGGTTATCTACAATGATATCAACCAGCGGTTCATCAAGGGGACTAATGGATGTGTGGATCGGTTTGTTCGCTTTGCTAAGAGTTAAACCGACCAGATCTAACAGTTGTGAATATGAAAGCAGAAACAGATCCCGTACGGATTCTTTCAAAGCAATGGATCTACAGCTAGGGCGAAAAAGAAATAAAAATATGAAGTTTGGCTCACAGCAGAACAACATAAGTTCGACAAGCAGGAAAAAGAGTGAGATCTAAGGAGATGAGTACAGATTTATGGCGACTGCTGAGAGGGACTACAGATCACGATACAGGTATCATCATCTGTTCGCAAAGCTGCTATGGGGATGAACAAGAAACAGTAACAGGATGACGAACCCTAGAATAGATCTAAAAGCGGAAGAACAGAGGCTTTACCGGGATCCAAACAGATGTGGAAAGTCGCCGCGGTGCTCTGGTCCGATCAGGTTGATGCAGCGGCCGGAGTTGATGCAGCAGCTGACGGCGGCGGCGGAGCTCTGAGGTCTGGGTCGCGAGGAAGACGAAGAAGGGGACGAAAGGGAGGAAAGGAAGATGGCCTTCAAGTCCTATTTATAAGGCGCGGCGCGCGTGCCAGGCGCGCGAATCTGGGGCCGGAGATTTCGGGAGCCCAGCCGTCGCCCTGATCATTGTGGATTAGCGAAAGGAGACGGTAACTTGCGCTGACGTCATATCGGTTTACCGCAGCAAGAGGAGACGAAGAAACGGCGGTTTAACAAGTCACTGGAAGACATTTGAAGACAGAAATTCTTATTAAGGATTGACGTGAACCTGTTCAAATCAATCTGGGGCCTAATGTTGGGGATGTTGTTATTTGGGGTAAACCGGCCTACAGGGCCCGGGTTATCCTCGTCAATGGACCCGAGATGTTGAAGCCCAAGGAGAAATAGAAGGGCCCAAGGCCTATAATCAGTTTAGAGGTTCACAGGCGTAAACCGGCCTGAGATAAAACTTGCATTGTAAGTTAGGAATAGGGAGACCGACCCGGGCACGTTTATGAGCCGGAGGTCGGGACTTTGCAGACCGACGGGCGTCACCCGTGTATATAAGGGGACGACCCGACGGCGGTTTGGAGAGAGGAAAAACGACAACTCGAGGTTTAGGCAAAGCTTATCGCTCCCTAGCCCTCGAAACCCATCAATCCCATCACAACTAGACGTAGGCTTTTACCTTCATTGAAGAGGCCGAACTAGTATAAACTCTGTGTCCTTGCGTCCGCTCTAACCCCTTCAAACTAACCCGTTGCGATGGTTCCACGACTAAGTCCTTTTGCCAGGACATCTGCCGTGACAAATCCACGACAGTTTGATATTCCTTTTCTTCGAAACACTGAAATAGGCAAAAACACAGCAAATCTGGGCGGGCCTCCGGTTAATAGGTTAGTCCCAAAAATAATATAAAAGTGGATAATAAAGCCCAATATTTCCTGAAACGATAGATAATATTGCATGGAGCAATCAAAAAATATAGATACGTTGGAGACGTATCAGGCATCCCCAAGCTTAATTCCTGCTCGTCCTCGAGTAGGTAAATGATAAAAAATATAATTTTTGATGTGGAATGCTAGTAAGTGCTTTAAGTTTGATCAATGACAATTCCAATCACTTTTTCTAGCATCATTACATATCATAACAATAGCTCATCTCTTAAAACTTTTCAAGCAATTCACAAGTTTAAAGTATGGATCATAAACTTTCTTGAAAACTAACAAACAATATTCTCAGTCATCAAACAATTGCAATTCATCCTATTTTCAGGAAGAATCTATGTCAGAGCTTTGATTCAGCAAACTTCACATACTCAACTATCATTTAATCTTTCATAATTGCTAACATCACGCAATACTTGTGGTTATGGAGTTTTAATCGGATACAGAGAAAGATAGGGGCTTATAGTTTTGCCCCACAACTTTTACCTCAAGGGTAATGTCAACAATAATAACTCATGTTCCCCTACATCCAATTAGATACATATATCAGGTTCTTTCCAACATGATGGGCTTGCCAAAGGATAAAATGAAAAAGGAAAGGTGAAGATCACCGTGACTCTTGCATAAGGTAGAAGATAATAATAAAAGATAGGCCCTTCGCAGAGGGAAGCAGAGGTTGCCATGCGCTTTTATGGTTGGATGCATAAAATCTCAATGTGAAAGAACGTCACTTTATATTGCCCCTTGTGATATGAACCTTTATTATGCAGTCCGTCGCTTTTATTACTTCCACATCACAAGATCGTATAAAGCTTATTTCTCCCACACCAATCAATCATACATATTTAGAGCAATTTTTATTGCTTGCACCGATGACAACTTACTTGAAGGATCTTACTCAATCCATAGGTAGATATGGTGGACTCTCATGGCAAAACTGGTTTAAGGGTTTTGGAAGCACAAGTAGTATCTCTACTTGGTGCTGAGAATTTTGGCTAGCATGAGGGGGAAAGGCAATCTCAACATGTTAGAGGATCCATGACAACATACTTTATCTCAGATATAAGAAAACATAACTCATTACGTTGTCTTCCTTGTCCAACATCAAATCTTTAGCATGTCATATTTTAATGAGTGCTCCCAATCATAAAAGATGTCAATGATAATATATTTATATGTGAAACCCCTCTTCCTTCAATATTCTTTCATGAATTGTTCAAGTGACCAATTCTACGTTTGCTAAATTTCAATAAGTTTACTACCTATACTTATTAGGTGTGAAGTCATTACTCCCCATGTTATAAGCATATGAAACATATATAAATTCAGGTTTATGACATTCAATTTATTCAACCATTTACTCATAGGATATACATGAAGCACATGAGCAATTGACAAACTACTTCAGAAAATATGAGTGAAGAACACTGAGTAGTCAATTAACTAGCCATGGGAGGATTATTTTTCATTTAATATTTCAGATCCAATGATTTTATTCAAACAACAAGTAAAATTGAAAATACGCTCCAAGAAAAACACATATCATGTGATGAATAAAAATATAGCTCCGAGTAAGGTATACCGATAGTTTTGAAGACGAAAGAGGGGATGCCTTCCAGGGCATCCCCAAGCTTATGCACTTGAGTTTTCCTTAAATATTACCTTGGGGTGCCTTGGGCATCCCCAAGCTTAGGGTCTTTCCACTCTTTATTCTCCTCATATCGATATCTCATCCAAAACTTGAAAACTTCAATCACACAAAACTTAACCAAACTTCATGAGATAACTTAGTAAGATAAAGAGCAAACCATTCACTTTGGTACTATTAAAGACAAGGTTCATAATTGTTCTCACACAATTCCTACTGTACCATCTCATTTCTACAATTTATATTGAGAAATATAAGCCATAGAAATTAGAAAACAAGCAAACTATACAATGAAAACAGAATCTGTCAGAAACAGAACAGTCTATAATGATCTGAAAAATAACCATACTTCTACTACTCCAAAATTATGAAATAAATTGGTGGACGTGAGGGATTTGTCTATTAATCTTCTGCAAAAAGAATCAACCCAAAACCCTCTTCTGTAAAAAAATGACATCTATTCTCGTGAGCGCAAAGTTTCTGTTTTTTACAGCAAGATCACATTAACTTTCACCCAAGACTTCCCAAAGGTCTTACTTGGCACTTTATTGAAACAAAAGCTATAAAACATGATTACTACAGTAGCTTAATCATGTAGACACAAAAAAAATAGTAAGGGTAAATATTGGGTTGTCTCCCAACAAGCGCTTTTCTTTAATGCCTTTTAGCTAGGCATGATGATTTCAATGATTCTCACATAAAAGATAGGAATTAAAGCACAATGAGAGCATCTTGAAGAATACGACTAGCACATTTAAATCTAACACACTTCCTATGCCTAGGGATTTTTGTGAGCACACAACTTATAAGAACAACAATCAACTAGCATAGGAAGGCAAAACAAGTATAACTTCAAAACTTTAAGCACATGGAGAGGAAACTTGATATTATTGCAACTTCTACAAGCATGTATTCCTTCCTCATAATAATTTTCAGTAGCATCATGGATAGCAAATTTGTTCTCATACTCAATTGGAACCTCTTCCGAATTAGTGGAGTCATCACTAGCTAAAGTTGACACTCTTCCAAATCCACTTTCATAAATATCACATTAAGATTCAACACCTCCAAAATAGTGGGATCACTAATTCCTAAAGTTGACACTCTTCCAAAACCACTTTAAATGATAGTATTATTCATACTCCAAAATATATAAGTGAATTTCATGGAGCATTCTACAACTAACCAATATCCAAGCCCAAAATATATAAGTGAAGCACATGAAGCATTCTATAAAACCATACTCAAAAGATTTAAGTGAAGCACAAAGAGCAATTCTATAAGATCATACTTAAAAGATTTAAGTGAAGCACATGAATTATTCTATAAATTGATTAAGGGACATCTCATGCTAGCATGGTTCTTAAATAAAAATAAAAACACAAAGGACACAAATCATGTGAACAAAACAAAAACCAAGGTAACGATAATTGTTGAAGAAGAAAGATGGGATGCCAACCGGGGCATCCCCAAGCTTAGATGCTTGAGTATACTTTAAAATATTTACTTGGGGTGCCTTGGGAATCCCCAAGCTTTAAATCTTGCCTCTCTTTATTCTTCTCATATTGATAGCACCTCGACCTTCGAACACTTCATCCACACAAAACTTTAACAAAAACTTGTGAGATCCGTTAGTGTAACAAAGCAAATCACTACCTTTAGGTACTGTCATGAACTCATTCTTTATTTTTATTGGTGTTAAACCTACTGTATTCCAAGTTCTTTATGGTTCATACCCTCCAATACTAGCCATAGATTCATCGAAATAAGCAAACAACACATGCAAAACAGAATCTGTTAAAAACAGAACAGTCTGTAGTAATCTGGAAGTTTGGCTAACTTCTGTAACTCCTAAAATTATGAACTAAATTTGAAAATTTGAAAAATTTGTACAGAAGTAATGTGAAAAAAGAATCAGAACCATTTGACTTCCTATTTAAAAATGTAAATTCATGCACTGCAGCCAAAGTTTCTGTTTTCTGTTCTGCACATAGCAAACAAGCAATCTAATCATCCTAAAACCAAGCTTGGCACATTATTTTTATAATACAATGAATATATAGAAGGGGGTAATTATTTACAGAGAAACTTCCATGAAAAAATCTACATTGTTTCCATGAGCATGAACACAAGTGCTCAAGGTCGACCCTCACTTCTTCAATGCAAAACCTTCCAATCACTTCTCTTTTTGAAAAACTTTTTAGGCAAGAGAGGCAAGTAATAATTTTTTTGTAGTTTCATTCTTTTAATTTTTTTTGTATGTTTAACCCACAACTAAACAGAAACAAAAAGGAAAAAAATCTACTTAGTGAAGAAAGCAAACAAGCACACACGAGAATATCAACCCCATGCTATTGCTCCCCGGCAACGGCGCCAGAAAAGAGCTTGATAATCCCCAAGTGCAAGGAATCATCGTAGCACTTTCCAAAGGTGGAAGTGATAAGTATGGAGTGTCGAACCCACAAGGAGCTAAAAGTAAGATCAATATTCTCTAAAGCCCTATCTGCCACTGATACGACTCTACGTACATCGAGCGTTTGCTTCCAACTAGCAACGAGAAATAAAACTATGTTGAGGGTGTGAAGAGGATAACTTGGCACGGTATCGGAGAGCTAAAATATAAAAGTAGGTGTTGTTATCATAAAGTTAGAATATATTACTTAGTATTATAAATAGCGAGTGTGGAATAATGGTGGATCGGTGTGCGGAATTGTCCTAGGCAATCGTTAACAAGACCGGTAATCACTATTGCAGTTTCATATCAGGGAGAGGCATAAGCTAACATACTTTATCTACTTGGATCATATGCACTTATGATTGAAACTCTAGCAAGCATCCGCAACTACTAAAGATCATTAAGGTAAAACCCAACCATAGCATTAAAGCATCAAGTCCTCTTTATTCCCATACGCAACAATCCCTCTTACTCGGGTTTAAGCTTCTGTCACTCTAGCAACCCACTATAAGCGAATCATGAACGTATTGCAACACCCTACAGTAGGAATCCCTCACGCTTGCGTGACACAAAGGGCACCATAGGACAGCACCAAAGTAAGACATACAACTCATACCAATCTAGATCATCAATCAACCCAAAGACAAAAGATATCTACTCAAAACATCATAGGATGGCAACACATCATTGGATCATAATATGTGGCATAAAGCACCATGTTCAAGTAGGGGATTACAGCGGTGTGCGGGAGAGTGGATCGCGTAAAAGAGATGAGGATGGTGATGATGATGGTGATGTTGATGAAGACGATCACCATGGCGATGATTCCCCTCCCGATGGCACTCTGGTGCCACCAAGAGAGAGGAGGAGAGGTTCTCCCCCTTGTGCTTCCTCCTCCATGGCTTCCACCTTCTGGTCCTTGGCCTTCATGGTGATGATGGCCCCTCCGGGATACTCCTCCATGGCCACCGGTGATGATGGCTGATACATCCATTTTGCATCATGATTTTATATCGATATTTATTGCATTATGGGCTGTTATTTCACAATATGTCACATTACTTATGGCTATTCTCTCTTATTTTACAAGGTTTACATAAGGAGGGAGAATGCCGGCAGCTGGAATTCTGGGTTGGAAAAGGAGCAAATATTAGAGATCTATTCTGCGCAACTCCAAAAGTCCTGAAACTCCACGGAATATCTTAAAATAAATAAAGAAAAATCCTCGCCAAAGATGAAGTCCAGGGGGCCCACACCCTGCTCACGAGGGTGGGGGGCGCGCCCCCCCTCCTAGGGCGCGCCCCCTACCTCGTGGGCCCCCTGGTGGGTCTCCGACGTCCATCTTCTGCTATATGAAGTCTTTCGATGAGAAAAAAATCAGAGGCAACCTTTCGGGACGAGACTCCGCCGCCACGAGGCGGAACCAAGGCGGAACCAATCTAGAGCTCCGGCAGAGCTGTTCTGCCGGGGAAACTTCCCTCCGGGAGGGGGAAATCATCGCCATCGTCATCACCAACGCTCCTCTCATCGGGAGAGGGCAATCTCCATCAACATCTTTACCAGCACCATCTCATCTCCAAACCCTAGTTCATCTCTTGTATCCAATTCTTGTCTCGAAGTCCGGGATTGGTGCTAGTAGGTTGCTAGTAGTGTTGATTACTCCTTGTAGTTGATGCTAGTTGGTTTATTTGGTGGAAGATCATATGTTCAGATCCTTTATGCATATTATTACCCCTCTGATTATGAACATGAATATGCTTTGTGAGTAATTACGTTTGTTCCTGAGGACAAGGGAGAAGTGTTGCTATTAGTAGTCATGTGAATTTGGTATTCGTTTGATATTTTGATAAGATGTATGTTATCTAGCCTCTAGTGGTGTTATGTGAACGTCGACTACATAATACTTCACCATTATTTGGGCCTAGAGGAAGGCATTGGGAAGTAATAAGTAGATGATGGGTTGCTAGAGTGACAGAAGCTTAAACCCTAGTTTATGTGTTGCTTCGTAAGGGGCTGATTTGGATCCATATGTTTCATGCTATGGTTAGCTTTACCTTAATACTTTTGTTGTAGTTGCGGATGCTTGCAATAGAGGTTAATCATAAGTGGGATGCTTGTTCAAGTAAGAACAACACCCAAGCACCGGTCCACCCACATATCAAATTATCAAAGTACCGAACGCGAATCATATGAACGTGATGAAAACTAGCTTGACGATATTCCCATGTGTCCTCGGGAGCGCTTTTCCTACTATAAAAGTTTGTTCCGGCTTGTCTTTTGCTACATAAAGGATTGGGCCACCTTGCTGCACTTTATTTACTTTTGTTACTTGTTGCTCGTTACAATTTATCTTGTCATAAAACTATCTGTTACCACTTATTTCAGTACTTGCTGAGAATACCTTGCTGAAAACCGCTTATCATTTCCTTCTGCTCCTCGTTGGGTTCGACACTCTTACTTATCGAAAGGACTATGATAGATCCCCTATACTTGTGGGTCATCAATGGCCCCCTCCGGTAGGGTGCCAGAGAGGGCCTAGATTGACTTTCTTGTGGCTACAGAGGCTTGCGGCGATGGAACTTCTGATCCAATCTCTGTTCTGGAAGTTTTGGGGTACGAGAGTATATATGGGTGCAGGGGGTACGTCGGAGGAGCTACGGGGGCCCCACGAGGCAGGGGGCGCGCCCCCACCCTCATGAGCACCTCCCGTCTCTCCTGACGTAGAGTCCAAGTCTATCCGGTGGCTTTCCTTCCAAAAATAACTCCCCCAGTTGATTTCGTTCCGTTTTGACTCAGTTTGATATTCCTTTTCTTCGAAACACTGAAATAGGCAAAAAAACAAATATGGGCTGGGCCTCTGGTTAATAGGTTAGTCCCAAAAATAATATAAAAGTGGATAATAAAGCCCAATATTGCCCGAAACGGTAGATAATTGTTGGAAATATGCCCTAGAGGCAATAATAAAAGCATTATTATTATATTTCCTTGTTCATGATAATTGTCTTTATTCGTGCTATAATTGTGTTATCCGGAAATCGTAATACATGTGTGAATAACAGACAACAATATGTCCCTAGTGAGCCTCTAGTTGACTAGCTCGTTGATCGACAGATAGTCATGATTTCCTGACTATGGACATTGGATGTCATCGATAACGGGATCACATCATTAGGAGAATGATGTGATGGACAAGACCCAATCCTAAACATAGCATAAGATCGCATAGTTCGTTTGCTAGAGTTTTCCAATGTCAAGTATCCTTTGCTTAGACCATGAGATCGTGTAACTCCCGGATACCGTAGGAGTGCTTTGGGTGTGCCAAACGTCACAACGTAACTGGGTGACTATAAAGGTATACTACGGGTATCTCTGAAAGTGTCTGTTGGGTTGACATGGATCGAGACTGGGATTTGTCACTCCGCTTGACGGAGAGGTATCACCGGTCCCTCTCGGTAATGCATCATCATAATGAGCTCAATGTGATCAAAGTGTTTGATCACGGGATCATGCATTACGATACGAGAAAAGTGACTTGCCGGTAACGAGATTGAACGAGGTATTGGGATACCGACGATCGAATCTCGGGCAAGTAAAATACCAATTGACAAAGGGAATCGTATACGGGATTAATTGAATCCTCGACATCGTGGTTCATCCAATGAGATCATCGTGGAGCATGTGGGAGCCAACATGGGTATCCAGATCCCGCTGTTGGTTATTGCCCGAGAGCCGTCTCGGTCATGTCTGCATGTCTCCCGAACCCGTAGGGTCTACACACTTAAGGTTCGGTGACGCTAGGGTTGTGAAGATATGTATATGCAGTAACCCGAATGTTGTTCGGAGTCCCGGATGAGATCCCGGACGTCATGAGGAGTTCCGGAATGGTCCGGAGGTAAAGAATTATATATAGGAAGTGCTATTTCGGCCATCGGGACAAGTTTCGGTGTTATCGGTATTGTACCGGGACCACCGGAGGGGTCCCGGGGGTCCACCAGGTGGGGCCACCTGCCCCGGTGGGCCACATGGGCCTTAGGGGGTGCGCCTTGGCCTGCATGGGCCAAGGGGAACCAGCCCCAAAGGGGCCCATGCGCCTAGGGTTCCAAAAGGGAGGAGTCCTAGTGGTGGAAGGCACCTCCTAGATGGCTTGGGGGGAGGGAAACCTCCCTGGCCGCCGCCCCCCTTGGGAGATCAGATCTCCCAGGGCCGGCGCCCCCCAGAGGCCTATATAAAGGGGGGAGGGGAGGGGCAGCTACACCTTTTGCCCTGGCGCCTCCCTCTCCCTCTCCAACACATCCTCCTCCTCCGTAAGAGCTCGGCGAAGCCCTGTCGGAGTACTGCGGCTCCACCATCACCACGCCGTCGTGCTGCTGCTGGAGTCTTCTTCCCCAACCTCTCCTTTGCCTTGCTGGATCAAGAAGAAGGAGACGTTACGCTGACCGTACGTGTGTTGAACGCGGAGGTGCCGTGCTTTCGGTGCTAGGATCTCCGGTGATTTGGATCACGGTGTGTACGACTACTTCATCCCCGTTCGTTGAACGCTTCTGCTCGCGATCTACAAAGTGGTATGTAGATGCAATCTCTCTCTCCGATGGCTCGTTGCTAGATGAACTCATAGATGGATCTTGGTGAAACCGTAGGAAAAATTTTAATTTTCTGCAACGTTCCCCTACAGTGGCATCATGAGCTAGGTCTATGCATAGTTCTCTATTGCACGAGTAGAACACAATTTGTTGTGGGCGTAGATGTTGTCAACTCTTCTTGCCGCTACTAGTCTTATCTTGCTTCAGCGGTATTGTGGGATGAAGCGGCCCGGACCAACCTTACACGTGCGCTTACGTGAGACCGGTTCCACCGACTAACATGCACTAGTTGCATAAGGTGGCTGGCGGGTGTCTGTCTCTCCCACTTTAGTTGGAGCGGATTCGATGAAAAGGGTCCTTATGAAGGGTAAATAGAAGTTGACAAATCACGTTGTGGTTTTAACGTAGGTAAGAAAACGTTCTTGCTAGAACCCTAATTCAGCCACTTAAAACTTGCAACAACAATTAGAGGACGTCTAACTTGTTTTTGCAGCAAGTGCTTTGTGATATGATATGGCCAAAGTTGTGATGAATGATGAATGGTCTATATGTGATGTATGAGATGTTCATGCTATTGTAATAGGGATCACGACTTGCATGTCGATGAGTATGACAACCGGCAGGAGCCATAGGAGTTGTCTTTATTTTTTGTATGACCTGCGTGTCATTGAGAAACGCCATGTAAATTACTTTACTTTATTGCTAAACGCGTTAGCCATAGTAGTAGAAGTAATAGTTGGCGAGCAACTTCATGGAGACACGATGATGAAGATCATGATGATGAAGATCATGGTGTCAAGCCGGTGACAAGATGATCATGGAGCCCCAAGATGGAGATCGAAGGAGCTATGTGATATTGGCCATATCATGTCACGTTTATTATTTGATTGCATGTGATGTTTATCATGTTTTGCATCTTGTTTACTTAGAACGACGGTAGTAAATAAGATGATCCCTCATAATAATTTCAAGAAAGTGTTCTCCCTAACTGTGCACCGTTGCGACAGTTCGTTGTTTCGAAGCACCACGTGATGATCGGGTGTGATAGATTCTAACGTTCACATACAACGGGTGTAAGACAGATTTACACACGCAAAACACTTAGGTTGACTTGACGAGCCTAGCATGTACAGACATGGCCTCGGAACACAGAAGACCGAAAGGTCGAGCATGAGTCGTATAGAAGATACGATCAACATGAAGATGTTCACCGATGTTGACTAGTCCGTCTCACGTGATGATCGGACACGGCCTAGTTGACTCGGATCATGTAATACTTAGATGACTAGAAGAGGGATGTCTATCTAAGTGGGAGTTCATTAAATAATTTGATTAAATGAACTTTATTATCATGAACTTAGTCTAAATATTTACAATATGTCTTGTAGATCAAATGGCCAACGTAGTCCTCAACTTCAACGCGTTCCTAGAGAAAACCAAGCTGAAAGACGATGGTAGCAACTATACGGACTGGGTCCAGAACCTGAGGATCATCCTCATAGCTGCCAAGAAAGATTATGTCCTACGAGCACCGCTGGGTGACACACCTATTCTCCCTGCAGAACAAGACGTTATGAACGCTTGGCAGTCATGCTGCGATGATTACTCCCTCGTTCAGTGCGGCATGCTTTACAGCTTAGAGCCGGGGCTCCAAAAGCGTTTTGAGAGACATGGAGCATATGAGATGTTCGAAGAGCTGAAAATGGTTTTCCAAGCTCATGCCCGGGTCGAGAGATATGAAGTCTCCGACAAATTCTTTAGCTGTAAGATGAAGGAAAATGGCTCTGTCAGTGAGCACATACTCAAAATGTCTGGGTTGCACAACCGCTTGACTCAACTGGAAGTTAATCTCCCGGATGAAGCGGTCATTGACAGAATCCTCCAGTCGCTTCCACCTAGCTACAAGAGCTTTGTGATGAACTACAATATGCAGGGGATGGTAAAGACCATTCCTGAGGTATATGCTATGCTGAAATTAGCAGAGGTAGAAATCAAGAAGGAGCATCAAGTGTTGATGGTGAATAAAACCACTAAGTTCAAGAAGGGCAAGGGTAAAAGAACTTTAAGAAGGACGGCAAGGAAGTTTCCGTGCCCGGTAAGCAAGTTGCCGGGAAGAAGCCAAAGAATGGACCCAAGCCCAAGACTGAGTGTTTTTATTGCAAGGGAAGTGGTCACTGGAAGCGGAACTGCCCCAAATACTTAGCGGACAAGAAGGCCGGCAAAACAAAAGGTATATGTGATATACATGTAATTGATGTGTACCTTACCAGTACTCGTAGTAGCTCTTGGGTATTTGATACCGGTGCAGTTGCTCACATTTGTAACTCAAAACAGGAGCTGCGGAATAAACGGAAACTGGCGAAGGACGAGGTGACGATGCGCGTCGGGAATGGTTCCAAGGTCGATGTGATCGCCGTCGGCACGCTGCCTCTACATTTACCTACGGGATTAGTTTTAAACCTCAATAATTGTTATTTAGTGCCAAGTTTGAGCATAAACATTGTGTCTGGATCTCGTTTAATTCGAGATGGCTACTCATTTAAATCCGAGAATAATGGTTGTTCTATTTATATGAGAGATATGTTTTATGGTCATGCTCCGATGGTTAATGGTTTATTCTTAATGAATCTCGTACGTGATGATACACATATTCATAGTGTGAATACCAAAAGAGTTAAAGTTGATAACAATAGTCCCACATATTTGTGGCACTGCCGCCTTGGTCACATAGGTGTCAAACGCATGAAGAAGCTCCATGCAGATGAACTTTTAGAGTCTCTTGATCATGAATCATTTGACACGTGCGAACCATGCCTCATGGGTAAAATGACCAAGACTCCGTTCTCAGGAACAATGGAGCGAGCAACCAACTTATTGGAAATCATACATACGGATGTGTGCGGTCCAATGAGTGTTGAGGCTCGCGGTGGCTATCGTTATGTTCTCACCCTCACTGATGACTTGAGTAGATATGGGTATGTCTACTTAATGAAACACAAGTCTGAGACCTTTGAAAAGTTCAAGGAATTTCAGAGTGAGGTTGAAAATCAACGTGAAAGAAAGATCAAGTTTCTACGATCAGATCGTGGAGGAGAATACTTGAGTCACGAATTTGGCACACACTTAAGAAAATGTGGAATAGTTTCACAACTCACGCCGCCTGGAACACCTCAGCGTAATGGTGTGTCCGAACGTCGTAATCGCACTCTATTAGATATGGTGCGATCTATGATGTCTCTTACCGACTTACCGCTATCTTTTTGGGGCTATGCTTTAGAGATTGCCGCATTCACTTTAAATAGGGCTTCGTCGAAATCCGTTGAGACGACACCGTATGAATTATGGTTTGGGAAGAAACCTAAGCTGTCGTTTCTAAAAGTTTGGGGATGCGATGCTTATGTCAAGAAACTTCAACCTGAAAAGCTCGAACCCAAGTCGGAAAAATGCGTCTTCATAGGATACCCTAAAGAAACTGTTGGGTATACCTTCTACCTCAGATCCGAAGGCAAGATCTTTGTTGCCAAGAATGGATCCTTTCTAGAGAAAGAGTTTCTCTCGAAAGAAGTAAGTGGGAGGAAAGTAGAACTTGATGAAGTGTTACCTCTTGAACCGGAAAATGGCGAAACTCAAGAAAACGTTTCTGAGGTGCCTGCACCGACTAGAGAGGAAATTAATGATGATGATCAAGATGCTTCTAATCAAGCTCCTACTGAAATTCGAAGGTCCACAAGCACACGTTCCGCACCAGAGTGATATGGCAACCCTGTCTTGGAAATCATGTTGTTAGACAACGGTGAACCTACGAACTATGAGGAAGCAATGGCGGGCCCGGATTCTGACAAATGGGTGGAAGCCATGAAATCCGAGATAGGATCCATGTATGAAAACGAAGTATGGACTTTGACTGACTTGCCCGTTGAACGGCGAGCCATAGAAAATAAATGGATCTTTAAGAAGAAGACAGACGCGGATGGTAATGTGACCATCTATAAAGCTCGGCTTGTCGCTAAGGGTTATCGACAAGTTCAAGGAATTGACTACGACGAGACTTTCTCACCGGTAGCGAAGCTGAAGTCCGTCCGAATCATGTTAGCAATTGCCGCATACTATGATTATGAGATATGGCAAATGGACGTCAAAACGGCATTCCTTAATGGTTTCCTTAAGGAAGAATTGTATATGATGCAGCCGGAAGGTTTTGTCGATCCTAAGAACGCTGACAAGGTGTGCAAGCTCCAAAGCTCGATTTATGGGCTGGTGCAAGCATCTCGGAGTTGGAACATTCGCTTTGATGAGATGATCAAAGCGTTTGGGTTTACACAGACTTATGGAGAAGCCTGTGTTTACAAGAAAGTGAGTGGGAGCTCTGTAGCATTTCTCATATTATATGTAGACGACATACTTTTGATGGGAAATGATATAGAACTCTTGGACAACATTAAGGCCTACTTGAATAAGAGTTTTTCAATGAAGGACCTTGGAGAAGCTGCTTATATATTAGGCATCAAGATCTATAGAGATAGATCGATACGCCTCATAGGTCTTTCACAAAGCACATACCTTGATAAGATATTGAAGAAATTCAATATGGATCAATCTAAGAAAGGGTTCTTACCTGTGTTACAAGGTGTGAAATTGAGCTCAGCTCAATGTCCGACCACGGCAGAAGATATAGAAGAGATGAGCATCATCCCCTATGCCTCAGCCATAGGTTCTATTATGTATGCCATGCTGTGTACCAGACCTGATGTAAACCTTGCCGTAAGTTTGGTAGGTACCAAAGTAATCTCGGCAAGGAACACTGGACAGCGGTCAAGAATATCCTGAAGTACCTGAAAAGGACTAAGGAAATGTTTCTCGTTTATGGAGGTGACGAAGAGCTTGTCGTAAAAGGTTACGTCGACGCTAGCTTCGACACAGATCTGGATGACTCTAAGTCACAAACCGGATACGTGTATATTTTGAATGGTGGGGCAGTAAGCTAGTGCAGTTGCAAGCAAAGCGTCATGGCGGGATCTACATGTGAAGCGGAGTACATGGCAGCCTCGGAGGCAGCACATGAAGCAATTTGGGTGAAGGAGTTCATCACCGACCTCGGAGTCATACCCAATGCGTCGGGGCCAATCAAGCTCTTCTGTGACAACACTGGAGCTATTGCACTTGCCAAGGAGCCCAGGTTTCACAAGAAGACTAGGCACATCAAGCGTCGCTTCAACTCCATTCGTGAAAATGTTCAAGATGGAGACATAGAGATTTGTAAAGTGCACACGGATCTGAATGTCGCAGATCCCTTGACTAAACCTCTCCCTAAGGCAAAACATGATCAGCACCAGAACTCTATGGGTGTTCGATTCATCACAATGTAACTAGATTATTGACTCTAGTGCAAGTGGGAGACTGTTGGAAATATGCCCTAGAGGCAATAATAAAAGCATTATTATTATATTTCCTTGTTCATGATAATTGTCTTTATTCGTGCTATAATTGTGTTATCCGGAAATCGTAATACATGTGTGAATAACAGACAACAATATGTCCCTAGTGAGCCTCTAGTTGACTAGCTCGTTGATCGACAGATAGTCATGATTTCCTGACTATGGACATTGGATGTCATCGATAACGGGATCACATCATTAGGAGAATGATGTGATGGACAAGACCCAATCCTAAACATAGCATAAGATCGCATAGTTCGTTTGCTAGAGTTTTCCAATGTCAAGTATCATTTGCTTAGACCATGAGATCGTGTAACTCCCGGATACCGTAGGAGTGCTTTGGGTGTGCCAAACGTCACAACGTAACTGGGTGACTATAAAGGTATACTACGGGTATCTCTGAAAGTGTCTGTTGGGTTGACATGGATCGAGACTGGGATTTGTCACTCCGCTTGACGGAGAGGTATCACCGGGCCCTCTCGGTAATGCATCATCATAATGAGCTCAATGTGATCAAAGTGTTTGATCACGGGATCATGCATTACGATACGAGAAAAGTGACTTGCCGGTAACGAGATTGAACGAGGTATTGGGATACCGACGATCGAATCTCGGGCAAGTAAAATACCGATTGACAAAGGGAATCGTATACGGGATTAATTGAATCCTCGACATCGTGGTTCATCCGATGAGATCATCGTGGAGCATGTGGGAGCCAATATGGGTATCCAGATCCCGTTGTTGGTTATTGCCCGAGAGCCGTCTCGGTCATGTCTGCATGTCTCCCGAACCCGTAGGATCTACACACTTAAGGTTCGGTGACGCTAGGGTTGTGAAGATATGTATATGCAGTAACCCGAATTTTGTTCGGAGTCCCGGATGAGATCCCGGACGTCATGAGGAGTTCCGGAATGGTCCGGAGGTAAAGAATTATATATAGGAAGTGCTATTTCGGCCATCGGGACAAGTTTCGGTGTTATCGGTATTGTACCGGGACCACCGGAGGGGTCCCGGGGGTCCACCAGGTGGGGCCACCTGCCCCGGTGGGCCACATGGGCCTTAGGGGGTGCGCCTTGGCCTGCATGGGCCAAGGGGAACCAGCCCCAAAGGGGCCCATGCGCCTAGGGTTCCAAAAGGGAGGAGTCCTAGTGGTGGAAGGCACCTCCTAGATGGCTTGGGGGGAGGGAAACCTCCCTGGCCGCCGCCCCCCTTTGGAGATCAGATCTCCCAGGGCCGGCGCCCCCCCAGAGGCCTATATAAAGGGGGGAGGGGAGGGGGGCAGCCACACCCTTTGCCCTGGCGCCTCCCTCTCCCTCTCCAACACATCCTCCTCCTCCGTAAGAGCTCGGCGAAGCCCTGTCGGAGTACTGCGGCTCCACCATCACCACGCCGTCGTGCTGCTGCTGGAGTCTTCTTCCCCAACCTCTCCTTTGCCTTGCTGGATCAAGAAGAAGGAGACGTTACCCTGACCGTACGTGTGTTGAACGCGGAGGTGCCGTGCTTTCGGTGCTAGGATCTCCGGTGATTTGGATCACGGTGTGTACGACTACTTCATCCCCGTTCGTTGAACGCTTCCGCTCGCGATCTACAAAGTGGTATGTAGATGCAATCTCTCTCTCCGATGACTCGTTGCTAGATGAACTCATAGATGGATCTTGGTGAAACCGTAGGAAAAATTTTAATTTTCTGCAACGTTCCCCTACAATAATATAGCATGGAGCGATAAAAAATTATAGATACGTTGGAGACGTATCAATGAGGCTACCCGTGGCTAATTACTCCGACAATCCCCCTCTCCGGAGCCCCAAATGGACTCCAGATCTGGCCTCCCAATGTAGAACTGGAGGTGACGGCGGCTCCGTCTCGTGGAACGAGATAATTCTTTCTCCCCAATTTTCTCTCTCTGAAAATAGGATTTTATAGCGTCTGTTTTAGGGTCTGCAGGGCCACGACGGCAGCCTAACGGACTAATGCTGGCGGACGTCCAGTATTTTGCCGTCCCTCCTCTTTGCCGTCCGCCGCTGTAGGCAAAGGACTCTTTGTCATCCGCCATAAAAAGCAGACGGCAAAGGACCTGTTTGCCGACCCTGTCTTTGCCGGAGCTGTTTGCCGTCTGCCGCGGACGGCAAAGCTCTTTGTTGTCCGCCGTCCGTGCCTTTGCCGTCCGCCGTGGCAGACGGCAAAATACTGGATTCCTGTAGTGCCTCCGGTGGTTCTTGGCTCCAGAAAATCTCTTTGTTGATATAAAAAATCCTCGCAAAGTGTCATTTCATTCTGAGAACTTTTATTTCTGCACAAAAACAACATCATGGTAGTTCTGCTGAAAACAGCGTCAGTCCAGGGTTAGTTTCATTCAAATCATGCAAATTAGAGTCCAAAACAAGAGGAAGAGCGTTAGGAAAAGTAGATACGTTGCAGACGTATCAACTCCCCAAGCTTAAACCTTTGCTTGTCCTCAAGCAATTCAGTTGATAAACTGAAAGTGAAAAAGAAAAACTTTTATGAACTATTTTGCTCTTGTTTGCATAAATAAGCTTAAACAGCACCCAGGTTTTCAGCCAACATCATAACTAACTATGCCGAGAATAACTCTTAAAAATTATATTAACTCATATCAATGACATAATCAGCTAGCGAGCAATAATAAGATATCTCAAACGACAACATGTTATCAAAACAACCATGATATAATATGACAATAGTGGTATCTCGCTAGCCCTTTCTGAGACCGCAAAACATAAATGCAGAGCACCTCCAAAGTTCAAGCAGCGACTAAACATTATAATTCATGGTAGAAAAGATCCAGTCATGATGCACCCAACATTAGCTACACACAATGCATTAGCATGACAGCAGTGCTCTCAGGTTCTGGCGCTTATTTTAGAAGGTGATGACACAACATAAAAGTAAATAGAAAGTCCCTTCGCAGAGGGAAGCAGTGATTTGCAGAGGTGCCAGAGCTCAAGTTTTAAAACACAGGTAAATGATATTTTGAGACATGTGCCCTTCTTGTTTACTTCGCGACCATCAGTTATCAATATCTTCCATGCTAAGTACGCTAGTGGTCGTTCCCAAGCGATAAAGTAAAGGTTATGACTCCATTGGGAGTTTTTGTTTGATTATTTGAAAGATCATTTCTTTTTGTAGTTTGGGACTGGGCATCCCTATTACCGCCCTTTTCTCGTGCGATGGTGAGTGAATAAACTCTCATCCTTAGAATGACCCGCTTAGCATGGAAGATACCGACTACCTCCCGTCGTTCCATGACGATCCAGGCACACAAAAAGGATATTTATTTGAAGTTTTTGGAGATGGCACGTGCAAATTTACTTAGGACGGTAGGGTAATACCACATATAGGTAGGTATGGTGGACTCATCTGGAATAACTTGGGTTTAAGTTTTTGCATGTACAAGAAGAATTCCCTCTTAGTACAGGCGAAGGCTAGCAAATAGGTTGAGAAGCGGCCAACTAGAGAGCAACAACGGTCATGAACATGCATCATGCATAAGTAACATTGGACACTAGCATGAGTAGGATATGAACACCATGAACATAAATATCATAGATGCTATGTTGGTTTTGATTCAACTACATGCATGAACATGTTCCAAGTCAAGCCACTCGAACATTCAGAGGAGGATACCATATCATCATACTACATCACAATCATTTTAATGCAACGTTGACATCCAAGATAAATCAGTATTCACTCCTAGCTACTTATGCATGGCATGAGAAACTATAATCTCTAATTGTCATTGCAAACATGTTTAATCATAATGGGCTGAATCATGGATACTAGGCTAAACTTATTTACAAAAACAGAACAAGTCGAGTTCATACCCGTTTCTCTCTGCCACAGCCAGTTCATCAAATATCTTCATTATTTCCTTTCACTTGCATGACCGAACGATGTGAAAATAATAATAGTGCAAGAGTGCCATGGACTAAGTTGAAATCTGCAAATATTTTATTCAACAAGAGAAGACAAGGTACAATGGGTTTTTTATTAGATCAACAATTATGCATATGAGAGCCAATCAACACTTTCATCGTGGTCTTCTCATCAGTACGACTCAATAAAAAGAAAAGAAATTCAAAGAAACACACTGAAATATTTTTGGAGTTTTTGGTTTTCTTGAAAGAGCAAATAAAAGGGGAAAGCAAAAATAAGAAAAACTATTTACACGGGAAAGCTCCCAGCAAGGAAAAGAAGAACAATGAAATCTTTTTGGGTTTTCTTTTTAGTGCTACACCTGACTACTCTGGAAAGAAAAAGCAAAAAAGAAGCTGGAAATATTCTTGTATGTTCTCAAAGTTTTTCAAACACACAAGAAGAAAGCGAGAAAATAAATTAAGCATGGATAATACAATGAAAAAGTGTGGATACCGACAACTGGAATGAAATGTGTGAACATGAATATAATGTCGGTGGAGATATGTACTCTCCCAAGCTTAGGCCTTTGGCCTAACTTGGTGATCAGTCAGTAGCCTGGATAATGGTCGGGGTGGTAGCTCACGGAGACTCTCGGTGTGGATGCCTCGGCCTGTCGTGCAGCCACAACCGCCGCATTGTGAGCTCGGGCCTCGCTCTCAAGAATAAAATATCTTCCCCTGCTGTGATAGTCAAAGAGAGAAGACACATGGAAATATGTGTATACAACGGAGTCTTGATTAAACAGCAATTTATAGGTGAAATTATTGGGATCACCTCTAAGTATTTTATGACGTTTCATAGCATCAAAGTCTAAGTACTGCGTGGGTAAAATAAGGTCATAAGGCAAAGGTGAAACACCCAACTCTCTTGCTAAGCGTGTGGCATAAATTCCACCATAAAAATAACTTCTATTAGCGTTGTGTTGCAACCTACGTGCAACAATCGCTCCAAGATTATAACTTCTGTCACCGGTGAGTGTGGTCCGTATGAGGCTCAAGTCTGGAGCATAAAGTGTACTACAATTTTGTTTGCCTACAATACATTTCCCATTGAATAATGCAAAGTACTGAATTGCGGGAAAATGAACGCTCTTTATTCTACCTTGCGTCACTCCCCTATTCTCACCATAGCAAAGACTACTCAAGAATGTTTGGAACTCAACTCTTGGTGATTCGTCAAGCGCACCCCATTATGGAATTTTGCAGTGGTGAGCAAATCTCTCTAGTGATACGGTAAATGAATTTTCATACAGTTTAAATGACACCCTAGACTCACGGGGACGGAATTTAAATCCTTTGACAAACGATTCGGTGAGAGTGTGGTGTTGATTGCACTTATCTGAAATGTGGGGACCGAGATCGGCATTGTGAACATATTGCTCAAATTCCTCCTTAATGCCCACACTCACCATATAATCGTCGCATGGCCATAAGCATTGGTAGAAATTACTCATTGGGATACATATAGGCCATAGCAAGCATTCAAACTACTTAGAACTCTAAGAATTTAACATGCAAGCTCATCTACAACAGCACCAAGAGTAGCTAGTTTTTCAAAATATAAACCATTAAAGCAAAAACTAATTGGACAAATGGAGGAGTCACATACCAAGCAATAATTCCCTGAAATAGTTTCGGAAACAGAGCTTCAAGCAAAAGATCGAAATCCGCGAGTTTGAGAGCAAGAACACGAGGGAGAGAGAGAGAGAGAGAGAGAGAGAGCAATGGTTATTTTTTTCTAGAGGTAGGTGATGAAGTGGTATGAAGAGATAAGTGAGGGGGCCCACGTGGGGACCACAACCCACCAGGGCGCGCCTGGGGGTCCTGGCGCGCCCAGGTGGGTTGAGCCCACCTGGTGCACCTCCCTCTCATATTATTTGCACCAAAAATTCATTCAGGAAAAAATCGTATTAAATTTTCAGGGCATTCTGAGAACTTTTATTTTTGGGTCATTTTTTTATTGCACGGGAAAAAACAGAAAGCATATAAAACATGGCATTTTATTTTATTTAACTAATAAAAACAAAAAACAAAAGGTAGGGATAGAAGGCAGTGCTCACTAAATTCATCAACTTCATACCTCTCAAAAATGATCAATTAATAAGGTTGATCAAGTCTTATTAACAACCACTTTTGATTAGCATGAAACCGAAGAACTTCCGTAAATCACTAAATTACCTCAACGCGGATATGAATGTCCCCAACAATAAGCATTTCATATTTCTTTTTGACAGTAGGTAGAGGTAGTTGAAAACTTCCAATAGTGATTGTCGGAGATTTTTCAATAACATTAATACCATTCACTTGGAATTGTTTCTTCAGAAAGTGCACCGTATGCTCATTACCATTGATCTGAAAAGTGACCTTGCTTTTATTGCAATCAGTAACAGCCCCTGCAGTATCCAAGAAGGGTCTACCCAGGGTAATTGACATGTTGTCGTCCTCGGGCATCTCAAGTATAACAAAGTCAGTCAAAATAGTAACATTAGCAGCAACAACAGACACATCCTCACAGATATCGATAGGTATGGTAGTTGATTTGTCATCCATTTGCAAAGCTATTTCAGTAGGTGTGAGTTTATTCAAATCAAGTCTTTTATATAAATAGAAAGGCATAACACTAACACCAGCTCCAAAATCACATAAAGCAGTTTTCACATAATTTCTTTTGATAGAGCATAATATAGTTGGTATTCCCGAATCTCCAAGTTTTTTAGGTACTCCATCTTTAAACATATAATTAGCAAGCATGGTGGAGATTTCAACTTCTAGTATTTTCCTTTTATTAGTGATGATGTATTTCGTGTACTTTGCATAAGGAGGCATTTTAAGGATATCAGTCAAGCGAGTGCGCAAAAAGACTGGCTTCAGCATTTCAGCAAAGCGTTCAAATTCTTCATCATCTTGCTTTTTAGTTGACTTAGGTGGAAAGGGCATAGGTTTTTGAACCCACGGTTCTCTTTCTTTACCGTGTTTTCTAGCAACGAAGTCTCTTTTATCATATCGTTTATTCTTAGGTTGTGGGTTATCAAGATCAACTGCAGGTTCTATCTCAACATCATTGTCTGGTTCTTTATTATTTGTTTGAGTGTCTTGATGAATGATAACCCACAAGTATAGGGGATCGCAACAGTTTTCGAGGGTAGAGTATTCAACCCAAATTTATTGATTCGATACAAGGGGAGCCAAAGAATATTCTCAAGTATTAGCAGTTGAGTTGTCATTTCAACCACACATGGATAACTTAATATCGGCAGCAAAGTATTTAGTAGCAAAGTAATATGGAAGTAACGGTAACGGTAGCAAAAGTAATATTTTTGGGTTTTGTAGTGATTGTAACAGTAGCAACGGAAAAGTAAATAAGCGAAGAACAATATGCGAAAAACTCGTAGGCATTGGATCGGTGATGAAGAATTATGTCGGATGCGGTTCATCATGTAACAGTCATAACATAGGGTGACACAAAACTAGCTCCAATTCATCAATGTAATGTAGGCATGTATTCCGAATATAGTCATACGTGCTTATGGAAAAGAACTTGCATGACATCTTTTGTCCTACCCTCCCGTGGCAGCGGGGTCCTAACGGAAACTAAGGGATATTAAGGCCTCCTTTTAATAGAGTACCAGACCAAAGCATTAACACATAGTGAATAGATGAACTCCTCAAACTACGGTCATCACCGGGAGTGGTCCCGATTATTGTCACTTCGGAGTTGCCGGATCATAACACATAGTAGGTGACCATACACTTGCAAGATAGGATCAAGAACTCACTGATGTCTACTACGCAACGTTCTTCTTGTAGACGTTGTTGGGCCTCCAAGTGCAGAGGTTTGTAGGACAGTAGCAAATTTCCCTCAAGTGGATGACCTAAGGTTTATCAATCCGTGGGAGGCATAGGATGAAGATGGTATCTCTCAAACAACCCTGCAACCAAATAACAAAGGGTCTCTTGTGTCCCCAACACACCCAATACAATGGTAAATTGTATAGGTGCACTAGTTCGGCGAAGAGATGGTGATACAAGTGCAATATGGATGGTAGATATAGGTTTTTGTAATCTGAAAATATAAAAACAACAAGGTAACTAATGATAAAAGTGAGCGTAGACGGTAATGCAATGCTCAGAAACAAGGCCTAGGGTTCATACTTTCACTAGTGCAAGTTCTCTCAACAATAATAACATAATTGGATCACATAACTATCCCTCAACATGCAACAAAGAGTCACTCCAAAGTCACTAATAGCGGAGAACAAATGAAGAGATTATTGTAGGGTACGAAACCACCTCAAAGTTATTCTTTCCAATCAATCCATTGGGCTATTCCTATAAGTGTCACAAACAACCCTAGAGTTCGTACTAGAATAACACCTTAAGACACAAATCAACCAAAACCCTAATGTCACCTATATACTCCAATGTCACCTCAAGTGTCCGTGGGTATGATTATACGATATGCATCACACAATCTCAGATTCATCTATTCAACCAACACATAGAACCTCAAAGAGTGCCCCAAAGTTTCTACCGGAGAATCACGACGAAAACGTGTGCCAACCCCTATGCATAGGTTCATGGGCGGAACCCACAAGTTGATCACCAAAACATACATCAAGTGAATCATGTGATATCCCATTGTCACCACAGATACGCACTGCAAGACATACATCAAGTGTTCTCAAATCTTTAAAGACTCAATCCGATAAGATAACTTCAAAGGGAAAACTCAATCCATTGCAATAGAGTAGAGGGGGAGAAGAAACATAAGATCCAAATATAATAGCAAAGCTCGCGATACATCAAGATCGTGCCAAATCAAGAACACGAGAGAGAGAGGAGAGAGAGAGAGAGAGAGAGAGAGAGAGAGATCAAACACATAGCTACTGGTACATACCCTCAGCCCCGAGGGTGAACTACTCCCTCCTCGTCATGGAGAGCGCTGGGATGATGAAGATGGCCACTGGCGAGGGTTCCCCCCCCCCCTCCGGCAGGGTGCCGGAACAGGGTCCCGATTGGGTTTTGGTGGCTACAGAGGCTTGCGGCGGCGGAACTCTAGATCTCTTCTGTTCCCCGATCGTTTTAGGTTATATGGATATATATATATAGGAGGAAGAAGTATGTCAGGGGAGCCACGAGGGGCCCACGAGGGTGGAGGGCGCGCCCTAGGGGGGTGGGCGCACCCCCCTACCTCATGGCTCCCTTGTTTCTTTCCTGACGTGCACTCCAAGTCTATCAGGTTGCTTTCCTTCCAAAAATAACTTCTCCAGAAGGTTTCATTCCGTTTCGACTCCGTTTGATATTCCTTTTCTTCGAAACACTGAAACAAGGGAAAAACAGGAACTGGCACTGGTCTCTGGGTCAATAGGTTAGTCCCAAAAATAATATAAAAGTGCATAGTAAAGCCCATAAAACATCCCAGATGGATAATATAATAGCATGAATACTTCATAAATTATAGATACGTTGGAGACGTATCAGCATCCCCAAGCTTAATTCATGCTCATCCTCGAGTAGGTAAACGATAAAAGAAATAATTTATGAAGTGTGAATGCTTGCGGGTGCATAAGTTTGATCAACGATAATTTCAATCACCTTTTCTAGCATCATTATATGTCATAACAGTAGCTCAACTCATAGAACTTAGCATGATCAAGTAACAAGCTATTCACATGTTATAGTATAGATCATAAACTTTCTTGAAAACTAACAAACTATGTTCTCAGTCATCAAACAATTGCAATTCATCTTATTTTCAGGAAGAGTCTATGTGAGAGCTTTGATTCAGCAAACTTCACATACTCAACTATCATTTAGTCTTCCATGATTTCTACCACTCAAAGCATATTTTTAGAACAAATAGTATTCATCGAACACAGAGAAAGATAAGGGCTTAATGTTTCGCCTCCCAACCTTTTACCTCAAGGGTAATGTCAACAATAATAATTCATGCTCAAACATATTTGAATGGCCATATATGCTTAGATCTTTCCATCACATGATGCTTGCCAACTAAAGAGTAGGTTGGAATGAGAAGGAATACTACTGACTCTTGCATAAATGTAAAAGATATGCCCTTCACAGAGGGAAGCAGGGATTTGCAGAGGTGCCAGAGCTCGAAGCAAAAACAGAGATGAAAATAATTTTAAGAGGTATGCTTTCATTGTCAACATAACGACCAAGAGTTCCCAATATCTTCCATACTACATACATTATAGGTGGTTCCCAAACAGAAAGCTAAAGATTTTTACTCCCCCTCCACCAACAATCATCAATCCATGGCTTGCCCGAAACAACGGGTACCTCCAACTAATATCAAACCTGGGGGAGTTTTGTTTGCAATTATTTTTGATTTGATTTCGATCTTTTGATCATGGGACTGGGCACCCCGGTTACCAGCCATTTTTCTCGTGAATGATGAGCGGAGTCCACTCATCGTGAGAATAACCCACCTAGCATGGAAGATACTGCTAACCCGTAGTTGCTACATGAGCGATTCGGGCATACAAAACAGATTATTATTTGAAGGTTTAGAGTTTGGCACATGCAAATTTACTTGGAACGACAGGTAAATACCGCATATAGGTAGGTATGGTGGACACTCATGGAATAAACTTGGTTCAAGGATTTGGATGCACAAGCAGTACTCCCGCTTAGTACAAATATTTTGGCTAGCAAAGGATTCTAAATAGCAAGCACCACATGTTAGAGGATCCATAACAATATAACTTCTATACAAATATACCCAAGCATAAGTCATTATGTTGTCTTCCTTGTCCAACCTCAACTAATTTGCTCAGGTTTGAAAATAATTAATGGGGATCACAATCATAGAAGATGTCCAAGATAGTATATTTATATGTGAAACCTCCCTTCCTTCAACATTCTTTCATGAATTGTTCAAGTGACCAATACAATGTTTGCTAATCTTCAATAAATTTACCACCTCTACTCCTTATATGTGAAGGTATTACTCCCCATGGGATAAGCATATGAAACATGTATAATTTCAGATTTATGATATTCAATTTATTCAACCATTTACTCATAGGATATAAGTGAAGCACACGAGTAAATGACAAACTACTCCAAAAAGATATAAGTGAAGATCAATGAGTAGTTAAATAATTATGTGGCTAAGTGAAGACTCTCTCATATTTAAGAATTTTCAGACCTTGGTATTTTATTTCAACATCAAGCAAAGCAAAAGAAAATAAAATGACACTCCAAGAAAAACACATATCATGTGGTGAATAAAAACATAGCTCCAAGTAAAGTTACCGATGAACAAAGACGAAAGAGGGGATGCCTTCCGGGGCATCCCCAAGCTTAGGCTGTTGGTTATCCTAGAATATTACCTTGGGGTGCCTTGGGCATCCCCAAGCTTAGGCTCTTGCCACTCCTTATTCCATAGTCCATTGAATCTTTACCCAAAACTTGAAAACTTCACAACACAAAACTTAACAGAAAATCTCGTGAGCTCCGTTAGCGAAAGAAAACAAAACACCACTTCATGGTACTGTAATGAACTAGTTATTTATTTATATTGGTGTTAAACCTACTGTATTCCAACTTCTCTATGGTTTATAAACTCTTTTACTAGCCATAGAGTCATCAAAATAAGCAAACAACACAAGAAAAACAGAATCTGTCAAAAACAGAACAGTCTGTAGTAATCTGTATCAAACGTATACTTCTGGAACTCCAAAAATTCTAAAATAAATTGTTGGACCTGATGAATTTGTATAGTAATCATCTTCAAAAAGAATCAACTAAATATCACTCTTCAGTAAAACGTTTTGGCTAATCTCGTGAGCACTAAAGTTTCTGTTTTTTACAGCATGATCATAAAGACTTCACCCAAGTCTTCCCAAAGGTTCTACTTGGCACAGACACTAATTAAAACACAAAACCACATCTAAACAGAAGCTATATGGATTATTTATTACTAAAAAGAACCAAAAAGCAAGAAATTAAAATAAAATTGGGTTGCCTCCCAACAAGCACTAACGTTTAACGCCCCTAGCTAGGCATGATGATTTCAATGATGCTCACATAAAAGATAAGAATTGAAACATAAAGAGAGCATCATGAAGAATATGGCTAGCACATTTAAGTCTAACCCACTTCCTATGCATAGGGATTTTGTGAGCAAACAACTTATGGGAACAATAATCAACTAGTATAGGAAGGCAACACAAGCATAACTTCAAGATTTTCAACACATAGAGAGGAAACTTGATATTATTGCAATTCCTACAAGCATATATTCCTCCCTCATAATAATTTTCAGTAGCATCATGAATGAATTCAACAATATAACCATCACCTAAAGCATTATTTTCATGATCTACCTGCATAGAAAATTTACTACTCTCCACATAAGCAAAATTCTTCTCATTCAGAATAGTGGGAGTATCATAAGAGACTTGAATACTATAAATTGTTTCCACATTAAAAGAGTAATGTTCAGAAAAAGGGTACTCATAATCATGACAAGTTTTATAAATATAATCATCACTACTTTTTATAGCATAAGTTTTATCACAATAATCATCATAAGTAGCAACTTTGTTCTCATCATAATCGATTGAAACCTCTTCCAAGATAGTGGATACATCACTAAATAAAGTCATGACCTCTCCAAATCCACTTTCATAAATATTATAAGATTCAACATCCTCCAAAATAGTGGGATCATTACTTCCTATAGTCGACACTCTTCGAAACCACTTTCATCAATATAATCATCATAGGTAGAAGGCATGCTATCATCATAACAACTTTGCATATCAAAACTTGGGAGGCTAAAAATATCATCATTATAAACATAGCATCCCCAAGCTTGGGACAAACATTAATTGCAGCAAATATATTCTCAAAAACATCATCTTCATCAAACATAGCATCCCCAAGCTTGGGCCTTTTCATATCATAACAATAATCACTCTCATCATTAATAGTATGGATATCACCAATAGTATAGCAAACATTATTATCATATTCTTCCAAGCAAGTGCCAAAAAGATTTCAAGATCATAAGAAGTATCATTATATTCCCAATCATAATCATCACAACAAGCAATAGGCATAACGAGATCATCATCAAGTGCATCATCTTCCACAATTATTTTTGATTCATTTTCATGAGGCACAACAATAATAGGAGCAACATTATTTGGGAGAGATATTTTTTTAGTTACCTCTCTTCCTTTTTCTTTTCTTCTTCTTCACCACATCATGTGTGGGTTCAATCCTCTTTTTGGAGCTCCTTATTGATGATATTGGTTGAATAGAAGGCTCCTCCTCGTTACCTGATTCATCATAAGAAATAATAGGAGGATATTGGGAAGTCTCTTCCCTTTCACTAGTATTCTCTTCATATTATATTTGCTTTCTTTTATTTATGTAATTGTCAATATAAGGATTTTCAATGCAATTCACCGCACAATACATATAAACTTCCTCTAGATCAAAATGAAGAACTCTATCAAGGCCAAATTCTGGAATATCTTTAGTTATATGTTTCATTTCTTCATAACCCAAGAGCAAACTAAGTTCATTATGATGTGCAAGGGAAATCAAGTCATCACAATTTTTGGACACGATACGATCATGAAACAATTTGCATTGGGTACTGAAATGATCATGTTCATTGCAAAGTTCACAAGTACGGCTAAGAAAATTTAAATTTTCAGCACATACATCTAGCCTTTCTTGCAACCATTTAGTTTCTAAATACTTATGCCTCTTGCAATATCTATCTTCCCTATTTGGTATGTACTTGCAAACCCAATGCACTCCACAAAAATTGACATGTTTATAGGAGACATTTTCATCATAACTAGTGCAATCATCATTAGTACTATGGATATTCAAGGAGTTCATACTAACAACATTGCAGTCATGCTCATCATTCAAAGATTCAGTGCCAAACATTTTAATGCATTTTTCTTCTAACACTTTGGCACAATTTTCCTTTCCATCATACTCACGAAACATATTAAAAAGATGAAGTGTATGAGGCAAACTCAATTCCATTTTTTTATAATTTTCTTTTATAAACTAAACTAGTGATAAAACAAGAAACAAAAAGATTCGGTTGCAAGATCTAAAGATATACCTTCAAGCATTCACCTCCCCGGCAACGGCGCCAGAAACTGCTTGATGTCTACTATGCAACCTTCTTCTTGTAGACGTTGTTGGGCCTCCAAGTGCAGAGGTTTGTAGGACAGTAGCAAATTTCCCTCAAGTGGATGACCTAAGGTTTATCAATCCGTGGGAGGCATAGGATGAAGATGGTCTCTCTCAAACAACCCAGCAACCAAATAAAAAAGGGTCTCTTGTGTCCCCAACACACCCAATACAATGGTAAATTGTATAGGTGCACTAGTTCGACAAAGAGATGGTGATACAAGTGCAATATGGATGGTAGATATAGGTTTTTTGTAATCTGAAAATATAAAAACAGTAAGGTAACTAATGATAAAAGTGAGCGTAACGGAAATGCAATGCTCGGAAACAAGGCCTAGGGTTCATACTTTCACTAGTGCAAGTTCTCTCAACAATAATAACATAATTGGATCACATAACTATCCTCAACATGCAAAAAAGAGTCACTCCAAAGTCACTAATAGCGGAGAACAAACGAAAAGATTATTGTAGGGTACGAAACCACCTCAAAGTTATTCTTTCCAATCAATCCGTTGGGCTATTCCTATAAGTGTCACAAACAGCCCTAGAGTTCGTACTAGAATAACACCTTAAGACACAAATCAACCAAAACCCTAATGTCACCTAGACACTCCAATGTCACCTCAAGTATCCGTGGGTATGATTATACGATATGCATCACACAATCTCAGATTCATCTATTCAACCAACACATAGAACCTCAAAGAGTGCCCCAAAGTTTCTACCGGAGAATCACGACGAAAACGTGTGCCAACCCCTATGCATAGGTTCATGGGCGGAACCCGCAAGTTGATCACCAAAACATACATCAAGTGAATCATGTGATATCCCATTGTCACCACAGATACGCACTGCAAGACATACATCAAGTGTTCTCAAATCTTTAAAGACTCAATCCGATAAGATAACTTCAAAGGGAAAAATCAATCCATTGCAAGAGAGTAGAGGGGGAGAAGAAACATAAGATCCAACTATAATAGCAAAGCTCGCGATACATCAAGATCGTGCCAAATCAAGAACACGAGAGAGAGAGAGATCAAACACATAGCTACTGGTACATACCCTCAGCCCCGAGGGTGAACTACTCCCTCCTCGTCATGGAGAGCACCGGGATGATGAAGATGGCCACCGGCGAGGGTTCCCCCCCTCCGGCAGGGTGCCGGAACAGGGTCCCGATTGGGTTTTGGTGGCTACAGAGGCTTGCGGCGGCGGAACTCTAGATCTCTTCTGTTCCCCAATCGTTTTAGGGTATATGGATATATATATAGGAGGTGGAAGTACGTCAGGGGAGCCACGAGGGGCCCACGAGGGTGGAGGGCGCGCCCCCTACCTCGTGGCTCCCTCGTTTCTTTCCTGACGTGCACTCCAAGTCTATCAGGTTGCTTTCCTTCCAAAAATAACTTCTCTAGAAGGTTTCATTCCGTTTTGACTCCGTTTGATATTCCTTTTCTTCGAAACACCGAAACAAGGGAAAAAACAGGAACTGGCACTGGGTCAATAGGTTAGTCCCAAAAATAATATAGAAGTGCATAGTAAAGCCCATAAAAGATCCAAGATGGATAATATAATAGCATGAATACTTCATAAATCATAGATACGTTGGAGACATATCACTCACATATACTCATGAAAACATAATAGGTTCAGATCTGAAATCATGGCACTCGAGCCCTAGTGACAAGCATTAAGCATAGCAAAGTCATAGCAACATCAATCTCAGAACATAGTGGATACTAGGGATCAAACCCTAACAAAACCAACTCGATTACATGATAAATCTCATCCAACCCATCACCGTCCAGCAAGCCTACGATGGAATTACTCACGCACGAAGGTGAGCATCATGAAATTGGTGATGGAGGATGGTTGATGATGACGACGGCGACGGATTCCCATCTCCGGAGCCCCAAACGGACTCCAGATCAGCCCTCCCAAGAGGTTTTAGGGCTTGGTGGCGGCTCCGTATCGTAAAATGCGATGAAACCTTCTCTCTGATTTTTTTCTCCCCAAACACGAATATATGGAGTTGGAGTTGAGGTCGGTGGAGCGTCAGGGGTCCCACGAGGCAGGGGCGCGCCCCCCACCCTCGTGGACAGGTGGAGCCCCCCTAACGTGGATTCTTCTTCCAGTATTTTTAATATTTTCCAAAAATAAGTTCCGTGGAGTTTCGGGTCATTCCGAGAACTTTTGTTTCTGCACATAAATAACACCATGGCAATTCTGCTGAAAACAGCGTCAGTCCGGGTTAGTTCCATTCAAATCATGCAAGTTAGAGTCCAAAACAAGGGCAAAAGTGTTAGGAAAAGTAGATACGACGGAGACGTATCAATGAACCTCATCATTATATTTTTCACTAGCAGAAGGTGAGTGTTCACTACCAGGTTCAGTTTCAGCATCAGAGATAGAAACTTCATTATCATTATCAGGAGGTTTTTCTACTTTAGGTTCACTAGAGGCATGCAAAGTCCTATCATTTTTCTTATTCTTTTTCTTTTTAGAAGGACTACGTGCATCAGTATTAGCTCTTTGAGAGTCTTGTTCAATTCTTTTTGGGTGTCCCTCAGGATAAAGTGGTTCTTGAGTCATTTTACCTCCTCTAGTTTCTACTCTAACAACAAAGTCATGTATGTTATTGTTCATTTCATCAAGTAATTTTCTTCAAGATTTAGCAACTTATTCTAACTGAGTTTGAACCATAGAAGCATGCTTTCCCACATCTCTAACATCATTTGAGATTCTAAATAACAAGTCACTCAAGCGAGCAATCATATCAAAATTGTATTTCAATTGTTTCATAACATTTGCATTGAAGTGATCTTGCTTTCTAATATAATTCTCAAACTCATAAAGGCATTGGCTAGGGTGCATATTGTGAGGATTATCATTATCATTAAATTTCACTAGAGAAATTACCTCTACCACCTTAGGTGGTGGTGGTGTGTTAAGCCCATGTATTTCTTCAATAGGAGGTAAATTTTTGACATCCTCAGCTTTGATACCTTTTTCCTTCATAGATTTCTTTGCCTCTTGCATATATTCATGACTGAGATATAAGATACCCCTCTTCTTCGGAGTGGGTTTAGGCAGTGGTTCAGGAAGAGTCCAATCATCATAATTTTTCAATATATTATTCAATAATTCTCCAGCTTGCCCAATAGTCCGTTCCCTGAAAACACAACCAGCGCAACTATCTAGGAAATCCCTAGAAGCATCGGTTAGTCCATTATAGAAGATATCAAGTATTTCATTTTTCTTAAGAGGGTGATCAGGCAAAGCATTAAGCAATTGGAGAAGCCTCCCCCAAGCTTGTGGGAGACTCTGTTCTTCAACTTTCACAAAGTTAAATATTTCCTGCAAGGTAGCTTGTTTCTTATGAGCACTGAAATATTTTTCAGAGAAGTAATAAATCATATCCTGGGGACTATGCACACAACCAGGAGCAAGAGTATTGTACCAAGCTTTAGCATCACCCTTTAATAAGAATGGAAATCATTTGAGAATATAGTAATAACGAGTTTTCTCATCATGAGTAAAAATGGTGGCTATGTCATTCAACTTAGTAAGATGTGCCACAACAGTTTCAGTTTCATAACCATGGAAAGGATCAGATTCAACCAAAGTAATTAACTCTGGGTTGACAGAAAATTCATAATCCTTATCATCAATAAAGATAGGTGAGGTAGCAAACTTAGGATCAATATTGCATTCTAGCATTCAGAGATTTTTCTTTATACTTGCATAATAATTTCTCTAGATCATCTCTATCCTTACAAGCAAGAATATTGATACGTCTCCAACGTATCTATAATTTTTTATTGCTCCATGCTATTATATATTCTCTTTTGGATGTTTAATGGGCTTATTTATACACTTTTATATTATTTTTGGGACTAACCTATTAACCCAAGGCCCAGTGCAAATTGTTGTTTTTTGCCTATTTCAGTGTTTCGCAGAAAAGGAATATCAAACGGAGTCCAAACGGAATGAAACCTTCGGGAGCGTGATTTTTGGAACAAACGTGATCCAGAGGACTTGGAGTGGACGTCAAGAAATCAACAAGGAGGCCACGAGGCAGGGGGCGTGCCTACCCCCGTGGGCACGCCCTCCACCCTCGTGGGCCCCTCGTGGCTCCACCGACCTACTTCTTCCTCCTATATATACCTACGTACCCCGAAACCATCCAGGAGCACCACGAAACCCTATTTGCACTGCCACAACCTTCTGTACCCGTGAAATCCCATCTTGGGGCCTTTTCCGGCGCTCCGCCAGAGGGGGCATCGATCACGGAGGGCTTCTACATCAACACCACGGCCTCTCCGATGATGTGTGAGTAGTTTACCACAGACCTTCGGGTCCATAGTTATTAGCTAGATGGCTTCTTCTCTCTCTTTGGATCTCAATACAAAGTTCTCCTCAATCTTCTTGGAGATCTATTTGATGTAACTATTTTTGCGGTGTGTTTGTCGAGATCCGATGAATTGTGGGTTTATGATCAAGATTATCTATGAACAATATTTGAATCTTCTCTGAATTCTTTTATGTATGATTGGTTATCTTTGCAAGTATCTTCGAATTATCAGTTTGGTTTGGCCTACTAGATTGATCTTTCTTGCAATGGGAGAAGTGCTTAGCTTTGGGTTCAATCATGCGGTGCTCGACCCCAGTGACAGTAGGGGAAACGACATGTATTGTATTGTTGCCATCGAGGATAAAAAGATGGGGTTTATATCATATTGCTTGAGTTTATCCCTCTACGTCATGTCATCTTACCTAATGCGTTACTCTATTCTTATGAACTTAATACTCTAGATGCATGCTAGATAGCGGTTGATGTGTGGAGTAATAGTAGTAGATGCAGGCAGGAGTCGGTCTACTTGTTGCGGACGTGATGCCTATATACATGATCATGCCTACATATTCTCATAATTATGCACTTTTCTATCAATTGCTCGACAGCAATTTGTTCACCCACCGTAATACTTATGCTATCTTGAGAGAAGCCACTAGTGAAACCTATGGCCCCCGGGTCTATCTTCCATCATATTAATCTTCCGTCAAGTAGCTATTTCTGTCGCTCTTTATTTTGCAATCTTTTCAATCTTTATCATAAAAATACCAAAAATATTATCTTATCATCTCTATCAGATCTCACTTTTGCAAGTGGCCGTGAAGGGATTGACAACCCCTTTATCGCGCTGGTTGCAATGTTCTTATTTGTTTGTGTAGGTACGAGGGACTTGTTGTTGGGGAACGTAGTAATTTCAAAAAAATTCCTACGCACACGCAAGATCATGGTGATGCATAGCAACGAGAGGGGAGAGTGTTGTCTTCGTACCCTCGTAGACCGAAAGCGGAAGCGTTAGCACAACGCGGTTGATGTAGTCGTACCCTCGTAGACCGATCAAGTACCAAACGCACGACACCTCCGAGTTCAGCACACGTTCAGCCCGATGACGTCCCTCGAACTCCGAAACAGCCGAGTGTTGAGGGAGAGTTTCGTCAGCACGATGGTGTGGTGACGATGTTCATGTTCTACCAACGCAGGGCTTCGCCTAAGCACTGGTACAGTATTATCGAGGTGGACTATGGTGGAGGGGGGCACCGCACACGGCTAAAAGAGAAGGAAGGAAAAGGAGAAGGAAGGAAGGGGGCGCCCCCCTCCCTAGTCCAATTCGGACCAGCCCATGGGGAGGGGTGCGGCCACCCTTTGAGGCCTTTCTCTCCTTTCCCGTATGGCCCATTAAGGCCCAATACAAATTCCCGTAACTCCCCGGTACTCCTGAAAATACCCGAATCACTCGGAACCTTTCCGATGTCCGAATATAGTCGTCCAATATATCAATCTTTACGTCTCGACCATTTTGAGACTTCTCGTCATGTCCCCGATCTCATCCGGGACTCCGAACTCCTTCGGTACATCAAAACACATAAACTCATAATATAACTGCCATCGAAACTTTAAGCGTGCGGATCCTACGGGTTCGAGAACTATGTAGACATGACCGAGACATGTCTCCGGTCAATAACCAATAGCGGAACCTGGATGCTCATATTGGCTCCCACATATTCTACGAAGATCTTTATCGGTCAAACCGTCATGACAACATATGTTATTCCCTTTGTCATCGGTATGTTACTTGCCCGAGATTCGATCGTCGGTATCTCTATACCTAGTTCAATCTCGTTACCAGCAAGTCTCTTTACTCGTTCCGTAATACATCATCCCGCAACTAACTCATTAGTTGCAATGCTTGCGAGGCTTAAGTGATGTGCATTACCGAGAGGGCCCAGAGATACCTCTCCTACAATCGGAGTGACAAATCCTAATCTCGAAATACGCCAACCCAACAAGTACCTTTGGAGACACCTGTAGAACACATTTATAATCACCCAGTTACGTTGTGACATTTGGTAGCACACAAAGTGTTCCTCCAGTAAACGGGAGTTGCATAATCTCGTAGTCATAGGAACATGTATAAGTCATGAAGAAAGCAATAGCAACATACTAAACGATCAAGTGCTAAGCTAACGGAATGGGTTAAGTCAATCACATCATTCTCCTAATGGTGTGATCCCGTTAATCAAATGACAACTCATGTCTATGGTTAGGAAACATAACCATCTTTGATCAACGAGCTAGTCAAGTAGAGGCATACTAGTGACACTCTGTTTGTCTATGTATTCACACATGTATTATGTTTCCGGCTAATACAATTCTAGCATGAATAATAAACATTTATCATGAAATAAGGAAATAAAGTATAACTTTATTATTGCCTCTAGGGCATATTTCCTTCAGTCTCCCACTTGCACTAGAGTCAATAATCTAGTTCACATCACCATGTGATTTAACACCAATAGTTCACTTCGTCATGTGACCAACACCCAAAGGGTTTACTAGAGTCAATAATCTAGTTCACATCGCTATGTGATTAACACCCGAAGAGTACTACAGTGTGATCATGTTTTGCTTGTGAGAGAAGTTTAGTCAACGGGTCTGCCACATTCAGATCCGCATGTATTTTGCAAATTTCTATGTCAACAATGCTCTGCATGGAGCTACTCTAGCTAATTGCTCCCACTCTCAATATGTATCCAAATTGAGACTTAGAGTCATCTGGATCAGTGTCAAAACTGCATCGACGTAACCCTTTACGACGAACCTTTTGTCACCTCCGTAATCGAGAAACATATCCTTGTTCCAGTAAGGATAATTTTGACCGTTGTCCATTGATCTACTCCTAGATCACTATTGTAATCCCTTGCTTAACTCAGTGTAGGGTATACAATAGATCTGGTACACAGCATGGCATACTTTATAGAACCTATGGCTAGGCATAGAGAATGACTTTCATTCTCTTTCTATCTTCTGTTGTGGTCGGGCTTTGAGTCTTACTCAATGATACGTCTCCAACGTATCTATAATTTTTTATTGCTCCATGCTATATTATATACTGTTTTAGGCAATATTGGGCTTTACTATCCACTTTTATATTATTTTTGGGACTAACCTATTAACTGGAGGCCCAACCCAGATTTGCTGTTTTATGCTTATTTCAGTGTTTTGAAGAAAAGGAATATCAGACGGAGTCGAAGCGGAACGAAATCAACTAGATAAGTTATTTTTGGAACGAAAGCCACCCCACGTCAAGGAAGGAACGAGGAAGCCACGAGGGTGGGGGCGCGCCCACCCCCTAGGGCGCACCCCCTGCCTCGTGGGGCCCTCGTGGCTCCCCTGACGTACTTCTTCCGCCTATATAACTCCACGTACCCAAAAACTTCCAGAACAGAGATTAGATCGGGAGTTCCGCCGCCGCAAGCCTCTGTAGCCACCAAAACCCAATCGGGACCCTGTTCTGGAACCTTGCCGGAGGGGGAACCCTTGCCGGTGGCCATCTTCATCATCCCGGTGCCCTCCATGACGACGAGGGAGTAGTTCACCCTCGGGGCTGAGGGTATGTACCAGTAGCTATGTGTTTGATCTCTCTCTCTCTCTCTCTCTCTCTCTCTCTCTCTCTCTCTCTCTCGTGTTCTTGATTTGGCACGATCTTGATGTATCGCGAGCTTTTCTATTATAGTTGGATCTTATGTTTCTTCTCCCCGTAATGGACTGAATTTCCCCTTTGAAGTTATGTTATCGGATTGAGTTTTAAAGATTTGAGAACACTTGATGTATGTCTTGCGTGGGATAACCGTGGTGACAATGAGTTATTCTATTGATCCACTTGATGTATGTTTTGGTGATCAACTTGCGGGTTTCGTGACATTGGGAACCTATGCATAGGGGTTGGCACATGTTTTCGTCGTGATTCTCCGGTAGAAACTTTGGGGCACTCTTTGAGGTTCTATGTGTTTGTTTGAATAGATGAATTGAGATTGTGTGATGCATATCGTATAATCATACCCACGGATACTTGAGGTGACATTGGAGTGTCTAGGTGACATTAGGGTTTTGGTTGATTTGTGTCTTAAGGTGTTATTCTAGTACGAACTCTAGGGCTGTTTGTGACACTTATAGGAATAGCCCAACGGATTGATTGGAAAGAATAACTTTGAGGTGGTTTCGTACCCTACCATAATCTCTTCGTTTGTTCTCCGCTATTAGTGACTTTGGAGTGACTCTTTGTTGCATGTTGAGGGATAGTTATATGATCCAATTATGTTATTATTGTTGAGAGAACTTGCACTATTGAAAGTATGAACCCTAGGCCTTGTTTCCTATCATTGCAATACCGTTTACGCTCACTTTTATCGCTTGCTACCTTGCTGTTTTTATATTTTCAGTTTACAAAAACCTATATCTACCATCCATATTGCACTTGTATCACCATCTCTTCGCCGAACTAGTGCACCTATACAATTTACCATTGTATTGGGTGTGTTGGGGACACAAGAGACTCTTTGTTATTTGGTTGCAGGGTTGCTTGAGAGAGACCATCTTCATCCTACGCCTCCCACGGATTGATAAACCTTAGGTCATCCACTTGAGGGAAATTTGCTACTGTCCTACAAACCTCTGCACTTGGAGGCCCAACAACGTCTACAAGAAGAAGCTTGCGTAGTAGACATCACTCAACTTCACACCTTGTAACACAGGCAAGAACTCTTTCTTTGACTGCTCCATTTTGAACCACTTCAAAATCTTGTCAAGGTATGTACTTATTGAAAAAACTTATCAAACGTCTTGATCTATCTCTATAGATCTAGATGCTCAATATGTAAGCAGCTTCACCGAGGTCTTTCTTTGAAAAACTCCTTTCAAACACTCCTTTATGCTTTGCAGAATAATTCTACATTATTTCCGATCAACAATATGTCATTCACATATACTTATCAGAAATGTTGTAGTGCTCCCACTCATTTTCTTGTAAATACAGGCTTCACCGCAAGTCTGTATAAAACTATATGCTTTGATCAACTTATCAAAGTGTATATTCCAACTCCGAGATGCTTGCACCAGTCCATAGATGGATCGCTGGAGCTTGCATATTTTGTTAGCACCTTTAGGATTGACAAAACCTTCTGGTTGCATCATATACAGCTCTTCTTTAATAAATCCATTAAGGAATGTAGTTTTGTTTATCCATTTGCCAGATTTCATAAAATGCGGCAATTACTAACATGATTCGGACAGACTTAAGCCTCGCTACGTGTGAGAAAATTTCATCGTAGTCAACACCTTGAACTTTGTCAAAAACCTTTTTCGACAAGTCTAGCTTTGTAGATAGTAACACTTTTATCAGCGTCCGTCTTCCTCTTGAAGATCCACTTATTTTCTATGGCTTGCCGATCATTGGGCAAGTCAACCAAAGTCTACACTTTGTTCTCATACATGGATCCCATCTCAGATTTCATGGCCTCAAACCATTTCGCGAAATCTGGGCTCATCATCGCTTCCTCATAGTTCGTAGGTTTGTCATGGTCAAGTAACATGACCTCCAGAACAGGATTACCGTACCACTCTGGTGCGGATCTTACTCTGGTTGACCTACGAGGTTCGGTAGCAACTTGATCTGAAGTTACATGATCATCATCATTAGCTTCCTCACTAATTGGTGTAGGAATCACAGGAACAGTTTTCTGTGATGAACTACTTTCCAATAAGGGAGCAGGTACAGCTACCTCATCAAGTTCTACTTTCCTCCCACTCACTTCTTTCGAGAGAAACTCCTTCTCTAGAAAGGATCCATTCTTAGCAACGAATTTGCCTTCAGAACTGTGATAGAACATATACCCAAGAGTCTCCTTTGGGTATCCTATGAAGACGCATTTCTCCGATTTGGGTTCAAGCTTATCATGTTGAAACTTTTTCACATAAGTATCGTAACCCCAATGTCGGTGTCAAAACCGGCTGATCTCGGGTAGGGGGTCCCGAACTGTGCATCAAGGTCGGATGGTAACAGGAGACATGGGACACTTTATTTTACCCAGGTTCGGGCCCTCTCGATGGAGGTAAAACCCTACTCCTGCTAGATTAATATTGATGATATGGGTAGTACAAGAGTGGATCTACCACGAGATCAAGGAGGCTAAACCCTAGAAGCTAGCCTATGGTATGATTGTGTATGATGATGGTTGTCCTACGGACTACAACCCTCCGGTTTATATAGACACCGGATAGGGTTAGGGTTACACAGAGTCGGTTACAATGGTAGGAGATCTCGAATATCCGCACGCCTAGCTTGCCTTCCATGCCAAGAAAAGATCCTTCCGGACACGTGACGAAGTCTTCAATCTTGTATCTTCATAGTCCTGGAGTCCGGCTGAAGGTATAGTCCGGCTATCCGAACACCCCCTAATCCAGGACTCCCTCAGTAGCCCCCGAACCAGGCTTCAATGACGACGAGTCCGGTGCGCAAATCGTCTTCGGCATTGCAAGGTGGGTTCCTCCTCCGAATCCTGTGTACCTGTACGAATAATGTCCGCTTTTTGTAATGTAGCACTCCTCGGCTTCAGTGCCCAATAATGGCCGTCCTCCACGTGCTGAACGAATGCGAAGAGCTTGGGGTGTTTTTACATCCACACCCTTAGTCACATAAACGAGCCGCCTATTTAACGGGATGGGGATTTAGATCCAAACCACATCTCCCCCTCTCCGCGAGTTATCATCAGAGCGTCTCCAGCAAAGGTCCATTCCAACATGGCCAGCCGTCGCAGCTCCTCCCCTCGCCCCTCCAGTCCTAAACCCGGAGACTGGGAGAGATGCACCATCCCACACAGCGAGTTAGTGTCGCTCCAAGCCAAGGGATTTCTCCCTCGAGCCTATATGGTTTCGGTCCGAGCCGGACTCGCCACTTATCAAGGCGGAAAACAAGCGGAGAACTCACCTAGTCCCTCTAAAGGGGAGCGGGTGTGCCTGGCCCCTTATCTAATAAGGGGACTGGGATTTCCAATTCATCCCTTTCTCCGCGGGCTTTTGGAGTTCTATGGCCTCCAGCTGCACCACCTTAGGCCCGGTTCCGTGTTACACATCGCAGGCTTCGTTGCTCTCTGCGAGCTATTTTTAGGCGTCGAGGCTCATTTTGCGCTGTGGAAGAAGATATTCTGCCTGGTGCCCCGTTCCCAAAAGGGGTCTATATATCAAGTGGGCGGAGCCGAAGTATGGCGCATCGCCGGGACCGGATACCCGTCCGGAACCCCGAAGAAGGTGTCCGAGGACTGGCCTTCAGAATGGTTCTACATAGATGACGTCCCCCTGCCGGACCCTATCCGGGCCGGTCTCCCTGAGTTCAACAATGCTCCCCTGAAGAAACTCCTGAGCTGGCGCCCTCGGAGCTCTCAGAGAGAGAATGACAGAGACATCCTTTACTTAATGGGCCGGATTAAGCTACTGGCTCATTCCGGACTAACCATGATTGAAGTCATGGCCATATGCATTATGCGAGGGGTGCAGCCGCTCCAATACAGAAGCCACCCCATGTGGGATTTCAACAGGGAGGATGACGCCACCCGTTACGGCCGTAAGGGGCCGGGCTCGCCTGCCGCTTTAATGAAGATTTTATCCTCTTTGTACAAGGGAGAAGAAGAGGAATTCCTCCGCGTCGACCCGCAGGGCGGATTTTCCATGTATAGTCCTCCGAATTGGGTAAGCGGACAGTCGTACTTCCCTGTTCATTTTACATTCCCATGATTAAATAGGCAGTCTAACGACTTCAATGCAGGACCTGCGTCAGGAGGTAAAAAACATAAACAGCCGTCCTCCTCAGCCAGAGGACCCAGAACGGTCCCTCGATCCGAACTCCGAAGAGGATCCGGACTTAGCGGTGGATTTCATCGACGGAGTGTTTCATCAGCTAAGCAAGAAAGATACCTTGGTAGCTATTATAGCTGATTACCCAGGGTTGATCCCGGCCTCCCAGGTGACAAATACCGGAGCTTTACCCCCTTAAGAGGGGTTCCGTTTTCATGGGTTTGGTTGTTCTGACAACAACCGCGCTTTGTAGGGGAGATTCCCGAGGGGGGAAGCCGACCCTGCTGCAGCTAACCAGCGGGGGGCCGCTGGGCCCCGTGGGGCAAAGAGGAACGTAGTCCGGTCTGAGGTGCCCAAGCAAAGGTATGGTGTACCCTCTCTTTTCCCCCGGTGTTTTACTCCTCCAGGGTATATTAACATCCATGCTATCTTCAGGACAAAGAGACCTCGCCGGACTATATCCGGAGAGGTTGCCAACCGCGCCTCCACCAGCCAGACCCCAACGCCCGGCCCGGAGGCGGAAGCCAGCGCAAGGCACGCACCGGACGCTCCTCCATCAGAGGATGCAGACAGGCTGTCTGCCACCCATTCCGAGGTGGAGAGTGCCATGAACCACAGGCGTCGCCGGACAGTTCTTCGCGACGCTTGTTTCTCCCAGGAGGCTTTAAATGCCTTCAATTCAGGAGATGCGTACCTTCGTGCCGCTCAAAATGGTTTAGCCAGAGCCACGGAGCAGTATGTAAAAGACATACGGGTAAGAAATTTTTGGTGAATATCGATATTCCAGTAGCCCCCGAGACTTGAAGCAATGAAAATAACTGATTCGAGAATCATATAACATGCAGTTTCTTACCGAGAAGAATACCGCGCTGTCCCAGGAGCTGGAAAGGTGCAGGGCCCAACTAGAGGCCGCACGAACGGCAGCAGGGGGGTCTAAAGAGACCCCTGCAGGTAAACAATACTCTAGAATATTTAGTATTGTACGGATTTAAGTGCCAATCTGACAAATTGTATTGCAGATGGCGCCGGACTCGATCCGGACAGGCAACAGCTTCTACACCGGTTAGAGTCTGGTGAAAGCGTGCTAACAAAGGTGAGGCGGGAGAAGAATGATCTCCAGGATGCCAACACCAGGCTGGATGTTGAACTAAAAGATGTTCGTGGCCAGCTGTCGGACTCCAATAAGGAGAATCAGCGACTTTGACGCGGCATTTTTAGTAAGTGCTTAAGCGAACTCTTGAAAAAGGAGTTCAGCCAGGAAGACGACTAATAGAGTTATGTCTGTAGGTATGCTGACAGGTCGTCCTGCAGAGGAGATGCCCGGTTCAATGGGCGATCTTCTTCTCGAACTCTTGCAACTGCACGAACGAGTTCGGCAGGCGATGCGAGGTATTGCCCAAGCCTTGTGGCCTGCCCACTCTATACCCGAGGGCCTTGGAGAACTTGCGGAGAAGTTGAAGGGAGCTCGGCGGCGCTTCCGATTGTGGAATATATCGGCCTACCGGCAGGGCGCTAGGGAGGCTTGGGCCATGGTGAAGACCCGCTTTACGAAGTCTGACCCCAATCATATGGCCGAGGTCGGACCGGTGGGGCCTGACGGGAAGGAGATCCCTGTGAGCTTAGTGTATGGCCAGGTGGAATTGGCCGCAAAGCATTCCCAGTAGGACTGTAAATTAGACAGCCTGTTATATGGTATAGAAGAGGAATACAATCAGTCAGGATGACTATGTAATTTATAATTGACATGTGTAATGCCTTCTAGCCGGATTGTAGATCATTTGTCGTTGCCGACCTTTTCGCTTCGACCTCGGGACCTGACGGTCCGGAGTGTGTCCGAATACCATAACGGTTATATGAGAACCAAGGTATGCGTGGAGACCAGGCGTAGGGGTCATTAGTGCTTTATCAGACAAGTGCCCAACTAGTTATGTTATATTACATGGTTAGTAAGAAAGATCTTCTAGAGAGAATAGTTCCGTTAAGGGTTCCTTTCGCTGGGGTGGCGTGCCCTAAAGTGCATGTCCGGACTGCAAATGCAGGAAAACATCTGGGGGCATGTATAAGTAAAAAAGGTTCATCTTTAGTTCACCGACCGAATATTCCCTTAAGAACGCTAGCTTTCGGCTTCACCCAGTCTGAGGTACACATCCGGCTTATCCGGCAGTAACAATCGCAGAGGTGCTCCCTTTACCGCCTAGCCGAACAATCGGGAACGTAGGGGTAAGTACAGGAGCCAGGCAACCCAGCTTGGCCAAAACTTAAGTCATATCGATGCATATAATGGTGAAGAAAAGGTGCATGCGGAAGTCTGACGCATGCGTTGGGCGTGAAACCCATATAAACAAGCTTCTGTTAGAGAAGCCCCCAGGTGTAAGGAGCGTGAGTGGCGCATCACATGATGAGCCTTTAAGGGCTATAAAAGGGAAAGAGTGGGGAGAGACAAAAACAGAAAAATATATATAAAAGTGGACAGAGGAAGGAGACAAACCCCGAGTCCGGCGCTAGGCATAGAATCTTCGGAGACGTGCGGCGTTCCATGGGTTCGGCTCGAGTCAGTTATCCGACGCATCTCGCAGGCGGTACGCTCCACCAGTCAGGACTTGGTCAATTATAAAGGGACCTTCCCATTTGGGCTTGAGTTTGTCCTTTTTCTTATCCGGCAGGCGTAGGACTAGTTCGCCAACGTTGTAATTTTTGGCTCGTACTTCTCTGCTTTGATATCTTCGAGGCTGCTGTTGATAAAATGCGGAACGGGCTTTAGCCACGTCGCGCTCCTCCTCTAAGGCGTCCAGGTTGTCCTGCCGATCAAGCTCGGTTCTCTTTCTTCGTACATGCGCACTCGAGGTGAGTCATGAATTATATCGCAGGGCAGAACTGCCTCTGCGCCGTACACCATAAAGAATGGTGTGAATCCGGTGGTACGATTTGGCGTGGTTCGCAGCCCCCAGAGTACGGAGTCGAGCTCCTCTACCCAGTGCGTATTAGATTCCTTTAGGGACCGCACTAGTCTGGGTTTGATACCGCTCATGATGAGACCATTTGCACGTTCGACCTGACCGTTAGTTTGTGGGTGATAGACACAAGCATAATCGAGCTTAATGCCCATGTTTTTGCACCACAGCTTTACTTCGTCAGAGGTGAAGTTTGTGCCGTTATCAGTGATAATGCTGTGGGGGACACAGTAACGGTGTACAACCCCAGATATGAAGTCTATCACAGGTCCGGATTCGGCCGTCTTAACGGGCTTGGCTTCTATCTATTTGGTGAATTTATCCACCATGACCAATAAGTATTTTTTCTTGTGGGTTCCACCCTTAAGGGGTCCCACCATATCAAGCCCCCAGACCGCAAAAGGCCAGGTGATGGGGATGGTTCGGAGGGCGTTGGGCGGCATATGGCTTTGATTTGCAAAGAGCTGGCAACAGACGCATCTTTTGACTAAGTCATGAGCGTCTGCTTGGGCCGTCGGCCAATAAAAGCCCGTACGGAAAGCCTTGCTTACAAGGGACCGAGCTGCAGCGTGGTGGCCACCGAGTCCGGCATGAATTTCGGCCAACAGACTCCACCCTTCCTCTTCGGAGATACATCTTTGAAGGACTCCTGTAGTGCTTTTCTTATATAGCTCTCCCTCGTGGACTTTATAGGATTTAGATCGCCGCACTATGCAGCGTGCCTCGTTTTGGTCCTCTGGGAGTTCCTGCCTAGTAAGGTAGGCTAGGAATGGTTTTGTCCACGGGGCGATGACCGCCATTATTACGTGGGCTGAAGGTGTGATTTCGGTGGCAGGGCCTCCGATTATGTCGGATTGTTCGGTTATGTCCGGACTGTTATCCGAGGGTTCCCCCTCCCATGCTACAGATGGCTTGAATAATCTTTCTAAGAAGATGTTGGGGGGACTGCATCTCGTTTTGCTCCGATGCGTGCCAGGATGTCCGCTGCCTGATTATTTTCTCGGGCTACATGGTGAAACTCCAGTCCCTCGAACCGGACTGACATTTTTAGGACGGCATTGCGATAAGCTGCCATTTTTGGGTCTTTGGCGTCGAAGTCGCCATTTATTTGGGATATCGCGAGGTTTGAGTCCCCACGTACTTCCAGGCGTTGAATGCCCATGGATACTACCATCCGGAGACCATGTAGAAGGGCCTCGTATTCGGCTGCATTGTTGGAGTCCGTGTACATAATTTGGAGTACATATTGGACTGTGTCCCCTGTAGGGGACGTCAAAACGACGCCAGCCCCCAGTCCGGCCAACATTTTGGAGCCGTCGAAATGCATGCTCCAGTTTGAATATGTGTCGTACTCTTTAGGGAGTTCGGCCTCTATCCATTCGGCGACGAAGTCGGCTAGGACTTGCGATTTAATGGCTCACCGTGGTTTGTAGGTTATGTCGAACGGGAGGATCTCTATGGCCCATTTTGCTATCCGGCCCGTTGCATCACGGTTGTTGATAATATCGTTGAGTGGTACTTCCGGGGCTACTGTTATAGAACACTCTTGAAAGTAGTGTCGTAGCTTCCGGGATGCCATAAACACCGCGTACGCGATCTTTTGGTAATGCGGGTACCGTGATTTGCATGGTGTGAGGACAGTGGGCACGTAGTAAACCGACCTTTGAAGGGGGAGTTTGTGTCCGTCCGTTGCCCGCTCGACGACGAGTACTGCGCTAACAACTTGATGGGTTGTGGCAATGTACAATAGCATGGGTTCGCCAGTGTTCGGTGCGGCCAGGACTGGGTTTGTTGCCAAGATGGCCTTTATTTCCTCGAGTCCGGCTGTGGCAGCGTCTGTTCACTCGAAGTGTTCGGTGCGCCTAAGGAGGCGGTAAAGGGGCAATGCCTTTTCTCCCAGGCGAGAGATAAAGCGGCTTAAAGCCGCCACGCATCCGGTGAGTTTCTGTATTTGTTTGAGGTCTTTTGGGACATCCAATTGTGACAGAGCTCGGATTTTAGCTGGATTTGCTTCAATTCCTCTACCGGATACAATGAAGCCCAGGAGCTTTCCGGCTGGAACGCCGAAAATGCATTTTTCCGGATTGAGCTTAATGTCGTATTTTCGGAGGTTGTCGAACATGAGCCTCAAGTCGTCTACTAGAGATTTGACATGTCTTGATTTAACGACCACATCATCTACATACGCCTCTGCAGTTTTGCCGATCTGGTTTGCCAGACATGTTTGAATCATGCGCTGATATGTTGTGCCGGCGTTTTTAGCCCAAAGGGCATTGTGTTGAAGCAGAATGGGCCGTATGGTGTGATGAATGCTGTTGCGGCTTGGTCTGATTCTGCTATCTTGATTTGATGGTAACCGGAGTATGCACCGAGGAAGCACAACGAATCGTGTCCTGCAGTGGCATCGATGATTTGATCTATTCGAGGGAGGGGGAAGGGATCCTTTGGGCAAGCCTTATTAAGGTCTTTGAAATCGACACACAGGCGCCAGGATTTGTCCTTCTTTGGTACCATCACTAGGTTTGCTAGCCAGTCCGGGTGTTTTATGTCTCTAATGAATCCGGCTTCCAATAACTTGGCTAGCTCCTCTCCCATAGCCTGTCTCTTTGGTTCGGAGAAACGCCGAAGGGCCTGCTTGACAGGTTTGAATCCTTTCTGGATGTTTAGGCTGTGTTCGGCCAAACTGCATGGGATTCCTGGCATGTCTGAGGGGTGCCAAGCAAAAATGTCCCAGTTCTCTCGTAGGAACTCTCGCAGTGCGGCGTCTACATCAGGGTTCAGTCGTGCCCCGATGGAGGCTGTTTTATTAGGGTCCGTTGGGTGGACCTGGAATTTGACTATTTCGTCCGCTGGTTTGAAGGAGGTGGATTTGGATCTCTTATCAAGTATCACGTCATCCCTATTGACCGTGGATCGCAGCGCAGTCAGTTCTTCGGCCGCTAAGGTTTCGGATAGTGCCTCGAGGGCCAATGCGGCTGTCTTGTTCTCGGCGCGAAGTGTTATGTCCGGATCACTAGCGAGGGTGATAATTCCGTTTGGCCCAGGCATCTTGAGCTTCATGTACCCGTAATGGGGTATGGCTTGAAAAATTGTGAAAGTCTCCCGTCCTAGTATAGCATGATATCCGCTTTTGAACGGGGCCACCTGGAACGTGATCTGTTCGGACCTGTAATTATCCGGCATGTTGAATACCACATCTAGTGTGATCTTTCCGGTGCAGCGCGCTTCCTGACTGGGGATTATTCCTCTAAAGGTTGTGCTGCTTCGCTCAATGCGGTTCCAGTCTATTTCCATCTTTTGGAGGGTTTCCTTGTAAATGAGGTTCAATCCACTGCCTCCGTCCATGAGTACCTTTGCGAGGCGACAGCCGTCCACTATGAGACTGAGGACCAATGCGGCTGGCGCTCTGGCTGCTCGAATTTTAGGCTCGTCACTCGTGTCGAAGGTGATAGCAGTATTACTCCATGGGTTTATTGTCGCTACTTGATAGACTTCAGTGAGGCTACGGAGTGTTCTTTTTCGCAAGTTATTTGATGCGAAAGTCTCAAAGACTGTGAGAACTGAACTGAAATTCTCGGGCTGGTTTCCTTCGACCTCTGGAATTAGGAGGTCCTCGCCAATTTTGGCCACCTGCCGGAGTATCCAACATGCCCTGAGGCTGTGAGTTGGGGTGGCGTCCTCTGCACTGTGAATCTTGCAGGGTCCATCTAGCCACTTTTCCAGTACGGTTCCATGCCCCCTAGAGGGTTTTGATTTTTTAGCATTTAGTCCGGGCGCCTTACTGCGGTGCGCCCTCTTGATTCGGACGGGATTGCTATTCAGGGCCGGATTATCCCAAAATTCGATTTCGGTTTTCCGAGCACTTTCCATGGCACAGTATTTTTGTACTATGGACGCCAGGTCAGCAAAGCGTGTAATATTACAACGGCTTATGGAGTTGAGTATTCCCTTGTCCGTGCAGTTACTGCAAAAGATTGAAATTGCGTCTCCCTCGCGGCAGTCCTTTATCCTGTTCATAACCAGGAGGAATCTGGCCCAGTAATGATGTACTATTTCTTCGGGCATTTGCCTGATTTGGGAAAGATCGCTTAAGATCGGGTGGGCCGGTGTCGTTGAATCTGAGACCTCGCCCAGTTTGTTGTTCGGAGGCCGAAGAACTTCCGGATTCTGAGATTCGGAGTCTTGGATGTTATCCAATTTGCCTGATTTTAAGCTCGGGTCTTGGATTGTATCCTCCCCTCCGCGGATATCCAGCATGGAGGGTTCGGGGATTCGGACATAGCTAGTCCTTAAGATAGATGAAGGGTTGCCGCATTGTGTTTCCACCACAGCAACGTGGTGGATGACCTGGGGAGAGTTAATTTCTCTCAGATCGGGTTTAAGCCCAACCCGGTCGTAATTTGTGGCGACGCCCAGTGCGGCAATACGATCCAGGAGCTCGTTTATAGAAGAGAGCTCCATCGGATCCAATTGCTCGGCGAGTTCTGAGCCGACGTGGAGGTTGCTTTCGATGACCCGGGAGGTCACCGTCGGTGCAACAGCCGAACAGGCGGTTGCGAGAAAACCACCTAGCCGGAGAGTTTGGCCGACAACCAACGCTCCTTTCGTAATGGCGCCGTCTTTAAAGACGGGAAGAGGCATCCTTCCTGATCGCGACGGCACAGAGGAACTCTCAATGAAAGCACCAATGTCGGTGTCAAAACCGGCGGATCTCGGGTAGGGGGTCCCGAACTGTGCGTCAAGGTCGGATGGTAACAGGAGACAAGGGACACTTTATTTTACCCAGGTTCGGGCCCTCTTGATGGAGGTAAAACCCTACTCCTGCTAGATTAATATTGATGATATGGGTAGTACAAGAGTGGATCTACCACGAGATCAAGGAGGCTAAACCCTAGAAGCTAGCCTATGGTATGATTGTGTATGATGATGGTTGTCCTACGGACTACAACCCTCCGGTTTATATAGACACCGGATAGGGTTAGGGTTACGCAGAGTCGGTTACAATGGTAGGAGATCTCGAATATCCGCACGCCTAGCTTGCCTTCCACGCCAAGAAAAGATCCTTATAGACACGGGACGAAGTCTTCAATCTTGTATCTTCATAGTCCTGGAGTCCGGCTGAAGGTATAGTCCGGCTATCCGAACACCCCCTAATCCAGGACTCCCTCACCCAAACTTTAAGAAACGGCAACTTTGGTTTCTTGCCAAACCACAGTTCATAAGGTGTCATCTCAATGGATTTAGATGGTGCCCTTTTTAAACGTGAATGCGGCTGTCTCTAATGCATAACCCCAAAACAATAGTGCTAGATTGGTAAGAAACATCATAGATCGCACCATATCTAATAAAGTACGGTTATGACGTCCGGACACACCATTACGCTGTGGTGTTCCAAGTGGCGTGAGTAGTGAAACTATTTCACATTGTTTTAACTGAAGGCCAAATTGTTAACTCAAATATTTTATTTCTGCGATCATATCGTAGAAACTTTTATTTTCTTGTTATGATGATTCTTTTAAAATGTTTCAGACTTGTATTTCATCAAGTAGATATACCCATATCTGCTCAAATCATCTGTGAAGGTCAGAAAATAACGATACCCGCCGCGAGCCTCAACACTCATCGGACCGCATACATCAGTATGTATTATTTCCAATAAGTCAGTTGCTCGCTCCATTGTTTCGGAGAATAGAGTTTTAGTCATCTTGCCCATAAGGCATGGTTCGCAAGCATCAAGTGATTCCAAAATCCCATCAGCATGGAGTTTCTTCATGCGCTTTACACCAATATGACCGAAACGTCAGTGCCACAAATAAGTTGCACTATCATTATTAACTTTGCATCTTTTGGCTTCAATATTATGAATATGCATATCACTACGATCGAGATCCAACAAACCATTTCCGTTGGTGTGTATGACCATAGAAGGTTTTATTCATGTAAACAGAACAACAATTGTTCTCTAACTTAAATGAATAACCGTATTGCAATAAACATGATCAAATCATATTCATGCTCAACGCAAACACCAAATCCCGAAAGTATAGGGAGTGTGCGATGATGATCATATCAATCTTGGAACCACTTCCAACACACATCGTCACTTCACCCTTAACTAGTCTTTGTTTATTCTGCAACTCCCGTTTCGAGTTACTAATCTTAGCAACTGAACTAGTATCAAATACTGAGGGGTTGCTATAAACACTAGTAAAGTACACATCAATAACATGTATATAAAATATACCTTTGTTCACTTTGCCATCCTTCTTATCTGCCAAATACTTGGGGCAGTTCCGCTTCCAGTGACCAGTCCCTTTGCAGTAGAAGCACTCAGTCTCAGGCTTAGGTACAGACTTGGGCTTCTTCACTTGAGCAGCAACTTGCTTGACGTTCTTCTTGAAGTTCCCCTTCTTACCTTTGCCCTTTCTCTTGAAACTAGTGGTCTTGTCAACTGAAAGCACAAGTGCTCCCCAGGTGGTTTTGGTAATTAATGTCAACATATCTCTTGTTGGACTAACACTTTTATCTAGTATGTTTCAGATAAGTTCAACAATGGAGTGGCATGGACTAAAGGATGTGGGAACTCCTTCAAGATGCTAAGGACAAAGGATTGGCTCAAGCTCAAAAGCTCAAGACTCTTCATTTTACATTTTAGTGATCCAAGATCACATTGAGTCCATAGGAAAAGCCAATACTATCAAGGAGGGATGAGGTGTTGCTTAATGAGCCTTTTGCTTCATGTGCTTAATTATATGCTCCAAAATCCTCGGCTACTTTCCCATATCTACAAATGACCTAAACCCTAAGCCAAACTCGGACCTACCGATAATTTCTATCCGACGCCACCGAGTTTCACATGTCATAAGCCACTACCAAACCCTAGCAAATCGGTTCTACCGATAGGGATCTCGGTCTCACCGTGATGGGATTGTAATCTCTCTGTGTATGTCCGTTATCAAAATCGGTCTCACCGAGTTTGAGCAATCGGTACTACCGAGATTACAATGCAAACTCTCTGGTTAAATTATTACCAAAATCGGTCCAACCGAGTTTAGTAATCGGTCCCACCGAGTTTGCCTGACCAACTCTCTGGTTAGCTAATTACCAAAATCGGTCTCACCGAGTTTGAGTAATCGGTCTCGCCGAGATTATGTTATGCCCTAACCCTAACCATATCGGTCCTACCGAGTTGCTTGTCAGTCCCACCGAAAATCTCTAATGGTCACTAGGTTTACTATTTCGGTCCGACCGAGTTTGTTGATTTGGTCCCACCGAGATTGGTAAATTGTGTGTAACGGTTGGATTTTGTGTGGAGGCTATATATACCCCTCCACCTCCTCTTCACTCGTGGAGAGAGCCATCAGAACACAATTACACTTCCAACTCATATGTTCTGAGAGAGAACCACCTACTCATGTGTTGAGACCAAGATATTCCATTCCTACCATATGAATCTTGATCTCTAGCCTTTCCCAAGTTGCTTTCCACTCAAATCTTCTTTCCACAAAATCCAAATCCTGTGAGAGAGAGTTGAGTGTTGGGGAGACTATCATTTGAAGCACAAGAGCAAGGAGTTCATCATCAACACACCATTTGTTACTTCTTGGAGAGTGGTGTCTCCTAGATTGGCTAGATGTCACTTGGGAGCCTCCGACAAGATTGTGGAGTTGAACCAAGGAGTTTGTAAGGGCAAGGAGATCGCCTACTTCATGAAGATCTACCGCTAGTGAGGCAAGTCCTTCGTGGGCGATGGCCATGGTGGGATAGTCAAGGTTGCTTCTTCGTGGACCCTTCGTGGGTGGAGACCTCCGTGGACTCGCGCAACCGTTACCCTTCGTGGGTTGAAGTCTCCATCAACGTGGATGTAGGATAGCACCACCTATCCGAACCACGGGAAAAACATCCTTGTCTTCACTTGCGTTTGAATTCTCCAAACCCTTCTCTTTACATTCTTGCAAGTTGCATGCTTTACTTTCCGCTGCTCATATACTCTTTGCATGCTTGCTTGATATGTATTGTGTATGTTGAAATTGTGCCTAAAACTCCACTCAAACCGAAAAAGTTTAAAAATAGAAACTTTAGCACTAAGTGTCTAATCACCCCCCCCCCTCTAGACACACCTACTTCTAGATCCTACAAGTGGTATCAGAGCTTTGGTCTCCATGGCCTTGGTCTAATCACCATTGGAGGAAGATGGATGTGTCTACTTTAGGGAGTCTTAGACATAGAGTGCCTATTCTTGATGGAGAGTATTTTCATGAGTGGAAAAATGAGATGCTTGTAATTTTCAATCAATATCATTTGAACAAGTATATTGCTAGTCCTTGTGCGCCTCATGTTGATCCTATGTATCCCACCCTAGATGAAGATATTGACATGATTCGCAATCTTAGAACCGTTGAGCTCATCAATAGAGGATTGCCCAAAAACTTGATTGCTAGTTTACCTACTCTAAATTGTGCCTATACTATATGGAAATTTCTTGAGGAACGATTTCCCGATTATTCCTTGAAAAATCTAGATGAAATTCTCCATAAATCTATTGCCTTGAGTAAGATGAACTCTAGTGATCCTAGTTTTGGTGATTGTCTATTTGAGCTTACCAATCTCATGCATGCTAAAGGAAATGTTGGAATCATTAGTAATATTATATCCGAAGCTATAAGAATTCATAAAGGTGACCACTTTGATGATCATTTACCTAATGAATCACTCTCTCTAGGAAATGATGAGTCACAAGATCATGTTGAACATGGATACTATGATGAAGATGATGATAGTGACTTCGATCTTGATGATGCAATGAGACACTTTGGTCTTATGGCTAATCTTCGGGGATATGTGTCAGGAGGAAAGGAATGGGTTCTTGACAGTGGATGTACTGATCATATGACCGGAGATGAAGAGATGTTCCGTGAGCTTGCTGAAAACGACGGCCCTCGAAAATACGTCACTTTTGGTGATAATTCAAAGGGTAAGGTGGTTGGCCTTGGTAAGGTGGCCATCTCACATGATAGCTCCATTCAAAATGTCATGCTCGTTGAATCTCTCGGTTACAACTTACTTTCAGTATCTAGACTTGCTGATTTCGGTTTGAATGTCCTATTTACTGAGGTAGGTTGCCAAGTGTTTCATCGAGACAATCGTAAGATGGTCTTTACCGATATACATAGAGGTGATCTTTACATTGTCGATTTCTCTAAAAAGGCACAACCTAAAACTTGCTTTATCGCTAAGTCCTCAAAAGGTTGGTTGTGGCATAGACGACTAGGTCATGTTGGCATGAGAAACCTTGACAAGCTTATTAAAGGAAATCATATCCTTGGAGTTAACGATGTTATATTTGATAAGGATAGACTCTGCAACGCTTGTCAAGCAGGTAAACAGGTTGGAGGAAGGCATCCCGTGAAGAACATCATGACCACAAGGAGGCCACTCGAGCTACTTCATATGGATCTTTTTGGTCCCAACGCCTACAAGAGTCTCGGTGGAAATTCTTTTGGTCTTGTTGTAGTTGATGATTTTTCAAGATTTACGTGGGTGTTCTTTCTTGATGATAAATCGCAGGTCCAAAAGATCTTCAAAAACTTCGCTAAGAAGGCCCAAAATCAGTTTGACGTGAAGATCAAGAAGGTTCGGAGTGATAATGGAACGGAGTTCAAGAACGCAAATGTGGACACCTTTCTTGACGAAGAAGGGATTTCACACGAGTTCTCGGCCACGTACACACCTCAACAAAATGGAGTTTTTGAGAGGAAGAACCGGACGCTCATCGAAATGGCGAGAACGATGCTTGATGAGTACAAGACGCCGAAGCACTTTTGGGCAGAAGCGGTTGAGACAGCTTGTCATGCAACAAATCGCTTGTATCTTCACAAGCTACTCGGCAAGACGGCATACGAGCTCCTCACCGGTAACAAACCACAAGTTGGATACTTTCGAGTATTCGGCTCAAAGTGCTACATTCTTGTGGGTGTCAAAACCGGCGGATCTCGGGTAGGGGGTCCCGAACTGTGCGTCAAGGCCGGATGATAACAGGAGACAAGGGACACGATGTTTTTACCCATGTTCGGGCCCTCTCGATGGAGGTAATACCCTACTCCTGCTTGATTAATATTGATGATATGGGTAGTACAAGAGTAGATCTACCACGAGATCAAGGAGGCTAAACCCTAGAAGCTAGCCTATGGTATGATTGTGTATGATGATGGTTCGTCCTACGGACTACAACCCTCCGGTTTATATAGACACCGGATAGGGTTAGGGTTACACAGAGTCGGTTACAATGGTAGGAGATCTTGAGTATCCGCATCGCCTAGCTTGCCTTCCACGCCAAGGAAAGTCCCTTCCGGACACGGGACAAAGTCTTCAATCTTGTATCTTCATAGTCCAGGAGTCCGGCTGAAGGTATAGTCCGGCTACCCGAACACCCCCTAATCCAGGACTCCCTTAGTAGCCCCTGAAACAGGCTTCAATGACGACGAGTCCGGCACGCAGATTGTCTTCGGCATTGCAAGGCGGGTTCCTCCTCCAAGTCCTTCATAGAAGATTGTAGACACCAAGAATAGTGTCCGGCTCTGCAAAATAAGTTTCCACATATTTCCATAGAGAGAATAATATTAACACAAATCAAATCTGCTGACGTATTCCGCAGTGCGTCCTCACACCACGACCAAGCTCTTTATACAAATTGTTTTCACTTTTCCACCTCAGCACGTTTAGCCAGGCGGTTTCCTTGGCACGTCTTGTCAAAGCAGAGATCGTGTGCCCCTTTTACGGGATTCTCATCAATACTGGCGTGGGTAACCAAACCGTGCCCGTTAGCACGTTCCCTCGATTAAAGGCGAGTCCAAAACGGTTACGGGGAGGGCTCTTGGTATTCAACCTCTTATAAAGAGACCAAGGCCTTACTTCTTTTTTCAATCTCAAGTGTGTTCACCCATCGCCTCGAGTTCCAACACCCCAGGCTCCAGATTCCAGGCGCTTCGGACCTTCGACAATGTCCGGTTCTGACCTTCAAGGCTGGTGGACGCCCTCCTCCGTCACGGAGGAGGACGTGCTAAAGTTGAGGGAGGCTAAGTTCCTGACCGGTGAAATTTCACATAGATTGCCTGCTCAAGGGCAGGTTATTCCCAGTCCCCAGCCCGGCGAGAGCGTGGTGTTCATGTCTCACTTCCTCCGAGGGTTAGGCTTCCCCATGGATCCCTTTGTGAGGGGACTGCTGTTTTATTACGGGCTGGAATTTCATGATTTAGCTCCGGAGTCCATCCTCCATATCTCCTCATTTATCGTCGTGTGTGAAGCGTTCCTCCATGTTACCCCTCACTACGGATTATGGCTCAAGAATTTCAAAGTGGAGCCGAAGATGATCGAGGGACGGCACACAGAGTGCGGAGGCACTGTTATAAGCAAAAATGCCGTTGCTCCATGGCCCGAGGGCTCTTTTCAAGAGGAGCTAGGCTTGTGGCAACGAGAGTGGTTTTATATCACCGCTCCCCGGGGCACCATGTGGGTGGCGCCTCCCGCCTTTCGCTCGGGTCCCCCACCACGGCTAGCGTCGTGGGTCAACAGAGGGTTAGATTGGGGTTTTCCCAAAGACGTACCCTTGCTGCAGGGCCGCATTAAGGATCTCCTGGAAGGAGACCTCAACCTGGTCAAGGTGACGCAGGTCATGCTGATTCGCCAGACACTGCCCGGCAAACGTCGCCCCCTTCGCCTGTGGGAGTTCAATCCAGAGGGACCACTAGCTCTTCGGGATTTTATGAGCGCGACGCCTGCGGAGATGTATAAACTGTTCTTCGGATCACAAGAAGTGTGTCCGGATTTGACCGAGGACGCAGGCCTAAGCCGCAATCGCCCGGATACTCAAGTAAGTAACCTTGTGCCCGGACCTTCTATCCGTATAATTATCATAAACTTGCCCTTAAAAGAGCTCCCCTTTTAAACAGGAGTGGATAGCGAAGGCGAAGCTGATCAGGTGTCCGGCTCCCCTTCCCGAAACTAGGCCGGATCCCGTGCTAGTCAGGATGCTAGAGGTAGTGCCTTTGGAGGGAAGTAAGGGGGAGGACAAGGAAACTATGGCCTCCTCGAAGGAGGCTGCTCCGAAGGGAGGAACCGACGATTCCTCTCCTAGGGGAAAGAAGAGAGCCGCCTCTGACGACCCGAAGACCATGGTCTCGAAGCGGGGGAAAAGATCCTCGTCAGAGGGTCCGATGCCGGGGAGTTCCTCGACCGGACTACGTACTCAAGGAGATCAGCCCTCCAGTGAGCCGTAAGTAGAGAAAGATTTTCCTTCCGAGGGATGAGAGAAATCCGTGATTTATACCTGAGAAATTTAACCGAATTTTTACCTTGTAGTTCGGACCTCAGCCCTTCTTAGCAGAGCTCGTCTTCGAGGGATCTTCTTCCGGAGATGATGGAGAGCGGGATGCCTCCTTCTGCTGTGCCGCCTAACGAGGCGGGCGACCCTGAGGTGTCGTCACGGAGGGTTTCTCTGAGTCCGGCAGGGGCAGAAGATAGCTATGGGCCCCCCCGAGGTTCTCCGCGTCCGGCCTTCGAAAGAGGTCATGGGATGAGTCCGGCACCTTCCGGTGCTCGGCCGAAGGAGCTAAAGGTTCTGCTAGGGCGAGCTTCTATTTCAGAGGAACACCGTGCATTAATGGGCACGGTGATTGAAAGGATTTCGTCTGCAGAGAGCGGATTGCGTGTGGCCGTCGAAAGTTTATTGACGGGTTTTGATGTACATTAGATAATATGTACTTTTGTCAGTTGCGCGTAAATAAGATGTGCCCTATGTAGATAGTAGCCCCTGAGACTCTGCGTGTCGTCAAGAAATGACGGCACGCGGAGGATCATAATCCCAGGTCTAAAATGTCGCCTTTTAATGTAGGCTGCAGGGTGTCCGGAGTCAAGCCGAACTGCTGGTTTTGCCGAACTAAAGCGGCAACTGGACGTGGCAGATGCCGACATCGCGCTTGTCAACAAGCAGTTGGATGAGGCTCAAGGTATGTGATTCCTCGGGTAGCATTAGGTAAGAAGAGTTTTATGCCAGTGTCTTACGATGTGTGTGCTTGACGCAGATGGTGCGGCCGCCGTGGAGAGTCTTAGGGCAGAACTTGCCCGAGCTAAAGACCAAGCCAGGAAAAGTGATGCGGCTGCCAAGAAGGCCCTTGAAGAGCTGAGAGCCGAACAGGCTGCTCATTGCCGAAGCAAGGAAGAGATGGCCAGTATGGCCGAAAACTTAAAGAGAGCTGCGTCAGGCCGAACAGATTGCACCTGGAAAGCCCTTCATGCTGCGGAGAAAATTTTGCGATCCGCAGTTTGCTCCGTTGGACCGGATGTGGAGTGTGGAGGACACCTATCTGGATTTGGCAGCGAGTGCTGCTGATGCGACCGAACAGTTCCGAGATCTGGAAGATCGTGAAGTGGAAAACTGTTCTGGTCGCAATTTCACAATCCAGAGCGTCCACTGGCAGTGGATGATCGTTTGGCTCAATGGGCCGAACTTAATAGGTTGTCCGGACTCGCCATGAAGTACGTCATGGGTCATCTGTGGCCGGGGAGGTCGGAGCCGAAGAGTTATTTCAGCTTGGTGCAGCAATTCCTAGACGCAGTGCCGCGTATTAATGCAATGAAGAGGTCGGCGTGTATAGAGGGTGCAAGGATGGCTCTTGCCCGTGTCAAGACATACTGGGCAGAGATGGAGACCACCGTTATTGCGTCCCGAGATTCGGATGAAAGCCGAGTGTCCTCCGAGCACTATTTTCAGGAAGTCCTTGAAGGCGCTCGTGTAATAGAGACGCAGTGCTCGAAGGATGCTATGTTATTATAGCATATGTAATGATGAAGTAATATTTTGATAAACTGTAGTGGCCTTTTTATACTTGTGCCTTCAAGTATTGTGAACACCTCCTGTGCGGCCGTTTAAAATATATATATATAATCTGAAAGATTGCAGTCGTTGGCTTCAACCCCCACGCACATAGTGCGGGGGTGCTCGCAGAAGACGCATTTTCACACTTAACCCAACGTCTTGGTCCTACAAAGGAGGTGATAGCGCAGCGGGCCAGGCAACCGGACTATAATGCTTTAACACTTTCACTTAGCCATAGGAGCTTGACAGTGGGACTATTTAGGTGGCCCATTAGTGGCGACTGCGCTCGCCCGAGTTCAGGGCGCGTATGTGCCTGACCGGGAAGCGGCCCTTCGTTAAAGCGGAGGAATCCGATAGATTCCAATAGGTCATCGAGTGGCTGACCAGTCACACGCTACATCATGACAGTTAGTTTTCGGCTTTCTCTACTGAGGTGCTTGCCCGGCCGAACCGGGGCACAATCGCAGTAGTTCTTCTGGTGCTACCTTAGCCGATAGAGCGGAACGTAAGGTAACCGAACTCAGGAGTCGGGCAACCCAACATTTGACCAAAGACATGATTCGGAGCTGATGCATATAATGCCAAAACTCGCGGCACCGAACACTCCCTAAGGTGTTCGGTCTTTATGAGTGCGGGCGAAACAACACTCTTTGCTAAAAAAGCCCCTAGTGTCCAGGTACGTGCGAAAAATTCTGACGTGGCCACATGCCAAGACGCCAGCCTCCTCCTTGGTTATATCGGAAAAAACCAGGGGATGTGTTGCAACAAGAGACAGTAAAAAAGGTTTACGCATGGTCTTAATCTAAAAAGAATCCTTTAGGACGGGTCCCTACTGCACGTCTGCGCCTGTGTCTCCGTTGTGCCGTATCCTGGACGGGCGCCGCACGATGTTCATCTGAAAAAGAGAGGAACTAAATTGAAAACGGGTCGTGCCGAACAAAAGGTTTTTAAAGAAATGAAGTATAAAGTAAAATATAAAATTGAGCTTTATTGTCTCTGCGCGTAGCCCCTAGTACGGGGGTATATGTCCTCTAAGGCTGCATTAATGATGGACTTGTACCGAACTCGTCTATTCCGCGTTCGTGGCCTTTAATGACTTATGTCAAAAAGTTTTTTGGCTGGTGAGGCCATTTTATTGTGCGGCTGTCTAAGCGGCCGCACAGTCCTCCGCTTGGGGGAGGCGCACTCTAGTGCTTCCCCTTCAAAGAGATGATGCCTCGTGGACCGGGCATCTTAAGCGTGAGAGATGCATAATGCGGTATTGCGTTAAAGCGAGCGAAAGCTTCGCGTCCCAGTAGTGCTTGATAGCGACTTGAGAACGGGACGACATGGAAGGTCAGCTTTTCGCGGCAGAGATTATTGGCAGAGCCGAATATAACTTCGAGCCGGAGAAAACCCATGCAATGGGTGTCCGGACCAGGTGCTACCCCTTGAAAGGAGGTTTTGTTGCGGCGGATTCTTGCTGGGTTTATCCCCATGTGATGGATTGTATCCTGATATATCAGGTTTAGTCCACTGCCGCTTGCAAACTGGAATCCGCCAATTATTGGATCGAGTATCAGGGCAGTCCAGCCTGCGTTCCTGATATTTCTAGAATAGTCTAGCTGATCGAAGGTGATTGGTTTTAATAACCAGTGGCAGGACCCCTTGGGGATAGGTCGTATTGTGCGTACCTTTATGGGTGCCACATGTTTTGTTACACGAAGTAAGTTCACTGTTTTTACTTCTTGTGGGAAGTTCTTTTGTTTCCTGGTGCTCTGCTTCTGGGGTTCGTCCTCGTCTTCGCTTGGTATGTCGAGCCCCTTGTGTTCGGCATTGAGTCTGCCGGATTGTTTAAAAACCCAACAATCTCTGTGGGTATGGTTAGCAGGCTTCCCAGGAGTACTGTGTATCTGACATATCCTGTCCAGGATTCTGTTTAAGTTGGACGGATCATCCCTATTATCCTGGAGGGGTGGTTTTGTCTGATTTTGTCGCGAGCCTTTGAATCCGGCATTGACTGTCGTGCTCTTCGGACTTTTTTCTTTAGTTCGGCGATGATCCTTGTTGCGTCGCGGTTTTCCGTTTCTATCCCTAATTTCGGATGTACTTGGGTCGCTGGGGCTGCATCTTGCCAACCAGTTGTCCTCTCCTGCGCAGAAGCGGGTCATGAGGCTTGTGAGTGCGGCCATTGTTCTTGGCTTTTCCTGGCCGAGGTGTCTGGTGAGCCATTCGTCTCGGACATTATGCCTGAAAGCTGCTAAGGCTTTGGCGTCCGGACAGTCGACTATCTGATTCTTTTTAGTGAGGAATCTATTCCGGAACTGCCGAGCTGATTCTCTGGGCTGTTGAGTTATGTGACTAAGATCGTCTGCATCCGGAGGGCGGACATAGGTCCCTTGAAAATTTGCTCGGAAAGCATCTTCGAGCTCTTCCCAACTTCCAACTGTGTCTTCAGGAAGGCTTTTAAGCCAGTGCCGGGCTGGCCCTTTAAGTTTAAGGGGTAAATATTTAATGGCGTGGAGATCATCTCCTCTAGCCATATGTATGTGGAGGATATAGTCCTTGATCCAGACTCCGGGGTCTGTTGTTCCATCATACACCTCTATGTTGACGGGTTTGAATCCCTCTAGAAATTCATAGTCCAGAACCTCATCGGTGAAGCATAGGGGATGTGCGGCGCCCCTGTATTTGGGTGTGTCGGATTCTGATGATGGCTTTTTTGCATTGCTTACAAGAGCTTGCTTTCTTGGCCCATCAATGGACCTGGTTGGGCCATGATGCGAGTCCTTAGGTGGGTCGCATACCGATTTAAGTGCGGTGCCACTTGCCGCCTTATGGGGTCGTCTATCCGACCGTATGGCTTCTTATTTTTTGAATGCGAGGGCTCTAGGGCCTCTTCGTCGAATTCGGGCAGTAGCTTTCTCTTTGGATAGCTTTTAGTACGGCGACCATCGCCGTATTTATCTGCGGTGTTGATTACTTTATTCCATCTAATACGGAGTGCAGCTTCCGCTATCTTTAGCTTCCGCTTCTGCTTTTTCAGGCTGCGTGCAGTTGCAACGAGCCTCTTGTGGAGACTCTTCTGCTCCATGGATTTATCCGGCGTAAGGTTGTCCGGAGTGCCGTTTTCGCCGGGGGAGGGAGTTTTGGTTTCTCTATCCATGTTGCCCTGTTCGGACGGCTGGTCTAAGGCCTGCTCGTCGTCTACCGGCTTGTCCTGCTCTATGGCTGGGTTTTTATCGAGGCAGGGCTTGGGTCGGCGTTTATGCCGACGCTTTGATTGTTTTCCGGGGGGTCTATCTCCCGTTCCATCCCCTTTTTCCTCGTTGTCATTTCCTTTAGGGGTATCCACCATGTACACATCGTGAGATGCGGTGGCTTTCCAATGCCCTATGAGCGTTGGTTCATCGGTATCTCCTGCATCGTCATCCCTGCTGTCGATGTCTGCGGAGTCGAAGTCGAGCACGTCGTTTAGGTTGTCGACGGTGGCTACGAAGTGGGTGGTGGTTGGGCTTTGAATTTCTTCATTGTCCGTATCCCATCCTTGCTGACCGTAATCCGGCCAGGGCTCTCCTGATAAAGAGAGAGACTTGAGAGAGTTCAAGATGTCGCCAAGAGGCGAGTGTTGAAAGATGTCCGCGGCGGTGAACTCCATTATGGGTGCCCAATCAGATTCGATTGGTAGGGGCACGGGGGGTTCGGAGTCCGGATAGGAGTCCGGACCCTCGGAGTCACGGGTCACGCGGAGTGCGGGGCTGGCGTTTGGCTCGATCGCCTTTGAGATTGCAGCCCCCGAGGTGACGTCCAACCGTCCATCCTCGATTGGTGTAATAGGCTCCGAGTTAAGGGTCGGAACCGGTGCATATGCGGCCTCCAGGACACTGTTCGGAGGCAGAGCTAGATCATGCCCCTCGAGGTAGTGCGGCGCGCTTGGCTGTGGCTCGAACCCATCGAAGATCAAGTCTCCGCGGATATCAGCCGTGTAGTTTAAGCTTACAAACCTGACTTGATGGCCAGGGGCGTAGCTTTCGATCTGCTCCAGATGACCAAGCAAATTGGCCCGCGGAGCGAAGCCGCTGAAAGATGAAGATCTGTCCGGGGGGAAAGGTCTCACCCCGGACCTCATCGTTGTTGATGATCAGAGGAGCCATCGGGCCTAAAGGCGACGACACAGAGGAACTCTCAATGAAAGCACCAATGTCGGTGTCAAAACCGGCGGATCTCGGGTAGGGGGTCCCGAACTGTGCGTCAAGGCCGGATGGTAACATGAGACAAGGGACACGATGTTTTTACCCAGGTTCGGGCCCTCTCGATGGAGGTAATACCCTACTCCTGCTTGATTAATATTGATGATATGGGTAGTACAAGAGTAGATCTACCACGAGATCAAGGAGGCTAAACCCTAGAAGCTAGCCTATGGTATGATTGTGTATGATGATGGTTCGTCCTATGGACTACAACCCTCCGGTTTATATAGACACCGGATAGGGTTAGGGTTACACAGAGTCGGTTACAATGGTAGGAGATCTTGAGTATCCGCATCACCTAGCTTTCCTTCCACGCCAAGGAAAGTCCCTTCGGGACACGGGACAAAGTCTTCAATCTTGTATCTTCATAGTCCAGGAGTCCGGCTGAAGGTATAGTTCGGCTACCCGAACACCCCCTAATCCAGGACTCCCTCAATTCTTGATAAGCATCGTCGTTCAAAGTTTGCTCCTAAATCTCATGAAGGTTTCCTACTTGGTTATGGATCAAACTCTCACACTTAACGTGTCTACAACAATTTCACCCGAAAGGTTGAAGAGACGATAGATGTGAAGTTTGATGAATCTAACGGCTCGCAAGTAGAGCAATTGCCAATTGATGTAGGAGACAAAGACCCTTCAGAAGCAATCCAAGACTTGTCCATTGGCAAAGTTCGTCCAACGGAGGTGAAGGAGAGTACTTCATCGGTCCAAGTGGAAGCTTCTACTTCACGACAAGGTGAACCAAGATTCGACACGGAAGAATCCACAAGTGGGACACACCAAGATGAAGAAGACGAGGAAATGCATCAATACGGACCTCAACAACCTCCTTCTCCACCACGACAAGAGAACGACAACGTCAACAATGAAGAAGGCCAAGAAGAAGAACAAGATGAAGAAGATGTTCAAAGAAGACCCAAGCAAAACCTTTCACGAGTTCGAGCAAGAATCACCAAAGATCATCCCGTCGAGCAAATCTACAATGATATTCAAACCGGGAGAATTACTCGCTCAAAAACTCGTTTAGCTAACTTTTGTGAAAACTATTCATTCATCTCTAGCATTGAACCTATGAAGGTTGAAGAAGCATTGGAAGACCCGGACTGGATAAACGCTATGCATATAGAGCTACACAACTTTGAGAGAAACCAAGTTTGGACATTGGTTGAGAAGCCCGACAACAACCACAACATCATTGGTACCAAATGGGTGTTTCGCAACAAGCAAGACGAAGATGGACAAGTGGTTCGCAACAAAGCACGTCTCGTCACCCAAGGGTACACACAAGTCTAAGGTATGGACTATGGTGAGACATATGCTCCCGTTGCTAGACTTGAGTCCATTCGCATCTTACTTTCCTATGCTAATCACCATAATATCACCTTGTACCAAATGGACATTAAAAGTGCTTTTCTAAATGGTGAAATAGAGGAGGAAGTTTATGTCAAACAACCTCCCGGCTTTGTCAATCCTAAGAAACCAAATCATGTTTACAAACTTCACAAAGCCCTTTATGGTCTTAAACAAGCTCCTAGAGCATGGTATAAATGCTTGACCAAGTTTCTTATTGCAAGTGGTTTTGAAATTGGAAAAATTGATTCCACACTTTTTACTAAAAGAGTTAATGGAGAACTATTTGTATGCCAAATTTATGTCAATGATATCATATTTGGTTCAACTAACCCTCTTTTTAGTGAAAAGTTTGGAAAGCTGATGTCAAAGAAGTTTGAGATGTCTATGATGAGTGAACTCAAATTCTTTCTCGGCTTGCAAATCAAGCAAACTAAGGAAGGTACATTTGTCTCTCAAATGAAGTACACCAAAGACTTATTCAAGAAGTTCAATATGCAAGAATGCAAAGGTATGCCTACACCCATGCCTACTGGTGGACATAATGATTTGACCAAAGATGGTGAACCGGTTGATCAAAAGGTTTATCGCTCTATGATTGGTTCATTGCTATACCTATGTGCTTCACGTCCCGACATTATGCTAAGTGTGTGCATGTGTGCACGATATCAAGCTGCTCCTAAAGAATGTCATCTTAAGGCTGTGAAAAGGATAGTGAGATACTTAATTCATACACCAAATTTTGGCATTTGGTATCCTAAGAGGTCCTCTTTTGATCTTGTTGGCTATTCCGACTCGGATTACGCCGGAGACAAGGTTGATAGAAAGTCCACTTCGGGTACTTGTCAATTTCTTGGTAGATCTCTTGTGTCTTGGTCTTCCAAGAAACAAAACTCGGTATCCTTATCAACCGCCAAAGCGGAATACATTGCCGCTGGTTCATGTTGTGCTCAATTACTTTGGATGACCCAAACTCTTAAAGATTATGGGATCTATGTGAAACATGTTCCATTGCTTTGTGACAATGAAAGTGCTATCAAAATTGGTCATAATTCTGTACAACATTCTCGAACTAAGCATATTGAAGTTCGTCATCATTTCATTCGAGATCATGTTGCTAAGGGTGACATTGATCTTAAACATGTTCGCACCGATAAGCAATTAGCGGATATATTCACTAAACCACTTGATGAGAAAGTGTTTTGCAGGTTGAGAGGAGAATTGAACATCATTGATGCTTCAAACTTGGAGTAGGAACTCCATTTGGTACATGCAAGACATGAGCTTATGACTAATCCATGATATATCTCTTACGATGACTATCTTATGTCTTGGATATATTTGTACCTTGTATGTTATCTAACCCATGTAGGTACTTGGTTGAATCTAATTCTATGAGATTGCAACTCACTCACATCTTGAGCAATCTCTACATCACTGAGTCTCTACACAACGGTGGTTGACGACAAGGAAGCACACAACCATTCAAACATATCCTTTGACAAATTCTATGTTGAGCTTCATGATTGTCATTTTTGGATATACAAGTGCTCTTCCTTGCAAGAACTAACCCATGTAGGTAGATGAACTCAAATTCCAAGTGGTGCTCCCAACTCGTGATGAGCTACATCAACTTTGAGCACCCACACAGGTTCAACTACATGAGCAAGATCCACACCACCACCCAAGGTATGATATTCCATCTTAGAAGAAGCTTTACTCCAAGTCATGAGTCAAAGCAACTCAACAAGATGTGAATACATCAAGATGCTTAAACGAAAAATGGTAACCCCATTTTGAGCTTAAACGATGAGTATGACCTATGATCAAGTGTTCTCACTTGACTCCTAAGTCGATATACTCTAACGTAGGTGACTATGTCACCGCCCAATTCTAGATGAAGTTCTCTTGTGTTCTTTTCAGTGTTATTGCATTTGTCCCTTGCATATTTGTTTCCCTCTTTTTCAAAAAAAACTTCATCTAGAACTTTCATTCTTTTCTGTTTTTCTTTGTTCTGCATATTCTGCATCAAATTCCTTGCAAATCCTTCAGTTAATTCATTGCAAATCTTTGTGAAGATCTTATTTGACTAGTGAGCTAAGGTGACAAGTGTTTTCCTTTGTGATGAACTCGGCTTCACCGAGTTGTAGTTTTCGGTCCAACCGAATCCTTTCGGTACCACCGACACATGCCACTCGGTGCCACCGATTTCACAACAGGAAAAACAGTTTGCCACTTGTTCTATATTTCTTCTGATCCAGCTCCACTCAATGAATCTTGTACTCTACAAGCATCACAGTTTTATCCATTGCTTTGTGCTGAGTCTCAAGGACCAGACCCATTCGACAGATTCCAGAAAGCCCTTCTTGGAAATTGATGTCAAAGGGGGAGAGAGAGATCACATCAAAGCTTATCACCTACAAAGGAGGAAGCATTAAGGGGGAGAAAGAGATCTCCAGGGGGAGAGAATACTCAAGGATCCCAGATGCTTGATGTTCAAGAGGAGAGATGCCACATGTCTTTTTGGGGGAAAGACATGTTCATATGTGCTTATATACATTAAGTTCTATCCACTTATATCTTTCAGCTCTGATTTTCTGTTCCCTATCTTCTCCCAATATCTCATATCAGATTCAGGGGGAGCAAGACATTTAAGGGAAAGAAATCACTCAAAATTCATTGCACATCTTTATTCTTGGGGACATGTCTAATCCAATGTGGTACCCTGTACTCACTCTCTACATGTCATCCCAGTCTTGGTATTCTTGTGGTTTCTTTGGTTTGCTCTGGCTAGTGGATGTACCTGTGTTATCTAACCTTGTTTGTGCAGGTTCATTCCATCCTAAGCCAACTCAAGACTACAAGGTAAGTATATGCATCAAAATCATGAGTATGAGAAATTCTTGCTTATGTACATACTATTTGCAAGAAGGACTCATAAGCATGAAGGTATTTTCTTTAATAATCTTTTGCTCTGATGCATATGGCCAAGATACATGTAACACATTGCCTACTCTGTCATGATTATGCTCTCACATGCTTCTATATTTTATATTCACATGATTGCATACATGTAGGGGGAGCCTATGATTGTTACATGTTCTCCCAAAGCTTTACTTGCTATTCTTTGTATCTTTATCTAAAGCTTTGATGTATGTTGCCATCAATTACCAAAAAGGGGGAGATTGAAAGCACAGTGCTCCCCAGGTGGTTTTGGTAATTAATGTCAACATATCTCTTGTTGGACTAACACTTTTATCTAGTATGTTTCAGATAAGTTCAACAATGGAGTGGCATGGACTATAGGATGTGGGAACTCCTTCAAGATGCTAAGGACAAAGGATTGGCTCAAGCTCAAAAGCTCAAGACTCTTCATTTTACATTTTAGTGATCCAAGATCACATTGAGTCCATAGGAAAAGCCAATACTATCAAGGAGGGATGAGGTGTTGCTTAATGAGCCTTTTGCTTCATGTGCTTAATGATGTGCTCCAAAATCCTCAGCTACTTTCCCATATCTACAAATGACCTAAACCCTAAGCCAAACTCGGACCTACCGATTCTTTCTATCCGGCACCACTGAGTTTCACATGTCATAAGCCACTACCAAACTCTAGCAAATCGGTTCTACCGGTAGGGATCTCGGTCTCACCGAGATGGGATTGTAATCTCTCTGTGTATGTCCGTTATCAAAATCGGTCTCACCGAGTTTGAGCAATCGGTACTACCGAGATTACAATGCAAACTCTCTGGTTAACTTATTACCAAAATCGGTCAAACCGAGTTTAGTAATCGGTCCCACCGAGTTTGCCTGACCAACTCTCTGGTTAGCTAATTACCAAAATCGGTCTCACCGAGTTTGAGTAATCGGTCTCGCCGAGATTATGTTATGCCCTAACCCTAACCATATCGGTCCTACCGAGTTGCTTGTCAGTCCCACCGAAAATCTCTAATGGTCACTAGGTTTACTATTTCGGTCCGACCGAGTTTGTTGATTCGGTCCCACCGAGATTGGTAAATTGTGTGTAACGGTTGGATTTTGTGTGGAGGCTATATATACCCCTCCACCTCCTCTTCACTCGTGGAGAGAGACATCAGAACACAACTACACTTCCAACTCATATGTTCTGAGAGAGAACCACCTACTCATGTGTTGAGACCAAGATATTCCATTCCTACCATATGAATCTTGATCTCTAGCCTTTCCCAAGTTGCTTTCCACTCAAATCTTCTTTCCACAAAATCCAAATCCTGTGAGAGAGAGTTGAGTGTTGGGGAGACTATCATTTGAAGCACAAGAGCAAGGAGTTCATCATCAACACACCATTTGTTACTTCTTGGAGAGTGGTGTCTCCTAGATTGGCTAGGTGTCACTTGGGAGCCTCCGACAAGATTGTGGAGTTGAACCAAGGAGTTTGTAAGGGCAAGGGGATCGCCTACTTCGTGAAGATCTACCGCTAGTGAGGCAAGTCCTTCATGGGTGATGGCCATGGTGGGATAGACAAGGTTGCTTCTTCGTGGACCCTTCGTGGGTGGAGCCCTCCGTGGACTCGCGCAACCATTACCCTTCGTGGGTTGAAGTCTCCATCAACGTGGATGTAGGATAGCACCACCTATCCAAACCACGGGAAAAACATCCTTGTCTTCACTTGCGTTTGAATTCTCCAAACCCTTCTCTTTACATTCTTGCAAGTTGCATGCTTTACTTTCCGCTGCTCATATACTCTTTGCATGCTTGCTTGATATGTATTGTGTATGTTGAAATTGTGCCTAAAACTCCACTCAAACCGAAAAAGTTTAAAAATAGAAACTTTAGCACTAAGTGTCTAATCACCCCCCTCTAGACACACCTACTTCTAGATCCTACATCAACCATCAACACTTGATGTTTTTCTTGATTTCTACCTTCGTCGATTTCAGCATCACGAAGAGCTTGGGAATCGTTTTCGTCATCCCTTGCATACTATAGTTCATCACGGAGTTCTACTAACTTGGTGATGGTGACTAGAGAATTCTGTCAATCACTATTTTATCTGGAAGATTAACTCCCACTTTGTCGTGGAATTGTCATGGCAGATGTCCTCTTGCAAGGACTTAGTCGTGGAGCCATCGCAACTAGGAAGCTTAAAGGGGTTAATGGGACAATGGGACACGAGAGAGGTTTTATACTCCTTTACAGATCAAATCAGGTTGCGGAGGTGAAATCCATGAAGTGTTCATGATGAACAGTGATGAACATCGAAGAACTTGAAAAACCTAATGGGGATCTAAGATATGGAAGGGAAGGAACTTACAGATGCAGACTTGCTGCGGAGGTCCGCCGTTGATCTCTGGTCGGGTTCAGGTTGATGCAGCGGCCTGAGTTGGTGAAGACGAGGAGCTCAGCGGCGGCGGCGGCGGAGCTCGAGTAGCACAGGGATAGCGAGAGGAAGAGGACGACAGAAGGGGGAGAATGGAAAAGACCTTGGAGTCGTGCCTATTTATAAGGAAGGGCCGACTAAGAAGGCGCGAGAAACGAGGAGGCCAGGCATCATTATCCAACAACTCTGACGCCTTGATTTTCGCAATGGTCAGTAAAGATAAAGATCCATTACAGATATGACAGAATAAAATAGAAATTTAATGGAATATAACGTCACGGCGGGTTATCACAGATCCAGAAGATGACGTCGCGGCGGGTTATAACTTTTGCACAGACAGAAGATAGAAGGCCTTTCTTTAAGGTATTTCAAGATTGACATGAACCGGTTCAAATCAATCTGGGACCTAATGTTGGGGATATAACTATGTGTGTAAGCCGCCCAGGAGGGGCCGAGTTACGCAAAGATGATTCATCATATGAAGCCCAAGATCAAGCATGAAGATGGCGGTTCAATGAAGGGTCTAAAGCCCACGGGCGACTTAAGGCTCGTAGTGATAAACTGCCGTACTGGCATGATTTGTATTATAAGGCATGATTAACTAGTCACCGAGCCGGACACTGTTTATGAGCCGGATGGACTCTGTAGGCCGCAGGGCGTCAACCGTGTATATAAGGGGATGACCCGCTGGCGGATTAGGGCAAGTAACATCTGATCAAGAGCCGGGCATAGCGTATCTCGCTCCCTGGTCATCGAAACCCTAGCAATACCAACCCAACTAGACGTAGGCTTTACCTTCATCGTAAGGGGCCGAACTAGTATAAAACCTCTCTCGTGTCCCTTGTCCCATTGACCCCTTTAAGATTCCTAGTTGCGATGGCTCCACGACTAAGTCCTTGCAAGAGGACATCTGCCGTGACAATTCCACGACACACTTGACTCAAGCGATTGTAGTACTCAGACAATCTGAGCACATGCTCAATGCTTGAGCTATTCTCCTCCATCTTTTAGCTATAGAACTTGTTGGAGACTTCATATCACTCGGCTCGGGTATCTGCTTGAAATATTAACTTCAACTCCTAGAACATCTCATATGGTCCATGAAGTTCAAAACGTCTTTGAAGTCCCGATTCTAAGCCGTTAAGCATGGTGCACCAAACTATCAAGTAGTCATCACATTGAGCTAACCAAACGTTCATAACGTCTGCATCTGCTCCTGCAATAGGTCTCTCACCTAGCGGTGCATCAAGGACGTAATTCTTCTGTGCATCAATGAGGATAAACCTCAGATCACGGATCCAATCCGCATCATTGCTACTAACATCTTTCAACTTATTTTTCTCTAGGAACATATCAAAAATAAAACAGGGGAGCTAAACGCGAGCTATTGATCTACAACATAGATATGATAATACTACCAGGACTAAGTTCATGATAAATTAAAGTTCAATTAATCATATTACTTAAGAACTCCCACTTAGATAGACATCCCTCTAATCATCTAAGTGATCACGTGATCCAAATCAACTAAAACATACCCGATCATCACGTGAAATGGAGTAGTTTTCAATGGTGAACATCATTATGTTGATCATATCTACTATATGATTCACGCTCGACCTTTCGGTCTCAGTGTTTCGAGGCCATATCTGCATATGCTAGGCTCGTCAAGTTTAACCCAAGTATTCTTGTTGGGGAACGTTGCAGAAAACAAAAATTTTCCTACGGTTTCACCAAGATCCATCTATGAGTTCATCTAGCAACGAGTGATCGGATGCATCTACATACCTTTGTAGATCGCGAGCGGAAGCGTTCACTAGAACGTGGATGATGGAGTCGCACTCGCCGTGATCCAAATCACCGATGACCAAGTGCCGAACGGATGGCACCTTCGCGTTCAACACACGTACGGAGTGGATGACGTCTCCTCCTTCTTGATCCAGCAAGGGGGAAGGCGAGGTTGATGAAGATCCAGCAGCACGACGGCGTGATGGTGGAAGCAGCAGTCACCGCAGCAGGGCTTTGCCGAGCTTCTGAGAGAGAGAGAGAGAGAGAGAGAGAGAGAGAGAGAGAGAGAGGTAGCAGGGAGAGGGAGGCGCCAAAGCTTCAGGGTGCGCTGCCCCTCCCTTCCCCCCTTTATATAGGCCCCCTGGGGGGCGCCGGCCCTGGAGATCCAATCTCCCAAGGGGGCGGCGGCCAGGGGGTGGAGTACCCCCCAAGGCAAGTGGGGCGCCCCCCCCCTCACCCTAGGGTTTCAACCCTAGGCGCAGGTGGTGGGCCAAGGGGGGCGCACCAGCCCACTATGGGCTAGTTCCCCTCCCCACTTCAGCCCATGGGGCCCTACGGGATGGGTGGCCCCACCCGGTGGACCCCCGGGACCCATCCGGTGGTCTCGGTACAATACCGATGACCCCGAATTCTCCCGATGGCCGAAACTGCACTTCCTATATATAATTCTTCACCTACGGACCATTCCGAAACTCCTCGTGACGTCCAGGATCTCATCCAGGACTCCGAACAACTTTCGGATTACTGCATACTTATCTCTATACAACCCTAGCGTCACCGAACCTTAAGTGTGTAGACCCTACGGGTTCGGGAGACACGTAGACATGACCGAGATAGCTCTCCGGCCAATAACCAACAGCGGGATCTGGATACCCATGTTGGCTCCCACATGCTCCTCGATGATCTCATCGGATGAACCACGATGTCGAGGATTCAAGCAACCCCGTATACAATTCCCTTTGTCAATCGGTATTTTACTTGCCCGAGATTCGATCGTCGGTATCCCAATACCTCGTTCAATCTCGTTGCCGGCAAGTCACTTTACTCGTACCGTAAAGCATGATCTTGTGATCAAACACTTTGATCACATTGAGCTCATTATGATGATGCATTACTGAGTGGGCCCAGTGATACCTCTCCGTCATACGGAGTGACAAATCCCAGTCTCGATCTGTGTCAACCCAACAGACACTTTCGGAGATACCCGTAGTACACCTTTATAGTCACCCAGTTACGTTGTGACGTTTGGTATACCCAAAGCACTCCTACGGTATCCGGGAGTTACACGATCTCATGGTCTAAGGAAAAGATACTTGACATTGGAAAAGCTCTAGCAAACGAATTATACGATCTTGTGCTATGCTTACGATTGGGTCTTATCCATCACATCATTCTCCTAATGATGTGATCTCGTTATCAATGACATCCAATGTCCATAGTCAGGAAACCATGACTATCTGTTGATCAACGAGCTAGTCAACTAGAGGCTTACTAGGGACATGTTGGTGTCTATGTATTCACACATGTATTACGATTTTCGAATAACACAATTATAGCATGAATAAAAGACAATTATCATGAACAAGGAAATATAGTAATAATCCTTTTATTATTGCCTCTAGGGCATATTTCCAATAGTATCCCACTTGCACTAGAGTCAATGATCTAGTTACATTGTGATGAATCGAACACCCATAGAGTTCTGGTGTTGATCATGTTTTGCTCGCGGAAGAGGTTTAGTCAACGGATCTGCGACATTCAGATCCGTATGCACTTTGCAAATTTCTATGTCTCCATCTTGAAAATTTTCACGAATGGAGTTGAAGCGACGCTTGATGTGCCTGGTCTTCTTGTGAAATCTGGGCTCCTTGGCAAGTGCAATTGCTCCAGTGTTGTCACAGAAGAGTTTGATCGGCCCCGACGCATTGGGTATGACTCCTAGGTCGGTGATGAACTCCTTCACCCAAATTGCTTCATGTGCTGCCTTCAAGGCTGCCATGTACTCCGCTTCACATGTAGATCTCTCCACGACGCTCTACTTGCAGCTGCACCAGCTTACTGCTCCACCATTCAACATATACACGTATCCGGTTTGTGACTTAGAGTCATCCAGATCTGTGTCGAAGCTAGCGTCGACGTAACCCTTTACGACGAGCTCTTCGTCACCTCCATAAACGAGAAACATGTCCTTAGTCCTTTTCAGGTACTTCAGGATATTCTTGACCGATGTCCAGTGTTCCTTGCCGGGATTACTTTGGTACCTTCCTACCAAACTTACGGCAAGGTTTTACATCAGTTCTGGTACACAGCATGGCATACATAATAGACCCTATGGCTGAGGCATAGGGGATGGCACTCATCTCTTCTATATCTTCTGCCGTGGTCGGACATTGAGCTGAGCTCAATTTCACACCTAGCAACACAGGCAAGAACCCCTTCTTAGACTGATCCATATTGAACTTCTTCAATATCTTATCAAGGTATGTGCTTTGTGAAAGACCTATGAGGCGCCTTGATCTATCTCTATAGATCTTGATGCCTAATATATAAGCAGCTTCTCCAAGGTCCTTCATTGAAAAACTATTATTCAAGTAGGCCTTAATGCTGTCCAAAAGTTCTATATCATTTCCCATCAAAAGTATGTCATCTACATATAATATGAGAAATGCTACAGAGCTCCCACTCACTTTCTTGTAAACGCAGGCTTCTCCATAAGTCTGCATAAACCCAAACGTTTTGATCATCTCATCAAAGCGAATGTTCCAACTCCGAGATGCTTGCACCAGCCCATAAATGGATCGCTGGAGCTTGCATACCTTGTTAGCATTCTTAGGGTCGACAAAACCTTCCGGCTACATCATATACAGTTCTTCCTTAAGATAACCGTTAAGGAATGCCGTTTTGACGTCCATTTGCCATATCTCATAATCATAGTATGCGGCAATTGCTAACATGATTCGGACGGACTTTAGCTTCGCTACGGGAGAGAAGGTCTCATCGTAGTCAACCCCTTGAACTTGCCGATAACCCTTAGCGACAAGTCGAGCTTTATAGATGGTAACATTACCATCCGCGTCCGTCTTCTTCTTAAAGATCCATTTATTTTCTATCGCTCGCCGATCATCGGGCAAGTCTGTTAAAGTCCATACTTTGTTTTCATACATGGATCCTATCTCGGATTGCATGGCTTCAAGCCATTTGTTGGAATCTGGGCCCGCCATTGCTTCTTCATAGTTCGAAGGTTCACCGTTGTCTAACAACATGATCTCCAGGACAGGGTTTCCGTACCACTCTGGTGCGGAACGTGTCCTTGTGGACCTACGAAGTTCAGTAGCAACTTGATCTGAAGTTTCATGATCATCATCATTAACCTCCTCTCTAATCGGTGGAGGCACCACAGAAACATTTTCTTGAGCTGCGCTACTCTCCGGTTCAAGAGGTAATACTTCATCAAGTTCCACTTTCCTCCCACTTACTTCTTTCGAGAGAAACTCTTTCTCCAGAAAGGATCCGTTCTTGGCAACAAAGATCTTGCCTTCGGATCTTAGGTAGAAGGTATACCCAATGGTTTCCTTAGGGTATCCTATGAAGACGCATTTTTCCGACTTGGGTTCGAGCTTTTCAGGTTGAAGTTTCTTGACATAAGCATCGCATCCCCAAACTTTTAGAAACGACAGCTTAGGTTTCTTCCCAAACCATAATTCATACGATGTCGTCTCAACGGATTTAGACGGTGCCCTATTTAAAGTGAATGTAGCTGTCTCTAGAGCGCATCCCCAAAATGATAGTGGTAAATCAATAAGAGACATCATAGATCGCACCATATCCAATAGAGTGCGATTACGACGTCCGGACACACCGTTACGTTGAGGTGTTCCAGGCGGCGTGAGTTGTGAAACGATTCCACATTTCCTTAAGTGTGTGCTAAATTCGTGACTTAAATATTCTCCTCCACGATCTGATCGTAAGAACTTTATTTTTCGGTCACGTTGATTCTCTACCTCATTCTGAAATTCCTTGAACTTTTCAAAGGTCTCAGACTTGTGTTTCATCAAGTAGACATACCCATATCTACTCAAGTCATCAGTAAGAGTGAGAACATAACGATATCCTCCGCGAGCCTCAACACTCATTGGACCGCATACATCAGTATGTATGATTTCCAATAAGTTGGTTGCTCGCTCCATTGTTCCGGAGAATGGAGTCTTGGTCATTTTGCCCATGAGGCATGGTTCGCATGTGTCAAATGATTCATAATTGAGAGACTCTAAAAGTCCATCAGCATGGAGCTTCCTCATGCGCTTGACACCAATGTGACCAAGGCGGCAGTGCCACAAGTATGTGGGACTATCGTTATCAACTTTACATCTTTTGGTATTCACACTATGAATATGTGTAACATCACGTACGAGATTCATTAAGAATAAACCATTGACCATCGGAGCATGACCATAAAACATATCACTCATATAAATGGAACAACCATTATTCTCGGATTTAAATGAGTAGCCATCTCGTATTAAACGAGATCCAGATACAATGTTCATGCTCAAACTTGGCACTAAATAACAATTATTGAGGTTTAAAACTAATCCCGTAGGTAAATGTAGAGGTAGCATGCCGACGGCGATCACATCGACCTTGGAACCATTCCCGACGCGCATCGTCACCTCGTCCTTCGCCAGTCTCCGCTTATTCCGCAGCTCCTGCTTTGAGTTACAAATATGAGCAACGGCACCGGTATCAAATACCCAGGAGCTACTACGAGCACTGGTAAGGTACACATCAATTACATGTATATCACATATACCTTTAGTGTTGCCGGCCTTCTTGTCCGCTAAGTATTTGGGGCAGTTCCACTTCCAGTGACCCTTCCCTTTGCAATAAAAGCACTCAGTCTCAGGCTTGGGTCCATGCTTTGACTTCTTCCCGGCAACTGGCTTACCGGGCGCGGCAACATCCTTGCCGTCCTTATTGAAGTTCTTCTTACCCTTGCCTTTCTTGAACTTGGTGGTTTTATTGACCATCAACACTTGATGTTCCTTTTTGATTTCTACCTCAGCTGATTTCAGCATTGCAAATACTTCAGGAATGGTCTTTTCCATCCCCTGCATATTGTAGTTCATCACAAAGCTCTTGTAGCTAGGTGGGAGCGACTGAAGGATTCTGTCAATGACCGCCTCGTCTGGGAGGTTAATGTCCAGCTGGGACAAGCGGTTGTGCAACCCAGACATCTTGAGTATGTGCTCACTGACAGAACTATTTTCCTCCATCTTACAACTGTAGAACTTGTCGGAGACTTCATATCTCTCGACCCGGGCATGAGCTTGGAAAACCATTTTCAGCTCTTCGAACATCTCATATGCTCCGTGTTGGTCAAAATGCTTTTGGAGCCCCGGTTCTAAGTTGTAAAGCATGCCGCACTGAACGAGGGAGTAATCATCAGCACGCTGCTACCAAGCGTTCATAACGTCTTGGTTCTCTGGGATGGGTGCTTCACCTAGTGGTGCTTCTAGGACATATTGTTTCCTGGCAGCTATGAGGATGGTCCTCAGGTTCCGGACCCAGTCCGTATAGTTGCTTCCATCATCTTTCAGCTTGGTTTTCTCTAGGAACGCGTTGAAGTTGAGGTTGACATTAGCGTGGGCCATTTGATCTACAAGACATATTGCAAAGTTTGTTTAGACTAAGTTCATGATAATTAAGTTCATCTAATCAAATCATATAATGAACTCCCACTCAGATTAGACATCCCTCTAGTCATCTAAGTGAAACATGATCCGACTCGACTAGGCCGTGTCCGATCATCACGTGAGACGGACTAGTCATCATCAGTGAACATCTCCATGTTGATCGTATCTTTCATACGACTCGTGTTCGACCTTTCGGTCTCTTGTGTTCCGAGGCCATGTCTGTACATGCTAGGCTCGTCAAGTTAACCTAAGTGTTTGCATGTGTAAATCTGTCTTACACCCGTTGTATGTGAATGTTGGAATCTATCACACCCGATCATCACGTGGTGCTTCGAAACAACGAACTGTCGCAACGGCGCACAGTTAGGGGGAACACTTTATTGAAATTGTTATGAGGGATCATCTTATTTACTACCGTCGTTCTAAGTAAACAAGATTCAAAAACATGATAAACATCACATGCAATCAAATAATAATAGTGACATGATATGGCCAATATCATATAGCTCCTTGATCTCCATCTTGGGGCTCCATGATCATCTTGTCACCGGCATGACACCATGATCTCCATCATCATGATCTCCATCATCGTGTCTCCATGAAGTTGCTCGCCAACTATTACTTCTACTACTATGGCTAACACGTTTAGCAATAAAGTAAAGTAATTTACATGGCGTTTCTCAATGACACGCAGGTCATACAAAAAATAAAGACAACTCCTATGGCTCCTGCCGGTTGTCATACTCATCGACATGCAAGTCGTGATTCCTATTACATGAACATGATCTCATACATCACATATATATCATTCATCATTCATCACAACTTTGGCCATATCACATCACAAGAACACTTGCTGCAAAAACAAGTTAGACGTCCTCTAATTGTTGTTGCAAGTTTTTACGTGGCTGCAATAGGGTCCTAGCAAGAACGTTTTCTTACCTACGTTAAAGCCACAACGTGATTTGTCAACTTCTATTTGCCCTTCATAAGGACCCTTTTCATCAAATCCGCTCCAACTAAAGTGGGAGAGACAGACACCCGCCAGCCACCTTATGCAACTAGTGCATGTCAGTCGGTGGAACCGGTCTCACGTAAGCGTACGTGTAAGGTTGGTCCGGGCCGCTTCATCCCACAATACCGCTGAAGCAAAATAAGACTAGTAGCGGCAAGAAAGTTGACAACATCTACGCCCACAACAAATTGTGTTCTGCTCGTGCAAAGAGAACTACGCATAGACCTAGCTCATGATGCCACTGTTGGGGAACGTTGCAGAAAACAAAAAATTTCCTACGGTTTCACCAAGATCCATCTATGAGTTCATCTAGCAACGAGTGATCGGATGCATCTACATACCTTTGTAGATCGCGAGCGGAAGCGTTCACTAGAACGTGGATGATGGAGTCGTACTCGCCGTGATCCAAATCACCGATGACCAAGTGCCGAACGGACGGCACCTCCGCGTTCAACACACGTACGGAGCGGATGACGTCTCCTCCTTCTTGATCCAGCAAGGGGGAAGGAGAGGTTGATGAAGATCCAGCAGCACGACGGCGTGATGGTGGAAGCAGCAGTCACCGCAGCAGGGCTTCGCCGAGCTTCTGAGAGAGAGAGAGAGAGAGAGAGAGAGAGAGAGAGAGAGAGAGAAAGAGGTAGCAGGGAGAGGGAGGCGCCAAAGCTTCAGGGTGCGCTGCCCCTCCCTCCCCCCTTTATATAGGCCCCCTGGGGGGCGTCGGCCCTGGAGATCCAATCTCCCAAGGGGGCGGCGGCCAGGGGGGTGGAGTACCCCCCAAGGCAAGTGGGGTGCCCCCCCACCCTAGGGTTTCAACCCTAGGCGCAGGGGGTGGGCCAAGGGGGGCTCACCAGCCCACTATGGGCTGGTTCCCCTCCCCACTTCAGCCCATGGGGCCCTCCGGGATGGGTGGCCCCACCCGGTGGACCCCTCGGGACCCATCTGGTGGTCCCAGTACAATACCGATGACCCCGAATTCTCCCGATGGCCGAAACTGCACTTCCTATATATAATTCTTCACCTCCGGACCATTCCGAAACTCCTCGTGACGTCCAGGATCTCATCCAGGACTCCGGACAACTTTCGGATTACTGCATACTTATCTCTATACAACCCTAGCGTCACCGAACCTTAAGTGTGTAGACCCTACGGGTTCGGGAGACACGTAGACATGACCGAGGACAGCTCTCCGGCCAATAACCAACAGCGGGATCTGGATACCCATGTTGGCTCCCACATGCTCCTCGATGATCTCATCGGATGAACCACGATGTCGAGGATTCAAGCAACCCCGTATACAATTCCCTTTGTCAATCGGTATTTTACTTGCCCGATATTCGATCGTCGGTATCCCAATACCTCGTTCAATCTCGTTGCCGGCAAGTCACTTTACTCGTACCGTAAAGCATGATCCCGTGATCAAACACTTTGATCACATTGAGCTCATTATGATGATGCATTACCGAGTGGGCCCAGTGATACCTCTCGGTCATACGGAGTGACAAATCCCAGTCTCGATCCGTGTCAACCCAATAGACACTTTCGGAGATACCCGTAGTACACCTTTATAGTCACCCAGTTACGTTGTGACGTTTGGTATGCCCAAAGCACTCCTACGGTATCCGGGAGTTACACGATCTCATGGTCTAAGGAAAAGATACTTGACATTGGAAAAGCTCTAGCAAACGAATTATACGATCTTGTGCTATGCTTACGATTGGGTCTTATCCATCACATCATTCTCCTAATGATGTGATCTCGTTATCAATGACATCCAATGTCCATAGTCAGGAAACCATGACTATCTGTTGATCAACGAGCTAGTCAACTAGAGGCTTACTAGGGACATGTTGGTGTCTATGTATCCACACATGTATTACGATTTCCAAATAACACAATTATAGCATGAATAAAAGACAATTATCATGAACAAGGAAATATAATAATGATCCTTTTATTATTGCCTCTAGGGCATATTTCCAACAATTCTGCGTGTGCAAAACTAGCTTGCACCCGTTGTAGATGGACGTAGAGCTTATCACACCCGATCATCACGTGGTGTCTAGGCACGATGAACTTTGGCAACGGTGCATACTCAGGGAGAACACTTTTATCTTGGAATTTAGTGAGAGATCATCTTATAATGCTACCGTCAATCAAAGCAAGATAAGATGCATAAAAGACAAACATCACATGCAATCAAAATATGTGACATGATATGGCCATGATCATCTTGCGCCTTTGATCTCCATCTCCAAAGTACCATCATGATCTCTATTGTCACCGACATGACACCATGATCTCCATCATCTCGATCTATATCAATGTGTCTTCACGTGGTCGTCTCGCCAACTATTGCTCTTGCAACTATTGCTATCGCATAGCGATAAAGTAAAGCGATTATTTGGCGCTTGCATCTTATGCAATAAAGAGACGACCGTAAGCCTTTTGCCAGTTGCCGATAACTTCAACAAAACATGATCATCTCATACAACAACTTATATCTCATCACGTCTTGAACATATCACATCACAACATGCCCTGCAAAAACAAGTTAGACGTCCTCTACTTTGTTGTTGCAAGTTTTACGTGGCTGCTACGGGCTGAGCAATAACCGTTCTTACCTACGCATCAAAACCACAACGATAGTTTGTCAAGTTGGTGCTGTTTTAACCTTCGCAAGGACCGGGCGTAGCCACACTCGGTTCAACTAAAGTTGGAGAAACTGACACCCGCCAGCCACCTGTGTGCAAAGCACGTCGGTAGAACCAGTCTCGCGTAAGCGTACGCGTAATGTCGGTCCGGGCCGCTTCATCCAACAATACCGCCGAACCAAAGTATGACATACTGGTAAGCAGTATGACTTATATCGCCCACAACTCACTTATGTTCTACTCGTGCATATGACATCTACGCATAAAACCTGGCTCGGATGCCACTGTTGGGGAACGTAGTAATTTCAAAAAAAAATCCTACGCACACGCAAGATCATGGTGATGCATAGCAACGAGAGGGAAGAGTGTTGTCTACATACCCTCGTAGACCGAAAGCGGAAGCGTTAGCACAACGTGGTTGATGTAGTCGTACGTCTTCACGATCCGACCGATCAAGTACCGAACGCACGGCACCTTCGAGTTCAGCACACGTTCAGCCCGATGACGTCCCTCGAACTCCGATCCAGCCGAGTGTTGAGGGAGAGTTTCGTCAGCACGACGGCGTGGTGATGATGTTGATGTTCTACCGGCGCAGGGCTTCGCCTAAGCACCACTACAGTATTATCGAGGTGGACTATGGTGGAGAGGGACACCGCACACGGCTAAAAGATCAAACAGATCAATTGTTGTGTCTTTGGGGTGCCCCCTGCCCCCGTATATAAAGGAGTGGAGGAGGGGGAGGGCCGTCCCTCTCTATGGCGCGCCCTAGGGGAGTCCTACTCCCACCGGGAGTAGGATTCCCTCTTTCCTAGTAGAACTAGGCGCCCTTCCAAGTAGTAGGAGTAGGAGGGAAGGAAAGGGAAGGGAAAAGGAGAAGGAAGGAAGGGGGCGCCCCCCTCCCTAGTCCAATTCGGACCAGCCCATGGGGAGGGGTGCGGCCACCCTTTGAGGCCTTTCTCTCCTTTCCCGTATGGCCTATTAAGGCCCAATATGAATTCCCGTAACTCCCCGGTACTCCCGAAAATACCCGAATCACTCGGAACCTTTCCGATGTCCGAATATAGTTGTCCAATATATTGATCTTTACGTCTCGACCATTTTGAGACTCCTCGTCATGTCCCCGATCTCATCCGGGACTCCTGACTCCTTCGGTACATCAAAACACATAAACTCATAATATAACTGTCATCGAAACTTTAAGCGTGCGGACCCTACGGGTTCGAGAACTATGTAGACATGACCGAGACATGTCTCCGGTCAATGACCAATAGCGGAACCTAGATGCTCATATTGGCTCCCACATATTCTACAAAGATCTTTATCGGTCAGACCGCATAACAACATACATTGTTCCCTTTGTCACCGGTATGTTACTTGCCCGAGATTCGATCGTCGGTATCTCAATACCTAGTTCAATCTCGTTACCAGCAAGTCTGTTTACTCGTTCCGTAATACATCATCCCGCAACTAACTCATTAGTTGCAATGCTTGCAAGGCTTAAGTGATGTGCATTACCGAGAGGGCCCAAAGATACCTGTCCGACAATCGGAGTGACAAATCCTAATCTCGAAATACACCAACCCAACAAGTACCTTTGGAGGCACCTATAGAGAACCTTTATAATCACCCAGTTACATTGTGACTTTGGTAGCACACAAAGTGTTCCTCCGGTAAACGGGAGTTGCATAATTTCATAGTCATAGGAACATGTATAAGTCATGAAGAAAGCAATATCAACATACTAAACGATCAAGTGCTGAGCTAACGGAATGGGTCAAGTCAATCACATCATTCTCCTAATGATGTGATCCCGTTAATCAAATGACAACTCATGTCTATGGTTAGGAAATATAACCATCTTTGATCAACGAGCTAGTCAAGTAGAGGCATACTAGTGACACTCTGTTTGTCTATGTATTCACACATGTATTATGTTTCCGGTTAATACAATTCTAGCATGGATAATAAACATTTATCATGAAATAAGGAAATAAATAATAACTTTATTATTGCCTCTAGGGCATATTTCATTCACTTGCGTGTGGCCTCCTACTGGATTGATACCTTGGTTCTCAAAAACTGAGGGAAATACTTACGCTACTTTGCTACATCACCCTTTCCTCTTCAAGGGAAAAACCAACGCATGCTCAAGAGGTAGCAAATATCTCTAGTTGTCTTCTCATTCTTTACACAACCTTCCGGTACCTTAGGAATTTCATATCTAGGAGGGCTAGTTCTAGTAGGTGTTTCAAGATTTTCAGTCTCAAGCTCATCATCAGTTTCAACAATATCATGTTGTCTTACTCTAGCAATTTGTTCATCAAGAAATTCACCTAGTGGCACATCATCATCATGCAAAGTACTAGCATCATCGCAAGCATCATTCATAACAGAAGTAGCATCATTAATAACTTGCGACATATCATGATTAATAGCATGTGGTGGTGTTGCAAGTTTACTTATAACAGAAGGTGAATCTAAAGCGGAGCTGGATGGCAGTTCCTTACCTCCCCTCATCTTAGAGGGAAAAATCTTAGTCTTAGCATCCTTCAGATTCTTCATAGTGATAAATTGATAATAATCCCAAGTGACTCAACAAATATAGCTATGCTTCCCGGCAACGGCACCAGAAAAAAGTCTTAATAACCCACAAGTATAGGAGATCGCAATAGTTTTCGAGGGTAGAGTATTCAACCCAAATTTATAGATTCGACACAAGGAGAGCCAAAGAATGTTTGCAAGTATTAGCAGCTGAGTTGTCAATTCAACCACACCTGGAGATTAATTATCTACAGCAAAGTGATCAGTAGCAAAGTAGTATGATAGTTTTGATAATAGTAGCAACAACAATAGTAACAGTAACAGTGATAGCAGTGAATTTATAGCAAGTGCAATAGTAACAATGGTAGTAGTGACTTAGCAGAGACAATATAAGATAAATTCGTAGGCATTGGATCAGTACTTTGTTGGATGATATTCATTATGTGACAGTCATAACCTAGGGCGATACGGCACTAGCACCAGTTCATAAATATAATATAGGCATGTATTCCGTAAATAGTCATACATGCTTATGGAAAGAACTTGCATGACATCTTTTGTCCTACCCTCCCGTGGCAGCGGGGTCCAATGGGAAACTAAGGGATATTAAGGCCTCCTTTTAATAGAGAACTGGAACAAAGCATTAACACACGGTGAATACATGAACTCCTCAAACTACGTCATCACCGGGAGTGGTCCCAACTATTGTCACTCCGGGGTTGCCGGATCATAACACGTAGTAGGTGACTATAACTTGCATGATTGGATCTAGAACATGGATATAATGGTGATAACATAAACAGTTCAGATCTGAGACCATGGCACCCAGGCCCAAAGTGACAAGCATTAAGCATGTCAAAGTCATAGCAACATCAATCTCAGAACATAGTGGATACTAGGGATCAAGCCCTAACAAAACTAACTCGATTACATGATGAATCTCATCCAACTCCTCACCGACCAGCGAGCTTATGAAAGAATTACTCACTCCCGGTGGGGAGCATCATGGAATTGGCGATGGAGAAGGGTTGGTGATGACGAAGAATGAATATCCCCCTCTCCGAGCCCCAAACGGACTCCAGATCTGGCCTCCCGATGAAGAACAGGAGGTGACGACGGCTCCGTCTCGTGGAACAAGATAATTCTTTCTCCTTGATTTTTCTCTCCAAAAATAGGATTATATAGCATCGGTTTTAGGGTCCGCGGGGCCACCAGGTGGGGACAACCCACCTGGGCGCGCCTGGAGGAGTAGCGCCCTGGTGGGTTGTGCCCACACAGGTGCCCCCCTCCGGTGGTTCTTGGCTCCAAAAATTCTCTTTGTTGATATAATAAATTCTCGCAAAGTTTCGTTCCATTCCGAGAACTTCTATTTCTGCACAAAAACAACATCATGGTAGTTCTGCTGAAAACAGCGTCAGTCCGGGGTTAGTTTCATGCAAATTAGAGTCCAAAACAAGAGGAAAAACGTTAGGAAAATTAGATACATTGGAGACGTATCACCCCCCTCTAGTCGATCATATCGATCCTTTCACTAGGGACTACCCAGTCGACAACGATGATGTCGATGCCTTCAGGTGCCGCTTACCTTCTTGAATGCATCATTGTGAAGCTTTGGTCGCCCTCTCCATGGTGTGCTCCTGGCGAAAGCCTCAGACCCTTCCCTGGATCGAGTAAGGATGATGATCTTTGATGTCATTTCCCCCTTGGGGGTGTATCTTGGAGCCATTGATCCGATGTTGGTCGCTTGGTGTCTCGACTAGATCGTGCTTGGTCTGTTGGAGTGTTGGTGGTGGCAGTGGAAGTGATTTGTGGCGGCGGTCATTACCTTTGATCATCTTGGTGCTGTCCGTTGGCCTCTCTCTTGGGGGCTCATGGCAGCGGTGAGGTCTTGGAGTTCGGTGCCCTGCGACAGGTTTTGTTGCCTCACATAGTGCTATGGTTCTCTCTATTCACGATGGTGATGATGGTGTGGCCAAGATGAGGTACATGGTTGTCTCGGTGGAACATTGTCCTTCAACACGGTCTTCGACTCTCTTAGTCACGACGTGGCTAGGAGGCAGGAAGCTCTTCGACAGTGTATGCGACTCTCTTAGGTCTCTAAGGTGCCCGAGTGATTGCAGGGCAAATGACTTCTTATCTGCGTCTTCTCGGTGTTGGATCTCCCTTTGACTAATCCAACAATGCTAGTTCCCTCTATTCTAAGTCTGCCTAGTGATGATGGGTGCTAAGTTCTTGGTGATGCTCGCTTGTGGTAGCTCGTTTATGGTTCTCTCATTGTATTTGCTTGTTCTTGTGTGTGTTGAACCATTGTGTTTGTATTGCATTATTTTCTTTAAAAAATATATGTTTAAGCTGGCCTTTGCCCGCTGTAGCCGCTTCAAAAAAAGAAAGAAGGAAAGAAGGAAGCATAGTAGATGAAGACAAGAAAGTTTTAATATATATGATTTATATTAGATTAATGAAACATTGGATACAATCAGATATGGGTAATTGAACCCATAGACACAAAAATGACCCTAAACAAAGGAGAGCCTATGACTACAACTATGTGCCTCAAAATTCTTGCTGAAGTTGTTGCTAGACTTTGTTGTTGTTGCACCACCGTAACTCGTGCCAATAATGGACAACACTAAGAAATTCAATTGGCGAAGTACCTGCAAAGACCTGTAGAGGAACCAATCTCGTTGAATCGCCGCAATAGTAGACAACTGCGTACGAGGGAAATTGGCAATCATGCCAAACATATTGGCTGGGGGGGGAGGGTCACCCGTTCTAGCAAGGCAACCACACTAGTATCAGCAGACCAAGTTGACGACCTTGCTCCCCAAAGGCTCGAAGAAAGAGATTGTCGAAGAAGACGATGTTGCCGCCGCTGTCAATGCACATGGAACCACACCGGCAAACAACACATATGCCAACCTGTTGTTCTTTTCATGAAGAACAACGAGGACCCAAACTCCAGGGCGGGCTCCTCAGAGACGCTGCACCAAGGGTTACCAAGATATGATTGAAGGTGAATGATTTTTAAATAAAGATGACATCACCATCACCATCGACGCGTTGTCACCTTGATTCAAAAACCTACTGTACAAAATGATGAGAGAAGAGGATCCCCTCCCCTCCGCCACACGACGGCCGAAGACGGAAAGGAGAGGGAATTGAAGTTTCGATGACCCATAATTCTTCATGGAAGAGAAAAAAGATAAAACTTTCGGCACTTTTATTCACTGGCCTAATAAATCCGGACGGAAGGGAGTAGATAGAAACTACGGAGGCAGCGAAGCAAGCAAAGTTAGACAAAGACTCGTGACATTTTCGTGTGAAAAGGAGGTCGACCGAGGGGGCCCCCGGCCGGAATGAATGACGCACAAGACTGCAGACGCTAGTCGGAGACAGCTAATTGACAGTGGAGCTCCTCCGTTATCCACCCAGTATCCTCGTTGGCTTCCGCACACTCCAAAAAGGTACACCTCCACTATAAAAGCTTCGCCCTCCTCATTTCCGTTACTTTCCTTTCCCCCGCCTGCACAAAATACTTTATTTGTCTTTTTTTAATTACGGAGAAGCCCCTCGCTCCCCCTCCGCCCTCGTCGCCTTCGTCCTCTTCCTCCTGCTGCTCCTCCTCCCCCTGCAGACTCCCAATTCCATTCGCACCCAAACCCTAAACCTAAATGGCCCTCGCCCCGAGCTCGACGGAGGGGAATCTTCGTCGCCGGTGACCGCCGATCCGCCCGCACCCGCCGCAGCCGGCGGCGCCCCGGGCCGCGGAGGGGCCGAATCTCCGAGGAGGAGGGGCGAGATGGCGTCCCGGCAGCACAACCCGAAATCCAAGACGCTCGGCAACAAATACGTGAGGCCTCCCGCGCTCCTCGCCCGCCTCGGATCCGGCGGAATTGGTGTTTTGCGCCAGCGAATTGTTTGGGGAATGGCTCCCTCACTCACTGTGTCTGTGTTTGTGTGTGTGTGTGTCGGCGGGTTGCAGATGCTGGGGGACGAGATAGGGAAGGGCGCGTACGGGCGCGTCTACAAGGGGCTTGACCTGGAGAATGGCGACTTCGTGGCCATCAAGCAGGTCTCGCTCGAGAACATCCCGCAGGAGGATCTCAATATTATCATGGTGAGAGTTTTTTTTGGGTGTTATATGACGTATATAAGTTCCGAGTGGCAAAATGCGTGTAATTGCATGAAATGCGGTTCTCATGAGATGAGAAACGTACGCCATCGACCGAGAACAGCGCTAAGACGAGACTGGAAGCTAGAGTAATGCAGCTTGTTGTCGGTTTCGCTGCTTTGTTCGGTAGCGTGACATGGAACTAAATCCTAGGGCACCGCTAAGCTAGCTTATCGGAGTCCTTGGCGAGCTTCCTATTTAACTTGTCGGGACTTGTAATAATTGGCACACATACTAGGGCAATATACTTGGACATCATGATTTAATTATGTGGTATGTTGTCGGGTGTGGTCGTCATGTGGAGCTCGTAAGCTCTCTTTTCGACACATAAATCTGGGGAAGAAACACTAGTATTTATGTGATTGGTGTGATTCCACAGAAAATGCATGCGACAAACGGTAAATTCCTTTAAATTGTTCATTGGAATAACATTTAATTTCTTAACTGTTACAAAGTATTCATGCTTGTACGCATCCTTGTACCATAGGAGCTCTTGAATCCTTACAAATTTTTTGTGTGTCTGGGTTTAGGGGCTGGAAAATCTAAATTGAAAAATAGTTAGTTGTATTGATATTTTTATTCTGGGCCAGTATGTGGCCCATCTGTTGAAGGCTATATAAGGGTTAGGGTCGAAAAGATGAATAGTTTATATAATTTATGTAGCAATATCCGCTCTTAGTTATCCCCGAGATTAAATTTTAGAACATTAAGCTGTTAGTGTTACACTTTTGTGAAAGTGGAAATGTGGAATGACACTAATGGTCCACTCTATCCTTTCCTTTTGTTACTTGGCGCACATATAGGTTTAGTGCATGGAGTTGATGTTGGTGCTTACATCTTGGAAGCCTCAGTCACTCAAATAATAGATTTTGTTTTGATAACACTGCATTATATACTATTTGGTAGTTTGGTACTCTTATAGTGAAACGAGTCTTTAAATGTTACTCCCTCTGCAAACTAATATAAGACCGTTTAGATCTAAACGGGTGACCTAAACGGTCTTATATTAGTTTGCAGAGGAGTAGTAATTAGCTTGTAATGCATGCCATTGTACACACTACACAGACCATCTCTTTGTTAAATTTATTTAACTGCGCTCAATGCTGTCTAGAGGGTCATATACTACACTATTGCTGCAAGGTGGGGTGACTGCTAGTTAACTGCTTACTGCTATTTAGAACACCCGGTTCCCAGAAGTTATATGTTTCACATTCTTTATTCTTGTTTTTTAGAGAAAAATTCTTGATTATTGTTGTACCAACATGATGCCATATTTGTATCAACTCATCAGATTTGTCTGTCCCTTTATTCAGATTTTCAACGTTTGAACGATTCTGTTGGAATATCGTCATTTTCTACATTGTGTTTTGTATCATTGTAATACGGGGTTCTAACTAATTATCTTTTGTGTACGGTTTAATAACTGTTCTCGTGGGTGGTGTGGCCGATTCAGCAAGAAATTGATCTACTGAAAGTAAGTCTGACAGCATTTTCTTTATGTACTTATCGCATCTGGGTTCAGTAAAACAATTAAACCCATTCCTTATCTGTGTTGCATTTTCTCCAGATTTCCTATTTATGTAAGTTTTTTGTTATCATTTTGCATAATTATAGTCCTGTGTGGCAAATTTATAATTAAGAATCCTGAGGGGCATCCTCCCCTCAGTTGACTTCTTTAAAAAAAAAGTGTGCTTATTTTTGTACACTCAGTCGGTTATGAAGAACCTTCATTTTTAATATAGATACTATGCCTTTTCTAATCACTATTATCGTACCCATAATTAGAATGACCTTTACTTTTGAACATCTAATTCACCCCTCCTATTCTGGATGCACATGATCATGTTGCTTTCGACTCATGGTTTTGCTAATTTATGCAGAATCTCAATCACAAAAATATTGTGAAGTATCTTGGATCATTGAAGACAAATAGCCATCTTCATATCATTCTGGAGTAAGAAATCCTGTGTCCTCACTGTCATGTCTTGGTACAAAGTACATGCATCGCATTTTAGCATGGAAAAGTTCTGATAGCTGTATAATAACTGCAGATATGTGGAGAATGGTTCACTAGCCAATATTATCAAGCCAAACAAATTTGGACCATTTCCTGAATCATTAGCAGCCGTCTACATTGCTCAGGTGAAATATATTATATAATGATTACTGTGACTTCCCATTTTCTTGCTATGTCTGTTTCCAACTTTTACTATTGTGACCAGGTGTTGGAGGGTCTTGTCTATCTGCATGAGCAAGGTGTCATACATAGAGATATCAAGGGTGCAAATATATTGACAACTAAAGAGGTAAATGGCTCTTATCACTTGCATATTTGCACATGGTTCTTTGTTTTGACTTTTGATTTCTAATAATGAGAATTTAGAGAAGTAAGATGGGTCTTATAACAGTGTTGAAAAGGCTATTCTGAATATTATGTTCAAAATTTATCTTGTGAATAAGCTTTGTGTTAATAAGTAAATAAATAGACACACAGGAAAGTAGAATGGCTGACATGGGCAACCTGGCAGTTTTTTTTCTGGAAGAGAGAACTACAAATGTACAAGCATTTAACGGTAGTTGATACAATTGTCTGCTCGTGATGCTTTGGATAGTAAATAGTAAAAGAGGACAAATTCAACATTTTCAGGCTACGTTTCAGTATATTGTGAACCTATAACATTGTTTTCTTGATGTGGAGAGTATGTTACACACATACCTAGAATGCCCAAACTTGAGTAATATATTTCCTGTAATTGAACCATAGTTTCCTCCCTAGATATAATACTATATTGTGAAACGGAGTGGGTAGCTAGTTAGCTACTAATATTTCATATGAGAATATTTAATATGGTTGATGGAGCCCATGGCTAAACTTGAATTCCACACTTACTATGACACACAACCAAGGGCATTAGAAGTTTGATTTTTCTGGAATCATGTTACACTTCTTCCTGCACATGCTCTCATTTTTCTTTGCTATCTTGTTTAGGGCCTTGTTAAACTTGCTGATTTTGGAGTTGCTACTAAATTAACTGAAGCCGATGTCAACACACACTCAGTGGTTGGAACCCCATACTGGATGGCCCCCGAGGTTTCTAATTCTTTCCATTTTTTTTGTTCCTGCTGAACTATTTGTTAGGTGCACTGACATACTGGATTAGTTTCTCAACTTCCTCTTGTTTGTCTTTTACTTTTAATTGTCTTAAAGGAGTTTTTCTGTAACCTGTTCAATTGGACTCTCCGACTCACTGAACATCAAATTTGAAGCATTGCTACAAATAATACAATCATCAGTTTAATATCAGTTCATCAGCTTGTATTATCACTTAAGGGGAAACAGACCATTTGCCCAGAGAAGTATCCGTATAAATTTGCTATTCATCATTTTTCTTTGTCTTGGAAGCGTTTTCTTGAACGTAGACTACAAGGTCAAGGAACTTAATTATGCCAGTGTGGCTGATGACTTGTGTGGCATACATTTCCAAAAAGATACACGATGGGACAATTTTGACAGTACATGCCAATAGAACCAGTAAACGCGCGATGAGAAAATAGAACTTTATCTACCGACCACCAGACCTGCTCCAGGACAATTTAGGTGATAAAAATCCTAAATTTCACATAGTAATGTTAGCATCCGGAATATTGTAACTGATAATCCATACCGCTGATATGATCGCATCACAGCAATTTTAGCAGCCAAAATTAATCGAATCTGCAAACTGTTGACAGTATTTACTCTCTCAAGATGCTAGTACATAACATTTATAACTGTGGATTGATGTTCTAATAGACTTGAATTTCTTGCTATCAAAATATTACTCCCTCCGTCCCAAAATGTAAGATCATTTTTGACACTTGGTTTTATATTTTGGGACGGAGGGAGTATATTGTATTATCATGATAATTTGACTTGCCTTCATCATTTCTTGTCTGCATTAGGTTATTGAAATGTCTGGTGTTTGTGCCGCGTCAGATATCTGGAGTGTTGGTTGCACAGTTATTGAGCTACTCACTTGTTCCCCACCATATTATGAACTGCAGCCCATGCCTGCACTGTTTCGCATTGTTCAGGTTGATTACCTGCAAATGTTTCACCTCTCTTCCCACATCTCCAACAGTACTGTTCATTTGCACATTACATAAAATTTCTTGTACCCATGTAATGCAGGATGTGCAACCACCAATACCGGAAGGATTCTCTCCTGAGATTACTGATTTTCTCCGGCAATGTTTTCAAAAGGTTCCTTGTTATTTGCCCTTTCTACTTTTAGAAGACTTGTTTTATTCTTCCTATAATTCTTTGTTGTTCTGACTTCAAGAAGCACTTGTAGGATTCAATACAACGGCCTGATGCAAAGACATTGTTGATGCACCCATGGTTGCAGAACTCGAGACGGGCCTCGTCATCTCCCCGACAGACTAATCCGAGGTAGTTCAGATTTATGAGATCATTTTTTCTATTGTTATTCATGACAGTAAATAGTAGATGAATCAACAAATACTCGCTAGAAAAATAAACCATCGTGAAATCACCTGATTGCCCCAGAGTTTGACCTTTTTCAGTCACTCAATTTAGTTGGTCTTCAGACTTAACCTGTACTTGTCAATTTTCAAGCATCACTACATTCATGAAAAATATTTCACGGTAGTTGTATTATTATGTGCTTAGTGACTGGGATGTGATGAACTTCCCAGTGGTTAACTTGCAGGACTATTTGATTTTGTTTTGGATGCAACTTCCTCACAAGAGATGTTTGCTTCTGTTCTTTTAGTGCCTGAACCGATATGTTTTGAACTTTTTCCTGCTGTTGAAACTTCATATAGTAAAATTCTCTGCCTTCAAAATATGAATATTCTATTTTGTTTTTGCCTATATCTGTTCAAAGCTGGTGATTTGTTAAGAAGCATACGCAGCTTGTGCCTTTTTAACTCTTATTTTCTCAATTTGTGTGTTCCATGCTCATATTCTGATTTTCGTTACTTTTCGTGGATTTTCTCATGCTCATGCAGTGATTAAATCCTGCAAATGTATAGTTTTAATAATCTGTAAATCTCGACAGATTAACTGTCCACAGAACTGCTGCCAACATTGCTTTAACTGTCTCCCAAAAGTGACTTTGATTGATAGGCTACTAAAGGAGTTTATAATTTGTTTGTATAAGGCATATTGACATGGATGATGAAGTCCCAAGTAGCGATAATCATGCTGGGTTTTCTGGTCCATCAGGAGATACACAAGCACCTGTTGCTTCTGACGTTGAACAGGTGAGCTTTTCAGGTTTTTTTTTTCATTTCATTGAATGGAATCAGTCCAAATTCTTGTGCTGGACCCACAAGATTATGATGATCTCAGTATATTAAACTTTATTTATCTGTTAACTATAATCTGGTCCTAGGAGGATGGAACAAAAGAACTGGTTTCTGTATCTGCGGGACAAGGTAAACCTGACGAGCTTCATGATGGAAAACCTGCAGAGAGCAATATTTCAAACAATGTGGAACTTATGAAAGATAATGTGGTTCTCACTAAAGACCCTACATTAGTTTTCCATGAAAAGCTATCATTGGAATCATCTCCTGGAGTTACTGATTTAAATGGCAACATAAAACATGAACCTTCGCAAGATGTTCTGCCAACTAAGGTAGCTAGGAGCAGCCAAGAATCAAAAAACGGTGACAACAAAAATTTAGATCCTGAAAGTAAAGACCCTTCGAGTTTTGAGGATGATGATGCTTTCTCCTTCCAGGCTGGGAGACAGAATGTCGCCTTTCTAGAGGTGAGAACTTTCCGTACAGCAATTGTCCTTGCACACAGGAAAAAAAATCTTATGCTTTCTTGTTCAAGAATGCAGATACCTATTCTTTATGATATTCATGTATATCATGTCTTTACAGGAGGCAAAACCTTTAGTTGCCGAGGGAGCTAATGGACTGAGTAGATTCAGTGATACACCTGGAGATGCCTCCTTGGAGGATTTATTCCCAATTGACAAGCGAGGAGATAATGGGGCTGAAGCTTCAACATCTACTACCGCTCAAGAGCTCAGGGATAGGATGGTGTCACAGAAGCAGAAGGGAAATGACAATGTGCCCATGAATGGCGGGAAACTTCTTGAATTATTTGAGGTATTGCTCTCCCCACTATGTGTTCTACTTTCCCTTCTTTGACAATGTAGAAAAATAGATGAGATTCCGATGACTGTAGCTCTGACGATATTATCACTAAATACTTTTTACAGGAATTTCACGACAACATTCCAGGAGAGAATCTTTTCCCTTTACAGGTCTGCCATCTGCTAGAGCTGTGATATATTTGGCAACAGATACCTGCATTTATTCATTTTGAGCATTTTAATTGTGTGGCAACAGTCTTGTTAAACCATTCTATTTTGTAAATATTACATGTTATGGTAAAGCATCCAGCTTCAGTAGTATTTGAGAGGTAACATTAGTTTATTTTGCTCCTTGGCTGTTATCAACTGCTCGGTTGCAAATTCACATGCCACATTAGATGTCCTTTATTTAGAAATGTTGTTTTTCAAATTATTTTGACTTTTAAATGCAATGTCACAGTACTTTTTATCACGTTGTTTATGTACATTTGTAATTATTATTCTGTCCTGACCATGAAGTACTTTTGTTGCTTATATTTACAGTCTGTGGAATACAGCAAAATAGTAGCACAGCTGAAGCCCGGCGAAAGTGAAGAAGTAATATTGTCAGCATGCCAAAAGCTTATGTTATTCTTCAGTCACCGGCCTGAGCAAAAACAGATTTATGTGTCACAGAATGGTTTCCTTCCGTTGATGGAACTTCTTGAACTTCCAAAAAACCGTGTATGAATTTTTACTTTACTTTCATGAAGTTTTTTTTGCTGGTCTTTACACTGAGAAGTTGGCTGTTTATTTTCTGCAGATTATATGTTCTGTTCTGCAACTCATCAACTACATTGTAAAAGATAATACGGCCTTCCTGGAAAATGCCTGTCTTGTTGGCCTAGTGAGGCTTCGGTTCCACTTCTATAGAAATTCATGATCTCTAAATTCTATTGACAACGTGGAATGGATAATTGATATCGTAAAGTTTGTTTGCAGATACCAGTGGTGATGAATTTTGCCGTGCCAGATCGTGCAAAGGAAGTCCGGATGCAAGCATCCTTTTTTCTGCAGCAGCTTTGCCAGGCCAGGTTTATTTTCTGTCATGGTTCATGGTGTCTAACTGTATTTAAACGCAAGCCGGCGCTAATTATCAGTTTTCCGTCTCCAGCACCTTGACGTTGCAAATGTTCATTGCATGCCAAGGTATACCTGTTTTGGTGAGTTTTTTGGAGCCTGACTATGCAAAATTTAGGTAAGTTTGTACATTTTTGTCTTAAACAATTCCTTTAGATTTTTCCGGTGTATCCTATTCTTATGTATTACTAGATGCTTGTTTCTGATAAGTTTATTGTAAATTAGCAGGGAAATGGTTCATCTTGCAATTGATGGCATCTGGCAGGTCTTCAAGCTTCAGCATTCAACGCCGAGAAATGACTTCTGTCGTATAGCAGCAAAGAATGGGATACTTCTCAGGCTAGTTAATACTCTTCATAGCTTGAATGAAGCAACACGATTTGCTTCCATCTCAGGGTCAGGTGCTTCAGTAACACAGAATGGTTCCACCCCCCGTCTAAAATCTGGTCAGCTAGATGTGCCGATGCTAGAAAGTTCTAAAGTAAGGCTGGATCATTACCATTCATCTGGCTCCATGCAGTCGTTACAAGCAGATGCTGATAAGCACCATATCTTATTGGATCCTTCAGCATCTCCCAGGCTCAATGATATATCTGCCGCTGGTCACATGGAGAGAAATGATAATGACCTGGTAAGGCCACAGCGGCTTAGTGTTTCTGGAGGAAGGTCATCAACAGACAGATCTCCCAAGCATATAGAATTAGTATCAAATGGACATAGTAGTGGTCAGAATGATCAAATCCGGCCTCTACTGAGTTTATTGGAGAAGGAACCTCCCTCTCGTCATGTATCTGGACAACTTGATTATGCCCGTCACATGTCTGGACTAGAAAGGCATGAAAGTATTTTGCCACTGTTACATGCTTCAGTAGAGAGGAAAACAAATGGTGAACTTGACTTGCTAATGGCAGAATTTGCTGGTACGCTACTTAATTCCAGTTCTTTATTTTAGTTCATAGAATACTAGTAATCAGTCTGCATTCTGCTATGTTTCCATCACATGTACAGATTATTATTCATCTCCGAGTTTTCTCTTCTCAATAATTTCCCCATCCCAATAGTTTTACTATGAGATGACAAACACTTTTTGTACATTCTCTCTTTCCTTTTCCATCAATCTTTTTTTTTTGGAAATATCCTTATCATGCAGCTCCGCTACTACTTTGCCTTTCGCTCCTACCTCGTGACTTTGCTACTTGTCTGCTTCTAGCTCTCCCCAATGCCTGTTATTTTTTTACCCAAAAAACATCCGTTGGTTGGTGGGGAATGGGGTTAGTGTTTGGGTTCACGGGGTTTATGGATGAGGTCGTAAGAGGGAGGTAGTGGCGCCATAGGCTATAGGACCCTCAAGGTTTCCTGAATGTTTGGTAGAATCTTGTTTGTTGTCTTTTTTTTTTCCGCTTTACCTTTATTTATTTTCCTTTTGGTTACCTCGCATCATTTGCAAAATCCACAAGACACCATCTAGCTTCCAGATGTTACTGTAGCTGGTGATGCTCAGTAGTGAACAGTTTTGGGACAAGCTGGTTCTACTGCAACTTTGTACCTACCCTGGTTGTCATTAATGAATTACAAAGAGGCAGAATACAGATTGCAAAAATGAACGAGCATGATAGGTAAAACACAAAAGCAACCATAATGAGGAATGGGAGGACTGTCCAGAGTTACAGTAATTCTAACCAAGACAATCAGATCAGGGCAAGATCAGTTGTCACTGCCCTGCTCACCCTCCTCTATCCAGGGGGCACCTTGCATTAACTGTGCAGAGCTTGGTGTGATATACATTATTAAATACTGTGTACCTAGAGTGAAGGGGTTTATTGTGACAGTAAAACCTTTCTTTGTTCACTAATTGCTCTTTCAATTTTGTGCAGAGGTCTCTAGACAGGGAAGAGAGAATGGTAACCTTGATTCTAATATGAAAGCTTCAAATAGGGCTCCAAGTATGAAGTATGGTCCAACAGCTTCCAATGAGGGAACATCAACATCCGGAGCAGCATCACAAACAGCATCTGGCGTGTTGTCTGGATCAGGAGTGCTCAATGCAAGAATGCCAGGAAGTACGACATCATCTGGTCTATTAGCTCAAATGGTTTCTATGAGTGCTGATGTTGCACGCGAGTATCTTGAGAAAGTGGCAGATCTTCTTTTGGAGTTTGCACAAGCAGACACTGTTGTAAAATCTCTAATGTCTAGCCAAAGCCTTCTCGCACGGCTTTTCCAGATGTTCAACAAGATAGAATCTCCTATTCTTCTGAAGGTAAAGCTTGAAGCCTTTTACAAATTGTTTATGCTAACTAATTTTTCAGGTGACTGATTTGTTTATGTTTTCTGTTCCTGCTCTGGAACGATATCTCTTTTTCTGCAGATTCTTAGGTGCATTAATCATTTGTCTGGTGATCCTAATTGTCTAGAGACACTTCAACGCACAGATGCTATCAAGCATTTGATACCAATTCTCGAACTTCGTGATGGACCTCTAGTTTTTCAAATACATAGCGAGGTGGGTGGCTTAAACGTCTTAGTTTGCCAAAAAGATTGCCAGATAGGTTGTGCTTATTCCGTGCTGCTTTGCATGAAATTCAAAATGCTCGCTCTAAAAATTGTGTTCTATCTAAATTGTGTTTTCATCATGTTTTATTCACCCTCTATATTTTTTGTTTCGTTTTATTTAAAATGAGTATGCCCTGTTATAGTTGGGAGCTGAAGTTTTGCTCCTGAGTCACAGGGTGTTGTGGGATTACACCTAGGAGGAGAAAGTACCTCGATTAGGCTTTGTTGCTATCCTGCAATCATACCTGATTATTTTGTAAGATAATTAACATAATAGAGTGATGATGTCTGTAATATCTTAATGCCTTATAATGCCTACATGCATGGGGGCTGGGGTAAGTACATAATTTGAATGGAACAAAATCATTATGTTTGGGAACTGAATCAGGAGAAGTATGTAATTATCCTTCTTTTGCAAGTTTTTGTGCGGGAACTCTAACATGCACATCATAACAGCCTTGTCCTGTCTCCATTTAGGTCCTCAATGCGCTGTTCAACCTTTGTAAGATCAATAAAAGAAGACAGGAACAAGCAGCTGAAAATGGGATCATCCCTCACTTGATGAATTTTGTCATGTCAGACTCGCCGCTAAGGCAGTATGCATTGCCTCTGCTTTGTGATATGGCTCATGCTTCTCGCAACTCTAGGGAGCAGTTGAGAGCTCATGGAGGCCTGGATGTGTACTTGGACCTGTTAGAGGATGATGCATGGGCATGTACAGCTTTGGATTCCATTGCTGTTTGTTTGGCTCATGACAACGATCACAGAAAAGTAGAGCAAGCCTTGTTGAAGAAAGAGGCCATTCAAAAGTTGGTGAAATTTTTCGAAGACTGCCCTGAACAATATTTTGTTCATATACTCGATGCTTTCCTCAAAATAATCACGTAAGAACAGAGGGCAGCCTTTCCTGTTTGATGTTATCTCTTCTATAATGACACAGATTATATTGATAGATGCAATGGTATGCAATGTACTTGCAGGAAATCATCTCGGATAAATACTGCAATAGCCACCAATGGTTTGACGACATTGCTTATTGCAAGACTTGACCATCGAGAAGCTATTGCTCGTTTGACTCTGCTGAAACTAATAAAGGTTTGCTGTTCACTCTTTTCTCATGATTCAGTGATTCTACATGTCAAGTAAAACGTGTTCCATGATGTTAATGTACAACGTGAGAAGTAATATGTGACTATGTTACAAATTTCCAGGTTGTCTATGAGCACCACCCTCGACCAAAGCAGCTCATAGTGGAGAACGACCTTCCCCAAAAGCTACAAAACCTCATCGAAGAGCGCAGGGATGGGCAACGCGGCGGTCAACAAGTGCTGGTCAAACAAATGGCCACGTCACTGTTGAAGGCATTGCACATCAATACAGTCTTGTGATCTCCGGCCTAGGCCATCATGTGTTTTCCTCCCAAGCTGTACATGTCTGCCCTAGAGGAAAAGTTTTCGTTCTTTCTTCTTCTTTTCCCCTTGTTCCCAGCTGTGATTTCCCTTGTCATGGGCACCAGACTGGCTGTTGCGCCTGCTCCCCCTTTTATCGGGAGAAAGGTTCGACGCTTCGGTGGAAGATAACGGGGTTTGTAAATCCCTGCGTGGTTGTTTATACCTAGCGTGCTGTTAGTGGAATTGCTGTATATTACCGTTTGAAATTTCCAATAGAACAGATATGGTTTAGACTTGTTTGTGTTGGCATCTTCTGTTAGTAAAGTTTTGCCTGCGGTTCGTCTTGGTGGTGGTGTTTGAATTCATACATGGCTTGCTTTGGATGGACTCCGTATGTATGTATGTATGTATGTCTCTGTTATGAGATAACCTGTTTCCCTAATAATATTTTGATGATCATAACAAAAAACATCCAAACTGCGCCACCGTTTCCCATACCTCTCTGATATCGTGTGGCCCATGTGTTCAGTCACCTGCCCTCCTTTCCGTGCTGACGCCAACTGTGCCACCTCTCGCTATGAGAGAGAGAGAGGGAGATTTCATTGACAAAATGAGTCCCATATGCCTGAGTATTGATGGTGGGGTTATTGAGAATCTATAGAAACAACCATTCTAATAACCAATCACATCAAAGATTTTTTTTTTGAACCGCAACCCTACCGACTCCATCCGTACCGGTTCAATCCCTCGTCTCCGTTCCCCTCCACAGCCCCCAACCCTACCGCCACGGGCAGCAGACGGCGCCATCCGCCCTCTCCACGGCCGCGACTCGCCTTCGCCGACCACCTCTTCCACCGCGAATTGACCTCCTCCGCCGCCGTCGCCGTCCTCCTCGACTCCCCCTCCTCCGCCGCGCCCCACTTGTTTGCTGCCATCCCCGACGACCGGAACACGCATGCAGCGTCCCTTCTCTGCTGGGAAACGTTTACAATCGGCGAACCGGCCGAAACTTCGGCCGGCCGCCTCGCTCAGTACGCGCGTTGGGCTCTTGCACACAAGCCACGTCACCCAGGCCCAGCCCGCACCGCTTTTCTTTTTTTTCTTTCCTTATCTCTAAGTCCGACCTCATCTACTTGTTTCCCTTTCGTCTAGCTTGCGCCGCTGATTTCTCGACAGAGCTCGCCTACTCCTCTCTCTTCAGACCTCTCCGGCGCTGGCGCACCTAGAGCCCACCCCCACCCCCCACCCCCCGGTCGAGTGCTGGTATGCTGGAAACCAACCATGTGCGGCGCTGAGCCCCATCCAGGGGGATTTTGCTTCAGGCGACGACTGCTGTGGTTGGCGACGATGGTGGTGGCGGAGAATAAGTTGCTATTTTTTTTGATTTGTTTTTGCTGGAACCAGGTTTGATTTTTGCTGGAACCTGCTTGCATTTTTGCTGCAATAGGGAGATGATAGTGCTCGTCGGCGACGGCATGGCCGCCATGAAATTGTGTTTGCTGGAACCAACCTTTGTTTTTGCTACATCACAGAAGACTACATGGTGGGAATTAGCTGCATCCAGCGAATTTTTTGCTACATCCATCGTCATTTTTAGCTCGAGCATCAGGAAGGAAAATGCTACAACCGGCGACGGCGACGGTGGCCATTTTTGCTACAACCGTGTTAAATTTTTGCTACTACCGTCTGTGTGTTTTGCTACATCCATTCATGAAGCCGTGGTGCTTTTTTACGACTGAGATGTGACCAGCAACGACGAAGACGATTTTTTTGTTGCAACAACCTTGTTTTTTGCTACTACCGGAGACGTGTTTTGCTACATCCATTCACGAGGCTATGGTGCTTCAAGCGCGGCGGTGAGTTCCGGCAACGTTTTTGCTACAACTGTCTTTGAATTTTGCTACGTCCATTCACAGATTAGCTGCAACCGCTGCGAGTGTTGCATGTTTCAATGGCTGGCGGTGACGGAGTTGCGACGGCTTCATCGCCCAGTTGCGGCCGACGGCGGAGGTGGCTAGCTGCCATCCGTGGGGAGGTTGGGGCGGCGAGGTGCAACCTGCTGCGAGGTCAACGGCCGGCGGGGGGCGTCCCGCGGTGCGGTGCGGCGAGGGGGCGGGTGCTGTGCGGGAGGATTTCCTCAAAGGGATCTCGCGCAGATCTGACGGCCCTGGCTCGCGCATCAGACGGTTGGTGCTCGACCGGCCCAACAGTTGCCTGGGGCGTGCGATTTTTCTCAGTCTATATGTAAAAAAAAAATACTAGTTTGGCCTGGGCGCAGCCCACTTCCAAACCCAGGCAGCCCTGGCAAACTGGCCCAGCCGGCCAGCGCGCAGGCCATCGCTACGCTGCCTGCTTCCTGTCCGTACGAACGAACTGGACGAACCAACCAGCCGCTCAGCCCCCCCTTCTCCCCCCCGACTTGGACGAACCCTAGGCGACCTGGATCAGCCGCCCCTGCCCGCCGACGCCGCCACCTGCCGTCGCGCCGGTCGCGCCTATCCAGCCCCTCCCCCCTTCCAGTCCGTGGCCCACCCCTTCGATCCCTTCTGCGGCCGTGCGGGCGTCAGGTTGCGTCGCTGCCGCGCTGCGGGGTGCTGCTCTGCCCGGCGAGGCGCGGAGGCGGCGACTCCGGTGAGGCTACATACTGTCTTTTGATTTACTTGCTTTCATCATGGAACAAATGCTGCCGTTGAATATTGTATTTCATGTATTATTAGTTATGCAATATAGATTGACTTTCGTATGCCTTGAAACTGGATTTTTTTGGGGGTAGTTTTTAGCCCTTAGTTTCTTGCCTGGGGCGTCAGCCAATCCTGGCTCCGCCACTGCGTGTGTATGTTGTGCTGCTGCTGCGTTGCTCTGTAGATTGAGGAAGAGAACATTTGTGCTGCTTGTTCACTGCTAGTAGATGCTCATGTATATTGCTTTTTAGATGTGCTGCTGTCCACTGGAAGAAATACATATGTGCGTGATGTGCAGATTTGAGTAAGAGAACAGAAATAAGAGATGCTTATGTGTATTGCTGTTGCCTACAGATTTTTGTTTCTTTAGATGTTCCTACACTAGTTTCTGAATGCTATTTGTAATGTCTGCATGTTGTATAATAATAATCTTCAAATTTGTAATGTCCAACATCCAAAAGGAGCCTAGTGGTATTCTGGAACTTTCGGTTTTCACTAGTGGTAATTTGGCTGTTATCTCAAAACCGATCACTCCTTGTCCCAGGACAGAAACTCAAAAGATGGGAAGGGGCGACGGGGAGAAGGAAGCGAAGCGCCGACGTGGCCGCAGCAGCAAGAGGTCGCGCCATGCCACACCCTCCTCGGACTCTGATTCTTCCCCTTCCTCGGCCTCATCTCCAAGCCGCAGCCCTGGGCCCAGGAGTCGCAGCAGCAGCAAACCTGAAAAGTCGTCCTCGTCTCGCCGCCGCCGCCATCACCACAAGAGCAGTGGCCGCTCACGCAGTTCTCGTGACGATGATAGACGTCGCCACCGGCGGAGGTGCCGGGATGAGCGTGCCCGGCACAGCGGTGGTGCCAGCGACTTGTCGGGGTCTGGCTCAGATGATCCAGATTGGATGGAGGAGGCGCAGGAAATCGTCCGTGGCATTCTCAGTGAATTCCCTGCCATCACTAGTGAGCTTCGTCAGGTATGGCCTTCAGTAATTCGATTCAAGTTCTCCAACAAGAATTCTCTCTATTATATGGTGCCTGACTCTGGACCTGCACAATTGCAGTGAGAAAAGAACAACTCAGTTAGCTTGCACAACACAGTAGTCTGTCTGACGTGAAAACTCTAGCCATTATAGCTGAAATGGATAATTGTAGTTATGTTCACTATGGTGATGTTTAAAGGCGAAATGTCGTAGTATCTTAAAATTGTAAAATATAATTTATTTCAGGATATTACAGTGTCAACCAATTCACATATGTAATGTGCATCATTTGACTGACATGCCTATATATTTTTAACAAGGTGTCAAACTTGTTCTTGATTTATGTCATGTAGTAACTTCTGCACTCAGTCAAAGTTTTAAGTCAAGTCGCTAACCAACCAGTTTAGGTGACTTGTGGACTAGTCGAGACCAAGTCGATCACTAGTTAAACCAGCTAGTAGCCACTTGTAGTCACAGTGTCACAACAAAAAATAGCAATAGAAAGCATTCTCAATGGGTATGAGCTCAGAATACTACATGCACATTTTCTGTTGTTCATGTACAGTTCTCTTCTATCAACTTGGACTTTTGGATTTTACTCAGCTGTTGCCTTTGCTGCTCGCTTCTGTCGTCACCAGTTCCACTGGATAGGAGAGAAGAGAGTATGAGGAAAGGGAGAGAGAGGGAGGGAGGGAGATATATTTTGCCTTACTTCCATATAGTTTTGCTTTTTCGTCCTATTGGCTCTGGCTTCCCTATGGAACAATAAATTACTTGTGACTTTTGTTAACATGCAGCTTCTCCAAATGATAGATAGTGGCGAAGGCATTGATATTTCTGGAATTTCTGACAAGCCATTGGTGAAGCGTTTGAAGAAACTTTTCAAATCTCTGAAATTGAAAGAAAGTGCAAATGGAGCTTACTTGCTTGCATCAAAAGGTGTTCCTACCCTTGATGTTGTTGGACCAGTATTAGAAGGAAGTGCCAAACTTGGAAATGATCCAAATGAAACTGTGGCATCACAAAATAGACAACAAGTACCGTCGCCTAACTTTGACGTACAAAATAAAGATGCCATCCCTCCTGAAGATGGAGGAAAAGTTGATCGGGAAAAGGACACACCTATAAAGAGGTAATGCTCATGTGCCAGAATTGATCTATTAGAAAATATTGTTCTTGGTTATAGCCGACTACTTTTGTCACGATTACTCTGCTAGATAGTATTTGTTCTTGTGGCTATACTTAGGTTTGGTCTATCCTGAACTAGGCTGGGTAAATTGTCGTTAATTTAATGTCAGGTTCTCGTTTGTACCGAGGTTTGTTTTATAATGTGCATGTCTACTTCGGCGCACTGGCTATTGGTGTTGGTTCTGTATGATGATTAGGCATGTGCCTTGTTCTCGGCACTGTGAGGTTTGTTTTATAATGTGCATGTCTACTTCGGCGCACTGGCTATTGGTGTTGGTTCTGTATGATGATTAGGCATGTGCCTTGTTCTCGGCATATCGGGAATTCAGGATCCTCTTTCTTGTTGTTTCGTAATTGTTGCCATTTCTCAGCATATTGGGAGTTGAAGAGAAGCTTGTCCAACATCGTCTGAGATGGTTTGGGCATATTCAGCGCAGGCCTCCAGAAGCTCCAGTGCATAGCGGACGGCTAAAGTGTGCGGAGAATGTCAAGAGAGCTCGGGGTAGACCGAATTTGACATGGGAGGAGTCTGTTAAGAGAGACCTGAAGGATTGGAGTATCACCAAAGAACTAGCTATGGACAGGGGTGCGTGGAAGCTTGCTATCCATGTGCCAGAGCCATGAGTTGGTCGCGAGATCTTTATGGGTTTCACCTCTAGCCTACCCCAACTTGTTTGGGACTAAAGGCTTTGTTGTTGTTGTTGTTCTCTTGCACAAAACATGTTGCTATCCGAAAATTCCTGGTTCCTAGGTTAGGCATTTACTGGGTGCATAATGGAGCAGATCGCTCCAATGAATTACTTATTTCCCAGCTGCATGTTATTTTCAGCGCATTAAGATGGTAATTCATTAATCACTACTCAATTATTATCCAACAAGGTTTTGTTGCATGCAGGGTAATTGGTCCTGCAATGCCATCACGTGAATTACTAGCTGCAGCAGCTGAAATGACAGAGGCTCTTAGGTGCCGGTAAGATTTTATTTTATGGCCTTGTCATTTGTTACTTAGTCAAGAGCTGACTACGCAGGACCTTAAGAGTTGCGCATCCTCAATGAATCTCATTCAGCACTGTTTTATGTCCTTAAATAGTAACTATATTTTCTCTATCTCCAGGGATGCTGAATTGGAAGCTGATGATGGTTTTCTTATAGGTCCTCCACCACCAGCCATGGTCGCTGAAGCTGCATCTGCAAATGAAGCTGAGCGATTTGAAGAGGTACACTGTCAGCGACATTTCCATTTTCCCAAAATGTCATCCAATGTTTTTCAGTACAAAATGTACCTCTGTAATTTGAAGTCCTTCCAACATGTGTCAATGCAGCATTCTCCAGTTATTGTGGGGTTTTCACTGTTTCCCAATTCTTATAGTTGATAATTTCTATTCAGCTTCAACAATTGTCTTAGGTCCTATCTTCATGCCAGACCCTTGATTTTGTAGCAGACATCATAAATTTGCTATATGTCCCTTCTGTCAGAAATATGTGCACCATCAATATACTTGTTAGGCCATTTCTTGCTAGTCTTTTACTATGTCTTACTGCAGCACCTTGGGTATAGTTTTACACTCTTACCAATTGCTTGCTATGTTTTTTGTTTATTCAGTTTGCTACTAGCAGCATTCATATAATCTATTATAGGGCCAATTGGCGTGAATCATCTATATTTTCCTGTGCTCACCTGGCATGTGATCGGTATTTGCAAAATCTTCCGCTGAACATTATGCGAGGTTATTGCCCGTGACACTAACCGAAATGTTCAGGAACATATCTTTAATTGTTATCGGGATCCAAGTTTTGCTGTTCTAGGATAGTTTGTTTGGAGACCTAATTATAGCTTGTATTATACGTAAGATTCCGAATGTTTGGCTGGCTTTGGATAAACTTCAGTTGATTGAAACCCGTAAAAAAAAACTTTAGTGGATTGAAAATGTTCCTTTTTTCAGGCCATATACTTGAGTCTGTTTCCTATCACATACCCGTTCTCATTTGCCGTGTACCATTAACATTTGATCTTAATTTTCATGTAATTGGGTGTAGGTTACTCGAATATTGGGTGCTGATGCAGATGCACTCTATGATGTTCTGGGTATAAATTGGAAGATGTCGCCTGATAACATCAAGAAAAGGTGGTTTTATTTGTGTACATTCCATGCTTATTATACATATTAACATATGATATACCTGTATGTAGATAGGCAGCACAAAATTAGGTTGTTGATTAATGTGCAGAATATTTAATGATGGCAAATATAACAAGTTTGATGTTCTACTGTCTCTTGCACTTAACTCTTGTAATATTTCCACACCTCTGATTCATCTCTGTCATGAAATGAGTCCGCATCATCATAGAGTTAAGTGCTAAGCAAAACAAATGAAAACGTCTATGGAGCTCTAATTCCCAATAATTTACTACTCACATCCAATATCTCTTGAAGATAATTGTCCATGGTACATTGTTATAATCCTATGGAGATCTGTTGGAGTCTTAAGTTCGATGCAGTGCCCTTTGTTTTGCGAGTGTGCAAACAGCAAACAGAATCCAACCGAGTATTACATGCTTAGATTGATTACTTTTGAAACAAAAATCTTATGATGTCTCACAAAATAAACTTCTGGCAGACACAATTGGATGCCAAAGTAGGCCATAACCCCAACTTCCCCGGCTATGTGCCAATACTTGTTCAACTTGTTCGTTCGTCCTTATCCATCATTTCAAATGTCTAAGTTCCAAAATTTGAATGGTGTCTTACTTCGTGGTTATTATCTCTCAAGATGTTTGATACTTTGCCCTGAAGTTACTGTGCATTTGATACTTCGCAAAAGTGGATGAACACGTGTTTAAAATGCCTGAAGTTGAGCTGCCAATTGATGTTCTTTCATATCGAGAATCACTTACCCTGAAGTGGGTGTGCATCCTGCCTCCTGTATTGAGCAAGCTTATTGATTGTTCTACTCTGTCTGTGTTGCCTTGTTATTTGTCAGCCTGATCAATCATTCTTATCTTGTATTATAGGTATTGGAAGCTATCTCTTTTAGTGCATCCGGACAAGTGCCCTCATCCTTCAGCACAGGAGGCTTTTGTGAAATTGAACAATGCTTTTAAAGACTTACAAGACCCTCAAAAGGTACATGTCTTGAATATCATATGATTTGCGAAATGTCACAATTATCTAAAATAACTATCCATTTGCTTTCTTATGAAAAATAACAAATTAAATGTTTCGATGTGTTGAGATAAAATTGTCTGAAATGAGTTTCTGATTCCAAAAAAATATTATATATTTGCCAAGGAGAAAATATTGATGTATGATGCTGTATGCTCAAATTGCATTCCGTTCTTGGATAGGGCATCACTCTGCCTACAACTATTGACTATTTAGCTACAACACACATTTATGTTTGGTGGAAGGACTTATTACGACTTTTCTTGATTTTGGCCTGCTAATGGTCTGACAGTACCGTTTGTAGCAATGCAGGAAGTTTGAGATAGGTTGAAGGGGGAAAGTACTGATTTTCTTAATATGTTTAAATTTGGTCGGTGCCATTGTAAGAATAGCGATGCTTGCAGAATGAGTGAAGTTCAGTCTTCTAGAACTTACAATACACCTCATCGCATTTTGTTGCCCACAACCAGCAATATGTTTTTACACTGATTAATTTGTTTTAGTGCTAGCTCACTATGTGATGTCAGGAATTACTTAGCTTGCTTTCCCCTTCTTAACTGATATTTTGTGCTGACTACGTATCATTGTCGCAGAGAGGCGCAATAGATGAGAAGATACAAAAGAAAGAAGAGATGGAACAATTCGAGGTAACTTACGCTACATATTGATTTGTCAAGATCACCTTTCTAGTGGTTAGGACCACAGACAATACTACTCTTAGTTGCATGAATCCTGATCCTTTTTTGGTATTTTTGTAGGTTGAGCTTAAAGCAATGCGCGAGGCTGCAGAATGGAGACGATTACAAGGTACCACTAACAACACAACAATGCAAAAACTCATAAATGTGCTAATGTAGGAAAAATGATAGGCGTTGCAGCATGCACAATAACTATTTTGTTTTCAGTCTGCATATTTTAGAGAAAAAAAATCCTTATATGCTGCTCTAGTTATGGAATCCTATTCCGAGTCATTCCGGGTCATGAATGACAGACAACTGCTCTTTGTTATTGTGGTGGTGTGGTGGTGGGAGGAAAATTGTTTCTTAAAGCTGGGTTTGATTGACCATTTGGTCCTATCATAATGATTTGGTTTGTGCTTAAACCTTCCTACCATAGATATTCTATTTCAGGTGTGTTTGTATTTTCTCAGCATTTATTTGTAGTAATTACATTTAATGTAATATGGTCCAGCAGATAATTGTGAAAATTGAAGAATAGAACATGATATCAACATGGTATCTTTTGGAGATGGATTTTTGGCTCCTGAGCACTTACCCTGATGAACAGTAAAATCCGAAAAAAAATACTTTTCTTTCTTCCAAAAAACCTGAATTTCTTGACAACAAACATGGCTGAAGGCCCAGACCACCATGGATGTCATTCCTTCACCAAAAATTTGCATGCAGATAGAACACTAAGCAATGTTTGTTGCCAAAAAAATTTCCCCTTTTTTGAATTTGTTTTACTTTTTTCGGATTTTACCTTCCATGGCGGGTGCGTTTGAGCTTGGGAGCACAGTACATTTTCTGTATCTTAATAGCTATTTGTTTTTAGGTATATCTCTTGAAGGCGATGAAGAACTTTTGGCAGTTCCGAAACAGCCAGAGGCACCACCTACACGAGACGAATGGATGACTACATTGCCACCTGAAAGAAAAGTAATTGATCATAATATATCTCCTTAATTCACTATTTACCTATGCTAAAGAGGGAAACGGTACTTGTTCCATGTTTGTATCTAATAATACAATTATTCCACAGGCTGGAGTACCAATGCATTCAACTACGGCATTTCGCATGAATGGCAAAGAAGGACGCGGTGACACAAGTGCATGGACAGATAGTCCACTTGATAGAGCCCAGAAAGCACAGCAAAAGTATGATTCTGCCTCTGTTGTTTTTGCTCTATGGTACACTATCAGGCAATATGTTCTATACCAGCAAATATGACCAGAGTACTGTCACAGAGAGTGGCTTGGCACAAAAAAATCCCAGCAGTTTTTGGCGACATTTTTGTTCGTCATAGTACTTGACATGCTGATATATGAAAACAATTATGTACTACTGGTGATAATGTCAATGATGTTTTTTGCAGCTACTTAGAAGCCTACAACAAAGCAAAGGCAATTGCAGATGGACATGAAGAGCAGGGCAAAAGCGCAAATGCTTCTCTTGTGGATAAATACAACTCCTCCAAGCGGTCGGTATCTCTTGTGCAGAAGCACCGAGAGAGCAAAAAGGAGAAAAAAAAGCAGAAGCAACAACGAGGGAAGGAAGAATGGGAGGAGAACCACCCATGGAAGCCGTGGGACCGTGAGAAAGACTTGACCGCCGGGCGGCAAAATGTGGCTTTGGATCCAGAGAACACGGCACAAGGACTGTCGTCCCGTTTCTCATCCGGAGCTGTGCAGAGGAACTTCCTATGAGGATTTGAGTCAGACTCTGCTTGAGGCACGCCAAGGAGCATGCCCTAATTAGTGGCCAGTACCAGGGTACGTATTTGGCGTCGAACGCCAGTGTTGCCAGGGGCACAGAAACCATAGAGAATATGAGGTTTGTGACATTTGCTATACGAGCAGTTTGCATGTTGTTTTCTGTAGAGAGCTGAAGTTCTCGATACATATAGAAGGGTTTTGCTTGTGAGTTGTTTCAAAGTTCAAGCTGTATAACAACCCCAGGTAGGTCTTCGTTCCTGGCTCATTTTTGCCTAGCGCGAAGACCTATGCTCTGAGACTTAAAGGATGGAATAATGGTGTATACTATCCTGCTATGCTACTGTCATCGACTGATCATGCTAACCTACTGATGCTTGATGCAAGAACAATGAAGTATGCATTGGTTAGGTGCTTGAGAGCTTTGCAAATGATCGGTGTTCTGCAGATTGGTTGTTTAGTTCATTTGTTAGGCTTACCTGAATGTTAAGCGTATCTTTTAGTCTGTATGGATAGATCAATTAATTGATAAGATTCTGCACCCATGTAATAAGCCTGCAAATATTTAAACAAAATTCAGTTCAAAAAATATATTTGGATATAATTAACAAAGTTATGTATGGACGAGTTGTTGACCATGGGCTCTATAGGAGAACAAAGAATGAAGGTGGAGCCAGAAACACACGCTTTATAGGAGAACAAACGTGAAGACTTCCTCTGCCAAATGGCAGGACGGCAACATGTGAAGCCATGATAGATGAGGCTAGACTCGGCACACGACGATGCGTGCACCCTTCCGTCCCCCGCGACCAGGTGGAACTGCCGAGCTGGTACTGCCTGAACTCTGAAATACACTTCATAGTCATAGCGCATGGACCATCACTATGGAGTCTACTTCAACTAGTTATTTTGTTTTTTTATAATAAATAAACTCTTGCTTTGCCCAATAGAAACACTGCTTGAAAGAGTTGGAACTTATTTTTTCTAAGATACAACAGGGAAGTAAAATTTTTTCTAATTGATTTCTCGTTTAAATTTTGAACGAGTTACAGGAACATCTTTCGGTGACAATGTTCCGTAGTTAAGTAACCGACAAATGGTCTCTCAGAGCTTGACGAGTTTGATGTCGAGCCGGGCTATGGTGAGAAACTTGCTGGCTACTCGTAGGCGCCACAATATTATTAGAACGAGGAAGAGGCATCTGACGCATCTGTTGGATCAGGCGGCACAATCAAAGAGCATCGTCCTCGCTTCGTTCCCAGCAGGTTCCTGGTGCCTCCTCTTCCCAAACAAGGGAGCTTGTTTTCTCACCACCATATATATGTGATTCAACTCCAAACATGCATATGTATGTTTGAGAGCACGATACTATAGCTACTTGGGAGGGGCACCGTGGGCTACAAGAGGCAGAAGGGTGAGCAGAAGAGAACATGAGAGAGTATCCATATATGAGCCGAGGATGACCAAAGGTGAAAGCCCCCCAACAGCGGTTGGTGTGAAACTAATGAACAAAGCTAAAGTAGTGTAGTTAGTGTGCAAGGGGGTCTAGGACAACATATGCACATGTATGTACTTTAGATATTTTTATGACATTTGCTATATGAGTAGTTGGCCAGGCTGAGCTAAGCAACCAGTTGAGCATGCACTGAGATAGTAGGACTGGTTGGCACAAGCTATTCAGATAGTTCAAGCTAGCTTGTTGTGGAATTTAGTTGGGTACGACACTGCAATGCAGAGAGTTCAGGTACCCCTTGTGCAAACAGAGTAGGCGCCCCTCAGAAACCCGTACCAGATGTAAGTAGAATGAAGTGTGCATTGGCCAAGTGATTAAGAGCTTTTCGCAACTGAAATGTGTCTAGCAGCACATTGGGTGTTTAGTTTCACTCATTACGGTTACCTGTATGTATGTTAGATACATATTTTAGTGTCCATGGATATATATTAAGTCATTGATAAGCTCATTATGCACCCGGGTAAGAATAAGCTCGCAAATATCTAGACCCAAGTCAAAACTAAAGCTTGACCGCTGATCCGAGCCCAATCAAATTGGCGAATCCTATTCCAGCGTAGGACATGGCCCCAGACACTCTTTCGATGCCAGGCCTTGTGTAAACCTTGACTTTTAACTTTTGAAGGCAACTGGTTGAAGATCTGCTGGCATGTCAGAGAGCACGACACAAGGATTGTCGTCCCGTTTCTCATTTGGAGCTGTGCAGAGGAACTTCCTGTGAGCAATTGCAGTCAGACTTCTTGAGCATGCCTTGATTGGTGGCCAGTACCAGGGTACGTATTTGGTGTCGGATCCCAAGAGTTGATAGGGGCACAAAAACCATAGAGAATGTGAGGTTTGTGATATTTGCTATACGAGCTAGGTTCGGATGCTGTTTTCTGTGTGGATGAGCTGAGGTTATCGATACATGTAAAAGAAGGGTTTTGCTTGTGAGTTGTTTCAAACTGTATAATAACAACCCTAGGTAGGTCTTCGTTCATGGCTCATTTTTGCTGAGTGCCAAGACCTATGCTTTGGAACTTAAAGTGATGGAACAATGTTGTACACTATCCTAACCTACTGATACTTATTGCAAGTACATTGAAGTGTGGTTGGTCAAGTGATTGAGAGCTTTTGCAAGTGAAAGGTGTCTTGCAAATTGGCTGTTTAGTTTATTCGTTAAGTTACCTGTATGTTAAGCATATCTTTTAGTGTTTATTGATAGATCAATTAATTGATAAGCCCATTCGTCACCCCCCTAATAAGCTCTATCCTGCTATGCTACCAGTCATTGGCTGATCATGCTAACCTACTGATACTTATTGCAAGTGCAATGAGCTTTTGCAAGTGAAAGGTGTCTTGCAAGTTGGTTGTTTAGTTTATTTGTTACGGTTACCTGTATGTTAAGCACATCTTTTAGTGTTTATGGATAGATCAATTAATTGGTAAGCCCATTCTGCACCAAAGTATAATAAGCTTGCAAATATTTAAACATAATTAACAAAGGTATACAAGGACGAGTTGTTGACCATGGGCAAAAGAAGGAAGATGGAGCCCTATGGGAGAGCGAGGTGATAAGAGACTTGCTCTTCCTCTTCCACTTATGGTTACCCTTGTCCTGTAAACACATTTCTCCTTAGTTCCTGCAGGCATCTACTAGTTATTTTGTTTTTTCTTACAATAAACTCTTGCTTTGCCCAATAGAAACACCGCTTGAAAGAGTTGGAACTTTTCTCTAAGTTACAGCATGAAAGTAATATTTTTCTAACTGATTTCTCATTTAGAATTTGAACTTTAAAAGTTCTTCCAGAAACTTTTTTCGGTGACAATGTGCCCAAATTAAGTGTCCGACACATGAAATCTCTGAGAGCTGCAGGCGTTTGATGTCGAGCCGGGATATCGTGGGCAACTTGCTGGCTACTCGTAGGCGCCACAGTATGAGAAGGACGAGGAAGAGGCATCTGACACAACTGTTGGATCAGGCCGCACAATCAAAGCACATCGTCCTAGTTTCGTTCCTAGCAGGTTCCCGGTGCTTCCTGTTCCCAAACAAGAGAGCTTGCTTTCTCACCATCACATATATATGTTATTCGACTCCAAACATGCATACATATGTTTGGGAGCACGAAACTAGTTAGGGCTTGGGAAGGCCAACGTGGGCTACAACCTACAAGAGGCAGAAGGATGAGCAGAAGAGAGCATGGGGGAGTCTACATATATATGGGCGGAGGATGACCAAGGGTGAAAGCCCCCCAACGCCAACAGCGGTTGGTGTGAAACTAATGAACAAAGCTAAAGCAGTGTAGTTAGTGTGTGTGCAAGGGGTGTCTAGGACAACATATGCACATGGGTGTACTTTAGATATTCTTATGACATTTGCTATATGAGTAGTTGGCTAGGCTGATGACTGTAGAACAATGTGGGAGGAGGAAGAAAGCAAATCGCCCCCGCAAATTACACCGTTGCTGTGTATGTGCTGCTGCTTCTGCAATTCAAGCTTTTCAGATAGTTCAAGCTAGCTTGTTGTGGGATTTAGTTGGGGTACGACACTGCAATGCAGAGGGTTATGGTACCCCCTTGTGCAAACAGAGCAGAGCAGGCGCCCCTCAGAAACCCGTACCAGAGGAGTCGAAGTGATGTAAGTAGAATGAAGAGTGTGTGTGGCCAAGTGATTAAGAGCTTTTCGCAACTGAAATGTGTCTAGCAGCACATTGGGTGTTGAGTTTCATTCATTACGGTTACCTGTATGTATGTTAGAGCATCTCCAGCCATTGGCGGCCCTCCATGGGGCGCCTAAAATCGCCGCCTGGGGCTGAGCCGGCGCAAAAATTGGGTCTGGAGCGAGTTGGTCCTCAGCCGCCGGCCCTAGGGCCGCCCCCAGGCGCGTTTTAAAATAAAAGAAGTATAGCAAATTTCGGCACAGTTCGGCGAAGTTCGGCTAAACACGATAAATTTCGGCCAATTTGGGCATATATTTCGACAAAGTTCGCGGATTTTCATTACATAGCACATATGTAAACTAATTAAAAAAAAACTGGCTGAAGTCGCCGCCGTCGCCGCCATCCTCACCGCCGTCGTCGTCGTCGGCCTTCTCCTCCTTGACGCGGGCGCCCCTACTGGACCCGGTGTCGCCATGGCGGACTGGCGGCGGCGCGTCGTCGTCGTCGCTGTCGTAGATGACGACGACTCCGCCTTCGTCGTGGCCGCGTCGGCGCTCCGTGAAGCGGCGCAGGGCGGCGCACTGGCGCTCCTTCTCCATCGCTATGGAGTCCCTGCGCGCCCATTCCAGGACCGGCGACAGCCTTGCCATTGATTCCCCGCGGGAACCGAGGCCGTTGGGGGAAGCCAAGGCGCCGTGTCGCTGACGCGGCTGCCCCGCGGATTTTTCGCGCCAAAACAGCTCGCCCCGGCGCCCCCGGGCACCCCCCAGCATGCCGGGTTTGGCCTGGGTCCGCCGGCGCTGTTTTCGGCCCAGGCCCGCGAAAATCGGGCTCCTGGGGCGCGACTGGACCGTTTTTTTGGCGCCGACGTGAAAAAATCGCCTGGGGAGGCCTTCCTGGGACGCGCCTGGAGATGCTCTTAGAGTACATCTTTTAGTAGTATCCATGGATATATATATTAATTAATTAATTGATAACCTCATTCTGCACGCGGGTAATAATAAGCTCGCAAATATCTAGACACAAGTCAAAACTAAAGCTTCCCCGCTGATCCCAGCCCAGTCAAATTGACGAATCCTGCACTCTTTTGACGTCGGACCTTGTGTAAACCTTGAATTTGAAGGCAACTGGTTGAAGATCTGCTGGCATGTCAGAGAACAAGGCACAAGGATTGTCGTCCCGTTTCTCATCTGGAGCTGTGCAGAGGAACTCCCTGTGAGCAATTGCAGTCAGACTTCTTGAGCATGTCTCGATTGGTGTCCGATCCCAGAGTTGATAGGGGCACAGAAACCATAGAGAATGTGAGGTTTGTGACATTTGCTATACGAGCTAGGCTCGGATGTTGTTTTCAGTGTGAGAGCTGAAGTTATCGATACATATAAAAGAAGGGTTTTGCTTGTAGGTCTTCGTTCATGGCTCATTTTTGCTTGTAGGTCTTCGTTCATGACCTATGCTTCAGCACTTAAAGTGATGAAATAATGCTGTATACTAACCTGCTATGTTACTGTCGCCTGATCATACTAACCAACTGATACTTATTGCGAGTACAATGAAGTGTGCGTTGGTTAAGTGATTGAGAGCTCTTGCAAGTGAAAGGTGTCCTGCAGATTGGTTGTTAGTTCATTCGTCAAGGTTACCTATATGTTAAGCCTATCTTTTAGTGTTTATGCCTTTATGGATAGATCAATTAGTTGATAAGCCCATTCTGCAAAGTAATAAGCTCGCAAATACTTAAACATATACTCCCTCCGTCCCTAAATTCTTGTCTTAGATTTGTCTACATACGGATGTATCTATATTAGATACATCCGTATGTAGACAAATCTAAGACAAGAATTTAGGGACGGAGGGAGTAATTAATAACAAAGGACGGAGTTGTTGACCATAGGCAAAAGAAGGAAGATGGAGCCAGAAACACATGCTCTATGGGAGAACATCATGAAGACAACCTATGGTTACCCTTGTCTTGGAAACATATTTCCCCTTTGTTCCAGCGGGCATTAGATGGGAAGACAACAACATTGAGAGGAATGTCGGTGGTGGTTTGTGCGTCAGGAGGTAGATAACAAACGTGATTTGTTTGGTGATGGCTAGGGTTACCGTTTCCTCTCTATATCCAGTAAGGTAGGAGATACGTCAGTTAATAACTCATAATTAATTAGCACTGTGTTTTGTATTACACACTTGGTGTCAGAAACATCCTTTAGTGACAATGTGCACCCTGATCACTTTGAGCTGGGTAATCATGAGCAACTTGCTGGCTACTCGTAGGCGCCACAGTATCACCAGAACAACGAAGCGGCATTTAACGGAAGTGTTGGATCGGACGGGACAATCAAAGAGCATCTATAGAATTTCGTTCCTAGCACGTTCCCGGTGCCTCCAATTCTCAAACAAGGGAGCTTGTTTTCTCACCATCATATGTAATTCGACTCCAAACATACATATATATGGTTGGGAGCACTAGCTTAGCAAGGCTAACGTGGACTACAAGAGGCAGAAGGGTGAGCGGAAGAGAACATGAGAGAGTATATATATATATATATATATACATATGAGCAGAAGGTGAGCAAAGGTGAAAGCTCCACAACAGCGGTTGGTGTGAACCTATTGAACAAAGCTAAACTAGTGTAGTTAGTGCAAGGGGTCAAGGACAATATATGCACATGTGTGTACTTTAGATATTTATACGACATTTTCTATATGAGCTAATGTTCACATGTTGTTTTCTGGAGATAGTTGTACTTTAGATATTTTTGATGGCTTTCCCTCAAAAATAACTACAACTATCTCCAATCTAACATACCATGATGGCTTTTTCAGTGTCGCTTCCTGATGAGCAACCCATTGTTTTTGCGTGTAGTGAATGTTGTGGAGACATATGATCCTTATTTCAAGCTGAGGAAGGATTGTTGCGGACAACAGTCGTTCTCTCCTATGCATAAACGCACAGCTACTCTGAGGATGCCTGCATACGGTAAAGTAGCATATGCCATTGATGTGATTGTCCGGATGGGGAGAGCACATGCCTTGAGGCCATGGTAAAATTTGACTGCACCATGGTGAAGGTGTTTGGACCGGAGCACCTGAGAGAACCAACTATCGAGGACATGGAAAAGTTATTGGCAATTGGAGGAGCAAGAGGTTTCTCAGGTATGCTCGGTTTAGTTGATTGCAAGCATTAGCAATAGGAGAACTGCCCCGAAAGTTTTACACGGGTAGTACCAAGTTTACACCAAAGAGGGCACATTATATTTGAAGCTTTGTCATCAAAAGACTTGTGAATTCGGCATGCCGGTTATAAACATATTTTTCTACGAATAAATTTTATTTGTGTGTGTGTGTGTGTGTGTGGTATTCATTGTTACGTGTATTCGCATCGTCAAATGATTGATGTGCATGTATGATAATCCCCAAGTGCAGAGAATCATCGTAGAAATTTCCAAAGATGGAAGTGGTAAGTATGGAGTGTCGAACCCACAAGGAGCTAAAGGTAAGATCAATATTCTCTCAAGAACCCACAAGGAGCCAGTACCACGGTTCGTCGAGTGCCAAAGTTGCTAGGGGCACGGAAACCATAGAGAATGAGGGGTTTGTGGCATTTGCTATATGAGCTAGGTTCACGTGAGAACTGAAGTTATCCATACATGTAGAAAAAAGGGGTATTGATTGTGAATTGTTTCACACTGTTTAACAACCCCAGGTAGGTTCCTTCATGGTTCATTTTTGCCTAGTGCGAAGACCTATGTTTTGAGACATAAAAATGATGGAATAATGCTGTATACTATCATGCTATGCTACAGTCATTGGCTGATCATACTAAGTGCTAACGTATTGATACTTGATGCAAGTACAATGGAGTGTGTGTTGGTTAGGTGATCGAGAGCTTTTGCAAGGAGAAAGGTGTGACGGCTCCCGAGTGCCCCTACACCCTCATGAACAGTAAATTCAAAAAATATATATCTGGAACTTTGGGGATCAAAGACGATCAAATTTTTTACGTTCTTGCAAATTTTCAGCCACAAATAACACTCGAGTAGCCCTCACCCGAATAACAAAATTACTGTTTAAAAGTGCACATAAACTTTGAACACTGATTTTGTTTTTTTAGGTGAGGGCTCCTCAAATGTTATTTGAGGCTGAAACTTTGCACGACCTTCGAACGTTTGATCATGTTTTATGTTTCAAAGGTTCAGATTTTTTGATTTTGTTAGCATTTCCTTTTTCAATTTACTGTTCATAGAGGGTGTAGAGGCACCCGGGTGTTGAAGGTCCTGTCTCTTTTGCAAGTGCAAATTCGGTGTTTAGTTCATGTTAAACTTACCTGTATGTAAAATGCATCTTCGAGTGTTTATAAATATACACACTAATTAATGAGTAAAATGCCAAAAACCACCACAATCCCGGGCGACTTCTAAAAGAAAATCACGGTTTGAGTAATATAGTTTAAAAAATACATCGGTTTCACTATTTTTTGCCGAATGCACTAAAAGCTTGATTGAGTGCATTTTGACAACAAAACTAACAAGAACGCACTAAAAGCTCGATTGAGCGCGTTTTGACAATGAAACTAACAGTAACCGTGGGGATGACACCTAGCGGTGCCTAGCCCGACTGAAAGTGCATTATATCAACTAGAGGGGGGGTGAATAGGCGATTTTTACAAATTCGTCACCGAGGAAATTCAACTTGAGGAATTTCCTAAGTCACGAACTACAAGCAGCGAAATAAGTACTCAGGTGCATGCATAACAAAGCAGTAGCATAGTCATCATGATGAAATGGAACAAACACAAAGCACATGTAGCGTGTAAACAGGATAAGCAGGCTGAAGACAAAGTGACTGAAGAATTAGGATTGAGGAAATTGAGAAAGTCTTCATTCAAAGTCTTCAAACAGTAATGATCAAGTACAACAACACATGAATGAGGAAATGAAAGGGTTGAGGAAATAGAACCAGTAGCTTGGTGAAGACGATGATTTGGTAGACCAGTTCCAACTGTGGTGACAGTCGTACGTCTGGTTGGAGCGGCTAGGTATTTAAACCTGAGGACACACAGTCCCGAACACACAGTCCTCACCGTATTCTCCTTAAGCTAAGATCACACAGACCTCGCGCAATCACTCGTGGTAAGTCTTCAGGTGACTTCCAAACCTTCATAGACTCGGTCACTCGACGATCCACAATTTCTCTTGGATGCTCTAGACCATGACGCCTAACCATCTGGAGGATGCACAATCCTCAAAGGTAACAAGCGTCGGTTCCACACAAGAACAATCTCTTCAGTGATGCTCAATCACTTTGGGTTTGTAGGTGTTTGGGTTTGGGTTTTTCCTCACTGATGATTTTCGCTCAAAGTCCTCGAAGGATGGGATGCTCTCAATGACAAGTGTCAGTTTCTCTCGGAGCATCCAACCAACTAGTGGTTGTAGGGGTGGCTATTTATAGCCTAAGGAACAACCCAACATGATAAGACATAAATTCCCTTCAATGATATGACCGTTAGGTGGGTAGGATATTCTGAGACAACTGGCGCGTAGCACAACAACGGTCGGAAATTTGAGCTCTCAAATTTCTCAGGGCTATCATGTTCCTCACTTATAGGCAATCCGCACGGCTGAATTCCTAACTCCTCAGTCAGAACAAATTCCTCAAAGACCAGAAGAACTTCGTCTCTGTCACTGAAGAAATTGGCTGAACTGTATGAGATTTCCAATGGCTTCACTCGAAAGGATTGGGTAGGTGTAGGATTTTGAGATGAGCATCACTTGGAAATTTTTCCTTAGTTTTACCTCGACCCCCTTTAACAGCACGGTGTTTCCTATGACTCAAGAAAGAGAAAATAAACTATGAAAACAAAAGTCTTCACGCTTCATGATCCTCACATCAATATCGAAGTCTTCAAGATCACACCAATTTCCTCACTTTCAAAGTCTTCAAGAAAACCAAAGTCTTCAACTGAAGACATTTATTTTTAGGGGTCGACTTTCATCGTAAATATCAAACTCCTCATAGACTTATAGAATCTGTGTACACACACAAACACATTATCCCCTTAATCTATAAGTCTTCAGTACACCAAAATCACTAAGGGGCACTAGATGCACTTACACCAACCGTTTCTCCCTTGCCCAATTCTCCCGCCCTCCTCATCACTTCTGCTCTCGCTCATGCAACACAAAGCGATGAAGGTAACAACTGCTTGGCAAGTATCAGAACAGAGAATGGATCCCGATGGCGGAGACCTAGCAGCGTGTTAGAGTAGGACTGGATCGACTATGGTGAGCCTCTGTAGCGCATCGGAGCACTCGCCGTAATGACCTCAAATCGAGAGCAACAACAATGGCCGTGGCCAAGTTTTGGAAGGCCAGTCGGAAGTACAACCACCATTTTACCCCCGGTCTAGGGGTGTCGAGTAAGTTCTCCCCTGCTAATCTGCATTGACTAGTTAGGGTTTCTGTATGTGAGAAATTGGGAATTAGGGTTTGTAAATCACGAATTGGCGATATGTTTATTATTTTCCGTAATTTATCTTTCTCTGTGTAGCTTGGAAGATGTGACATTCGATGTAGCTTTAATTTGCGGAGATACACCAATTGTATCGATCCTTAAGCCCGGACTTGTGATTTGAAGAAATAAACATCCGGTGACTTGCACTTGAAGGAAATATGCCCTAGAGGCAATAATAAAGTTGTTATTTTATATTTACTTATATCATGATAAATGTTTATTATTCATGCTAGAATTGTATTAACCAGAAACTTGATACATGTGTGGATACATAGACAAAACACAGTGTCCCTAGTAAGCCTCTACTAGGCTAGCTCGTTAATCAAAGATGGTTAAGTTTCCTAACCATAGACATGTGTTGTCATTTGATGAACATGATCACATCATTAGGAGAATGATGTGATGGACAATACCCATCCGTTAGCTTAGCATCTTAATCGTTCAGTTTTATTGCTATTGCTTTCTTCATGTCATATACATATTCCTTTGACTATGAGATTATGCAACTCCCGGATACCAAAGGAATACCTTGTGTGCTATCACAACGTAACTAGGTGATTATAAAGATGCTCTACATGTATCTCCGGAGGTGTTTGTTGGGTTTGAAGCAAATATGCCCTAGAGGCAATAATAAAGTTGTTATTTTATATTTCCTTATATCATGATAAATGTTTATTATTCATGCTAGAATTGTATTAACCGAAAACTTGATACATGTGTGGATACATAGACATAACACCGTGTCCCTAGTAAGCCTCTACTAGACTAGCTCGTTGATCAAAGATGGTTAAGTTTCCTAACCATAGACATGTGTTGTCATTTGATGAACGAGATCACATCATTAGGAGAATGATGTGATGGACAAGACCCATCCGTTAGCTTAGCATATTGATCGTTCAGTTTTATTGCTATTGCTTTCTTCATGTCATATACATATTCCTTTGACTATGAGATTATGCAACTCCCGGATACCGGAGGAATACCTTGTGTGCTATCAAACATCACAATGTAACTGGGTGATTATAAAGATGCTCTACAGGAAACTCCGAAGGTGTTTTTTGGGTTGACATAGATCGAGATTAGGATTTTTCATTCCGAGTATCAAAGAGGTATCTCTGGGCCCTCTCGGTAATGCACATCATGATAATCCTTGCAATTAATGTGACTAATGAGTTAGTTGCAGGATGACGCATTACGGAACAAGTAAAGAGACTTGCCGGTAACGAGATTGAACTAGGTATGAGATACCGACGATCGGATGTCGGGCAAGTAACATACCGATGACAAAGGGAATAACGTATGTTGTCATGACGGTTTGACCAATAAAGATCTTCGTAGAATATGTAGGAACCAATATGAGCATCCAGGTTCCGCTGTTGGTTATTGACTGGAGAGGTGTCTCGATCATGTCTACATAGTTCTCGAACCCGTAGGGTCCGCACGCTTAACGTTCGATGACGATTTGTATTTTATGAGTTATGTGATTTGGTGACCGAATGTTGTTCGGAGTCCCGGATGAGATGATGGACATGACGAGGAGTCTCGAAATGGTTGAGAGGTAAATATTCATATATAGGACGATAGTATTTGGTCACCAGAAGTGTTCTGGGGGTACCGGGTACGTATCGGGTCACCGGAAGGGGTTCCGTGCAACCCCCGGCAAGCTATATGGGCTTAATGGGCCTAGACAGGGACAGATGATACGTCTCCAACGTATCTATAATTTTTGATTGTTCCATGCCATTATATTACCCATTTTGGATGTTTATGGGCTTTACTAAACACTTCTATATTATTTTTCGGACTAACCTATTAACTGGAGGCCCAGCTCAAATTTCTGTTTTCTTTCCTATTTCAGTGTTTCGAAGAAAAGGAATATCAAACGGAGTCCAAACGGAATGAAACCTTCGGGAGAGTTATTTTTGGAACAGAAGCAATCCAGGAGACTTGGAGTAGACGTCAGGGAAGCTTCGAGGAAGCCACGAGGCAGGGAGGCGCGCCCTACCCCCCTGGGCGCGCCCCCACCCTCATGGGCCCCTCATGGCTCCCCTGACCGACTTCTTTCGCCTATTATGTCCATATACCCTAAAAACATCGGAGAACAGAATAGATCGGGAGTTCCGCCACCGCAAGCCTCTGTAGCCACCAAAAACCAATCAGGACCCTGTTCCGGCACCCTGCCGCAGGGGGGAACCCTCACCGGTGGCCATCTTCATCATCCCGGCGCTCTCCATGATGAGGAGGGAGTAGTTCACCCTCGGGGCTGAGGGTATGTACCAGTAGCTATGTGTTTGATATCTCTCTCTCTCTCTCTCTCGTGTTCTTGATTCGGCACGATCTTGATGTATCGCGAGCTTTGCTATTATAGTTGGATCTTATGATGTTTCTCCCCCTCTACTCTCTTGTAATGGATTGAGTTTTCCCTTCGAAGTTATCTTATCGGATTGAGTCTTTAAGGATTTGAGAACACTTGATGTATGTCTTACATGTGCTTATCTGTGGTGACAGTGGGATATCATGTGATTCACTTGATGTATGTTTTAGTGATCAACTTGCGAGTTTCGTGACCTCGTGAACTTATGCATAGGGGTTGGCACACGTTTTCATCTTGACTCTCCGGTAGAAACTTTGGGGCACTCTTTGAAGTACTTTGTGTTGGTTGAATAGATGAATCTGAGATTGTGTGATGCATATCGTATAATCATACCCACGAATACTTGAGGTGACATTGGAGTATCTAGGTGCCATTAGGGTTTTGGTTGATTTGTGTCTTAAGGTGTTATTCTAGTACGAACTCTATGATAGATCGAACGGAAAGAATAGCTTCGTGTTATTTTACTAAGGACTCTTGAATAGATCGATCAGAAAGAATAACTTTGAGGTGGTTCGTACCCTACAATAATCTCTTCGTTTGTTCTTCGCTATTAGTGACTTTGGAGTGACTCTTTGTTGCATGTTTAGCGATAGTTATATGATCCAATTATGTTATTATTGTTGAGATAACTTGCACTAGTGAAAGTATGAACCCTAGGCCTTGTTTCAACGCATTGCAATACCATTTGTGCTCACTTTTATCATTAGTTACCTTGCTGTTTTTATATTTTTAGATTACAAAAACCTTTATCTACCATCCATATTGCACTTGTATCACCATCTCTTTGCTGAACTAGTGCACCTACACAATTTACCATTGTATTGGGTGTGTTGGGGACACAAGAGAATCTTTGTTATTTGGTTGCAGGGTTGTCTGAGAGAGACCATCTTCATCCTACGCCTCCCACAGATTGATAAACCTTAGGTCATCCACTTGAGGGAAATTTGCTACTGTCCTACAAACCTCTGCACTTGGAGGCCCAACAACGTCTACAAGAAGAAGGTTGAGTAGTAGACATCAAGCTGTTTCTGGCGCTGTTGCCGGGGAGGTGAGTGCTTGAAGGTATATCTTTAGATCTTGCAGTCGAATCTTTTAGTTTCTTGTTTTATCACTAGGTTAGTTTATAAAATAAAATTACAAAAAATGGAATTAAGGGTGCCTCATATGCTTCATCTTTTTAATGTCTTTCGTGAAAATAAGGATTCCGATAATTGTGCTCAAGTGCTAGAAGAAGAATGCATTATAATGTTTGGCACTAAATATTTGAATGATGAGCATGATTGCAATGTTGTTAGTATGAATTCCTTGAATATCCATGATGCTAATGATATGCAAAGCCACAAGCTTGGGGAAGCTATGTTTGATGAAGATGATATGTTTAGTCCCCCAAGTTTTGATGAGAATAATTATTATGATGAAAGCATGCCTCCTATTTATGATGATTATATTGATGAAAGTGGGTTTGGAAGAGTGTCAACTTTAGGAAGTAATGATCCCACTATTTTGGAGGATGTTGAATCTTATAATATTTATGAAAGTGGATTTGGAGAAGTCGTGACTTTATTTAGTGATGATTCCACTATTTCGGAAGAGGTTCTAATTGATTATGAGAATAAAGTTGCTATTTATGATGATTATTGTGATGATATGTATTCTATAAAGAATAATTATAATCATGGAACTTGTCATCATGATTTTAATTTTCAATTGGATTATGCCTCACATGATAGTTATTTTGTTGAGTTTGCTCCCACTACTATTCATGAGAAGAAATTTGCTTATGTGGAGAGTAGTAAATTTTCTATGCTTGTAGATCATGAAAAGAATGCTTTATGTGATGGTTATATTGTTGAATTCATTCATGATGCTACTGAAAATTATTTTGAGGGAGGAACATATGCTTGTAGGAATTGCAATAATATCAAGTTTCCTCTCTATGTGCTTAGAGTTTCGAAGTTATGCTTGTATTGCCTTCCTATGCTAGTTGATTATTGTTCTCATAAATTATTTGCTCACAAAATCCCTATGCATAGGAAGTGGGTTAGACTTAAGTTTGCTAGTCATATTCTTCATGATGCTCTCTTTATGTTTCAGTTCTTATCCTTTACGTGAGCATCATTGAATTCATCATGCCTAGCTAGGGGCGTTAAACGTTAGCGCTTGTTGGGAGGCAACCCAATTTTATTTTTGTTCTTTGCTTTTGCTCCTTTTTAGTGATAAATAATTCATCTAGCCTCTGGTTGGATGTGGTTTTATGTTTTAATTAGTGTCTGTGCCAAGTAGAACCTTTGGGAAGACTTGGGTGAAGTCTTTATGATCTTGCTGTAAAAAACAGAAACTTTAGCGCTCCCCTCAACATTGATTCCTAGCCGTGTGCGGCTCCTAGAGGACACACAACATTGATTCCTAGCCGTGTGCGGCGCCCCCTCCACAGTTTACGCCTCCGGTCATATTGTGGTAGTGCTTAGGCGAAGCCCTGCGCAGATCACTTCACCATCACTGTCACCACGCCGTCATGCTGACGAAACTCTCACTCGACAATTTGCTGTATCAAGAGTTTGAGGGACGTCATCGAGCTGAGCGTGTGCGACTCGGAGGTGCCGTACGTTCGGTGCTTGATCGGTTGGAATGAGAAGAAGTTCGACTACATCAACCGCGTTGTCAAACGCTTCCACTTTTGGTCTACGAGGGTACGTGGACACACTCTCACCCTCTCGTTGCTATGCATCTCCTAGATAGATCTTGCGTGAGTGTAGGAAACTTTTGAAATTGCATGCTACGTTTCCCAATAGTGGCATCCAAGCCAGGTCTATGCATAGATGATATGCACGAGTAGAACACAAAGAGTTGTGAGCGGTGATCGTCATACTGCTTACCACCAATGTCTTATTTTGATTCAGCGGTATTGTTGGATGAAGCGGCCCGGACCAACCTTACATGACCACGTTCATGAGACCGGTTCCACCGACAGACATGCAACTAGTGTTGCATAAAGGTGGCTGGCGTCTGTTTCTCCAACTTTAATTGAATCGAATTTGACCGCGCCCGGTCCTTGTTGAAGGTTAAAACAACAAACTTGATAAATCACCATTTTGGTTTTGATGCGTAGGTAAGAACGGTTCTTGCTAGAAGCCCGTAGCAGCCACATAAAACTTGCAACAACAAGTAGAGGACATCTAACTTGTTTTTGCAGGGCATGTTGTGATGAGATATGGTCAAGACATGATGTGATACGTTGTTGTATGAGATGGTCATGTTTCGTAAAAGTTATCGGCAACTGGCAGGAGCCTTATGGTTGTCGCTTTATTGTATGAAATGCAAATGCCATGTAATTGCTTTACTTTATCACTATGCGTTAGCAATAGCTGTAGAAGTAATAGTTGGCGAGATGACCATGACGCTACGATGGATATCAAGGTGTCAAGCCGGTGACTATGGAGATCATGACAGTGCTTTGGAGATGGAGATCAAAGGCACAACATGATGATGGCCATATCATGTCACATATTTTGATTGCATGTGATGTTTATCTTTTATGCATCTTATTTTGCTTAGTACGGCTGTAGCATTATAAGATGATCCCTTAACTAAATTTCAAGGTGTAAGTGCTCTCCCTGAGTATGCACCGTTGTGAAAGTTCTTCGTGCTGAGACACCACGTGATGATCGGGTGTGATAGGCTCTACGTTCACATACAACGGGTGCAAGAAAGTTTTGCTCATGCGGAATACTCGGGTTAAACTTGACGAGCCTAGGATGTATAGACATGGCCTCGGAACACTGGAGACCGAAAGGTCGAACATGAATCATATAGTAGATATGATCAACATAGAGATGTTCACCATTAATGACTACTCCATCTCACGTGATGATCGGACATGGTTTAGTTGATTTGGATCACGTATCATTTAGATGACTTGAGGGATGTCTATCTAAGTGGGAGTTCTTAAGTAATTTGATTAATTGAACTTTAATTTATCATGAACTTAGTCCTTCTAGTATTTTCAAATTATGTTGTAGATCAATAGCTCACATTGTAGCTCCCTTATGTTTTTGATATGTTCCTAGAGAAAAACTAAGTTGAAAGATGGTAGTAGCAGTGATGCAGACTGGGTCCGTGATCTGAGGATTATCCTCATTGCTACACAGAAGAATTGTGTCCTTGATGCTCCGCTAGGTGACAGACCTATTGCAGGAGCAGATGCAACCGTTATGAACATTTGGCAAAAGCTCGGTATGATGACTACTTAATAGTTTAGTGCACTATGCTTTACGTCTTAGAACCGGGACTTCAAAAACGTTTTGAACGCCACAGAGCATATGAGATGTTCCAAGAGCTGAAATCGGTATTTCAGACTTATGCCCGTGTCGATAGGCGTGAGACCTCTAACAAATACTTTGCCTACAAGACGGAGGAGAATAGCTCAACCAGTGAGCATGTGCTCAGAATGTCTGGGTACTACAATCACTTGAATCAAGTGGGAGTTAATCTTCTAGATAAGATAGTGATTGACAAAGTTCTCTAGTCACTATCACCAAGCTACTAGAACTTCGTGATGAACTATAATATGCAAGGGATGATGAAAATGATTCCCGAGCTCTTCGCGATACTGAAATCAACGATGGTAGAAATCAAGAAAGAACATCAAGTGTTGATGGTTAACAAGACCACTAGTTTCAAGAAAAAAGGCAAGGGAAGGAAAGGGAACTTCAAGAAGAATGTCAAGCAAGTTGCCACTCCCGTGAAGAAGCCCAAAGCAAGACCCAAACCTGAAACTGAGTGCTTCTAATGCAAAGGAAATGGTCACTGGAAGCAGAACTACCCTAAATACTTGGCTGATAAGAAGGATGGGAAAGTGAACAAAGGTATATTTGATATACATGTTATTGATGTGTACTTTACTAGTGTTCATAGTAACCCCAGGGTATTTCATACCGGTTTAGTTGCCAAGATTAGTAACTCAAAACAGGAGTTGCAAAAATGAATAGAGACTATTTAAGGGCGAGGTGACGATGTGTGTTGGAAGTGATTCCAAGGTTGATAAGATCACCATTGCACACTCCCTCTACCTTCGGGATTAGTAACTCAAAACAGGAGTTGCTAAACTAGTGTAGTTAGTGCAAGGGGTCAAGGACAATATATGCACATGTGTGTACTTTAGATATTTATATGACATTTTCTATATGAAGCCATAGACATGTGTTTGGAACGGAGCACCTGAGAGAACCAACTATCAAGGACATGGAAAAGTTATTGGCAATTGGAGGAGCAAGAGGTTTCTCAGGTATGCTCGGTTTAGTTGATTGGAAGCATTAGCAATAGGAGAACTACCCCGAAAGTTTTACACGGGTAGTACCAAGTTTACACCAAAGAGGGCACATTATATTTGAAGCTTTGTCATCAAAAGACTTGTGAATTCGGCATGCCCATTATAAACATATTTTTCTATGAATAAATTTTATTTGTGTGTGTGTGGTATTCATTGTTACGTGTATTCGCATCGTCAAATGATTGACGTGCATGTATGATAATCCCCAAGTGTAGGGAATCATCGTAGAAATTTCCAAAGGTGGAAGTGCTAAGTATGGAGTGTCGAACCCACAAGGAGCTAATGGTAAGATCAATATTCTCTCAAGACCTATCTGCCACTGATACGACTCTACGTGCACCGAACGTTTGCTTCCAACTAGAAACGAGAAATAAAACTACGTTGTGGGTATGAAGAGGATAACTTTGCATGGTACCGGAGAGCTAAAATATAAAAGTAGGTGCTGTTGTCATAAAGTTAGAATATATTACTAAATATTATAAATAGCGAGTGTGGAATAATGGTGGATCGGTGTGCGGAATTGTCCTAGGCAATTATTAACAAGACCGGTAGTCATCATTGCAATTTCATATGAGGGAGAGGCATAAGCTAACATACTTTCTCTACTTGGATCATATGCACTTATGATTGGAACTCTAGTAAGCATCCGCAACTACTAAAGATCATTAAGGTAAAACCCAACCATAGCATTAAAGCATCAAGTCCTCTTTATTCTCATACGCAACAACCCCCTTACTTGGGTTTGTGTTTCAGTCACTCACCAACCCACTATAAGCGAATCATGAACGTATTGCAACACCCTACATCGGGAATACCTCACGCTTGCGCGACACGGAGGGCACCATAGGACAACACCAAAATAAAACATACAACTCATACCAATCTAGATCATCAATCAACCCAAAGACAAAGGATATCCACTCAAAACATCATAGGATGGCAACACATCATTGGATCATAATATGTGGCATAAAGCACCATGTTAAATTAGGGATTATAGCGGGGTGTGATGTCTACTACGCAACCTTCTTCTTGTAGACGTTGTTGGGCCTCCAAGTGTAGAGGTTTGTAGGACAGTAGTAAATTTCCCTCAAGTGGATGACCTAAGGTTTATCAATCCGTGGGATGCGTAGGATGAAGATGGTCTCTCTCAAGCAACCCTGCAACCAAATAACAAAGAGTCTCTTGTGTCCCGAACACACCCAATACAATGGTAAATTGTATAGGTGCACTAGTTCGGTGACGAGATGGTGATACAAGTGCAATATGATGGTAGATATATGTTTTCGTAATCTGAAAATATAAAAACAGCAAGGTAACAAGTGGTAAAAGTGAGCGTAAACGGTATTGCAATGCTAGGAAACGAGGCCTAGGGTTCATACTTTCACTAGTGCAAGTTCTCTCAAGAATAATAACATAATTGGACCATATAACTATCTCTCAACATGCAACAAAGAGTCACTCCAAAGTCACTAATAGAGGAGAACAAACGAAGAGATTATGGTAGGGTACGAAACCACCTCAAACTTATTCTTTCCAATCAATCCGTTGGGCTATTCCTATAAGTGTCACAAACAGCCCTAGAGTTCGTACTAGAATAGCACCTTAAGACACAAATCAACCAAAACCCTAATGTCACCTAGATACTCCAATGTCACCTCAAGTATCAGTGGGTATGATTATATGATATGCATCACACAATCTCAGATTCATCTATTCAACCAACACATAGAACCTCAAAGAGTGCCCCAAAGTTTCTACCGGAGAATCAAGACGAAAACGTGTGCCAACCCCCATGCATACGTTCATGGGCGGAACCCGCAAGTTGATCACCAAAACATACATCAAGTGAATCATGTGATATCCCATTATCACCACAGATATGCACGGCAAGACATACATCAAGTGTTCTCAAATCATTAAAGACTCAGCCGATAAGATTACTTCAAAGGGAAAACTCAGTCCATTACAAGAGAGTAGAGGGGGAGAAGCAACATAAGATCCAACTATAATGGCAAAGCTCGCGATACATCAAGATCGTGCCAAATCAAGAACAAGAGAGAGAGAGAGAGAGAGAGAGAGAGAGATCAAACACATAGCTACTGGTACATACCCTCAGCCCCGAGGGTGAATTATTCCCTCCTCGTCATGGAGAGCACCGGGATGATGAAGATGGCTACCAGTGAGGGATCCCCCCCTCCGGTAGGGTGCCGGAACAGGGTCCCGATTGACTTTTGGTGGCTACAGAGGCTTGCGGCGACGGAACTCCCGATCTATTGTGTCCCCCGAAGTTTTTAGGGTATATGGATATATATATAGGAGGAAGAAGTACGTCAGGGAAGCCACAAGGGGCCCATGAGGGTGGAGGGCGCGCCCTAGGGGGGTGGGCGCGCCCCCTACCTCATGGCTCCCTCGTTTCTTTCCTGACGTGCACTCCAAGTCTATCTGGTAGCTTTCCTTCCAAAAATAACTTCTCGAGAAGGTTTCATTTCGTTTTGACGCCGTTTGATATTCTTTTTCTTCGAAACTCTGAGATAGGCAAAAAACAACAATTCTGGGCTAGGCCTCCGGTTAATAGGTTAGTCCCAAAAATAATATAAAAGTGGATAATAAAGCCCAATATTGTCCAAAATAGTAGATAATATAGCATGGAGCAATCAAAAATTATAGATACGTTGGAGACGTATCAAGCATCCCCAAGCTTAATTCCTGCTCTTCCTCGAGTAGGTAAATGATAAAAACAGAATTTTTGATGCGGAGTGCTACTTGGCATAATTACAATGTAATTCTTCTTAATTGTGGTATGAATATTCAGATCCGGAAGATTCAAGACAAAAGTTTAGTATTGACATAAAAACAATAATACTTCAAGCATACTAACAAAGCAATCATGTCTTCTCAAAATAACATGGCCAAAGAAAGTTATCTCTACAAAATCATATAGTCTGGCTATGCTCTATCTTCACCACATAAAGTATTTAAATCATGCACAACCCCGATGACAAGCCAAGTGTCGCTGTCAAAACCGGCGGATCTCGGGTAGGGGGTCCCGAACTGTGCGTCTAGGCGGATGGTAACAGGAGACAAGGGACACGATGTTTTTACCCAGGTTCGGGCCCTCTCGATGGAGGTAAAACCCTACTCCTGCTTGATTAATATTGATGATATGGGTAGTACAAGAGTAGATCTACCACGAGATCAAGGAGGCTAAATCCTAGAAGCTAGCCTATGGTATGATTGTTGTATGATGAAGTTGTCCTACGGACTAGAACCCTCCGGTTTATATAGACACCGGATAGGGTTAGGGTTACACAGAGTCGGTTACAGCGGAAGGAGATCTACATATCCGTATCGCCAAGCTTGCCTTCCACGCCAAGGAAAGTCCCATCCAGACACAGGACGAAGTCTTCAATCTTGTATCTTCATAGTCCAGGAGTCCGGCCAAAGGTCATAGTCCGGCTATCCGGACTCCCCCTAATCTAGGACTCCCTCAGTAGCCCCTGAACCAGGCTTCAGTGACGACGAGTCCGGCGCGCAAATTTTCTTCAGCATTGCAAGGCGGGTTCCTCCTCCGAATACTTCATAGAAGATTGCGAACACAAGGATAGTGCCCGGTTGTGCAAAATAAGTTCCACATATTGCCATAGAGAGAATAACATTTACACAAATCTAATTTGCTGACGTACCCCGCAGTGTAACACCACACCGCGGCCAAGTCTTTATTCGAATTGTTTTGTTGTCCCACCTCAGCGTGTTTAGTGAGGCGGTTTCCTTGGCACGTCTTGTCGAAGCAGAGATCGTGTCCCCTTAATCTACGAGATTCTCATCAATACGGACGTGGGCAACCCAGTCTTGTCTATTGGTGTGTCTCCTCAATTAAAGACGAGTCCCAAACGGTCACGGGGAGGGATCTTGGTATTCAACCCCTTATAAAGAGACCAAGGCCTTACGCCTTTCTTTCAATCTCAATCGAGTTCACCCTTCACCTCGATTTCCAACACCCAAGGCCACAGATTTTAGGTGCTTCGGACCTTTGACGATGGCCGGTTATGACCTTCGAGGCCGATGGATGCCTTCTTCCGTCACGGAGGAAGACGTGCTGAAGCTGAGAGAGGCCAGGTTTTTGACAGGCGAAATCTCGCACAGGCTGCCTGCTCAAGGGCAGGTTATTCCCACTCCCAGGCCTGGTGAGAGCATGGTGTTTATGTATCACTTCCTCCGAGGGCTCGGCTTCGCGATGGATCCCTTTGTGAGGGGCTCATGTTTTATTATGGGCTGGAATTTCATGCTTTGGCCCATTGTCGGTGTCAAAACCGGCGGATCTCGGGTAGGGGGTCCCGAACTATGCGTCTAGGCGGATGGTAACAGGAGACAAGGGACACGATGTTTTTACCCAGGTTCGGGCCCTCTCGATGGAGGTAAAACCCTACTCTTGCTTGATTAATATTGATGATATGGGTAGTACAAGAGTAGATCTACCACGAGATCAGAGAGGCTAAACCCTAGAAGCTAGCCTATGGTATGATTGTTGTTCGTCCTACGGACTAAAACCCTCCGGTTTATATAGACACCGGAGAGGGTTAGGGTTACACAGAGTCGGTTACAACGGAAGGAGATCTACATATCCGTATCGCCAAGCTTGCCTTCCACGCCAAGGAAAGTCCCATCCGGACACGGGACAAAGTCTTCAATCTTGTATCTTCATAGTCCAGGAGTCCGGCCAACGGTTATAGTCCGGCTATCCGGACACCCCCTAATCCAGGACCCCCTCAGTAGCCCCTGAACCAGGCTTCAATGACGACGAGTCCGGCACGCAAATTGTCTTCGGCATTGCAAGGCGGGTTTCTCCTCCGAATACTTCGTAGAAGATTGCGAACACAAGGATAGTGTCCGTTGTGCAAAATAAGTTCCACATATTGCCATAGAGAGAATAAAATTTACACAAATCTAATCTGCTGACGTACCCCGCAGCGTAATATCACACCACGGCCAAGTCTTTATTTGAATCATTTTGTTGTCCCACCTCAGCGTGTTTAGCGAGGCGGTTTCCTTGGCACGTCTTGTTGAAGCAGAGATCGTGTCCCCTTATTCCGGGATTCTCATCAATACGGGCGTGGGTAACCCAACCGCGCCATTGATTATGGTGCTTGGGAGATAAGCGAGCTTTACCAGGCTGGTGGGGGCATGCAGTTTCATCCACCCATATAAGGGGATAAGGATCCACCTTTTCACCTACGCCTTCTTCCTCCTTTGCTCATCCATTTTCGCATACTCGAGCTCCAGCGCCCAAGTTCGCACTCCCCACCTCAACCTTCTCCAGCCATTCCGGAGTGGGAGGCAAGTGAATGGTCTCCTCCGTAACGGAGGGACACATCAAAAAGCTGAAGAAGGACGGATACTTGTCTGACGACATCGCGCACCGGCTTCCTGAAAAGGGGCAGCTCCTTCCCACCCCAAGGCCCCATGAGAGGGTGGTGTTCCTCACCCATTTCCTCCGCGGACTAGGTTTTCCTCTCCACCCATTTGTCCGGGGTCTCATGTTCTACTATGGCCTAGATTTCCACGATCTGGCCCCAAACTTTATCCTCAACATCTCGGCATTCATCGTCGTGTGCGGGGCCTTCTTCTGCATCCCACCCCACTTCGGTTTATGGCTGAAGACCTTTAACATCAAGCCGAAGGTAGTGTGCGGCTGCCAGGCAGAGTGCGGAGGTGCCATGGTGGGCAAAATGCCCAACGTCCTATGGCTCGAGGGCTCTTTCATGGAGACCCTAAAGGGGTGGCAATCGGGGTGGTTCTACATCACCGAGCCGTGTGACCCTAAATGGGTCGCAGCCCCCGAGTTCCGATCCGGAGCTCCTACGCGGCTCACCTCGTGGAAGGAGACGGGCCTATCGTGGGGCAAAAAGGGAGAGCTGACCGGACTCCAAACATGCGTCCATAACCTGGTGAACAAGAAGCTCAAGCTTGTCAATGTAGTCCAGGTCATGCTCATCCGCCGGATACTCCCATGCCAACAATGGGCTTTCAGCTTGTGGGAGTTCAATCCGGCCCAGCACCAAACCCTGAGCAGGCTCTTTGACACAACGTACGAAGATACCTGGAAGGTGCTATTCAAGGGTGCCGGAGCCCCCGCATCCGCTACTGAGGATCGCGGTTTCAGCGCGCAGTGTCAAGCCAGCGCGGTAAGCTGTTTTTTTACCTTTTATAGGGTATTTATTCTTCATAGTTTGACTTTATGCGGGATCTAAACTCCCTTACCTTTAGCAGGATTGGCAGGAGACGTCCGGACAGATCAACTATCCGGCTCCTTTGCCCGAAGACCCAGTGGACGCCCGCTTGACGGAGCTGCTGGTTCCGGCACCCTACGTGGTGCCGGAGAAGAAGGCCGCGGGAACTCGAAAGAGTTCTCGGCATCTGGTGGTGTCGGAGTCGTCGTCCGACGGCTCCGAGACGCACTCCTCCCGTGAAGACGAGGAGGAGGAAGAAGAGGCCCCTCCCCCTCCAACGGGGGGAAGAAAGAAAAGGAAGGCCGCCCCAATTGGGGAGGCCGGAGGGTCCAAGAAGGGGAAAACCCTTCTACCGGACTACTCCACCAACGCCGACGACGGCGAAGAGGAGTGGCCGCATAGGGCCAAGCCCCTGGCGAAATCGTAAGTGTTCGGATACCAGAATGACTCATTGCGTTCCTTTATTGCATAGCTTTTCCTGACGCCGAATATATTTATGCAGTCCACCCAAAGACAGGCTCGACAAGTCGTCGAGCGGTTCCCTGGATTCGTCGGATGTGAACAGTACTTCACTTCCGGCCGCCTCCTCCCCTCACCCTACGGATAATGCCGAGGTGTTGTCCCAGGAGGCTCCAGGCCAGGAAGAGGTGGTCCCGGAGGCGCCGCAAGGCGACCTCCCAGACTCCAAGTGCCCAGGGGACAAAACCCCCAAGGGCTCCGAGTTCGGCCCTAGGTCGGACACCGCTCCGGAACCTTCAAAGGTTCCGGAGTCCGGCAGGCAGCCCCCTAAGAAGAAGGGCAAGCCTACAACGCAGGTGACCTCCGCGCAACCGGAGGCACCGGATAACTTGCTGGAGGTGCTTAACAGCGCCTCCATCGACGAGGAGCACCATGCTATTATGAGTGCGGTGATTCAGAAGGTTCAGTCCACTAAGGGCGGGCTGACCGAAGCCTGTGCCAGCCTGTTGACAGGCTTTGAGGTATGTAAAAAATATGTAAAAAATATTACCGCATAGACAGTAGCCCCTGATGCTCTGTTTGGCGTTCGGAAAGAAAAGCTGAATAGAGGATCTAATAACATTCGCAGGAGCCTAACAAAAGTAAGTCAATATGCGTATGCAGGCTTCACTGCTGGCGTCCACTGCACTGACTGCGGAGGTGGACACGCTGAAGCAGAACCTCGAGCGGTCCAAGCAAGAGCTCGGCCTTGCCAAGAAGCAGTTCGAGGACAAAGAAGGTAAGAGATACCCTTTTTTTTAATATATATAAAAGGTGCAATTGCAAGAAAATGACAGGATTACTGTGGCTATTGTAGGGGCCACAACTAAGGTGGCAACCCTTAAGCAGGCGCTGTCCGAGGCCAAAAAGAAGGCGGCCACAGAGCGCATCGAGCAGGAGAAGCATGAGGCGCAGGTTGGCGAGGTGCGGCAAGAGCTCCAGGCTCTCATGAAAAAACATGAGAGTTTGGAGCTTGACTCGAAGACGCGAGAGTCCGAGCTCGCGGCGGCCATTGAAAGTGCCAAGTCTGCCAAGGCCGAAGCCCAGAAGGCCCTCCAAGAAGTTGCAGACTAAGGCATAGCCTAGTGGTGGGAAGGGGCTGATGCCTTCCCGCCCACCCAGGTTCAAGGCATGGTACTTGCAATTTGGGTTTGTTGCACCAATTATACTGTAGGGGGTTCCCTTACAGTCTTTCTGTCAAAAAAAAGAAGATAGCAGCGGGTAAGGCTTTCTTTATGCAAAGCAAGCATGTGAAGGTGAATTATTTGTTACTTACCAGAATCCGGAGCTCTCCAGGAGCATTCGCAGATTTGCCCCGCAGCGTGTCCGACCGCCGCCTTCTATCGAGCCGACGAGGGTAGCTCGACGGAGAAGGTGTTCTGGTCTCAGTACGCTGAGGCCGGACAGCCGGTGCCTTTGAGCGACCAGTTGAAGCAACTGGTCGAGCTCCACAAGGTGGCCGAACAGGCCCTAAAGGGCTTTATAGTTCGGCTATGGCCTGGAGAGGCCCTGCCTGGGAGCTACTTCGGGCTGGTGAGGCGGCTGGTGGACGCCTGTCCGAGGCTTGAGGCCGTCAAGCGCTCTGTCTGCATTGAGGGTGCCCGTAGGGCCCTTGCCCATGCTAAGGTGCACTGGGGCAAATTGGATGTCGTGAAGCTTGTGAAGGACGGGCCGCCGCAGGGCAAGGAGCATCGCCACCCCGAGATGTATTACGAGGTTGTCTTGAAGGGTGCCCACCTTGTGGCGGATGAATGCTCGAAAGATGTAATATTTGAGTGAAACTTTGTTCGTTTTATCCTGTGCGCTGAAAACTTGTTCATATGCGCTATGCAACGCTTGTTTAATTTAAAATATTACCTTCTGTGCGGCCGTTTATTACATTTGAGAGATGGCGAGTTGTCGGCTTCTGCCCCCATGCCACGAGTGTTGGGGTGTTCGGGATAAACCTGAGCACTCTTTTTCCCATTCTTGGGTCCTTCGAGGGAGGTGCTCAGCACGACGAACAAGCCAATCGGACTATAATGCGTTATCACTCTCACTTAGCCATAGAATTCTATAATTTTAAATTTTGGCGAAGCCCCTAGTATTCGGAAGACCGAGTTTGGGGCGCTATACACGCCTAGGCCGGACAAAGCCGGCTCCTCGCTCTAAGCGGCATAAGTCTTTAAGGACTCGAAACCTTCCCGAACAGCGACCAGCTCTCGCCCTATCATGACAGTCAGTTTTAGCTTTCTCTACTGAGGTGCTTAGGCCTAGCTCTACTGGGGCACAATCGCAGTAGTTCTCCCAGCGCTACCTTAGCCGATATAGTGGAATGTAAGGTACCAAAACATGGGAGCCGGGCAAACCCAACTATTGACCAAAGACATGATTCGGAGCTGATGCATATAATGCTATAAGATCGGAGGGCCGCACTTGTGAAAGCGTTCGGACTTCTCACGCCGTGTTATGGGGAGCTTGAGCCCCTGGCGTATTGACCGTACCAAAGTGTACGGGTGCTAAATGTCATAACTAAACATGTATATGAAAAAAAGGAATGAATAGAGAATGCAATAATAAGCTAAAGCTAAGCATTGTTTATTCGAAAAGGCTGCGATAGCAGAACGATACAAATAGTGCGATAAGCAAGAGATGGGACTATTTGACATGTCCCCCTCCAGGGGCGAGCTGCGAGATGATATGTAAGACAGGTATTTTGCTCGTTATAGAGACCACCTGGGAATTTGGCATAGCTTCCTGCGTCCTTGGTTGTTGCATCGTGTGTTTGGCGAATTTAATTGCCGGACAGGCCTTCCGGATGATGAAGTCCTGAAAGTGAGAAAAAATGACGAAATCGGGAGCCCCTGGTGCGGTTGAGCCGTATTTAGGGCATGCCATGGCCGTGCCCCTCCCCCTGTGCCCATGGAATTTTCATTTTCGTGAGGGCTGGGGTTGGGGCCGTATCGCTACGCTTGCTCGGAACGTGCCAGGCGGTCTTGTTGTAGGTTACTCCGGGCGCGCTTGACGGTGTCCGGACGTTTAAAAGCCGGACTAGAGAATTGCCTTGAGAGGCTGCTCTGTACTTCCGCTGCCAGCGCCGCCATATGCTCCTCCGTTCGGAGAGAGCGTTCAGTGTTTCCATTGACCGTAATGACTCCTCGATGGCCTGGCATCTTGAGCTTGAGGTATGTGTAGTGCGGCACCGCGTTGAATTTTGCAAATGCGGTTCGTTCGAGCAGTGCGTGATAGCCACTGCGGAACGGGACTATGTCGAAGATTAACTCTTCGCTTCGGAAATTATCCGGGGATCCGAAGACCACTTCGAGTGTAACTGGGCCAGTACAGTTGGCCTCTGCACCTGGTATGACGCCTTTAAAGGTCGTTTTTGTGGGTTTAATCCTTGAGGGATCTATGCCCATTTTCGCACTGTATCCTGATAAAGCAGGTTCAGGCTGCTGCCGCCGTCCATAAGGACTCTAGTGAGGTGAAATCCGTCAATGATTGGGTCAAACCAATGCGGCAAATCCGCCATGACGGAGGCTAGTGGGGTGGTCCCTTCGATCAAAAGTGATCGGGCAGGAGGACCATGGGTTGAACTTTGGGGCGACTGGCTCTAACGCATATACGTCCCTGAGTGCACGCTTCCGCTCCCGCTTGGGAATGTGGGTTGCGTATATCATGTTCACCGTCCGCACTTGTGGGGGGAAACCCTTCTGTCCACTATTGTTCGGCGGCCGGGGCTCCTCCTCGTCATCGCTATGCAGCCCCTTGTCTCTGTTTTCGGCATGTAACTTGCCTGGCTGCTTGAACACCCAACAATCCCTGTTGGTGTGATTGGCTGGCTTTTCAGGGGTGCCATGTATCTGGCACGAGCGATCGAGTATTTGGTCCAAACTGGACGAGCCCGGATTATTTCTCTTGAATGCCTTTTTCCGCTGACCGGGTTTAGAGCCTCTGAATCCGGCGTTAACTGCCGTATCCTCAGCACTGTCGCCATTAATGCGGCGCTTGTGCTTGTTGCGACGCGACCTGCCATTTTTGTCCTTGGTATCCGAATTACCAGGGCCTCTTGGTCATGTTATTACTACGAGCTAGCCAGCTGTCTTCTCCCGCGCAAAAGCGGGTCATGAGTGTCGTGAGGGCGGCCATGGATTTTGGCTTTTCCTGTCCTAGGTGCCGGGCAAGCCACTCGTCATGGATGTTATGTTTGAAGGCTGCTAGGGCCTCTGCATCCGGACAGTCGACGATCTGATTTTTCTTGGTCAAGAATCGTGTCCAGAATTGTCTGGCCGATTCCTCTAGCTGCGGAATTATGTGGCTTAGGTCATCGGCGTCTGGTGGTCGCACATTGGTGCCCTGGAAATTGTCGAGGAATGCGGCTTCCAGGTCCTCCCAACAGCCAATTGATTCTGCTGGCAAGCTGTTGAGCCAATGCCGATCTGGTCCTTTAAGCTTTAGTGGGAGGTATTTGATGGCGTGTAGATCATCGCCGCGGGCCATGTGGATATGAAGGAGATAATCCTCGATCCATACCGCAGGATCTGTTATGCCATCGTATGATTCGATGTTTACGGGTTTGAAACCCTATGGGATTTGATGATCCATTACTTCATCCGTGAAGCATAGTGGGTGTGCGGCGCCTCTGTACTGGGCTATATCACGACGTAGCTCAAATGAGCTTTGTCTGCTGTGTTCGGCCCGGCCAGATTTGCTGTATCCGGCGTGACGGTTATCGTCTCGAGTCGTGGGGTGCCCACGCGATCCGTAGATCGATCTTGTTTGCCTTGCCTTGTCCTCCAACATATCGCACAGGTCTAGTGCGTTTCCCCGTGCCTTGGTATTTTTTGAGTGACGCGGGGGTGCTGTTTGAGGGGAGGGCCGTGAGGCCTCTCTGTCACGGCCACGAGGCGGCCGATCGGCCGCGTCATGCGCTGGTGATGTAGGTTTAGGTGCTTCCTCCTCTAATCGGGGTAGCAGCCTGCACTTTGGGTAGCTCTTGGAGGGGCGTTCGAGTTCATACTCTTCGGCCGCCAGGACTTCAGTCCATCTGTCGGCTAGCAAGTCTTGATCAGCTCTAAGCTGTTACTGTTTTTTCTTGAGGCTGCTCGTCGTGGCCATAAGCCTGCGCTTAAAGCGCTCTTGTTCGGCGGGATCCTCGAGCACGACAAATTCGTCGTCGCCGAGGCTTGCCTCATCTTCGGAGGGAGGCATGCAATTGTCATCCTCTTCCTCTCTGTCTGCCGCCCTCTCAGGAGGGCTGGCTTCTCCATCCTCCTGCGCTGAATCTTGTTGGAGGGAGTTGTCTTCGGCACTGTCCGGGGTGTTATTGTCTCCGGTGCCGGTTTCACCGTTTTTGCTTTGGCGGGACTTAGAGCGGCGCCGCTGACACCGGTGCTTTGGTTGCTTCTTGGAGGGGTCATCCCCCGTTGTTCCGTCGCCATTGCCTTCTTTGGGTGTATCCACCATATATATGTCATATGACGAGGTGGCTTTCCAGTGCCCTATAGGCGCTGGTTCCTGTTCGTCTCCTACATCGTCGTCCATACCGTCAATGTCTTCGGAGTCGAAGTCTAGCATGTCGGTTAAATCATCGACAGTGGCTACGAAGTGGGTGGTGGGTGGGCATCGACTATCTTCGTCGTCCGCATCCCAATCCTGTTGGCCATAATCCATCCAGGACTCTTGTCGTGGAATTGTCACGGCAAATGTCCTAGGGTGAGGACTTAGTCGTGAGGCCAATGCATCTATGTGGTAGCTTGAGAGGGGTTGAGCAGAATCGAGAGATGCAATTCAAGACAAGGATTTAGACAGCTTCGGGCCCCGGGAAACATCATCCGGTAATAACCCTACATGCTGTTTGAGGCTAGATCTCATTATGCTCATGAGGGAGTCGCCGGTTTACCGGCTCTTTGTGTCTAGCCCTAGAGATTGTTTCTTCTTGCTTGTAGCTTGTCCCTCTTTGGGGAGCCCTTCCCCTCCTTATATATGTTGAAGGGGCGGTTTACATGACCAGTCCTAGTTAGATTAGGATTACTCTATTACAAGTGGAGTCCTAGTCTTGCTTCCTTTGTAGGACAATATTCCTTATGTCTTCCTCTTAAACCGGCCCACAATAGTTGAACCGGCCTTCATGAACCGCCAGACAGGCCACTGGGTCTTATCGCTCCTCTGACCCGTCCGCCGGGTCACCAGTGAGTTACAATGTCCTGGCGGGTTGCTGGTAAACCGCCAGGTCAGGGTGGGTCACGAGTGAATCGCCAAGTGCCAGCGGGATATCAAATAAACCGCCAAGTCCGGCCGGGTTATACTTCCGGCCGGTTTACGCCGCGGGGTATATCCCCGGCAACTCTCCTGACAAAGAGAGAGACCTTAGTGAATTCAGAATATGGCCGAAGGGCGAGTGCTGAAAGATATCTGCGGCGGTGAATTCCATGATCGGCGCCCAATCGGATTCGATTGGCAAGGGCGCGGGGGGCTCGGGGTCCGGAGAGGAGTCCGGCACCTTGGAGTCACGGGCTTCGCAGAGGATAAGGCTGGTGTTCGGATCAATCGCCGTAGAGATTGCAGCCCCCGAGGCGGTGTACAGCCACCCGTCCTCGATTGGTGCAGTCGGCTCCGAGCTAAGGGTCGGAGCGGACATGGGTGCGGCCTCCAGGGCACTGTTCGGCGGCAGAGCTAGATCATGCCCTTCGTGACAGTGCTGCGCGCCCGACTGTGGCTCAAATACGTCGAAGATCAAGTCTCCGCGGATATCAGTCGTGTAGTTCAAGCTTCCAAACCTGACCTGGCGGCCAGGGGCGTAGCTTTCAATCTGCTCCAGATGGCCAAGCGTATTGGCCCGCAGTGCAAAGCCGCCGAATACGAAGATCTGTCAGGGGAGAAAAGTCTTACCCTGGACCGCATCGCCGTTGATGATCGGAGGAGCCATCGGTCCTACAAGTGACGACACAGAGGAACTCTCAATGAAAGCACCAATGTCGGTGTCAAAACCGGCGGATCTCGGGTAGGGGGTCCTGAACTGTGCGTCTAGGCGGATGGTAACATGATACAAGGGACACGATGTTTTTACCCAGGTTCGGGCCCTCTCGATGGAGGTAAAACCCTACTCCTGCTTGATTAATATTGATGATATGGGTAGTACAAGAGTAGATCTACCACGAGATCAGAGAGGCTAAACCCTAGAAGCTAGCGTATGGTATGATTGTTGTTCGTCCTACTGACTAAAACCCTCCGGTTTATATAGACACCAGAGAGGGTTAGGGTTACACAGAGTCAGTTACAATGGAAGGAGATCTACATATCCGTATCGCCAAGCTTGCCTTCCATGCCAAGGAAAGTCCCATCTGGACACGGACGAAGTCTTCAATCTTGTATCTTCATAGTCCAGGAGTCCGGCCAACGGATATAGTCTGGCTATCCGGACACCCCATAATCCAGGACTCCCTCACCAAGCAATTGTTTCATACTTTTGACATTCTCAAACTTTTTCAGTCTTCACGCAATACATGAGTGTGAGCCATGGATATAGCACTATAGGTGGAATAGAATGGTGGTTGTGGAGAAGACAAAAAGGAGAAGATAGTCTCACATCAACTAGGCATATCAACGCGCTATGGAGATGCCCATCAATAGATATCAATGTAAGTGAGTAGGGATTGCCATGCAACGGATGCAATAGAGCTATAAGTGTATGAAAGCTCAACAAAAGAAACTAAGTGGGTGTGCATCCAACTTGCTTGCTCACGAAGACCTAGGGCATTTTGAGGAAGCCCATCATTGGAATATACAAGCCAAGTTCTATAATGTAAAATTCCCGCTAGTATATGAAAGTGACAACATATGAAACTCTCTATCATGAAGATCATGGTGCTACTTTGAAGCACAAGTGTGGTAAAAGGATAGTAGCATTGTCCCTTCTCTCTTTTTCTCTCCCTTTTTTTGTTTTTTTGTTTGGGCCTTTTCTCTTTTTTATGGCCTCTTTTTTATTTTTATTTATTTATTTTTCGTCCGGAGTCTCATTCCGACTTGTGGGGGAATCATAGTCTCCATCATCCTTTCCTCACTGGGACAATGCTCTAATAAGGATGATCATCACACTTTTATTTACTTACAACTCAAGAATTACAACTCGATACTTAGAATAAAATATGACTCTATATGAATTCCTCTGGCGGTGTACCGGGATGTGCAATGACTCATGAGTGACATGTATGAAAGAATTATGAACGGTGGCTTTGCCACAAATACGATGTCAACTACATGATCATGCAAAGCAATATGACAATGATGGAGCGTGTCATAATAAGCGGAACAGTGGAAAGTTGCATGGCAATATATCTCGGAATGGCTATGGAAATGCCATAATAGGTAGGTATGGTGGATGTTTTGAGGAAGGTATATGGTGGGTGTATGATACCAGCGAAAAGTGCGCGATATAAGAGAGGCTAGCAATGGTGGAAGGGTGAGAGTGCGTATAATCCATGGACTCAACATTAGTCATAAAGAACTCATATACTTGTTACAAAAATCTATTAGTTATCAAAGCAAAGTATTGCGTGTATGCTCCTAGGGGGTTAGATTGGTAGGAAAAGACCATCGCTTGTCCCCGACCGCCACTCATAAGGAAGACAATCAATAAATAAATTATGCTCCGACTTAATCACATAACGGTTCACCATACGTGCATGCTACGGGAATCACAAACTTTAACAGAAGTATCTCTCAAATTCACAACTACTCAACTAGGATGACTCTAATATCACCATCTTTATATCTCAAAACAATTATCGAGCATCAAACTTTTCTTAGTATTCAACATGCTCATAAGAAAGTTTTTACTAATCTTGAATACCGAGCATATTAGGATTATTTAAGCAAATTACCATGCTGTTTAAGACTCTCAAAATAATTTAAGTGAAGCATGAGAGATCAAGCAGTTTCTGTAAAACAAATCCACCACCGTGCTCTAAAAGATATAAATGAAGCACTAGAGCAAACAACAAACTACTCCGAAAGATATAAGTGAAGATCAATGAATAGTTGGATAATTATGCAACTATGTGAAGACTATCTAACATTTAATAATTTCAGATATTGATATTTTGTTCAAACAGAAGCAAAGCAAAAGAAAATAAAATAACGCTCCAAGCAAAACACATATCATGTGGTGAATAAATATATAGCTCCAAGTAAAGTTACCAATGAACGAAGACAAAAGAGGGGATGCCTTCCGGGGCATCCCCAAGATTAGGCTCTTGGTTGTCCTTGAATATTACCTTGGGGTGCCTTGGGAATCCCCAAGCTTAAGCTTTTGCCACTCCTTATTCCATAGTCCATCGAATCTTTACCCAAAACTTGAAAACTTCACAACACAAAACTTAACAGAAAACTCGTGAGCTCCGTTAGCGAAAGAAAAAAAACACCACTTCAAGGTACTGTAATGAATTCATTCTTTATTTATATTGGTGTTAAAAATACTGTATTCCAACTTCTCTATGGTCTATAAACTATTTTACTAGCCATAGAGTCATCAAAATAAGCAAACAACACACGAAAAACAGAATCTGTCGAAAACAGAACAGTCTGTAGTGATCTGTATCAAACGTATACTTCTGGAACTCCAAAAATTCTAAAATAAATTGGTGGACCTGAGGAATTTTTCTAGTAATCATCTTCAAAAAGAATAAACTGAATAGCACTCTCCAGTAAAAAGTTGAAGCAAATCGCGTGAGCGCTAAAGTTTCTGTTTTTTACAACATGATCATAAAGACTTCACCCGAGTCTTCCCAAAGGTTCTAGTTGGAACAAACACTAAGTTAAACACAAAATCACATCTAACCAGAAGCTATATGGATTATTTATTCCTAAACAGAACCAAAAAGTAAGAAACTAAAATAAAATTGGGTTGCCTCCCAACAAGCACTATCGTTTAACGCCGCTAGCTAGGCATGATGATTTCAATGATGCTCACACAAAAGATAGGAATTAAAACATAAAGAGAGCATCATGAAGAATATTAATAGCACATTTAAGTCTAACCCACTTCCTATTCATAAGGATTTTGTGAGCAAACAACTTATGGGAACAAGAATCAACTTGCATAGGAAGGTAAAACAAGCATACTTCAAGATTTTAAGCACATAGAGAGGAAACTTGATATTATTGCAATTCCTACAAGCATACATTCCTCCCTCATAATAATTTTAAGTAGCATCATGAATGAATTCAACAACATAACCAGCACCTAAAGCATTCTTTTCATGATCTACTAGCATAGAAATCTTATTACTCTCCACATAAGCAAAATTCTTCTCATTCGGAATAGTGGGAGTATCATAAGAGACTTGAATACTATAAATTGTTTCCACATTAAAAGAGTAATGTTCAGAGAAAGGGTACTCATAATCATGAAAAGTTTTATAAATATAATCATCACTACTCTTTATAGCATAAGTTTCATCACAATAATCATCATTAGTAGCAACTTTGTTCTCATCATAGTCGACTGAAACCTCTTCCGAAATAGTGGATACATCACTAAATAAAGTCATGACCTCTCCAAATCCACTTTCATACATATTATAAGATTCAACATCCTCCAAAATAGTGGGATCATTACTTCCTAAAGTTAACACTCTTCCAAACCCACTTTCATAAATATAATAATCATAAGTAGGAGGCATGCTATCATCATTATAGATTTGCATATCAAAACTTGGGAGACTAAAAATATCATCTTCATTAAACGTAGCCTCCCCAAGCTTGGGACAAACATTAATTGCAGCAAATATATTTTCAAAAACATCATCTTCATCAAACATAGCATCCCCAAGCTTGGGCCTTTTCATATCATAAGCATAATCACTCTCATCATTAATAGTATGGATAGCACCAATAGTATAGCAAACATTATTATCATATTCTTCCAAGCAAGTGCCAAAAAGATTTTCAAGATCATAAGAAGTATCATTGTCTTCCCAATCATAATCATCACAACAAGCAATAGGCATAACGAGATCATCATCAAGTGCATCATCTTCCACAATTATTTTTGATTCGTTTTCATGAGGCACAACAATAATACGAGCAACATTATTTGGGAGAGATATCTTTTTACCTCTCTTCCTTTTTCTTTTCTTCTTCTTCACCACGTCATGTGTGGGTTCAATCCTCTTTTTGGAGCTCCTTATTAATGAGATTGGTTGAATAGAAGGCTGCTCCTCGTTACCTAATTCATCATAAGAAATAATAGGATAATATTGGGAAGTCTCTTCCCTTTCGTTAGCATTCTCTTCATCTTCTATTTGTTTTCTTTTCTTTATGTAATTGGCAATATAAGGATTTTCAATGCAATTCACCGCACAATACATATAAATATTCTCTAGATCAAAACCAATAAGTTTATAACGGGCAAATTCTGGAAGATGCTTAGTTATACGTTTCATTTCTTTGTAGCCCATAAGCAAACTAAGTTCATTATAATGTGCAAGGGAAATCAAGTCATCACAATTTTTGGACACGATTAGATCATGAAACAATTTGCATCGGATACCTAAATGACCCTGTTCATTGCAAAGTCCATAAGTACGTCCAAGAAAATTTAAATCTTCAGCACAAACATCTAGCCTTTCTTGCAACAATTTAGTTTCTAAGTGCTTATGCCTCCTGCAATATCTATCTTCCCTATTTGGTGTGTACTTGCAAACCCGATGCACTCCACAAAAATTGACATGTTTATAGGAGACATTTTCATCATAACTAGTGCAATCATCATTAGTACTATGGATATTCAAGGAGTTCATACTAATAACATTGCAATCATGCTCATCATTCAAAGATTTAGTGCCAAACATTTTAATGCATTATTCTTCTAACACTTTGGCACAATTTTCCTTTCCATCATACTCACGAAAGATATTAAAAAGGTGAAGTGTATGAGACAAACTCAATTCCATTTCTTTGTAGTTTTCTTTTATAAACTAAACTAGTGCTAAAACAAGAAACAAAAAGATTCGATTGCAAGATCTAAAGATATACCTTCAAGCACTCACCTCCCCGGCAACGGCGCCAGAAAAGAGCTTGATGTCTACTACCAACCTTCTTCTTGTAGACGTTGTTGGGCCTCCAAGTGCAGAGGTTTGTAGGATAGTAGCAAATTTCCCTCAAGTGGATGACTTAAGGATTATCAATCCGTGGGAGGCGTAGGATGAAGATGGTCTCTCTCACGCAACCTTGCAACCAAATAACAAAGAGTCTCTTGTGTCCCCAACACACCCAATACAATGGTAAATTGTATAGGTGCACTAGTTCGGCGAAGAGATGGTGATACAAGTGCAATATGGATGGTAGATATAGGTTTTCGTAATCTGAAAATATAAAAACAGCAAGGTAACAAGTGGGAAAGTGAGCGTAAACGGTATTGCAATGCTAGGAAACAAGGCCTAGGGTTCATACTTTCACTAGTGCAAGTTCTCTCAACAATAATAACATAATTGGATCATATAACTATCCCTCAACATGCAACAAATAGTCACTCCAAAGTCACTAATAGAGGAGAACAAACGAAGAGATTATGGTAGGGTACGAAACCACCTCAAAGTTATTCTTTCCAATCAATCCGTTGGGCTATTCCTATAAGTGTCACAAACATCCCTAGAGTTCGTACTAGAATAACACCTTAAGACACAAATCAACCAAAACCCTAATGTCACCTATATACTCCAATGTCACCTCAAGTATCTGTGGGTATGATTATACGATATGCTTCACTGATGACCCACAATTATAGGGGATCTATCGTAGTCCTTTCGATAAGTAAGAGTGTCAAACCCAATGAGGAGCAGAAGGAAATGATAAGCGGTTTTCAGCAAGGTATTCTCTGCAAGTACTGAAATAAGAGGTAACAGATAGTTTTGTGACAAGATAAATTGTAACGAGCAACAAGTAACAAAAGTAAATAAAGTGCAGCAAGGTGACCCAATCCTTTTTGTAGCAAAGGACAAGCCGGAACAAACTCTTATATAAGGAAAAGCGCTCCCGAGGACACATGGGAATATCGTCAAGCTAGTTTTCATCACGTTCATATGATTCGCGTTCGATACTTTGATAATTTGATATGCGGGTGGACCGGTGCTTGGGTGCTGTTCTTACTTGAACAAGCCTCCCACTTATGATTAACCTCTATTGCAAGCATCCACAACTACAACAAAAGTATTAAGGTAAACCTAACCATAGCATGAAATATATGGATCCAAATCAGCCCCTTACGAAGCAACGCATAAACTAGGGTTGAAGCTTCTGTCACTCTAGCAACCCATCATCTACTTATTACTTCCCAATGCCTTCCTCTAGGCCCAAATAATGGTGAAGTGTTATGTAGTCGACGTTCACATAACACCACTAGAGGCTAGACAACATACATCTCATCAAAATATCGAACGAATACCAAATTCATATGACTACTAATAGCAAGTGTCGGTGTCAAAATCGGCGGATCTCGGGTAGGGGGTCCCGAACTGTGCGTCTAGGCGGATGGTAACAGGAGACAATGGACACAATGTTTTTACCCAGGTTCGGGCCCTCTCGATGGAGGTAAAACCCTACTCCTGCTTGATTAATATTGATGATATGGGTAGTACAAGAGTAGATCTACCACGAGATCAGAGAGGCTAAACCCTAGAAGCTAGCCTATGGTATGATTGTTGTTGTTGTTGTTGTCGTGTCCTACGGACTAAACCCTCCGGTTTATATAGACACCGGAGGGGGCTAGGGTTACACAGAGTCGGTTACAATGGGAGGATATCTACATATCCGTATTGCTAAGCTTGCCTTCCACGCCAAGGAAAGTCCCATCCGTACACGGGACGAAGTCTTCAATCTTGTATCTTCATAGTCCAACAGTCTGGCCAAAGGTCATAGTCCGGCTGTCCGGACACCCCCTAATCCAGAACTCCCTTAGCAAGACTTCTCCCTTGTCCTCAGGAACAAACATAACTACTCACAAAGCATATTCATGCTCATAATCAGAGGGGCAATAATATGCATATAGGATCTGAACATATGATCTTCCACCAAATAAACCAACTAGCATCAACTACAAGGAGTAATCAACACTACTAGCAACCTACTATCACCAATCCCGGACTTGGAGACCAGAATTGGATACAAGAGATGAACTAGGGTTTGGAGATGAGATGGTGCTGGTGAAGATGTTGATGGAGATTGCCCTCTCCCGATGAGAGGAGCGTTGGTGATGACGATGGCGATGATTTCCCCCTCCCAGAGGGAAGTATCCCCGGCAGAACAGCTCTGCCGGAGCCCTAGATTGGTTCCGCCAAGGTTCTGCCTCGTGGCGGTGGAGTCTCATCCCGAAAGGTTGCTTCTGGTTTTTTTCTTGATGAAAGACTTCATATAGGAGAAGATGGGCGTCGGAGAGCCACCAGCGGGCCCACAAGGTAGGGGGCACGCCCTAGGAGGGGGGGCGCGCCCCCACCCTCGTGAGCAGGGTGTGGGCCCCCTGGCCTTCATCTTTGGCGAGGATTTTTCTTTATTTATTTTAAGATATTTCGTGGAGTTTCAAGACTTTTGGAGTTGCGCAGAATAGGTCTATAATATTTGCTCCTTTTCCAGCCCAGAATTCCAGCTGCCGGCATTCTCCCTCTTCATGTAAACCTTGTAAAATAAGAGAGAATAGCCATAAGTATTGTGACATAACGTGAAATAACAGCCCATAATGCGATAAATATCGGTATAAAAGCATGATGCAAAATGGACGTATCAACTCCCCCAAGCTTAGACCTCGCTTGTCCTCAAGCGAAAAGCCGATAACAATAAATATGTCCCCATGTTTAGAGGTAGAGGCGTCAATAAAAAATAAAATACGGACATGAAGGCATCATGATTATTCTCATAACAGCAACATATATAGATTTTGTCATATGATTACTTATGTTGAAGTGATGATCTATTCACAATGCAAAAGTATGAATCAGAAACCTTATTGAGAACCAACAAACTATAACCTCAGTCATTGAAGCAATTGCAATTTATCATAACATCGAAAAGAGTCTATGTCAGAGCTAAAAAGCAAGTCCACATACTCAACTATCATCTAGTCCTTCATAATTGCTAACACTCACGCAATACTTGTGGTTACGAAGTTTTAATCGGACACAGAGAAAGATAGGGGCCTATAGTTTTGCCCCACAACCTTTTACCTCAAGGGTCATGTCAACAATAATAACTCATGCTCCCCTACATCCAATAATATATCATGTTCTTTCCAACATGCCGGGCTTGCAAAAGGATAAAATGAAAAAGGAAGGGTGAAAATCACCATGACTCTTGCAAGGTAGAAGATAATAATAAAAGATAGGCCCTTCGCAGAGGGAAGCATAGGTTGTCATGCGCTTTTATGGTTGGATGCACAAAATCTCGATGCGAAAGAACGTCACTTTATATTGCCCCTTGTGATATGAACCTTTATTATGCAGTCCGTCGGTTTTATTACTTTCACATCACAAGATCGTATAAAGCCTATTACTCCCACACCAATCAATCATACATATTTAGAGCAATTTTTATTGCTTGCACCGATGACAACTTACTTGAAGGATCTTACTCAATCCATAGGTAGATATGGTGGACTCTCATGGCAAACTGTTTTAAGGGTATTTGGAAGCACAAGTAGTATCTCTACTTGGTGCTAAGAATTTGGCTAGCATGAGGGGGAAAGGCAAGCTCAACATGTTAGAGGATCCATGACAACGTACTTTATCTCAGATATAAGAAAACATAACTCATTATGTTGTCTTCCTTGTCCAACATCAACTCTTTAGCATGTCATATTTTAATGAGTGCTCCCAATCATAAAAGATGTCAATGATAATATATCTATATGTGAAACCTCTCTTTCCTTATTACTTCCTATTAATTGCAGCAATGACCAAAGCTATGTCTGCCAACTCCCAACAACTTTTAATCATCATACTCTTTCTATGTGAAGTCATTACTCTCAATAAGATCAATATGAACTTTTTGTTTCTTTTTATTCTTTTTCTCTTTTCTTTTATTCACCCAAGATCATGGCAAAATAATCAAGCCCTCAACTCAACACTAATCTTTATTATATAGCTCACGGACTCGATTACATAGAGAGAGATCATAAGGCAAAACTCAAAACTAGATCATGCCATAAACTTTATTCTACTAGATCAAGATACTACTAAAAGGATCGAACTAAGAAAAACGGTAAAGATAGGAGATGTGATTGTGATATGATACCGGGGCACCTCCCCCAAGCTTGGCAGTTGCCAAGGGGAGTGCCCATACCCATGTGATTATGTCTCCTTCTTTGTTGTTGGTGTAATGTTCTTGGCGATGATTCCTCTCAGGATACGGTTCTCCTCCTCCAGCTTATTGACTTGTTGTTTAAGGTCCATTATTTCCTTCCGAAGCTTTCTTGTGATGGCTAAAGCTCCTTGCACCCAAGGATGTTGCATAGCTGCGGGAGAACAAGTGACACTCCTCTTCATATTTTCATAAGAAAGAAATCTGACATTGGAAGGGATAACCGAGTTTGGAATAGCTGAGCTCTGTAGCTCCCCCATTGTGAACCCAGCTCGGAGGCGAGAGGTGACTTCTTGATCTTCCATGGCATCTACCCTCATCAAGTCAGCCTCCATCTCTTCCTCCGTTGCTGGCCCAAAGTGGTCAGCATCGCTGTTTGCTCTTGGTTCCGGTGCCGGATTAGATACCCGGCTCTCCCCGACTGACTCTTGAGAAGACATCTTGCTCTAATCTGCAGCAGCAACAGCTCGAAACAAAAACGAAGGAGATTTGCGTGATACGGGAGTCAAAACCTTTGGGAGAATATATAGTGAATTTTTACCGACCAAAATACGTATCGTGCAAGAAAACGGAGTCCGGAAGGCACACGAGGTGCTTACGAGGTAGGGGGCGCGCCCAGGGAAGGGGGGCGCACCCACCACCCTCGTGGGGCCCTCGTGTCCTTCCTGGACTGCCACCTATTTTTCTATTTTTCTAAATATTCCAAAACAGAGAAATATTGCCTTAAAAATTGTTTATTGGAGTCGGTTCACTTACCGTACCACATACCTATTCCTTTTCGGAGTCTGAAACAGTCTGGAAAGTGTCTCTTATGTATTCCTGCGGGGTTACGGTTTCAATAATATTGGTTTCAACATTTATGGGATTACCTGAGATATAATGTTTGATTCTTTGACCATTTACCACCTTCGGATTCGTGCCTTCGAAGTTGTTGATTTTTATGGCACCGGAACAATAGACCTCCTCGATAACGTTGGGGCCTTCAAATTTAGAGAGAAGTTTTCCTGCAAAAAATCTTAAACGAGAGTTGTATAGCAATACATAATCACCTACGTTAAACTCACACTTTTGTATCCTTTTGTCATGCCATCTTTTAACTTTTTCTTTAAACAACTTGGCATTTTCATAAGCTTGGGTTCTCCATTCATCAAGTGAGCTAATATCAAATAACCTCTTCTCACCGGCAAGTTTGAAATCGTAGTTGAGCTCTTTGATAGCCCAATAGGCCTTATGTTCTAATTCGAGATGTAAGTGACATGCTTTTCCATAAACTATTTTATACGGTGACATACCCATAGGATTTTTATATGCAGTTCTATATGCCCATAATGCATCATCAAGTTTCTTAGACCAATTCTTTCTAGACATATTGACAGTCTTTTGCAAAATTAATTTGAGCTCTCTGTTGCTCAATTCTACTTGACCACTAACTGTGGATGATAAGGAGATGCAATTCTATGATTAACATCATACTTAGCAAGCATTTTACGGAAAGCACCATGAATAAAGTGTGAACCACCATCAGTCATTAAATATCTAGGGACTCCAAACCTCGGAAAAATAACTTCCTTAAGCATTTTAATAGAAGTGTTATGATCAACACTACTAGTTGGAATAGCTTCTACCCACTTAGTAACATAATCAACAGCAACTAAAATATGTGTATATCCATTAGAGGCAGGAAAAGGTCCCATATAATCAAAGCCCCAAACATCGAATGGTTCAATAACAAGTGAATAATTCATAGGCATTTCTTGACGTCTACTAATATTACCAATTCTTTGACATTCATCACAAGACAAGACAAACTTACGGGCATCCTTGAAGAGAGTAGGCCAATAAAAATCGGATTGCAATACCTTATGTGCAGTTCTACCTCCAGTGTGGTGTCCTTCATAAGCTTTGGAGTGACTCTTGCGTAGGATCTGTTCATGTTCATGCTCAGGTACACAACGTCTAATAACACCATCTACTCCTTCTTTATAAAGATGCGGGTCATCCCAAAAGTAATGTCTCAAATCATAGAAGAACTTTTTTCTTTTGTTGGTATGTGAAGCTAGGTGGTAAGAATTTAGCAACTATGTAATTAGCATAATCAGCATACCATGGAGTACTACGAGAAGTACTTATAACATTTAATTGTTCATCAGGAAAGCTATCATCAATAGGTAGTGGGTCATCAAGAACATTCTCTAACCTAGATAAGTTGTCTGCAACGGGGTTCTCAGCTCCTTTTCTATCAACAATATGAAAATCAAATTCTTGTAGCAAGAGAACCCATCTAATAAGTCTAGGTTTAGCATCTTTCTTTTCCATAAGATATTTAATAGCAGCATGATCAGTGTGAATAGTTACTTTAGAATCAACAATATAGGGTCTGAACTTATCACAAGCAAATACAACTGCTAAAAGCTCTTTTTCAGTAGTAGCATAATTTCTTTGAGCATTGTCTAGCGTCTTACTAGCATAATGGATAACATTTAATTTCTTATCATCTCTTTGCCCTAGAACATCACCTACAGCATAATCACTAGCATCACACATAATTTCAAAGGGTAAATTCCAATCAGGTGGCTGAACAACAGGTGCAGAGACTGATGCTTTCTTAAGTATTTCAAATGCTTCTACACAATCATCATCAAAGACAAATGGTATAACTTTTTGTAATAAATTGGTCAGAGGCCGAGAAATTTTTGAGAAGTCCTTAATGAACCTCCTATAAAATCCGGCATGACCAAGGAAACTTCTTATACCTTTGATGTCCTTGGGACATGGCATCTTTTCAATAGCATCAACCTTGGCTTTATCAACTTCAATACCTCTTTCAGAAACTTTATGCCCCAAGACAATACCCTCATTTACCTTAAAGTGGCACTTTTCCCAATTCAAGACAAGATTAGTTTCTTCACATCTCTACAAAACTCGATCAAGATTGCTCAAGCAATCATCAAAAGAGGAACCATAGACGGAAAAGTCGTCCATGAAAACCTCACAAATCTTTTCACAAAAGTCAGAGAATATAGCCATCATGCATCTTTGAAAGGTAGCAGGTGCATTACATAAACCAAAAGGCATACATCTATAAGCAAAAGTACCAAAAGGGCATGTAAAAGTAGTCTTTGATTAATCTTTAGCCGACACAGGTATTTGAGAGAAACCATAATAACCATCTAGAAAGCAATAATGTGTATGTTTGCATAATCTTTCTAGCATTTGATCAATAAAAGGTAAGGGGTAATGATCTTTCTTAGTAGCCTTATTTAATTTGTGGAAATCAATTACCATCATATAACCTATAATAATTCTTTGTGGAATCAATGCATCTTTATCGTTAGGAACAACGGCAATACCTCCCTTCTTAGGGACACAATGGAGAGGACTTATCCACTGACTATCAGCAACAGGATAAATTATACCTGCCTCCAGAAGCTTGAGTATTTCTTTTCTTACCGCTTCTTTCATTTTAGGATTCAGACGTCTTTGAGGATCACGAACTGGTTTGGCATCTGCTTCCAAATTTATTTTATGTTGACATAGAGTGGGACTAATGCCCTTAAGATCATCAAGAGTATATCCAATAGCGGCACGGTGCTTCTTCAGAGTTTTCAATAATCTTTCTTCTTCATGCTCTGAAAGGTTAGCACTAATAATAACATGATATATCCTCTTTTGATCAAGATAAGCATATTTAAGATTATCAGGCAACGGTTTAAGCTTAAACACGGGGTCACCCTTGGGTGGAGGAGGATCCCCTAAAATTTCAATAGGAAAATTGTGTTTCAAAATAGGTTCCTGTTTAAAGAATACTTCATCTATTTCCCTTCTTTCATTCATGAACATATCATTTTCACGGTCTAGCAAATAGTGTTCTAAAGGATCACTAGGAGGTACGACAATAGAAGCAAGACCAATAATATCATCCTTACTAGGCAATTCTTCCTCACGATGTTGTTTACTGAATTTAGAGAAGTTAAACTCATGAACCATATCATCCAAGCCAATAGTAACAACATTCTTCTCGCAATCTATCTTAGCATTACCAGTGTCCAAGAAGGGTCTACCAAATATAATGGGACAGAAGGTATCTTGTGGGGAACAAGAACAAGAAAATCAGTAGGATATTTAGTTTTCCCACACAAGACTTCAACATCTCTAACAATTCCCATTGTTGATATAGTATCTCTATTGGCAAGTTTAATTGTGACATCAATTCCTTCTAACTCAGCAGGTGCAATTTCATGCTTAATTTCTTCGTATAAAGTATGCGGTATAACACTAGCACTAGCACCCAAATCACATAAGCCATGATAATAATGATCTCCTATTTTAATAGAAATAACAGGCACGCCTACCACAGGTCTATGTTTATCTTTAGCACACGGTTTAGCAATTCTAGTAGTTTCATCGTTAAACTGAATAACATGCCCATCAATATTATCAGACAAGAGATCTTTAAAAATAGCAATATTGGGTTCTACTTTAACTTGTTCAGGAGGTGTATAAGTTCTAATATTGCTTTTACGAACAACAGTTGAAGCTTTAGCATGATCCTTTATTTTAACAGGGAAAGGTGGTTTCTCAACATAAGAAGTAGGAACAATAGGATCATTATAAGTGACAGTCTTTTCTTCAACTTTAATAGGTGCAACTACTTTTACTTCTATGGGAGGATGATATTTAAACCACTTCTCCTTGGGGAGATCAACATAAGTAGCAAAATATTCACAGAAAGAAGCTACTATCTCGGAGTCAAGTCCATATTTAGTGCTAAACTTACGGAAAATATCAGTATCCATAAAAGATTTAACACAATCAAACTTAGGTGTCATACCTGACTCCTTACCTTCGTCGAGATCCCAATCTTCAGAGTTGCGTTTAATTCTATCCAATAAATCCCATCTAAATTCAATAGTCTTCATCATAAAAGAGCCAGCACAAGAAGTATAGAGCATGGTGCGATTATTTTCAGAAAGCCAAGCATAATTATTTTGAATAATTGTCACTCTTGAGAGCTCATGATTGGGGCATGAATATAACATTGATTTAAGCCTCCCCCAAGATTGAGCGATGATTTCTCCTTCGCGAGGCCAAAAATTATATATATAATTGCGATCACGATGAACAAGATGCATTGGGTAATACTTTTGATGAAATTCCAATTTCAATCTTTTATAGTTCCATGATCTCGTATCATCACATAGCCTATACCATGTCAATGCGTCTCCCTTCAAAGATAAAGGGAAGACCTTCTTCTTAGCAACATCATCGGGTATACCTGCAAGCTTAAATAATCCACAAACTTCATCCACATATATTAAGTGCTCATCAGGATGCTTTGTTCCATCTCCTGTAAAAGGATTAGCTAGCAGTTTTTCCATCATACCCGAAGGAAATTCAAAAGGAATTTCATTTTCAATAGGTTCAGTAGGTTGAGGAGCAACTCTTTTCTCTACTGGATGGGGTGAAGATACCCCGAACAAGCTCCTCAGAGGATTACTTTCCATAGTAACAAGTGTTAGTAAATTTCAGCACACTATATAAATTTTTCCTTACCAAATTCCACCTACCAAAGGCGCTTCACTCCCCGGCAACGGCGCCAGAAAAGAGTCTTGATGACCCACAAGTATAGGGGATCTATCGTAGTCCTTTCGATAAGTAAGAGTGTCGAACCCAACGAGGAGCAGAAGGAAATGATAAGCGGTTTTCAGCAAGGTATTCTCTGCAAGTACTGAAATAAGAGGTAACAGATAGTTTTGTGACAAGATATATTGTAACGAGCAACAAGTAACAAAAGTAAATAAAGTGAAGCAAGGTGGCCCAATCCTTTTTCGTAGCAAAGGACAAGCCGGAACAAACTCTTATATAAGGAAAAGCGCTCCCAAGGACACATGGGAATATCGTCAAGCTAGTTTTCATCACGTTCATATGATTCACGTTCGGTACTTTGATAATTTGATATGTGGGTGGACCGGTGCTTGGGTGTTGTTCTTACTTGAACAAGCCTCCCACTTATGATTAACCTCTATTGCAAGCATCCTCAACTACAACAAAAGTATTAAGGTAAACCTAACCATAGCATGAAACATATGGATCCAAATCAGCCCCTTACGAAGCAACGTGTAAACTAGGGTTTAAGCTTCTGTCACTCTAGCAACCCATCATCTACTTATTACTTCCCGATGCCTTCCTCTAGGCCCAAATAATGGTGAAGTGTTATGTAGTCGACGTTCACATAACACCACTAGAGGCTAGACAACATACATCTCATCAAAATATCGAACGAATACTAAATTCACATGACTACTAATAACAAGACTTGTCCCTTGTCCTCGGGAACAAACGTAACTACTCACAAAGCATATTCATGTTCATAATCAGAGGGGTAATAATATGCATATAGGATCTGAACATATGATCTTCCACTAAATAAACCAACTAGCATCAACTACAATGAGTAATCAACACTACTAGCAACCTACTAGCACCAATCCCGGACTTGGAGACAAGAATTGGATACAAGAGATGAACTAGGGTTTGGAGATGAGATGGTGCTGGTGAAGATGTTGATGGAGATTGCCCTCTCCCGATGAGAGGAGCGTTGGTGATGACAATGGCGATGATTTCCCCCTCCCGGAGGGAAGTATCCCTGGCAGAACAGCTCTGCCAGAGCCCTAGATTGGTTCCGCCAAGGTTCCGCCTCGTGGCGGCGGAGTCTCATCCCGAAAGGTTGCTTCTGGTTTTTTTCTTGACGAAAGACTTCATATAGGAGAAGATGGGCGTCGGAGAGCCACCAGGGGGCCCACGAGGTAGGGGGCGCGCCCTAGGAGGGGGCGCGCCCCCCACCCTCGTGAGCAGGGTGTGGGCCCCTGGCCTTCATCTTTGGCGAGGATTTTTCTTTATTTATTTTAAGATATTTCGTGGAGTTTCAGGACTTTTGGAGTTGCGCAGAATAGGTCTCTAATATTTGCTCCTTTTCCAGCCCAGAATTCCAGCTGTCGGCATTCTCCCTCTTCATGTAAACCTTGTAAAATAAGAGAGAATAGCCATAAGTATTGTGACATAACGTGAAATAACATCCCATAATGCAATAAATATCGATATAAAAGCATGATGCAAAATGGACGTATCAATCACACAATCTCAGATTCATCTATTCAACCAACACATAGAACCTCAAAGAGTGCCCCAAAGTTTCTACTGGAGAATCAAGATGAAAATGTGTGCCAAACCCGCAAGATGCATAGGTTCATGGGCGGAACCCGCAAGTTGATCACCAAAACATACATCAAGTGAATCACGCGATATCCCATTGTCACCACAGATACGCACGGCAAGACATACATCAAGTGTTCTCAAATCATTAAAGACTCAATCCGATAAGATTACTTCAAAGGGAAAACTCAATCCATTACAAGAGAGTAGAGGGGGAGAAGCAACATAAGATCCAACTATAATAGCAAAGCTCGCGATACATCAAGATCGTGCTAAATCAAGAACAAGAGAGAGAGAGAGAGAGAGATCAAACACATAGCTACTGGTACATACCCTCAGCCCCGAGGGTGAATTACTCCCTCCTCGTCATGTAGAGCGCCGGGATGATGAAGATGGCCACCGGTGAGGGATCGCCCCCTCCGGCAGGGTGCCGGAACATGGTCCCGATTGACTTTTGGTGGCTACAGAGGCTTGCGGCGGCGGAACTCCCGATCTATTGTGTCCCCCGAAGTTTTTAGGGTATATGGATATATATATAGGAGGAAGAAGTACGTCAGGGAAGCCACGAGGGGCCCACGAGGGTGGAGGGCGCAATAGCAACATACTAAACGATCGAGTGCTAAGCTAACGGAATGGGTCAAGTCAATCACATCATTCTCCTAATGATGTGATCTCATTAATCAAATGACAACTCTTTGTCTATGGTTAGGAAACATAACCATCTTCGATCAACGAGCTAGTCAAGTGGAGGCATACTAGTGACACTCTGTTTGTCTATGTATTCACACATGTATCATGTTTCCGGTTAATACAATTCTAGCATGAATAATAAACATTTATCATGATATAAGGAAATAAATAATAACTTTATTATTGCCTCTAGGGCATATTTCCTTCAGTCTCCCACTTGCACTAGTGTCAATAATCTAGATTACACAGTAATGATTCTAACACCCATGGAGCCTTGGTGCTGATCATGTTTTGCTCGTGGAAGAGGCTTAGTCAACGGGTCTGCAACATTCAGATCCGTATGTATCTTGCAAATTTCTATGTCCACCTGGACTAAATCTCGGATGGAATTGAAGCGTCTCTTGATGTGCTTGGTTCTCTTGTGAAATCTGGATTCCTTCGCCAGGGCAATTGCACCAGTATTGTCACAAAAGATTTTCATTGGACCCGATGCACTAGGTATGACACCTAGATCGAATATGAACTCCTTCATCCAGACTCCTTCATTTGCTGCTTCCGAAGTAGCTATGTACTCCGCTTCACATGTAGATCCCGCCACAACGCTTTGTTTAGAACTGCAACAACTGACAGCTCCACTGTTCAATGTAAACACATATCCGGTTTGCGATTTAGAATCACCCGGATCAGTGTCAAAGCTTGCATCAACGTAACCATTTACGATGAGCTCTTTTTCACCTCCATAAACGAGAAACATATCGTTAGTCTTTTTTAGGTATTTCAGGATGTTCTTGACCGCTGTCCAGTGATCCACTCCTGGATTACTTTGGTACCTCCCTGCTAGACTTATAGCAAGGCACACATCAGGTCTGGTACATAGCATCGCATACATGATAGAGCCTATGGCTGAAGCATAGGGAACATCTTTCACCTTCTCTCTATCCTCTACAGTGGTCTGGCATTGAGTCTTACTCAACTTCACACCTTGTAACACAGGCAAGAACCCTTTCTTTGCTTGATCCATTTTGAACTTCTTCAAAACTTTGTCACTGTATGTGCTTTGTGGAAGTCCAATTAAGCGTCTTTATCTATCCCTATAGATCTTGATGCCCAATATATAAGCAGCTTCACCGAGGTATTTCATTGAAAAACTCTTATTCAAGTATCCCTTTATGCTATCCAGAAATTCTATATCATTTCCAATTAGCAATATGTCATCCACATATAATATCAGAAATGCTACAGAGCTCCCACTCACTTTCTTGGAAATACAGGCTTCTCCAAAAGTCTGTATAAAACCAAATGCTTTGATCACACTATCAAAGCGTTTATTCCAACTCCGAGAGGCTTGCACCAGTCCATAAATGGATCGATGGAGCTTGCACACTTTGTTAGCTCCCTTTGGATCGACAAAACCTTCCGGTTGCATCATATACAACTCTTCTTCCAGAAACCCATTCAGGAATGTAGTTTTTACATCCATTTGCCAAATTTCATAATCATAAAATGCGGCAATTGCTAACATGATTCGGACAGACTTAAGCATCGCTACGGGTGAGAAGGTCTCATCGAGTCAATCCCTTGAACTTGTCGAAAACCTTTCGCAACAAGTCGAGCTTTATAGACAGTAACATTACCGTCAGCGTCAGTCTTCTTCTTGAAGATCCATTTATTCTCAATGGCTTGCCGATCATCGGGCAAGTCAACCAAAGTCCACACTTTGTTCTCATACATGGATCCCATCTCAGATTTCATGGCCTCAAGCCATTTTGCGGAATCTGGGCTCACCATCACTTCTTCATAGTTCGTAGGTTCGTCATGGTCTAGCAACATAACCTCCATAACAGGATTACCGTACCACTCTGGTGCGGATCTTACTCTGGTTGACCTACGAGGTTCAATAACAACTTGATCTGAAGTTTCATGATCATCATCATTAACTTCCTCACTAATTGGTGTAGGTGTCACAGAAACCGGTTTCTGCGATGAACTACTTTCCAATAAGGGAGCAGGTACAGTTACCTCATCAAGTTCTACTTTCCTCCCATTCACTTCTTTCAAGAGAAACTCCTTCTCTAGAAAGATTCCGAATTTAGCAACAAAAGTCTTGCCTTTGGATCTGTGATAGAAGGTGTACCCAACAGTCTCCTTTGGGTATCCTATGAAGACACATTTCTCCGATTTGGGTTCGAGCTTATCGGGTTGAAGCTTTTTCACATAAGCATCGCAGCCCCAAACTTTAAGAAACGACAACTTTGGTTTCTTGCCAAACCACAGTTCATAAGGCGTCGTCTCAACGGATTTCGATGGTGCCCTATTTAACGTGAATGCAGCCGTCTCTAAAGCATTACCCCAAAACGATAGCGGTAAATCAGTAAGAGACATCATAGATCGCACCATATCTAGTAACGTACGATTACGACGTTCGGACACACCATTACGCTGTGGTGTTCCGGGTGGCGTGAGCTACGAAACTATTCTGCATTGTTTCAAATATAGACCAAACTCGTAACTCAAATATTCTCCTCCACGATCAGATCGTAGAAACTTTATTTTCTTGTTACGATGATTTTCAACTTCACTCTGAAATTCTTTAAACTTTTCAAATGTTTCAGACTTATGTTTCATTAAGTAGATATACCCATATCTGCTCAAATCATCTGTGAAGGTGAGAAAATAACGATATCTGCCACGAGCCTCAATATTCATCGGACCACATACATCTATATGTATGATTTCCAACAAATATGTTGCTCTCTCCATAGTACCGGAGAACGACATTTTAGTCATCTTGCCCATGAGGCACGGTTCGCAAGTACCAAGTGATTCATAATCAAGTGGTTCCAAAAGTCCATCAGTATGGAGTTTCTTCATGCGCTTTACACCGATATGACCTAAACGGCAGTGCCACAAATAAGTTGCAGTATCGTTGTCAACTCTGCATCTTTTGGCTTCAACATTATGAATATGTGTATCACTACTATCGAGATTCATCAAAAATAGACCACTCTTCAAGGGTGCATGACCATAAAAGATATTACTCATATAAATAGAACAACCATTATTCTCTTAAATGAATAACCGTCTCGCATCAAACAAGATCCAGATATAATGTTCATGCTCAACGCTGGCACCAAATAACAATTATTTAGGTCTAATACTAATCCTGAAGGTAGATGTAGAGGTAGCGTGCCGACGGCGATCACATCGACTTTGGAACCGTTTCCCATGCGCATCGTCACCTCGTCCTTAGCTAATCTTCGCTTAATCCGCAACCCCTGTTTCGAGTTGCAAATATTAGCAACAAAACCAGTATCAAATACCCAGGTGCTACTGCGAGCATTAGTAAGGTACACATCAATAACATGTATATCACATATACCTTTGTTCACCCTGCCATCCTTCTTATCCGCCAAATACTTGGGGCAGTTCCGCTTCCAGTGACCAGTCTGCTTGCAGTAGAAGCACTCAGTCTCAGGCTTAGGTCCAGACTTGGGTTTCTTCTCCTAAGCAGCAACTTGCTTGTTGTTCTTCTTGAAGTTCTCCTTCTTCTTCCCTTTGCCCTTTTTCTTGAAACTGGTGGTCTTATTAACCATCAACACTTAATGATCCTTCTTGATTTCTACGTCCGCAGCCTTTAGCATTGCGAAGAGCTCGGGAATCATCTTATACATCCCTTGCATGTTATAGTTCATCACGAAGCTCTTGTAGCTTGGTGGCAGTGATTGGAGAATTCTGTCAATGACACTATCATCCAGAAGATTAACTCCCAGTTGAATCAAGTGATTATTATACCCCAGACATTTTGAGTATATGCTCACTGTCAGAACTATTCTCCTCCATCTTGCATCTATAGAATTTATTGGAGACTTCATATCTCTCAATCCGGGCATTTGCTTGAAATATTAACTTCAACTCCTGGAACATCTCATATGCTCCATGACGTTCAAAACGTCGTTGAAGTCCCGGTTCTAAGCCGTAAAGCATGGCACACTGAACTATCGAGTAGTCATCAGCTTTGCTCTGCCAGACGTTCTTAACGTCGTCAGTTGCATCAGCAACAGGCCTGGCACCCAGCGGTGCTTCCAGGACGTAATTCTTCTGTGCAGCAATGAGGATAATCCTCAAGTTATGGACCCAGTCCGTGTAATTGCTACCATCATCTTTCAACTTTGCTTTCTCAAGGAACGCACTAAAATTCAACGGAACAACAGCACGGGCCATCTATCTACAATTAACATAGACAAGCAAGATACTATCAGGTACTAAGTTCATGATAAATTTAAGTTCAATTAATCGTATTACTTAAGAACTCCCACTTAGATAGACATCCCTCTAATCCTCTAAGTGATCACGTGATCCAGATCAACTAAACCATGTCCGATCATCACGTGAGATGGAGTAGTTTCAATGGTGAGCATCGCTATGTTGATCATATCTACTATATGATTCACGCTCGACCTTTCGGTCTCTGTGTTCCGAGGCCATATCTGTTATATGCTAGGCTCGTCAAGTTTAACCTGAGTATTCCGCGTGTGCAACTGTTTTGCACCCGTTGTATTTGAACGTAGAGCCTATCACACCCGATCATCACGTGGTGTCTCAGCACGAAGAACTTTCGCAACGGTGCATACTCAGGGAGAACACTTATACTTTGATAATTTAGTGAGAGATCATCTTATAATGCTACCGTCAATCAAAGCAAGATAAGATGCATAAAAGATAAACATCACATGCAATCAATATAAGTGATATGATATGGCCATCATCATCTTGTGCTTGTGATCTCCATCTTCGAAGCACCGTCATGATCACCATCGTCACCAGCGCGACACCTTGATCTCCATCATAGCATCGTTCTCGTCTCGCCAATCTTATGCTTCTACGACTATCGCTACCGCTTAGTGATAAAGTAAAGCATTACAGGGCGATTGCATTGCATACAATAAAGCGACAACCATATGGCTCCTGCCAGTTGCCGATAACTCGGTTACAAAACATGATCATCTCATACAATAAAATTTAGCATCATGCCTTGACCATATCACATCACAACATGCCCTGCAAAAACAAGTTAGACGTCCTCTACTTTGTTGTTGCAAGTTTTACGTGGCTGCTACGGGCTTAGCAAGAACCGTTCTTACCTACGCATCAAAACCACAATGATAGTTTGTCAAGTTGGTGCCGTTTTAACCTTCGCAAGGACCGGGCGTAGCCACACTCGGTTCAACTAAAGTTGGAGAAACTGACACCCGCCAGCCACCTGTGTGCAAAGCACGTCGGTAGAACAAATCTCGCGTAAGCGTAAGCATAATGTCGGTCCGGGCCGCTTCATCCAACAATACCGCCGAACCAAAGTATGACATGCTGGTAAGCAGTATGACTTATATCTCCCACAACTCACTTGTGTTCTACTCGTGCATATGACATCTACGCATAAAACCTGGCTCGGATGCCACTGTTGGGGAAAGTAGTAATTTCAAAAAAAATCCTACGCACACGCAATATCATGGTGATGCATAGCAACGAGAGGGGAGAGTGTTGTCCACGTACCCTCGTAGACCGAAAGCGGAAGCATTAGCACAACGCGGTTGATGTAGTCGTACGTCTTCACGATCCGACCGAGGTGGACCATGGTGGAGGGGGGCACCGCACATGGCTAAAAGATCATACGATCAGTTGTTGTGTCTCTAGGGTGCACCCTGCCCCCGTATATAAAGGAGCAAGGGGGAGGTGCGGCCGGCCAGGAGGGGCGCGCCAGGAGGAGTCCTACTCCTACCGGGAGTAGGACTCCCTCCCTTTTCCTTGTTGGACTAGGAGTGGAGGGGGAAAGAGGAGGGAGAGAGGAAGGAAGGGGGGCGCCGCCCCTTCTCCTTGTACTATTCGGACTAGGGGGGAGGGGCGTGCGGCCCTGCCCTGTCCGCCTCTCCTCTTCTCCACAAAGGCCCACTATGGCCCATTAAGCCCCCGGGGGGTTCCGATATCCCTCGGTACTCCAGTAAAATCCCGATTTCACCCGGAACACTTACGATATCCAAATATAGGCTTACAATATATCAATCTTCATGTCTCGACCATTTCGAGACTCCACGTCATGTCCGTGATCACATACGGGACTCCGAACAATCTTCGGTACATCAAAACATATAAACTCGTAGTATAACTGTCATCGAAACGTTAAGCGTGCGGACCCTACGGGTTCGAGAACTATGTAGACATGACCGACACACATCTCCGGCCAATAACTAATAGCGGAACCTGGATGCTCATATTGGCTCCCACATATTCTACGAAGATCTTTATCGGTCAGACTATATAACAACATACGTTGTTCCCTTTGTCATCGGTATGTTACTTGCCCGAGATTCGATCGTCGGTATCTCAATACCTAGTTCAATCTCGTTACCGGCAAGTCTCTTTACTCATTTCGTAATACATCATCCCGCAACTAACTCATTAGTTGCAATGCTTGCAAGGCTTAAGTGATGTGCATTACCGTGAGGGCCCGGAGATACCTCTCCGACAATCGGAGTGACAAATCCTAATCTCGAAATACACCAACCCAACAAGTACCTTCGGAGACACCTGTAGAGCACCTTTATAATCACCCAGTTACGTTGTGACGTTTGGTAGCACACAAAGTGTTCCTCTGGTAAACGGGAGTTGCATAATCTTATAATCATAGGAACATGTATAAGTCATGAAGAAAGCAATAGCAACATACTAAACGATCGAGTGCTAAGCTAACGGAATGGGTCAAGTCAATCACATCATTCTCCTAATGATGTGATCTCATTAACCAAATGACAACTCTTTGTCTATGGTTAGGAACCATAACCATCTTTGATCAACGAGCTAGTCAAGTAGAGGCATACTAGTGACACTCTGTTTGTCTATGTATTCGCACATGTATCATGTTTCCGGTTAATACAATTCTAGCATGAATAATAAACATTTATCATGATATAAGGAAATAAGTAATAACTTTATTATTGCCTCTAGGGCATATTTCATTCACACCGAACGTTTGCTTCCAACTACAAAAGAGAAATAAAACTACGTTGTGGGAGTGAAGAGGATAACTTTGCATGGTATCCGAGAGCTAAAATATAAAAGTAGGTGTTGTTATCATAAAGTTAGAATATATTACTAAATATTGAAAATAGCGAGTGTGGAATAATGGTGGATCGGTGTGCGGAATTGTCCTAGGCAATTATTAACAAGACCGGTAGTCGTCATTGCAATTTCATATGAGGGGGAGGCATAAGCTAACATACTTTCTCTACTTGGATCATATGCACTTATGATTGGAACTCTAGCAAGCATCCGCAACTACTAAAGATCATTAAGGTAAAACCCAACCATAGCATTAAAGCATCAAGTCCTCTTTATTCCCATACGCGACAACCCCCTTACTCGGGTTTGTGTTTCAATCACTCACCAACCCACTATAAGCGAATCATGAACGTATTGCAACACCCTACAATGGGAATCCCTCACATTTGCGCGACACGGAGGGCACCATAGGACAACACCAAAATAAAGCATATAACTCGTACCAATCTAGATCATCAATCAACCCAAAGACAAAGGATATATACTCAAAACATCATAGGATGACAGCACATCATTGGATCATAATATGTGGCATAAAGCACCATGTTCAAGTAGGGATTACAGCGGGGTGCTGGAGAGTGGACCGCGTAAAAGAGATGAGGATGGTGATGATAATGGTGATGTTGATGAAGACGATCACCGCGGTGATGATTCCCCTCTTGATGGCACTCCGGTGCCACCAAGAGAGAGGAGGAGAGGTTCTCCCCCTTGTGCTTCCTCCTCCATGGCCTCCCCCTAGATGGGGAAAGGTTCTCACTCTGGTCCTTGGCCTTCATGGCGACGATGGCCTCTCCGGGATCCTCCTCCATGGCCTTCGGTGATGATGTCCCCCTCCAGTAGGGTGCTAGAGAGGGTGTCGGTGCCAAAACTGGTGGATCTCGGGTAGGGGGTCCCGAACTGTGCGTCTAGGCCGGATGGTAACAGGAGACAAGGGACACGAAGTTTACCCAGGTTCGGGCCCTCTCGATGGAGGTAAAACCCTACTCCTGCTTGATTAATATTGATGATATGGGTAGTACAAGAGTAGATCTACCACGAGATCAAGGAGGCTAAACCCTAGAAGCTAGCCTATGGTATGATTGTTGTATGATGAAGTTGTCCTACGGACTAGAACCCTCCGGTTTATATAGACACTGGATAGGGTTAGGGTTACACAAAGTCGGTTACAATGGTAGGAGATCTGAACATCCGCATCGCCTAGCTTGCCTTCCACGCCAAGGAAAGTCCCATCCAGACACGGGACAAAGTCTTCAATCTTATATCTTCATAGTCCAGGAGTCCGGCTGAAGGTATAGTCCGGCTATCCGAACACCCCCTAATCCAGGACTCCCTCAGTAGCCCCTGAACCAGGCTTCAATGACGACGAGTCCGGCGCGCAAATTGTCTTCGGCATTGCAAGGCGGGTTCCTCCTCCAAGTTCTTCATAAAAAGATTTGTAAACACCAAGAGTAGTGTCCGGCTCTGCAAAATAAGTTTCCACATACTGCCATAGAGAGAATAATATTAACACAAATCCAATTTGCTGACGTATTCCGCAACGTGACATCACACTACGGCCAAGTCCTTTTCTCGAATCGTTTTTACTCTTCCACCTCAGCGTGTTTTGCGAGGCGGTTTCCTTGGCACGTCTTGTCAAAGCAGAGATCATGTCCCCCATTTACGGGATTCTCATCAATACGGATGTGGGTAACCCAACCGTGCCATTTATCATGGCGCTTGGGAGGCAAGCGAGTTTTACTAGGCTGGTGGGGACGCATAGCCGCATCCGCCCATATAAGGGGATAAGGATCCACCTTTTTACCTACGCCTTCTTCCTCCTTTGCGTATCCATCTTCTGCGCACCCGAGCTCCAGCGCCCAAGCCCGCACTTCCCACCTCAACCTTCTCCAGCAATGTCCGGAGCGGGAGGCAAGTGGATGGTCTCCTCCGTCACGGAGGGCCATGTCAAGAAGCTAAGGAAGGTCGGATACTTGTCCAAGGACATCGCGCACCGGCTTCCCGAGGAGGGGCAGCTTCTTCCCACCCCAAGGCCCCATGAGCGGGTAGTTTTCCTTCCCCACTTCCTCCACGGACTGGGTTTTCCACTCCACCCATTCGTCCGGGGGCTCATGTTCTACTACGGCCTGGATTTCCATGATCTGGCCCCGAACTTCGTCCTCAACATCTCGGCGTTTATCGTCGTGTGCGAGGCTTTCCTCCGCGTCCGCCCCCATTTCGGCCTTTGGCTCAAGACCTTCAACGTCAAGCCCAAGGTGGTGCGCGGCAGCCAGGCGGAGTGCTGAGGCGCCATGGCGGGCAAGATAGCCAACGTCCTATGGCTCGAGGGCTCCTTCATGGAGACCCTAAAGGGGTGGCAATCCGGGTGGTTTTACATCACCGAGCCACGCGATCCAAAATGGATCGCAACCCCTGAGTTCCGATCCGGACCCCCCACGCGGCTTATGTCCTGGAAAGAGACGGGCCTGTCGTGGGATGATGAAAAAGAGGTGACCGGACTGCAAACATGCATCCAGTCCCTGGTGAACAAGCTGATCAAGCTTGTCAATGTGGTCCAGGTTATGCTCGTCCGCCGGATCCTCCCGTGTCAACAACGGGATTTTACTATGTGGGAGTTCAACCCGGCGCAGCACCAAACCCTCAACAGGCTCTTCGACACGACGTATGAAGACGTCTGGAAGGTGCTAACCAAAGGCGCCGAGGCTCCCACATCCGCCTCCGAGGACCGTGGATACAGCTCGCAGCATCATGCTAGCGAGGTAAGCTATTTTCACCTTTCACAGGATGCTTAAGTTTTTTCATAGTTTGACTCCATGCGGGATCTAAACTCCCTCACCTTTGACAGGCTTGGCAGGCGATATCCGGACCGATTAACTGTCCGGCTCCCTTGCCCGAAGACCCAACCCCTGCTCTCCTAGTGAAGCTGCTGGCCCCGGCGCCTTATGTGGTGCCAGAGAAGAAGGCCAAGAAGAAGAAGGCCACGGGGACTCGAAAGAGTGCCCGTAACGTGGTGGTGTCGGACTCGTCATCTGACGAGTCCGAGACGCTCTCCTCCCATGAAAACGAGGAGGAGGAAGAAGAAACCTCTCCCCCTCCATCGGGGGGAGGAAAGAAAAGGAAGGCCGCCCCAACGGGGGAGGCCAAAGGGTCCAAGAAGAGGAAGACCCCTCCGCCGGACTACTCCCTCAACGCCAACGAGGACGACGAGGAGTGGCCGGACAGGGCCAAGCGCCTAGCAAAATCGTAAGTATTCGGATACCAGAGTAACTCATGATATTCCTTTGTCTCTCAGCTTTCCCTAATGCCGAACATAATTGTGCAGCCCACCCCGGGCCGAACTCGACGAGTCGTCGAGCGGCTCCCTGGATTCGTCAGATGTGAACTCAGTTCTGCCCGCTGTCTCCCCCCGCACTGCAGACGACGCCGAAGTGGCGTCGCAACGAGCTCCGGGGCAGGAGGAGGTGGTCCTGGAGGAGCCGCAAGGCGACCTCCCGGACTCCAGGAGTAAAGGGGACAAAACCCCCCAGGGCTCCAAGTTCGGCTTTGAGTCGGACACCGCGCTGGAATCTTCAACGGTTCCGGACCGCGGCAGGCGAACTCCTGTCAAGAGGAGCAAGCCTTCTGAGCCGGCGGCTCCCGTCCAACCGGAGGTGCCGGACAGTCTGCTGGAGGTGCTTGACGGCGCCTCCATCGACGAGGAGCACCGTACTATTATGAGTACGGTGATCCGGAAGGTTCAGTCTGCCAAGAGCGGACTAAACAAAGCTTGCGCTAGCCTTCTAACAGGCTTCGAGGTAAGTAAAAAAATATGTAAGAATATAACCGCATAGACAGTAGCCCCTGATTCTCTGTTTGGCGTTCGGAAAGAAAAGCCGAATAGAGGATCTATTAAATTTCGCAGAGTCTAACAAAAAAGAGTCAAATATGCGTATGCAGGCTTCACTGCTAGCCACTGCCGCACTGACTGCGGAGGTGGGTGCCCTGAAACAGGGCCTCGAGCAGACCGAGCAAGAGCTCGGCCTTGCCAAGCGGCAGCTCGAGGAGAAAGAAGGTAAGAAATACCTTACAGAAAAAATGCCTATAAAAATACGTGATTGCAAAAAATAACAGGATTGTACTGCTTATTGTAGAGGCCACGACTGAGGTGGCGACCCTTAAGTAGGCGTTGTCCGAGGCTAAAAAGAAAGCGGCCGCGGAGCGCACCGAGCGAGAGAAACTTGAGGCCCAGGTCGACGAGGTGCGGCAAGAGCTTCAAGCTCTTATGAAAAAACATGAGAGTTTGGAGCTTGAGTCAAAGACGCAAGCGTCCGAGCTCGCGGCGGCCTCTAAGACTGCCAAGTCCGCCAAGGCCGAAGCCCAAAAGGCCCTCCAAGAGTTGGAGGAGATGAAAAAGATAGCAGCGGGTAAGGCATTCTTTATGCAAAGCAGAAATATAAAAGTAAACTACTTGTTACTTACCCGAATCCGGAGCTCTCCAGGGGCATTCGCATATCTTCCCCGCAGTGTATCCGCCGCCGCCGCGTTCTACCGAGCTGAAGAGGGCAGCTTGACAGAGAAGGTGTTCTGGTCTCAGTATGCTGAGGCCGGACACCCTGTGCCCTTCAGCGACCAGCTGAAACAGCCGGTCGAGCTCCACAAGGCGGCCGAACAGGCCATGAAGGGCTTCATAGTTCGGTTGTGGCCCGGAGAGGCCCTGCCTGGGAGCTACTTCGGGCTGGTGCGGCGGCTGGTGGAGGCATGTCCAAGGCTTGATGTCATCAAGCGCTCCGTCTGCATCGAAGGTGCCCGTAGGGCCCTTGCCCGTGCGAAGGTGCACTGGGGTAAGCTAGACGGTGAGAAGCTTGTGAGGGACGGGCCGCCGCCGGGGAAGGAGCATCGCAAGCCCGAGAACTACTATAAGGATGTTCTTGCAGGTGCCCGCCTTGTAGCGGATGAATGTACCAAAGATGTAATTTTTGAATGAACTCACTCGTGTTTATCCTGTGCGCTGAAAACTTATTCTTATGCGCTAAGCAATGCTTGTTGAATTTAAAATACTATTTTCTGTGCGGCCGTTTATCAAAAAATTGAGAGATGGCGAGTCGTCGGCTTCCGCCCCCATGCCGCTAGTGCTGGGGTGTTCGGGACAAACCTGAGCGCTCTTTTTCCCATATTTGGGTCCTTCGAGGGAGGCGCTCAGCACAACGAACCAGGCAATCGGACTATAATGCTTGAACACTCTCACTTAGCCATAGAACTTTATATTTTTAAATTTCAGCGAAGCTCCTAGTTCAGAAGACCGAGTTCGGGGCGCTATCCATGCCTTGGCTGGACAAAGCCGACTCCTCGCTCGAAGCGGCATAAGTCTTTAGGGACTCGAAATACCTCTCGAACAGCGACCGGTCTCTCGCCTCATCATGACAGTCAGTTTTAGCTTTCTCCACTGAGGTGCTTAACCCAGCTCAACCGGGGCACAATCATAGTGGTTCTCCTAGTGCTACCTTAGCTGATATAGCGGAACGTAAGGCACCAAAACATAGGAGCCGGGCAAACCCAACTATTGACCCAAATCATGATGCGTAGCCGATGCATATAGTGCTATAAGTTCGGGGTGCCGCACTTATGAAGTGTTCGGACTTCTTACACCATATTAAGGGGTACTGAAGCCCCTGGCGTATTTGCCGTACCACAGTGTATGGGTGCCACATGTCATTAATGAACATATATATAAAAAGGGGATAATGCAAAAAACAGACAAAAAGCTATGCATTGTTTATAAAGAGGCCGCTATCAAAGCAGAACGACACAAATAGTGCGATAAGCAAAAGATATTGGACTATTTAACATGTCCTTGCCAGGGGCAGGCCGCGGAATAGTATTCAAAAACAGGTATACTGCTCGTAATAGAGACCACCTTGGGGTTCCATAGTTCGGCATGGCTTGTCTGCTTCCCTGGGTCTTGCGTCGTTTGTGCGGCGGTTGAATTGCCGAATAGGTCGTCCGAAGTATGGAGTCCTGAAAGTAAGAGAAAAGAGAGAAAAAATTCGGCAGCCCCTAGTACGTTTTAGGCCGTATTTTGGGTTTGCCATTATTGTGCCCCTTCCCCTGCGCCCATGGTATTTCAAGAGCGTATTTATGTACGCGAAGCACTGGTTTCGCTATGTCGCGAGGGCTGGGGTTGGGGTCGCACTGCTATGCCTGCTCAGATCGTGCCAGGCGGCCTTGTTGTAGGTTATTCCGAGCGCGCTTGGCGGTGTCTGGCTTTTTAACGGCCGGACTTGAGAATTGCCTAAGAAGGCTACTTTGTACTTCTGCTGCGAGGGCCGCCGTGTGTTCCTCCGTTCGGAGGGAGCGCTCGGTGTTTCCATTGACCGTAATTACTCCTCGAGGGCCTGGCATCTTGAGCTTGAGATATGCGTAGTGCGGCACCGCATTGAACTTTGCAAATGCGGTTTGCCCGAGTAGGGCGTGATAGCCACTGCGAAACGGGACTATATCGAGGATTAACTCTTCGCTTCGGAAATTGTCCGGAGATCCGAAGACCACTTCAAGTGTTACTAAGCCTGTGCAGCTGGCCTCTACACCTGGTATAACGCCTTTAAAGGTCGTTTTTGTTGGCTTGATCCTCGAGGGATCGATGCCCATTTTCCGCACTGTATCCTGGCAAAGCAGGTTCAGGCTGCTGCCGCCGTCCATGAGGACTATTGTGAGATGAAATCCGTCGATAATTGGGTCAAGAACCAATGCGGCAAACCCGCCGTGACGGATGCTAGTGGGATGGTCCCTTCGATCAAAGGTGATCGGGCAGGAGGACCATGGGTTGGACTTTGGAGCGACTGGCTCCAGCGCGTATACGTCTCGTAGCGCACGCTTCCGCTCCCTCTTGGGAATGTGGGTTGCGTATATCATGTTCACCGTCCGCACTTGTGGGGGAAAACCCTTTTGTCCACTGCTGTTCGGCGGCCTAGCTCCTCCTCGTCATCGCTATGCAGCCCCTTGTCTCTGTTTTCGGCTCTTAACTTGCCTGCCTGCTTGAACACCCAACAATCCCTGTTGGTGTGATTTGCTGGCCTTTCGGGGGTGCCATGTATCTGGCACAAGCGGTCGAGTATTCGGTCCAAACTAGACGGGCCCTGAGTATTCTTTTTGAATGGCCTTTTCTGCTGACCGGATTTATAGCCTCTGAATCTGGCATTTACTGCCGTATCCTCGTTGTTGTCGCTGTTAACGCAGCGCTTTTGCTTGTTCCGGTGTGTCCTGCCACTTTTGTCCTTGGTATCCGAATTACCAGGGTTCTTTGCTAAGTTGTTACTGCGAGCTAGCCAGCTGTCTTCTCCCGCGCAAAAGCGGGTCATGAGTGTCGTGAGGGATGCCATAGATTTCGGCTTTTCATGTCCCAGGTGCTGGGCAAGCCACTCGTCGCGGATATTATGCTTGAAGGCTGCTAGGGCCTCAGCGTCCGGACAATCAACTATCTGGTTTTTCTTTGTTAGGAACCGTGTCCAGAATTGCCTGGCCGATTCCTCTGGCTGCTGGATTATGTGGCTTAGGTCATCGGCATCCGGTGGTCGCACATAAGTGCCCTGGAAGTTGTCGAGGAATGCGGCTTCCAGGTCCTCCCAAGAACCGATTGAGTCTGCTGGCAAGCTGTTGAGCCAATGTCGGGCCAGTCCCTTGAGTTTGAGTGGGAGGTATTTGATGGCGTGTAGATCATAACCACGGGCCATGTGGATATGAAGGAGATAATCCTCGATCCAGACCGCTAGATCTATTGTGCCAATGTATGATTCGATGTTTACGGGTTTAAAGCCCTGAGGGATTTTATGAACCATTACTTCATCTGTGAAGCATAGTGGGTGTGCGGCGCCTCCATACTGGGCTATATCACGGCGTAGCTCGGAGGAGCTTCGTCCATTGTGTTCGGCCCGACCGGATTTATCGTATCCGGAGTGACGATCACCGTCACGTGTCGCGGGGCGCCCGCGCGATCCGTAGATTGACCTTGTTTGCCTTGCCTTGTCCTCCAGTATATCTCGCAGGTCCAGCGCGTTTTCCCGTGCCTTAGCATGTTTTAAGCGGCGTCGGGGCATGGCTTGAGTGGAGGGCTTAGAGGCCTCTCTGTCGCGGCCACGAGGTGGCCAGTCGGCCATGTCATGCGCTGGTGATGTAGGTGCCTCCTCCTCTAATCGGGGTAGCAGCCTGCGCTTTGGGTAACGCTTGGAAGGGTGTTCGAGTTCATACTCTTCGGCCGCAAGGACTTCAGTCCATCAGTCAGCTAGCAGATCTTGATCAACTCTAAGTTGTTGTTGCTTTTTCTTGAGGCTGCTTGCCGTGGCTAAAAGCCTGCGCTTGAAGCGCTCTTGTTCGGCGGGGTCTGATGGTACGACGAATTCGTCGTCGTCGAGGCTTGCCTCGTCTTCAAAGGGAGGCATGTAGTTATCGTCCTCAACCTCTCGGTCTGCCGCCCTCTCATGAGGGCTGGCTTCTCCATCTTCCTGTGCCGAATTTTGCTGGAGAGGGTGTTCTTCGGCGCTATCCGAGGTAGTATTATCTCCCGTGCCGGAATCACCGTTTTTGCTTTGGCGGGATTTAGAGCGGCGCCGCTGAGGCCGGCGCTTTGGCTGTTTCTTGGAGGTATCATCCTTCGTTGTTCCATCACCATCTCCATCTTTTGGAGTATCCACCATATATATATCATATGACGAGGTGGCCTTCCAGCGCCCTATAGGTGCTGGTTCCTGTTCGTCTCCTGCATCGTCGTCCATACCGTCGATGTCTTCAGAGTCGAAGTCGAGCATGTCGGTTAAATCGTCGACAGCGGCTACAAAGTGGGTGGTGGGTGGGTTTTGAATTTCTTCATCGTCCGTATCCCATTCTTGCTGGCCATAGTCCGGCCAGGGCTCTCCCGATAAAGAGAGAGACTTTAGTGAGTTCAGGATGTCGCCAAAGGGCGAGTGCTGAAAGATGTCCGCGGCGGTGAACTCCATGACCGGTGCCCAATCGGATTTGATTGGCAGGGGCGCGGGAGGTTCGGAGTCCGGAGGGGAATCCGGATCCTCGGAGTCACGGGTCACGCAGAGTGCGGGGCTAGCGTTTGGCTCGATCGCTTTTGAGATCGCAGCCCCCGGGGTGACGTCCAACCGCTCACCCGCGATCAGCGCCGTAGGTTCCGAATTAAGGGTCGGAACCGACACGTGTGCGGGCTCTAGAGCACTATTCGGCGGCAGAGCTAGATCATGCCCATCGAGACAGTGCGGCGTGCTTGGCTGTGGCTCGAATCCGTCGAAGATCAAGTCCCCGCGGATGTCAGCCGTGTAGTTCAAACTTCCAAACATGACCTGATGGCCAAGGGCGTAGCTTTCATCTGCTCCAGGCGGCCAAACGAATTGGCCCGCGGTGCGAAGCCGCCGAAGATGAAGATCTGTCCGGGGAGAAAAGTCTCACCCTGGACTACATCGTCGTTGATGATCAAAGGAGCCATCGGGCCTAAAAGCGATGACACAGAGGAACTCTCAATGAAAGCACCAATGTCGGTGTCAAAACCGGCGGATCTCGGGTAGGGGGTCCCGAACTGTGCGTCTAGGCCGGATGGTAACAGGAGACAAGGTACACGAAGTTTACCCAGGTTCGGGCCCTCTCAATGGAGGTAAAACCCTACTCCTGCTTGATTAATATTGATGATATGGGTAGTACAAGAGTAGATCTACCACGAGATCAAGGAGGCTAAATCCTAGAAGCTAGCCTATGGTATGATTGTTGTATGATGAAGTTGTCCTACGGACTAGAACCCTCCGGTTTATATAGACACCGGATAGGGTTAGGGTTACACATAGTCGGTTACAATGGTAGGAGATCTGAATATCCGCATCGCCTAGCTTGCCTTCCACGCCAAGGAAAGTCCCATCCGGACACGGGACGAAGTCTTCAATCTTGTATCTTCATAGTCCAGGAGTCTGGCTGAAGGTATAGTCCGGCTATCCGAACACCCCCTAATCCAGGACTTCCTCAGAGGGCCTAGATTGATTTCTTGTGGCTAAAGAGGCTTGCGGCGACGGAACTTCCGATCTAGGTTATTTTGTGGGAGTTTCTGTAGTTATAGGAATTTTTGGCATTGGTTTCACGTCAGGGGGTCTTCGAGTCGTCCATGAGGTAGGGGCCCACGCCCAGGGGGTGGGCACGCCCCCACCCTCATGGACAGCCCGGGACTCTTCTGGCCCAACTCTTTTACTCCAAGGGCTTCTTTTGGTCCATAAAAAATCATAAAAAATTGGCACGTCAATGAGACTCCGTTTGGTATTCCTTTCCTGTAAAAATCAAAAACAAGGGGGAAACAGAAACTGGCACTGGGCTCTAGGTTAATAGGTTAGTCCCAAAAATCATATAAAATAGCATATAAATGCATATAAAACATCTAAGATGGATAATATAATAGCATGAATACTTCATAAATTATAGATACGTTGGAGACGTATCAATGTACTATGGCTTCGAAAGTGGGGGATGTGTTTGCACGGGCGGACATTCGAGGGGTGGGCGGACGCTGTCTGCGGACACATCCGAACACGTCAATGGACCTATAGGGCTCATATTAGCCTAGTCCGGTTGCAGATGCTTGAAGGAACCCGTTGAGCATTGTACGTGTAGTAGGATGTGTTGGGGAACGCAATATTTCAAAAAATCTCTATGATCACACAAGATCTATCTAGGAGATGTATAGCAACGAGAGGGGAAAGTGTGTCCATGTGCCCTCATAGACCGAAAGCGGAAGCGTTTAGTAATGCGGTTGATGTAGTCGAACGTCTTCACGATCCACCGATCCAAGCACCGAATGTACGACACCTCTGTGTTCAGCACATGTTCAGCCCGATGACGTCCCTCGAGCTCTTGATCCAGTTGAGGTTGAGGCTGAGTGAGAGTTCCGTCAGCACGATGGCATGGTGACGGTGTTGATGATGTGATCCGCACAGGGCTTTGCCTAAGCACTACGACAATATGACCGAGGTGGTAAACTGTGGAGGGGGGCACCACATTCTAGGGGGCACTACGACAATATGAAGAGGATGAAAGGATCAATGCGATCCATTCACACCATCTAGTACCAAATCCCATGGCCTTCATGCAGTTTAGAATGTATGACCAGGACACCGAGTCAAAGGCCTTTGCCAAATCAAGTTTGAGGAGAACCGTTGGTATTTGCGCATGATGGTAGTGCTTTGCCAAGTGTTGTACATACACGAAGTTTTCCTGAATGCAGCGACCGCTCATGAACGCACTCTGACACTTGGATATTAGCTTTGGCAGCCTCGGGGCCAACCTTCTAGCTAAAACCTTCGTGATGATTTTATGAGGCTGTGAATCAGGCTGATTGGGCGATAGTCCCCAATCATCATTGGGTCTTTCTTCTTCGGGATTAGTACTATGAGGGATTCATTTATAATATGCAGGGATCTGGCATTGAGATTGTGCAGGCTATGAAAGACACTCAGAAGGTCCAGCTTTATAATGGCCCAACACGCACGATAAAATGCGCCAGGGAAGCCATCGGGGCCGGGTGCTTTGTCCGAGGGCATATCCCAAATGGCCTCCTTAATTTTGTCCATAGAGAAATTTTGCTCTAGTTCTTGAAGATCAGTCGGAAAAATCTTTAGAAAATCCCAGCAGAATGTGGAGTCTGTTACGCTTGGTGCACCTAGAACAGCAGAAAAATGCTCCCCGACGCTGTTCAGGATGCCCTCTTGGTCAGTAATGAGCGATCCATGTGGCGAGATCATAGAGTGGATAGTGCTTCGTTTGGCGCAGGAGTTAGCTTTGATGAAGAACGTCTTGGAGCTCGACATCCCATCTTTCAACCAAGAAACCTTGACGCGTTGCCGTTGCTTGATCCGTAATAGGACTGCAAGGCCCAGACACCTTGATTTGAGCTTTGAGCGCAAGGCCGCCTCATGAGCAGCTATTATTCTGTCATCTTGAGCACAATCCAATCGAAGGATCAGTTCCTAGGCCGCAAGGAGCTGCATCTGGAGATTACCAACTTTAGTCTTACTCCACACCTTCAAGGCCCTCGCAACAGCCCTTAGTTTCTTGTTGAAGGAATAAACCGGATCTGCTATAGTTGGCACACTGTTCCAGGCAGCTGCCACCACCTCCTGAAAGCCATGGATGAACTGCCAGTAGAGTTCAAACTGAAAACACCTCTGTTTCTTGAGCATTCCCTCATTAACAAGAAGCAATGGGCAATGGTCCAACATGGAAGAAGATTGGGGTAGTAGTTTTGCCGCCCAGAACCTAAGCTCCCAGTCCACTGTACATAATGCTCTATCAAGGCGCACAAGAGTGGGCGGCGATTGCTCGTTGGACCAGGTGTATCGTCTCCCCACAAGATCGATCTCCTTCAAAGATGAGGCGTTTAGGGCCTGCCGGAAACGTAACATCCATCACCGATCCAGATTGGGGTTGTTCTTATCCTCCGCAGACGTGATAAGGTTGAAATCACTGAGAACAAGCCATGGCGTGGTCACCTGGTTGGCGATCTGCTGCAGCTTGAGAAGAACACTTGCCCTCCTTTGATCATCATGCGGCCCATAGACGCAGGTAATTGTCCATGGACAACCATCTATAAGTTTAACCAATGCAGAGATGGAGAACTCCCTAATTACCACATCAGATAGTGTGTATTGCGCTGTGTCCCAGAGAATGATAATTCCACATCTACACTGACTCTTGTAGGCACAGAATGGAACACCTACACTGACTGGCCATTGATCTTATCACTGTGCGTCTCGCACGGTCATTTAGCCCTCTCAGGTTCAAACATAAAAAAGATAGTCGTTCAGCCATAAACACCAGTATAAGCGACAGCCTTGTAGTAAGGCGCAAGAGGCATAACATAACAGCTAACAAATTCATGCTTAAGATCAGGCGCCACCGGTGCGTGAGTACAAATGAAAGGCGCAGACATCGCGACCTTGACACACACATGGTTACCATCAGGCGCCACCGGCGCGTGACTACATGAGATAGGCGCAAACCTGCGCAACTCGGCTAGTGACTACAGATAAACACTCAGGCGCCACCGGCACGTGAGAACAAACAAAGGGCATGCATGGTGCCAAACACTCTAAGTCAGGCGCTTCCAGCGCGTGACAAACAAACAGATTCTCCAGATACCTACACCACCCAAACAGGAGCTTGGTAGTGGCTGGCGCCGGGTGCGCGAGCAGTTTATCAAGTAGCAGCCCTGACATGAATTCAGTTATACAATCCATAGAACATGGGCAGCAACTGGTGGCACTCATAGCTCAGGCCATTGCGGCAGTCAGCTCGTCGAGGATGAGCTGCAGATCCTCATCTGGCAGGTTGATGCATGGTGGCGCACTAACCCCTGACACCTCTGCAAGCTTGGCAAGCAAAGGTTGGGGCACAGAGTTTTTGAAGAAGCTTAGATATGTCTTCATGGTGTCATCCGAGAATTCTTTGATGTTCTTGATCAGCCCCATTCGTACACAGAACTGCGCTTGTGCTTTTCTGGAGGCCATGAAGGAGGGGCCAACATTTGATTGGCGCGAGCTCTTTGCTTTCTTGGTCATTGAGGCAAATGACTTCTTTCTAATCTGCCCAGTGGACGCATCATCAGTCGAAGGAACCCCAAGCAGCGAAGGGGATAGCAGCGCCGCAACTCTTCCAACGAACTTGCGCTGCTTGTCAGATGGGAGGGAGGTCACACGCGAGATGATTGCCTTGACAAGGTCTCGGCCAGCCGCCCCATCATCCTGCGCGCCCCTGGTTGATTTAGCACTGTCTAACTGGGCCCCAGGCCCAAAATAGACTTCAGCGAGGCCCCTTGGCGAGTTCCCCTGTAGCGCGGAGAAGTCAATGGCTGGAGTTCTGGCAACATACGCCTCCCAGCTATTCAGAGGGTGCACTTGGTCCCCACCATTGTTGAGTCTTGCCTGTAACACAGCAGCCGAATTGGTGGTCCGATCCCAAGAGGCAGGAGCAACAGGGTGAACCATGTCAGCCCTGACCCCATAATCCTGTCAGCGTCTGAGAGCCCGAGCCCAAGCCCCGTGTCCCCAGCAGCTGGTTACCCCACTGACACTGATGATGATCCCCTGACAGAGAGATGCCAAGATCCCCAAAGGAGCTGAGAACAGCCTCGTGGGATAGGTTCCTTGGTGGGGTGGATGCTTCAAGCTCCTGTTGATGAGGCTGATGCAGGCCCGATGCAGCAGCGACCACCTCCTCCAATGGGGACAGAACAGGGGCATGCAACAGAGAGGGTGCATAGCCGCTCCAACCTGCAGCGGTGTACCCCGGCTGCGCGTGCTGCCAAGATGCCACAGCCACAGAGACCGAGGCGAGTGCCGATGTAGCAGAAGCGCGGTTTGCAGCGGCGGCATTGTACAGGTGCAGTGGTGAACTAGCCGAAATAGCAACAGGCTCACACCCGTTGCGCGGGTCTCCATCAGGAACAGCCATGGCTGCAGCAAACGCGGCTTGCAGGGCGGGTCCATGCGCAGCTTGACGGTGCACCGAGCCAGCAGGTACAGAAGCAGAGGAGTTGGCAGACGCCGCATGATGAGGGGATGGTGGTGGGCTCGGAGATGCCTGCCACCTGTTGTCGTTGCCAGAAGAGCGGCTAGGGGCCCGGTGCCTCCTCTCCGGGTGTTCAGCACACCCAGCACGGTGGCCCCCTTGCCGCAGCGCAGGATCGAAGCGCGCGGTGTCCCGGCACTGGGCTTGCCAATGACGGATTGCGAGAGTGAGCAACGCTTGCCCGAGCGCCGACGGAGGTGGTGGCGATCCTGACCCTCATCATCAGCATCATCGTCACGACGACGGTAGAGGCAAGATGAGAAATAGGATCGCGACGACCGGGAGCATCATCTGAGGGTGTGTAGAGGAACTTTCTGCGAGCAATTGCAGCCAGACTCTGCTCGAGAGGCATGCGGCATGCCAAGGGAGCATTACCTAATTGGTGGCCAGTACCGTGGTCCGTCGAGTGCCAAAGTTGCTAGGGGCACAGAAACCATAGAGAATGATAGGTTTGTGGCATTTACTATATGAGCTAGGTTCACGTGAGAACTAAAGTTATCCATACATGTATAAAAAAGGGGTTTTGCTTGTGAATTATTTCAAACTGTTTAACAACCCCAGGTAGGTTCCTTCATGGCTCATTTTGGCCTAGTGCAAAGACCTATGTTTTGAGACATAAAAATGATGGAATAATGTTGTATACTATCCTGCTATGCTACAGTCATTGAGACATACAAATGATGGAGTGAGTGCTAACGTATTGATACTTGATGCAAGTACAATGGAGTGTGCGTTGGTTAAGTGATCGAGAGCTTTTGCAAGGAGAAGGGTGTGACAGGTCCCCGGGTGCCCCTACACCCTTATGAACAGTAAATTCAAAAAAAAATCTGAAACTTTGGGGATCAAAGATGATCAAATTTTTTACGTTCTTGCAAATTTTCAGCCACAAATAACACTCGAGGAGCCTTCACAAAAAATAACAAAATTACCGTTCAAAAGTGCACATAAAATTTGAACACTGATTTTGTTTTTTTAGGTGAGAGCTCCTCAAATGTTATTTGAGGCTGAACTTTGCACGGGCGTCGAATGTTTGATCATGTTTTATGTTCCAAAGGGTCAGATTTTTTTATTTTGTTATCATTTTCTTTTTCAGTTTACTGTTCATAGAGGGCTTAGAGGCACCCGGGTGTTGATAGTCATGTTTCTTTTGCAAGTGCAAACTCGGTGTTTAGTTCATGTTACACTTACCTGTATGTTTATAAATATACGTACTAATTAGTGAGTAAGATGCCAAAACCACCATAATCCCGGGCAACTTCTAAAAGAAAATCACGGTTTGAGTAATAGCTTGAAAAAAAAACATCGGTTTCATTATTTTTTTTGCGAATGCACTAAAAGTTTGATTGAGTGTTGTAGCGACCCGACCTCAGATGGTCAAGTCTCTGTGTTTCAGTGTCATCCCTGGATCGGTAATGCTGACACACACAGTACTCGAAGGATTTATAACAGAGTAGCAATCACACACTTATTACATCGAATGTCTCAAGAGAGAACTTATTACAATAATATGGCTTAAGGCCATCTAATGTGATAACAGCGGAAGGCTTGGAAGATAAATTGAGTCCATCAACTCCAATGGCATAGCTGAGCTGCACGACAACGACCTATCGAACCTTACTCCTCATCTGAAAAGTCTGCAATATAATACATTGCATCCCGAGAACGGGTCAGCACATGGAATATGCTGGCAATGTAACACAGTAGAGTAGAACAGAAATAATGCTATCACTACATGCAATATTTGGCTGGTGGAAAGCTCTATGGTTATAGTTTTGCAAAAAGCCAATTTTTCCCTACAACAAAGGAATAAATTTTATTTTAACTATCATGGTGGTTGAAACATCATTGAGAAGGTATAACCCCAACTCAATCCCAATTAAAGTAATTAACATCCCAGCCATATTAATTAAGAGTGATGAGATACATGTGAATACTCAAGTACTAGATACTCAGAATTGTCCATAACCGGGGACACGGCTAACCATGATTAGATTGTACACTCTGCAGAGGTTTGCGCACTTTTCCCCACAAGACTCGGTCGCCTCCGTTGATTTCTCGCACTACAAGGTGTTTGAGGAGCGGATGACCGAGACACAGTCTTTCAGAAACATTAACTCTCTACTCCAGGTAGACCATACCAAACCTACAAACCCACTACCTGGTGATCTACCTCTTCAAGAGTTTCATGTAACTTACTCAACTATGCTAGAGCCCATAGTAGCTTGTGGCTGCACACGGAAGTTTCTAGCATGAATAGGCTCAGTTCCCTTTGAGCCTGGGTGGCGGTCCATAGGAAGATCACACGGATACCCCGAGATTTCCAAAAAAATACAGGCAACACTGGGTTTCCCAGGTGCCTCAATCCACCCAGATGTGTATTAAAGTTGCCACCTTAAGTTAAACCATTAATTAACAATCTCACATCTATCATGGATACACTCAAACCCAAACCACGTCTACGAGCATAGCATAGCAATATAGGCGACACGTAGAAGTAACTCCCAAGGGTTTGATAGTAACAGGGCAATAGGTTCTACCTCAACTACTACTTCCCAACCCACAAGTTAATGACATCCTAATCAATGCAATGTTAGAGGATTGGAACTAATGCATAAAACTGGGTATGAAAAGAGTATGATCAAAGTGTTACTTGCCTTGCTGATGATCCGTGAATCCTAGAGACTCGTAGTAACACGCTTCGCACTCCGGGAATTCTATCGCAAGCAAACAATAACATACATAAGCAACAAGAAAAGATGCACAAGCAAACTCAACTAGAAGAGGTTGACCAGAAAGTTCAACTTAAGAACTCCGGTTCGCAAAAAGAATCAAATCGAACAAAGCAACGAAACTCAAACGGCGAACGAAAGAAGCTTCATTTACTAATCTGGGACTAGGTCAAATTTTACAGTAGCAAAAACTTGTTTGAGTAGATTAATCGGAAAGAGGGTTTCGAGATGAAACTCCAGGCACTTGAATCGCCTGATTCCGATAAACGAGCGAAAAGTTATACTAGATCAAACATCGGATCAAAAATCGTGATCAGAAAAATCGCGGAATAAATCCGATAAAAAGAAAAGCGACGAATAGCTTAACATACGAACATTCGTTAACTGAACCTAACCGAAGAACGCGTTCGTTAAAACGAACGAACGAGCGAACGCTCGCTAAATAAATAAACCGAACTAGAAAAATAATAAAAAAAACGAAACCTAGGGTTTTCTAAAAAAACGAAACGGTTTTCTTCGGAAAACCGGGGCGGCTACCTCGCTCGACTCCGGCGGGGTTCCGGCGGGGCTCGGGCTCGGCGGAGTGGCGGCGGGAGGCAGCGGCGGCGGCTAGAGGCGGCGGCGGTGACTCCGGGCGGGCGGCGGGGCTCGGGCGGCGGCGGCGGGGCTCGGGCTCCGGGGCGGCAGGAGGCGGCGGTGGCGGTGGTGGCTAGAGGGGGGGCGGCGGTATATATAGGAGGGGGGTGGTGCCTTGGGGAAGGGGCAGGCGGCGGCGGAGTCCGAGCAGGACTCGGCAGCAGCGGCGCGCAGGAGGAAGGCGGTGGCGCGGCTTGGGCCGGCCTGGCCTGGCTGGGCTCCGGCCCAGTCGGGTGCAGGCGCGCGCGGATTTTTTTTAAATATTCCGCTGACAGAAAAATAACTATAAAATAAAATAAAAATCTAAAAATACCAAAATAAATTTTCACCGTCTAAATGAAATATTTAGAACGAGATGAACATTTTCTTGGGCCCTAAAATGCAATTTTTAAAACGTGCAATTTTTCTAATGCAAATAAATTCCAAATAAAAATCAAATAAAATCGAACTAATGATTTTAACATTTTCCCTCCAATATTTCAATTGTTTTGAAGAAGTCATATTATCTCCTCTCATTTGTTTTATTAAGAAATATTTTTTCCAGAGAGAAAAATAATTAAAATAAAAAATCCTCGTTTTCATTATTTGATAAAAATCAAATATGAAAACCAGAAAATCCCCAACTCTCTCCGAGGGTCCTTGAGTTGCTTAGGATTTCGTGGATTGCGGAACGAAGATGCAATAAAATATGATATGCATAGATGTCCTATTTATAACATTCCAAAATGAAAATTTGGGATGTTACAAGTGCGTTTTGACAACAAAACTAACAATAACGCACTAAAAGCTTGATTGAGCACGTTTAGACAACGAAGCTAACAGTGACCATGGGGGTGACACCTAGCGGTGTCTAGCCCAACCGTTTCCCCCTTCTCCGATTCTCCCGCCCTCCTCATCACTTCCGCTCTCGCTCATGCGACACAAAGTGATGAAGGTAACAATTGCTTGGCAAATTGTCGGAACAGACAGTGGATACCAACGACGGAGACCTAGCGGTGTGTTGGAGTAGGACCGGATCGACTGTGGCAACCCCCTGCAGCGCATCAGAGCACTCGCCGTCGCCGTATGACCTGAAATCGAGAGCGACAGCAATGGCCATGGCCAATATCTGGAAGGCCAGTCCAAAGTACAACCACCATTTTACCTCCGGTCTAGGGGTGTCGAGTAAGTTCTCCCCCGCCAATCTGCATTGACCGATTAGGGTTTCTGTATGTGAGAAATTAGGAATTAGGGTTTGTAAATGACGAATTGGCGATATGTTTATTATTTTTCATAATTTATCTTTCTCTGTGTAGCTTGGAAGATGTGACATGCGATGTTAAGTTTAATTTGCAGAGATACACCAATTGTATCGATCCTAGCCTGGACTTATGATTTGAAGAAATAAACATCCGGCGACTTGCACTTGCATTTCATTTTATAATGAAAATATGTTGCCGATAATTAATTTCCTTTTTTTTGGTTTTTTTGGACAAATAGATCTACCCAAGGTGCTCCAAGCTCTTCCTCTAGTGCTGCTTCTTCATCTGCAACAATAGCTGTTGGAACCCCTCCTAGTCCAAGTGCCTCTTCTCTAAAAAGACCACAACTACTCCTTATCCAAGAGCCCCTAATCCAAGTGTTCCTGCTACAAGATATTATTTAACAGAGGCCCCAACAACTAATTCCCCAAGAGCTCATGCTCCAAGTTCTTTTGCTCCAAAGAGGTCCATCTCCAAGGCCCCCAAGATCATCTTCTTCTTCAAGAGCTGCTGCTAGAGCACCATGATCTGCTCCAAGAGTTGCTGGACCTAGTTCATCAAGAGGTGATGGTGCTAGACCTACATAGAAGAGGACTAGGGAAAAACATGAAGGATGATGGAGTACTTGGTAACAAGTGAAACAAGTGATGAGTTGTTGAATGATGCTAAACTTTGAGTGTTGAACCCGCTGAACTATTTGATGTTGATCATGACCAAGTACTTTCTTTTGAGGTTAAACTTGTGGAACTATTCCTTTTTGTATGTTGGCGTAGAACTAGTTGAACTATTCCTTTTTTATGTTGACATAGAACTAGTTGAATGAATGATGTCTTGGTACTAATGTTGAACTAGTTGAATGAATGATGTGTTGAATGAACGAATTTGCAGATGAATGATGAACAATGCATTTGTCATGATTTTTTCAAGGATACATCGGTGTATCGATTCATAAAAGAAGTGCCAAGATGGCAGATACGATGCCGAGCGGCATACAAAGCATGAAAACAAGGTTACCACGACTACAACGACACACCATTCGCCTTGTACGACCTCCAGCCACAAGTGGCAAAGAGGTAGAACATAGAGCACCAAGACCACGTCACAACCAAACCCAACACCTCGAAAGCATGTTCTTGACATCAAGCCCTGGCTCGATCAACGCACCCTCTGCCCATAGCATCAGAGTTGATGTATCCTTGAATAAAGATGTATACTTGTTGATCCAACTTGTTGATGATCTAGCTTGTTCATGAATGATTCCAAACTTTTTTTGCGTAATAACTTTATTCCTCAAATAACAGTAAGATCGTTTACATAATGGTGAAGAATAAAGTCAGGGACGATGGTCTCCCACTCTTCTGATTTACTAATGCTGAAATAGTGCTTTGTTAAACCATCCGCTATCAAGTTTGCCTCTCTACTACAATAATCAAAACTGATAGAAGCATAATCCATTGACATGAGGGAGCATTCTGCTATGATTGGGACGTCCACTCCCATGTAGGCATTAGGATCAGATATGGCCTCCAGCGCAGTCAAACTATCAGACTCGGTGATAAGCTTCATACAACCCAGTTTCGTTGCTAGGTACAGACCACATCGAATAGGAAATAATTCGGCTGAACCTGCAGTCGACACATGTGGTAGGACATGAGTTGCTGCCCCCAGAAATTTGTCGTGGTCATCTCGTGCAACAGCTTCACAAGCTCCTATGAAGTTATCCTCATGAAATGATGCATCGACATTGATTTTTACAACTCCCGCACTTGGCTTCTTCCATACATGATCACTCCTATGTATAGGCTGGTTTGGTGAATGAGCATGAACAAAATTTGTGGTAAGTACTTGAATAGAAATAGCTGTTTGATCCGGTGTTTGTACTGTCTCCCCTCTTGTACATTGCCTTCTTTGCCACCAAATGAACCACATGGCCACCGGAATAAATTCGGCTATTGGTATGGTATGTGTCACTTTGCGCAACCGAATCAATAAATCTAGGGTGATAGAGCCGGATCGGTCCTATCGAACGGCTTGTTCAATCACCTCTGATAGTCCTAGAGAAGCCCACACTTTAGATGCACAGATACACATAAACAGATAGTGCTAGATATCCTCTAGACCAGTTTTGCACAGTGGGCATTGCGGGATCAAGGGTACATGTCTGCCTGCGAGAACACCGTAACATGGTAATACCCCCTTTAATACTTTACAGCCAAAATGTTTGATCTTCCCTGGAAGGCGAAGTTGCCATAATTCTTTCAAACCGCATTCAACTGAGCACTTCCTGGGTTATTCAAGCTTGCGTAAAGACGTCTGAACTGATAATCGAACTCCACATGGTATGCCAAACGAACTGAGAAAGTTCTAGATCTCGTATACTGCCACACCACAAGATCTTCCATAGTTTCGACATGGAGGGGGATTTGAAGTATTCCGTGCACATCCACTGGTGAGAGCACACTATGCAATAGTGCTTCATCCCACTGTCCCGTGTGGGGGTCGATTATATCTTCCACCTTTGTTAACATAATTCCTCCTCTAGGGGTAATAAGCTTCCTGGTTTCGCTATAAGGGATCCAAGGGTCCTCCCAAATGCTAATCTGGGAACCAATGCCCACTCGCCATATGCAACCCCTTTTGAAAGTTTGTATCCCAGCAGCAATACTTTGCCAAGTAAAAGATGAGCCTTTCTTTGGACCAGCTTTGAGAATATCGCCATTAGGATAATATTTTGCACTCAGAACACGTGCACACAAAGAGTCAGGATTTTGAAGAAGTCACCAACACTGCTTTGCTAACATAACAAGGTTAAAACTGTGAAGGTCTCTAAATCCCATGCCTCCCTTCTTCTTCGGGGTGCACATTTTCCACCATGCAAACCAATGCATTTTCCTTTTCTCCTCTCCATCACCCCACCAGAAACCCGAAACCCGATATTTCATCAGTGATTGATTTACATACCCCTTTCGGTAACTTAAACACGGACATAACATAGGATGGAATTGCCTGCACCACAGATTTAAGGAGAATCTCTTTACCTTGCATTGATAAAATCTTTTCTTTCCATCCCTTCAGTCTCTGGCACACTCTGTCAACTAGATGCTGAAAACAGTCACTACGGTCAATCCCAACCATAGTTGGTAAACCCAGATACTTATCTGACAGAGCTTCAGTTAATATATCCAGCATTCCACAGACACTCTCCCTGTCATTTACTCTGGTATTAGGACTAAAAAATATACTGGATTTTGGGGTACTTACACACTGCCCTGAGCTAACACAGTACATGTCGAGAATCCTTTTCAACGTGTTTGCATTCTGATCAGTTGCTCTCATCAGTATCAAAGAATCATCTGCAAATAAAAGATGAGAAATAGAAGGGACATTCCTTGAAACTTTTATACCTTCAATTCCACCAATTTCTTCCTCATGAGCTAGTAGGCTTGATAGGCCTTCAGAACAGATCAAAAAGAGGTATGGGGACAAAGGATCGCCCTGTCGAAGGCCTTTGGCTGGTAAAAACTCTTCTGTTTCCGTGTCATTAAATATGATTTGGTAGCTTACGGAGGAGACACACTCCATAACAAGTTCAACCCATTGCGAATGAAAACCCAACCTTGTCATTTTTTGCCGAAGAAAATCTCATTCTACTCTATCGCATGCTTTTAGCATGTCCAACTTAACAACACAGACATCATTTGAGCCATGTGTTCGCTTTTTAATGGAATGAAAGCATTCATAAGTGACCAACACATTATCAGTTATTAACCTGCCTGGTACAAAAGCACTCTGTGTCGGGGGAAATCACGTCAGGAAGGATTTTTTTCAGTCTATTGGCCAGCATCTTTGAGATTATCTTGTATACCACGTTGCATAAACTAATGGGTCTGAATTTGGTTATTACCTCAGGGCTGTCCACCTTTGGGATTAGCACAACATTTGTAGCATTACATCCATCTGGGATCTTCTTATTGTTGATAGCATCAAGTACTTCTCTAGTAAGCTCCTCTCCAACAATGTGCCAGAAGCGTTTGAAGAAAATAACATGATGACCGCCCGGGCCAGGAGCCTTCATATCGCCAATTTGGAATAGGGCTTTCTTTACTTCCTCCTGTGTATATGGTGCAATTAATACATCATTCATATGCGGCGTAACCACTGGTTTAACAATGGACAACAAATCCTCATCTATCATTCCTGCATCAGAATAAAAAAGGCTTCGAAAGTAATCGAAAATAAGAGGCTTGAGGTTATCATTCCCCTCAACCCATTCATTATTATTATTTTTCAATCTCTTAATTAAATTGCGGCGCCTACGGGCCGAAGCGCACTGATGATAAAATTTTGTGTTACGGTCGCCGTGTCGCAGCCAATTCGCATGACCTCTCTTAGCCCAATAGATTTCCTCCTGTTCAAGGAGGTTTTCAATCTTTAGTGTAAGTTCTTGCTGCTTCGACTTAATCTCAGCCAAAGCTGAACCTGATGTGCCGAACCTACATTTGTCATGAAATGATTCCAAACTTGTTTTTTCTACCCGCCGCCCGCTATCTCCCTACTGAGATTCCGAACTCGCCTGCGGGCCACCCATGTCATCCACCGTGCGTACAGAAGAAGCAGTCCCACTGTCCCAGTGACTCCAGCGCACAAGTCCTCCGCTCCCTTCCTCTCCCTAGAGGATGCTCCCGTGAACTGGGTCCACGTGCGCCCAGCAGCGGGCGGCGCTCCCGCGGCCTCCGCCACAGCCATGAACCGAGTCCAGCGTGCCCCGAACCAAACCAGAGCGAAGCGTCCAAAACCTCGCTTTGCAGCTGGCAAAGCCTTCTTCCGGAAGCCTCCCTGCCACTGCGAGCGCGAGTGTCAGACGGCCCATGGCTCCGCCGGCGCCGTTCGTGTACGCCCGCAACTCCGGCGACGGCACGAGTGCGGCGAGCCCCCCCCTCCTCTTCCTCTTGTTCTCTCTCTTTCTCTCCCTTTCTAAGTACGGGCGATTTTTTGTCCCGCGCGCTTTGTGTGTGCAGGCCAGGACGCGGCCCTGCGGGCGGCCTTCGAGGGCGACCTCCAGCGTCTCAGAGGTTGGTCTCTCCCGTCCTCTCCTTCCGCCCCATGTTCCTGAGCTTTTCCCCGCCTCGCGGGGCCATAATTTGTTGGATTCGGTTAGGGTTTTGCTTTTGGCTGCCGCCGTAATCGAATTGCCGGCGGCTCGATTAGATATGTTTTGACAGGATGAGATGCTTCAAATGCCACCGTTGTTCCGTTAGCTGCACCAATCCGGGATCCTATTTAATTTGCACGACACTAAGAACGATCCCTTCTTAGCGTAATTTTCCATGATTATGAAATTACCTTGTTAATTTTGGTGTCAGCTTTCGCATTGTAGGCAAGTAAGTGAAAATTTTGCTGTACACGGTAATTATTCTTGAAATTATGAAATTTTTTTGTGCGATTGTGGTCTTGTGGGCTGTTCAAAGGGATAGGCGAGCTGTTGAGAATTTGGTTAAAAACAAGTCCTTGCACGGGGCACATCTTCTGACTTTACAATCACACCGCTATTCTTTTTGTCGGGTCTATGCACTGATTGACGGTGTGTCCAAGATATGAACAAGTCCCTTTACTTTAGGAGCACAAATGTGTAACCTCCAAGCTCCAACTCTTTAGTTCAATCAAGTGGATTAAATTTCCAAAATTACAGATTTAGTTCATTTGATTGAAGTAAGGAGGGGTGGTGGAGGGCACCCTAAAGCTCACCAGTTTGCATCCCCGCTTGACTTAGTGAGGTTCTTGTCCATGCAACACATGTGGTCTCCTTTTCTATTGGTTCTCTAGCTAGTTATAATTTGGCAATTTGCTTCATTAATGTATTGATGCTTGGGTGTTTACTTTGGGAGAAAGGTACTGTAAAGAGTCTTGTCGAGCCAAGGGTGGTCTTCTCTTTTGAAATGGGTGGCCTTGGTGTGCTGCACCTCGCAGCCTGCAGTGGGCATCTTGAAGTTTGCAAGTACTTGGTTGAGGAACTGGGGGGAGATGTGAATGCTCCTGCTCCTGGAGTTGGAGGTATTCCTATAACTCTTTTCTCTTCTCTGGAAATTGACATCTCTAATGTCTATGTTTTAGCACTATGAGATGTCTGAATTGGGTTGTTGTGCTTTTTGATTGCAGACTTTGCAGGTGTGACACCCTTTATGACATCTGCTCAGTCCGGCGATGTTTCGACTGTGAAGTATTTGCTTGAGCGTGGTGGTGATGTAACTAAAGCAGATGGTCAAGGACGCACAGTTCTCCACCATGCGGCATGCAAAGGTAGCTTGGCCCCTCACCCATGCAATTTGTTTTATATTACCAAGCATATCGCTTCATTGTGTAGGTCACTCCAATAATATTGTAGAAGAGAAATATTGTGACCATTTTTCATATGGTCACTATAGATCTTTTTTCTGAAATATAACTAGTCAAAGTTGGATAAATTTGTCCGACCTATGATTTACACCATCGTGGTCACTATACTAGCAGTTACTTGCTGTCGTATACTTAGATGTGTTGCCACATGACTTGTGGAATTATTTTATTCATGACAGGAAGCTGTAAGGTTACTGAGTTTCTACTTTCAAAAGGAGTACCTGTTGACATAGACTGTGGCCGTGGTACACCACTCCATCAAGCTGCTACCAACGAAAAGGATAAAACAGTGAAGATTTTGTTGGAACACCATGCAGATGTATATAACCATTACCTTTGTGATAAAAAAAACCTTCATTTTTAATTTTCTAGAGTTGATTTGCATTATATGTAGACATACACATATATTTCTGGTCGTTGGGGTTGACAACTTACATATGGCATGTCATAATCCATTTCTTGGATTATAACGTGTCCTAGATGATCTTAAAGGGTGCTTGATTTGAGGGCCACCTCAACCTAGGATGTGTTTATGTCCTAATCATATGATATCATGTGATTATCACATGCTTTTTTCTCCCTAATTTTGTAAATAGTCTTATGCTTATGAGGGATGAGGTGCCGATAGACCAGCCAATTACACCCTTCAAACCAAATGAGTTACGGTTGGAGCTTCCTTTGAAATTTGTCTGAGTCTTGATGTGAAAATTTCAGTTGGTGTCATTGTCAATTTGAGTAAAGTATGGTGCTCATTTGTCTCTGGAGATAATTTTGGTTCCATGTGTCATTTGTGCTTTGTCCATTGGAGTCACAAACATATAGTGCAGCGTTAGCTCTTTTAAGTACTAGAAGCTTGTATGCTAACTTGGTCTTTTTAGTACAGCTGCAACTAAACATATTGAAGCATTATATATGTCTATTTGTTCCGTTGTATTCTATAAGAATTATTACTCTTGGACTAAGGAGAAATCTCACGTTCTTCTTTCAGCCTAACACTACTGTAACCGGTTTGGGTACTGCCCTGATGGGTGCTCTTTTATACCGTTCATTGAAATGCATGAAGCTGCTGATTAAGGCCAGTCAGTATTCTATTGTCTACATCTGTTCATTGCTATGTACTGATTTTACATGGAGATAGAACCGTGAAACTTTTATTCCACAATCCTTTTTGCAGGGTGGTGCTGATGTTAATCGAAGGAACTCCCTTCTGGCTACTCCGTTGGTGGTCGCTACAGGGCACAAAGGCTATACCAACTTTGTGCAGTTTCTGTTGAAGGCAGGAGCGGATCCAAATATTCCCGATGCTGTATGTTTTCTATATTTTCTAGTTCCATTATACTTAAACGTCTACTGACATTATTATTCAACTCTTAAGCATTGTTCCAAATATCGGCCAGTTAATCGTCATCTCGGCCAGTTAATTGCATCTCGGGCCCCAGCCGATATGGAAAGGGCCTATTCGGGTCATCAACTGCTGGCAGTGATTTATCGGTCTGACAGACAAAATATCAGCCAGTTAATCTTCATATCGGCCAATTAATGGGCCATTTTTTGCTGCTGCTGCTGCTGTGCTGCTCTCCTCTGTGATGTACATGTACTGATGTGCTGTTGCTGTCCTATGTAGATCTAGACGTCTAGTATGTGCTGATGTGTTGCATTTGTCATTTGTAGCTACGGTTGCTTCTACTGCAGCAAGTGCTCCAACATCTAGTATAACACTTTTCCTTGCTACATTAACCATGTACAATAGCATATTTATACATTTACTACATTGCATGTTGTTATGTAGCCTAGGATATATAGATATGACCCTAGCTAACCTACCGATAAATGGGTTACCTATAAATTCAGTTAATAGGGCGATTCGCTGATTTATCCCTACTCGGCACCCGACCGATATGGTACCAGTTGCCGATATCCTGAACAATGCTCTTAAGGAGCTAGTTTAGTTTTAGCAATGAAATCAAGGTGCTTTAAGTCTTTGGAGTATTTCTTCTAATAGAGATTGATACAACGAAGAAGGTGTTTCCAAGAAATTTCATTGTAATTCTTAGTCATAGGAGTTACTTTGTATTTTCTTGGATCTTAGATCTAAATCAGTGTACCTGTAATTGTTATGAGTATGAATAAAATTACAGGTGTTTCTAAAAAAAAGGGTGCTTTCAGTCTTTTGACTATGCAATGAGAAGTTGCACTTAGGCAAAAGGTAGGCGTGTGAGCTTTCAATTTAACGGTTTATATCAACAAATGCATATTGCTGTTGCTGACTATACTCCCTCCATTTGAAAATATTTGATGTTCTAGTTTTGTTCTAAGTCAATTTTTTAAGTTAAAATCAAATTATAGATAAATTTACCAACATCGAAACCAAATTGCACTTAAAGAATGTTTGACTTAGGAGAAAATTATAACATCAAATATTTTGGATCGAAGAAGCAAATTTTGAGTTCTGGAACAACATGCTCTGTTCTGTGCAATCCTGTATATGTGTATATCATTAGTCTTAAATGTTTTTGAATACGGTGGATGTCCTTGTATTGAGCCCACAAGTACCCAATATACCTATGTTTCTCTATTTAATATGTGGTCGGTGCTTAACTTAACAGTTGATGAGATACTAATATCTCATAATGCAGCATTCAGGGTAGCAACATTTGCTGAATGCACTCAATCTCAACTATTGCTGAAATACCTGTTCTTAATCCCTTGCTGAAGAATGACCTTTTGGTATGCTGTCGGAGTATGTTCACTGTTTAAATTGCTACTAGAATTTGGAAATGCTTGCTGGGATAAATCCTGGTTGCAACATTTGGTACCAATATTATGTAAACCTTATAGCTTCCTATATGGGTTATCTCTTTTCATAATGTTCATATTCTTTTACTGCATTCTAAAGGGTCCTTTAATTATGTAGTTTATTTCAAAAGAGTTTGACATTTTTCCTTTTGTTGCCCAGTATGGTAGGTTACCAGTAGAGCATGCTGCGAGACGTGACTGCAGGGAAGAAGTTGAAATGCTGTTTCCTTTGACTTTCCCAATTCCAACTATCCCAAACTGGAGTGTAGATGGAATCATCTCGCATGCAAAATTTGAAAGTGCAAAGCCGCTGGTACACTATTTATTACTGTCACCCTGTAGATGAATTTTACTTGAATGCCTGGTCATATTTTTTGTTCGCTAGTCCTGAATTTGTCCATCAACTGTTATTACGTGGAGTTACTATATATGCATGGGACCACATTTGAAATGAGTATCATGACTTCGTTATGGGTTTTTTCTTCAGAGAATCATCTCATCAAAACCATAAAATTGAAGTATTTAAAGCTCTGAGAACAAACTACCAATTCTAATTTGGAAGGACCAGACTTGGTCTACTTGTTAGTTCTTGGCTGTTCAATGGTTAAAAAACAACAACTTGTTTTTTCAGTATCAATTCAATGAACTGCTGTAAACTGTTCGTGATGCGTAGCCTTCAAGATACAGGAATGCTTTATAAGCATAATGCTTGTACCTAGTTCAAAGCATGACTCCTATATTGTGGATGTGAATTTGGCAACTGTGAAATATACCCGTTTATATGCTGTTTTAGTAATATATATTAATAATTTGACATATTAATTATAAAATTATGTTGGACCTTTTCCTCTTGTGATTAAAATCTTTGTCTTAGTATACATACTTGAGAATTTACCATAATGTGCACTTTGCATTGCAGCATAAGCATATCTAGATAACAAGCTATGAAGATTGTGTAACAGGGTTGTTAAGTTTCTATTTTAATTGGAATATCTTTGAAATGATGCTTCATTCCTACATTTTTCCCATTGTTCTATCATTCAGGACCAAAGCCACCTTGAACGAACAAAAGCTATAATGAAGTCACAGGCAGATCATGCATTCAGGCTGAAGGACTATAAGTTGGCATCAAAAGCATATGGTGTGGTAAGCCCCTTAAACCTTATCTATGGATTATGGTGGTTTAGGAGGTAACTTTTTTCTATTAACAGGGAACCAATTGCAGAACATTATTTGTTTGCTAACCAGATTCCTAATGTTTGTTGTCTAGTTACCCATTTATTAGCTGTTAATTTGCCATTATTATGTATTTCTATTGGATTAATATTATTTTTGGGGCTAATCTTAACGTGCTATAACGAGATGATAATCGTATAACCTGTTATGTTTGGCCATAGGCAATAAATGCAGCGCCGAGTGCAACATTGTACGCGAACAGGAGTCTTTGTAAACTGCTGTTGGATGATGGTGAAGGTGCTCTGTCAGATGCTCTCAGATGCAGAATGCTGCGACCTAACTGGGCAAAAGCTTGCTACCGTCAGGCTGCAGCTCACATGCTACTAAAAGTGAGTTACTCCCTCCGTCCCACAATATAAGACATTTTTGCAAGCTAAACAAGATTGCAAAAATGTCTTACATTTTGGGACGGAGGGAGTACTAAATGTCTAGCTTGCTGCCATTGTGTTTCCCTACTCTGCAGTCTATATAGTTGCTCATGTTCCTTTGATGTGCTCTACGTCTAGGAGTATAAACAAGCTTGTGATGCTCTCCTGGACGCGCAAAAATTAGATCCTGGAAACACAGAGGTTGAGAGAGAGCTACGGTAATCTGTTGTCTTGTATTTATCTCCTTTGAGTATACATCTTGCAAGCATGAATGTCATCCTGGAAAAATAAAACCCGTACTAACGACCAGCAGTCGCACGCTGTACTAGTGCGCCAAGTGCCATTATAAACCTACAATTCAAGTTCATTAACTGTAGACTAAACATTTCCATTTCAATTTTTGGTGCCATTCTTCCATATAGCTGATGGAGCTGGGATTAAAGCTGAATTTTTTTCCATTTTGGTTAACCCTGTACAGGAAGGCCAGGGAATTAATGAAAGCTCCTGGTGAAGCTGACAAGTGAAGCATGGTGTTTAGCGTTAGAGTAGACCTTATGCTTTATGCTTTCTTAGGGGAATGTTCTTTTGGATTCCTTTAGAGTAGTTGGTCAACTGAATCTGATGGTACTTATGCGAGTAGAAGACTGGGGTGCTGTAAAACTTGCTGACTTGCGTAGAACGAGATTAATCAGGAAGCTGGGGCGCTGAAATGCGGATGGGGCTTTACCACTTGAGTTAATTTCGTTACAAGGTTTACTGAATCCAGTACAATTGCTCGATCTGAATGACGATTCCTTATGAATTTTGAATATTTGACAATCTTTCAGTCTGTAGTCTCTACTACCTGAAAGAAACGGAGCGTTCCGTTTCGGGAGCTCCTATACAGTGCTGCAGGCGCCTGTTAACGATCCGGCGCCTGCAGCGCTGCCAGCATGGGCCGGCCCACTAGCGTGCTGCCCCAGTTTTTTTTGTTATGGAAATAAAAATATGAAATCAAAAAAGGTTTACAGATTTAAAGAAAAAAGGTTAATCCATTTGAAAAAAAGTTCATATCTTTAAAAAACGTTCATCAATTTTGAAAAAAATTCATTAATTTTGAAAAAAATTCATCAATTTGAAAAAAATTCATTCAAATTGAAAAAAAAAGTTCATCCAATTTAGCAACAGTTCATTAAATTTGCAAAAAGTTCATAGAAATTCAGAAAAAGTTCATTGAACTGAAAAGAAAGTTCATAAATAATAAAAAGTTCATCCACTTTCAAAAAGATGTTCATCAAATTTCAAAAACGTTCGTAGATATTCAAAAAAGTTTATCAATCTGAAACAAAACTTTTGAAAATTTTAAAAAGTTCATAGATATACAAAAAAGTTCATAGAATTTTCAAAAAAGAAAATGTCAACCCGTGCCTAGATGGGCCGTCCCATTTACGGACGCTACATGCGCCACGCCAGTTAATGAAAATGCACGTTAACTGGCGCCAAATAGGAAATGCCTTACGTTCGTCCAACCTGCGTTCCGCTCGTAGCTCCTCGATCGTCCACACATGGGCCAAAGGCCAAAGCCCAGCCCCAGCGAGCCAGCCTACCCCACAAGCACACGCACTCCTTCTTCCTAATATTTTGAGTTGTACCAAAGTTGTCTGGATCCGCATTTGTGTCCCAGTTCTTTGATTTCTACTTTACAAGCTTGATTTTATCTACTATATTTCATCGATCTCATGAACTGAAAAGGCATACAGAGCTTTATTGGCTACTTCGTTAGGTGAAAAGATTGGTAAAAAATTCTTATTTCAGCAGTGCTATCATCTCTAGCTGTAGAGAAAGGGAGAGTATACCTGAACCTAAAAAGGAACAGCTAGTTCCTGGACCTATGAAGGAGTGAAAACTGAAAAGTTGAAATGATAATTATGCCATGTACATGTACATAAAGATGGCACACATATATTGATAATTATGCCATGTACATTTACTTAACCATCCAGTTGTTCTTCAGTGATACGTTGTTGATGATTAGTCCACAACTGTCGAGCGATGCCTCCATGAACTCGCTCACCCGCAACTCGATCATCTTCTTGTAAATTTGCTTTCCCTCTAACTTCTTGGTCACCAGTGTCAACATCTCCTTCCATTCCCTCTTGTTCATAAAAAGGTGAAACAACTCATCATCCCTGTGAACCTTCCTTATGAAGTTATGGATGATGCAACAGGCCATAACAATTTGGACCTGTTTTTTGCAAGGATAAGGGATACCTCCATTCCTTGTTAATATTGGAAATCGAGCTTTCAGAACGCCAAAAGTGTGTTCTACAACATTCTGTAGTTGTGCATGTAGATGATTGAACAAATCTTTCTCACTACTATATCGACGATTAGTTCCACGAAAAGAACCAATGTGATAGCGATCTCCACGATAGGGGGGCAATAAATTTTGGTGTATTTGCATAGCCCGATCAGTTTTGAGGTTGCCCTCATTTTCTCAAAGCATTAACAATTGCTACTAGTCTATGTGACTAAGCTCTAGTTTCTGATTTTTGACCTTACCTGCAGGATGATGAATCTGCAGATTGATTCTCCGTGATGCCAAAGAAGTGGCCGAAGGGAGCCTTGTCTTCCAGCAGGGGTCAGCGTCCACCGATCTGTGAACCCTTGTCTTCCAGCACGGGTCAGCTTCCACTGATATGTGAACTTAGCTGTGACGCCCGGATAATTAAACTACAGTAACCCTTTGCTAATGATGCCACGTCACCTCGATTATAGTTGCTAATCTCGAGTTAGTTCGAAACCGATTCAAATCCAAATTCAAACTCAGGCAAACAATAAAAGTTTTCAAATATTAAAACTAAAATAATCGGAGTGAACCAAATACTGCATAGGTAATTGTGGTGTATAAGCAACATTTTTATAAAGTGTTTAAATGCTCTAATATAAATAAAATAGTAGCAAACATAATTAGTTAAATGCTTTTACTAATTAATAAAATATCTAACTAAATCAATTGGGGACTAGACTTCTGGTGGCAGTCCAGCTTATTGCATAAATATTTATGTGTTAAGGCTCCACTTTTACAAAAGTCATTTGGATCAAGTTTTAAATGGAAAACAACAGCTAATTAAAATAAAACAAAAAAAAGCAAGAAAAGAAAACAACTCCCACCCGACCGGGCCTTGGCCCAGTTGGCCGTGTGGCCGAGCGGCATGTCGGCCCAGCCCACCCCGCTGGCCTATATGGCCTCGCACCCAAAACCCTAACCCACCGACATGCCCCCACTCGCCCCCCACGTCTCCTTCGCTTCTTCCCCCACTCGCTCGCTTCTCCCTCCCCCGATCTGGATCGAGATCGGGGCAGGGAACCGAATCCACCGCGCCGACCACGCCGCTCATTCCTTCCCCGCGATCCGCCGCCGCCGCACACCATCACCTCCTCATCCCCGCCGATTAGCTCCGTGGCTGGATCGACCAAGGCCGCCCCGACCCCGTCGCCGCTCGACACCGGCCGCCGCCTGACGCTACCTCGCCGCTTCCCCGCCGGACCGCCCCGTCTCCCCCCGCCTCTGTTTCGCCCAGCACCGCCGGACGTCCTCCCCGACCTCTTCCCCGCAGGTCTCCACCACGCCTCGTCGCGCCCGCTCCCCGTCAACGGCCGTGAGCTGCCGTTCCCCTCCTCCTCCCCTTCCCTCGTCGCCGTTCGCTCGCGGCCGCCACGCCCGGGGCACGCCCGAACCCGCGGTCGCCGCGCCCCCCCGTCTGTCCAGGCCGCGTCCCGCGCCCTCGTGCGCGCGCTCGCACTGGCCGCGCTCCGCGGCTCCGCCTCCTGCCGTCGTCACCGGCTGTCGCCGACGTCGGCTGCCCGCAACGCCTGCGCCCGACGCCCGTTTCCCCCTGACCGGCGCCCAACCGCGCCCGACGGCCTCGCATCGCGCCCCCGGCCGCGTGTCTCGCGCCGTGGTGCCGTTGCCCACCTTCGCGCCTAGCCGGTTACGCAGCCCCCGCTCTGCCTCTGACCTCGTCGCTCCCCGGCGTTCCGACCTCGCCGCGCCGCCCGGCTGGCTCCCTCGATGCCGTTGGCCTCGCCACCGCCCCCTGTGCCGGCCCCTGCCGGGTCCGCCGCACTGGGCGTGCGCCCGCTCGGGCGCGTCCAACGCCTCCGCCCGCTGGCGGCGCCCGTTAAGGCCCCCCGGGCCACTGACTGGCAGGCCCCACCCCAGAACGTTAAAAGAAAAAGAGAGAAAGAATTAATAATAATAATAATAATAATAATAATAATAATAATAAATAGATAATGACATTAATTAATTAACTAACTAATTAATTAACTTAACTAATTCTGATTAAATTAACTAATTAGGGTTAATTATCCTAGTGATAAATTTAACCTAATTAACTACTGTTAATTAGTTAATTAATTAATATGACAGTGGGGTCCATCCCCCTAATTAATCTTGATTAAATTAATTAATCTGTTTGATTAAAAATGTATCACTGACCAGTGGGACCCACTGGTCAGGTTGACCAGTCAACTCTGTTGACTGCTGACGTCAACATGACCTCATGCTGATGTCATAAATCTATTTTCGAATTAATTTAAATAATTAACTAAATTCCAGAAATTAATAAAATCTTTAGAAAATCATATCTTTTAATCCGTAACTCGGATTAAAATATTTTAAACATGAAAGTTGCTCAGAACGACGAGACGAATCCGGATACGTAGCCCGTTCGTCCGCCACACACCCCTAACATATCCAACACGCAACTTTCCCCCTCCGGTTCACCTGTCCGAAAACACGAAACACCGGGGATACTTTCCCGGATGTTTCCCCCCTTCGCCGGTATCACCTATCCCTGCGTTAGATCACCTCTAGCACCGCGTTTGTCATGTTATGCTTTGATTGCTATGTTATTTATTATGTTCCCCTCCGTTACTTTTTTGGTAGACCCCGAGACCGCTGCCGGTACCCCTGTGATCGACTACGGTGTTGACGACCCCCCCTTCTTGTCTGAGCAACCAGGCAAGCCCCCCCGCCTTGATCACCAGATATCGCCTATTCTTCTCTATACTGCTTGCATTAGAGTAGTGTAGCATGTTACTGCTTTCCGTTAATCCTATACTGCTGCATAGCTTGTCCTTGCTACTACTGTTGTTACCTTTACCTGCTATCCTACTGCTTAGTATAGGATGCTAGTGTTCCATCAGTGGCCCTACACTCTTGTCCGTCTGCCATGCTATTCTATCGGGCCGTGATCACTCGGGGGTGATCACGGGCATATACTATATACTATACACTGTTACATTACATGTGATACTGTTCGGAGATGGGGGCTGAAGGGGCAGGTGGCTCCATCCCGGTAGAGGTGGGCCTGGATTCCCGACGGCCCCCGACTGTTACTTCGTGGCGGAGCGATAGGGCAGGTTCAGACCACCTAGGAGAGAGGTGGGCCTGGCCCTAGTCGGCGTTCGCGATACTTAACACGCTTAACGAGATCTGGGTATTTGATCTGAGTCTGGCCATTTGGTCTATACGCACTAACCACCTACGCGGGAGTAGTTATGGGTATCCCGACGTCGTGGTATCAGCCGAAGCACTTCTTGACGTCAGCGACTGAGTGGCGCGCGCCGGATTGGACTGGAACGCCACTAGGCTAGGTCTGCTTCCGGCCGCGTTCGCAACGTGCAGGTGTGCTCAGGGCGATGGGCCCAGACCCCTGCGCGCTTAGGTTTAGACCGGCGTGCTGACCGCTCTGTTGTGCCTAGGTGGGGCTGCGACGTGTTGATCTTCCGAGGCCGGGCATGACCCAGGAAAGTGTGTCCGGCCAAATGGGATCAAGCGTGTTGGGCTATGTGGTGCACCCCTGCAGGGAAGTTTATCTATTCGAATAGCCGTGTCCCTCGGTAAAAGGACGACCCGGAGTTGTACCTTGACCTTATGACAACTAGAACCGGATACTTAATAAAACACACCCTTCCAAGTGCCAGATACAACCCGGTGATCGCTCTCTAACAGGGCATCGAGGAGGGGATCGCCGGGTAGGTTTATGCTATGCGATGCTACTTGGAGGACTTCAGTCTACTCTCTTCTATATGCTGCAAGACGGAGGCGACCAGAAGCGTAGTCTTCGATAAGACTAGCTATCCCCCTCTTATTCTGGCATTCTGCAGTTCAGTCCACTGATATGGCCCTTTACACATATATCCATGCATATGTAGTGTAGCTCCTTGCTTGCGAGTACTTTGGATGAGTACTCACGGTTGCTTTCTTCCCCCTTTTCCCCCTTTCCTTTCTTCTGGTTGTCGCAACCAGATGTTGGAGCCCAGGATCCAGACGCCACCTTCGACGACGACTCCTACTACTCTGGAGGTGCCTACTACTACGTGCAGCCCGCTGACGACGACCAGGAGTAGTTAGGAGGATCCCAGGCAGGAGGCCTGCGCCTCGTTCGATCTGTATCCCAGTTTGTGCTAGCCTTCTTAAGGCCAAACTTGTTTAACTTATGTCTGTACTCAGATATTGTTGCTTCCGCTGACTCGTCTATGATCGAGCACTTGTATTCGAGCCCTCGAGGCCCCTGGCTTGTATTATGATGCTTGTATGACTTATTTTTATTTGTAGAGTTGTGTTGTGATATCTTCCCGTGAGTCCCTGATCTTGATCGTACACATTTGCGTGCATGATTAGTGTACGATTGAATCGGGGGCGTCACAAGTTGGTATCAGAGCCAACTGCCTGTAGGAATCCCCCTTCCACACTCCTTGGCCGAAGTCGAGTCTAGACATTACAAAAACTTTTACTAACATGGCTGTGTGTCTTACGGGCACACGTCGCCATCGGGTGGTTGTAGGATCTTTTACTCCTTGACCTATACTCTGGGACCCTGACATCTCTTCTATTCGGGTTAAATGATTTTACTAAAATCTAACTCTAGGTTCTCGTTATCACTTTCACCCGGAGAGCACCTTATTGCCGATGATCGTCTGCAGCACCAGAAGACCCTGGAGTTACTCTTCGTTGTTAACCCGAGAACTTGTGTTCATCGTGTTTGCAATTCCCCTTCCACCGTCAACCCTTATGGATAACTACATACGGTTGCCATCCTTACTTTTATTCTCCAATTGATTTTGTTATTACAAGATACCCCGAAACACTCGTCGTTGTTTCGATAATCCTTTAAGCTTACTGCCTTACTGTTCTTTGTCACCTGAATACCCCTACGGATAATTCTCGCACTTATTGAGTATCCGCTTATCCCCAGTTGTTCATATGCTTTTCAAAATACTTGGAAATACTACCCGATCTTCCGAGTATCCTCCTCGAACTATTGCTCGGCAAATACTTGTCTGTTTGCAATATGGATGCTTTCCATATGTGTAGCAATATTCATTAGTATCCTTTGACACCATCACTTTGATCCTATCGATTCAACATGTGTGTGAAAGCACGCACTCATCAGTTGATTCTTTTAAATTATCTTCCCGGCTCAGACGTCATTCTAAGCATGAGCTGGTTCTTAACCAATCAATGCCTTGATCGTTTGTGCTTCTAAGTCTATTGAACTTATTCATTTTCGATCAGAACGATTTCTTCTGATCCCTTGATTTGGAAATCATAAAATTTCTTTGCATTATGCTTTGAATTAGTCAGTGGTTTCTATAATCCGATGCCTTGGCATTCCTTCTTCCTTTGATTGAGTACCGATACTCACATCAGCCCCGTTGTGGACCGCCATACCCGTTGCCAGGTTATTATCCGACAGTGTCCTTCACAACCAAAATTCTTGTGAGTTCTTTACCTGATACATAATGCCCTTGGTAAATTGTATCATCTGCTTGGCCAACCATGCCCTACTTTCGAGCTGGTGGTATTTACTATTGAAGCTTGTGGTATATGTTTCCACGATACCCCAACGGGTTGAACCTATGCCTTCCTTTTATATGAGTGAACTCGGGAGTTTTCACGAGTCATACTCTTCTGGTATTTTGCCAGATAAAATTTCAACAATACAACTTTATCGAACGCGAGAAGTGAATGAAAGATTATGCATTGGAGAAGTGGGAGTCGACCTTGAACTTTATGTTCATGCCCATGGACACGATGTACATCTTCTCATCGATGCTTCTGATTAAAAATTAATTATTCCTTGATATAAGTCCATCTTATATCTGGGGTCTGGCCTTTTACAATCATGGTTCCGACCATATTTTCTCTTTGATCCCATTTCTCGGACAAGTTTAATCACTTGTCATCTATGGATCAATACACCAGTCCAACCTCTACTTTGATCTGTCGTCGAGTATTACCCCCTGGTATCTCGAGATTACCTTGGAACTACATAACTTCTTATGAGTTCTTCATCAAGTACTACATTCTCGCTGATTACAATTTTTCATGGACTCTGAGTTATTAAACACTCGAAGACACTGATAACTGAACCGAGTCCGCACTACGGTTCAACAACTTATAGTAATCTTAATTAAGTACGATTTTGTACCCGATCAAGTCATTCCTAGCCTGATCAACTATATCGTTATCCTGCTATAGTTTAACTGTGCCACCCGGTCCTTCTTCCCGTAGCACAATTATTCGACGCTGAGCTAAGCTTACGTTGATTTCCTTGTCTTATCATTCCACCTCAGACAACAAGCTTGATTCCGAGTTTGTGTCTTACCCATGGTTCCAATAACCTCTTGCTTCATCATTCTTTTGACTTGATGTGATCACGGATCGATTACATCTTCAGGTAATCTCTCGACAAATGTGTCGTGATCATTATCAACTTTCTGAGCTATTCCAGAATAACAAACAAATTCATGATAAGAATTACCATCCTTGCCCCTCGATGATTTGTGTGTCATCGACTACTTCCTTGCCTTCTTTCCAACACAAACTTGTTCGTGTTGTGGCTATACCTTGAGTTCCTTGTTAACCGACTTATGTTATGTTCTACCTTGAAGTATTACCATCTTCTATGTCAAAAATGTCGTGAGAAATTCACCACCTCTTAAGAATTCTTGGTATGGTGATACTTCTCACTCTCACCATTCTTTCTTGGTCCTCGTGTTGATTCCAACCGATGTACCAACAAGTGAACGGTGCTGTTTGGATTCTGCCCTTCTAGCAGTCCTATTGTTTTGAAGTTAATGGTCGGCCGTTCATTCTTAGACTATTGATTATTGAATCACCATTCCGACGTTGCTCGTGCAACCCAACCCATATTTCGGGTGCACCTATCAACCAATGCTTAAACTGGGTATGTTCTCCTCGAGCATATTCCCTTATATCATTTCATCTGATTAATGATATCTCTTTGTTCACATACTTGTGGAAACCCATCTTTTGGAAGTCTCGATGAATTGTCGCTGAATTCATCAGCTACCTCCTTATCCCATCATTGGTTTAATGATGAGCTTTTGTTTCGGAACTCGCTTCCGTAGTAAATTTCCCGAGAATCTTACAACGTCATCTCGACAATTTATGTTGCACCTTTCTTCTCAGGCATCCTGAGTCCGAGGTATCCTGACACCAATCAAATCTGAATCGCGGTCAGATATGATGGTTGGAACATATTTCCAAGAGTTATCACATTGGTCTTAATGTGACCCGGTAAGGTGTTGTCATGCCTAGCACACTTGGCCGGAGGCCCTATTGTTATAGTTCCCTTTTAGCAAAGTTATCCATTCCTCCATGAGGAAACTATAAGACTTATTCTATAAGTTGTTCCTGATGGATCCTTTGTGTTTCCAAAGTCTGATCTTTATCTGATGACCATGTCAATGCTATCTTGAAGCATGTTGGTTGTACTCTGATTTTCAACAAGAACATTTGTAGCCAATGCTAAATGTTTCCTGCTAAATTACCCAAACACCGTTGTATGGGTAATGTCATGATATTTCTCTCTCCCCTTACCTAAAGGGTTTTCTACATAATATCCTGTCATGGATATCATGCTCTGCTTGTCCTTGGGAAGGATATACCCCTGAATTATGTGTTTAAATTTCCTTTCCATTGTTCTGTTTAGCCTGATGATCACATTTTCCTTTCCATTGGTTTGTTTGACCTTTCTTGTGATCTATATAATCTAAGCGGTAATATTCTTCTGCTTATGTAAACACCTCGTTGTACAACTCTGTCAGAAAGACCCTGTTACTATTGTTGATGACATTCTGGTAGCCACCGATGGACGGGAACTTTGCCTATTGGTCCGCCTCATTCAACGAGCAGGAAAATGGTTCTCTTCGTCCCTCGCCCTTGGTATCGACGTTGTTGCCGACGTAACTGACATGGTACTCTCTGACATGCCTTCCTATCATGACCGTGCAAGATGTCACTGCTCCTATTAAAAAAACCACATGGTGGGCCCATAACCCACAGGTCCCAGGATCGAAACCTGACTCTCCTGTACACCCCCGGTTTCCAGAGTTATTCCTCGCACTTGACTTCTTATGTAGCTCACGGGCCACCTGCCAAGTGATCTATTCGGGTATCAGATGCAATACTTATTCTCGTTGCTCTGAACCCCTTTCACCTTCTGATAGGCAACAAACGATTGCCTATGGGCTTGAAACTTCCATTTTGCACCTTCTTACGTTGCTCTCGATAACTTGTTAAGTATCTATTCAAGAGTTACTTCTCGCCACCTTTCCTGATGTTATCTACCAGATAAGCAACATTGTAGCGGTCCGTTCTTCCGAAGTTACCCCTTGACCTTCATACGTACGATGGAGTTCCCGAAGAAAGGATGATGACTTCATCATGATGACCTAAATCAGAGAAATGAAGACATCAATGTAATGGATCGATCTCTTCGAGAAGAGCAACCAAGACTGAGAAGATCCGTTAGAATTTCATAACTAGACCTCCCCCCTTCTCTACCTCTTAAATCTCGGGACGAGATTTCTTGTAGTGGAGGAGAATTGTGACGCCCGGATAATTAAACTACAGTAACCCTTTGCTAATGATGCCACGTCACCTCGATTATAGTTGCTAATCTCGAGTTAGTTCGAAACCGATTCAAATCCAAATTCAAACTCAGGCAAACAATAAAAGTTTTCAAATATTAAAACTAAAATGATCGGAGTGAACCAAATACTGCATAGGTAATTGTGGTGTATAAGCAACATTTTTATAAAGTGTTTAAATGCTCTAATATAAATAAAATAGTAGCAAACATAATTAGTTAAATGCTTTTACTAATTAATAAAATATCTAACTAAATCATTTGGGGACTAGACTTCTGGTGGCAGTCCAGCTTATTGCATAAATATTTATGTGTTAAGGCTCCACTTTTGAAAAAGTCATTTGGATCAAGTTTTAAATGGAAAACAACAGCTAATTAAAATAAAACAAAAAAAAGCAAGAAAAGAAAACAACTCCCACCCGACCGGGCCTTGGCCCAGTTGGCCGTGTGGCCGAGCGGCATGTCGGCCCAGCCCACCCCGCTGGCCTATATGGCCTCGCACCCAAAACCCTAACCCACCGACATGCCCCCACTCGCCCCCCACGTCTCCCTCGCTTCTCCCCCCACTCGCTCGCTTCTTCCCCCCCGATCTGGATCGAGATCGGGGCAGGGAACCAAATCCACCGCGCCGACCATGCCGCTCGTTCCTTCCCCGCGATCCGCCGCCGCCGCACACCATCACCTCCTCATCCCCGCCGACTAGCTCCGTGGCTGGATCGACCAAGGCCGCCCCGACCCCGTCGCCGCTCGACACCGGCCGCCGCCTGACGCTACCTCGCCGCTTCCCCGCCGGACCGCCCCGTCTCCCCCCGCCTCTGTTTCGCCCAGCACCGCCGGACGTCCTCCCCGACCTCTTTCCCGCAGGTCTCCACCACGCCTCGTCGCGCCCGCTCCCCGTCAACGGCCGTGAGCTGCCGTTCCCCTCCTCCTCCCCTTCCCTCGTCGCCGTTCGCTCGCGGCCGCCACGCCCGAGGCACGCCCGAACCCGCAGTCGCCGCGCCCCCCCCCCCGTCTGTCCAGGCCGCGTCCCGCGCCCTCGTGCGCGCGCTCGCACTGGCCGCGCTCCGCGGCTCCGCCTCCTGCCGTCGTCACCGGCTGTCGCCGACGTCGGCTGCCCGCAACGCCTGCGCCCGACGCCCGTTTCCCCCTGACCGGCGCCCAACCGCGCCCGACGGCCTCGCATCGCGCCCCCGGCCGCGTGTCTCACGCCGTGGTGCCGTTGCCCACCTTCGCGCCTAGCCGGTTACGCAACCCCCGCTCTGCCTCTGACCTCGTCGCTCCCCGGCGTTCCGACCTCGCCGCGCCGCCCGGCGGGCTCCCTCGATGCCGTTGGCCTCGCCACCGCCCCCTGTGCCGGCCCCTGCCGGGTCCGCCGCACTGGGCGTGCGCCCGCTCGGGCGCGTCCAACGCCTCCGCCCGCTGGCGGCGCCCGTTAAGGCCCCCCGGGCCACTGACTGGCAGGCCCCACCCCAGAACGTTAAAAGAAAAAAAGAGAAAGAATTAATAATAATAATAATAATAATAAATAGATAATGACATTAATTAATTAACTAACTAATTAATTAACTTAACTAATTCTGATTAAATTAACTAATTAGGGTTAATTATCCTAGTGATAAATTTAACCTGATTAACTACTGTTAATTAGTTAATTAATTAATATGACAGTGGGGTCCACCCCCCTAATTAATCTTGATTAAATTAATTAATCTGTTTGATTAAAAATGTATCACTGACCAGTGGGACCCACTGGTCAGGTTGACCAGTCAACTCTGTTGACTGCTGACGTCAGCATGACCTCATGCTGATGTCATAAATCTATTTTCGAATTAATTTAAATAATTAACTAAATTCCAGAAATTAATAAAATCTTTAGAAAATCATATCTTTTAATCCGTAACTCGGATTAAAATATTTTAAACATGAAAGTTGCTCAGAACGACGAGACGAATCGGGATACGTAGCCCGTTCGTCCGCCACACACCCCTAACATATCCAACACGCAACTTTCCCCCTCCGGTTCACCTGTCCGAAAACACGAAACACCGGGGATACTTTCCCGGATGTTTCCCCCCTTCGCCGGTATCACCTATCCCTGCGTTAGATCACCTCTAGCACCGCGTTTGTCATGTTATGCTTTGATTGCTATGTTATTTATTATGTTCCCCCTCCGTTACTTTTTTCGGTAGACCCCGAGACCGCTGCCGGTACCCCTGTGATCGACTACGGTGTTGACGACCCCCCCTTCTTGTCTGAGCAACCAGGCAAGCCCCCCCCCCCCTTGATCACCAGATATCGCCTATTCTTCTCTATACTGCTTGCATTAGAGTAGTGTAGCATGTTACTGCTTTCCGTTAATCCTATACTGCTGCATAGCTTGTCCTTGCTACTACTGTTGTTACCTTTACCTGCTATCCTACTGCTTAGTATAGGATGCTAGTGTCCATCAGTGGCCCTACACTCTTGTCCGTCTGCCATGCTATTCTATCGGGCCGTGATCACTCGGGGGTGATCACGGGCATATACTATATACTATACACTGTTACATTACATGTGATACTGTTCGGAGATGGGGGCTGAAGGGGCAGGTGGCTCCATCCCGGTAGAGGTGGGCCTGGGTTCCCGACGGCCCCCGACTGTTACTTCGTGGCGGAGCGATAGGGCAGGTTCAGACCACCTAGGAGAGAGGTGGGCCTGGCCCTAGTCGGCGTTCGCGATACTTAACACGCTTAACGAGATCTGGGTATTTGATCTGAGTCTGGCCATTTGGTCTATACGCACTAACCACCTACGCGGGAGTAGTTATGGGTATCCCGACGTCGTGGTATCAGCCGAAGCACTTCTTGACGTCAGCGACTGAGTGGCGCGCGCCGGATTGGACTGGAACGCCACTAGGCTAGGTCTGCTTCCGGCCGCGTTCGCAACGTGCAGGTGTGCTCAGGGCGATGGGCCCAGACCCCTGCGCGCTTAGGTTTAGACCGGCGTGCTGACCGCTCTGTTGTGCCTAGGTGGGGCTGCGACGTGTTGATCTTCCGAGGCCGGGCATGACCCAGGAAAGTGTGTCCGGCCAAATGGGATCAAGCGTGTTGGGCTATGTGGTGCACCCCTGCAGGGAAGTTTATCTATTCGAATAGCCGTGTCCCTCGGTAAAAGGACGACCCGGAGTTGTACCTTGACCTTATGACAACTAGAACCGGATACTTAATAAAACACACCCTTCCAAGTGCCAGATACAACCCGGTGATCGCTCTCTAACAGGGCATCAAGGAGGGGATCGCCGGGTAGGTTTATGCTATGCGATGCTACTTGGAGGACTTCAGTCTACTCTCTTCTATATGCTGCAAGACGGAGGCGACCAGAAGCGTAGTCTTCGATAAGACTAGCTATCCCCCTCTTATTCTGGCATTCTGCAGTTCAGTCCACTGATATGGCCCTTTACACATATATCCATGCATATGTAGTGTAGCTCCTTGCTTGCGAGTACTTTGGATGAGTACTCACGGTTGCTTTCTTCCCCCTTTTCCCCCTTTCCTTTCTTCTGGTTGTCGCAACCAGATGTTGGAGCCCAGGATCCAGACGCCACCTTCGACGACGACTCCTACTACTCTGGAGGTGCCTACTACTACGTGCAGCCCGCTGACGACGACCAGGAGTAGTTAGGAGGATCCCAGGCAGGAGGCCTGCGCCTCGTTCGATCTGTATCCCAGTTTGTGCTAGCCTTCTTAAGGCCAAACTTGTTTAACTTATGTCTGTACTCAGATATTGTTGCTTCCGCTGACTCGTCTATGATCGAGCACTTGTATTCGAGCCCTCGAGGCCCCTGGCTTGTATTATGATGCTTGTATGACTTATTTTTATTTGTAGAGTTGTGTTGTGATATCTTCCCGTGAGTCCCTGATCTTGATCGTACACATTTGCGTGCATGATTAGTGTATGATTGAATCGGGGGCGTCACATTAGCCTACCGACGCGGCCAGGGCGATCACAACAGGTGTTGGCGGCCAGCCATGGACGAATTGCAAAAGCCAGGTCGCCAGATTTGTTTTGTCATGTTTGTTGTACGAGCGTCAGGAGGTGGCAGCGGCAAGGTGGAATTGGCGCGAGGAGCTGGCGGCGGCAAGGTGGAATTGGCGCGAGGAGGTGGCAGCGGCAAGGTGTAATTGGCGCTAATGAGTTTGTTGAGGGGGGAGCGGAACAAAAAAGTTAGTTACGTCAAGTTTTCTGTAATCCTGTTTCTATAAAAACAAGTATTAGTCGTTTTTCATAAAACGGGGTTTCCTGGCTTTGTGAAAACAGAGTTTTCCTTATCCACGTATTCGTTGGAGGTACCAAACAAGGTTTTAGTTTGTTAGGCGGTTAGACGAGTCCACGTAAAACTAGTTCGGCTAATCCTGCGTATCCAAACAAGGCAGGAAGAGAGGGGCAGATCTAAACACTTGTATCCGTACATCTATAATATCTGACGGTCTATAACCCTCCCGTGTTTAACGCAGCAAGCCACGCAATTAGCCACTTGATCGAGCCCATCCGTTCGAAAAAAATAACCCACGGCCGCGCACGCACGCACGTTTCCCACGCCTCGCACCTCCGCCCAACGAACAGAGTACGACCGGGGCCTCCGCCGCTCCACGCCCCATCATCCTCCGCCGCCGCCGCCTCCCCGCCCATCCTCGCCACCGTTCCACGCCCCATTCCTCCTCCTCCTCCGCCGCCGCCTCCCCGCCTATCCTCGCCGCCGTTCCATGCCCCCATCCGCCGCCGCCGCCTCTGCCGCCTCCCCGCCCCCCTGTTTTGCCGCCTCTCCCGCCTCCCCGCCCATCCTCCACCGCTCCACGCCCTCATCCTCCGCCGCCTGCTGGTGGCGAGCTCTGTGCCTCCAACCGTTGGCGACGAACCAGGCCTCCATTCATGGTATGTATCATGGGCACCAACAGATCCACATCTTTGTTACGCGATGAACGCAACCTGTACGTGCATCTCTTTCTTTCTATGATCTTCTATCTGTCTCATAAGAGTGCTGCACTTGTCCGAATGACGTTTCCTTGTGGTTGGACGCGTAGATAGTGGATCTGATTCCGTGATGGAGGAGCATAATGGTATTCGGATTTCTGTTTCTCCTGATGGATGAAGTCGGTAGACGGAAGATGCTTCAGTTTTGCGATCTAATAAAATGTTTCGGTTCATCGTTGGTGGGAAACTAAAAACACGCATGCATCAGATTGTAAGTTCTGTAGGTAATTGATTTCTTCATGTAATTTTATTGAGAACGGAGGAACCATAACATGGTTGTAAACTGGTGTAGATATGGTATGTGTTGCGTCATATTAGGATAACTTCATGATGGTATTCCCAGAAAGAATTTGTCTCAAAATCATGCATCATTCCTTCATTCGTTATTGATCATCTTTAGCAAACCATTTATTATGTTTTTGAAGCAGAGAAAAAATATAACAAAATTTTAACAGAAAAGTGGATCTTGTACTGACCGATGAAAGGCTTGTTTCACCTGACGAAGTAAGCTATTTTTGGCCCGTCCTTGTATCCTGACCTAATTTTGTATTTTACTTACAAAAATGCTCTAGGAATTATACAAAATTCTCATGGTTGCTCCTTGTGTTTGCCTGTGGTTGCTAACTTGATATTCGATTACCTCATGACTGCAGGCATGCCCTTACATGAGCGACGATGATTATTTTGGTTTTTTGCAAACCATGCAAGATTTTTGCAGCGGCAGGACCATGACCCCCTGAGAAATTTACAAAAATGTGCCTATTAGTTCTTCTGAAGCTGTGTGCTAAGTAATTCTGCAGTGATTTCTCGGAGGAAGATTTGAAATAATGGGGTGTCTGATTCATAATTCCTTCTTCGTAGGTGAAGAGATGTATGAGTAACTGTCAAGTTGTTGGAATAGTTTGTGGATAATTATGTCCCTACAGACCTAAAGGTACCTTTTCTCAACAAGGTAACATCATTCAGTTTATTATGAACTCATGTGTGACGTGATGGTCTCTTTGGTTCTCCTTTGTAGGCCTTTCTAAGGGTTAAAGCATATGATAATCACAACTTGGATGGTATCCATATGAAAGAAGGTGCACAAAAGTTTTCTACCCTCCTGCCTTGAATACAAACAGTTCCCAGGTTCTTTGTTTCAGCATTCACCTACGGTTACCAGATGCAAATATCCATCCTTTTTCTATGAATTACTCCCAAAAATGCAATTTGCAGTCCACAACTTGAGCTATTATTTGTTTATTTTTTACTGCTTGCTTCCTAGCTATTGATCAGTACATGAATATCATCATGCTATCATTCAACAGCCGGCTCAGTAACATCATATATGTATTCTTTTCTGATCAAGTAACTTCATATATGTACTCATCTCTGATAGGTAACATGATTCTGCGGCCGCTTGAAGATAAACAAGCAATTAACTCTTTATTTAGTTAATAAACTATTGTTTGTTTGTTTTTTCTTGCGCAAAGCTCTACACAGGAGGTGCATTGAAAAACTATATGATGATGATCCTGAGCGTGATGATCTGTTGGTGAGTCAGAATAATTCTTACAGATCGAAGTTAGCACCTATCATATGTGGGTTTAAACAAATATGAAATTATGAGAATAGATAAAAACGCTCATTGTTAAAATTATTTGTGTATTTTTAAGTAATATGATTGGTGTCACGGATATAAATTGTCTTCTTAGGATGAGTTGAGTTGTCGAATTTCATTCCAGGCTTGGGCTTGACAATGATATTTACTTTTAATGGGCTTTGTAATGTGCTTTCATTGAATTATGTCAGTAGGGATGCACAATGTGTGTACCTTTCAGGTTTAGCTCAACTCGCTGTTATTGGGGTAGTACAATGAGTCCTCCGAGCTTGCTAAATGTTTTTTTATATAAGTACTGCATGCCTGATTATTCTTATTGCTTATTACTTCAGATTTTGTCTGCTAATTGTTTCAGCAAAAAATATATTAGGTGTTCCCTTTATATTTCATTTTTGTAGCCTCTATTGTACTCTGCACCCCTACAAGAATGAAATTAGTTCATGTTCTTACATACTTATTTAAATGAGGGGATTATTATGCATCCAACTTGTGCTCACCATGGGTGAGTCAGAATTCAGGAGGCCTAATCTACTTATCCTGCAAAGTCGAGTCAATGAATCGCGGGAGATGCCACTGCTGCTGGTTGGAACGCGGATGATGGAGTGTGTGCTTGTTGCCGCTGCTTGCATGTGGATGAGTAGTATAGTGCACAGCTGCATCAGCTTGGGACATATGTTCTTTGATACATTACTTTTTTTCACTATGGGCTTTAATATTCTACTCCATTTATGAGGGATAAAAATGTTTGAGGCTACTATAGTATATGTGAAATATACACTTATTTATTACTTTTTTCTTGCCATCTAATGTGTTTGGCATTTCTTCTTTCAGATTTACATCTCCTCTTTGTGCAGGAGGTACAAGATCTCACCACATGTTGAAGGCTGCTTTCAGTAATTCTATTTTCATTTTCATTTTGATTTTTGTGAGTGTATTTTTCTGCCTTACAAGGACCTGAGGTGATTCGTGGGTTGTAGGGGGCATGGGGAGCTTCACGATTATGTATTTTTTCTATATATTTAATATATCATTGTTGTGGTTACTTTTATTGTTTGATTACACAAAGTCATGGTAACACTATATCTATAGATTGTGATACATGGAGAAATAATGGTTATATATGAAAGTTAAATACGCATGGTTTGTTGCTTCCGTTCAGGATGGTGTTATGATAATAGATCAAATATGCTCAATGTCTAACTTACTTTCACATTTTGTTGTATATGGATCCAGAGCCGATGACCAAGATGTTGTCTATGTGTGTGTTACTTAAGTGTCATGGTGTGGGACAAAATTGGCAAGGTACTTTGTATGTGTTGTGTTTTTTGCTAAGTCTGTATGGTTGAGAAGTCCATTGAGATATGGTCCTCATATGGAACAAGAATTATCTGCAAAAGCTATATTTAGTTCAAATTAAGATGGGGCGTGCTATGCGTCCGCCGGCTCGGCCAGCTCGCGGCTGTCAGATCTGGCGTATCAGCGCCCTCCATCATTGCAACATAGGTCTTGTTGCAGAAAATTTCTGTAGCAAGATTTTTTGCAACTCGGGTTTTGTGTTGTTGCATAACTTTTTTGCAACTCAGGTTTTGTTGCAGTTTTTTTTATCACAGGTTTTGTTGCAAACATAATAATTCATCTTCACCTTTTTGCAACATAGCTAATGTTATGAGAGAAACTTCTGCAACATTGGTGATGTTGCAAAAGTTGCCAAAGAACAACATCAGGGGGCGCGTCACGTGGGACACGTGTTGTGCGAGCGAGGCGGCGAACTGGAGCCACAAAATCAGTCGGTCGAGGGGAATCGTTTCCCAATTAAGATTCAAAGTAAAGCATGATGACTTAGGAAATCTTTTATATGATTATACGTGTATGTTTACTAGTAATCTCAAAAAAGAAACGCACTCCTTCCTCCTCACGCCCTCGAACTGGCGGCGCTAGGGTTTTAACGTTGTCACCCATCCCCAACCCGTCCTTGGCTCCTCGGCTGCCGCTCGACCTCCACGGTCGCGCCTCACCAACGCTTGCTTCTTCGTATCTCGCCCTTGGTCGATATGGACTTGTGCTCCCTGCCCCCATGGTGCTGTGCTGGACGCGTGCTCCGCAGCCCCTCCTCCACGGTCTCGCACGGGAAGGGCGAGGGCGAGTCCTGGTGGCTGACGCGTGTGGGTGCCAATGTGATGGCTGGTAAGCTTTCCATTGATTTCTTCTCCGTTGAAAATTGTCCAGCCAGCAACCTTTCCGCCTGGTTTCCACTTTCCAGTGATAGTTGACATCAGGAAGGAACTCACAAAGTTCAGTAATGCCCAGGTTAAGTACAGCAGCAGAAACAAAAACACGCTGGCTCACCTCCTAGCTGCTCGCGCCAGGAGTCAGGGAAATATGCAAACGATGGCGGGGCGTACCAGATGACCTGGCTGCTGCTTTAGCTGCCGACGTTATGTTGGCTGAAGAGTAGTTTTTGTACTCTTTTTTCACGTTGCATTTTTTTCTTCTTATTAGTAAAATACCCTTGCGTTGCCACGGGAAACAACAATGGAACATTGGTTTCTAAAGTTCTTGCTTATCCATTATTGCGAAAAAAGAGTCTTTTCTTGTAAAGCCAATATTTGAGGTCAACAAGACTTAATTAGGATTTTCACTTCCGATCTGGCCCTAATTTTTACCAGTAGAAGTTTTGGTGTTAACTTCATCCAAAAATATAATATATGATCGGACATGATCTTATTTTCACCGGCAATTGTTATGAAGCTACGCTGCTCTCTAAAGCTGGTCTTTGGCAATCGACGGGCGGTCTTCGTCGCTCTGGTGACTCTTCAGGCTGAAGTGCAACCTTCTGAGGCGATGGGTCTGTCTGCACGCCTATTTCTTCCTCCTAGGGCTATGCCAACAAGGAGGCAGTGTTTCTTCTATGTGGGGGCTATGTATGGCCTCGAGCCATACTGCCATAGCAACCTCGTTGCCCCAAGTGGCTCGTCCCCGACGGCGGCGAGATGCAACCTACACTGACGCAAGGACCTGATCATGTTTTTGTCTCTCAGTTTGAGGTCCTTTTTTGTAAAAGTCCATGGACTTGTTATGTGTTTTCTTGTTTCTTTAGGGCCTGGATGTCATATGTGTTGTATCATGTTATTACGATGATAATAAAGCTTTGGGATCCCTCCCTGTTAAAAAAAACTCTGGTAATAACGCCTGTAAATAAATAATGTTTTTCACTTATATACTCTGCATGTACTCTTACGTCAAGCTCCCACATAGATATAAAATTACAGCCATGTGATATTCAATCACCAATTCTATTGTTTGTCTAATGAAATTTTTTATTCCATTTTTCTTCTGGCTCTACGGACAATAGGAAGGTCACGGCAACCAGATTGTTATACTCCGTGTAACATATCATCCTTACTAAAAGAAAAATGTGGTACATTACCACTACATCTACAATCCATATGACAAACAATAGTGGCCCGTAGCTCGTACAAGTGCAGTGTCCATGTTAGAAGGTTTAACGCACTTTCCTGCTCCATCCATGCTACAGTTGAGTACTGCAGTATGAGTGGCAAAGTACAACCCTACAACTGTATTTCAAATAGGCATAAGAGGGAGAATATATTGCATTCTTCTGACCCTCCAGGAGTGTCTCTTCCTTGATGGTTCCAATACATTGATATCCTTGTTTGACCACTTCTATAAGAAATATAATGCTCCAATAAATTGGTATCCAGGTTTGACTACTTCTATAAGAAACTTACTTCATGTAGTGTGTAGACACTTGAAGAAACATGTGTTATCTCATTCCAAGAAATACTAGAGGACTAATAGACATAGCCCTAGGCTAGTTCAAGTGGTTTCTGAAAAAGAAAATCATGATATTACAAATTGAAGTTGTCCACAAGAGAAATATCAGTTTAATTTGACACAGAGTTACAATACTGGAGAAACTGGGATTTACAAAGTAACTTCTAACTAAATAATATAGCAAAATCAGGTTATAAGGATTCACTTATTTCTGTTCTGAAAAATCTACGCATCATGTAAAATGCTAAATAAGTGCAGAATTTGTACAGTTAGAAATAGCAGACTTGCGACACACTTATCACATTATCGTGATGGAGCTCAGACTTGTAAGGCATTATAGATGGCAACACTGTCCATGTGAGTGACACAACTTAATGTACCTTTGTTCAAACTTATAGTTTTGCAGGACATTATAAATGGCTTTAAAATCCAACTATGATCTACCCTGCAAGCAGCCCACACTTGTGTTTGAACACAAATATCTCCTGGATGAACCAAGTCGTAGGATACACAAGCATCCAGATTATGGACGGATAATATAAAACATCTAGCTTGACAATGCACTTGTTCTTGGAGTAACCTGCAACAAAAACAACCATTCCTTTCCATCTACTATTAAATTTGAGACAGCGGTTTGCTCTGCTTCAGGTACTGCTACAGTGTAAGGATCGAGATTCTCTATGGTTCTTCCTTGTCTACAAATAGAAAGGAATAAGAAAAAAGATATCATGATCAATGCTATTGACAAAATTATGTGAAGTCCTTCTATCTCAGGAAAACTAATGGCGATGTTTCCCTACCACCATGATAGAGGAAGATAAATTAGGAACGCAAATAATCATCTTGCATAAGCTGAGACTATAGTCAAATATATTACCACAGAACACGAAAAGCCCTGGAGATGTCATGTAAATTAAAGTGATCAAGAAATAAGCTATAAACTAATTAGGACCATCAACTTTTTATATCGGAAGAGTTCATCTCTTATTACCTCTTTGTCATCGAGCCCACCTGATTTGGTTTCATATATAGATTGGAGTAGCATCTTGATCTCAACTGCTAAAGTAAACCCTTTCCTACATTCTATCTTTTATGGCAGATTACTGTGAGGGTAAGTTGACCAAGTCAGAAAAACGCTGATAATTCCTCGACCATGGTAATGAATAAACTATAATGGAAATACGGAAATCAGTTAGTAGAAAATTAGTTTTATGAGGAGCAAAACATTTGTGAGCAAAACTGATTTGCAGTTTATAAAGTTGCAGAATTAGAGAACGAAAATGCTTTGAAACCGACAGTTGTAATGAAGAAGTACAAAATATAAGCTGCAACTGTGAGATTGTTCACTTTGCATACGTTTTATTTGTGCGTGCGGAGAATAATTTCAATTCCAGTTTATGGTTCATGTATATGGAACACCTTTAGCCCAGCACGCCACAGGACTTGAGCGACCCACACATCAATCACCTAGTGTACTATCTTTAGAATCACAAGCATATCTGCATGTAAGTGTTGCTAGTATCCTAATACAATAGCCAGGAATGACAACACCAAGTTCCCGACTGTCTTAACCGAGACAACAATAGTTGCACTTCCACATGGTAGTTGAAGTTGACTGACCTAGTAATAGAATCAAACGATGTGCTCATAAGAATGATTTCTGTCAAGTCATGGGCAATTCTCTAAACTGGATTCCAATGTTCACCAGAGCTTGGCTGAAAGACTGCAGTGCAACGATGAGGACAGAGGAAGCTTCTTCTGTGTCCATGGGATCATCATCTTCAGTTTCTGATTCATCCTGTGACAAAGAGGGATTTCAGTGCGAGCAAGAAATTGAAGTGTATGTACAGACAAAAAAAAACTGTGCAAGGCTACAGATTCTGATGATACAACATCAATTTACTTAAGCTCTTACACAAGAGCAGTGAAGGTCAAGGTGAACCTAAGGATATCATACTAAGCAAAAAAAAAGTTGAAAGAAGACGATCAAATTAAAATCATGTAACTAAATATATAGAAGAATCTTCTTATAAATAAATCAGGCAACCAATATTTTGTCCGATATTCAAAGAGCTATGTTTGAATGACTCTTCTATATTATACGATGCTCTATGCCAACAGAAAAATGAGAGCAAAAAGGGATTGTATGCATGCCTTATATATACCAAGGGTTATTCTTGAGAAAAATATTGGCTCATGCCTCATGACATTTAGAAAAAAATGGATAATATGTAGGTGCTAATACTTGAGAATATTCTTTGGCTCCCCTTGTGTCGAATCAATAAATTTGGGTTGAATACTCTACCCTCGAAAACTGTTGCGATCCCTTATACTTGTGGGTTATCAAGACTATTTTCTAGCGTCGTTGCCGGAGAGCATAGCTCTATTCTTTGAGTCACTTGGGATTTATATCTGCTGGTCACTATGAGGAACTTGAAAGACGAGAAAACCAAAATTTATCCCTCAACTACACGAGGAGGTAAGGAACTGCCATCTAACTCTGCACTTGATTCACCTTCTGTTTTGAGTAAGCTTGCGACACCTAAACCTGCTTCTGGTATTAATTCTGATATGTCGCTTGTTATTGATGATGCCACTTCTGCTATGCATGATACTTATGATGAAACTACTTCTATGCTTGATACTACTGTGTCACTTGGTGAATTTCTTGATGAACAACTTGCTAGGGCTAGAGAGAATGAAATTATTGAAACTGATAATATTGATGAAAGTGATGATGAAGATTCTCCCCCTAAATATGAACTGCCTGTTGTGCCTGAGGGTTATGTTATGGATGAAGAAACTGCTAGAGACTTTCTTGCTTGCAATGATAGGAGTGATCTTAATAAATTATTAGCTAAGCTGAAAGAAAAAATCTCTGAATGCTAGAATGAAATATGATCCTGCTTATGCTACTTCACCTATCTTTGTTACTGATAAGGATTATGATTTCTCTATTGATACTGAGATAATTACTTTGGTTGAATCTGATCCTTTCTATGGCTATGAGTCTGAAACTGTTGTGGCACATCTTACTAAATTAAATGATATAGCCTCCCTATTCACCAATGATGAGAAAACTTGCTACTATTATATCCTTAAATTATTTCCGTTCTCATTAAAGGGTGATGCTAAGATATGGTTTAATTCTCTTGATCCTGGTTGTGTGCGTAGTCCCCAGGATATAATTTATTACTTCTTTGCTAAATATTTCCCTGCTCATAAGAAACAAGCTGCTTTAAGGGAAATATATAATTTTGTGCAAATTGAAGAAGAGAGTCTCCCACAAGCTTGGGGGAGGCTTCTCCAATTACTTAATGCTTTGCCTGATCATCCTCTCAAGAAAAATGAAATACTTGATATCTTTTATAATGGACTAACCGATGCTTTTAGAGACCACCTGGATAGTTGTGCTGGTTGTGTTTTCAGGGAAAGAACTGTTGATCAAGCTGAAATTCTATTGAATAATATGTTGACAAATGAAAATAATTGGACACTTCCTGAACCAACTCCTAAACCAAATCCTAAGAAAAGGGGTATTCTCTTTCTCAGTCCTGAAGATATGCAAGGGGCGAAGAAATCTATGAAAGAAAAGGGTATAAAAGCTGAAGATGTTAAGAATTTACCTCCTGTTGAAGAAATACATGGTCTTAATTCATCACCTATTGAAGAAACACACGGTCTTGATAATCCGACACAGGTAGTAAAGGTAAATTCTCTCTATAGATATGATAAAGTTGAAATCCCTCCTGCTAAATTTGCTAGCCAATGTTTTGGATGAATTTGATAACTTTATGGTTAAGCAAGAAGATTTCAATGCTTATTTTGGTAGGGAATTAAAACGCAATGCTTATATGATTGAACACTTGAGTGATTATATGTCTAGAGTTAAAGGTGAACTTAAACTCATTAGTAAACATGCTTTTATGGTTACCACTCAAGTAGAACAAGTACTTAAAGCTCAAAATGATTTGCTCAATGAATTAAATAGTAAGAATAATGACTTTGCTGTTAGAGTTGCAACTAGAGGAGGTAAAGTGACTCAGGAACCTTTGTATCCTGGGGGCCATCGTAAGAGAATTGAGCAGGATTCTCAGAGAAATAATGTTGATACACCTAGTCCTTCTAAGAAGAAGAAAAAGAAAATTGATAGGACTTTGCATGCTTCTAGTGAACCTGTTGTTGACACACCTGAGAATCTGAATGATCTTTCTATCTCTGATGCTGAAACACAATCTGGTGATGAACATGAACCTAGTGATAATGTTAATGATGATGTAGAAATTGAACCTACTGTTGATCTTGATAACCCACAATCAAAGAATCAACGTTATGATAAGAGAGACTTTGTTGCTAGGAAGCACGGTAAAGAAAGAGAACCATGGGTTCAGAAACCCATGCCTTTTCCTCCTAAACCATCCAAGAAAAAGGATGATGAAGATTTTGAGCGCTTTGCTGAAATGATTAGACCTATCTTTTTGCGTATGCATTTGACTTATATGCTTAAAATGAATCCTTATGCTAAGTATATGAAAGATATTGTTACTAATAAGAGAAAGATACCGGAAGCTGAAATTTCCACCATGCTTGCTAATTATACTTTTAAGGGTGGAATACCTAAGAAACTTGGAGATCCAGGAGTACTCACTATACCATGCTCCATTAAAAGAAATTATGTTAGAACTGCTTTATGTGATCTTGGAGCCGGTGTTAGTGTTATGCCTCTCTCTTTATATCGTAGACTTGATTTGAATAAGTTGACACCTACTGAAATATCTTTGCAAATGGCCGATAAATCAACTGCTATACCTGTCGGTATTTGTGAGGATGTGCCTGTTGTGGTTGCAAACGTTACTATTTTAACGGACTTTGTTATTCTTGATATTCCCGAGGACGATAGTATGTCTATTATTATTGGAAGACCCTTTTTGAATATTGCAGTGGCTGTTATTGATTGCAACAAAGGCAATGTCACTTTTCATGTTAATGACAATGAGCATATGATACACTTTCCGAGGAACCAACCTCAAGTTCATAGTATAAACTCTATTGAAAAAATTTCATCGATTATTTTTTAGAGGTTTTGAATTTCCTCTTCCAACTATCAAGAAGAAATATGATATTCTTATTATTGGGGACGTGCATATCCCCGTTGAGGTAACCTAGTGCTATTCGAAAATTCTCCGGTTTCATGCGATTCAGAAGGAGTTTGTTAACAAGACTTGATCAACCTTGTTAATGGATTCCTTTGGATGAGCATGAGATGGATGAAGTTAGAAGGCACAACCTTCTGTACCCTCCTTTTACTTTCTGTTATTTAGATTAAATAAAGCAAAATTAGTATTTTCTGTCTGTTTTCTGAATTATCCGTGCAATAAAAAAATACCCCGAAAATAAAAGTTCTCCAAATGACCCAAAAATGAAATATGATTTTTTTTCTGGAATATTTGAGAATATTTGGCACTGAGAACACAGCAGGGGGAGCAAGCACCTGGCCATGAGGGTCCAGGGCGCGCCCACCCCTTGGGCGCGCCCCCTGCCTCGTGGGCCCATGGTGGCTCCCCTCCACTTATTCCTGCACCCACACACTCCTTCTTCCTCCCAAAAAAAATCACCAACCAGCTCAAGCAAGAGTTCTAGCTCATTTTGCTGCGATTTTCGATCTCCTTGCTCAAAGCTCCACTCACAAAACTGCTTTGGGGGATTGTTCTTCGGTATGTGACACCTCCAATGGTCCAATTAGTTTTTGTTCTAGTGCTTTATTCATTGCAAATTTTTGCTGCCTAGGTGACCCTGTTCTTGAGCTTGCACGTCAAATTTCCTTGGTCCCAAGTAGTTCTAATGCATGATATAGTCTCTAGGCACTTGTGGGAGTAGTTGCTATCAATTTTATTGAGTTTGGTTCACTTTTATTTGAAGTTACTAAATTTTTTAGAAATTTTCAGAAAATGATGAAGAGATTTTTGAGGGGCTCTTCGAGCCGAAGCTCGAAGGATAAGCAAGATGAAGAAGACAAGAGGCCCAAATATAATCTCCCTTGCACCGCGGAGGTTAGGCCGTTTGAATGGCCTTGTGATGATTTCTTGAGAGCAGCCGAGATTTATGATGATTTTTATGAGTTGTCCAAGAATGCAGGCCTCACCGACTTCCTCCGCGACCAACGCGAACAGTATCTCGTACTCACTAATATTTTTGTGCAAATTTTTCATTTCCATGCTAGGAGGTCACCACCTTCGGTGGATTTCTATTTATATGATGAGTATAAGGAGATGCCCCTCTATGAATTTTGTGAGGTTTGCAAGTTGCCCTTTTCGGGCAGCGCAGAGGAACCACATCGTCACGATGTAGAGGGGTTTATTGATACAATTGCTGTAGGGGAAACTAGGAAGGTTTCCGATGCAAGAATTACTAGCATACATTTTCCTGTCCTACGGTACTTTGCAATATTTGCTAGTAGATGCTTGATTGGTCGCGGAAACTGTGGCAACCTAAGTGCCCCTGATATTGTTCTTTTGTGCCATGCCCTGTTTCGTGATGACACATTCAGTATGGGCGCTATTGTTGCAAAGCGGTTAAATCTTAACCGTACTAAGGGCCCCATCTTGGGAGGCATCTTTGCCTCGCGCCTCCCTGCATACTTTAACATACCTATTAGGCATTATGAGAAAGAAGAAAAGTTGTTGCCTCCTGTTTTTCTAGACTACAAGAGTATGGTTGCACATGATTTCATTGTTAAGAACAAGAAAAAGGAGCTTAACTATAGACTGATATTTGATAAAAATCACCCTGAGACTATTACTTTGTCGGCTCCTTCCTTGTTTGACTTATCTGCAAGCAAGTACTTTGTTCCACTGGAGGCCATTCACGCTTACCAAACCCCACACCAGCTAAAGAGCCAGAACCAGAACCACAATTTGATCCTTCACGACATTTTGTTTACCAGTGGGATCCGGAGGAGATTGCCAACCAGTGGCAACCCGAGGCTTCTTCTCAGTACGACCCCAACTACAACTTTGGCTATCCGCCAGGTCAGCCGTGGCAGTAGACCAACTTAGGCCAAAAGCCTAAACTTGGGGGAGTACGTATTTCTCACCGACATTACATTCGTATTCACACACTCATGCTAGTTGTCGGTGCTCATCCTTTTTCATTGTATTATCCATGCTAGTTTATTTTCTTTTTCTCGTTTTCTATTGTGTGTTTGATAAACCTTAAGAAAAACAAAAAAAATTAGTTGTAGCTTTTAGCTAGTTTACTTTCCATGCTTGTAGTAGTAATATTTAAAAAAAACCCAAAAATATTTCTTGTTCTTCTTTTGCTTGTTGGGAGCTTTCCCGTGTAAATAGTTTTATTTCTTTTCTTTTCTTTGGGGGTCGAGAGGAGAAGACCATGATGAAATTGTTAAAGTGGCTCTTATATGCATTATTGTTGATTTAACCAAGAGCCCATATTGCCTCATTTTCTCCTGTTTATTGAATGCTCGCAGATTCCAGCTTAGTCCAATGCACGTGCACTATTATTATTATCCACATCGTTTGGTCGTGCAAGTGAAAGGCAATAATGACGATATATGATGGACTGATTGAGATGAGAAAAGATGGTATGAACTCGACCTCTCTTGTTTTGGTAAATATGATTAGTTCATCGTTCCTGATTTAGCTTATTATGAATGAACATGTTTGCAATGACAATTAGAGATTATAGTTGCTCATGCCATGCTTAATTTGGTAGGAGTTTATAATGGTTTACCTTGCGTGCCAACATGCTATTAAAATGGTTTGATGTGGTATGATAGGGTGGTATCCTTCTTTAAACGATTCGAGTGACTTGACTTGGCACATGTTCACACATGTAGTTGAAACAAATCAACATAGCCTTCACGATATTTATGTTCATGGTGGATTATATCCTACTCATGCTTGCACTCAATGTTCATTAATTTTAATACATGTTCATGACTGTTGTCGCTCTCTAGTTGGTCGCTCCCCAGTCTTTTTCTAGCCTTCACTTGTACTAAGCGGGAATACTGCTTGTGCATCCACTTTCATAAAACCCAAAGTTATTCCATATGAGTCCACTATACCTTCCTATATATGCGGTATCTACCTGCCGTTCCAAGTAAATTTGTATGTGCCAAACTCCAAACCTTCAAATGAAATTCTGTTTTGTATGCTCGAGTAGCTCATGTATCAACTAGGGCTGTCTGTATCTTCCATGCTAGGCGGGTTATTCTCAAGAGGAGTGGACTCCGCTCCTGACTCACGAGAAAATGGATGGTCACCGGGATGCCCAGTCCCATGCTTTATGCAAATCAAATGAAAATAATTGCAAACAAAACTCCCGCGGGACTCTTGTTAGTTGGAGGCACTCATTGTTTCGAGCAAGCCATGTATTGATGCTTGTTGGTGGAGGGGGAGTATAAACTTTACCATTCTGTTTGGGAACCGCCTATAATGTGAGTAGCATGGAAGATATCGAGATCTCTCGGTTGTTATGTTGACAATGAAAGTATGCCGCTCAAAATATTATTTATCTCTATTTCAAAAATCGAGCTCTGGCACCTCTACAAATCCCTGCTTTCCTCTGCGAAGGGCCTATCTATTTACTTTTATGTTGAGTCATCACCCTCTTATTAAAAAGCACCAGCTGGAGAGCACCGCTGTCATTTGCATCCATTACTATTAATTTATATTGAGTATAACTATGACTGGATCTCTTTTACCATGAATTACAATGTTTAGTTAGTCCTTAATCTTTAAAGGTGCTCTGCATTTATGTTTTGCGGTCTCAGAAAGGGCTAGCAAGATACCATCTTGTTATATTATATCATGATTGTTTTGAGAAAGTGTTGTCATCCGAGATTTATTATTATTGCTCGCTAGTTGATTATGCTATTGACATGAGTAAACATGAGACCTAAATGTTATTGTGAATATGGTTAGTTCATAATCTTTGCTGAAAACTTGAATACTGGCTTTACATATTTACAACAACAAGAGCAAACAAAGTTTGTAAAAGTTTTTCTTTATCACTTTCAGTTTATCAACTCAATTGCTTGAGGACAAACAAAGGTTTAAGCTTGGGGGAGTTGATACGTCTTCGTCGTATCTACTTTTCCAAACACTTTTGCCCTTGTTTTGGACTCTAACTTGCATGATTTGAATGGAACTAACCCGGACTGACGCTGTTTTCAGCAGAATTGCTATGGTATTATTTTTGTGCAGAAATAAAAGTTCTCAAAATGACCTGAAAATCAACGGAGATTACTTTTGGAATTAATAAAAAATACTGGCGAAAGAATCAAGGCCAGGGGGCCACACCCTGTCCACGAGGGTGGGAGGCGCGCCTGCCCCCTGCCCCGTGGGCCCCCTAGTGCTCCACCGACCTCAACTCCAACTCCATATATTCACGTCCGGAGAGAAAAAAATCAGAAAGAAGGATTCATCGCGTTTTACGATACGGAGCTGCCGCCAAGCCCTAAACTCTCTCGGGAGGGCTGATCTGGAGTCCGGTCGGGACTCCGAAGAGGGAAATCGGTCGCCATCGTCATCATCAACCATCCTCCACCACAAATTTCATGATGCTCACCGCCGTGCGTGAGTAATAATTCCATCGTAGGCTTGCTGGATGGTGATGGGTTGGATGAGATTTATCATGTAATCGAGTTAATTTTGTTAGGGTTTGATCTCTAGTATCCACTATGTTCTGAGTTTGATGTTGCTATGACTTTGCTATGCTTACTGCTTGTCACTAGGGCCCGAGTGCCATGATTTCAGATCTGAACCTATTATGTTTTCATGAATATATGTGAGTTCTTAATCCTATCTTGCAAGTCAATAGTCACCTACTATGTGTTATGATCCGGCAACCCCGAAGTGACAATAATCGGGACCACTCCTGGTGATGACCGTAGTTTGAGGAGTTCATGTATTCACTAAGTGTTAATGCTTTGGTCCGGTACTCTATTAAAAGGAGGCCTTAATATCCTTTAGTTTCCAATAGGACCCCGCTGCCACGGGAGGGTAGGACAAAAGATGTCATGCAAGTTCTTTTCCATAAGCACGTATGACTATATTCGGAATACATACCTACATTACATTGAGTAATTGCGAAAATGCATAGGAGCTCTCAGGTGCTATGCCCCCCTATATTCAAAAATAATTTAGTAATTCAAAAAAAGTCAAAAAATCCCGGAACTTTTTATGGAATCAAACTTGACCAGGTATTGCACTCGTATAAAAAGATTTAAATAGGAAATGACTTTTATTGTGTCCGGGGTCAAAGATTTCCCCAAAAATGCTAGATACAAGTACTATTCATGCTATATTGTCGTCATAAATTTGTTTTTTCCCGGAAGTCAACGAGAAATATTCCTTGGCCAAACATTTTATATGAGTACAATACCTAGTCATATTTGGTTCAAAAATATATCCAAGATTTTTTTGGCTTCTTTTGAATTATTAAATTATTTTTGAATATAGGGGGGTGGAGCACCCGAGTGCTCCTAATCCGCTTCCGAGTAATTGGAGCTAGTTCTGTGTCACCCTATGTTATAACTGTTGCATGAATGATCGCATCCGGCATAATTCTCCATCACCGATCCAATGCCTACGAGCTTTTCACATATTGTTCTTCGCTTATTTACTTTTCCGTTGCTATTGTTACAATCACTACAAAACTATCACTGTTACTTTTGCCACCGTTACCGTTACTTCCATATTACTTTGCTACTAAATACTTTGCTGCAGATACTAAGTTATCCGGGTGTGGTTGAATTGACAACTCAACTGTTAATACTTGAGAATATTCTTTGGCTCCCCTTGTGTAGAATCAATAAATTTGGGTTGAATACTCTATCCTCGAAAACTGTTGCGGTCCCCTATACTTGTGGGTTATCGCATATCTGCATGTAAGTGCTGCTAGTATCCTAATACAATAGCCAGGAATGACAACACCAAGTTCCCGACTGTCTTAACTGACAGACAACAATAGTTGCACTTCCACATGGTAGTTGAAGTTGACTGACCTAGTAATAGAATCAAACGATGTGCTCATAAGAATGATTTCTGTCAAGTCATGAGCAATTCTCTAAACTGGATTTCAAAGTTCACCAGAGCTTGGCTGAAAGACTGCAGTGCAGCGACGAGGACAGAGGAAGCTTCTTCCGTGTCCATGGGATCATCATCTTCAGTTTCTGGTTCATCCTATGACAAAGAGGGATTTCAGTGCGAGCAAGAAATTAAAGTGTATGTACAGACAAAAAAATGTGCAAGGCTACAGATTCTGATGATACAACATCAATTTACTTAAGCTCTTACACAAGAGCAGTGAAGGTCAAGGTGAACCTAAGGAAATATCATACTCAGCAAAAAAAAAGTTGAAAGAAGACGATCAAATTAAAATCATGTAACTAAATATATAGAAGAATCTTCTTATAAATAAATCAGGCAACCAATATTTTGTCCGATATTCAAAGAGCTATGTTTGAATGACTCTTCTATATTATACAATGCTCTATGCCAACAGATAAATGAGAGCAAAAAGAGTGTTATTAAAATTGTTTGCATGCCTTATATATACCAAGGGTCACTCTTGACAAAAAATTGTGGCTCATGCCTCATGACATTTAGAAAAAGTTGGATAATATGTAGGTGCTAGCACTTACCAGAAGGTACAAACCTTACAGGTTCACTCAAGCAAATACCACAAATCATATAATCGCACAACAATGGTTCACAGAATTACAGAAAAATTGAGAGAGAGAGAAGCAGCAGCAGGTTGGAGTTCAGAGAAGAACTGCATCAACGGGTTTGAGAAGAGCTTCAGAAGAAGTCCAGCAGCAGCAGCGCTAGGAGAGATGGGATAGCCTTAGGCAGCAAGGAGCAGACAGGAGAGGTAGCAGCGGACAGAGAATCGACAGCAGAGAGATGGAGTTAGAGGAGCAGCAGTAGGGACGTGGAGAAGAGAGATGCATCGGCAGAGCGACGCCACCGCCAGCGGCTGCCTCCCTCACCCTGCGCCCCTTCTCCTTCTCATTTCTTCCTCTCTTTCCTCTCTTTCCTCTCTCCCTCACGCCATGTCTCTCTCTTTCTCTGGATGAGCAGGACACCGCAGCCATCGGAGCAAGCTGCCGCACCAGCCGCCTGAACCCTCGACGCCGCGCCCGGATCCGCCATCTTCCTCGCGCCGGCCGCCGGCCGCCTACCCGTTCCGGTGAACTCCAGCGCCGCCTGCCCATTTCGACGGAGTCTGCCGGCTGATGAAGAGCGGTGACGGCGAAGGAGGTGGAGAGAGAGGAGTTGGGGGAAGGTGCGGCGCCGGCGTCGAGGTTCGCCGGTGGTGGAAAGCCGCAGGGGTGGGGGCGGTGCACGGCTGAGGGGCGGTGGCGGCGTGCGGCGGAGGGGCGAGGGCCGACTGTGGCGGCGCGCTGGAGGTGGAGACGGGGGAGGTAAGCGTGTTTTTTTTCTTTTCCATCGCCCATACCAGTTTGACATATTAAGAGGACTGTGGGTTAATTTCTTAAAAAAATGAAGGGACTTTTATGCAGAAGCACCGACGACGTACGACCAGAAGCGATGCGTGGTTTATTATTAGGAGAGAGGAGAGATTTTTGGCACATATATTTTTGTTTTCGGAGATTTTTTTAATTCTGGTTGCTTTCCAGATGTTCCTTTCCAAATTTTGTTTCTTTTCAACAGCTCCGCCATATAATTATGTCTATGTGTACATGTATACTTGCATGTATATTTGCATTAATTATGCTACGACATACAAGGATGAGTACGTATAGCTCTTTTTAAATAACTGTATACCCTCTTTTAATTTGTGTGGCCCAACTTAGTTCCTAAGTACTCCCCAAGAAAATGCTTAGTTCCTAACTAGTATGTAAGTAATCATGATCTCTTTTTTCCGTGCTAATCATGATGTTTTGTTGAATGGGTGAGTTAGGGTGTGTTTGGTTGCTCGCGGTGATTTTGCCTGCATTGCATGTGTTCCTCAGTTGGACCTGGTTGAGAAAAAATAGGCTAAAAATCAGCATGTGCACTTTGTTTGGCGTCACTCCTGTTCTCGGCATCAGGTACTTCTCCACCAGAGAAATTAACTTAGGTTGAGCTGGTGCAAGAGTTCTTATGGTTGAATTCGTTTAGGGTTGTAATATGGACTTCTCTCTTCCACTACTGCATCCTAGGCAACCAAACACGAGGGCCTCCTTTTCTCAGTGATGCAATGCACGTGACCAAACGCTAGACCTAAATGTCGAGTGGCTTTGGCTCACCAGTTCATGCAAGCACCCAATCACGTCCAAAGGGACCCATTCAACAAAAGATCATCATTACTTACATATAGTTATTCTTCTCAAAAAAGAAAGAAAAAACTTACATATACTAGTTATGAACTAAGCATTTCTAGGGGATTAACTAGGAAAGTTGGGTCACACAAGTTAAAAGGCGCTATAGGTTACTCATCCATGTATGTCGTAGCATAATTAATGCAAATATACGTACAAGTATACATGTACACATAGACATAGGTATATGGTGGAGCTGTTGAAAAGAAACAAAATTTGGAAAGGAACATCTGGAAAGCAACCAGAATTAAAAAAATCTCCGAAAACATGCCAAAAATAATAAAAAAATGAAGTCCCAATGGAATCAACGGGTCGTGTAAGGAGCGGTAGACCGGCTCCGGCCAACCAATGTTTCCTTGGTGTGCATGCCACCACCACGATCAGACAGCTGCTGGGTCGATCAGTATTGCGGCAGGCTGCATTCGGGACCGGGCTTCTTGTTGTCCCTGTAGTCGACGCAGTAGTCGTAGATCCTGTGGTACTTCTGCACCCACAGCATCTTGCCCCGCTGCTCGTCGCTGAGGCCTACGCAGTTCTGCTGCCTCCCGCCGTGGCTGAAGGCCCCGGCGCAGCCGTAGACGCAGGAGTCGCTTCCGTCGCAGGGGCAGACGTCGAGGACCATGTCGCGGTAGCCGGCGACGAAGGGTGCCTTGGACCAGTCGGCCTTGACGCGGCCGCCCTGTGTGGCCCAGTCCTCCGCCGACCAGATGCTGGAGTAGCCGAACATCGGACGCTTGATTGGGTACGCAATGCCCTTGTCCCGGTAGTTGCGGAACACCCGGATGGGGACGTCGTCGACGTACCAGACGATCATGCAGGGCGTCCAGGAGATGGTGTAGGCGTGGAAGTCGGCGGTGGGGTCGAACCAGGGCACGAACTGCATCTCCTTCTTGCCCACGCCGTCGGCAAACACGTTGGTGTGCAGCGTGTAGGGCTGCCCCGTCTCGTTCCCCAGGAACTCGAAGTCGATCTCGTCATGGTCCTTGCCCACAGACGATGTCTGAATCCATGATCAATGGATGCACATACAGATACAGTCAGTATTGCACTATCAGCAAGTTCTGACTTCTGAAAAGGGAGATATACGTACGTAGTATGTGGTGACGGTGCCGGCCGAGTTCCCGGGGACGAGCTTGATGAGGGTGGAGACGCTGCCGTAAATGAACTGCTTCTTCGTCTGCAGCAAGCAGCCGGAGGTGTTGCTCTTTAGGGACATGGTCAGGCCGTGGCCGTCGTCAGAGAAGGCCGCGTTCTCGGGGTTCCACTTGATGTCGCAGTTGTCGCGGAAACTGGCACCGGCGAGGCCGATGGCCGTCGCCGCCACCGCCACCAGGAGGAGCGCCCTCCTTGAGCTCCCCATCTTCTCTTGATTTCCGGTCTCCTACTTGGAACTTGTAGTTGGTACTAGCTTAGCTCTGTGGTGGTGCAGAAACTAGGAACTGTATGTCCAGAAGACTTGATGAAAATACAGAGGGGGGCAGGGGCTTTATATATAATCGTCTCTGCGTTGCGGATCTGTGCTCATTATTTTCAGTCAAAAGCAAGTTTCTGGTGCGCACGTCGAGGTACGTAGCTGGGTTACCTAGCGCCATGTCTTATTATTCTCTTCAGATTGCGTGTACCTAGTGATTGTTGTCGGCTTGTCCAGTTATCATATTAATTAATTCTATCTGGAGCAAGTGTTTGATATGGTTAGTGGTCAGCACAACGATGTTCCGTACTTCCGCTTGGTTGCATGCCAAACTGCACACCGCGTCTATGAGATGAGACTCTTAAACGTACCATAAACAGTCGTTTTACGGGACGTCTGTATAATTCACGGAAAGTTTTACGACAACAATTTTTCTCGGTTCCTGTAAATATTTTTGCTGTAAATCTTTATTTTTTTGCCCAGGCCTAGGGCCCGCAAGTCAGTGTCATGTTTCACGGTAGCCGGTGAGGTGCGGTGGCGCGATGGGGCGGCAGCTGCGGCTCAACGTGGCATGCGTGGTGGTGGCCGCGGCAGCGACATGGCGAGGCCTGGCATGGCGTGCGTCGCGGTGGCATGGTGGAATATTTTGAAATGCTTCACAAGGTTTCTAGAATGAAATAGAAATCATTCTAACAAAAAAATATTATGTTTCTAATTGTGGAAGGGATATTTGAGATATAATTTTAACGAGTGTCTGATGACTTATAAAAAGAATTTCATAACTTGCACCTCTTGGAACATGCTAAGAGCGATGTGTCCAAGAAGATATAATCAAATCATGTGTAACATGATGAGATCAAAGATGCCATAAATACTTTTTGAAGAGATGCTTTTTAGACTACTGCTTTTACAACGAAAAAAGACGCCATCAAATCTGTTAAAATGATGCCATATAAGATATTGTATGGTATGCAGAAGCATTTGGTCTTTTCTTAACGCGTGGGAACATGTGACATATGTAAAAGTGTGTACGAGTTTAAATCTCAAATCAGATAAGTACTACTTTGTAGGTTATCCAAAAAGGATGGGTTCCTCTCACTATGTCGTGGCAAAGTGTGTTGTCACCAGGGCCGGCCCTTAGTGTATGGCCGGAGAGGTGAAGGGCTAGGGCCCAAGCTTTGGGGGGGGGGGAGGGGGGATGATCTGGAAATTAAAATAGATAGGAAAAAAATTATAGGGGAAAAAGAACGAGATGGGCTAGGCCCAGTACCCTTAGCCTAATCTCTAGCTAAACGTTAAATACGGCAGGCATGGCCAGCAAATCCTAAACGGCGCCCTTTGCGTCCGTTTCTTCAAATTTCGCAAACGGGCGCACACCCCTCCGCCTAGCTAAGCCAGCTCGTTGAACATTTTTACTATGCTAAAGCACAAAGCTGTGCAAACGGCCGCACACCTCTCCGCCTCGCTGGGCTGGCCCATTTGAGGTTATATGTGGTTGTGGCCGGCGGAAGAGACATGGCGAGGCCTGGTGTCATGGTGTGCTCACGGCAGATGCCATGGGTAGGCTTATCGAGCGTGGTTGAGGCCGGAGGACGCTGGTGGGTTCCGGAGGCGAGATTGGTGACAAGCGGTGCGAGGCACACAATATACCCAGGTTCGGGGCCCTCCGAGGGAGGTAACACCCATTGTCCTACTGGATCTACTATGAGGATCACAAGAGAACTATAATGGTGCTCCTTGAGCTGTTCGGGTCGAGGAGCAAGATGGAGCTAGCTCTCCACTTCTTGCAGGTGTGTGTGTATGTATGATGAATGAGTCGACCCCCTGCCTGGGGCTCCTAGGAGGTCTTATAGCCTGACCTCCAAGGTTACAATGGTAAATCTAAATGGGGCGGGTTAAATGTACGATACATCAACCATTCCGCCAACCTCACATGTGGGTTTACTAATAACTTCCCGTTTCTTTTATCTTGCAACAGTTGTCTTCGGTTTTTCTTCTTTTTATTTGTCTTGGAATTGTATTTTTTTTACAAATGTGTGAATTTTTACTGAAAATTCGATGACCATTTCTGAAAATTTGTGGACTCTTTCTTGAAATTGATGAACTTTTTTCTAAAAATTGATGAAAGTTTTTTGAGATTAATGGACTTTTCTAAAACATACATTGAACGTTTTCAAAATCGGTGAACCTTTTTTCAAGATGAACTTTCTTCAAATTCGATGCATTTTTTCGAGTCTGATGAACTTTCTCAAAATCGGTGAGCTGTTTTCAAATTTGATGAACTGTTTTTAAAGTCTATGATCTTTTTTTGAAGACCTATGAACTTTTTTCAAAATTGGTGAACTTTTTTTCAAATTCGATCAACTTTTTTTAAATGGATGAACTTTTTTAAATTCATCAAGTATGTTGAGGTTTGTGAAGTTTCTTTCAAAATTTGTGAACATTTTTTAATTCATGATATTTTTTCTATTTCCTTTTTTCCATATTTTCCAATATTCAATGGTTGACTGGTCAACCACGATTAGCGAACGAGGTGGCGTGTGGGACGAGTGAACCAGGTGACCTGGGCCAGCCCAGTTCGCGAGCGTGTGGGCACCAGCCCTCAAGCCGACGCTAAAGGCGTCATGCTACCACTCATCAATCAATCGATCGCTTCGCTTCGTCTTCCTCTATTCGCACCGCTCAACCGTCGATCGGCTCGGTGGCCGCCTTCCTGAATCTTGTGCGCTGTCACCCCGTCAGGCCTGTGTGAGCTGTCCGAGGTCCGCCGTGCCGACGACCCGGCCATCCGGCATCCATGAGACCGTGAGTACGCCATACGTATCAATTCATCCATCCCCAAGATGACAACCCTAATTCAGTGTATGCGATTAAGGTTTTGATGTATGAGTTTCTAATATTTTTTGCATCCTCTTTTCTTCATAATTTTTGGACATTGTCCCGCCTTACAATGTTGAATAAGAAGCATCTGTCGGGTGCTCAGAAAAGGACAAAAAGAAAAGAAAGTGGTCTGAAAATTCAATCAGAGAAGGGTTCTTTGAAGAAGTACTTTACATCTTCAAGCAACTTGAGGTTGTTATTGTCGACAGAGTTAGTTGAATTTGGTTCTTATTTGACTTGCTAGTTTCATTTTATTTTGTTTTTAGACTTTCTGTCGTAATATGGCATTGTCCAACAATTTTATAGTCAAATCGCAAACTAAAGATGTATGGTTGAAAGTTTATGCAAATGAAGTTATATATATTTGTTTATGTACCACACACACATACATATATATGGTCTTAGGACTTAGGGGCTCATGTCGTCGAGTTCGCCCTAGGGCCTTCCGAAACATAGGGTCAGCCCTATTTGTGACATAGTGCAATATATTTTAAAGAAAATGTTTATTGCAAAAGAGTGAGTGGGAGAACATTGTAACTTGATGAAGATTACAGAATCTTCATCATCATGTCAAAGAAAAGAATCATTGGAATTAGTTCTAGAGTTTCCTACCGCGACCGATACAGAATCCTCTACATGAAACATAGAGACTTCGTCGAACTTGCAGTTGAACCATGTATAGGTTAGGCAAAAACTCATGCCAACCTCTGTCGTGTGCATACGAGATATTGATGCGTTGATGGCCCTGACCTTGGAATTGGCTATAAGCCAAAGTTATCTGAGATAGTATTTTTATTCATGATTCAAGTTTAGATCTTGATAAACCCCTCGGAAGACTTGGAGTCTAACATAGAGTAAGTGATGTATAAATCGACGAAGATAGAAATGTTTTATAAAGCTTAGCTTGTTCATAACAAGTTCAAAGAGTTAGCTATGACAAATATTGTCTCACTGTAGTGATGCTTATAGTCATTTCGGATTAAAACTAGCAATGCGTACATATTTCAAATATAAGTAGATGCTAGTGCATGTGCAAAACTTCAGAGATCCAAGAGTGGATTGAAGCAACAATAATGGAGTTGGAATCTCTGTTCGAATGAAATGTTTAAGGAATTGGTTTTCATTGGAGAAAGCGAAGATGCTTGTGTTTATAAGAAACTAAGTGGGAGCATGATAATATTTCTAAACACATGTGAGCATAACACATTGAAAACATTGTAAATTTCTTGACATGAAGTAGGACTTCATTAAAATAGTTTTTTGATGAAATACTTGGGAAAAATAGGCTTGGTATTTGGCATAATAATCTATGGAGATAGTAGTGCCTAATAGGGCTTAGCTAAAATACATATTGACAAGATACTAAAGTAGTTTGGTATGGAAAAACGCCAAAAATAGTTTCTTGCTAAGGTCACATGGAAAGAGTTATAAGCAAGACTCGGTGTCCTAAAATATTATTGAGCAAACTGTATGATTGAGATTTCATTCACATTCATGTTTGAATTAATCATATATTACAGGGTATGTAAACAACTAGATATATTTGAATACTCCAAATAAGTTGTGAGTAAGTTACTAGAGTGATTAAGGTGTTGACCATAGGATAACACAGAAAACGTCGTCAAGTACTAATGTAGGAATGATGACATGTTTTCGTATACGGAGAAAATCAATGTAGACTCATTGTAAGTAGATACATCGTATAGTCTTCATTAGTCCTCCAAGTGATTTTTCAATTTCAGTTAAAGTTTTGTGTATTTCATTTGGTGGTTGTGTAGTAAATTGTTACAAAAGGTTACTGTAGTGAATTATATAACAAAGAGGCTAAGTATATTGTTTCTTTACAAGTGAAAATGGAGGGTGATGGATTTAATATTTCATTCTTGAGCTTGGAATGTTTTCAAGAAGACTTGTGCCTGTGGAACACTATTGTTAAATAGTCGCTCCATTGCTTTGTCTAAGGAATCAAAGTTGCTACCAGTGATTTAATATATGTATACAAAGCTAATTCTACATAAATTCTGAATTTTTGTGAATAAAGATGCATAGATGAGCAAAGAGATACAATGACCCGAGACTTATCAGTTTCATTTGACGAAGTCTATACCACAAATACATCATTATGCCATAGGTGTAAAGTGCATTAACATTGACTAGATTACTGACTCTAGTGCAAGTGGGAGACTTTTGAAAATGTGCCCTAGAGGCAATAATAATTGTGTTATTATTTATTTCTAGGATTATGGTTAATGTTTATATTCTACGGTATAAATGTTATGGTTCTTGAGTATGCGGTTTAAAGGAAAAGTCATGAGCACATGTAGAGTTATATATATAAACGGTAAAACAAGACCCCTAGTCTTGCCTTTCAGACTAGCTCAAAGTATTCATTGATGATCATGTTTTACTGATCATGGGCATGACCATAATGTCAGCAACATTTGAGAGCACGATGTTGGAAGAACAGTCATGTTGAATTGACCCAAGTTGTTTGTTATACTTAGAGATTATATTGTCTGAAGTCTATATTCCATAACACATGAGTTAATGTATGTATGATTTCTTGGACCATGGGAGTGTCGAGTCACACCATACCAGATGGTGCACTTAGGGGTTGTTCCAACGTCATCTGTAACATGTTGATCATGCGACAACTTACAGGTTCATCGGAAATGTATGACTGGAGACTAGATAGCTCAAGAGAGGAGTTCACTCCTCCGGCGATGGACATATATTCTTAGGGCCCTCTTGGCGTGATCACATCTATAATAGTCTGGCCAGACATAGGTGACTACGTCACAGGGATGCGAGAACACGACAATGAGAAAGAAGAACAAAACCAATAACAAGGAGATCAATATAGTGAGCATGAGAATGACTCACGGGGATACCGATATATCTCACCTTGGGTTTTTAACGCATCATGAAGCAAAGAGAATAGCATACCATAACCAAAGGTTCACCCGGATATTTTTCGTGTAAACATAGGGTCAGTATCTATGTCCACAGTTCCACTATTGATCATTGAACGAAAGGGGTTTCCGTTCATGTCTATGTTTTACCGAACCTACAGGGTCACACACTTAAGGGAATTATGCCCTGTTGTTTTTTAGTGGTCTAAGGAATATGAGAAAATATTACCAGAATAGTTCTGAGAAAGAAAGAAAGAGCTTCAAGAGAACCGCAAGTGTTTCGGGGTTGCCAGAAGTGTTTCATTGAATATCGGGTATTGATATATAGGCGGGAAAAGTTTCCAGTGACATTAAATAAATAATAAAGGCCTAGTAGTGGAGAGTTAATGGGCCATAGAGCATTAGAAGGTGGCGCCCCCTTACCTTCACGGACAAGCAAGGGGATGCCGAATTGGAGGGGGGCTACTCCACATCCTCCTTGGTCGGCGAAAGGGGGGAAACCTCCCCCCTTGTGTGGCATCTCCTCTCCCTCTCTCCACCTATATATACTAGTGGTTTTGCCCCAAAGTAACACACAAGTTCTCTAATTTGGAGCCTCCGATAGTTCTCTAGTTCTAGTTCTTATTTAGTCTTGTTCTAGGTTAGAGCTAGATCCAATTATCTTTAATCCTCATAATAGAGAAGCCTCGTGTGGTTCCCTTATCACTCCTCTGATTCTCTGGTGACGATTAGCTCTGGACGGCAAAGCGCTGCCGGATCATGAAGCATGTACGCGTGGAATCCGTAGAGAGGTCGTACTTTTGGTCTCAAGTTTGAGGGATAATTCGAGGCCTGTTCGAGGGACTTCCAGTTTAATCTAAGACAACTCTTCTTCTGCTGTAACTCGAAGTTGGTAACGCTATGATCCTAACCTCTAATGCATCTTCATAGTGATCCGAGATCATGTTCTTTGGGCAATATTTTTTGTTTCAATTTATACTACATTTCCCAACAACATCAACACATAGTGAATACAAGTAATCCTCAAGTTAAAGTCATCCCCGTCGATATTCCAATTATTTTCACCTTGGGGGCTAGGATTCAGAACGATAACATGTGCATACAATTTGCAGATAAGATCAAGAACACAAATTTATTCATGACAACATATATGGTTCGAATCTAAAATCATAACACTCGGGCCCTAGTGATAAGCATTAATCATAGAAAAGTCATAACTACATCAATCTCAGAACATAGTGGATACTAGGGATCAAGACCAGACAAATATGGCAAGGTTACATAAGAAATCTTATCCAAATCCTATCTACCTCAATATGCCTACAGAAGAATTACTCGCACATGGATGTGAGCATCATGAAATTGTTGATGGAGAGGGGTTGGTGAATGGTGATGAGGACGGCGACGGAATCCCCTCTTTTGAGCGAGAAACAGACTCTAGATTAGATCATCGGAGGAAGAACGTGAGTCGGCGGCGGCTCCTTATTGTTAAATGTGATGATAATATTTTATGGTTTCTAAGCATATATTGGAATTTATGGCAGTGGAATCGTCGTATGGTATGGGCCAAGGGCCCCACACGGACAAATGGCGCTCCCAGGGGGTGGCTTCGCCACCAGGCCATGTGGCGGTCTGGTGGCCCCCTCTGGTTCATCTTTGTTCCATAAATCTTCAAACATTCCAAAATAATTCTCCCACATTGGAGCACTTCTATTTCTGCACCAAAACAACACCAAAATAATTCTCATTGTTGATGGACGGCGAGATAAGCAGAACTACCATGGTGTTGTTTTGGTGCAGAAATAGAAGTGCTCCAATGTGGGAGAATTATTTTGGAATGTTTGAAGATTTATGGAACAAAGATGAACCAGAGGGGGCCACCAGACCGCCACATGGCCTGGTGGCGAAGCCACCCCCTGGGAGCGCCATTTGTCCGTGTGGGGCCCTTGGCCCATACCATACGACGATTCCACTGCCATAAATTCCAATATATGCTCAGAAACCATAAAATATTATCATCACATTTAACAATAAGGAGCCGCCGCCGCCTCACGTTCTTCCTCCGATGATCTAATCTAGAGTCTGTTTCTCGCTCAAAAGAGGGGATTCCGTCGCCGTCCTCATCACCATTCACCAACCCCTCTCCATCAACAATTTCATGATGCTCACATCCATGTGCGAGTAATTCTTCTGTAGGCATATTGAGGTAGATAGGATTTGGATAAGATTTCTTATGTAACCTTGCCATATTTGTCTGGTCTTGATCCCTAGTATCCACTATGTTCTGAGATTGATGTAGTTATGACTTTTCTATGATTAATGCTTATCACTAGGGCCCGAGTGTTATGATTTTAGATTCGAACCATATATGTTGTCATGAATAAATTTGTGTTCTTGATCTTATCTGCAAATTGTATGCACATGTTATCGTTCTGAATCCTAGCCCCCAAGGTGAAAATAATTGGAATATCGACGGGGATGACTTTAACTTGAGGATTACTTGTATTCACTATGTGTTGATGTTGTTGGGAAATGTAGTATAAATTGAAACAAAAAATATTGCCCAAAGAACAAGATCTCGGATCACTATGAAGATGCATTAGAGGTTAGGATCATAGCGTTACCAACTTCGAGTTACAGCGGAAGAAGAGTTGTCTTAGATTAAACTGGAAGTCCCTCGAACAGGCCTCGAATTATCCCTCAAACTTGAGACCAAAAGTACGACCTCTCTACGGATTCCACGCGTACATGCTTCATGATCCGGCAGCGCTTTGCCGTCCAGAGCTAATCGTCACCAGAGAATCAGAGGAGTGATAAGGGAACCACACGAGGCTTCTCTATTATGAGGATTAAAGATAATTGGATCTAGCTCTAACCTAGAACAAGACTAAATAAGAACTAGAACTAGAGAACTATCGGAGGCTCCAAATTAGAGAACTTGTGTGTTACTTTGGGGCAAAACCACTAGTATATATAGGTGGAGAGAGGGAGAGGAGATGCCACACAAGGGGGGAGGTTTCCCCCCTTTCGCCGACCAAGGAGGATGTGGAGTAGCCCCCCTCCAATTCGGCATCCCCTTGCTTGTCCGTGAAGGTAAGGGGGCGCCACCTTCTAATGCTCTATGGCCCATTAACTCTCCACTACTAGGCCTTTATTATTTATTTAATGTCACTGGAAACTTTTCCCGCCTATATATCAATACCCGATATTCAATGAAACACTTCTGGCAACCCCGAAACACTTGCGGTTCTCTTGAAGCTCTTTCTTTCTTTCTCAGAACTATTCTGGTAATATTTTCTCATATTCCTTAGACCACTAAAAAACAACAGGGCATAATTCCCTTAAGTGTGTGACCCTGTAGGTTCGGTAAAACATAGACATGAACGGAAACCCCTTTCGTTCAATGATCAATAGTGGAACTGTGGACATAGATACTGACCCTATGTTTACACGAAAAATATCCGGGTGAACCTTTGGTTATGGTATGCTATTCTCTTTGCTTCATGATGCGTTAAAAACCCAAGGTGAGATATATCGGTATCCCCGTGAGTCATTCTCATGCTCACTATATTGATCTCCTTGTTATTGGTTTTGTTCTTCTTTCTCATTGTCGTGTTCTCGCATCCCTGTGACGTAGTCACCTATGTCTGGCCAGACTATTATAGATGTGATCACGCCAAGAGGGCCCTAAGAATATATGTCCATCGCCGGAGGAGTGAACTCCTCTCTTGAGCTATCTAGTCTCCAGTCATACATTTCCGATGAACCTGTAAGTTGTCGCATGATCAACATGTTACAGATGACGTTGGAACAACCCCTAAGTGCACCATCTGGTATGGTGTGACTCGACACTCTCATGGTCCAAGAAATCATACATACATTAACTCATGTGTTATGGAATATAGACTTCAGACAATATAATCTCTAAGTATAACAAACAACTTGGGTCAATTCAACATGACTGTTCTTCCAACATCGTGCTCTCAAATGTTGCTGACATTATGGTCATGCCCATGATCAGTAAAACATGATCATCAATGAATACTTTGAGCTAGTCTGAAAGGCAAGACTAGGGGTCTTGTTTTACCGTTTATATATATAACTCTACATGTGCTCATGACTTTTCCTTTAAACCGCATACTCAAGAACCATAACATTTATACCGTAGAATATAAACATTAACCATAATCCTAGAAATAAATAATAACACAATTATTATTGCCTCTAGGGCACATTTTCAAAAGTCTCCCACTTGCACTAGAGTCAGTAATCTAGTCAATGTTAATGCACTTTACACCTATGGCATAATGATGTATTTGTGGTATAGACTTCGTCAAATGAAACTGATAAGTCTCGGGTCATTGTATCTCTTTGCTCATCTATGCATCTTTATTCACAAAAATTCAGAATTTATGTAGAATTAGCTTTGTATACATATATTAAATCACTGGTAGCAACTTTGATTCCTTAGACAAAGCAATGGAGCGACTATTTAACAATAGTGTTCCACAGGCACAAGTCTTCTTGAAAACATTCCAAGCTCAAGAATGAAATATTAAATCCATCACCCTCCATTTTCACTTGTAAAGAAACAATATACTTAGCCTCTTTGTTATATAATTCACTACAGTAACCTTTTGTAACAATTTACTACACAACCACCAAATGAAATACACAAAACTTTAACTGAAATTGAAAAATCACTTGGAGGACTAATGAAGACTATACGATGTATCTCCTTACAATGAGTCTACATTGATTTTCTCCGTATACGAAAACATGTCATCATTCCTACATTAGTACTTGACGACGTTTTCTGTGTTATCCTATGGTCAACACCTTAATCACTCTAGTAACTTACTCACAACTTATTTGGAGTATTCAAATATATCTAGTTGTTTACATACCCTGTAATATATGATTAATTCAAACATGAATGTGAATGAAATCTCAATCATACAGTTTGCTCAATAATATTTTAGGACACCGAGTCTTGCTTATAACTCTTTCCATGTGACCTTAGCAAGAAACTATTTTTGGCGTTTTTCCATACCAAACTACTTTAGTATCTTGTCAATATGTATTTTAGCTAAGCCCTATTAGGCACTACTATCTCCATAGATTATTATGCCAAATACCAAGCCTATTTTTCCCAAGTATTTCATCAAAAAACTATTTTAATGAAGTCCTACTTCATGTCAAGAAATTTACAATGTTTTCAATGTGTTATGCTCACATGTGTTTAGAAATATTATCATGCTCCCACTTAGTTTCTTATAAACACAAGCATCTTCGCTTTCTCCAATGAAAACCAATTCCTTAAACATTTCATTCGAACAGAGATTCCAACTCCATTATTGTTGCTTCAATCCACTCTTGGATCTCTGAAGTTTTGCACATGCACTAGCATCTACTTATATTTGAAATATGTACGCATTGCTAGTTTTAATCCGAAATGACTATAAGCATCACTACAGTGAGACAATATTTGTCATAGCTAACTCTTTGAACTTGTTATGAACAAGCTAAGCTTTATAAAACATTTCTATCTTCGTCGATTTATACATCACTTACTCTATGTTAGACTCCAAGTCTTCCGAGGGGTTTATCAAGATCTAAACTTGAATCATGAATAAAAATACTATCTCAGATAACTTTGGCTTATAGCCAATTCCAAGGTCAGGGCCATCAACGCATCAATATCTCGTATGCACACGACAGAGGTTGGCATGAGTTTTTGCCTAACCTATACATGGTTCAACTGCAAGTTCGACGAAGTCTCTATGTTTCATGTAGAGGATTCTGTATCGGTCGCGGTAGGAAACTCTAGAACTAATTCCAATGATTCTTTTCTTTGACATGATGATGAAGATTCTGTAATCTTCATCAAGTTACAATGTTCTCCCACTCACTCTTTTGCAATAAACATTTTCTTTAAAATATATTGCACTATGTCACAAATAGGGCTGACCCTATGTTTCGGAAGGCCCTAGGGCGAACTCGACGACATGAGCCCCTAAGTCCTAAGACCATATATATGTATGTGTGTGTGGTACATAAACAAATATATATAACTTCATTTGCATAAACTTTCAACCATACATCTTTAGTTTGCGATTTGACTATAAAATTGTTGGACAATGCCATATTACGACAGAAAGTCTAAAAACAAAATAAAATGAAACTAGCAAGTCAAATAAGAACCAAATTCAACTAACTCTGTCGACAATAACAACCTCAAGTTGCTTGAAGATGTAAAGTACTTCTTCAAAGAACCCTTCTCTGATTGAATTTTCAGACCACTTTCTTTTCTTTTTGTCCTTTTCTGAGCACCCGACAGATGCTTCTTATTCAACATTGTAAGGCGGGACAATGTCCAAAAATTATGAAGAAAAGAGGATGCAAAAAATATTAGAAACTCATACATCAAAACCTTAATCGCATACACTGAATTAGGGTTGTCATCTTGGGGATGGATGAATTGATACGTATGGCGTACTCACGGTCTCATGGATGCCGGATGGCCGGGTCGTCGGCACGGCGGACCTCGGACAGCTCACACAGGCCTGACGGGGTGACAGCGCACAAGATTCAGGAAGGCGGCCACCGAGCCGATCGACGGTTGAGCGGTGCGAATAGAGGAAGACGAAGCGAAGCGATCGATTGATTGATGAGTGGTAGCATGACGCCTTTAGCGTCGGCTTGAGGGCTGGTGCCCACACGCTCGCGAACTGGGCTGGCCCAGGTCACCTGGTTCACTCGTCCCACACGTCACCTCGTTCGCTAATCGTGGTTGACCAGTCAACCATTGAATATTGGAAAATATGGAAAAAAGGAAATAGAAAAAATATCATGAATTAAAAAATGTTCACAAATTTTGAAAGAAACTTCACAAACCTCAACATACTTGATGAATTTAAAAAAGTTCATCCATTTAAAAAAAGTTGATCGAATTTGAAAAAAAGTTCACCAATTTTGAAAAAAGTTCATAGGTCTTCAAAAAAAGATCATAGACTTTAAAAACAGTTCATCAAATTTGAAAACAGCTCACCGATTTTGAGAAAGTTCATCAGACTCGAAAAAATGCATCGAATTTGAAGAAAGTTCATCTTGAAAAAAGGTTCACCGATTTTGAAAACGTTCAATGTATGTTTTAGAAAAGTCCATTAATCTCAAAAAACTTTCATCAATTTTTAGAAAAAAGTTCATCAATTTCAAGAAAGAGTCCACAAATTTTCAGAAATGGTCATCGAATTTTCAGTAAAAATTCACACATTTGTAAAAAAAAATACAATTCCAAGACAAATAAAAAGAAGAAAAACCGAAGACAACTGTTGCAAGATAAAAGAAACGGGAAGTTATTAGTAAACCCACATGTGAGGTTGGCGGAATGGTTGATGTATCGTACATTTAACCCGCCCCATTTAGATTTACCATTGTAACCTTGGAGGTCAGGCTATAAGACCTCCTAGGAGCCCCAGGCAGGGGGTCGACTCATTCATCATACATACACACACACCTGCAAGAAGTGGAGAGCTAGCTCCATCTTGCTCCTCGACCCGAACAGCTCAAGGAGCACCATTATAGTTCTCTTGTGATCCTCATAGTAGATCCAGTAGGACAATGGGTGTTACCTCCCTCGGAGGGCCCCGAACCTGGGTATATTGTGTGCCTCGCACCGCTTGTCACCAATCTCGCCTCCGGAACCCACCAGCGTCCTCCGGCCTCAACCACGCTCGATAAGCCTACCCATGGCATCTGCCGTGAGCACACCATGACACCAGGCCTCGCCATGTCTCTTCCGCCGGCCACAACCACATATAACCTCAAATGGGCCAGCCCAGCGAGGCGGAGAGGTGTGCGGCCGTTTGCACAGCTTTGTGCTTTAGCATAGTAAAAATGTTCAACGAGCTGGCTTAGCTAGGCGGAGGGGTGTGCGCCCGTTTGCGAAATTTGAAGAAACGGACGCAAAGGGCGCCGTTTAGGATTTGCTGGCCATGCCTGCCGTATTTAACGTTTAGCTAGAGATTAGGCTAAGGGTACTGGGCCTAGCCCATCTCGTTCTTTTTCCCCTATAATTTTTTTCCTATCTATTTTAATTTCCAGATCATCCCCCCTCCCCCCCCCCCCCCAAAGCTTGGGCCCTAGCCCTTCACCTCTCCGGCCATACACTAAGGGCCGGCCCTGGTGACAACACACTTTGCCACGACATAGTGAGAGGAACCCATCCTTTTTGGATAACCTACAAAGTAGTACTTATCTGATTTGAGATTTAAACTCGTACACACTTTTACATATGTCACATGTTCCCACGCGTTAAGAAAAGACCAAATGCTTCTGCATACCATACAATATCTTATATGGCATCATTTTAACAGATTTGATGGCGTCTTTTTTCGTTGTAAAAGCAGTAGTCTAAAAAGCATCTCTTCAAAAAGTATTTATGGCATCTTTGATCTCATCATGTTACACATGATTTGATTATATCTTCTTGGACACATCGCTCTTAGCATGTTCCAAGAGGTGCAAGTTATGAAATTCTTTTTATAAGTCATCAGACACTCGTTAAAATTATATCTCAAATATCCCTTCCACAATTAGAAACATAATATTTTTTTGTTAGAATGATTTCTATTTCATTCTGGAAACCTTGTGAAGCATTTCAAAATATTCCACCATGCCACCGCGACGCACGCCATGCCAGGCCTCGCCATGTCGCTGCCGCGGCCACCACCACGCATGCCACGTTGAGCCGCAGCTGCCGCCCCATCGCGCCACCGCACCTCACCGGCTACCGTGAAACATGACACTGACTTGCGGGCCCTAGGCCTGGGCAAAAAAATAAAGATTTACAGCAAAAATATTTACAGGAACCGAGAAAAATTGTTGTCGTAAAACTTTCCGTGAATTATACAGACGTCCCGTAAAACGACTGTTTATGGTACGTTTAAGAGTCTCATCTCATAGACGCGGTGTGCAGTTTGGCATGCAACCAAGCGGAAGTACGGAACATCGTTGTGCTGACCACTAACCATATCAAACACTTGCTCCAGATAGAATTAATTAATATGATAACTGGACAAGCCGACAACAATCACTAGGTACACGCAATCTGAAGAGAATAATAAGACATGGCGCTAGGTAACCCAGCTACGTACCTCGACGTGCGCACCAGAAACTTGCTTTTGACTGAAAATAATGAGCACAGATCCGCAACGCAGAGACGATTATATATAAAGCCCCTGCCCCCCTCTGTATTTTCATCAAGTCTTCTGGACATACAGTTCCTAGTTTCTGCACCACCACAGAGCTAAGCTAGTACCAACTACAAGTTCCAAGTAGGAGACCGGAAATCAAGAGAAGATGGGGAGCTCAAGGAGGGCGCTCCTCCTGGTGGCGGTGGCGGCGACGGCCATCGGCCTCGCCGGTGCCAGTTTCCGCGACAACTGCGACATCAAGTGGAACCCCGAGAACGCGGCCTTCTCTGACGACGGCCACGGCCTGACCATGTCCCTAAAGAGCAACACCTCCGGCTGCTTGCTGCAGACGAAGAAGCAGTTCATTTACGGCAGCGTCTCCACCCTCATCAAGCTCGTCCCCGGGAACTCGGCCGGCACCGTCACCACATACTACGTACGTATATCTCCCTTTTCAGAAGTCAGAACTTGCTGATAGTGCAATACTGACTGTATCTGTATGTGCATCCATTGATCATGGATTCAGACATCGTCTGTGGGCAAGGACCATGACGAGATCGACTTCGAGTTCCTGGGGAACGAGACGGGGCAGCCCTACACGCTGCACACCAACGTGTTTGCCGACGGCGTGGGCAAGAAGGAGATGCAGTTCGTGCCCTGGTTCGACCCCACCGCCGACTTCCACGCCTACACCATCTCCTGGACGCCCTGCATGATCGTCTGGTACGTCGACGACGTCCCCATCCGGGTGTTCCGCAACTACCGGGACAAGGGCATTGCGTACCCAATCAAGCGTCCGATGTTCGGCTACTCCAGCATCTGGTCGGCGGAGGACTGGGCCACACAGGGCGGCCGCGTCAAGGCCGACTGGTCCAAGGCACCCTTCGTCGCCGGCTACCGCGACATGGTCCTCGACGTCTGCCCCTGCGACGGAAGCGACTCCTGCGTCTACGGCTGCGCCGGGGCCTTCAGCCACGGCGGGAGGCAGCAGAACTGCGTAGGCCTCAGCGACGAGCAGCGGGGCAAGATGCTGTGGGTGCAGAAGTACCACAGGATCTACGACTACTGCGTCGACTACAGGGACAACAAGAAGCCCGGTCCCGAATGCAGCCTGCCGCAATACTGATCGACCCAGCAGCTGTCTGATCGTGGTGGTGGCATGCACACCAAGGAAACATTGGTTGGCCGGAGCCGGTCTACCGCTCCTTACACGACCCGTTGATTCCATTGGGACTTCATTTTTTTATTATTTTTGGCATGTTTTCGGAGATTTTTTTAATTCTGGTTGCTTTCCAGATGTTCCTTTCCAAATTTTGTTTCTTTTCAACAGCTCCACCATATACCTATGTCTATGTGTACATGTATACTTGTACGTATATTTGCATTAATTATGCTACGACATACATGGATGAGTAACCTATAGCGCCTTTTAACTTGTGTGACCCAACTTTCCTAGTTAATCCCCTAGAAATGCTTAGTTCATAACTAGTATATGTAAGTTTTTTCTTTCTTTTTTGAGAAGAATAACTATATGTAAGTAATGATGATCTTTTGTTGAATGGGTCCCTTTGGACGTGATTGGGTGCTTGCATGAACTGGTGAGCCAAAGCCACTCGACATTTAGGTCTAGCGTTTGGTCACGTGCATTGCATCACTGAGAAAAGGAGGCCCTCGTGTTTGGTTGCCTAGGATGCAGTAGTGGAAGAGAGAAGTCCATATTACAACCCTAAACGAATTCAACCATAAGAACTCTTGCACCAGCTCAACCTAAGTTAATTTCTCTGGTGGAGAAGTACCTGATGCCGAGAACAGGAGTGACGCCAAACAAAGTGCACATGCTGATTTTTAGCCTATTTTTTCTCAACCAGGTCCAACTGAGGAACACATGCAATGCAGGCAAAATCACCGCGAGCAACCAAACACACCCTAACTCACCCATTCAACAAAACATCATGATTAGCACGGAAAAAAGAGATCATGATTACTTACATACTAGTTAGGAACTAAGCATTTTCTTGGGGAGTACTTAGGAACTAAGTTGGGCCACACAAATTAAAAGAGGGTATACAGTTATTTAAAAAGAGCTATACGTACTCATCCTTGTATGTCGTAGCATAATTAATGCAAATATACATGCAAGTATACATGTACACATAGACATAATTATATGGCGGAGCTGTTGAAAAGAAACAAAATTTGGAAAGGAACATCTGGAAAGCAACCAGAATTAAAAAAATCTCCGAAAACAAAAATATATGTGCCAAAAATCTCTCCTCTCTCCTAATAATAAACCACGCATCGCTTCTGGTCGTACGTCGTCGGTGCTTCTGCATAAAAGTCCCTTCATTTTTTTAAGAAATTAACCCACAGTCCTCTTAATATGTCAAACTGGTATGGGCGATGGAAAAGAAAAAAAAACACGCTTACCTCCCCCGTCTCCACCTCCAGCGCGCCGCCACAGTCGGCCCTCGCCCCTCCGCCGCACGCCGCCACCGCCCCTCAGCCGTGCACCGCCCCCACCCCTGCGGCTTTCCACCACCGGCGAACCTCGACGCCGGCGCCGCACCTTCCCCCAACTCCTCTCTCTCCACCTCCTTCGCCGTCACCGCTCTTCATCAGCCGGCAGACTCCGTCGAAATGGGCAGGCGGCGCTGGAGTTCACCGGAACGGGTAGGCGGCCGGCGGCCGGCGCGAGGAAGATGGCGGATCCGGGCGCGGCGTCGAGGGTTCAGGCGGCTGGTGCGGCAGCTTGCTCCGATGGCTGCGGTGTCCTGCTCATCCAGAGAAAGAGAGAGACATGGCGTGAGGGAGAGAGGAAAGAGAGGAAAGAGAGGAAGAAATGAGAAGGAGAAGGGGCGCAGGGTGAGGGAGGCAGCCGCTGGCGGTGGCGCCGCTCTGCCGATGCATCTCTCTTCTCCACGTCCCTACTGCTGCTCCTCTAACTCCATCTCTCTGCTGTCGATTCTCTGTCCGCTGCTACCTCTCCTGTCTGCTCCTTGCTGCCTAAGGCTATCCCATCTCTCCTAGCGCTGCTGCTGCTGGACTTCTTCTGAAGCTCTTCTCAAACCCGTTGATGCAGTTCTTCTCTGAACTCCAACCTGCTGCTGCTTCTCTCTCTCTCAATTTTTCTGTAATTCTGTGAACCATTGTTGTGCGATTATATGATTTGTGGTATTTGCTTGAGTGAACCTGTAAGGTTTGTACCTTCTGGTAAGTGCTAGCACCTACATATTATCCAACTTTTTCTAAATGTCATGAGGCATGAGCCACAATTTTTTGTCAAGAGTGACCCTTGGTATATATAAGGCATGCAAACAATTTTAATAACACTCTTTTTGCTCTCATTTATCTGTTGGCATAGAGCATTGTATAATATAGAAGAGTCATTCAAACATAGCTCTTTGAATATCGGACAAAATATTGGTTGCCTGATTTATTTATAAGAAGATTCTTCTATATATTTAGTTACATGATTTTAATTTGATCGTCTTCTTTCAACTTTTTTTTTGCTGAGTATGATATTTCCTTAGGTTCACCTTGACCTTCACTGCTCTTGTGTAAGAGCTTAAGTAAATTGATGTTGTATCATCAGAATCTGTAGCCTTGCACATTTTTTTGTCTGTACATACACTTTAATTTCTTGCTCGCACTGAAATCCCTCTTTGTCATAGGATGAACCAGAAACTGAAGATGATGATCCCATGGACACGGAAGAAGCTTCCTCTGTCCTCGTCGCTGCACTGCAGTCTTTCAGCCAAGCTCTGGTGAACTTTGAAATCCAGTTTAGAGAATTGCTCATGACTTGACAGAAATCATTCTTATGAGCACATCGTTTGATTCTATTACTAGGTCAGTCAACTTCAACTACCATGTGGAAGTGCAACTATTGTTGTCTGTCAGTTAAGACAGTCGGGAACTTGGTGTTGTCATTCCTGGCTATTGTATTAGGATACTAGCAGCACTTACATGCAGATATGCGATAACCCACAAGTATAGGGGACCGCAACAGTTTTCGAGGGTAGAGTATTCAACCCAAATTTATTGATTCGACACAAGGGGAGCCAAAGAATATTCTCAAGTATTAACAGTTGAGTTGTCAATTCAACCACACCTGGATAACTTAGTATCTGCAGCAAAGTATTTAGTAGCAAAGTAATATGGAAGTAACGGTAACGGTGGCAAAAGTAACAATGATAGTTTTGTAGTGATTGTAACAATAGCAACGGAAAAGTAACTAAGCGAAGAACAATATGTGAAAAGCTCGTAGGCATTGGATCGGTGATGGAGAATTATGCCGGATGCGATCATTCATGCAACAGTTATAACATAGGGTGACACAGAACTAGCTCCAATTACTCGGAAGCGGATTAGGAGCACTCGGGTGCTCCACCCCCCTATATTCAAAAATAATTTAATAATTCAAAAGAAGCCAAAAAAATCTTGGATATATTTTTGAATCAAATATGACTAGGTATTGTACTCATATAAAATGTTTGGCCAAGGAATATTTCTCGTTGACTTCAGGGAAAAAAACAAATTTATGACGACAATATAGCATGAATAGTACTTGTATCTAGCATTTTTGGGGAAATCTTTGACCCCGGACACAATAAAAGTCATTTCCTATTTAAATCTTTTTATACGAGTGCAATACCTGGTCAAGTTTGATTCCATAAAAAGTTTCGGGATTTTTTGACTTTTTTTGAATTACTAAATTATTTTTGAATATAGGGGGGCATAGCACCCGAGAGCTCCTATGCATTTTCGCAATTACTCAATGTAATGTAGGTATGTATTCCGAATATAGTCATACGTGCTTATGGAAAAGAACTTGCATGACATCTTTTGTCCTACCCTCCCGTGGCAGCGGGGTCCTATTGGAAACTAAAGGATATTAAGGCCTCCTTTTAATAGAGTACCGGACCAAAGCATTAACACTTAGTGAATACATGAACTCCTCAAACTACGGTCATCACCGGGAGTGGTCCCGATTATTGTCACTTCGGGGTTGCCGGATCATAACACATAGTAGGTGACTATTGACTTGCAAGATAGGATTAAGAACTCACATATATTCATGAAAACATAATAGGTTCAGATCTGAAATCATGGCACTCGGGCCCTAGTGACAAGCATTAAGCATAGCAAAGTCATAGCAACATCAATCTCAGAACATAGTGGATACTAGAGATCAAACCCTAACAAAATTAACTTGATTACATGATAAATCTCATCCAACCCATCACCGTCCAGCAAGCCTATGATGGAATTATTACTCACGCACAGCGGTGAGCATCATGAAATTTGTGGTGGAGGATGGTTTTTTTTGAGAGAAGGTGGAGGATGGTTGATGATGATGATGGCGACGGATTTCCCTCTTCGGAGTCCCGAACGGACTCCAGATCAGCCCTCCCAAGAGAGTTTAGGCTTGGCAGCAGCTCCGTATCGTAAAACGCAATGAATCCTTCTTTCTGATTTTTTTTCTCTCCGGACGTGAATATATGGAGTTGGAGTTGAGGTCGGTGGAGCACTAGGGGGCCCACGGGACAGGGGGGCAGGCGCGCCTCCCACCCTCGTGGACAGGGTGTGGCCCCCCTGGCCTTGATTCTTTCGCCAGTATTTTTTATTAATTCCAAAAGTAATCTCCGTTGATTTTTAGGTCATTCCGAGAACTTTTATTTCTGCACAAAAATAATACCATGGCAATTCTGCTGAAAACAGCGTCAGTCCGGGTTAGTTCCATTCAAATCATGCAAGTTAGAGTCCAAAACAAGGGCAAAAGTGTTTGGAAAAGTAGATACGACGAAGACGTATCAACTCCCCCAAGCTTAAACCTTTGTTTGTCCTCAAGCAATTCAGTTGATAAACTGAAAGTGATAAAGAAAAACTTTTACAAACTTTGTTTGCTCTTGTTGTTGTAAATATGTAAAGCCAGTATTCAAGTTTTCAGCAAAGATTATGAACTAACCATATTCACAATAACATTTAGGTCTCATGTTTACTCATGTCAATGGCATAATCAACTAGCGAGCAATAATAATAAATCTCGGATGACAACACTTTCTCAAAACAATCATGATATAATATAACAAGATGGTATCTCGCTAGCCCTTTCTGAGACCGCAAAACATAAATGCAGAGCACCTTTAAAGATTAAGGACTGACTAAACATTGTAATTCATGGTAAAAGAGATCCAGTCATAGTTATACTCAATATAAATTAATAGTAATGGATGCAAATGACAGCGGTGCACTCCAGCTGGTGCTTTTTAATAAGAGGGTGATGACTCAACATAAAAGTAAATAGATAGGCCCTTCGCAGAGGAAAGTAGGGATTTGTAGAGGTGCCAGAGCTCGATTTTTGAAATAGAGATAAATAATATTTTGAGCGGCATACTTTCATTGTCAACATAACAACTGAGAGATCTTGATATCTTCCATGCTACTCACATTATAGGCGGTTCCCAAACAGAATGGTAAAGTTTATACTCCACCTCCACCAACAAGCATCAATCCATGGCTTGCTCGAAACAACGAGTGCCTCCAACTAACAAGAGTCCCGCGGGAGTTTTGTTTGCAATTATTTTCATTTGATTTGCATAAAGCATGGGACTGGGCATCCCGGTGACCATCCATTTTCTCGTGAGTCAGGAGCGGAGTCCACTCCTCTTGAGAATAAACCGCCTAGCATGGAAGATACAGACAGTCCTAGTTGATACATGAGCTACTCGAGCATACAAAACAGAATTTCATCCTTGGTTTAGGGGGTTATTTTTAGGTTGTTATTAGCTAGCTAATAGAGAGAAGTGTCCTCTCTTATATCTTCATCCTTGGTTTACCAACGCTACTGCTATGTTCATTTCACCCGCAGATATATATATAATAACTCATGCATGCTTGCATCATACATCATCATATATAATAACAAGTCCTACTAATTAATCAAGAATCATCATACAACTTCTACTCGTTATTAATAATAAGTCATACGATCATCATCCTCATAGTCATCGAACCCAACCCTACATAATTGTTCTTTGCACATGATCATCAGTATCAGGTACGACCTAAACACACTTAAGATAAAATAGCATAAAACAATATAGACCCTGACTCTCCATTATGAAGAATGGAGATCATCCTGTCTCCAATTCTTGCGCCTCGCTTCCTTTTGCTTCCAAGAAGCTCATTACCACTGTCCATACATTTTTTTCCATTCTTTGATTGTCATGTCTCCACTTCTTTTAGAAATCCGGTATGGACAGTTGAGATTCGTAGGATGACCTGGATATATGTTCAAAACACGAAGGTTACCGCCATTCTGATACATCAAATGAGGCACACAATCCTCTGGGATTCTCTGTTAAAAAACATGGTAATAACTTCGTAGTTAGCAATGATGTACTAGTTTTAGAAGTATGCATAAAGATGCACGGATGTCGTAATAGTAAAAAATCTTACCAGGGTATCTCCATGGTAGTTACCGTAGTTCAACATGTGCACTAGTGGCACGTATTGACCATAATGTTGAGGAGTTCGATTGTAGATATTGTAATTCTCAAGATAATTACAAAATCCAACCAGATGAGTTTTCTCCTTGTAAGTTAACTCAGAGCCATCGGTGTAGTAAGTTCTATCTACCATCTTCTGCACATTCTTTGATACTTCAAAATAAGCTGTCAATGGAAATAAGCTGTCAACTATTTTGAAATGAACAAATAAATTAGTTAATAATTAACTATGTTTGAGAAACTCACATAGCGGTAGAACTGGAGGCGTATCAACAAGGACCCAAATGTCCATATTGTCTTGCTCGATTTCAGGATCACCAAGATCCATGGTGACAAGCATACCCTCATCAAAATCATACAATTTGCAAAATGCTTCCCAATTTTTGCAACCAAAATGGGTTACGCTCTCAGCATTATACAACTTTACTTCAAAATCCACATCATGATGGGTCCTTAGGTGAATTTTCTTCGTTTCAAAATTTTCATGGTCTTCAAAATCCATCCTCTCCAAGACATAGCGTCTTGCATGACATGGGATAAACTATACTCGAATTGTAAAAGATGAAAATTACACGTTGAAATAGTTGAAGTCATGCTTAATTATGAAAAAAAAAACACTTGTCGTCGTTGCGTACCGTTTCAACTTCGAAGGTCTCCTCGAGCTTAATGCTGAAGCGCCGACCATCGTCCAGGTGAGGCCTGTCGCACTGACCTCGATCGTCGTGGCACCAGTCGCACTCCCTCGTGAGACTTCCGTCGTCCGATGATGACATTTCCTATATGTTCATAATTCAAAGACTAAATTAGATCATTATTATTCAACTAATCATATGCATATGCCTTGCATAGTGCTCTCCAATTTGAGCATTCAATAAGAAAAATCAATTGCTAGTTCAACGTCCACGTCGATGCGGGAATAATTGCTTTAACTAAAAAAATAAATTAGTTCTATTAATTTTTTTGCTAAAAATAAACTACTTCTATAGTAAAATAAACTAGTTCAACTACTAAGCACTTACTATAAATAGAATAATGTAGTACTAACTAAAAATAAATAAGTTTACCTAGTTCTAACTAATTCCATTAAACACTTTCTAAATAGTACTAATTACTAAAAGTTATCGGGGAGGGGGGGTATATCGACAACGACATACCCGATAACAAAAATAAGAAGAGGAAGAAGAAGAAAAAAAGGAGAAGAAAAAAGGAATAGAAGAGGAAGAAGAAGAAGGAATAATAGAGGAGGAGAAGAAGAATTGTTCTTCTTCTCCTCTATTACTTCTTCTTCTTCTCTCTTTTTTTTTCTTCTTTTTCATCTTCTTATTTATTTCTCCTTTTTTCTCTCCTTCTTTTTCTTCCAAATATGAACATATACGTAAATTGACAAAGATAATTCTATGAACAAAAAAAATCATAAAAATTCTATGAACAAAATAAAACTTCTATGAACAAAATTACAACAAAAAATTGATAAAAATTCTATGAAAAAATTGACATATTCTTTGCATATATATGAACACACAAACTTTTGCATATGCAACAATAATATCATAAAAAAAAGTATGAACAGTAAAAAATTCTAACTTTTGTATCTAAACTATATATCTAAATTAACTACAACAATTCAATTAACTATACATCTAAACTACGCATCTAAATTAACTACAACAACTCAATTAACTCTACATCCTAAATTAGAAAATTACGCAGGGGGGCACGGGGCGGCGATCGACGACGGTGATGGGCGCGGAGACGGCGACGGTGAGGGGGCACGACGTCGGCGGCGAGGAGGCAGGGGGGCACGGCGTCGGTGGCGAGGAGGCAGGGGGGCACGGGGCGGCGACGTTGTCGGGCGAGGGCGCGGGAGACGGTCGGCGAGGGCCCGGGCGATGGCGACGAGGGGCGCGGGCGACGGCGACGGCGGGGGCGGCGGGCGGCGTCAGGGCAGCCTGGCAGCGTCGATGTGCTCGACGTCGTCGGGGGCAACTGCGAGGGAAATGTGAAAATTTCCAAAGTCTTTTCTTATATATCAAAGCCATTGGTCCCGGTTCGTGGCAGAAACCGGGACCAATGCCCCCCTTTAGTCCCGGTTTGTGCGAGCAACCGGGACCAAAGGCCTCTTTTCAGCAGCCCAAAGGGCGGGAAGCGGCGGCCTTTGGTCCCGGTTGGTGGCACCAACCGGGACTAAAGGGGGGCATTGGTCCCAATTGTTCCCACGAACCGGGACCAAAGGTATGCATTGGTTCCGGTTCGTGGCACCAACCGGGACCAATGTCCTGCACCTGCCAAAGCCGCGGTGCGTTGGGATGTTTAGTCCCACCTTGCTAGCTGAGGAGCGGTCGCACCTGTTTATAAGTGCTGCCTCGCCATCTCCATCGAACTCCTCAGAACTGCAGGCCTATGGGCCTAATCTCACACCGCTATGCCTGTGGGCCTGTTGGGCCTTCTGCGGGCCTGAATCCTGGCCCATGGATGGGTTTCTAGTCGTATTCAGGCCGTGGTGGCCCAGTAGGTGGCATTTTTTTTTTCTTTTTTGCTATTTATTTTTTCATTTCTACTTAGAACTAAATACTTATAGTTTTTTAGTGATTTCTTTTTTCTTTTAGGTCACAAAAATTATAAACTTTCTGTTAGTGCCATTAGCTTTAAAATTTGAATAGTTTAAATTTAAATTTTTTAAAATTTGTGTGAATCACTAGTTTATGAATAACTTTACAAATATTATAGGCATTTTTTTCTTTTTTGCTATTTATTTTTTCATTTCTACTTAGAACTAAATACTTATAGTTTTCTAGTGATTTCTCTTTTCTTTTAGGTCACAAAAATTATAAACTTTCTGTTAGTGCCATTAGCTTTAAAATTTGAATAGTTTAAATTTGAATTTTTTAAAATTTGTGTGAATCACTAGAAAATGAACAACTTTACAAATATTATAGGCATTTTTTTGTTTTTTGCTATGTATTTTTTTATTTCTACTTAGAACTAAATACTTATAGTTTTTTAGTGATTTCTTTTTTCTTTTAGGTCACAAAAATTATAAACTTTCTGTTAATGCCATTAACTTTAAAATTTGTATAGTTTAAATTTGAATTTTTTAAAATTTGTGTGAATCACTAGTTTATGAATAACTTTACAAATATTATAGGCATTTTTTTATTTTTTGCTATTTATTTTTTCATTTCTACTTAGAACTAAATACTGATAGTTTTTTAGTGATTTTTTTTCTTTTAGGTCACAAAAATTATAAACTTTCTGTTAGTGCCATTAGCTTTAAAATTTGAATAGTTTAAATTTGATTTTTTTAAAATTTGTGTGAATCACTAGTTTATGAATAACTTTATAAATATTATAGGCTTTTTTTTCTTTTTTGCTATTTATTTTTTCATTTCTACTTAGAACTAAATACTTATAGTTTTTTAGTGATTTCTTTTTTCTTTTAGGTCACAAAAATTATAACTTTTCTGTTAGTGTCATTAGCTTTAAAATTTGAATAGTTTAAATTTGAATTTTTTAAAATTTGTGTGAATCACTAGTTTATGAATAACTTTACAAATATTATAGGGGTTTATAATGGCACTAACAGAAAGTTTATAATTTTTGTGACCTAAAAGAAAAAAGAAATCACTAAAAAACTATAAGTATTTAGTTCTAAGTAGAAATGAAAAAATAAATAGCAAAAAAGAAAAAAAATGCCACCTACTGGGCCACCACGGCCTGAATACGACTAGAAACCCATCCATGGGCCAGGATTCAGGCCCGCAGAAGGCCCAACAGGCCCACAGGCATAGCGGTGTGAGATTAGGCCCATAGGCCTGCAGTTCTGAGGAGTTCGATGGAGATGGCGAGGCAGCACTTATAAACAGGTGCGACCGCTCCTCAGCTAGCAAGGTGGGACTAAACATCCCAACGCACCGCGGCTTTGGCAGGTGCAGGACATTGGTCCCGGTTGGTGCCACGAACCGGAACCAATGCATACCTTTGGTCCCGGTTCGTGGGAACAATTGGGACCAATGCCCCCCTTTAGTCCCGGTTGGTGCCACCAACCGGGACCAAAGGCCGCCGCTTCCCGCCCTTTGGGCTGCTGAAAAGAGGCCTTTGGTCCCGGTTGCTCGCACAAACCGGGACTAAAGGGGGGCATTGGTCCCGGTTTCTGCCACGAACCGGGACCAATGGCTTTGATATATAAGAAAAGACTTTGGAAATTTTCACATTTCCCTCGCAGTTGCCCCCGACGACGTCGAGCACATCGACGCTGCCAGGCTGCCCTGACGCCGCCCGCCGCCCCCGCCGTCGCCGTCGCCCGCGCCCCTCGTCGCCATCGCCCGGGCCCTCGCCGACCGTCTCCCGCGCCCTCGCCCGACAACGTCGCCGCCCCGTGCCCCCCTGCCTCCTCGCCACCGACGCCGTGCCCCCCTGCCTCCTCGCCGCCGACGTCGTGCCCCCTCACCGTCGCCGTCTCCGCGCCCATCACCGTCGTCGATCGCCGCCCCGTGCCCCCCTGCGTAATTTTCTAATTTAGGATGTAGAGTTAATTGAGTTGTTGTAGTTAATTTAGATGCGTAGTTTAGATGTATAGTTAATTGAATTGTTGTAGTTAATTTAGATATATAGTTTAGATACAAAAGTTAGAATTTTTTACTGTTCATACTTTTTTTTATGATATTATTGTTGCATATGCAAAAGTTTGTGTGTTCATATATATGCAAAGAATATGTCAATTTTTTCATAGAATTTTTATCAATTTTTTGTTGTAATTTTGTTCATAGAAGTTTTATTTTGTTCATAGAATTTTTATGATTTTTTTTGTTCATAGAATTATCTTTGTCAATTTACGTATATGTTCATATTTGGAAGAAAAAGAAGGAGAGAAAAAAGGAGAAATAAATAAGAAGATGAAAAAGAAAAAAAAAAGAGAGAAGAAGAAGAAGTAATAGAGGAGAAGAAGAACAATTCTTCTTCTCCTCCTCTATTATTCCTTCTTCTTCCTCCTCTTCTATTCCTTTCTTCTTCTCCTCTTTTTTCTTCTTCTTCCTCTTCTTATTTTTGTTATCGGGTATGTCGTTGTCGATATACCCCCCCTCCCAGATAACTTTTTGTAATTAGTACTATTTAGAAAGTGTTTAATGGAATTAGTTAGAACTAGGTAAACTTGTTTATTTTTAGTAAGTACTACATTATTCTATTTATAGTAAGTGCTTAGTAGTTGAACTAGTTTATTTTACTATAGAAGTAGTTTATTTTTAGCAAAAAAATTAATAGAACTAATTTATTTTTTTAGTTAAAGCAATTATTCCCGCATCGACGTGGACGTTGAACTAGCAATTGATTTTTCTTATTGAATGCTCAAATTGGAGAGCACTATGCAAGGCATATGCATATGATTAGTTGAATAATAATGATCTAATTTAGTCTTTGAATTATGAACGTATAGGAAATGTCATCATCGGACGACGGAAGTCTCCCGAGGGAGTGCGACTGGTGCCACGACGATCGAGGTCAGTGCGACAGGCCTCACCTGGACGATGGTCGGCGCTTCAGCATTAAGCTCGAGGAGACCTTCGAAGTTGAAACGGTACGCAACGACGACAAGTGTTTTTTTTTCATAATTAAGCATGACTTCAACTATTTCAACGTGTAATTTTCATCTTTTACAATTCGAGTATAGTTTATCCCATGTCATGCAAGACGCTATGTCTTGGAGAGGATGGATTTTGAAGACCATGAAAATTTTGAAACGAAGAAAATTCACCTAAGGACCCATCATGATGTGGATTTTGAAGTAAAGTTGTATAATGCTGAGAGCGTAACCCATTTTGGTTGCAAAAATTGGGAAGCATTTTGCAAATTGTATGATTTTGATGAGGGTATGCTTGTCACCATGGATCTTGGTGATCCTGAAATCGAGCAAGACAATATGGACATTTGGGTCCTTGTTGATACGCCTCCAGTTCTACCGCTATGTGAGTTTCTCAAACATAGTTAATTATTAACTAATTTATTTGTTCATTTCAAAATAGTTGACAGCTTATTTCCATTGACAGCTTATTTTGAAGTATCAAAGAATGTGTAGAAGATGGTAGATAGAACTTACTACACCGATGGCTCTGAGTTAACTTACAAGGAGAAAACTCATCTGGTTGGATTTTGTAATTATCTTGAGAATTACAATATCTACAATCGAACTCCTCAACATTATGGTCAATACGTGCCACTAGTGCACATGTTGAACTACGGTAACTACCATGGAGATACCCTGGTAAGATTTTTTACTATTACGACATCCGTGCATCTTTATGCATACTTCTAAAACTAGTACATCATTGCTAACTACGAAGTTATTACCATGTTTTTTAACAGAGAATCCCAGAGGATTGTGTGCCTCATTTGATGTATCAGAATGGCGGTAACCTTCGTGTTTTGAACATATATCCAGGTCATCCTACGAATCTCAACTGTCCATACCGGATTTCTAAAAGAAGTGGAGACATGACAATCAAAGAATGGAAAAAATGTATGGACAGTGGTAATGAGCTTCTTGGAAGCAAAAGGAAGCGAGGCGCAAGAATTGGAGACAGGATGATCTCCATTCTTCATAATGGAGAGTCAGGGTCTATATTGTTTTATGCTATTTTATCTTAAGTGTGTTTAGGTCGTACCTGATACTGATGATCATGTGCAAAGAACAATTATGTAGGGTTGGGTTCGATGACTATGAGGATGATGATCGTATGACTTATTATTAATAACGAGTAGAAGTTGTATGATGATGCTTGATTAATTAGTAGGACTTGTTATTATATATGATGATGTATGGTGCAAGCATGCATGAGTTATTATATATATATCTGCGGGTGAAATGAACATAGCAGTAGCGTTGGTAAACCAAGGATGAAGATATAAGAGAGGACACTTCTCTCTATTAGCTAGCTAATAACAACCTAAAAATAACCCCCTAAACCCCTAAACCAAGGATGAAATTCTGTTTTGTATGCTCGAGTAGCTCATGTATCAACTAGGGTTGTCTGTATCTTCCATGCTAGGCGGGTTATTTTCAAGAGGAGTGGACTCCGCTCCTGACTCACGAGAAAATGGATGGTCACCGGGATGCCCAGTCCCATGCTTTATGCAAATCAAATGAAAATAATTGCAAACAGAACTCCCGCGGGACTCTTGTTAGTTGGAGGCACTCGTTGTTTCGAGCAAGCCATGGATTGATGCTTGTTGGTGGAGGGGGAGTATAAACTTTACCATTCTGTTTGGGAACCGCCTATAATGTGAGTAGCATGGAAGGTATCGAGATCTCTCAGTTGTTATGTTGACAATGAAAGTATGCCGCTCAAAATATTATTTATCTCTATTTCAAAAATCGAGCTCTGGCACCTCTACAAATCCCTACTTTCCTCTGCGAAGGGCCTATCTATTTACTTTTATGTTGAGTCATCACCCTCTTATTAAAAAGCACCAGCTGGAGAGCACCGCTGTCATTTGCATCCATTACTATTAATTTATATTGAGTATAACTATGACTGGATCTCTTTTACCATGAATTACAATGTTTAGTCAGTCCTTAATCTTTAAAGGTGCTCTGCATTTATGTTTTGCGGTCTCAAAAAGGGCTAGCGAGATACCATCTTGTTATATTATATCATGATTGTTTTGAGAAAGTGTTGTCATCCGAGATTTATTATTATTGCTCGCTAGTTGATTATGCCATTGACATGAGTAAACATGTGACCTAAATGTTATTGTGAATATGGTTAGTTCATAATCTTTGCTAAAAACTTGAATACTGGCTTTACATATTTACAACAACAAGAGCAAACAAAGTTTGTAAAAGTTTTTCTTTATCACTTTCAGTTTATCAACTGAATTGCTTGAGGACAAACAAAGGTTTAAGCTTGGGGGAGTTGATACGTCTTCGTCGTATCTACTTTTCCAAACACTTTTGCCCTTGTTTTGGACTCTAACTTGCATGATTTGAATGGAACTAACCCGGACTGACGCTGTTTTCAGCAGAATTGCCATGGTATTATTTTTATGCAGAAATAAAAGTTCTCGGAATGACCTGAAAATCAACGGAGATTACTTTTGGAATTAATAAAAAATACTGGCGAAAGAATCAAGGCCAGGGGGGCCACACCCTGTCCACGAGGGTGGGAGGCGCGCCTGCCCCCCTGCCCCGTGGGCCCCCTAGTGCTCCACCGACCTCAACTCCAACTCCATATATTCACGTTCGGAGAGAAAAAAATCAGAAAGAAGGATTCATTGCGTTTTACGATACGGAGCTGCTGCCAAGCCCTAAACTCTCTCGGGAGGGCTGATCTGGAGTCCGTTCGGGACTCCGAAGAGGGAAATCCGTCGCCATCATCATCATCAACCATCCTCCACCACAAATTTCATGATGCTCACCGTTGTGCGTGGGTAATAATTCCATCGTAGGCTTGCTGGACGGTGATGGGTTGGATGAGATTTATCATGTAATCGAGTTAATTTTGTTAGGGTTTGATCTCTAGTATCCACTATGTTCTGAGATTGATGTTGCTATGACTTTGCTATGCTTAATGCTTGCCACTAGGGTCCGAGTGCCATGATTTTAGATCTGAACCTATTATGTTTTCATGAATATATGTGAGTTCTTAATCCTATCTTGCAAGTCAATAGTCACCTACTATGTGTTATGATCTGGCAACCCCGAAGTGACAATAATCGGGACCACTCCCGGTGATGACCGTAGTTTGAGGAGTTCATGTATTCACTAAGTGTTAATGCTTTGGTCCGGTACTCTATTAAAAGGAGGCCTTAATATCCTTTTGTTTCCAATAGGACCCCGCTGCCACGGGAGGGTAGGACAAAAGATGTCATGCAAGTTCTTTTCCATAAGCACATATGACTATATTCGGAATACATACCTACATTACATTGAGTAATTGCGAAAATGCATAGGAGCTCTCGGGTGCTATGCCCCCCTATATTCAAAAATAATTTAGTAATTCAAAAAAAGTCAAAAAATCCCGGAACTTTTTATGGAATCAAACTTGACCAGGTATTGCACTCGTATAAAAAGATTTAAATAGGAAATGACTTTTATTGTGTCCGGGGTCAAAGATTTCCCCAAAAATGCTAGATACAAGTACTATTCATGCTATATTGTCGTCATAAATTTGTTTTTTTCCCTGAAGTCAACGAGAAATATTCCTTGGCCAAACATTTTATATGAGTACAATACCTAGTCATATTTGGTTCAAAAATATATCCAAGATTTTTTTGGCTTCTTTTGAATTATTAAATTATTTTTGAATATAGGGGGGGTGGAGCAGTGCTCCTAATCCGCTTCCGAGTAATTGGAGCTAGTTCTGTGTCACCCTATGTTATAACTGTTGCATGAATGATCGCATCCGGCATAATTCTCCATCACCGATCCAATGCCTACGAGCTTTTCACATATTGTTCTTCGCTTATTTACTTTTCCGTTGCTATTGTTACAATCACTACAAAACTATCATTGTTACTTTTGCCACCGTTACCGTTACTTCCATATTACTTTGCCATTAAATACTTTGTTGCAGATACTAAGTTACCCAGGTGTGGTTGAATTGACAACTCAACTGTTAATACTTGAGAATATTCTTTGGCTCCCCTTGTGTCGAATCAATAAATTTGGGTTGAATACTCTACCCTCGAAAACGGTTGCAGTCCCCTATACTTGTGGGTTATCGCATATCTGCATGTAAGTGTTGCTAGTATCCTAATACAATAGCCAGGAATGACAACACCAAGTTCCCGACTGTCTTAACTGACAGACAACAATAGTTGCACTTCCACATGGTAGTTGAAGTTGACTGACCTAGTAATAGAATCAAACGATGTGCTCATAAGAATGATTTCTATCAAGTCATGAGCAATTCTCTAAACTGGATTTCAAAGTTCACCAGAGCTTGGCTGAAAGACTGCAGTGCAGCGACGAGGACAGAGGAAGCTTCTTCCGTGTCCATGGGATCATCATCTTCAGTTTCTAATTCATCCTGTGACAAAGAGGGATTTCAGTGCGAGCAAGAAATTAAAGTGTATGTACAGACAAAAAGAATGTGCAAGGCTACAGATTCTGATGATACAACATCAATTTACTTAAGCTCTTACACAAGAGCAGTGAAGGTCAAGGTGAACCTAAGGAAATATCATACTCAGCAAAAAAAAGTTGAAAGAAGACGATCAAATTAAAATCATGTAACTAAATATATAGAAGAATCTTCTTATAAATAAATCAGGCAACCAATATTTTGTCCGATATTCAAAGAGCTATGTTTGAATGACTCTTCTATATTGTACGATGCTCTATGCCAACAGATAAATGAGAGCAAAAAGAGTGTTATTAAAATTGTTTGCATGCCTTATATATACCAAGGGTCATTCTTGACAAAAATTGTGGCTCATGCCTCATGACATTTTGAAAAAGTTGGATAATATGTAGGTGCTAGCACTTACCAGAAGGTACAAACCTTACAGGTTCACTCAAGCAAATACCACAAATCATATAATCGCACAACAATGGTTCACAGAATTACAGAAAAATTGAGAGAGAGAGAAGCAGCAGCAGGTTGGAGTTCAGAGAAGAACTGCATCAACGGGTTTGAGAAGAGCTTCAGAAGAAGTGCAGCAGCAGCAGCAGCGCTAGGAGAGATGGGATAGCCTTAGGCAGCAAGGAGCAGAGAGGAGAGGTAGCAGCGGACAAAGAATAGACAGCAGAGAGATGGAGTTAGAGGAGCAGCAGTAGGGACGTGGAGAAGAGAGATGCATCGGCAGAGCGGCGCCACCGCCGGCGGCTGCCTCCCTCACCCTGCGCCCCTTCTCCTTCTCACTTCTTCCTCTCTTTCCTCTCTTTCCTTTCTCCCTCACGCCATGTCTCTCTCTTTCTCTGGATGAGCAGGACACCGCAACCATCGGAGCAAGCTGCCGCACCAGCCGCCTGAACCCTCTGAAGGAAATATGCCCTAGAGGCAATAATAAAGTTATTATTTATTTCCTTATATCATGATAAATGTTTATTATTCATGCTAGAATTGTATTAACTGGAAACATAATACATGTGTGAATACATAGACAAACAGAGTGTCACTAGTATGCCTCTACTTGACTAGCTCATTAATCAAAGATGGTTATGTTTCCTAGCCATGAACAAAGAGTTGTTATTTGATTAACGAGATCACATCATTGGTTGAATGATCTGATTGACATGACCCATTCCATTAGCATAGCACCCGATCGTTTAGTATGTTGCTATTGCTTTTATCCATGACTTATACATGTTCCTTTAACTATGAGATTATGCAAACTCCCGTTTACCGTAGGAACACTTTGTGTGCTACCAAACGTCACAACGTAACTGGGTGATTATAAAGGTGCTCTACAGGTGTCTCCGAAGGTACATGTTGGGTTGGCATATTTCGAGATTAGGATTTGTCACTCCGATTGTCGGAGAGGTATCTCTGGGCCCTCTCGGTAATGCACATCACATAAGCCTTGCAAGCATTGCAACTAATGTGTTAGTTGTGAGATGATGTATTACGGAACGAGTAAAGAGACTTGCCGGTAACGAGATTGAACTAGGTATTGGATACCGACGATCGAATCTCGGGCAAGTAACATACCGATGACAAAGGGAACAACGTATGTTGTTATGCGGTCTGACCGATAAAGATCTTCGTAGAATATGTAGGAGCCAATATGGGCATCCAGGTCCCGCTATTGGTTATTGACCGGAGACGTGTCTCGGTCATGTCTACATTGTTCTCGAACCGTAGGGTCCGCACGCTTAAGGTTTCGATGACAGTTATATTATGAGTTTATGAGTTTTGATGTACCGAAGGAGTTCGGAGTCCCGGATGAGATCAGGGACATGACGAGGAGTCTCGAAATGGTCGAGACGTAAAGATCGATATATTGGACGACTATATTCGGACATCGGAAGGGTTCTGAGTGGTTCGGGTATTTTCGGAGGTACCGGGGAGTTACGGGATTACGGGAGAAGTAATGGGCCTTGATGGGCTTTAGTGGGAAGAGGAAAAGGCTGCTGCGCCCCCCCTCCCCTTTTGGTCCGAATTGGACTAGGGAAAAGGGGGCCGGCCACCTTTCCTTCTCCTCCTATTCGTTCTCCCTTCCTCCCCTCTTGGTGGACTCCTACTAGGACTTGGAGACCTAGTAGGACTCCACACCCTGGCGCGCCAAGCCTTGGCCGGCCTCCTCCTCCTCCATCCTTTATATACAGGGGCAGGGGGCACCCCATAGGCACACAAGTTGATCTACGGATCGTTCCTTAGCCGTGTGCGGTGCCCCCTTCCACCAAATTCCACCTCGATCATATCGTTGCAGTGCTTAGGCGAAGCCCTGCGCCGGTAACACATCAAGATCGTCACCACGCCGTCGTGCTGACGGAACTCTTCCTCGACGCTTTGCTGGATCGGAGCCCGGGGATCGTCATCGAGCTGAACGTGTGCCAAGAACTCGGAGGTGCCGGAGTAACGGTGCTGTGATCGGTTGGATCGCGAGGAGAACGTACGACTACTTCCTCTACGTTGTGTCAACGCTTCCGCTTCGGTCTACGAGGGTACGTAGACAACACTCTCCCCTCTCGTTGCTATGCATCACCATGGTCTTGCGTGTGCGTAGGAATTTTTTTGAAATTACTACGTTCCCCAACAGTGGCATCCGAGCCTAGGTTTTATGGTTTGATGTTATTTGCACGAGTAGAACACAAGTGAGTTGTGGACGATACAAGTCATACTGCCTACCAGCATGTCATACTTTGGTTCAGCGGTATTGTTGGACGAGACGATCCGGACCAACCTTACGCGTACGCTTACGCGAGACCGGTTCCCTCGACGTGCTTTGCACATAGATGGCTTGCGGAAGACTGTCTCTCCAACTTTAGTTGAACCGAGTGTGGCTACGCCCGGTCCTTGAGAAGGTTAAAACGGAGTCTATTTGACAAACTATCGTTGTGGTTTTGATGCGTAGGTAAGATGAGTTCTTGCTTAAAGCCCGTAGCAGCCACGTAAAACTTGCAACAACAAAGTAGAGGACGTCTAACTTGTTTTTGCAGGGCATGTTGTGATGTGATATGGTCAAGACATGATGCTAAATTTTATTGTATGAGATGATCATGTTTTGTAACCGAGTTATCGGCAACTGGCAGGAGCCATATGGTTGTCGCTTTATTGTATGCAATGCAATCGCCCTATAATGCTTTACTTTATTACTAAGCGGTAGTGATAGTCGTGGAAGCATAAGATTGGCGAGACGACAACGATGCTGCGATGAAGATCAAGGTGTCGCGCCGGTGACGATGGTGATCATGACGGTGCTTCGAAGATGGAGATCACAAGCACAAGATGATGATGGCCATATCATATCACTTATATTGATTGCATGTGATGTTTATCCTTTTATGCATCTTATCTTGCTTTGATTGACGGTAGCATTGTAAGATGATCTCTCACTAAATTATCAAGAAGTGTTCTCCCTGAGTATGCACCGTTGCAAAAGTTCTTCGTGCTGAGACACTACGTGATGATCGGGTGTGATAGGCTCTACGTTCAAATACAACGGGTGCAAAACAGTTGCACACGCGGAATACTCAGGTTTAACTTGACGAGCCTAGCATATAACAGATATGGCCTCGGAACACAGAGACCGAAAGGTCGAGCGTGAATCATATAGTAGATATGATCAACATAAGATGTTCACCATTGAAACTACTCCATCTCACGTGATGATCGGACATGGTTTAGTTGATTTGGATCACGTGATCACTTAGAGGATTAGAGGGATGTCTATCTAAGTGGGAGTTCTTAAGTAATATGATTAATTGAACTTAAATTTATCATGAACTTAGTCCTGGTAGTATTAGCATATCTATGTTGTAGATCAATAGCTCGCGTTGTTGCTTCCCTGTGTTTATTTTGATATGTTCCTAGAGAAAATTGTGTTGAAAAATGTTAGTAGCAATGATGCGGATTGGATCCGTGATCTGAGGTTTATCCTCATTGCTGCACAGAAGAATTATGTCCTTGATGCACCGCTAGGTGACGGACCTATTGCAGGAGCAGATGCAGACATTATAAACGTTTTGCTAGCTCAATATGATGACTACTTAATAGTTTAGTGCACCATGCTTAACTGCTTAGAATCGGGACTTCAAAGACGTTTTGAACATCGTGGAGCATATGAGATGTTCTAGGAGTTGAAGTTAATATTTCAAGCAAATACCCGAGTTGAGAGATATGAAGTCTCCAACAAGCTCTATAGCTAAAAGATGGAGGAGAATCGCTCAACTAGTGAGCATGTGCTCAGATTGTCTGGGTACTACAATCGCTTGAATCAAGTGGGAGTTAATCTTCCAGATAAGATAGTGATTGACAGAATTCTCTAGTCACCATCACCAAGTTAGTAGAACTTCGTGATGAACTATAATATGCAAGGGATAACGGAAAATATTCCCAAGCTCTTCGCGATGCTAAAATCAGCGAAGGTAGAAATCAAAGAAAAACATCAAGTGTTGATGGTTGACAAGATCACTAGTTTCAAGAAAAGGGCAAAAGGAAAGAAGGGGAACTTCAAGAAGAACGGCAAGCAAGTTGCTGCTCAAGTGAAAAAGCCCAAGTCTGGTCCTAAGCCTGAGACTAAGTGCTTCTACTGCAAAGGGACTGGTCACTGGAAGCGGAACTACCCCAATTGATTGGCGGATAAGAAGGATGGCAAAGTGAACATAAGTATATTTGATATACATGTTATTGATGTGTACTTTACTAGTGTTCATAGCAACCCCTTAGTATTTGGTACTAGTTCAGTTGCTAAAATTTAGTAACTCGAAACGGGAGTTGCAGAATAAACAAAGACTAGTTAAAGGGCAATGTGACGATGTGTGTTGGAAGTGGTTCCAAGATTGATATGATCATCATCACACACTCCCTATACTTTCGGGATTAGTGTTGAAACTAAATAAGTGTTATTTGGTGTTTGCGTTGAGCATGAATATGATTTGATCATGTTAATTGCAATACGATTATTCATTTAAGTAAGAGAATAAATTGTTGTTCTGTTTACATGAATAAAACCTTCTATGGTCATACACACCAATGAAAATAGTTCATTGGATCTCGATCGCAGTGATACACATATTCATAATATTGAAGCCAAAAGATGCGAAGTTAATGATGATAGTGCAACCTATTTGTGGCACTGCCGTTTAGGTCATATTGGTGTAAAGCGCATGAAGAAACTCCATGCTGATGGATTTTTGGAATCACTTGATTATGAATCACTTGATGCTTGCGAACCGTGCCTCATGGGCAAGATGACTAAAACGCCGTTCTCCGGAACAATGGAGCAAGCAACAGATTTGTTGGAAATCATACATACTGATGTATGTGGTCCGATGAATATTAAGGCTCGCGACAAGTATCATTATTTTCAGAACTTCACAGATGATTTAAGCAGATATGGGTATATCTACTTAATGAAACATAAGTCTGAAACGTTTGAAAAGTTCAAAGAATTTCAGAGTGAAGTGGATAATCATCGTAACAAGAAAATAAAAAATTTCTACGATCTGATCGCGGAGACAAATATTTGAAGTTACGAGTTTGGCCTTCAATTAAAACAATATGGAATAGTTTCACAAACTCATGCCACCTGGAACACCACAGCATAATGGTGCGTCCGAACATCATAACCGTACTTTATTAGATATAGTACAATCTATGATGTATCTTACCGATCTACCAATATCGTTTTGGGATCATGCATTAGAGACAGCTGCATTCACGTTAAAAGGGGCACCATCTAAATCCGTTGAGACGACACCGTATGAACTATGGTTTAGCAATAAACCTAAGCTGTCGTTTCTTAAAGTTTGGGGCTGCGATGCTTATGTGAAAAAGCTTCAACCTGATAAGCTCGAACCCAAATCGGAGAAATGTGTCTTCATAGGTTATCCAAAGGAAACTGTTGGATACACCTTCTATCACAGATCCGAAGGCAAGACTTTTGTTGCTAAGTTCGGAAACTTTCTAGAGAAAGAGTTTCTTTCGAAAGAAGTGAGTGGGAGGAAAGTAGAAAACTTGATAAGGTAATTGTACCTTCTCCCTTATTGGAAAGTAGTTCATCACAGAAATCTGTTCTTGTGACTACTACACCAATTAGTAAGGAAGCTAATGATGATGATCATGTAACTTCAAGATCAAGTTACTACCAAATCTCGTAAGTAAACTAGAGTGAGATCCGCACCAGAGTGGTACGGTAATCCTGTTCTGGAAGTCATGTTCCTAGACCATGACGAACTTGCGAACTATGAGGAAGCGATGATGAGCCCAGATTCCGCGAAATGGTTAGAGGCCATGAAATCTGAGATATGATCCATGTATGAGAACAAAGTATGGACTTTGAGGGATTTGCCCGATGATCGGCAAGCCAAAGAAAATAAATGGATCTCGAAGAGGAAGACGGACACTGATAGTAGTGTTACTATCTACAAAGCTAGAATTGTCGCAAAAGGTTTTCGACAAGTTCAAGGTGTTGACTACGATGAGAGTTTCTCACTCGTATCTATGCTTAAGTCTGTCCGAATCATGTTAGCAATTGCCGCATTTTATGAAATCCGACAAATGGATAAACAAAACTACATTCCTTAATGGATTTATTAAAGAAGAGTTGTATACGATGCAACTAGAAGGTTTTGTCGATCCTGAAGGTGTTAACAAAATATGCAAGCTCCAGCGATCCATCTATGGACTGGTGCAAGCATCTCGGAGTTGGAATATACGCTTTGATAAGTTGATCAAAGCATATAGTTTTATACAGACTTGCGGTGAAGCCTGTATTTACAAGAAAGTGAGTGGGAGCACTACAGCATTTCTGATAAGTATATGTGAATGACATATTGTTGATCGGAAATAATGTAGAATTATTCTGCAAAGCATAAAGGAGTGTTTGAAAAGAGTTTTTCGAAGAAGGACCTCGGTGAAGCTACTTACATATTGAGCATCAAGATCTATAGAGATAGATCAAGACGCTTGATAAGTTTTTCAATAAGTACATACCTTGAAAAGATTTTGAAGTAGTTCAAAATGGAACAGTCAAAGAAAGAGTTCTTGCCTGTATTACAAGGTGTGAAATTGAGTAAGACTCAAAGCCCGACCACGGCAGAAGATAGAAAGAGAATGAAAGTCATTTCCTATGCTTTGGCCATAGGTTCTACAATGTATGCCATGCTGTGTACCAGACCTATTGTATACCCTACCCTGAGATTGGCACGGGAGTACAATGGTGATCTAGGAGTAGATCACTGGACGGCGGTCAAAATTATCCTTAGTGGAATAAGGATATGTTTCTCGATTATGGAGGTGACAAAAAGGTTCGTCGTAAAAGGTTACGTCGATGCAAGTTTTGACACTAATCTAGATGACTCTAAGTCTCAATCTAGATACATATTGAAAGTGGGAGCAATTAGCTAAAGTAGCTCCATGCAGAGCATTGTAGACATAGAAATTTGCAAAATACATAACGGATCTGAATGTGGCAGACCCGTTGACTAAACTTCTCTCACAAGCAAAACATGATCACACCGTAGTACTCTTTGGGTGTTAATCACATAGCGATGTGAACTAGATTACTGAATACTAGTAAACCCTTTGGGTGTTGGTCACATATCGATGTGAACTATGGGTGTTAATCACATGGTGATGTGAACTATTGCTATTAAATCACATGGCGATGTGAACTAGATTATTGACTCTAGTGCAAGTGGGAGACTGAAGGAAATATGCCCTAGAGGCAATAATAAAGTTATTATTTATTTCCTTATATCATGATAAATGTTTATTATTCATGCTAGAATTGTATTAACTGGAAACATAATACATGTGTGAATACATAGACAAACAGAGTGTCACTAGTATGCCTCTACTTGACTAGCTCATTAATCAAAGATGGTTATGTTTCCTAGCCATGAACAAAGAGTTGTTATTTGATTAACGAGATCACATCATTAGTTGAATGATCTGATTGACATGACCCATTCCATTAGCATAGCACCCGATCGTTTAGTATGTTGCTATTGCTTTTATCCATGACTTATACATGTTCCTTTAACTATGAGATTATGCAAACTCCCGTTTACCGTAGGAACACTTTGTGTGCTACCAAACGTCACAACGTAACTGGGTGATTATAAAGGTGCTCTACAGGTGTCTCCGAAGGTACATGTTGGGTTGGCATATTTCGAGATTAGGATTTGTCACTCCGATTGTCGGAGAGGTATCTCTGGGCCCTCTCGGTAATGCACATCACATAAGCCTTGCAAGCATTGCAACTAATGTGTTAGTTGTGAGATGATGTATTACGGAACGAGTAAAGAGACTTGCCGGTAACGAGATTGAACTAGGTATTGGATACCGACGATCGAATCTCGGGCAAGTAACATACCGATGACAAAGGGAACAACGTATGTTGTTATGCGGTCTGACCGATAAAGATCTTCGTAGAATATGTAGGAGCCAATATGGGCATCCAGGTCCCGCTATTGGTTATTGACCGGAGACGTGTCTCGGTCATGTCTACATTGTTCTCGAACCGTAGGGTCCGCACGCTTAAGGTTTCGATGACAGTTATATTATGAGTTTATGAGTTTTGATGTACCGAAGGAGTTCGGAGTCCCGGATGAGATCAGGGACATGACGAGGAGTCTCGAAATGGTCGAGACGTAAAGATCGATATATTGGACGACTATATTCGGACATCGGAAGGGTTCTGAGTGGTTCGGGTATTTTCGGAGGTACCGGGGAGTTACGGGATTACGGGAGAAGTAATGGGCCTTGATGGGCTTTAGTGGGAAGAGGAAAAGGCTGCTGCGCCCCCCCTCCCCTTTTGGTCCGAATTGGACTAGGGAAAAGGGGGCCGGCCACCTTTCCTTCTCCTCCTATTCGTTCTCCCTTCCTCCCCTCTTGGTGGACTCCTACTAGGACTTGGAGACCTAGTAGGACTCCACACCCTGGCGCGCCAAGCCTTGGCCGGCCTCCTCCTCCTCCATCCTTTATATACAGGGGCAGGGGGCACCCCATAGGCACACAAGTTGATCTACGGATCGTTCCTTAGCCGTGTGCGGTGCCCCCTTCCACCAAATTCCACCTCGATCATATCGTTGCAGTGCTTAGGCGAAGCCCTGCGCTGGTAACACATCAAGATCGTCACCACGCCGTCGTGCTGACGGAACTCTTCCTCGACGCTTTGCTGGATCGGAGCCCGGGGATCGTCATCGAGCTGAACGTGTGCCAAGAACTCGGAGGTGCCGGAGTAACGGTGCTGTGATCGGTTGGATCGCGAGGAGAACGTACGACTACTTCCTCTACGTTGTGTCAACGCTTCCGCTTCGGTCTACGAGGGTACGTAGACAACACTCTCCCCTCTCGTTGCTATGCATCACCATGGTCTTGCGTGTGCGTAGGAATTTTTTTGAAATTACTACGTTCCCCAACACCCTCGACGCCGCGCCCGAATCCGCCATCTTCCTCGCGCCGGTGTGTTTGGTTGCTCGCGGTGATTTTGCCTGCATTGCATGTGTTCCTCAGTTGGACCTGGTTGAGAAAAAATAGGCTAAAAATCAGCATGTGCACTTTGTTTGGCGTCACTCCTGTTCTCGGCATCAGGTACTTCTCCACCAGAGAAATTAACTTAGGTTGAGCTGGTGCAAGAGTTCTTATGGTTGAATTCGTTTAGGGTTGTAATATGGACTTCTCTCTTCCACTACTGCATCCTAGGCAACCAAACACGAGGGCCTCCTTTTCTCAGTGATGCAATGCACGTGACCAAACGCTAGACCTAAATGTCGAGTGGCTTTGGCTCACCAGTTCATGCAAGCACCCAATCACGTCCAAAGGGACCCATTCAACAAAAGATCATCATTACTTACATATAGTTATTCTTCTCAAAAAAGAAAGAAAAAACTTACATATACTAGTTATGAACTAAGCATTTCTAGGGGATTAACTAGGAAAGTTGGGTCACACAAGTTAAAAGGCGCTATAGGTTACTCATCCATGTATGTCGTAGCATAATTAATGCAAATATACGTACAAGTATACATGTACACATAGACATAGGTATATGGTGGAGCTGTTGAAAAGAAACAAAATTTGGAAAGGAACATCTGGAAAGCAACCAGAATTAAAAAAATCTCCGAAAACATGCCAAAAATAATAAAAAAATGAAGTCCCAATGGAATCAACGGGTCGTGTAAGGAGCGGTAGACCGGCTCCGGCCAACCAATGTTTCCTTGGTGTGCATGCCACCACCACGATCAGACAGCTGCTGGGTCGATCAGTATTGCGGCAGGCTGCATTCGGGACCGGGCTTCTTGTTGTCCCTGTAGTCGACGCAGTAGTCGTAGATCCTGTGGTACTTCTGCACCCACAGCATCTTGCCCCGCTGCTCGTCGCTGAGGCCTACGCAGTTCTGCTGCCTCCCGCCGTGGCTGAAGGCCCCGGCGCAGCCGTAGACGCAGGAGTCGCTTCCGTCGCAGGGGCAGACGTCGAGGACCATGTCGCGGTAGCCGGCGACGAAGGGTGCCTTGGACCAGTCGGCCTTGACGCGGCCGCCCTGTGTGGCCCAGTCCTCCGCCGACCAGATGCTGGAGTAGCCGAACATCGGACGCTTGATTGGGTACGCAATGCCCTTGTCCCGGTAGTTGCGGAACACCCGGATGGGGACGTCGTCGACGTACCAGACGATCATGCAGGGCGTCCAGGAGATGGTGTAGGCGTGGAAGTCGGCGGTGGGGTCGAACCAGGGCACGAACTGCATCTCCTTCTTGCCCACGCCGTCGGCAAACACGTTGGTGTGCAGCGTGTAGGGCTGCCCCGTCTCGTTCCCCAGGAACTCGAAGTCGATCTCGTCATGGTCCTTGCCCACAGACGATGTCTGAATCCATGATCAATGGATGCACATACAGATACAGTCAGTATTGCACTATCAGCAAGTTCTGACTTCTGAAAAGGGAGATATACGTACGTAGTATGTGGTGACGGTGCCGGCCGAGTTCCCGGGGACGAGCTTGATGAGGGTGGAGACGCTGCCGTAAATGAACTGCTTCTTCGTCTGCAGCAAGCAGCCGGAGGTGTTGCTCTTTAGGGACATGGTCAGGCCGTGGCCGTCGTCAGAGAAGGCCGCGTTCTCGGGGTTCCACTTGATGTCGCAGTTGTCGCGGAAACTGGCACCGGCGAGGCCGATGGCCGTCGCCGCCACCGCCACCAGGAGGAGCGCCCTCCTTGAGCTCTGCATCTTGGTTCCTCCGGCTTGACTGCTGGTGTAGGGAGGTGTATGTGTATCAAGACTTGATGAAAATGCAGAGGGGGGCAAGGGCTTATATAACCAGCTAGCTCGTCTCTGCATTGCATTGCGGATCTGTGCTCATTATTTTGGGTCAAAAGCGAGTTTCTGGTGCGCACGTAGTAGTACGTAGCTGGGTTACTTTGCGCCATGCATGTCTTATTATTCTCTCTTCAGGTTGCACCTACCTAGTGCTTGTTGTCGACTTGTTCAATTATCATAAGGATTATTGCTTGCATCTGTATTTGACTAGTTAGTGGTCAGCACAACGGTGTTCCGTACTTCCGCTTGGTTGCATGCCAAACTGCACACCTGTCGATGAGATTGTTAGGAATTAATTATTTAGGTTAATTAATTGTTAATCCATGCTAATGTCGGTGACCATGTTTGGCAACCGCCTCTTTTGTAACCACCTTGTAACGAGGGTATAAATACCCCAATGTTCAATCAATGAAACAACTGTTCCGTCATTTGCACTCCCTCTCTCGTTTTTACTTTCACACGTTATCAGCACGCCTCTGCCGAGAGCCTCGACGAAAAACTCCGATGAATCCCTTTCTTCGGATACTCGCTGGAACAACCTTCTCCTCGTTTCTTCTTTTCGTCGACCCCGTCGTCCTCTGCGACGATCTGCCCATCAATCATCAACCAATTAAATTGGCAGTTCCTTCTCAATCTTAGATTCCTTTTCATCGCAGATGCAAAGAGTAAGAAGGCCACCATGAGAAGAAAGCACAAAATCCTGAGAATTTACATTCTGCATCTACCATGACGAACACACATCTGAAGAACAATAATTGGAAGAGCAGAAAAACAGTAGAACAAGGATCGGGAAGCACAACGCAAAGATCAAGAGATAAAGTCACAAACAGCAAGCATCCCGAATCAGCCTTAAAGACCAGAACTCTTGATCTTAATCGTTACATCATCAGGTGATCCTATTCCAAATTTTGTTCTTAGACAAATACTAGTAACCTCCAATCCAGGCAACGTACCTGCTGGCAGCGGAGAGCCCAGCCTCGACGTCGCATCGGTGCACGACGTGCAAGACACCTGGCCAACGGCCAACTCCCTTACCAACAGCCGACGCCAATCGTCCATGGCCGCAGCGGCCAGCCGAGACGGTGGTTGTGAGGCACCCCTCCTGGTCCGGCTCCTTGCGCTACGGCGCGCGGCGCTCAGCCCACGGCCCGCCCACCCTCGGAACCACTGCTTCCCGCGGCAGGACCAGATCTCGACGCCGGCGGCGCGCTCCGGCGCACCAGGCCGCGACCATATGCAGGCGCTTCCCGTACCGTAGCACTGCAGCGGCATCGGACGCCCACGACCCTCTCAGCGTGGTGGCTGCTCCTCCAAGCGACGGCACGACTGGCCCCTCTCAAGGCAGCGGCGAGGCGTCGTGCCTTAGCAAGCAACGACGAGGTTTGTTTTGGCTAGCAATCACACACACCCACGGGATGGGAATTGGGCAAACCTTATCTCTTTGTCTTTTCTCAATTTAGCCCTTACAGTTTACTTATTCACGGATTAGGCACTACCTACAGATTCTGTACTAATCATGTATGAGTCAAGTGATTTTGCTTTTCATACCTCTGGCTTAATAGAACTTTGTAGTGCAGCCGTTTGCCTCACTATATTTTACAGAAATTACGAATGCCGGACGATCATGTCTTCAAATTGCATAAAATATAATTATACATCAATTTACATGATATAAAGATACCTTTTTGAAGCTCACATGTCTTCATACGTTACATGAATGTGTATAATTTTATATTTACATGTACTATCTCAGTAATACTATTATGGTAGGATACTTTACTTATATCTAAGACCCTATTCCTACGGGATTTAAGACATCATCTATGTCTTTACCCTTAGCATTGCATGCAAATCTACATGCGATTTGTGATAACAACTACGATTTTGCAATAGAAATCGATTTTCTTGCAAATCTTAATGAAATTCTAATAAGAATTATAAATTGTCATACTTAAAATGACTAGCCCAAAATTTTATTTGTGAATCACAAGGTATGAGTGGCATCTACTGCACGGTTTGCAGATTATCCACCACTACTGTGAGGTCTACATCTTGTCACTTTAACAAGATGACTACCTTCAAAGTGCTCTTCCAAATATTAATAATAGATGTGACTACCTCAAGATATCATAAGGTAATATTGGCATCTACTGCAAAATTTTGCAGACTATCCACTATTACTGCAAGGTCTACATCATGTCACTCTGTCAGATGATTACCTTCAAAGTGATTTTCTTAATTATAGCATAACATAAGGTAATAGAGATATGAACATCTACTGACAAAAGTCAGACTATGTTTTCTATTACTGTGAGATCTACACCATATTGGTGATTATCTTCAAAGTGTTATCCTATATAAATTGAGGTCTACACATATGGTTATAAAAGCACAAGCTTTCTATATAAAAAATTGCTCCTCTGAAGCAATTGTTGTTGTTCACTAAAATGATTTACTATCATAGCAAATTCATGCATGATCATTACATGTTGAATGATATTATCTATCAATATCAATTATTCAAGCCTCATTTTGCTTGGATAAGTCATAGAGAATTACGCAAATATATGCATACCACGGTAATATCTTCTATTATATTGGTTATTAAGTACATGGCAGTTGAGCCTATGTCACTATTTCAAATTATAGTGTCGTCCATCCATCAAGATGGATACAATAATTTATTGCAACGATAAGTGTCTCAAACACGGTTGCAAGATCCACATCACATTGTGGTTGTTATTTACATACTACCTAACCAATGTTAAAATTACAAAGTCCATGTTTTGGTCGTGACTCTAAAGTCACACCTTTTTCCTCAAGGAAGAAGCCCAAAACATTAGTAACGATTTCGTCGCATGCACTTGAAGGTTTACACCCCATGTTCACCAAGCATCACCTTGCTGGATTATTCTCAACAAGATCATTTCATCCATATAGATCTCTTACTCCAAGAAGTAAATTAAATAGTGCATGATCATTTCATGTAACACATGGCTACTCTATTGATAGCTAAATATGCACACATGGAATTTATAAGTCACCAACTTCACTTAGTTCTCAAACTAAGTACACAATGGATGAATATTTATTCATCTCGAATATTTTACTTAAGAGAAACATGCTGCCATGAGCACATCGCGAATGATCACCAATTCATTTTTCAAGACCTCAAGTCTATCGCAGCTCACAATTCTGTCATTTAATCAACTTCATGTTGAGATCCTATGATCAAATATTTTTGTATGTAATTCCGGTTAAAAAAACCCTTAATACCCTTTACATCCTCATATGATGGTATTACCATTTTCCATGATGGAGAAACATGTAATTTCTTAAAATCATCAGATTCACCCAACGGGTTCTATTCCATTATTTGTAGTTCTTGCTAGTATTTAGTATTTTGTGCAACTTAGTGCTCACAAAATAGAACCATGAGGAATTCAAAGTAAAGTGGAGGCAACTGAAGACAGAATTACCTCTAATAGGGAATAAATCGTTTTCAAATGATCACAAAGACAACTCTCAAGTTTGTCAAATATATGATTATACATATGATTACCAAACCCTCAAATGCATAGTCAAACCACACCACACATTTGGGATAAATTTTAAAATTTGCAAACTTACAACCAGAAAATGTTATGGTAAATTATTGTTTTCAAATCTTCATCAGAAGGTGAGAACCAAAAATCTAGTGCAATAAAAGGATGGTGAATTCCATTGCAACGATGATATGTTTGCGTAATAAATTTTTCAATAATATTGGAGAACTCATGTAATCTCTTGATTATCCCAAAATATTATTAACCTATACTTGTTGTACTACAAGTAGTGCGATGTTCAATATCTTATTTCTCGGACATGATATTCGATAAATTTTGAATGTATGAATCAAGTCATACTCAATATTGTTGCGTACACAATAATTTTCTAGATCTTAATAAATTAAATATTTGGCTTGGTAGCCTTAACCATCCTGGTTTGGGGATGATTAGAAAATTATTGACAATCCTGTTGGTCACAACTTATCAAGTTACAAATTTTCCCAAATCATCAGATTTTATGTGCCCCGCATGTGCCATAGGGGAAATAATTTTTAAGGCACTCTCACCTTAAAATTCTAAGCAGGACACTTATTCTTCCTTGAACTCATTCAAAAGATATGTCTAGATTGCTTAACCATTATCTGGGGTAATTTAGATACTTCATGGTACTCATATACACATTCATAAAATGTTTTTAAGTGTGTCTCTTATCACACACAAGCATGCATGATCTTACTACATAAATTGCTCAACTTATCAAAGTAAGAGCAAATTCTCCTGAAAACAGGATCTATAAACCCATTCGAATGAACAATGTTGTTGAACTCATTCAATGAGAATTTTTTTGTATTAAGTACTTTATGTGCATACCCAGAATGATTTAGCTAAATTTCTTATCAAAGAGAGTTAAATGAATTACATGACCACTTTTAAAGAATTGTAAATTTACCGGCCTCTTGCTGGACACATACGGCCTTACACACCGTAAGTATGATCTAACTCATACCAACTGCATATCACACTACTTTTCCCTTGTAGTAACTACATGGAAATCAACAAAGTATTTCCCATCTACAATAATTCGGTTACATACCGATATCACCACTCCAGCGTACATCAATGGGCACTCACAGAAAATTAGGGATCTATGTGAGGAATAACAATTTATCCGTCAATCAAAATTATTCATAGCCCGTATGCTGATTGCATCAGCAATAAGGATATTTTCCGGCATTAGGGGGAGATAAGTACCACAAAGAATGCCGAGAAATAAATTAGAAATGTTATTGACATTCAATCCTTATATCCACGTACTCAAAGAATCTGAACTAGAAGTTTAGAGAATCATATATTTGCAACACATTGCAAATTTGCCACATACATTTACTGATGACAAGGTGTCACTAAATTCTATATTCCTGCAGTGAAGTGTCAGAAAGAGTGGAGGTACCTGATAAACCATTCTTCTCCCCAAATGAGAGCAAGTGGGGGAGAAAATCTGACAAGACGGGATATAAGTTCTCATATGTTTCCGCGGAAATAGAGGAAATCAAATCCTCAACAAGTAAATGTAATTCAACATCAAGTTCAAAGACACCTCACTGGATGCTCATCATCCAAAGCCCGGCATAAATGTGCACAAATATTTTGGTGCCGGGACATCGAAACACCTTGACTCCATTTGTTGCAGGAAATCACAAGGAGTTAAAAAGAAAAAGGAAATATTTTATCCACAAACTTCAATGATTCCACCAGGATCATATAAACTAAAGACTACATTTGTCGACATATATTTCTTCTCAATTTGCTAAAACCTTTTGGGCCCAGAACCAAAATCCATGGTAGAGTGCCTCTTGCATTCATATTGGTTCACATAAAAGGAAGCAAGTAATGAAGAATAGCACTCGCTCAACAAATGAGTGGTATTTACCGCAGTACTACCTACTCCTCATAAGTATCTTCCGTATGGAATACTAAAAACTTCTCATTCATAGAAAAAGTCAATGAGGTGGTGAGAAAGCGAGGCTTGTAGCAAAGGGTTCACGCAGAGACCCGACATCGATTATGATGTAACATACCCTCTTTGTATGAGTGGAATTATGTTTCGATACTAAATATCATTGGCAATAAAAAATAATATTATCCATGTAGTTTATGGATGAAGTGGCTACATACTCATATGAGTCACTCACTTCGGAAATCTCTATTGAAGTCCCTAAACGGCTTATACTTCCGAATCCAAAAGCAAATCGCAACAAGTTTTGTGTAATATTTCATAAGTCACTCCATGACTTGATATAGTCGGAAATCATATGGTACTACCGACTAAATGAGTTACTTCTTCAAAAGGATTACTCGAATAGTGATGATTATTTACATGTTTAATAAAGGAATCCCAAATTTGATTTCCTTTCATCACCTCATTGTATATTGATGACCTCATCATCAATGTCTATACAGGACCTAAACATACACATAATCATCTCCAGACGGAAAATTGTGTATTCAACCAAATTTAGCTTACAACTTGAGCATTCTCTCAAGAATACATACCAGTCTACATATATCCAAGACATGTACGAGAAGTTCAATGTGGATATATCATACCAATAAAAGACATGCAATATGGTCATAGTACCCCTGATAGGGTACAAATCCATTCATACCTAGGGGTGATAATGAAGTGATATCAGGACCTGAAGTTCTATATCTCACTAATGTCAATGCACTCATATCATTGCAAACTACGTCAGGCCTGACACTATATTTGCTATCTGTGTTCAGAGTGCAACCCATAACAAAAGGTATATGGTTGAAGAAATATTAGCTTATATCTCAAGCTCACAATAAATCTTGGACAATTCCATCAGAAAAAAATGTGACCATAATATGATGTAATGATATTGGCTCCTTATTTGATCCCAACAATGCCATATCAATGACTGAATTCACTATAATAGTCTTCTCATGAAAGTCATCTAAATAGACTTTAACGACTATTTCCACTTATAATTTTTTAAAAGCATTGTAAAATATGCATGCTCGGTAGAATGACTAACCACACTCGAAATCATGTGGCTGAAATTCATCAGAATCACATAACTTGATTTTATCAAGATTCTACCACTTGTATTACTCAATACCTACAGGTTATATGAAGAGCAATATCATAAGCACATTGCTTGAAATCACTTATCCTTACGAATTACAGAAAGTGAGGAAACAATTTGCAAACAAAATATTGTGAAAATCCTACGGATTATTCACAATGCCATGGTCATGTCAATGGAATTGGTATGACACATCCTCCAGATTTGCAAACTTCAGGGGGAGTAATCTCCAAAACTATAACCTGTTAACAATCGTAAGATTGCATATGTTGTACTCTTTTTCCCTTCATGAGTTTTTCCCTAATGGTTTCTCATAAAAGGTTTTTAACGAGACAATATAAACACAAGTGTTATTATATGCCATATCATTTTCTTCTTATATTTTTCCCACTGGATTTTAAAGGAGTTTTCAATGGCATATATAATCACACTCTTTTCCCGTATGAGTTTTCTCTTAAAGTTTCTCATAATGGTTTTTTTAGTGAAGCAATATCTTTTCAAAGATCATATGTCATACTTTCTGTTTTCCCTATCGGGGTTTTTTAAAGAATTACTCAAGACATATTTATTGTTCTCTAAAATCAAAGATGAGTTTTTCTCCTTCTACAAAGGTTTTCTCATATGAGTTATCATGAGACAATAATCATTATATGTTGTATCATTTTCTCCTTATTTTTCCCATAGGGTTTAAAGGAGTTTTAACAACATATCAAATACTATTCTCCTCATATTTTTCCCACAGGGTTTTTGGAGGAGTATTTCTTAAGATGAAGATGATGAACATTCAAGGCAAATACATACTAGGAGTAGACTATCAGGATGACCTATATTCACAAAGAGAAGCATTGATTAGGGGGAGTGTTAGGAATTAATTATTTAGGTTAATTAATTGTTAATCCATGCTAATGTTGGTGACCATGTTTGGCAACCGCCTCCTTTGTAACCGCCTTGTAACGAGGGTATAAATACCCCAATGTTCAATCAATGAAACAACTGTTCCGTCATTTGCACTCCCTCTCTCGTTTTTACTTTCACAGAGATGAGGACTTTGCTAGACACACCGACGGAATTTTACAGGCTTGACTGGCCGTCACACGTGGCATCATTTGATTGGGATTAAGGGGAGGAAGGGCCGGCCCCACCCTCCGTGAAAATCAGGGCCGGAGAAGTTAATCCCCTTGTTAGAGACCGAACCAAAATGGAGCTCTCCCGTGCGTTTGGATTCTGGACCGTCGAATCGAAATCTCCTCGCAACACAGGCCGTCGGATCTCGATCCAGATCGCTGTGAGTCGTTGGATATTTACCCAATCAACCTCGGCCATCGGATAAAATTTCAATGGCAACAGAATGTAATATCCATGCCCCCACCAGGGTATTTTAGTCATTTCGCGTTGGGGGGTATAAAAGGGGACCGCTGCCATGGTGAGTGAAAACCTAGCCGCCTCCTCCTGCACTCGCGCCTCCGCCCCGCGCCTCCCCCGCGCCCAGTTCCTCCCGCCTCGCCGCCGCCTCTCCTCGCACTCGCGCCCTCATCCCAGCCCCGCTCGCCCAGCCCTCTCCCTCCACCAGACCTCGCCGTCTCGCCCACTTCAACGCCGCCGCCCCCGCCCCTTAGACCTCGCCGCCGTGGACCTGTCTCCTCGTCTCCCTCGCACCACGACGCCCGCAACCTCACCCTCCTGTCATCAGAAGGGAAGGGAAGGGAAGAGAAGAGGGAGAGTGAGCGGGTCAGGCGGCGGCCAAGGTGCTCGCAGATCCGTTGGCGCTGTCGTCCGACCTTGGCCTTGGCCTCCAAGTGCTTCTGCTCTGCCTACTCCGCGCCCACGCAATGGCCTGCTCGGGATGCCGCCTCCAACCCTAATTCCCTCCCCTCCCCTTCCCTCATGTTGTTGTTGCTGGTCAAGGCACGCCGATTTCGATTTGCTCTTGGCCCCTCCCCTCCCCTCATGCTGTTGCTGCTTTTGGTCACGCAGGTGCACGCAGACGTCCCTGCTCCTCTGGTGGACAAGGTCGGTTGCTCCGATCTGGATGTGGACGAGGCACGAGCCCTCATGGCTCCTCCCTCCTCCTACCCCCTGAACGTGGTGAGCTCCACCCCCTCTTCCTAACCCTGCACATCTATCTTATCTTTTGATTGCAATTTATCAGAAAGTGCCAAGCAGTAGCTCGAACATCCGCTAACAATTTATTTGGCATTTGTGCTTCTCTTATTGTTATACCTGGATGCTTATTGCCTTCAGCTCTATGTTTCCTATGGCAGTGGCTACTGGTGTTAATTGTTTGGGCAGTGTGTGCTTTAATTTTCATAAAACAATATATGTTTACCTATTTTGGATTTTGTATCCTATCAGCATAAGGATAATATATGTCATCTGCTCTCGTATTCTGATATACTTCCTATGTTAGTTTGCACTTCCTCCAGTCGAAGTGTTTAATGTATGCTTGGCTGCATGTTACTTGTATTGAACGTAGATGAATGGTTGCAAGGCGTAGTAGCAGTAGGTCAGTTTAGTCCCAGCCTTGGATCTAGCAAGATTCATCCAAAGTAGTTTTTTGTTGTCTTCCTGGTTCTACTTTTTCTATTAAGAAAGGGACAAACTTTTGTTTCTTTCTGTCCAGGAGGAGCTTGGATCTAGCTACATCCTTGGAAGGATATTTTTTTTGTCCTATGTTCTTTGGTTGGTGTTTCTTTTTTCCTGTTCTAGAGTGTAAAACACGAATCTCGAGTCTGTGCTATGATGGTTAGTGTGGCTTTTACCAATTGTTTTTGGATAAACTAAGTGGATCTGGTCCAAGATTAAGGATAAAGTAATTTTAGAGATCTCAGGTTTGGTGTCATTGTAGACTCCACTGTTCAGGCTTAGGTTAATGTTGGTGTGTGGTACCAAATTAGGTGCACACTTGTGGCATTCTATATGGTCTAGGTTGGTTCTAAGGAAGGAGAGTGTTGGACAGATGATTGTGCAAGCTTGCTCTTACAATTAGGTTTACTTCATGTGTCTTGTTGTATGCTGGTGCCCCATTATGGCTTCAGGATGAATCTTCTTTTCATATTGTCCTACATTATATGCTGGTGCCCCATTATGGCTTCAGGATGTGGATGCTTGATTAGGATCAAATTTACTTTCAGCTTTGTCTTGGCCTTTTCCTGAATCTTGTTCAACTGTTCATTGAAACGTGGGATATACTGTGTCTCTCTTCCAATGCAACCTGCAAAATTCTTTTTGAGGAAAATTGTTCTAATACTCTTTTTTGTTTCTAATACTCTTTTTAAGCCCACATATGCTGGTTTCTAATACTCTTTTTTCCTTCTTTTCGTGTTTGAGGAAAAAAATTGAGTGCTGGAGTGAATCATCTAATTCAGGGACGAGACACAAATCAGATTGTGCTTACGTCACTACCTCCTACGTATGCAACAGTACAATTTAAGGTTCATATTTGTGGATCAGCCTGTTATTTGTAGTATGTCACTGATTCATACTGGTTGTTAGAATTTAGTTGCTTGTCAAATGTTCATTGTATTAAGAAGTACTCCCTCTGTAAACTAATGTAAGAGCTTTTAGATTACTAAAATAGTGATCTAAACACTCTTATATTAGTTTACGGAGGGAGTATGATGTAGCATCCGTATCCAATGCAACTTGGCTAGAGGTTGTCCAAAGTAGATGTCTATTACTCTGGTTGATTTGAGACGGTGCTATGGTTTTGTGGATCCATGTGCACCTGAGCTTAGCTACTTTCTCTATTTTTCTTATTCTGGGAACTCCGTGTGCACTGTATAAAATTAGTCTACAACATAATCAAATTATCCATCTCATAGCTACACAATTTACTTACCGGTCTCGGTAATAGGCGCCAGGAGTTACTTCTGTAAACTACATACAAAGATGTACTATATATGTGCAAAGTATCAGTTCAGTACACCGAATCCTGTGACTTGTACCTCTAATTGAGGAGGGGGAAATGTCAAAGCAGTTAAAATAATCCTAAACAATCTGGAAATAATAGCTGTGAATAGACATATATATTTTTGCTGAAGAGTTCAGTCCATGCATGTTTTTGCCATCTAATTTTATGTTCTGGTCTGTATGGTGGTGATACTTTTAAGTCCTATGATGATTATAAAAACACCTCGCCCCGCTATTTTGTTATATTAGATGCTCTCTTGCTTTGGCTAAATCGGATAGAGGCAAGTAGGATTGACGATATCTTATGTCTAGGACTTAAGATGGATGCTGCATTTTGTTAATGAAGCCTTTCTACTTGCACATGCAGGTGAATTGTTATCTTTTGAGATATAGGATTGCTCCAAGAAGTACTATGGGTCCGAGTGTCTAAAAGACAAGTAGTTTATAGGTAAGTTTAAACTAGATATGGAATACCCTTATTTCTTACTTCACTTGTCTATTTTGAGATCGGCATTCATATTATGCTTAAAGCTCAAGCGCTCTAAGAAGTACTATGGGTTTGAGTGTCCGAAAGATGTGCAGTTTATAGGTAAGCTGCAACTGAATCTCGGAGACGCTTATTATCTTTATAGGTAAGTTGCATGATTAATTAAAACTCACTTCTTGGTGTTTCCTTTGAGTGACTGAAAATATAATGCATAATTTTATCCGTAATGTATTCCATCTTTTGCACCAATTAATTGTCTTTCTAGCCTTTATTTGTATTTGACCTCAAATAGATTGGATATGACTTGATCCGACTCACAAGTCATCATTGATTGCATAGGACTAGGCTGGGGTGACAAAGTGTCCAATACCACCCCTTTCTTTTCAAGTTGGTTACATGTGTTTGTTACATTAATTTTTTGTACTCCTCTTCTGTTGTACAGTACATTTTGCTTATGATTTCTTATTGAAGTGGTAAATTTTAGTTGCTATGGGTCGTGCTTGGGTTCTCTGTGCTATGAAAAGCATAATGATTTTCCCACATCCCAGTGAGGTGCATATTAGATCGTAAAGTTTTATCAATTGGTAAATGTTTTCTTGATATAGAGTTGTACTTTAGTTTGGCCGAAATATAATCTATGTACTCCTTCAGTTATTCCCCAAGCAAGCTCATACATCTAATGTTCTTTTTTGTCACACCACCAAAACTTGATTTTCCAACTTTCCCCTGAACCAGAAATTATATGCAACTAGAAATGAAGATGCAATTAACCAATCTTTAGCGGCATCAATGTTCAGGTCACACATGCATGCCAGAACACTAACGGGTGGTCTTACAAAACACAACTACTTTCGCGTTAGTAATATCTTCTGGTTGAGATATTCCACAACCCTTCTTGCTAGCTCCAGTCATTTAATTACTATTTTATCCACCATATTTTTGTGCTTTGCATTCCTAATTTTCTGGTCACAAGAAACTGTAGTTAAAGCATATACACACCTAGAGTGTAAGTCGCAAGAAACTGTAGTTAAAGTCTATGCACGCCTATAGTGCAAGAAGCAAAATGAGCCTAAAATACCGATTGTTTATAGCCTGATCTCGCCGTAGTGTTGAATCCTTGCATGTCTATTTTCAGTATATTCCATTGTTAGAACCGTGGATTAAATGGAGCCTCCTCAGGGCATAAGCATTAGTGAGGTGAAATATGTAGAGTTTGGATTGATTTACAGGTTGTACTAATGAACACACTAAGGTGGGCTTATATTTCATGTTTGGTATGCAATCATATGGCAAACGTGTTTTGATGAAACTTTGGTCCAGAAACACCTTCCCCTGATCTCCTGAATTATGTGTCATCTATGGCTGCCTGATAAAAAGGCAATCCATGGCTGTCTATATCCCTCAGAAATCTATGGCCTCCTCTCCTGCGTTGTTGCTTCTCCGTCGCGTGGTTGCCGCCTCTTCTTTCTCTTGATGTGAGACCGCTCTATTTTGCTTCTCACTGCCGTGGATCCTCATGGCGGCACATGACAGCAATCTCTCTTTTCTCTTCACACCACCATGAATTCCTCATGGCAGCGCATGGCCGTCACTTCCTCAGAAAGTAGACATCGATTAGATAGAGGAAGGAGAAGCGGTCATTGTAGCGATGCCGAACCATGAGGAGCTACATGGTGAGACACACATATCCTACGGGGTATGCACATAATCACTATTTTTGTCTCTACACTATTAGAGCTGTGAAACAACCCATTATTTCGGAGATAAAATGCAGTGGTAAACCTATACTCGAGACTATTATTTTTCTTTTGGAGAATAGACAAAATGGGGAAAGCCCATGGCAGCCGCTTCAGTTTTTACCTGCTACTATCTGTGCTCTGAGCAATGTACTGGTTCTGTGTAACTTCATCTTACATATAGGTACTATGGTGGAATATTTATCTATACATTTGAGATTGTCATTTATATTTGGCTGCTTCATTCTTCTCTAAAACTGCAGGTATATTCTCACATTGGACTGGATTATTGCTACAATTTGGTTGATTCAGACATCCTGTATCTTGAATGGCTTTCGCTGCTGGGCAAATCAAGCGATGGAAGGTATTTTTTTCAGGGATATTGAAGCACATTGATATTGTATATGATGCCTCTCTTTTTCTGATCTCAGTGTGTTTGTGTTCACAAAATTATTTGTTTATTTTTACTTCTCAAGGCATATGCCAGGAGAAAGCTCCGTTGTTGAAAATCTGTTAAGAGACAGAAGATAAGATTATTTGCAAGAAAATATGTTCTGCATACTAATGGGTGTCAATATTTATGCTAGATCTTTGAATAGTTTAGTGTCCAATAGAAGAACCGGTGAAGTGATAGCATGTAGTGATGGTAGGGTAGGTATGATTTTAGTTCAAGTTGTCTGAAATATCCTAGCAATTGCTCATGTGGTTAGATAATGATATATTTAGGATGGGCCTTTAGTTGTTTAGACCTGAAATTAGAAAGCTGACAGTTTATTTGTATTAGTTCCTCTGTTACTATTTCCTGTGAAGGAAAGTGCATCGAATAGAAATGACTTTTGCTAAGAGAGGTGGGAATTTATAACAAGAAAAAAGAAACTACTTTTGCTGCAGTTCCAGTTTGTTGTAATGAGATGGCTCATATTCCATTGAACTCAAACTCTGTAGGCCTCCCAGCATTTTGGAGACATATTATCCAGATTTGCTACTAGCTTGGCCTCAGCTAAGGAACTGTTGGAGCTTCCTTGCCACTTGAGAAGAGCTTGCATTGCGTATGCTGGCAAGCTCGCTCCTTGTGGTATATTCCTCGAATGAGAGACTATGATGTAAGTCTCTCTCTCTCTCTCTCTCTCTCTCTCTCTCTCTCTGTGTGTGTGTGTGTGTGTGTGTGTGTGTGTGTGTGGTGCTGCGATAGCTTTTCTACAGCTAGACATGCATGTCAGTGTTTGTGTTTGTGTGCAGAAGCTCATGAGGGACAAAAGAGGAGGTTGAGGTTGTTGTTCCCGCAAAAAAGAGAGGAGGTTGTTGGGAGATGACGGAGGGGGGTGCGTCACAACACCGCTGCCCTGTTTCTCTTTGCTGTCGCCTAGTCGGCTTAGGGCGCTCGTTTGTACCAATGCTGCAGGGTATGTTTGTGTTCTTTCCCATAATTTCCTTTATTGTAGTTACCATTTGGTACCCGATTACAAAGTATTTGGCCTAGGTGTTTGAATTTATAGGAACAGACATGTTATATTGCAAGTACATATGTATACCATTTTTTGGTTTAAGAAGCATGGACTATATTTAGATTCCTTTGTTGCCTGCTAGATGGTTTTGTGTAAACGAAAAAGTTACCAAATATTTTCCAGCTATCTCTTGAGTGATTTTGCTTGTTAGTAATGTTTACACTGCCTAAATCCTAAGTTAGAGTTTATCAGTAATTAGATATACTTAGGTAAGTAGAACTGTAGAAGTCTAATAATAAAGGTTCATCAAAATGGGGAATCTTTCATGTACATGATCACATTTTTTGGTTGGCATTCTTTTCTTATTTTCCTCCCCTGAACCAGGACATCATAGCCTCTGTTCACTTGATTGAGTGGCTTTGATCAGTTGGTCTAAATCCTAAGGTTTTTTATCAAGAGAAAATCATAAAGTCATATATTGTAGATTTGTAGACTAAAATAGTCGTTCATCCTCACTATTTGATTTTGGATGTCCTTCTTAATGTTTCTTCAGCTGACTACAAAGTTGTTGTTTTAGTTGCTGCTGCATATTTTTATTTTGTTGAATGTGGGAGAATAGTGAAAGGGGTACATTTCAGTTATCATATGATTAGAAATATACCTTGCTCCCTATCTTTTTGGATATGCACTTCTGGTAGCTATGTGAGCTATGGTTGTCCTGTTACAAGTACTTCTTGGGGCAGTAGCACTACTCGTCTGCATGTACAATGTTTATTTATATGCAAGACAGAATGACTGCAAACTTGGTTTATATTAGGTCTCCTTTCCAAATATGGTTCTATTTTTTTTTCTTTAATGCCAGGTGCCACATTGTGCAGAACAAGGAGAGATTGTCGAGGCGGAGCCGTGAAGATTGTGGAGTCCATGATCATTAGTTCATCATCAACAAGCAGAAAAAGTCGGTATAGCTTTGCCATGGCGAGGTTCTCACCTGCTTTGCGAGTACTTTTTTTATATGCTCGGGCTTAAAATTGGTTTTGTGGCATCAAGGATAAGGCAAATATGACAATTGTCTCTACTGTTATGTTTCCACTGGCCCATTATAACCTCTGTTTGATAATATGCAACAGGCTCACATGGTAAGGGTGTCCTAAACTGATCATGTTTCTTGTGGAAAGCCACCTTGAATCGAATATGAATAGTGTTCTATCAAGTTGGATATAATGTCACTGCATTGTAAATAAGTTATTGTATGCTACAATTCTTCTTTGTTTTGGTATAATGTTGTAAACCTGCGCACTTTTCCCTTTCATCATGTCAATCTATCAAATTTGAAGCGTGACCTACTGTGTTGGATGGTTGCCGGGTTGGATATGACCGCACCCGGCAGGGGTGCGGGGTGCGGCAAGCCGCACTTTCATAATTTTGACTACATAAGTATGTGTGATTACTGAGCTATGCGCTATTCATACAGTCCTTTATTTAAGCTTTTATATGAGTGCATTAGATGCTGGTTTTGAGCATCTATTTACAAGTCTCATGAAGGAGTACCACTCTATGTGAACTTTTTTATGTTTATGGGATTTTTATACTTGAAATGCTTCGGTGGTTGTATATAGATATACCTGGCAGCTTGCTGCCGGGGTGCGGCAAGCCGCATTTCCTAACTAGTTATTACTAAGGCCTTCGTAAAAGCCTGTTGTTTGCCCGTGAGTGTAGGATTATTGATACGATAATTAGCACTAAGGCCTCTGTAAAAGCCCGTTGTCTGCCCGTGAGTGTAGGATTATTGATAAGATGAGATGAGGGAATGCGCCAACTGTGTGCCAAGAAGGGAAAGGACACTAGTACATAGTGGGCATTACAGACGATCCACAGAAGCGGTTTTCACCCAAAACATTTCAGCCACCTCTAACAGCCCAACCGAGGCCGTTATTGCTCCTAGTGAAACTCATGCATGCGGTTCAAGAAGGAAAACCGGCTCTAATAATTAGTTGAGGCGGTCCATAAATCTTGACTACCTCTAATTAGTAATTTAATTGAGTTCACCCACGGTTTTCTGATCAAGAAGATATCGGCCGGCGATTGGTTCGAAAAGACAACATGAAACATTAAGATGGGTACTTGAGTGAAATGCATTAATGTAACGATAGTCCTAAAACAACATTAAGATTATGACGTTGGAAGAACGATCATATTGAATCAACCCAAACTAGTTTGTCATGAATTGGATTAATATCGTCTGTATTCAATTGTAATAACATGAAGTGTTAACATATGATCTTGCTCCTTGGACCATGAGAGTATTGTGGTCACTTCTTACCGTACGATGGGTTTTGGGGTTGCTCAAACGTCACTTGTAACACGGTGATCATAACGACAACCTATAGGTTCATCAGTAAGTTTGACAAGTGATCGGACAGCTCGAGAGTGGGATTTGCTCCTCCCACGATGGAGAGATATTCTTAGGGCCCTCTTGGTGTGACGGCATCGTCTGGCTAGACACAGGTGACTTCATCACGGGGATGCCGGAACATAATAACGACAAAGAAGAACAAAACCACTAACGAGGATTTCGGTATAGTGAGCATGATGGTGACTCAGGAGGATACCGAGACATCCCGGGTTTTGTGAAGCATCGCGAAGCAAAGGGCACATGATAACCAAAGGTTCACTCGAATATCATTTATGTGCTCATAAGGATCGATATGGATGTCCACGGTTCCGCTATTGGTCATTGAATGAACGGTTTTCGTTCATGTCTATGAGTTACCGAACCTACGGGGTCACAAGCTTAAGGCAATCACGATCTGCTAAGTGTTAGTAAGACATGAGTCATGAGAATATATTTGTGAAATTATTTCTTGAATATTCGGAATAGTTCCGAGAGGATCCGGAAGCGTTTGGGAGTCACCGGAAGGGTTTCGGTGAATATCTGGTAATACCGGGTATTACCGATATATTATATATGTGTGTAAAATGTTTCTAGAGATGTTAAAAATATATATATAATGGTCTAGAAGTATTTACAACATTTTTATATTTAATTTAAATATCAACGGGCCTAAAAAGGCCAAGAGGTGGAAGGAATTATGGGCCACAAGGGCCAATAAGGAAGTGGCGCCCCCTTGCCATATTGGTGGTGTGCCTTCTCGTCCCATTGGAAAGGGGGTACCCAGGGGCAATGAACCGGAGCCTCGGAGTGGCATTCCTGATAGGTCAACCAGGGCCACATCATCAAAGGACCTTCCGGGAGGGGATCCTTTGGCTCCGTCAAGACCCCTAGGCTCGGGAAGGAGAAGAGACAAGACCTGGCCGGGGCTCCTCCATGCGGGTCCCGCCGGCACGGCATGGGACTGTAGAGGCAAAAAGATGGGGCATAGGCCCCCTTTTGACTTTGAGCAGCATGGAGATCTATTGTGGGGAGGGGTCGTCCACAGTGACCTAGATTCACCCACCCAGTGTGGAGCTACAGGAAGGCGTTGTAGCTCCTCATGACAGGTGACTAGGGACCATGCTTGGTTGTTGTCCGGACAATAATGGGTCCCCCTCTTTGCACCCTGAACAAAGGTGAAGAATGCGGCCGCCCGTCGAAGGGGCGGGGGAAGGGAGTCTGGCCCTATAAATAAAAGAGGCCTTCGCGCGCATAAGGGACTTCCTTTCGAACCATTGTAAACATACACACATATATCAACAAAGAGCAGGAGTAGGGTGTTACACCATCACCGTGGCCTGGACCTAGGTAAACTTCGGTGTCTCCCTTTCCCTCTCCTTCATCTCCGGCGACGATGACCTGGGTGAGAAGACGTGTTCAGTCCCTGGCCGAACTCACAATGGGTTGTCGTACACAACCCAATGTATGGTTCCTAGACACTGACATTTGGCACGCCATGTAGGGGGGCGAGGCGTCTCGTGTCGTCGATCCACGTAGCCGCCATCACCGTTTCCCCAAGAGTCGTAGGACCAACATGGCCTCAAGAACTTCCAAGGTGTCCTTTTCCCAGGTAAACAACAGGGACGTGCGCTCTGAGGGACAAAGCCAACACCAAGAGGCTTAGGAGGCCCAGAACGCTGCCCAGCAAATACCTCTGCCTCAGCACCCGCCCCCCGTTCCCCCACTCGAAGGGGACCCCGCTTCCTAGTGGGGCCGAGAGTTAGGCGCAGCTGACGCCGGAGTTGGTGTGGCGAGCGTTGGGGCCGCCTTGACGGACCCCCGTTGGGCCCCGGCTCCGCCTCGACGAGAGGGGCGAACCCACGTCTCTGTGTTACCGTCGGCGACCATGGACCGCACTTTCTATAGCCCACCACCGCACTCTTGGCGGCATAGAGCTTCAGCGGTATCCACCGCCAGAGATTGAGTACGGCCCATGGTTCCCGCAGATTACGTATCTGCTTGGCATTGCTAGGTAGGTGCGGGTGCGATCACGAACCCCTTCGAGGCGGCCCGAGTGTTCGCGTCGGCCGGACCACACTCCGCTGCCTTTGCACCCGCAGGAAGATGAGCGGCATATGGACCGCGAGCGCCATGATGAGGAGGCGCACTACTCTGAGGCCTCCTCCCCGGACCAAGGCAGTGTCTGCCGCCCGATGGAAGATGCCAGTGTCGCCATCGAGCGCCGACGCGAGCGACAGACCCGATTTGCCCGGGAAATCGCGGAGGCGGGACGCACAGCCCGGGAAGTTTCGGGCGGTGGGACCGCGACCGTCGGTGCGGGATGCCAAGCGTTTACTCCCGGGCTACAAGAGTGTGACGCCCGGATAACCTTGCTACAGTAATCCCATGCTAATCACACCACGTCACCTCAGTTACTGTTGCTAACCTCGTAATGATTCGAAGCCGTTTCAGAATTTAAATTATAAATAGGTCAAACAACAAAAGTTTTTAAAAGTTGAAACAAAATGTTCGATGGGTGCCGAATATTACAAGGATAATTATAGTAAAGAGAACACATTTTTATAAAATGACTAAATGATTTAAAATGAAATAAAACAGGATAGAAAATAAATAACAGAAAGAAAATACAAAAATAGAAAACAAAGCTAAAAAAACAAGAGAACCCCCCGGGCCAACCGGCCCAGCAGGCCGCTAGGCCAGCCCACCCCACCTCCCATAACCCCCTCGCTGCCCGTGACCTAACCCTCGTTGCCCCACACCCCCACCCCCACGATCCCACTCCCCTCTGCTCCCCCCCCCGAATCTGGATCGGGAATGGGGCACCCGACGCCGATGCCCCGGCTCGTCCCCGCCGTCTCGCCGTTCACTGGCGCTCACCCCCCGACCTTGGTAACCCGTCAACCCTGCCGCCGACGCCTCGCCTTCTCCCCGTCGCCCCGCCTTGCTGGACGCCCCCGTCGCCTTCACGCCGCGCCCTGCCTCGGGTCGTCGTCACCCCGTCGCCGCGCCGGCGCCGCCTGACCCGCGCTGCCTCGTCCGCGTCGTGCTCGCCGCCCCAACGCCGACTCGCCGTCGCCCCGCAGCTCTGGCCCTCCCCGAGCACACTCATGCACCTCTACAGGGCCGGTGAGGACCTCCCCGTCCGACCCCATCTTCCCTCCCTACGGTCACCGCGCTCCCGCTCGTGCGCCTCTAGCTCGACGCCGGCCGCGCCTCGCAGGGCCGTGCGCAACCGGCCCTGCCTCGCCCAGTCCACCCCCTGGACGTGGCCTGCGCCCTCGCACCCGGGCTGCACCACGCCGGCCTTTGCTGCCGCGCGCTGGCGCCCCCGCGAGGCCACGACCTCGCCTCGTGCAGCCCGGCTCCGCCTCCTACCATCGCCGCCCGGCCACCACCGCCTCCCTCCCGTGGCGCCTGGCCGCGCCCGCCAGGGCCGCCGCCGTCCGGGGCCGACCCCCTGCTCCCCGCCCCCTCCCGGTGTCGATCGAGGCCGCCGGCGCAGCTGGGCCTCGCGCCCTCGCTGCGGTGGCCTCGGGCACAGGCGCCCGTCGCCCGCTACCCGCTGACCCGCTAAGGCTCCCCCAGAGCCACTGACTAGGAGGGCCCCGCCTCCAAAACGTTTTTAAAAAATTAAATTTAAAAATTTAGTTAAAAAAATAATTAAACTAAATATATATAATTAATTAATAATTAAACTAATTAATTAATTAGAGAATGAATTAAGATAATTAATTCTGTATTAGATTAATCTAATCATTAAATAACCTAATTAATCCTGTCAATTGATTAATTAGTCTAACTAAAATTGTTAGTTTACTAGTCAGCCAATGACAGGGGGCCCCACACCCTGTTGACCAGTCAAACCTTGACTGGTCAACTGGGTCCCCCTTGGCCCACTTGTCATCCCCTGGGTACACTTCTGTGTACCCTGTGCTGGGTGCACATAGCGTTTATTCGATTAATTTCGAATTAATAATAAATTCAGAATATGATTAAAAACTTTGAAAAATCATATAAAATAATCCGTAAGTCAGATGAAAATACTTTCTACATGAAAGTTGCTCAGAACGACGAGACGAATCCGGATACACAGTCCGTTCGTCCGCCACACATCCCTAGCATAGCAAACTCGCAACTTTTCCCCTCCGATTCATCTATCCGAAAACGCGAAACTCCGGGGATACTTTCCCGGATGTTTCCCCTTTCGCCGGTATCACCTATCCCTGCGTTAGGTCACCCCTGGCACAACGTATTGCCGTGTATTACTTTGTGTACATTGATTGCTCTGTTATTTATTGTGTTCCCCCTCCGTTACTTCTTTCCGGTAGACTCTGAGACCGGTGCCGATGTCCGTGTGTTCGACTACACCGAAGATGACCCCTCCTTCTTGCCAGAGCAACCAGGCAAGCCCCCCCTTGATCACCAGATATCGCCTATTCTTCTCTATACTGCTTGCATTAGAGTAGTGTAGCATGTTACTGCTTTCCGTTAATCCTATACTGCTGCATAGCCTGTCCTTGCTACTACTGTTGTTACCTTTACCTGCTATCCTACTGCTTAGTATAGGATGCTAGTGTTCCATCAGTGGCCCTACACTCTTGTCCGTCTGCCATGCTATTCTATCGGGCCGTGATCACTCGGGGGTGATCACGGGCATACTATATACTTTACACTGTTACATTACATGTGATACTGTTCGGAGATGGGGGCTGAAGGGGCAGGTGGCTCCATCCCGGTAGAGGTGGGCCTGGGTTCCCGACGGCCCCCGACTGTTACTTTGTGGCGGAGCGACAGGGCAGGTTCAGACCACCTAGGAGAGAGGTGGGCCTGGCCCTAGTCGGCGTTCGCGATACTTAACACGCTTAACGAGATCTGGGTATTTGATCTGAGTCTGGCCATTTGGTCTATACGCACTAACCACCTACGCGGGAGTAGTTATGGGTATCCCGACGTCGTGGTATCAGCCGAAGCACTTCGTGACGTCAGCGACTGAGCGGCGCGCGCCGGGTTGGACCGCGTAACGTGACTTCCTTTGAAATGGAGGTTGCTAGGTCTGCTCTCCGGCCGCGTACGCAACGTGCAGGTGTGCTCAGTGCGATGGGCCCAGACCCCTGCGCGCTTAGGTTTAGACCGGCGTGCTGACCTCTCTGTTGTGCCTAGGTGGGGCTGCGACGTGTTGATCTTCCGAGGCCGGGCATGACCCAGAAAAGTGTGTCCGGCCAAATGGGATCAAGCGTGTTGGGCTATGTGGTGCACCCCTGCAGGGAAGTTTATCTATTCGAATAGCCGTGTCCCTCGGTAAAAGGATGACCCGGAGTTGTACCTTGACCTTATGACAACTAGAACCGGATACTTAATAAAACACACCCTTCCAAGTGCCAGATACAACCCGGTGATCGCTCTCTAACAGGGCATCGAGGAGGGGATCGCCTGGTAGGATTATGCTATGCGATGGTACTTGGAGGACTTCAGTCTACTCTCTTCTATATGCTGCAAGACGGAGGCGACCAGAAGCGTAGTCTTCGATAAGACTAGCTATCCCCCTCTTATTCTGGCATTCTGCAGTTCAGTCCACTGATATGGCCCTTTACACATATATCCATGCATATGTAGTGTAGCTCCTTGCTTGCGAGTACTTTGGATGAGTACTCACGGTTGCTTTTCTCCCCCTTTTCCCCTTTTCCCTTCTACCCGGTTGCCGCAACCAGATGCTAGAGCCTAGGATCCAGACGCCACCTTCGACGACGACTCCTACTACGCTGGAGGTGCCTACTACTACGTGCAGCCTGCTGACGACGACCAGGAGTAGTTAGGAGGATCCCAGGCAGGAGGTCTGCGCCTCGTTCGATCTGTATCCCAGTTTGTGCTAGCCTTCTTAAGGCAACCTTGTTTAACTTATGTCTGTACTCAGATATTGTTGCTTCCGCTGACTCGTCTATGATCGAGCACTTGTATTCGAGCCCTCGAGGCCCCTGGCTTGTATTATGATGCTTGTATGACTTATTTTATTTGTAGAGTTGGGTTGTGATATCTCCCCGTGAGTCCCTGATCTTGATCGTACACATTTGCGTGCATGATTAGTGTACGATTAAATCGGGGGCGTCACAAGTTGGTATCAGAGCCGACTGCCTGTACGAATCCCCCTTTCCAACTCCTTGGCCGAAGTCGAGTCTAGGCATTGCAAAACTTTTACTAACTTGGCTGTGTGTCTTACGGGCACACGTCGCCATCGGGTGGTAGTAGGATCTTTTACTCCTTGACCTATACTCTGGGACTCTGACATCTCTTCTATTCAGGTTAAATGATTTTGCTAAAATCTAACTTTAGGTTCTCGAAAGTTACTTTATCCCGGAGAGCCCCTTCAGTCCAGATGATCGCCGACTACACCGGAAGATTTCAAGATACTCTCTGATATTCTCTTGAGACCTTGTGCCCGTTGCTTTTGCAATTCCCTTCCACCGAAATATCCCTATGGATAAATACTTACACCTGTCGTGCTTACTTTTGTTCCCACTCGATCTTGTTATTACAAGATACCCCGAGAATATTTTGTGCCTACTGCCTTGTAGTTCTTTGCCACCTGAATACCCCTAAGAATAATTTCTCGCACTTTCCGAGTATCCGCTCATCCCCAGTTGTTCAGGTGTTTCACGAAAGTCTTTGAATTACTATTCAATCCCCCGAAAATCTTTAGCAGCTTTATTGCTTTGCCAATACTTGTCTGCTTGCATGATGGATGCTTTCCATATGTCTAGCAATATTCGTTAGTATCCTTAGGCACCGCCATTTTGATCCCTTTGATTCAATATGAGTGCAAATGCACGCAGTCATCAGTTGATCCTTTTAAATTATCTTTCCGGCTCAGACGTCAATTTAAACATGAGCTGAATCTCGACCAATCAAATTGTTGTCGATTTTACCCCTAAGCTTACCCAACTTATCCATCCTTAATCAGAGGGTTTGCCTCTGATCCCTTGATCGGAAATCCTAAATCTTTTGCATTTGAGCTTTGAATTAGTTAGTTGTTTCTATAATCATATGCCTCTACATTGATTCTTCTTCTAGTTGAGTACCGATGCTCACATCAGTTCTCTTGTGTACCATCAACTCCTTTGTTGGATTTTATCCAACAACGTCCTTCATATTCAATAAGCTTGTGAGCCTTTCCTCAGATACATAATGCCTTTGGTAAATTGTATCGTTTGCTTTCTCAAGCATACTCTACTATCGAGTTGCGTTCTTTATTCTTGAAATGTGTGGTATATACTCCTAAGATGCCCCGATGGGTTGACCCTATGCCTTCCTTAATCTGTGTGAACCCGAAAGATTTCACGGGTCATACTATCTGGTATTGCACCAGGTAAAAACTTTTAACAACTAATGTCATTTTTGAAATACGAGAGGTGAATGAAAGGTTATGCGTTGAACAAGTGGGAGTCGACCTTGAACCCTGTGTTCATGCCCATGGACACGATGTATACCTGATCATGGAAGCTTCTCTTAAAATAATTATCCCCTTGTTATAAGATCATCTTGTATCAGTGAACGTGGTTCCGACCATGTTTCTCCTTGATTCCATTTCTCGTGCAAGTTTGATCACTTGTCTTCTGCAAAGCAATACCCTAGTTCAAACTATACTTCGATTTGTCGTCGAGTGTTACCCCCTCTGGTATCTTGAGATTATCAAGGAACTGCATAACTTCTTATGAGTTCTTCTTCAAGTATTATTTCTCACTGATTCCAAAATTTTGCCCGGGTTCTGAGTTGTTAGACACTCAAGGACACCGACAGTGAATCGAGTCTGTACTCCGATTCAATAACTATAAGTAATTTTTATTGCTTATGAGTTTAATAATCCTTCAAGTCATTCCTAGCCCGGTTGGCTATATCATTATCGTGCTAAATTTTAACTGTGTTACCTGGTCCTTCTTCCCGGAACACAATTTTCGACGCTGAGCTAAGCTTACGTTGATTTCCTTGTCTTATCATTCCACCTCAGACAACAAGCTTGGTTTCGAGTTTGTGTCGTACCCATGGTTCCAATAACCTCTTGCTTCATCATTCTTTTGACTTGATGTGATCACGGATCGAATACATCTTCATGAAACCTCTCGACAAATGTGTCATGGTCATCATCAACATCCTGAGCTCTTCCAAGATATAGATCGAATTCTTGATGAGAAATACCATCCTCGCCCCTCAATGGTTTGTGTTTCACCGACCACTTTATTGCCTTCCGTTCAACACAAACTTATTCGTGTTTTGTGTTATACCTTGAGATCCTTGCTATCCAGCATTTGTTCTTCTTTACCTTGGAATATTACCACCTTTTATGTCAAGAATGTCGTGGTAATTTTACCACCTCTTGAGAATTCTTGATATGGTAATATCTCTCGCCTTTTGCGTTCATTTCTTGGTCTCCGTGTTGTTTCTAACCGGAATACCGACAAATGGGCTGTGATGTGTAAATTCTAAACTCCTAGCAACCCTATTGCTTTGAAGTTATTGGTCTACAGTTTCATTCTAAGTCTATTGCTTATTGAATCATCATTCGAACATTGATTGTGCTACCTAGTCCAGATTCCTGGGTTCACCCTTCTATCATTGTTTAGTTGTGTATGTTTCCCTCGAGCATACATCATTATATCATTTGATCCAACAAATGATATTTCCTTGTTCACATAATTGTGGGAATCCATCCTTTGGAAATCTCGATGATTTGTTGTTGAGCCTATCAGCCACCACCTCTTCCTCTCCTTGGTTTAATGATGAACTCTTGTTTTGGAACTCGCTTCCATGGTTCATTTGCCGAGAATCTTACATTGTCATCTCGTCAATTTGTGTTGCACCTCTTCTTCTCAGGCATCCTGAGTCTGAGATATCCTGACACCAATCAGATCTGAATCTCGGTCAGATATGATGGTTGGAACATTTTCCAAGAGTCATAACATTGGTCTTTATATCACCCGATAAGGTGATGTCATGCCTAGCACCCCCCCCCCCCCCGGCTGGAGGACCTATCATTATAGTTTCCTTTTTTTAACAAGGTTAACCATTCTTCCATGAGGAAATTGTAAGACTTATTCTACAAGTTATTCCTAATGGATCCTTTGTGTTTCCAAAATCTGATCTTCACAGGATGACCATGTCAATGCTATCTCGAAGCATGTCTATGGTACTCTGATTTTCAACAAGAACATTTGAAGCCCAGTGCTAAATGTTTCCTGCTCTATTATCCAAACACCGTTGTATGGATAATGTCATGAAAATTCTCTCCCCTACCTAAAGAGTTTTCTGCATTATAACCTGTCATGGATATCATGCTCTGCTTATCCTTGGGAAGGATATAACCCTGAAATATGTGTTTAAACACGTTTTCCTTGTCATTGTTCTGTGTAATTTGATAACCGTAATTCCTTTCCATTGTTTGGTTTTAACCTTTCTTGTGATCTATATAATCTAAGCAGTAATGATTCACTGCTTAGGTAAACACCTCGGTGTACAACTCTGCCAGTGAGACCCTATTTCTATTGTTGATGACATTTCGGTAACCGCCGATGGATGAGAACTTTGCCTCTTGGCCCGCCTCGTTCAACGAGCAGGAAAATGGTTCTCTTCGTCCCTCGCCCTTGGTATCGATGATGTTTTCGACGTAACTGACAGGCTACCCTCTGACACGCCTTGCTGTCGTGACCATGCAAGATGTCACTCCTCCTATTTAAAAAGAAAAAAAACATGGTGGGCCCATAACCCACAGTTCAACAGGATCGAAACCTGACTCTCCTGCACACCCCCTTTTTCCAAAGTTATTCCTCCCGCATGGACTCGTATGTAATTCATGAGCCACCTCTCCAATGAGATCATCAATTCTGGCATCGGGCACAATAATTGTCCTGTTGCTTTGAAACCACTTTCACCTTCTGACTAGGCATTGAACGATTGCCTGGCTGCTTGAAACTTCTTATTATACCTCCCAACTTTACTCTCGATGTGTTTTATTTGTTCAACTCGAGAGGTACTCATATGCTCATTCATGGGTTAATCCCAAATTATAACCCTTATAACATTCTGTCGTTGCCGACCTGCCCCGTTACCTATTCGTAAATACGATGAAGACCCCGAAGAAAGGATGCCGACTTCTTATTGATGACCTGAACCAGAAAAAATGAAGAAATCAATATAATGGATTGACCACCTCGAGAAGAGCAACCAAGGCCGAGAAGATCCGTTAGAATATCGTAACCAGAACTTTCCCCCTTACTCTACCTCTTAAATCTCGGGACGAGATTTCTTGTAGTGGAGGAGAATTGTGACGCTCGGATAACCTTGCTATAGTAATCCCATGCTAATCACACCATGTCACCTCAGTTACTGTTGCTAACCTCGTAATGATTCGAAGCCGTTTCAGAATTTAAATTATAAATAGGTCAAACAACAAAAGTTTTCAAAAGTTGAAACAAAATGTTCGATGGGTGCCGAATATTACAAGGATAATTATAGTAAAGAGAACACATTTTTATAAAATGACTAAATGATTTAAAATGAAATAAAACAGGATAGAAAATAAATAACAGAAAGAAAATACAAAAATAGAAAACAAAGCTAAACAAAAAAAAAAGAGAGCCCCCCGGGCCAACCGGCCCAGCAGGCCGCTAGGCCGGCCCACCCCACCTCCCATAACCCCCTCGCTGCCCGTGACCTAACCCTCGTTGCCCCACACCCCCACCCCCACGATCCCACTCCCCCTCTGCTCCCCCCCGAATCTGGATCGGGAATGGGGCACCCGACGCCGATGCCCCGGCTCGTCCCCGCCGTCTCGCCGTTCACCGGCGCTCACCCCCCGACCTTGGTAACCCGTCAACCCTGCCGCCGACGCCTCGCCTTCTCCCCGTCGCCCCGCCTCGCTGGACGCCCCCGTCGCCTTGACGCCGCGCCCCTGCCTCGGGTCGTCGTCACCCCGTCGCCGCGCCGGCGCCGCCTGACCCGCGCTGCCTCGTCCGCGTCGTGCTCGCCGCCCCAACGCCGACTCGCCGTCGCCCCGCAGCTCTGGCCCTCCCCGAGCACACTCATGCACCTCTACAGGGCCGGTGAGGACCTCCCCGTCCGACCCCATCTTCCCTCCATACGGTCACCGCGCTCCCGCTCGTGCGCCTCTAGCTCGACGCCGGCCGCGCCTCGCAGGGCCGTGCGCAACCGGCCCTGCCTCGCCCAGTCCACCCCCTGGACGTGGCCTGCGCCCTCGCACCCGGGCTGCACCGCGCCGGCCTTTGCTGCCGCGCGCTGGCGCCCCCGCGAGGCCACGACCTCGCCTCGTGCAGCCCGGCTCCGCCTCCTACCATCGCCGCCCGGCCACCACCGCCTCCCTCCCGTGGCGCCTGGCCGCGCCCGCCAGGGCCGCCGCCGTCCGGGGCCGACCCCCTGCTCCCCGCCCCCTCCCGGTGTCGATCGAGGCCGCCGGCGCAGCTGGGCCTCGCGCCCTCGCTGCGGTGGCCTCAGGCACAGGCGCCCGTCGCCCGCTACCCGCTGACCCGCTAAGGCTCCCCCAGAGCCACTGACTAGGAGGGCCCCGCCTCCAAAACGTTTTTAAAAAATTAAATTTAAAAATTTAATTAAAAAATAATTAAACTAAATATATATAATTAATTAATAATTAAACTAATTAATTAATTAGAGAATGAATTAAGATAATTAATTCTGTATTAGATTAATCTAATCATTAAATAACCTAATTAATCCTGTCAATTGATTAATTAGTCTAACTAAAATTGTTAGTTTACTAGTCAGCCAATGACAGGGGGCCCCACACCCTGTTGACCAGTCAAACCTTGACTGGTCAACTGGGTCCCCCTTGGCCCACTTGTCATCCCCTGGGTACACTTCTGTGTACCCTGTGCTGGGTGCACATAGCGTTTATTCGATTAATTTCGAATCAATAATAAATTTAGAATATGATTAAAAACTTTGAAAAATCATATAAAATAATCCGTAAGTCAGATGAAAATACTTTGTACATGAAAGTTGCTTAGAAGGACGAGACGAATCCGGATACACAGTCCGTTCGTCCGCCACACATCCCTAGCATAGCAAACTCGCAACTTTTCCCCTCCGATTCATCTATCCGAAAACGCGAAACTCCGGGGATACTTTCCCGGATGTTTCCCCTTTCGCCGGTATCACCTATCCCTGCGTTAGGTCACCCCTGGCACAACGTATTGCCGTGTATTACTTTGTGTACATTGATTGCTCTGTTATTTATTGTGTTCCCCCTCCGTTACTTCTTTCCGGTAGACTCTGAGACCGGTGCCGATGTCCGTGTGTTCGACTACACCGAAGATGACCCCTCCTTCTTGCCAGAGCAACCAGGCAAGCCCCCCCTTGATCACCAGATATCGCCTATTCTTCTCTATACTGCTTGCATTAGAGTAGTGTAGCATGTTACTGCTTTCCGTTAATCCTATACTGCTGCATAGCCTGTCCTTGCTACTACTGTTGTTACCTTTACCTGCTATCCTACTGCTTAGTATAGGATGCTAGTGTTCCATCAGTGGCCCTACACTCTTGTCCGTCTGCCATGCTATTCTATCGGGCCGTGATCACTCGGGGGTGATCACGGGCATACTATATACTTTACACTGTTACATTACATGTGATACTGTTCGGAGATGGGGGCTGAAGGGGCACGTGGCTCCATCCCGGTAGAGGTGGGCCTGGGTTCCCGACGGCCCCCGACTGTTACTTTGTGGCGGAGCGACAGGGCAGGTTCAGACCACCTAGGAGAGAGGTGGGCCTGGCCCTAGTCGGCGTTCGCGATACTTAACACGCTTAACGAGATCTGGGTATTTGATCTGAGTCTGGCCATTTGGTCTATACGCACTAACCACCTACGCGGGAGTAGTTATGGGTATCCCGACGTCGTGGTATCAGCCGAAGCACTTCGTGACGTCAGCGACTGAGCGGCGCGCGCCGGGTTGGACCGCGTAACGTGACTTCCTTTGAAATGGAGGTTGCTAGGTCTGCTCTCCGGCCGCGTACGCAACGTGCAGGTGTGCTCAGTGCGATGGGCCCAGACCCCTGCGCGCTTAGGTTTAGACCGGCGTGCTGACCTCTCTGTTGTGCCTAGGTGGGGCTGCGACGTGTTGATCTTCCGAGGCCGGGCATGACCCAGAAAAGTGTGTCCGGCCAAATGGGATCAAGCGTGTTGGGCTATGTGGTGCACCCCTGCAGGGAAGTTTATCTATTCGAATAGCCGTGTCCCTCGGTAAAAGGACGACCCGGAGTTGTACCTTGACCTTATGACAACTAGAACCGGATACTTAATAAAACACACCCTTCCAAGTGCCAGATACAACCCGGTGATCGCTCTCTAACAGGGCATCGAGGAGGGGATCGCCTGGTAGGATTATGCTATGCGATGGTACTTGGAGGACTTCAGTCTACTCTCTTCTATATGCTGCAAGACGGAGGCGACCAGAAGCGTAGTCTTCGATAAGACTAGCTATCCCCCTCTTATTCTGGCATTCTGCAGTTCAGTCCACTGATATGGCCCTTTACACATATATCCATGCATATGTAGTGTAGCTCCTTGCTTGCGAGTACTTTGGATGAGTACTCACGGTTGCTTTTCTCCCCCTTTTCCCCTTTTCCCTTCTACCCGGTTGCCGCAACCAGATGCTAGAGCCCAGGATCCAGACGCCACCTTCGACGACGACTCCTACTACGCTGGAGGTGCCTACTACTACGTGCAGCCTGCTGACGACGACCAGGAGTAGTTAGGAGGATCCCAGGCAGGAGGTCTGCGCCTCGTTCGATCTGTATCCCAGTTTGTGCTAGCCTTCTTAAGGCAACCTTGTTTAACTTATGTCTGTACTCAGATATTGTTGCTTCCGCTGACTCGTCTATGATCGAGCACTTGTATTCGAGCCCTCGAGGCCCCTGGCTTGTATTATGATGCTTGTATGACTTATTTTATTTGTAGAGTTGGGTTGTGATATCTCCCCGTGAGTCCCTGATCTTGATCGTACACATTTGCGTGCATGATTAGTGTACGATTAAATCGGGGGCGTCACAAAGAGGTGGTCGGGTCCCTTTCAAGCCGGACTTTCCACCGCTATACGACGGCACGACCAACCCCGTCGAGTTCTTGCATCTCCACACCACAGGGATCCATGCCGCGCACGGTCAAGCTGACGTCATGGTGAATTGGTTCCCGATGGCGCTCAAGGGCTCGGCATGATCATGGCTGATGAACCTTCCCTCGAGCTCTATTGCGTCATGGGAAGAACTGCGTGAACAATTCATCGCCAACTTTAGAGGAATCTTTGACCGGTTGGGGGCTACTGCTAACCTAGGCGTCGTCCGCAAAAGGAGGGGGAGACGTTGCGCAAGTTCATCCAGCGTTTCGGTCAGGTTTGGAATAGCATCCCCCGCATCAACGATGTTGAGGTGGTCGCCGCTTTCCGCAACGTGGTAGAGGACCCTTGATGCGTGAAAAAATGGCGGTCCACGACGTGCGTACGACCGTGGAACTCTTCGAGCTAGCTGACCAATGGCGGAGCTTGTCAAAAATATCTGGGGGGGGGGGGGGCAATGACGGAAAAAAATTAACCAATGGCAACAGACAAGAACTTGGAGCCTCCAGGCAAATTATACTTATATTACCCTTATTGCTCGCAAAATACATGTATGATTAGCAATATATACTCCATAAGAGAACTAATTACACCAAAATATACAACTTGTCTACTTGTACCGCTCAGTCTTCAAACCCAAAGACATTCTGTGAGCCAACTAAGAACCACAAAAGGAGTGGTACTACATATCAGCTTTTTGATCACTTATGCTCTTGAATTCCGCTAAAATGTCCTCAAAGGTGTACTTCTCTCTAAAGCCTATGATAGAGTGGACTGGAATTACCTTAAGCAAGTGATGCAAAAGATTGGCTTTGCTCACCGGTGGGTTGATTGGATCATGTCTTGTGTAACCTCCGTGAGATACTCCGTAAAATTTAATGGAGCAATCTTGGATTCATTTGCACCGTCGTGCGGGCTTCGGCAAGGTGATCCAATATCCCCTTACTTATTCTTATTTGTTGCCGACGGTTTATCTGCACTTATAAACAAGGGAATTGCTTCTGGTGATATCTACCCATTAAAAGTAACTAGAAGAGCGCCAGGTGTCTCTCACCTTTTATTTGCTGATGACACACTATTATTCTTCCATGCAAATGCTCAACAGGCCCACTATGTAAAGAAAGTGTTGGATGTGTATAGTCAAGCTACTGGACAACTATTAAACTTCTCCAAGTGCTCAATTATGTTTGGAAGTTCCTGTCCAGAGTCGGTAATGCAAGAGGTAAAGAGTGTGTTGGGAGTATCCACTTCTGGTTTTGAGGAAAAATACCTCGGCTTACCTACTCCGGAAGGGCGAATGTCAAAGGGTAAGTTTCAAAACTTACAGGAGAAAGTGACCAAACGTCTCTTCGCTTATGACGGGTACCCGACCTAGGCAGGAAAGGAAATTTTAATTAAATCGCTTGCATAGTCCATCCCTACATACATCATGAGTGTATTTAAAGTCCCCCTGGGTGTGTGTGAGGATCTAAATCGGTTGGTAAGGAACTATTAGTGGGGCGCAGAAAAAGGAAAAAGGAAAACCCATTGGGTTGCATGGCAAAAAATGATAAGGTCGAAGGCCCAGGGGGACTTGGTTTCCGGGATTTTCGAGACTTCAATCAGGCTCTTTTGGCAAGGCAAGCGTGGCGTATCCTGACTCAGCCGGACAACCTTTGTGCAAGAGTTCTAAAGGCCAAATACTTCCCAAATGGTCACCTTGAGGACACAGTTTTCACCGGGAACCCTTCCCCAACCTGGCAAGCTATTAGCTATGGTTTAGAACTACTAAAGAAAGGATTGGAATGGAGGATTGCAAATGGGCAGAAAGTTCGTATTTGGCGGGATCGTTGGATCGTTCGTGGAAATTCTGGTTTAATTTCAAGCAAAGGAAGATGTCGTTATAAGTGGGTTTCTGAACTCATGGATCATAATGGGGCCTGGGACATAAACATCCTAAGACAATATTTTTCTTCCTGTCGATGTGCATGAAATCTGCAAGATCAGACCCTCCCCTAGGATCGGTGAGGACTTTCTGGCTTGGGCCCCAGAAAAAAACGGTAGTTTCACCGTTAAGAGTGCTTATCGACTCGCTGCTGACACACTGTTTGGTCATTTGATACCATGGTCCAGTAGAAATCCGAATGGACGAAGGCATGTTTGGAACATGGTCTGGTCGACCCCAGTGCCGCCCAAAGTCCTTGCTTTCTCTTGGAGGCTCGCGACCGATTCTTTGGCGACCTAGTGCAAAAAAAAACAAGCGAGCGCTTGAACTGCAAAAGACATGTCCAGTGTGTGGTATGGAGGATGAAGATTGTGTTCATGTCATGTGCGCATGTGATAATGCAAAAAACTTGTGGTATGCCATGTCATCGGTTTGGTCTCTACCTGAACTAACAAGTATACATCCGACACATGAGTGGTTTCTGAACCTGTTATGTGAACACGGGGAGGACACGCGCGGCCGCCTGATGATGCTCCTATGGAGAATCTGGTATGTCCGAAATGAGGTGGTCCATGCAAAACTAGCGCCACTGGTGGAAGTTTCAGTTCATTTCCTTTCGAGCTATTTGAATTCTCTCCAAGCGCTTGAATTAGATTCAAATGAGCAGCTAAAAGGGAAACAAATTACTCAGAATGGTTACCCTCAAGTTTCAGATGCAGTGGCTAATTCCTCGGTGGTGGAGGCTTGCCAATGGAGCGCTCCTGTTCCTGGTCGTGTCAAATTAAACACGGACGGCTCTGTCTCTGATGGGATTGGGGGGTCTGGAATGATCCTCAGAAATCATGAAGGGGTGATTATTTTCAGCTCTTGCAGGCACATCTTCTCCTGTGACGACATTCTGGAAACAGAATTGCTGGCTCTCAAGGAAGGCATTGCCCTAGCTATCCAATGGAGTAATCTGCCAATTGATATAGAATGTGATTGCCTTGAAGCCATTTTGTTGGTGAAGTGTAGAGAAACAAGTAGGTCAAAATATGCTTTCTTAGTAAGGGAGATTCAGAGCAGTATGGAGGAACGTGATACTAGTATTACTCATATTCGTCGTATAGGCAATAAGGCTAGCCATTCCATGGCTAACTTTGGTAGGTTGCAGGGCCGGACGGCAGTTTGGCTGGGCTCTGGTCCAGTGGAGGCCTTGAACATTGTTAGACAAGAATGTAATCTGTATTCTGTTGAGTAATACAAGTGTTATTTCGCAAAAAAAAAGGTGTACTTCTCTGCGATTTCACGCTCTATGTGAACAACCAAGTTATTTGCAAGATTCTCATCTTCCATCGTATTATGCAGCCTTGTTTTGATGATCTTCAAACTAGAAAATGCACTTTCAACACTAGTTGTAGAAACTGGAAGAGTAACAAGTAGACGAAGTAGCCTGTCAATTAGATGGTAGATTCTATCTCTTCCAGTCTCAACAGGGATTTGGCAAAGGTCAGTCAATGTTGATATATTTTTCAACTCTACATCACTGGAAGCATCAGGAACAAAGAGTTTTAGTTGGTTTTCCAAGCCATACACGTCTTCTTGACTAAAATCTACAGGGTAATACTTCTTCACTAACTCACATATATCACTACCTTTAAAAGATTTAAATTTATTTCTAGGAATTAATGTGGCACTGGTGGATAGAAGATCCATCATCTTCTCATTGAACCTGCGATCCAATTCATGTAGTTGGCTGTCAAGAGTTGCACGGAATATCCCCACTCGAAAATATTGCTCCTTAGTGAAATGATCAGGCTGATGCCGTGCACGGCCACCACACATGATACAAGTTTCCTTCATGTCTGGAATTTTAGTGCCATGATTTACACAAAATTCAACAACTGTGCAAAAGAATTCCTTCCAGCCATTGTCCGATCTCAACTGACGAAGACACTCTTTTTTTGCAAATACTAGACGAATAGCATTTACAATGTCTTGTGGGCTCTTTTGTAAAGCCTGACCAAGTCCTTCAGTTATCCCTAATATCTCCTTCATCATACATAAGATAAAGACAAACTCGAACGAGGACAAATAGCTGAAAGAAGTGTCAGCATCAGCACGTATTGATCCCACTACTATCTGAAGCCATATCTTGGATAACAAAATTTACTGCATTAAACAACTTCATAAGGCTATGAATAGAACCAAAGTGAGAACCCCACCTAGTGTCCCAAGGTCTTTTAAGTGATCGAATCTGATTTGCCCCTTGACTAGTCTGAATGCTTCCATTTTCTATCATGCGTGCTAGTTCTACCAACTGGGCATCATGGAGCTCACCATGGCGTTTTGATGAGGAGTTAATAGTGTTTATAATGGAGATCAATTTCTGAAAAAACTGGGCAACAGGAACCACCTCTTTGGATGCATCTACTAGCGCTAGTTGCAATCTGTGAGCATGCATAAAAATGAACATAGTATGCATATGGGCATACCTTGAGAAAAAGAGACTGCAATCCATTTAGCTCTCCTCTCATGTTGCTAGCCCCATCGTATCCTTATCCACGAAGATTTTGAATATCAAAACCATTTAATGATAATGCAGAGCACAATTTATCTTTCAGTGTCATTGCCTTAGTGCTGGCCACATGTATCAAATCAAAGAACCGCTCTTGTGAAAAGCCAGCTTTATCAACAAATCTGAAAACCAACGCCATTTGTTCTCTTTTAGCCACATCACATGTCTCATCCACCAGAATAGAGAATTTAGAATCCCCAATTTCTTCATGGATATGTCTCCTAACTTTAGATGCATATATGGACAAGATTTCCTTTTGAATATCTGGAGATGTGTACTTTGAGTTGTGGGCGCCGAAGACGGCCTCGACTCCAACAAGGAGGGAGGCGGAGAGTTTAAAGAGCCCAGGGCTGTAGCATGCATCCATGGGGGGTGCAAACCCCGCACTCAAATCGACACTTCAAGCAGCTCACCCGGGAAGTCGATGCGGCTCTTCTTGGGGGAGGAGCCCCTAAGCCCCTGAGATGGTCCAAAGTCGCAGTGGTGTTTGACGTTGGCGACCACCCGACCAGCGCGAAAGCCGTGGGGATCATCCCGATCGTGGTCTCCCCCACCATTCACAACATCAAGATCACCTAGACGCTCATTGACGAGGGAGCAGGGTTGAACGTCATCTCCACCGAGGTGTTCGACCAGATGCCATTCACTTTTTATGGTAATACTTAGGAACTAAGTTGGGTCACATCTCTACCTAATAATAAAGCAAATTGGGTTTCGGCCGTCCGTCACGCACTTTTGCAGAAAACCCCCTGCATTTTTGATGAATTAACCCGCAGTACACACTTAAGTCATAACTGAACCATTATTTTACATTTTTACGGAAACCCCCCTGACGTATTAGATAATTCACCCGCCGATCATATATAAGTCAAACACATGTTTTTCTAAATTATCCATATCTTTTAAACCATAACTCTGATTTTAACATGTTATATATGAAAATTGATTAGAAAAATGTGTAGAATCTGAATAAGATGTTATTTTGTTTGTTAAATATTTTTTAAATATTATTTTGGAAGATATTTAAGTCAAACAAGTATTTTTCTTAATTATCCATATCTATTAAACCGTAACTCCGGTTTTAACATGTTATATATGAAATTTGAATAGAAAAATATGTAGAATTTGAATATGATGTTATTTTTACCTATTAAATATTTTAAAATATTATTTTAAAAGCAAACTTGTTACCTATAGGGCACGTCCGTTTTTCTTTCGTACCGCGACGATCTGGATTGCAAATAAACAATCACTAAAATCATAAAGAGACGAAAGAAAACATCGATAACCACACATGAGCATCTCTGAAAAATCTGGCAGGGGAAAAACAACATTCAAACACACTTTGGTTTGTGTGAACACTGAGGCCACTGAGGGTGACAAGGAGGATAAGCGGCAACACAAAAATGATGCCTCGCTAAAATAAAGGGCATGAACATATTATGGTTATTGGGTTAAGAGTGTGTGTTATTTTTTTCTCCCGTTGCAACGCACGGGCTCTTTTGCTAGTAAAACTCATCCATGTATATCATAGCATAATGCAAATATATATATACACACATAGGTATATGATGGAGCTGTTCAAAAGAAACAAAATTTGGAAGACAAGAATGAAAAATCTTGAGAATAGATAATAATAATAATAATAATAATAATAATAATAATAATAATAATAATAATGATGATGATGATGATGATGATGATGATGATGATGATGATGATGATGATGATGATAAAATATAAATGAAGTCCCAGTCGAATCAATCGATTGTGTATGGAGTGGTAGACCGGCCGGCCAACCATTGTTCCTTGGTGCGTGCCACGATCAGACAACAGCTAGATCATCAGTACTGCGGCAGGCTGCACTCGGGGCCGGGCTTCTTGTTGTCCTTGTAGTCGACGCAGTAGTCGTATATCCTGTTGTACTTCTGCTTCTCCAGCATCTTGGTCCGCTGCTGGTCGCTGAGGCCAGCACAGTTCTGCTCCTGACCTCCATGGCCGAAGGCCCCCTCGCAGCCGTAGACGCAGGAGTCGCTTCCGTCGCAGGGGCAGACGTCGAGGACCATGTCGCGGTAGCTGGCGACGAAGGGCGCCTTGGACCAGTCGGCCTTGACGCGGCCGCCCTGCGTGCACCAGTCCTCCGCCGACCAGATGCTGGAGTAGCCGAACATGGGCCGCTTGATCGGGTACGCGATGCCCTTGTCCCGGTAGTTGCGGAACACCCTGATCGGGGTGTCGTCGACGTACCAGACGATCATGCAGGGCGTCCAGGAGATGGTGTAGGTGTGGAAGTCGGTGGTGGGGTCGAACCAGGGCACGAACTGCATCTCCTTCTTGCCCACGCCGTCGGCGAACACGTTGGTGTGCAGCGTGTAGGGCTGCCCCGTCTCGTTCCCCAGGAACTCGAAGTCGATCTCGTCATGGTCCTTCCCCACCGACGATGTCTGAATTTGCGATCAATCGATGCACATACAGTGAGCATTGCGGTACAAACTCATTGGTAAGTATAGGTGATTAAGGACGACAGGATAGGTATGCGTACGTAGTATGTGGTGACGGTGCCGGCGGAGTTCCCCGGGACGAGCTTGATGCGGGTGGAGACGCTGCCGTAGATGAACTGCTGCTTCGTCTGCAGCAAGCAGCCAGAGGTGTTGCTCTTGAGGGACATGGTGAGGCCGTGGCCGTCGTCGGAGAAGGCCGCGTTCTCGGCGTTCCACTTGATGTCGCAGTTGTCCCGGAAACTGGCGCTGGCGAGGCCGATGGCCGCCGCCGCGACCGCGACCAGGAGGACCGCCCTCCTTGAGCTCTCCATCTTGGTTCCTCCGGCTTGATTGCTGGTGTAGGAAGTGTTTGTGTATCAAGACTTGATGAAAATGCAGAGGGGTGACAGGGGCTTATATAACCAGCGTTCAGCTAGCTCCTCTCTGTATTGCATTGCGGATCTGTGCTCATTGTTTCCGGTCCAAGGGGAGTTTTTGGTGCGCACGTTGTAGTACGTAGCTAGCTGGGTTACTTAGCGTCGTGTCTTATTATTCTCTCTTCAGGTTGCCGGCTTGTTCAATTATCATATTTGATTTGATTGCATGTAGCTGGAACGCGCCTTTAAAATGGTTAGTGCTCCGCACAACGGTGCTCCGTACCTCTGGTTGGCACCCGTCGATGAGACGTACGCGACGGAATTCGCCACCCGTCAGCCAAGGTGGGGAATGAGGTGGTGCCGCGTGGCGTGTGTTTGCTTCTTCTGCCCCAAGCTGTACCAAATCAAACTAAGATATGATCGGAAAAGGTCCTAAATTGAATTCTGAAGAATTCCTGAACTGAATCCTGATCTCGGCGGGGCTGGGGTTCGAGCAATTCCACGTACTCATCTTTTATTTATAAATTGTTATAAAGGACATTCTGATTCAATTCATATATCAAACTGAGTGAATGCCCGACCTCGTCATAACGGGATGCACATAGTTAACAACACCAATCTTCACCTTTCGAGCCTCAATTGCAGTCAACGAGGACGACGCCCTCCGCTGCCCCCCCCCCCCCCGGCGCGTCGCCTTCCTTGGCGACTAGGCAGCAGGGAACCTCTCCGACTGGCGCGTGGTGGCAGGATGCGGTGCCTCTTGTGGCGGCTGGTGTCAACCACGCCCAGATCTGGCGTCAAGGGGCAGAAAGGCGTCGGACGGGGGGGGGGGGGGGGGGGGGGGGGGAGGGGGGGCTCCTTTTGGACCCGACGAGGACGCTTCTATGGTCTAGTAGGGGGAGGTGAGGTCTCACGCTCATGTGTTTGCCGGACTCGGCGGCTTGCATGTGGCGGTGAGGTCCGGAATGCGAGGCTTCAAGCGAAGGCCTACTGTTGACCTTGTTGGCAACGATGATGGCAACGCCCTTGGGTGTCGCTTCCCTTCCTGAAGGCATCATTGCGAAGCTGCGTAGCCCGTTCCTGGTGTGCTCCAGGTGAAAGCCTAAAATCCTTCCATGGATTGGACGATGACGACATCAAAGATGTCGTTCCCCCCTTTGGTCAGAGTCTTGGAGCCATGGATCCATCGTGGGTTGCTTGGTGTCTCAATTGGAGCGGGTTGGTTTGTTGGATTGTTTGGTGGTGGCGGCGGAAGTGATATGTGTCAGTGGCCTTTACCTTGGTCATCCTGGTGTGACCTCTCTCTTTGGGGCTTGTGGCAGCGGTGATGACTTGGAGTTTGGTGCCCCTTCAACGACGACTGAGGTTTCGTTGCCTCACATAGTGTTCTGGTTCTCTCTATTTGTGATGAGGGCCGTGGTCTGGCCCAGAGGAGGTGCAAGGTTGTCTCGGCGGAGCATTGCTCTTCTGCACGGTCAGCAGCTCTCTCTATCGCGTCATGGCTAGGCAGTGGTAAACCCTTCGATGGTGGTTGCGACTCTCCTAGTTCTTCAAGGTGCTCAGTGATCGTAGGGCAGGAGGTGACTTCTTCTCAACATCTTTTTGGTGCCGAATCTCCTTTCGTCTGAACAAACAATGCTAGTCCCCGCTCTTTCTTGGTCTACCCACTTAACATGATTCACATGCTCAATACCCAGGACGGTGACTAAGTTCTTGGTGTTGGCTACTTGTCGTAGCTTGCTTCTGGCTCTCCTTCTGTTGTTCCTTATTCCTTTCTATGTGTGTTCGGTGCTACTTCTTGTTGTGTCGTTGTGTTTGTATCTCAAACTTGGTTTTGAAAGTGAAATTGTTCAGGCTGGTTTTTGTCCGTCGTAGCAGTGTCAAATAATAAATATCATTTTGTAACAATAATGGAAGTCCCTCTTAAGATGGGGGAGATCATATCCTAAAATTACAATATCATCCATGATGGGGAAAACCTCCTTATCGCGTGCTCCAACTGGGTAGACATCATCATAAATAGGTCTCTATCCTCAGAGCTTTACAATATATACCAAATACGGAGCCACTGCTTACATGTATAAATAACCTGCATAGGAGATGAAATACATTTGTAATTAAAAACCACATCATTAGTGATAGGCCACAGAGCCTAACATAAGGTTGTCGCCCTTACAAGAATATGTGCAAAAAAATTGGTTGCAATACCCTGCAACCAATTGCCTAACATATTGCTAGGGTGTAAAGGTTTTAACCTACTTGGACCATGGCCCACGATGCACAAACAAACTTAAACTCAAAAGGTAAGCGTTCATCCGATCCCCCTCGCTGTAATTCCGGACACAGTTGATTGACTTTGAGCGGAATAGCCATGGCCCTGCCTGTAGTTACAAAGAACACATTACGAATTTGTCAAAAAGAAAGAGATTCTGGAGAGCATGTACCATCATATGGAAAAGAAAAGGAGAAGGCATTGGAGGAAAGGCCGAAGTTTTGCTTTACAACAACAACAAATCCTTTACTCCCAAACAAATTGGGATAGGCTAGAGTTGAAACCCGTAAAATCTCGCAACCAACGCATGGCTCTGACACATGGATAGCAAGCTTCCATGCACCTGTGTCCATAACTAGTACTTTGGTGATACTCCAATTTTTCAGGTCTCTCTTAACGGACTCCTTTCATGTCAAATTCGGTCTACCCTGACCTTACTTGATATTCTCCGCACACTTTAGCCGTTTGCTATGCACTGGAGCTTCTAGGGGTCTGCGCTAAATATGTCTAAACCATCTCAAACGATGTTGGACAAGCTTCTCTTCAATTTGTGCTACCCCAACTCTACCTCGTATATCATCATTCCGAATTCAATCCTTCCTCGTGTGGTCACACATCCATCTTAACATACGCATCTCCTCCACACCTAACTGTTGTACATGTCGTCTTTTAGTCGGCCAACACTCAGCGCCATACAACATTACGGGTCGAACAGTCATCCTGTAGAACTTGCCTTTTAGCTTTTCCAGAACTCTCTTGTCATAGAGAATATTAGAAGATTGGCGCCACTTTATCCATCCGGCTTGGATTCGATGGTTCTGAAAGCACAAGTGCTCCCTGGGTGGTTTTGGTAATTAATGCCAACATATCTCTTGTTGGACTAACACTTTTGCCTAGTATGTTTCAGATAAGTTCAACAATGAAGTGGCATGGACTAAAGGATGTGGAACTCCTTCAAGATGCTAAGGACATAGGAATGGCTCAAGCTTCAAGATCAAGACTCTACATTTTATATTTTAGTGATCCAAGATCACATTGAGTCTATAGGAAAAGCCAATACTATCAAGGAGGGATGAGGTGTTGCTTAATGAGCCTCTTGCTTTATGTGCTTAGTGATATGCTCCAAAACCCTCAACTATCTTCCCACATCCACATATGATCTAAACCAAAAGTCAAACTCGGCCCCACCGATTCTTTCTATCCGGCGCCACCGAGTTTCACTTGTCATAGCCACTGCCACAAACCCTAGCAAATTCGGTTTCACCGATAGGGATCTCGGTCTCACCGAGATGGGATTGTAATCTCATTGTGTATGTTCATTGCCAAAATCGGTCTCACCGAGTTTGGGCAATCGGTACTACCGAGATTACAATGCAAACTCTCTGGTTAGCTCATTACCAAAATCGGTTCCACCGAGTTTGTGTAATCGGTCCCACCGAGTTTACCTGACCAACTCTCTGGTTAACTTATTACCAAAATCGGTCCCACCGAGTTTGTGTAATCGGTCACACCGAGATTACGTTATGCCCAAACCCTAACCATATCGGTTCTACCGAGTTGCATCTCAGTCCCACCGAAAATCATAACGATCACTAGGTTTGCTAAATCGGTCCGACCGAGTTTAACGATTCAGTCCCACCGAGTTTGGCAGATTGTGTGTAACGGTTAGATTTTGTGTGGAGGCTATATATACCCCTCCACCCACTCTTCATTAGTGGAGAAAGCCATCAGAACACATCTACACTTCCAATACACATGTTCTAAGAGAGAACCACCTACACTTGTGTTGAGCTCAAGATATTCCATTCCTACCATATGAATCTTGATCTCTAGCCTTCCCCAAGTTGCTTTCCACTCAAATTTTCTTTCCACCAAATCCAAATCCTGTGAGAGAGAGTTGAGTGTTGGGGAGACTATCATTTGAAGCACAAGAGCAAGGAGTTCATCATCAACACACCATTTGTTACTTCTTGGAGAGTGGTGTCTCCTAGATTGGCTAGGTGTCACTTGGGAGCCTCCGACAAGATTGTGGAGTTGAACCAAGGAGTTTGTAAGGGCAAGGAGATCGCCTACTTCGTGAAGATCTACCGCTAGTGAGGCAAGTCCTTCGTAGGCGACGGCCGTGATGGAATAGACAAGGTTGCTTCTTCGTGGACCCTTCGTGGGTGGAGCCCTCCGTGGACTCGCGCAACCGTTACCCTCTGTGGGTTGAAGTCTCCATCAACGTCGATGTACGATAGCACCACCTATTGGAACCACGCCAAAAACATTTGTGTCTCCAATTGCGTTTGAATACTCCAAACCCTTCCCTTTACATTCTTGCAAGTTGTATGCTTTACTTTCCGCTGCTCATATACTCATTGCATGCTTGCTTGATATGTATTGTATGTGTTAAACTTGTGCCTAAACTCCAACTAAATTTAAGAATATTAAAAACTGCAACTTTTGGTACTTAGTGTCTAATCACCCCCCCCTCTAGACACCTCTTCTCGATCCTTTCAATTGGTATCAGGGCCTTGGTCTCCATTGCCTTGGTTTAAACACCTTTGGAGGAAGATGGATGTGTCTACTTTAGGGAGTCTTAGACATAGAGTGCCCATTCTTGATGGAGAGTATTTTCATGAGTGGAAAAATGAAATGCTTGAGATTTTCAATGAATATCATTTGAACAAGTACATTGCTAGTCCTTGTGCTCCTCATATTGATCCTTTGCACCCTACCCTAGATGAAGATATTGACATGATTCGCAATCTTAGAACTGTTGAGCTCATCATTAGAGGATTGCCCAAAAATTTGATTGCTAGTTTGCCTACTCTTAATTGTGCCTATACTATATGGAAATTTCTTGAGGAATGATTTCCCGATTATTCTCTAAAGAATTTAGACGAAATTCTCCATAAGTCGGTTGCTTTGAGTAAGATGAACTCTAGTGATCCTAATTTTGGTGATTGTCTGTTTGAGCTTACCAATCTCATGCATGCTAAAGGAAACGTTGGAATCATTAGCGATATCATATCGGAAGCTATTAGAATTCATAAAGGTAACCATTGTGATGATCATTTATCTAATGAATTACCCTCTCTAGGAATTGATCAATCACAAGATGATGTTGAACATGGATACTATGATGAAGATGATGACAGTGACTATGATCTTGATGATGCAATGAGACATTTTGGTCTTATGGCAAATCTTTGTGGCTACATGGCTGGAGGAAAGGAATGGGTCCTTGATAGTGGATGTACTGATCATATGACTGGAGATGAAGAGATGTTCCGTGCGCTTGCTGAAAATGACGGCCCTCGAAAATATGTCACCTTTGGTGATAATTCAAAGGGTAAGGTGGTTAGCCTTGGTAAGGTGGTCATCTCACACGATAGCTCCATAAAAAATGTCATGCTCGTTTAATCTCTTGGATACAATTTACTTTCAGTTTCTAGACTTGCGGATTTTGGTTTCAATGTCCTATTCACTGAAGTAGATTGCCAAGTGTTTCGTAGAGACAATCATAAAATGGTCTTTACCGATATACGTAGAGGAGATCTTACATTGTTGATTTCACTAAAAGGGCTCAACCTAAAACTTGCTTAATTGCTAAATCTTCTAAAGACTGGTTGTGGCATAGAAGACTAGGTCATGTTGGAATGCGAAATCTTGATAAGCTTGTTAAAGGTGATCATATCGTTGGAATAAAGGATGTCGTATTTGACAAGGATAGACTCTGCAGTGCTTGTCAAGCAGGGAAACAAGTTGGAGGAAGTCACCGCGCAAAGAACATCATGACCACAAGAAGACCACTCGAGCTACTTCACATGGATCTCTTTGGTCCAAATGCATACAAGAGTCTCGGTGGTAACTCATTTGGTCTAGTCATAGTTGATGATTTTTCAAGATTTACGTGGGTGTTCTTTCTTGATGACAAGTCGCAGGTCCAAAAGATCTTCAAAAACTTTGCTAGGAAGGCCCAAAATCAGTTTGACGTGAAGATCAAGAAGGTTCGGAGCGACAACGGAACGGAGTTCAAGTACGCAAATGTGGACACCTTTCTTGATGAAGAAGGGATTTCACACGAGTTCTCGGCTACGTACACACCTCAACAAAATGGAGTTGTTGAGAGGAAGAACCGGACTCTTATCGAGATGGCAAGAACGATGCTTGATGAGTACAAAACGCCAAAGCACTTTTGGGCGGAAGCGGTTGGGACAGCTTGTCATGCAACAAATCGCTTGTATCTTCACAAGCTACTCGGCAAGACGGCATACGAGCTCCTCACCGGTAACAAACCCCAAGTTGGATACTTTCGATTATTCGGCTCAAAGTGCTACATTCTTGATAAGCATCGTCGCTCTAAATTTGCTCCTAAATCTCATGACGGTTTCCTACTTGGTTATGGCTCAAACTCTCACACTTACCGTGTCTACAACAATTTCACCCGAAAGGTTGAAGAGACGATAGATGTGAAGTTTGATGAATCTAACGGCTCGCAAATAGAGCAATTGCCAATTGATATAGGAGACAAAGACCCTTCGGAAGCAATTCAAGACTTATCCATTGGCAAGATTCGTCCAACGGAAATGAAGGAGAGTACCTCGTCCGTCCAAGTGGAAGCTTCTACCTCACGACAAGGTGAACCAAGAATTGACACGGAAGCATCCACAAGTGGGACACACCAAGATGAAGAAAATGAGGAAGTACACCAAGATGAACATCAACAACCTCCCTCTCCACCACGACAAGAGAACGACAACGTCAACAATGAAGAAGGCCAAGAAGAAGAGCAAGATGAAGAGGATGTTCCACCCCGACCCAAGCAAAAGCTTTCATGAGTTCGAGCAAGAATTGCCAAAGATCATCTTGTCGAACAAATTTTCAATGATATCCAAACCGGGAGAATTACTCGCTCTAAAACTCGCTTAGCTAACTTTTGTGAACATTACTCATTCATTTCTAAAATTGAACCCATGAAGGTTGAAGAAGCATTGAAGGATCCGGATTGCATAAACGCTATGCATGAAGAGCTACACAACTTTGAGAGAAATCAAGTATGGACATTGGTCGAGAAGCCCGACAACAACCACAACATCATTGGTACCAAATGGGTGTTTCGCAACAAGCAAGATGAAGATGGGCAAGTGGTTCGCAACAAAGCACGTCTCGTCGCCCAAGGCTATACACAAGTTGAAGGTATGGACTATGGTGAGACATATGCTCCCGTTGCTAGACTTGAGTCTATTCGCATCTTACTTGCCTATGCTAATCACCATGATATCACCTTGTACCAAATGGACATTAAAAGTGCTTTTCTAAATGGCAAAATTGAGGAGGAAGTTTATGTTAAGAAACCCCGGGCTTTGTCAATCCTAAGAAACCTAATCATGTTTACAAACTTCACAAAGACCTTTATGGTCTTAAACAAGCTCCTAGAGCATGGTATAAATGCTTGACCAAGTTCCTTACTGAAAAAGGCTTTGAAATTGGTAAAATTGATTCTAATCTTTTTACTAAAAGGGTTGATGGAGAACTATTTGTGTGCCAAATTTATGTTGATGATAACATATTTGGTTCAACTAACCCTCATTTTAGTGAGAAGTTTGGAAAGCTAATGTCGGAGAAGTTTGAGATGTCTATGATGAGTGAACTCAAATTCTTTCTCGGTTTGCAAATCAAGCAAACTAAGGAAGGTACCTTTGTCTCTCAAACGAAGTACACCAAAGACTTATTCAAGAAGTTCAATATGAAAGAATGCAAAGGTATGACTACACCCATGCCTACTAGTGGACATCTTGATTTGACCAAAGATGGTGAACCGGTTGATCAAAAGGTTTATCGCTCTATGATTGGTTCATTGTTATATCTATGTGCCTCTCGTCCTGATATTATGCTAAGTGTGTGCATGTGTGCACGATATCAAGCTGCTCCTAAAGAATGTCATCTTAAGGCTGTGAAAAGGATAGTGAGATACTTAATCCATACACCAAATTTTGGCATTTGGTATCCTAAGAGGTCCTCTTTTGATCTTGTTGGCTACTCCGATTCGGACTATGCCGGAGACAAGGTTGATAGAAAGTCCACTTCGGGTAATTGTAAATTCCTTGGTAGATCTCTAGTGTCTTGGTCTTCCAAGAAACAAAACTCGGTATCCTTATCCACCGCCGAAGCGGAATACATTGCCGCTGGTTCATGTTGTGCTCATTTACTTTGGATGACCCAAACTCTTAAAGATTATGGGATATATGTGAAACATGTTCCATTGCTATGCGACAATGAAAGTGCTATTAAGATTGCTCACAATCTCGTGGAACACTCTCGAACTAAGCACATTGAAGTTCGTCATCATTTCATTCAAGATCATGTTGCCAAAGGGGACATTAACCTTAAGCATGTTCGCACCGATAAGCAATTGGCAGATATATTCACTAAACCACTTGATGAGAAAGTGTTTTGCAGGTTAAGAGGTGAATTGAACATCATTGATGCTTCAAACTTGGAGTAGGAACTCCATTTGATACATGCGAGGCATGAACATATGACTAATCCTTGATATTTCTCTTATGATGCTATTCATATGTCTTGGATATATTTGTACCTTGCATGTTATCTAACCCGTGTAGGTACTTGGTTGAATCTAAATCTATGAGATTGCAACTCACTCACATCTTGAGAAATCTCTACATCATCAAGTCTCTACTCAATGGTGGTTAAAGACAAGGAAGCACGAAGCCATTCAAACATATCCTTTGACAAATTCTATGTTAAATCCTATAATTGTCATTTTGGATACACAAGTGCTCTTCCTTGCAAGACTAACCCATGTAGGTAAATGAACTCAAACTCCAAGTGGTGCTCCCAACTCTTGATGAACTACATCAACCTTGAGCTACCCACACAAGTTCGACTACATGTGCAAGATCGATACCACCACCCAAGGTATGTTATTCCATCTTAGAGAAGCTTTACTCCAAGTATTGAGCCAAAGCAACTCGACAAGATGTGAATATATCAAGATGCTTAAACGAAAAATGGTAATCCCATTTTGAGCTTAAACGATGAGTATGACCTATGATCAAGTGCTCTCACTTGACTCCTAAGTCAATATACTCTAACATAGGTGACTTTGTCGCCGCCCAATTCTAGATGAAGTTCTCTTGTGTTCTTTTCTGTGTTATTGCATTTCTCCCTTGCATATTTGTTTCCCCTTTTCAAACAAAAAAACTTCATCTAGATCCTTAAGTTTCTTTTCTTTTCTTCTCTTTTCTTTTTGTTCTGCATTTTCTGCATCCAATTCATTGCAAATCTTTCAGTTAATTCCTTGCAAATCCTTGTGAGATCTTACTTGTCTAGTGAGCTGAGGTGACTAGTGGTTTCACTCTGATGAACTCGGTCACACCGGTTTGTTTCCTTCGGCACAACCGAAACCTTTCGGTGCAACCGAAGCACACAACTCGGAGCCACCGATCTCATCACAGGAAAACCAACTTGCCACTCATTCCTGATTTCTATTTTGCTCCAGCTCCACTCAATGATTCTTGTCCTCTACCAGCATCAAGTTACACATGCTGCTTTGCTCTGTGACTCAAGGACCAACCCATTTGTATCACATGTCCAGGAGACCCTTCTTGGAAATTGATGTCAAAGGGGGAGAGAGAGATCACATCAAAGCTTAATCTTTCCTATAGGGGGAGAAAGAGAGAATACTTAGGGGGGAGAAAGTAATATCATCAATGACCCCAGATGCTTGGTGTTCAAGAGGAGAGATGTCACATGTCTTTAAGAAGGGAAAGACATGTTTATCTGTTTGCTTGCTTTAGCTCAAGCCCTGTTGTTTATTTTCTATTTGCTCTGATTTTCCGTTCCCTATCTTCTCCCAATATCTCATGTTAGATTCAGGGGGAGCAAGGCATCTAAGGGAAGGAAATCTCTAATCTTATTGCATATTTTTATATTTGGGGACATGTCTATATCCAATATAGTACTCAGTACTCACTCTACATGTCATCCCAGTCTTGGTTCTCTTGTGATTTCTCTTGTTTGCTCTGGTTAGTAGGTGTATCTGTGTTATCTAACCTTGTTTGCGCAAGTTCATCCCATTCTAAGCCAACTCAAGACCAGAAGGTAAGTATATGCATCACAGTCATGTGAATGAGAAGTTCTTGCTGATGTACATACTATTTGCAAGAAGGACTCATGAGCATGAAGGTACATTTCTTATACTCACACCATTTGCTCTGATGCATATAGCCAAGATACATGTAACACAGTGCTTACTCTGTCATGCTTATGCATTCACATGCTCCTATATTCAATATTCATATGATTGCATACATGTAGGGGGAGCCTATGCATGTTACATGTCTTTCCAAAGCTTTACTTGCTATTCTCTATATTTTTATCTAAAGCTTTCATGTATGTTGTCATCAATTACCAAAAAGGGGGAGATTGAAAGCACAAGTGCTCCCTGGGTGGTTTTGGTAATTAATGCCAACATATCTCTTGTTGGACTAACACTTTTACCTAGTATGTTTCAGATAAGTTCAACAATGAAGTGCATGGACTAAAGGATGTGGAACTCCTTCAAGATGCTAAGGACATAGGATTGGCTCAATCTTCAAGATCAAGACTCTACATTTTATATTTTAGTGATCCAAGATCACATTGAGTCTATAGGAAAAGCCAATACTATCAAGGAGGGATGAGGTGTTGCTTAATGAGCCTCTTGCTTCATGTGCTTAGTGATATGCTCCAAAACCCTCAACTATCTTCCCACATCCACATATGACCTAAACCAAAAGTCAAACTCGGCCCCACCAATTCTTTCTATCCGGCGCCGCCGAGTTTCACTTGTCATAGCCACTGCCACAAACCCTAGCAAATTAGGTTTCACCGATAGGGATCTCGGTCTCACCGAGATGGGATTGTAATCTCACTGTGTATGTCCATTGCCAAAATCGGTCTCACCGAGTTTGGGCAATCGGTACCACCGAGATTACAATGCAAACTCTCTGGTTAGCTCATTACAAAAATCGGTTCCACCGAGTTTGTGTAATCGGTCCCACCGAGTTTACCTGACCAACTCTCTGGTTAATTTATTACCAAAATCGGTCCCACCAAGTTTGTGTAATCGGTCACACCGAGATTACGTTATGCCCAAACCCTAACCATATCGGTTCTACCTAGTTGCATCTCAGTCCCACCGAAAATCCTAACGGTCACTAGGTTTGCTAAATCGGTCCGACCGAGTTTAACGATTCGGTCCCATCAAGTTTGGCAGATTGTGTGTAACGGTTAGATTTTGTGTGGAGGCTATATATACCCCTCCACCCACTCTTCATTAGTGGAGAAAGCCATCAGAACACATCTACACTTCCAATACACATGTTCTGAGAGAGAACCACCTACACTTGTGTTGAGCTCAAGATATTCCATTCCTACCATATGAATCTTGATCTCTAGCCTTCCCCAAGTTGCTTTCCACTCAAATCTTCTTTCCACCAAATCCAAATCCTGTGAGAGAGAGTTGAGTGTTGGGGATACTATCATTTGAAGCACAAGAGCAAGGAGTTCATCATCAACACACCATTTGTTACTTCTTGGAGAGTGGTGTCTCCTAGATTGGCTAGGTGTCACTTGGGAGCCTCCGACGAGATTGTGGAGTTGAACCAAGGAGTTTGTAAGGGCAAGGAGATTGCCTACTTCGTGAAGATCTACCGCTAGTGAGGCAAGTCCTTCGTGGGCGACGGCCGTGATGGAATAGACAAGGTTGCTTCTTCGTGTACCCTTCGTGGGTGGAGCCCTCCGTGGACTCGCGCAACTGTTACCCTCTGTGGGTTGAAGTCTCCATCAACGTGGATTTACGATAGCGCCACCTATCGGAACCATGCCAAAAACATTCGTGTCTCCAATTGCGTTTGAATACTCCAAACCCTTCCCTTTACATTCTTGCAAGTTGTATGCTTTACTTTCCGCTGCTCATATACTCATTGCATGCTTGCTTGATATGTATTGTATGTGTTAAACTTGTGCCTAAACTCCACTTAAACTTAAGAATATTAAAAACTGCAATTTTTGGTACTTAGTGTCTAATCACCCCCCCCTCTAGACACCTCTTCTCGATCCTTTCAGGTTCACATCTTCATCAATACCCCCATCCTCCTGCAACATTGACCCCAAACCGAAAGGTGTCCTTCTGAGATACCACCTGGCCATCAAGACTAACCTCCTCCTCCTCACACCTAGTAGTACTGTATCCGCACATCATGTACTCTGTTTTAGTTCTACTAAACCCTTTCAATTGTTTGTCTCCATAATTCTAGCTTCCTATTTACCCCCGTCCGATTATCGTCAACTAACATTACATTATCCGTAAAGAGCATACACCATGGAATATCTCCTTGTATATCCCATGTGACCTCATCCATCACGAAGGCAAAAAGATAAGGGCTCAAAGGTGACCCCTGATGCAGTCCTATCTTAATCGTGAAGTCATCAGTGTCGACATCACTTGTTCGAACACTTGTCACAACATTATCATACATGCCCTTGATGAGGGTAATTACTTTGTAGGGACTTTGTGTTTCTCCAAGGCCCACCACATGACATTTCGCAAATCTTAGCATAGGCCTTCTCCAAGTCAATGAACACTATATGCAAGTCCTTTTTCTCTCTTTCTCTCTCCATAAGTTGTCGTACCAAGAAATTGGATTCCATGGTCGACCTCCCAGGCATGAAACCAAACTGATTTTTGTTCACGCTTGTCATTCTTCTTAAGCGGTGCTCAATGACTCTCTTCCATAGCTTCATTGTATGGCTCATCAACTTAATTTCACGGTAATTAGTACAACTCTGAACATCCTCTTGTTATTGAATATTGGTACTGATATACTCCGTCTCCATTTTCCGGCATCTTGTTTGCCTGAAAAATAAGGTTGAAAAGTTTGGTTAGCCATACGATCACTATGTCCCCGGGGCCTTTCCACGCCTCAATGGGGATACAATCAGGGCTTATCGCCTTGCCTCCCTTCATCCTTTTTAAAGCCTACTTGACCTTAGACTCCTAGATTAGCTGCACAAACATATGTTGGTCTCATCAAAGGAGTCGTCCAGTTCAACGGTAGAACTCTCATTCTCCCCATTGAACAGCTTGTCGAAGTACTCCCGCCATCTATGCTTAATCTCCTTGTTCTTCACCGGGAGTTGGTTTGCTCCGTCCTTGATGCATTTGACTTGGCCAATATCTCTCGTCTTCCTCTCTCGAATCTTGGCCATCTTATAGTTGTCCCTTTCGCCTTCCTTCGTGCCTAACCGTTGGTATAGGTCCTTATACGTCCGACCCTAGCTTCACTGGCAGCTCGCTTTGGGCTCTTCTTCGTCATCTTGTACTTCTCTATATTGTCTGCACTCCTATATAGGTATAGGCGTCTAAAACAATATTTTTCTCTTTAATCGCCTTCTGGATATCATCATTCCACCACCCGGTATCCTCATCTTCGCTTCTCCTTCCCCTGGACACTCCAAACTCCTTTGAGGCCACCTTACGAATGCAAGTCGCCATCTTCATCCACACATTGTCCGCATCCCCTCCTTCCTCCCAAGGACCCTCCTTAATGACGCTCTCCTTGAACGCCTGAGCTACCCTCCCCCCCTTGAGCTTCCACCACTTCATTCTAGCGACTTTAGCATGCTTATCCCGCTGGACACGAATCCGAAAGCAAAAGTCAGCAACCATCAGCTTATGCTGAGGGACAACACACTCTCCAGGTATCACCTTACAATCTAGGCACGTACGCCTATCTTGTCTTTCCGAGAGGATGAAATCTATCTGGATAAAGTGTTGGCCACTACTAAAAGTCACTAGATGTGATTCTCTCTTTCTAAAGAGGGTGTTAGCTACAATCATGTCGTAGGGTAGAGCAAAGCTTAAGACATCTTCTTCCTGATTCCTGATGCCATAGCCAAAGCCCCCATGCACCCCTTCAAAACATGTGTTAGATATACCCGCGTGGCCATTGAGGTCTCCTCCTATGAGAGTTTCTCGCCAATCGGTACACTCCTAACCATGTCCTCCGAGACTTCCTAGAATTCCCTCTTGGTGTTCTCATTGTGGCCTACTTGGGGGGCATGCACGCTGATACATTGAGAACTAAGTCCCCAACTACCAGCTTGACCATGATAATCCGGTCCCCACAATCCGGTCCCCACATCTCTTGACGTCTACCACTCCATACTTGAGGCTCTTGTTGATCAAGATGCCTACGCCATTTCTGTTGGCAGCCGTCCCCATGTACCACAGTTTGAAGCCGGCATCCTCCACCTTCTTCGTCTTCTGTCCCGTCCATTTGGTTCTTGGACGCAAAGGATATCAACACTTTTCCTCGCCGCTGCATCAACTAGCTCCCGAAGCTTTCCTGCCAGAGACCCTACGCTCCAGCTACCTAAGCGAATACTCCTAGGTCCGGCTAGATTCCTTACCCTTTGCACTCATCGAGTCAAATGCGGAGACCCTTGCTCACTTTCCACTACATCCAGGCACCGATGTAGCACGCCACTAAGGATGCAACGACCCGATCCTCGCTCAATTGCCACCTTATGCAGATCAAGATACGGCACACCACTAGGGGGTGACGGCCCGGCCCTTGCCCATTTGACACCACACCCGGGTTCCGATGTGGCGCGTTGTTGAGAGGGTTACGCCCCAACAAAAATCTTTTGGATTTTATCTCCATAAGAGTGCCTGGGTTCTTACTTTGGCTCGCTAAGCCTATCACAAGCCTCCTCTTTTACCAGGGCTTGGGACCGGCTATGTTGAGACAACATAAGTGGATTTGAAGTTTTGCTTTACATTACAACCAAAATAAATAAAAATGCTCTTTTTTGCTTTCCCTTTTAAATATCTGGGTGTTCCCATTCACCTAAGCAAATTGAGGAGGGAAGACTTGCAACTTATAGTTGACAAGATTATCAAGGGTGTGCCCGGGTGGAGTTACTATCGAGCTTATATCACAGTGTAATGTTTCAGGAAGAAAACAAAAAGAAATGTGGACGAAATGCTCTGTTTCGGCGGAATGAAAAGCGAGGTGAAACAGAGCAGGAATCCTTCCGAAAGGGCGAGTTCTGGAGTGGCCGGCCAAGACATTTTGCATGAGGAACTTCTTTGCAGAAGCATTTTTCATGAGGAACTTCGTGCCTCTTCCAAAAGTGAGGTCACCGTCTACCAAATCACTGCATTTTGCATGAGGAACTTGGTTTCAGAAACATTTTTGAGAGGAAAGAAACATGGATGAAATGCCCCCGGACAAGAAAACAGAGGAGGGTGCAACACAGCACTTCCTGGCAAATCATTCAAGTCTTTTTGATTTGGTATACACGGTTCTTGAGCATACACAAACCGAACACCTGGCAACTACATGTTCTACATCACAAATTCCCCTCACACGGAAACATTGTTTATTCAGCTGCATCATAACAGTGCATATGGAAATTTTAAAGTCCAAGAAGAAGAAAAATAAGTATCTTGATGGATAAAATGGACGCAGTCCAGTATTACGCGTTCTGAGCTCCATGAGATTTCCAGAGCTTGGTCCACTCCTCCATGGCATCAGCGGCTTTGGAGAAGATTGCATTCTTTGGCGCCAGCTTCTGCCTCACGATGCCAGCTAGCTCCTTAACGCAGTCATCGACAGTAACTGCAGTCCTCGAAAGCTTGAGCGACTCGAAGAAGGGAAGGACATCGTCCATCACTTTCACCCCCTCCCACTCTTTGAGGCTCTCCAAGGCCTTGCCTGCCTCTGCATCACTTCTCATCACATAGGGCAGTCCGGTCTTCACGCCGTAGCCCAAGCTGTCGCAGACCACCTTAGCACACAGGCCATTCCATATGTCTTCAAGGGTGTCCCATCTGTGCTTCCCTTCCTTGCGGATCCGCAGGCCAGGGAACATCACAGGACCCAGAACCTCACGGTTGAATGCAACATTTATCCCGCTCACAGGGAACATCGCACCGAGCGGAACTGTCATCACAGCATCCACATAGTTCGTGTTGCGCTGGTTCCGCTTCACAACATGCGTCATTGGGTCGTAGTCCGCATTGTGCAGCCAGAGCCCACATGAGAGCATGCATTCAACCCCCTCACGCAGGCTGAATGGGTATCCACGGACAAAGTCAGCACCCTTGCGGTATGGGTCATACAGTGTGTTGAAGAAGAAAGGTGTAGCGGGTGTCTTCAAATTGATCATGTGCTGTGTGACAGCATCAACAGTCATCCCAGCAGGGTCCTTTGCTGGGAGGCAGTTGTCGTCAATTGAGATGACATACTTCTTGCGTGAGACAAGGTACCCAAAGTAACGGCATGAATGGCCAGAGAAGTTGATGGATGTGGCACCAAGCAGTCCATCAATGTCAGACTTTGTGTAAACCTTCACATTAAAACCTGAAGGGATCTGAAGATCTGCTGCCAACTCTGGATCTTTGACAACAATGATGTCAAACCGGGAGAAAAATGGCTGCCACGCCTGAAAGAAGGAGGTCAGATTGGGCTGGAGCGCTGCAATCACAATGTCAACCTCGCTATCATGAACTTCCAGAGACATCTTCTCAGCTAATCAGCCTGATCTAAGCAGCAGCAGTACTAGAACTTCTCAGAGCACCCTACAAACAAGCAAACAAACAAGATGATATTGAGTCAAATAAGCCAGCATCCTTCTGACATAACAATAACATTCGAACCGGCAGAGGGTAAACAGATAAGTGGCATACTCGTGGGAAGGACCGGTATAAGCGGCTGCTTAATGTTGAGGAGCTGAACAAGCAAGATGATCTCCTCGCAGTCGGTTGCCAGGAACAACTTGAGGACTCTCTCTGTCAGCTTACCAGCACTAAGTGTTCTCTGCCATCAAACAATCGTCAGTCGTCAGTCATGAGAGATGTGAAAACACAAAAAGTAAGTAAGACTACAAGAGTGCAGGTGATGACTGTTTCAGTTCATGCTCAAACTGAACCTGCCAGCCAGAAATTGCACCCTTAAAACAGACTTTAGATGAGATAAATAAGGAAAACATCTGATATCCCTAATAGCCAGGTATGAAATTAAGTTCAAAACTACCCTGATATGCTGGCCAGAATACTTGCACAGTCAAAACCAGATTCTAATCTAAATAGGGCAAATGAGACATCAGTCCACTGTCCCCCAGGACAGGGAACATGGATATCGACCAGAACGACTGTGACGACGGCTAGCCGTGGTAGTGCATTTTAACAGGCCACACATACATAGCGACAGCTCTCTTGTGGCATCACGGCCGGCAATACAACACCCGACTCTGAATCGACCAAAGAAGTAAATCGGCTGTAAGAAAACCCGTCTTTCAGACCAATCACGCAATCTACTCCACCCATGTTCAGGTCGGGAGGACACATTCTATCTGCTAGTCTCCAGCAGGCGAGACGATTAAACGCCCCCGCGTGTGGGATCAGGCGACCCGAATCGATCACCCACTGAGACAAGAGAACCCCCAATCCAACACGGGGTCAGAAGAGGACTGACCTGAAGAAACTAACTAATTTGGGTAAGCAAGACACTAATCAGCGACCGGCGGTGGAAGAGCGACGGATTAGGGATCCGAGGGAGGGAGGGGGGAGGGGGCACGTACGCGGAAGAGGTCGACGAGGATGTGGTCGGGGAGGCGGGAGAGGTCGCGGAGGGTGGCGATGCGGAGGAGCGCGGCGTCGAGGGTGAGGGCGAGCAGGGTCGGAGCGGGGCGCATCGGCTCCAGATCTGGATCTCGCGCTCGTTATATACCGCGCCCACGCTAGCCCAGCACTAGCAGACTTCCCTGCGAAGCGAAGCAAAGGCGCCGCGCGGCCACGTTGCGGGCCTCGATCCTCGCCCCTCTCTCGCGCGTCTGCCGGCAGAGTCAGACGAGGGAGGAGCCTGCGCTGCGCGCCCGCCACCGACGAATCCGCGACTACCTATTTTTCCCTTTGTTTTTTTTTTCTTTTCGCGAATCGCGTTGGGCACTTTTTTAGGCGAATCGCGTTGGGCACTTGTTCATCCGCTTGAGTAAAAATCAAGTCATCATCCTGCTACGAGGGAGGTGTGCATCGCTTGCCGACTTTGCGTGGGCGGTGAGGCTGCCGGCTGGCTCTCGACGACGACTTTGCAAAGGGGCTCCCCTATGCTGTGCTGTCCAAGTCGATTAAAATAGGGACAAGTACAAAAATATCGTGTCTGCCTAGGCCGGGAAATTACGGCCTTTGTGTTGTTGCTGTCCGTCTGCAGATTTGTACTCCAGTTACAAAATGCCGCCTGCGGCAACGTTGTCGCTTTTTTAGGGAACAATGTTGATTTTCTTTTATCAGAACAGGTACGTGCGACCACAGCCTACGGTCTCTTTGGCACAAAGATTCTTTTATGGCACAAAAAATTTGTTCAATTTGGGCCTATATAAACAAGATGGCTATAAAAAATATTAAGGTGCGCCTTGATTATGCGGTGGCTTTCCCCGTTTTCGGATTGTAGGCAAATTTGGTCACTCAAATGTCCATGGACGCGCGTCTAGGCATGTTCGTTTTGACTTCACTATTTTGTGCGTTCACGCAGCCATGTCCCTCTTTTTTTCCCTACACATCCGGTCCCATGCATTTCTGGTTAGGTCAACTTTTTTCTTCTCTTTCCTGTCCGACCAGCAGTCATGTGTCTGCCCGGTCAATTTGAGGAGTTCGGTTGTAGATGCTCTAAGGTATTGCATGTCATCATCTCCAGGTTTGATCGTTGTACAAATGCTTATTAGTTTGCTGAGAGTTCCTCTGTTGGGTAAAATGTTTAAGCATTTGAGGTGTGAATCATGCCAGGGAAGAGAAGGTCTAGTGTTGGATGAGAAAATTAAATATTGTTGGAATGAAGGAGCGCACGTCGAGGGTTTGAAGGATGTGGTTCATAAATTGTCTAGGATGATGAAAAATCTTCTTGGGCGGAGTCGGGTTGACATTGGCTATCTTCATAGTAAACTTGATCAGATTGAACGTGATTTTTAGAGAAATGATCACAATGCTGTTAGGGAAAGGAGGAAATTTTCCAAGGAGACGGATGAGCTTACTATTATGGAAGAAATTGTGTGGAAGCAGCAAATGAAAGGAGGAGGGGTCGTAACACAATTTTCTTTATATATAGGAAGGCGTAGGGAGCTAGGAAAAACAATAGTTTTGTCCACAAAAGAAGCTATGGGTCTCTAATGGATAATGTGGAAGATATCCAAGGTATTACTAATTCTTTTCTTAAGTAGCTTTACCCATGTAGTGTCGTGGTCGATTGATATTGCCTTATGCATCACGATTTTAAAGGATAAATACTCTACTTTAATGTCTTTTCGGTTGTCTTTGCATCAACTTAGCTATGGTTTATCTTATAATGCAGATAATTCATGAAATTTTCCAGAGATGCTGTTAGGGGTGGTGGAATTTGGACCATCAAGAAGAAAGTGCCTTGCCAAGACCCCAAAAAAATAAAACAAAAATAGTCCATGGAGTTTCAGAATAAAAGAAGGCATGGGCCAGAAGGAAGCGGTCAGGAGGGCCCTAGGGTGCCTAGGCGCCTACCCTAGGTGCATGCCTTATAGGGGTGCCTAGGTGCCTACCCTAGGCGCATGCCTTATAGGGGTGCCTAGGGTCCACAGGTGGCCTCTGGTGACCCCCCGGTCCTCTATGATCACTTTCGAGGAGATTTTTTACATATCCATTTTTTTCTCCAAAATTTTTTGCTGCCTCTGCAAGACGGAAACTTAGTTATTCTTCAAAGGGCTATTTTTTATCAGATATCCCCCCTTCGGCTAGGGGAATATAAAACAATTGTCATCACCAACTCTAGTGCATCAAGGAGAACATCTTCATCCAAGTCATCCTCATCGTCTCCATCATCCACAATCTCATCCCATTCACTTTCGTATAATTGGGTGTGATTTGATTGCCGGTACCATTTATGGGTGTTAGTTGTTGTATTGGTAGTTGATGCCTTGTGTTTTACGAGTGAAAGATCACTACTTTAGATTGTTGCAATTATCATAACCATACTTAATATGTTCACCATGATGTGTTGTGAGTAGTTCCCTTGTGTTCTTGAGGATATGAGAGAAAGCTAGTTGTCAAATATCATATATATTTGCAGTAAAAAAATTGTTGTTTAATCATGTTGTATTGTAACTCTCTAGTGGTGTTATGTGAACGTTGACTGCATGTGTTCACCTATATGAGTCTAGAGGAGAGTATTGTGTTATAATAAGTTAAGGATGGGAGGCCGAAATGACACAAATGATCATTTCGTGAGTTTACAAGTTATGGCATGAGGGGTGAATAGGAACTATGAAGTTATGGCTATGGTAGGGTATTTGTCTTAATAAATATTAGTAGTTGCAGATTGCTTGCTAAGAGCATAGTCATAAGTATATGTGAGTCAATAGTTTTGCACCACATAATATTAGGCTCTACACCTACAATACTGATTAAGTCATGTATGGAGTTGAAAACTATATGATTATCCCGCAATCCTCAAGAACATTATATCATCCTAAGGGCATCTCCGACGCAGACCCTTCCGGTGTCTGAATACTACCTTCCAATATATCAGTCTTTACCTCTCGACCATTTCGAGACTTGTTGGGGATATAACTACTGAGTTAACCCGCCCAGGAGGGGCCGGGTTAACTCCTGGCGACTCACAAGACAAAGCCAAGGAAGGATCAAAGATGGCGGTTCGTGAGGATGACTTATGAAGAGCCCAAGGCCCAAAGGCGGCTTAAGGCTCGTAGGTGTAAACCGCCATCTGTATGTGACTTGTACTATAAGGCAATTGTAGTTAAGTCACCGGGCCGAATACATTTATAAGCCAGCCGGGACTCTGTAAGCCACCGGGCGTCAACCTGTATATATAAAGGGACGACCCGGCGGCGAGTTAAGGACAGACAACAAACCGAGAACTAGGTCAAGCGTATTCGCTCCCTGGTAATCGAGACATAAGCAATACCACCTCAAACTGGATTAGGCCTTTACCTTCACCGCAAGGGGCCGAACCAGTATAAATCCTTGTGTCCTTTGTCCTGTTAAACCCCTTTAAGCTAACCTAGTTGCGATGGCTCCACGACTAAGTCCTCACACTAGGACATCTGTCGTGACAATCCCACGACAAGACTCCTCCTCATGTCCATGATCTCATCCGGGGCTCCAAACAAACTTCGGTCACCAAAACACATAACTGATAATACAAATCGTCATCGAACGTTAAGCATGTGGACCCTATGGGTTCGAGAACGATGTAGACATGAACGAGACACATCTCCGGTCAATAACCAATAGCGGAACCTGGATGCTCATATTGGCTCCTACAGATTCTTCATCCAAAACATACCCCTCGGGAACATACCCCTCAGGAACAATAGGTAATTCATATTTATCAGGGGGAGAGTCTTCATCATCACTATCTTCAATATTATCAGTTTCAATAATTTCATTCTCTCTAGCCCTAGCAAGTTGTTCATCAAGAAATTCACCAAGTGGCACAGTAGTATCAAGCATAGAAGTAGTTTCATCATAAGTATCATGCATAGCAGAAGTGGCATCATCAATAACATGCGACATATCAGAATTAATAGCAGTAGCAGGTTTAGGTGTTGCAAGCTTACTCAAAATAGAAGGTGAATCAAGTGCAGAGCTAGATGGCAGTTCCTTACCTCCCCTCGTAGTTGAGGGATAAAATTTTGTTTTCTCGTCTTTCAAGTTCTTCATAGTGACCAGCAGATATAAATCCCAAGTGACTCAAATAATAGAGATATGCTCCCCGGCAACGGGCCAGAAAATAGTCTTGATAACCCACAAGTATAGGGGATCGCAACAGTTTTTGAGGGTAGAGTATTCAACCCAAATTTATTGATTCGACACAAGGGGAGCCAAAGAATATTCTCAAGTATTAGCAGTTGAGTTGTCAATTCAACACACCTGGATAACTTAGTATTTGCAGCAAAGTATTTAGTAGCAAAGTAATATGGAAGTAACGGTAACGGTAGCAAAAGTAATATTTTTGGGTTTTGTAGTGATTGTAACAGTAGCAACAGAAAAGTAAATAAGTGAAGAACACTATGTGAAAAGCTTGTAGGCATTGGATCGGTGATGGAGGATTACGTCGGATGCGGTTCATCATGTAACAGTCATAACATAGGGTGACACAGAACTAGCTCAATTCATCAATGTAATGTAGGCATGTATTCCGAATATAGTCATACGTGCTTATGGAAAAGAACTTGCATGACATCTTTTGTCCTACTCTCCCGTGGCAGCGGGGTCCTAATGGAAACTAAGGGATATTAAGGCCTCCTTTTAATAGAGTACCGGACCAAAGCATTAACACACAGAGAATACATGAACTCCTCAAACTATGGTCATCACCGGGAGTGGTCCCGATTATTGTCACTTCAGGGTTGCCGGATCATAACACGTAGTAGGTGACTATAGACATGCAAGATATGATCAAGAACTCACATAGTTCATGAAAATATAATAGGTTCAGATCTGAAATCATGGCACTCGGGCCCTAGTGACAAGCATTAAGCGTAGCAAAGTCATAGCAATATCAATCTCAGAACATAGTGGATACTAGGGATCAAACCCTAACAAAACTACTCAATTACATGATAAATCTCATCCAACCCATCACCGTCCAGCAAGCATGCGATGGAATTACTCACGCACGGTGGTGAGCATCATGAAATTGGTGATGGAGGATGGTTGATGATGACGATGGCGACGGATTCCCCTCTCCAGAGCCCGAACGGACTCCAGATTAGCCCTCCCGAGAGGTTTTAGGGCTTGGCGGCGGATCCGTATCGTAAAACGCGATGAATCCTTCTCTATGATTTTTTTATCCCCGAAAGTGAATATATGGAGTTGGAGTTGAGGTCGGTGGAGCGTCAGGGGGGCCCACGAGCCAGGGGGCGTGCTCAGGGGAGCAGGCGCGCCCTCCACCCTCATGGACAGGTGGAGGGCCCCCTAACATGGATTCTTCTTTCAATATTTTTAATATTTTCCAAAAATATGTTTCGTGGAGTTTCGGGTCATTCCGAGAACTTTTGTTTCTGCACATAAATAACACCATGGAAAGTCTGCTGAAAACAGCGTCAGTCCGGGTTAGTTCCATTCAAATCATGCAAGTTAGAGTCCAAAACAAGGGCAGAAATGTTTGGGAAAGTAGATACGACGGAGACATATCAACAATCAACTTGTGTCTTTGGGTGCCCCCCGCCCCCGTATATAATGGAGCAAGGGGGAGGCCGGCCGGCCTTGGTGCGCGCCAAGGAGAGGAGGAATCCTCCTCCTAGTAGGAGTAGGATTCATCCTTTCCTAGTCCTACTAGGAAGGGGAAGGGGGAGGAAAGAGAGGGAGAGGGAGAGGGAAAGAGGGGTCGCGCCCCCTCCCTGATAACCCACAAGTATAGGGGATCAATTATAGCCTCTTTTGATAAGTAAGAGTGTCGAACCCAATGAGGAGCTAAAGGTAAAACAAATATTCCCTCAAGTTCTATCGACCACTGATACAACTCTACATACGCTTAACGTTCGCTTTACCTAGAACAAGTATGTTTCTGCGTTTAACAGCATGATGCCACTTGGCATGCAACAAGAAATTAAGCTACTGCACCCAAACATATCAGCAAAGCATATGGCAGTGATATACTCAAGATGCTTGACAAAAGATGAACACTGACCTACGGCTAAATCACACAATAGCAGGTTCAAACAGGCATGGCAAAAGAGCAAAACATATCAGTTTCACAGACTTAGTGAAAATAACAACATGCCAGAAATTAACATCAGAATGACATGTTTAGAGCAAGGAAACAACCTGCTACAGGAACACAATATAGCAAAATGTGGCATGGCATGGATCTACTCAAATCATTGAACAAAAGTCCCTTACTGACCATGAGCCAAAAAGGACCAGAAAATATAATAACACCCATGTCAAATAAGCAAGTTACGTTACAGATTTCAGACTTAGCAGAAAACTGGACATGTCAAAAACAGATAACAGGTAGGCATGTTTACGAGCTCGATGCACTCACTACAGAGCATTGCATGATAAACTAAGCATACACCCATCAAGAAGACATGGCATAGAAGCTAACCATGGCAAGAACAACATCATAGCATGCAAGGATCAACTACAACAAGCTTGGCAAAATCGAATAACATGTAAACAATCTGCCAGTAATATTTTATAGCAAAAGTAGAGCTCGATTGACTCAAACTATGGCACTCCATAATTACAAACAAAGGCATGGATGGATAGACCAAATCCATATGTTCGAAACACCCTTATTGATCATTCTCAAAAGAGGCATATATCTCTCTGAAACAACATGAACACATGGCATAAAAATAACAGCAGTGAATGACTTGGTGAAAATACTCTTAGAGATCAGCAACATTATGATCCCTAGTTTGCATGCTTTTGCTAGTCACCACAAAGATCAAAAAAATACATGGCATACACCCCTGTAAAGATGGCATGGCATATTACAAAACACATGTAGGACTCAACTTCATAGGGTGCACACATCAATCATGGCAAAAATGACAAAAGTGCATCTTCTGAAACAGATCTGAAACTAACATCACATAGCCCTCTTCTAACAACATTTCGGGCATCAAGATGAGCTCAAATGAAAATGATGCAATGAGATGAAATGATGTACTCATCGAGGCGAACAGTTTGACATGCTATACGCCCAAAACGGAGTCACGAGTGCAGAGATATGGTGTGATGAACATGGCACCAGAATGCAATAATTCCATGACTTGATGAAAAAAAACGGAGTCAACCTTAGGTGGATCTAGATCCGGGCGCGGATCGAGGCGGGGCCGGGCTTCGCCGGAGTTGGTCGTCGCTGGGGAAGAAAAGAGGAGGGAGGTCAGGGCGGCGCCGGAGTGGGGAGCTCGCCGGAGGAACACCGGGGCGCGGGGAGGCGCGCGCGAGCGCGGCCGCGGTCGGGCGGCGGTGGCGCAAGCGGTGGAGGCGGGCGGTGCGGCGGCGGTTCCGGCGCGGGTCGGTGGCCGGAGGCGAGGAGCGGGGCGGCGCGCGGCGGCGCTGGCGCAGGCGAGCGGCGGGCGGAGGCGCGCGACGAAGAGGCGGCGCGACGCGGGCGGCGGCGATGCACGCCGGCGGCGGGGTCGGGCGCAGAGGCGCGGGCGGCGGGGCGCGATGGGCTCGGGCAGGCCCGATTCGCCCACGGCGGGTCGGATCCGGGCCCCGACGGGCCTGGCGGCGAAGTGGGTGCGGGGGCGCCATGTGGCGGCGTGTGGTTGGAGGAGGCGCGCGGCGGGGTGACGTGGCGCGACGCCATTGGTCGGAGCGACGTGGCTGCGGGTGGTGGACACGTCCGACGGTGGGACGGACATGTCCGGCTGCGGGAGGAGGAAGATGGCTAGGGTTTGACTGCGAGAATTCGGAAGGGATCACATATATATAGGTAGTGGGAGTTAGGAAGCTCCAATTGGAGTGTGGTTTGCGGCCACGCGATCGTGATCGAACGGCCTAGAAGATGGTGGGGGTTAGGATGGGTTTTGGGCCACTTTGAAGGGGGTGTTGGGCTGCACCAAAAGAGGCTTTCACGGTTACCCGGTTAACCGTTGGAGTATCAAACGACCTCCGATTGACCCGAAACTTGACAGGCGGTCTACCGGTGCTATACCAAGGCCGCTTGACAAACCTCGGTCCATTCCGAGAAAGTTTAATACCCACTCACGGAAAAAGGTAAAAGGGGGCGCCGGGGAACATAGGAGTGCCGGATTGCAAAACGGACAACGGGGAAAATGCTCGGATTCATGAAACGAACACGTATGCGAATGCGATGCACATGATGACATGATATGAAATGCATGGCAAGGACAAATTGCAAAAAGAAAGGAAACCCAACCACGGAGGGAATATCATATCACATAGCCGGAAATGGCAAGAGTTGGAGTTACAAATATGGCAAGTTACATCCGGGGTGTTACAACACTCCACCACTACGAGAGGATCTCGTCCCGAGATCTAGAATGGCACCGGAGGGGAAAACGGAAGAGAAAGAGAAGAGGTAAAACTAAGTTGCTTCTTCGACAAATGAGTGAGACCAAAGAACTTTGAGAGGTTGAAAAGTTGAAAGAAAGAACACAACAGAGATGAACGAGATTGCAAACAATCCTTAGAAAAGAGGAACATGGATCATTACGAGAACTTGAAGGTTGCAAAGACATAAATCAAGAGTTTAATGGACAAGATAGAATTCGAAACCACTCCGGTTAAAACAAGATGAGAGAGGAAGAATGATATAATTTGGGCAGCACTCCGACTGTAAATGGAAGGAATTGAACATGAACTTGACAAGATGAGAGGATACTTGATGAAATCAACAACACACTGCCTCCGGAATTGAAAGAATGGCGCAAGGGGTAAGAAATATTTCAGACAGCACTTGGGTTGAGAAGATATGCAAGACTTGATAAGATGAGAGAGCTCGAATGAAAACACGACACTCCGGTTAAATGGATAAGCAAGGAAAAGAACATGATCTCCAAAATGAGATGATGGGTTGAAGAAAACATCACGATGCCTTTGGGACAAATGAAAGGGTGGAATCAAGAGAACAGAGAAGAGAACAACAACTTCTATCACAATTGAATTTGAAAGAGCCTCCTTAAAAAGAAGGATTGACCGGAGTTGTTGGAAAACCAACAACGAAAAGAATAAGCTTGTAGTGGACTTATGGAAACATATCAACATTATGAGGTCACAAATGGCCACTAAAGGAAGCCATTGATTTTGAGTGAGAGCACCAAGGCGATGAAAAACTTCTTTCACCAAGAGCATAGGAGAAAACTTGGATCATTGATAAGCAACCATAATAGCCACATTCCTTAGGGAAGGATTTAGGTGAAACCATGACACAAGATAAATCCAACGAAGAGATTGGTGGATTTAAAATATCTCATTCTTGACAACATGTGAGTCGTGAAACATGAACTCAAATTATCAAGAATGACATAACACCACCTCAAAAGATAAGATAGAAAGAATTGCACCACAGAATGGAAGATGAAGAATGATTGAACTCCTCAAAACAAGACATGTGTTGAGCACCATGTTAAATTTTGAGTAAAGTTTAGCGGATCATAGCTCCGAGAGAAATCTTGAAGAACAAATGAAGAATGCAAAGAATCCTTAATGAACCACCATGAAGAGCCTCCATGAAGGACTCCGGTAATAAAAGGATGATAAAGACACGAGAAGTTAAAAAAAAACACAAGGTGGAACCTTGCAATGATTTAGATGGAGCTTTGCGATGATGTAACCGAGAAAACTTGAAACTCCGAAAAACAATGATGAGCAATTGAAACCAAGAATTTTTTTAATGAACCTCCGGAATAAGGAATAGAATTTACTTGATGAAACAAGAATAAGAATTACATTATGCTTATCCCTCATCAATTAAATTGATGACAAGCAATGGATTTGGCATACTACTTATTCTCGTAGAAAGGATTAAGATAGATATGGCGCAAACTTGAGAAAAGTCTTCAACGATCCGCCTGTAGGATTGGAAAGAACGAATGAATTGATATGATAACCAAGGAAGTGAAATCTTGAACGAACCACCATACGAACTGAAAATGAACGAAGAAAAGATAAAGAAACACCGGGAAGAATTAGAAAATGAAGGAAGATACTTGAGAGAATTTAGATACATGAGAACGAAGAGATCATGAACTGATTAGAGGATATTTGAAGGATGCACCGGTAAGATTTGGAGAACGATAGCTGAAAACTTGAATGAATAATTATGACATGATGGCCTCGGAAGAATCAAACTGAAAAGACTCCTGAATTGCTCCGGATGGGTGAAAAGAATTCTCACAATCTAAAACAATTATGAGAGGATGGCATCAAGCGAGAACAATGAATCTTGAAGAGAATGGAGCAAAATTTAAGAAAAACTCTTCTTTGGTCTTCAAAATCCGAGAATGACGACGAGAAACACCACCATAATATGTTGACGCACTCCGGAACAATGAAGAATAGAAAAGGTTGAACCAACTATGAAAAGAATTTGAAGCGATTCTGGAGAAAGACATTTGACTGATGATAATTCATTCTTACGTCAAAATTGGAAAAAAAATTGAGAATAACTCCAGGAAAATTAGAAGAGTAAGGTAAGATCCTGGGAAAAGACATGTGGGTTAGGGCCCACTCAAAAGAAACACCGTTGAACGATTACTTGAAAGGGAGATTGCACCGGTTGATTTAAATGGCTAGAATGAGATAACAACCTCGAAATAGGTTGAACTGATCTTGAAAGACAAGACGAGCCTTCTGAGGTATCTTCAGCACTCCCGAACAAATGAATAGCGATAAGTGAATTATTATGAGGTGCACCAGTATGAGAAGGTATTGAAACGAGGAAAAGATGTGATCGATAAAGCTTGAATTGGAACCACTGGAGAAGAAAAGAATGACGAATGATGAACTTGAAACTCCGTTAGTATCTTCATGGGAAATCATCGGATAAGAACATGAAGGAGAAGAATGGAGAGGCTTCACATCAATAAGATGGATACTTGATCAAGAAATCTGTGTCCTTGAAGGAATAAGGGTGGGAGGGCGGGAAAAATAAAGACAATTTGGGACGGATGAAACAAGCAACGTTGGGAAAAACTGAGAGGTGATCTTGTGAATGTTGAAATGATCGGATCCACTTGAAGAGAAGCACACCGGTTGGAAAGAATTGAAAAGACAACGTCAGTGATCAAGAAGGATTAGTATTCACATAGAAATATGATAACACCATTTAGGGAAGGTATGGATCAACACTTGACATCGAAGCAACTCGAATACCACAAATAAAACAAAACAAAGGATTTGGCTTGCAGAATAAGCCGGAACAAATACATATGATAGAGATTTACCCAATCCCATATCATGCATCTGTCGGAAAGATATTCTAGGAGCTACTTGAATTCCCACCTATAAACTCCCGAAACTTTCTGTTTATGCAATCTGGTGTTGGGGATACAGGGGACACAAAATATATCACCCAAACTAACAATACCTAGATCCAGCTGTATCCATCCTTCAACACATAACCAAGAAACCTTCGGAAATCGTCTACCTCAACCTTCGAAAAAAACATCCATTATACGAGTTATGGCAATACTCCCGCACTCGCCTCAGTACTGGGCTATCAGGGTTATCTCACCAACAACTGTACAAAAGAGATTTTCGATGTCGGCGTACTAAACTCAGGTATTCCAGAACTGCAACGATAAAATTATGACGACAACACCTGAGAGCTCAACTCCCCGGGACACTTCCACTAAACCCCTGCTGACAGGAGGCACCAAGACAATGTTGTCATCACAAAACCATCGAAACGATTCCAAGATACCCGCGTGATCCTAAATTTTTTTTAGTGAAATTTGAGAAGAGAAGAGTCAAAACTCTACGTCACGATGCCTTACCAGAGCGATGAGGAGACTGGGAAGTAAAAAGAATTCCTAAACTCTCCGATATATAATTCCTAAATGACTCAAAACATTTTCCTAGACACAACTCGGCCGCTAAAAACGATCAATCAGTGGGGGCTCCTAAGGTCGGGGAAGGCTCTGATACCAACTTGTAACGCCCTCGATGCGGCTATATCTCTCACGTGTCGAAGCACGACTTAGAGGCATAACCGCATTGAAAGCAATGTCGCAAGTGAGGTAATCTTCACACAACCCATGTAATACATAAGGGAAAGAGATACATAGTTGGCTTACAATCGCCACTTCACGCAATACATGAGCAAAGCATTACATCAAACAGATACAATCAAGGTCCGACTACGGAACCAAAATAAAAGAAGACTACCCCAAATGCTACACAGATCCCCGATCGTCCCGACTGGGCTCCACTACTGATCAACTGGAACGAAACAATATAATGAACAAGATCTTCATCGAGCTCCTCCTTGAGCTCGGGTGCGTCACCTGCGCGGTTTCATCGGCACCTGCAAACTGGTTTTGGAAGTATCTGTGAGTCACGGGGACTCAGCAATCTCACACCCGCGAGATCAAGACTATTTAAGCTTATGGGTAGGAGAAGGTAGTGAGGTGGAGCTGCAGCAAGCGACTAGCATATCTGGTGTCTAACATATGCAAAAGAGAGCAAGAAGAGAAGGCAAAAGCACGGTCGATGAACTATGATCAAGAAGTGATCCTAGAACAACCTACGTCAATCATAACTCCAACACCGTGTTCACTTCCCGGACTCCGCCGAGAAGAGACCATCACGGTTACACACGCGGTTGGTGTATTTTAATTAAGGTCAACTTCGGGTTTTCTACAACCGGACATTAACAAATTCCCATCTGCCACATAACCGCGGGCACGTCTTTCAAAAGTTCAAACCTTGCAGGGGTGTCCCAACTTAGCCCATGATAAGCTCTCGCGATCAGCGAAGGATATTCCTTCTCCCCGGGAAGACCCGATCAGTCTCGGAATCCCGGCTACAAGACATCTCGACAATAATAAAACAAGTCCAGCAAAGCCGCCCGATGCGCCGACATCCTGATAGGAGCTGCACATATCTCGTTCTCAGGGCAACACCGGATAAGTCAAACTACGAGTAAAACCAGGCCTCGAGTTTCCCCGTGGTGGCCCCGCAGGTTGCTCGGTTCGGACCAACACTTAGACAAGCATTGGCCCGGGGGGGGGCTGAATAAAGATGACCCTCGGGTTAGCTACTCCCAAGGGAAAGGTATAGGTGGTAGGCAAATGGTAAAACCAATGTTGGGCCTTGCTGGAAAAGTCTTATTCAAAGCGAACTGTCAAGGGGGTCCCATTAAATCACCCGACCGCGTTAGGGACGCAAAATCCGGGAACATAATACCGATATGACGGAAACTAGGGCGGCAAGAGTGGAACAAAACACCAGGCATAAGGCCGAGCCTTCCACCCTTTACCAAGTATATAGATGCATTAATTAAATAAGATATATTGTGATATCCCAACAAGTAAACATGTTCCAACAAGGAACAAACTTCATCTTCACCTGCAACTAACAACGCTATAAGAGGGGTTGAGCAAAGCGGTAACACAGCCAAACAACGGTTTGCTAGGACAAGGTGGGTTAGAGGCTTGGTTTGATAATATGGGAGGCATGATAAGCAAGTGGTAGGTATCGCAGCATAGGCATAGCAAAAGAGCGAGCAACTAGCAAGCAAAGATAGAAGTGATTTCGGGGGTATGGTCATCTTGCCTGCAAAGTTCTCAGGGTTGTCGAAAGCTTGATCCTCGTAAGTGTTCTCACCAGGTTCCTCGTTCACGTACTCGTCTCCCGGCTCTACCCAAAACAAGAACATAAGCAAAGGGACAACTATCAACCACGATGCAATGCGCAAGCAACATGATGCAAAACATGGCATGATATGCGCGATGTGGTATGCAATGCATATGCGTGCTCCGGAAGGAAAAAGATGAACAAGGCATAATATTGGAAAACCAAGTATGCCACTGGAAAGTTGAGGTGATTTCGGTTGAAATCGATATAAAGATCACCGGAATCGGATGCACGGTTTGCAAATGACAAACAAAACAAGAATGACATATTTCTGTGATTAACAGCATGATGCCACTTGGCATGCAACAAGAAATTAAGCTACTGCACCCAAACATATCAGCAAAGCATATGGAAGTGATCTACTCAAGATGCTTGACAAAATATGAACACTGAGCTATGGCTAAATCACACAATAGCAGGTTCAAACAGGCATGGCAAAAGAGCAAAACATATCAGTTTCACAGACTTAGTGAAAATAACAACATGCCAGAAATTAACATCAGAATGACATGTTTAGAGCAAGGAAACAACCTGCTACAGGAACACAATATAGCAAAATATGGCACGGCATGGATCTACTCAAAGCATTGAACAAAAGTCCCTTACTGACCATGAGCCAAAAAGGACTAGAAAATATAATAACACCCATGTCAAATAAGCAAGTTACGTTACAGATTTCAGACTTAGCAGAAAACTGGACATGTCAAAAACAGATAACAGGTAGGCATGTTTACGAGCTCGATGCACTCACTACAGAGCATTGCATGATAAACTAAGCATACACCCATCAAGAAGACATGGCATAGAAGCTAACCATGGCAAGAACAACATCATAGCATGCAAGGATCAACTACAACAAGCTTGGCAAAATCGAATAACATGTAAACAATCTGCCAGTAATATTTTATAGCAAAAGTAGAGCTCGATTGACTCAAGCTATGGCACTCCATAATTACAAACAAAGGCATGGATGGATAGAGCAAATCCATATGTTCAAAACACCCTTATTGATCATGCTCAAAAGAGAAATCAACAATATACAATTCTCCTCTCCTAAAGCCTTCGAAGACTTTGGAATTCTCAGCTTCCATAATCACAACACAACGATACTTGCCAAAGACAACAACCATATCAAGATCACAAAGCATTGAGACAGACATAAGATTATATCCTAAGGACTCAACAAGCATGACTTTGTCCATGTGTCGATCCTTTGTGATAGCAACCTTACCTAGACCCAATACCTGACTTTTGCGTTTATCAGCGAAGATGATATGCTTCATGTGTGACGCTGATAAGGGAGAATCCATCAACAGATTCTTGTCACCAGTCATGTGATTTGTACAACCACTATCAAGTACCCATTCAGTGGCTTTGGGTTGATCATCCTGCAGTTGAATTAGTGCAACTTACGACCTCATATACTTCAGCAGTGAAGAATATGATATCACAATTCATCAGATCAATTTCATCAAGTAGTAGAAGATAAAGCATAGGGAGGACATGTGAAATGAAAGTTCATTTCATCATGGTTAGCCTGTGTCCTTTCAGGCATTTTTTTCAGGTCCCCAGCAAATTCTTCAGACGTTATCGTACGTCTGGAGACCTGACCCTGCAGAAGGGTTTAGTTCTTTTTCTTCACCACCCACATCTGAAGGGGTGGCAAAGAGTTCATCACTCTGCGAGCTCCATACGAGAATGGTGGCAAAGCAGCCAAACCATTTCGTTTCACATAAGAGGGTTTAGGGTAAGCATATGCATAAGCAGAGAAATTCTTCGAGGACTTATGAACATAATAATTTGAAGAATAATGCTCATATTCATAGCCCTTGGCTCTTCCCTGCGAAACAGAGTTGTTAGCATGATGATGTTCATATGAGTACTTTGATCCATGTGAGGAATTTGGTCCGTATGAGGACTTGGATCCATATGAAGAATTTGGTCCATATGAAGAATTTTATCTGGGGTTCCTTTTCTTCACAGGTGGTGTCATGAGGACATTCACCTGAAGACTTTCAAGGCGCCTTTTGGGAACCCAGATTTTCTTCACAGGGGAACCGTTCCTGCAGTTAGTGCCAACATATCTAGCAAATACTTCAACATTCTGATTTTTGAACAATTTATAGTTGGAGTCAAAAGACTCATCAGAAGAATGAGAAGATTCACATGTATAGCCAGATAAGTTAGATGGATCAACTGGAGGTCCCTTTGCAGCAACCCATGAGGTTTTGGGGTACTACTTAGGCTTCCAATATGTACCATCAGCATTGAGTTTCCTCTCAAAGGCAATACCCTCTTTCCTAGGGTTCCTGTTGAGGATCTGCTTTTTAAGCACATCACAAAGAGTCTGATGCCCTTTGAGGCTTTTGTACATGCCTGTCAGGTACAATTCCTTCAGTCCTGCATTGTCAGTAATACTAGCAATGTCCTCAGATGAGAAATTAGTGATAGCAGAGGCAGGTGAAGAATTTGTAACATTTGAAGCATTTGAACATTCAGGTGAGGAATTAGCAGATTCTCGTTCAATGCATTTTAAACATGGAGGAATGAATTCTTCCTGAGCAGCGCTGATTTGTTGAGCAAGTAATGAATCGCGCTCCTTCTGAAGATCTTCATAACTCACTCTTAGCTTCTCAAGATCTTGCTTCTTTTGAAGATATTCATAAGAAAGCTTCTCATGATCAGATAAGAGAGTGTTATGATGATTTTGAAGGTTGTCAAACCTGGTCTGAAGTCTCTGAAGATTTTCAGTTAAGGCCTTAGTGCGATCCAATTCTTCACCCAACATATCATCACTTTTGTCTAGCATGTTTTGAACCTTTTCGAAAGCCTTTTGTTGTTGCACAGCAATCTTAGCAAGTTTAGAGTAGCTAGGCTTAAGATTTTCATCAGATTCATCATCACTAGATTCAGAGGAGGCGTATTTGAGTACCTTGGCACCCTTTGCCATGAAGCAATAGGTGGGAGCGTAGTCATCACTGCTTTCATCAGCCTTGTTGGTGAGATCACTTTCTTCAGTGTTGAAGATGGATTTGCTGACGAATGCAGTAGCGAGGGCTAGGCTTGCCACACCAGACTCAGAATCTTCAGATTGTTCCTCTTCCTCATTTTCTTGAGATTCAGCCTCAGAGTCCATTTCCTTGCCAATGAATGCCCGAGCCTTCTCGGAGCTACTCTTCTTGTGAGACGAAGACTTTGAGGATTTTGATGATGAAGATTTTGAGGACTTCTTCTTTTTCTTCGCATCATCAGAACTGTAATCCTTGTATTTCTTCTTCTTTGATTCCTTTTCCCATTGAGGACAATCTTGAATGTAATGTCCTGGTTTCTTGCACTTGTGATAGAGCCTCTTCTTATAGTCACTGGATGAGGAATCATTGCTCCTTGAGGGTTTTCTAAAGCGACCACGTCTTGAGAACTTCTGGAATTTCTTCACTAGTAGTGCTAGATCACGACTCAGTTCTTCAGGATCACCAAGGCTGCTACTAGAGTCTTCATCTTCAGACTCAGATACTACCTTGCCCTTCAGTGCACGTGATCTGCTATAGCTTGTACCGTAGAGATCTCTCTTCTCAGCAAGCTGGAACTCATGAGCGTTTAGCCTCTCGAGGATATCAGCGGGGTCAAGTGACTTGTAATCACCACGCTCTTGTATCATCAGTGCCAGAGTGTCAAATGAGGAATCAAGCGATCTCAGCAATTTCTTCACCACCTCATGGTTGGTGATGTCAGTGGCACCAAGTGCTTGAAGCTCGTTTGAGATGTCAGTGAGGCGATCAAAGGTTTGCTGCACATTTTCATTGTCGAGTCTTTTGAAGCGGTTGAAGAGATTGCGAAGAACATCAACTCGAGAGTCACGCTGAGTTGAAACTCCTTCATTGACCTTGGATAGCCTATCCCAGATAAGCTTTGCAGTTTCCAAAGCACTCACTCTACCATACTGACCCTTACTCAGATGGCCACATATGATATTCTTTGCTTGGGAATCGAGTTGCTTGAATCTCTTCACATCGGTAGCGTTCAGTGAGGGAGTGACGGAGGGAACACCATTTTCCACAACGTACCAGAGATCATTATCAATTGCCTCAAGATGCATTCGCATCTTATTCTTCCAGTAGGGGTAGTCCATCCCATCGAAGGTAGGACACCCAGCAGAGACCTTGATCATACCTGCGGTCGACATAACTAAAACTCCAGGTGGTTAAACCAAAATCACACAGAACAAGGGAGTACCTTGCTCTGATACCAATTGAAAATGCGTTATATCGACTAGAGGGGGGTGAATAGGCGATTTTCATGAAATTCTTCACTGAGGAATTTGCTTGTGAGGAAATTCCTTAGCGAAGAACTACTAGCAGCGGAATAAGTACTCAAATGAAAACGTAACAGAATCCTAGCATAGTCATCATGATGAAATGAAGACAAACACTGAGTACAGAAAGCGTAAACACAGGATAACACAAGATGAAGACAAACAGATTGAAGAAATTGAACTGAGGAAATTGAGAAAGTCTTTAGTCAAAGTCTTCAAACACAGATATGATAAACAAACAGCACACTACTAAGGAAATGAAAGACTTGAGGAAATAGAACCAGTAAGCTTGGTGAAGACAATGATTTGGTAGACCAGTTCCAACTGCTGTCTCAGATGTACATCTGGTTGGAGCGGCTGAGTATTTAAACTTGAGGACACCTAGTCCCGGACACACAATCCTCACCGTATTCTCCTTGAGCTAAGGACACACAGTCCTCCCCCAATCACTCGTGGTAAGTCTTCAGGTGACTTCCAAACCTTCACACACTTGGTCACTTGGCGATCCACAATTCCTCTTGGATGCTCTAGACCTTGACGCCTAACCGTCTGGAAGAAGCACAGTCTTCAAAGGTAACAAGCGTCGGATCCACGCAGGATCAATCTCTTCAGTGATGCTCAATCACTTTGGGTTTGTAGGTGTTTTGGGTTTGGGTTTGGATTTTCCTCACTTGATGATTTTCGCTCAAAGTCCTCGGAGGATGGGTTGCTCTCAAATGACAAGTGTCAAGTTCTCGTGGAGCAGCCAACCAGCTAGTGGTTGTAGGGGGCGGCTATTTATAGCCTAGGGAGCAGCCCGACATGATAAGACATAAATGCACTTCAATGATATGACCATTATGTGGACAAGATATTTTGGGACAGCTGGCGCGTAGCACAACAACGGTCGGAAATTTGAGTTACAAATTCCTCAGGGCTATCATGTTCCTCACTGTGTAGGCAATTCGCACTGGCGAATTCCTAACTCCTCAGTCAGAGCAAAGTCCTCAGTGACCAGAAGAACTGCGTCTCTGTCACTGAAGAAATTGACTGAACTGTATGAGATTTCCAATGGCTTCACTCGAAGGGATTGGTAGGTGTAGGATTTGAGTTGAGCACCACATGGAAATTTTCTCCTTAGTATTTCCTCGACCCCCTTTAACAGTACGGTGTTTCCTATTACTCAAGAAAGATAAAATGAAACTATGAAAACAAAAGTCTTCACGCTTCGTGTTCCTCGAATGAATACCAAGTCTTCAAGGTCACACCAATTTCTTCACTTTCAAAGTCTTCAGAAAGTCTTCAGTATATCAAAGTCTTCAGTCGAAGAACTTCATTTTTACGGGTTGACTTTCTCTGTAAATATCAAACTCCTCATAGACTTATAGACCTGTGTACACTCATAAATGCATTAGATACTGTCGGTGTACTAGAGTAGGGGTACCCTAGTATCCCGAACTTGTGCACGGGCAGTCGCAGCACCCCGCGGCAAGGCTTGCCAGGTGACCGCCAATGTCCTCTATGGTTCCTTTGGAGCCATTCAAGAACAAAGTATTCAAGCCAAGGAGACAAGGCCCCGGCAAGAGGAGCTTACCGGGAAGGCCACTCAAGGCACAAGACCCCGGCGAGAGGAGCTTGCCGGGAAGGCCAACCAAGGCATTTCAAGGAACTCGCCGCGACGCGCCACGCGTCCCGGCGAGGCCCGGAGAGCGGCAATACTCCCGGACGCGACAAGACGACGACCACGGCAAGGCGTTTGCCGCGACAAGCTACTACTCAGTACCCACGCTCCAGCACATCCACCAACGTGTCGCTCGGGGACCCTTCCAGGCGTACGTGGCGGGAGGCTGTGCAGCCAGCGGTACGCGGTGGCAAGCGGCGCTGACAAGATTGCCATCATGGCGAACGGTGGCGCCCCTGACGGTCCCTTTTCTGCACTATTTGGGCGATGCAGATGGGCATTTAATGCCCTTGTCCCCTGCCGTCAGGGTTAGGTATGATACACTGTACAGGTAGCTGTACCAACCGCAGCACCTTTCCATTTTTACCCTTGCCTACGTTGCCACCTGTCGGTGACCCCTTGAGCATATAAAAGGAGGCCCCTGCGCAACATAGAGGGGGAGGACGAACAGTAGAACACTCATGCTCGGTCTCGTTAGCTGCTGGAGTGTACTGTAGCATTCAGCACTCCCGAGCAAGAACTCAATACAAACCACAATGCAGCAGTAGGAGTATTATCTCTCCGGAGAGCGCCGAAGCTGGGTAAACTACTCGTGTGCCTCGCCTCGATCTGCTCTTCGTGCGACCTCCGCCCCCCCGCCGAACCGAAAGGGGCTCGGTCCCCATAGGTGCTCGTGGATCAGTTTCCCTGACATCTTTGGCGCGCCAGGTAGGGGGCGTCGGGGTTGTGTGAACCTGATCCGACGTTCACACGAGCTAGATCTTCATCATCTTCATCGACATGCCACCGAAGAAGAAGGCTTCGGAAGCGGCTGCTCCGTCCGCGACAAACCCACCACCGCCGGAGCAAACGGCTGGTGGGGAAGACGCCGGCGGAAGAACGGGCGTCGACGAGGGAGCTCACGGTGCCGCCAGGTCCAAGGACAAGGCTGCGCAGACCTCGGCGTCCGTACATCCATCGCGCTCATCTCAGGAGGCGCGGAACCGGCAGCGTCTTGGTACTCACGGTACCATACGCTCGTTGGACCCAGATCGAGCTGGTGGATCTCGGGATGCTCAAGGCCAGCATGCACGCCAACATGCTGGCACGAGCGGGGCACGGTCGCCTAGACGGGATACTGCTCCTTCTAACATAGTTAGAAGTTCGAGCATATCCCGCTCCACACACCGTTCGCCACCGCTACCCGCCACTCCAGCGGAAGCTTTGGCGCGAGCTCAACTGCTCCTAGACTACCCTCCAACGGCGGACAAGATCGACGACTGGAGGGCCACCATTCAGAGTCTCATCGGCTTTGCCAACGGCGACACTCCACGACAGCCGAGTACATCGCAGCCGCGGCGAGTCAGCCAGGAACGGGCCGATGGCGACAAGACCGATGGGGGTGCAACCACTGTGCACTCCCCGCCGCGAAGGCCAAGATCGCCACCTCACCGGATCCACCTCGACAGTGACTCCACTGCGTCATCAGATCCGCGATCTCGTCGCGATCAACGCCAAGTTCTTCACGAACAATAGCAAGAAGACGCTCGTACTCGCATCGAGCGCCGAAGAGAAGTGCGGCATTAATCAAACCAGCGCGCTGGGGCCTCTGTCGACATGCATGCGCCAGGGGAACCAGGCGACCTGCCGTACGCGGTAGGTTGCCCTGGGTTTACTCGTGAGCTGCGGCAAGTCCAGTGGCCCAGCACGAAGAATTTCAAGCCAGACGTACCCGAGAAGTATGACGGCAAGTTGCATCCGTCGGAGTTCCTCCGCATCTACACCATCGCGGTGCAAGCTGCTGGGGGGCGGGACGACAAGATCCTTGCCAACTACTTCCCGCTGGTGCTCAAGCCCAACGTCAGGTCCTGGCTCATGCACTTGCCGAACAACTCCATATCTTCCTGGGCAGACCTATGCCATCAGTTTGTCGGCGCCTTTGCAGGCGGCCACAAACCTCATGGCCAGGAGAGTGACCTTCATCTGCTTGCCCAGAAGGAAGGAGAGCCCCTGCGCAAGTACATCCAGAGATTCAGCCATGTACAACGCAACATCCCGGATGTCCACCCTGCCGCGGTCATCAGCGCGTTCCATCAGAACGTGCATAACCGCAGGATGCGGGAGGAGATGGCGATGTGCAAGATCAAAGACGTCAGTGAGCTGTATGCCCTGGCCGACAAGTGTGCACGTGCTGAGGAAGGGAGGAAACTCCCCGGAGAGAATACAGGAACAGGAGGATCTGACAGCGAGGATACAACCCCGGCAAAGAAAAACCGGCGGCGGAACAACAGGAAGAGGAAAGGCAAAGATGTGCTAGTTGTTGAGCAGTCCGGCAACGAAGGTGGCGCCAAGAAAGCCAAAGCTGGTAGCTCCGGCAAGGAGGTTGCCGCATGCGCCAACTGCCAGGCTGTGGCGGTCGCCGACAAGCAGGACGGCACCAACAAACAATACTGCAAGATCCACCGCACCAAGGGCCACGACCTCCAGAGCTGCAAGAAGGTCGAGCAGCTTGTCGAGCTGCAAAAGGCCGAATACGAGCGACGCGACAAGGAGAAAGCCCAAGGAGGTGCTGGAGGATTCGACATGAAGCGCCCCGGCCGGGGAGGACGCCGCGGCAAGGCCAAGCAGCGGCAAGGAGATAGACCTCCCCGCGGCCGCGACAAGGATGATGATGACGACGACGACGAAGACATGGATGATGCCGAGACCAGTGAGCAGGAGTTCCAGAAAGCCACAGAGGTCTTGTGCGTTGACGGCGATGCTTCTCTGCATACTTCACACCGCCAACTCAAGCAGTGGGTGCGGGAAGTCAATGCGGCAGAACCACCCGTTGAGTCACGCAAGCTTCTGAAATGGTCCAGCACACCTATCATCTTTGATATTTAGGACCATCCTGATCGCACAACTGCGGTCGGGTGCTTGCCGATGTTGGTTTCACCAACTATCCGCAACCTCAAGGTCACTAAGATGCTAGTTGACGGCGGGGCCGTCTTGAACCTGATCTCCTCCGCTGTGCTCAGGAAACTCCAGGTCCCTGACAGCGAGCTCGAAGAGACCGGCACATTCCAAGGAATCAACCCGGGAAGGAGCAAGCCGAAGGGGAAGATCATGTTGCCTGTGACATTTGGCAGCGAGTTGAACTTCAGAACTGAGAGGATCACTTTTGACGTTGCCGATTTTCCATTGCCTTACAATGGGATTCTCGGCCGTCCAGCGCTCGCCAAGTTCATGGCAGCCTCTCACTATGCATATAACATGCTCAAGATGCCAGGCCCGATAAGTGTCATCTCTGTCCCTGGCGACAAGAAAGATGCTCTTATCTGCGCCGACAAGATCTACCGGGAAGCAGCAGCCGCAACAGATCGCAAGTCAATTGCCGCTGAAGCTCCCGGGGGGAAAAAGAAGAACAAGTCCGGCAAGAGTTCTGATGCCCACTCCGGCAAGCACACCTCTTCGGAGTGCTGCGCTACCGTCAAGGACGCACCATCGAGCTCCACCAGCAAGTGTAAGAAGACAATGGCAGCTCCGCCAGAGACCAAGAAGGTGTCCGCCAAGGAGGACGGCACTGGAGGTACTTTCACCATCAGTGCCACTCTCGACCCTAAATAGGAAAGCGCGCTCATTGCTTTCCTGCGGGCGAATGTCGATGTGTTTGCGTGGCAACCGTCTGACATCCCCGGTGTCCCCAGGAAAGTAATTGAGCACCACCTTGCCGTCTGTCCTCATGCGCGGACCGTCAAGCAGAAAGCCAGGAAGCAAGCAGTGGAGCGCCAAGAATTCATCGCAGAAGAGATCAGGAAGTTGGAAGCAGCAGGCCTTGTCAGAGGAGTGCTTCATCCTACGTGGTTGGCCAATCCTGTAGTCGTGCACAAGGCAAACGGGAAATGGAGGCTTTGTATCGACTTTACCGATGTTAATAAAGCTTGTCCCAAAGACCCATTTCCCATGCCGCGCATTGACCAGATTGTTGACTCCACGGCCGGATGTGACTTGCTTTCATTTCTTGATGCATACTCAGGATACCATTAGATCTTCATGGCAGAAGAGGATGAGGAGAAAACCGCATTCATCACTCCATGTGGCACATACTGTTTCATACGGATGCCTTTCAGTTTAAAGAATGCTGGTTCAACATTCGCAAGGGTAGTCCATACCGCTTTTGAGCCACAAATACACAGAAATGTAGAGGCCTACATGGATGACATAGTGGTCAAGAGCAAGGACAAAGCAACTCTGATTCAAGATTTAGACGAGACTTTTGCAAATCTGCGCAAGATCAGCCTCAAGCTGAACCCCGAGAAGTGTGTGTTTGGAGTCCCTTCCGGCAAGCTTCTTGGGTTCTTCGTGTCTCAGCGGGAATTGAACCCAATCCCGACAAGATCAAGGCCATTGAGCAGATTGAAGCACCAAAGCACGTCAAGGATGTACGAAGACTTGCCGGTTGCGTGACAGCTCTCAGCAGGTTTATCTCTAAGTGTGGTGAGCGCGCCCTGCCGTTTTTCAAAATTTTGAAAAAGGCAGGTCCAATGAAATGGACTCCGGAAGCGGAGGCTGCGCTGCAGGACTTGAAGAGATACCTGTCCACCACTCCAATACTTGTCACACCTAAGCCACAAGAGAAGTTGCTGCTGTATCTGGCGGCGACCAATCAAGTGGTTAGTGCTGCGTTAGTAGCGGAGAGGGAGGCAGATGATGAGCCGGCAACCACGGCAGGCGCATCCAGCGACAAGCAGGGGCTTCCCCGACAAGCTCTAGTCCTGACAAAGATGGATCTGCGCAGGCGCGTGAGGAGATACAGAAGAGAATGGTGCAGCGCCCAGTTTACTTTGTCAGTTCCCTTCTGCAGGGGGCTAGGTCAAGGTACTCTGGCGTGCAGAAATTGCTTTTCGGCCTTCTCATGGCCTCGAGAAAGCTGCGCCATTACTTCCAAGCACACGAGATCACAGTTGTCACTCGCTTTCCGCTGAAGAGGATACTGCAGAATCCAGAAGCAACGGGCAGGATTGTTGAGTGGGCACTGGAACTGTCAAGCTTTGGCCTCAAGTTTGAGAGCACTTCAACTATCCAAAGCAGAGCATTGGCAGAATTCATAGCAGAGTGGACACCAACACCAGATGAAGAAATTCCAGAAACGAGCATCCCCGTCAAAGAAGCAAGCAAAGAGTGGCTGATGTACTTTGATGGCGCCTTTTTGCTGCAAGGCGCCGGTGCTGGCGTGCTGCTTATCGCACCCACCGGAGAGCACCTCAAGTACATAGTCCAGATGCACTTTCCCAAGGAGCAAGCAACAAACAATACTGCAGAGTATGAAGGTTTGCTTGCCGGTCTCAGGATCGCGGCAGACCTTGGGATCAAGAAGCTCGTTGTAAGGGGTGACTCGCAGCTTGTCGTCCGCCAAGTGAATAAGAGTTATCAGAGTCCGTTGATGGAAGCCTACGTTGATGAAGTGAGAAAGCTAGAAGAGCACTTTGTCGGCCTACAGATGGAACATGTTCCAAGAGCTCAGAACGACATTGCCGATGGCTTGTCAAAGTGCGCAGCACTTAAGTTACCTGTGGAACCAGGGATCTTTGTGCTCAAGCTGACTCAACCGTCTGTGACGCCATCAACTGGACAGAGCAAGAAGAGGAAGTTGATTTCTGGTGACTATTTCCGGCAGAGCTTCCCGAAGCGCCGCCAAGAAGGTCCCCAAGATCAACACCAAGAGTGCTGGGGAGCAGTCTGCTCCGGCAAACCCCAGGGTCTGTTCCGTCGAAGCAGACGCTCCCGACAAGTTTTGCTCCGGCAAGCTTGCCGGGGAACGTCAAGCTCCGGCTGAGCCGTAGTTTCTCGCCGTAGAAGCGGATGTTCCCACAACAGTAGATGTGCCTTTAGTCCTTGTTGTCGAGCCACAAGTTCCAGCATGGGCACAACAGATTGTCCGTTTCCTTCAGACAGGAGAACTTCCCGAAGAGCAAGAAGAAGGGGAAAGAATAGCCCGGCAGTCTAGTATGTACCAGTTTGTCGACAACACACTGTACAGAAGAAGACTCAACGGTGTGAAATTGAAGTGTATTCACCGGGAAGACGGACAAAAGCTGTTGGCAGAGATACATGGAGGCATATGTGGTCACCACATTGGCGCAAGAGCACTTGCCGGAAAAGCTTTCCGGCAAGGTTTCTTTTGGCCGACAGCCCTCCAGGATGCAACTGCACAAGTAACCAAGTGTGAAGCGTGCCAGTTCCATTCCAAGCAGATACACCAGCCAGCTCAAGCTCTCCAGACGATCCCTTTACCTGGCCATTTTCGGTCCGGGGGCTCGACATCCTCGGCCCCTTCCCCCGAGCAGTCGGGGGCTTTGAGTACTTGTACGTTGCAATCGACAAGTTCACAAAGTGGCCGGAAGTGGAAGCAGTGAGGAAGGTGACAGCACAGTCAGCAGTCAAGTTCTTCAGGTCGATTGTTTGCCGCTTCGGGATCCCTAACAGGATCATCACCGACAACGGTACACAATTCACGAGCCGCACCTTCATGCAGTACGTCCAAGATCTTGGCGCCAAGGTCTGCTTCGCTTCTGTTGCTCACCCCAGAAGCAACGGTCAAGCGGAGAGGGCAAATGCTGAAGTGCTACGTGGGCTCAAGACCAGGACTTTCGACAGGCTGCACAAGTGCAGAAGAAATTGGATTGAGGAGCTGCCGGTGGTTCTTTGGTCGATCAGGACGACGCCAAATCGAGCCACTGGCCAGACACCTTTCGCTCTAGTCTATGGAGCAGAGGCAGTTCTCCCCACGGAACTCGTATACGGGTCACCTCGAGTGCTCGCTTATGATGAGCTTGAGCAAGAGCAGCTGCGACAAGACGATGCGCTGCTCCTTGAGGAGGACCGTCTTCAGGCTGCTGTACGAGCTGCTCGCTACCAGCAAGCTTTGCGCCGCTACCATAGCCGCAAAGTTAACGCCAGAAGTCTCGAGGAAGGCGACCTTGTTCTTCGGCGCGTTCAGTCCGCCAAGAATTCCAACAAGTTGACGCCGAAGTGGGAAGGCCCTTACCGGGTGAAACGAGTCACTAGGCCTGGCGTTGTCCGCCTTGAGACCGAAGATGGCATTCTGGTGAACAACTCCTGGAACATTGAGCATCTTCGTAAGTTTTACCCGTAAGGCGCTGTTGCCGGACCCTGTTCTGGCAACCACCTTTTGTACAAGTCTTGCCGCTGTTGCATGTAATCCTTTGTACAAAGCCAGGCGCAGACCCTGTGCATAAATAAAGCTCATGTGCTCCGCACATCTTGTCAATTTCATGCTTTTTATTTTTTGTTGCATGAGTTATCTGACACTTTGTGCAGCGCCAACCACCGGTAAGCAATAACGAGCCATAAGGCTCCATATCTTTATTTTCTCTTCTTTTTTCTCAAGGAAAGGAAGGTTCCCTCGCCCACAAGTTTGCCGGGAGGGGAAGGAGAAGATAATGGTATATACCAGGCGTCGTTCAAGAAAGTTTCGCCTTGCCGGAAAGCAAACAACAGAAAAGCTAAGTTGCCAAAGTTTGAGCAATCAGATTTTTAAAATTTTTTAAGTTATCTTCCTTGAACGACCATGCTTTGTATGGAAAACCTGTGCGCGAAGGAACCAGCTCGTGGCTAGTTGCGCCCTTACTTTGTTTCGAGTCCGCTCGACAACTTAAGTGTGCTGCGACTAGAGTCGCGCCCTTACTTTGTTTCAAGTCCGCTCAACAACTTAAGTGAGCTGCGACTAGTTGCGACAAGGTTTCTTATCGGTAACGGCACCGCCAGCAGGCTACTGACGTCCCGCACTCAACGCTCGCGGCAAGGGTGCCTGCGCCGGCAAGTTCCCTAAAAGCGTAGGGCACAAACATACGAAGGAAGGAATCAAGTAAAGGAAATAACATTGCAATCACTACCCAAAATAGAGTTATATTACAAGATAGCTTGTCGCGGCTCTAATAGATTGTTTTCATATCATGATCAACAGCGACAAGAAAATAAGAAAACGGGCGGCCTAGTCCACGCAATCGCCCTCAACCCTCTTGATCCCGCTCACCTTGTCCACAATGGGTGTGACAAGGGCCTTGAGCGCTTCCAGATCAGCTTCCGCCGGCAGGGTCCTGAGGACGTTGGTGAGGTTGAGGCCTGGGTTGCGGAAGGCCACCTTCACCAACACCTTTTGAAGAGCTCCCGCGCAGATCTTGCGCGAATCGTCGGCCAGCTGCTTTGGGATCCTTTCCCGGAGTCGCTGGAGGGCCGTCGCCACGCCTTTGAAGAACAAGGTGAGCTTGGCGCTGGATTGGAGGTTCTCGTCGGAGGGATACCCGAGATCCTCCATCCCCAACTGCGCTAGCTCCCTGTCAATGTCTGCCGCAACATTCACAAGACTTTCCATCCAGTGCTCCACATTCTTCCTAAAAGTGTTCTGGGTAACAGCAATACTCTCCAGCAACGCCTTGTCGGCCTTAATCTCCTCCTTCAAGGCCGCCTCCTGCTCCCTGGCGCCGTCCAGCGTCTTGGTCAAAGTGGTCAGCTTCAACTCAAGATCTGCGTTGGAGTCCTTGGCGGCGCTGAGCTCCTTGTCCTTCTCGGCGAGGCGGGCCTGCAGCTCTGAGTGGCTGTGGGCGTCCTTCTCCCGCTCACGCTTGAGCGCGCCAAGCTCCTCGCCGCTCGCCTTGAGATCGGCCTCCAGCTGCGCCACCTTCGTCTCCAGCTCCTTCTTGGCGGCCTCGGCAACTGCGGTAGCGTCCTCCGCCTGCTTGATAGCTCCGCCGAGTGTTCGCTCGCGCGCGGCAAGCTCCTCCTCGTGGCTATCAAGGTCGACCTTCCGCTGCGCCAGCTCGCCCTCCTGCGCAGACAGCTTCTCGGCGGCAAGCCGCTGCTGCTCTTCGACGTCAGCCTTCTCGAGGAGAAAGGCCTTCTGCGCCTCATCGAGCTGCTCCCGCTCCTCCGCTAGAGACCGGAGAGCCGCCTGGTTGATACCTCGGAGCTCCTCCGCGCGCTTCTCAATGTCTGCTCCCGCCTTCGTGGCAAGCGCTTCGCGGGATTCCAGCTTGGCCTGCCGGGCACGGTAGAGCGACAACAGCTTCCGCAGCAGCCGCTCCTCCTCGGGCTCGCTGCTGCTGCTGCTTGGCACGTCAACCAGCATCAGCCCAGCGGAGGCGAGCACCTCCACGTCAAAGCTTTCTCCTTCGACCGGCGCCCTGGACGTTGATGCCCAGGGGAGGTTGATGAAGACGCCATCGCCGGCCTTCAAGTAGACGCCTGGCTGGGGCTCTTCGGAGCCTGGCGCTGCGGCAGCGGCGGAAGGGTCGGCGGTCGGCGTAGCGCCTGGCGCTCCTGCGGCCTCAGGGCCGTCAGTGCGATCGCCAGACCCCTCGTCAGCTGCTGCGGCGGCAGCCTTGGCGGCCTCTTCGCCGGCGGGATCATCAGCGTCGGCAGCTTCTTCGGTGGCGGCGGCGTCGTCGACAGCAACCTCGGTCTCCATCGGCTCCACAGTAGATGGATCTGACGGCCAAAAAAGGAAGAAAAGTCAAGCAAATATCCAAAAAGAAGATTAAACGAAGAAGAACCCAAGGGAAGTTTCGAAGCAAGAGGATTACCTGTACCGGGCTCTGCGGTGGTGGTCTCCGCCGCCGGGGGGCCGCTCGTGCTGTCCCTTGCCGGAGACTCCTCCCTTGCCGGAGAGCGCCCCCTTGCCGGAGAGCTCTCCCTTGTCGGAGGATTCTCCCTTGCCGGAGAACTCTCCCTTGGCAGCGTAGTCGAAGCAAATGGCATGTCAGGGGCGGCCTCCGGACGCTCCTGGTGGGGCTGCTCTGCTCCTACACAAGCCAACAGTCAGATATCAGCAAACAAAGAGTATCCATGCGCGCCTAACAGCGGGAAGCAAACCATATACTTACGCTGGGGGCTGCGCTGGGGGCTGCTCTGAAGAACAGTTGCCGGGTCCGGCAAGTTTGTCTCGGGCGCACCCCCTGCTGACACGGTGGGGTCGTCCTCGATGACAATCACCGAGACCTTGGCTCTCTTTGCCGCTCTCTGGGCTAGAGTCCTAAAAAGGAATAAGTTCAGAGTAAAGCAAATGAGATACAAGACAAAACAGCAAGAATCGAAGAAATACAAGAACAACAAGAATCTTACTCTTCTTCTTCCTCGTCGGAGCTGAGCGCGGAAAAGCCAAAGCCTGGCTCACCTCCGGCGCGAGGAGGCGGAGGAGTAGGATCCCTTGGCCTCTTGGCGGGAGCTAGAGCGACGGACTGGGAGGACCCCGCTCCAGTTGCCGCAGCAGCGTGAGGTGCTTCCGCGGCAACAGAACTTGCCGCGGTGGAGCGTGTCGTGCGGCGCGGCGGGGGTTGACTTGTCTGCCGCTCCGCTACGTCCCCGGCCTTGTAGAGACGCCTTCTTGGTGGAGCCGGGGGCTCTGCTTGTTGAGCCGGGGACTCTGCTTGCGGCAAGCTGCCCGAAGATGAAGAGGAAGAGGAGCCGATCTCCAACGAGCCGCTCGTATCTTCGGCGGGCTCGCTCGGTCCGGCGTCATGCCCGGCAGGCTCTTCCTCGCCGGCAAGCCCCTCTCGCTCGGCAAGGCTTGCCGCCTCTGCTGCCTCTGCCTCCTCCATGGTGAACCCAAACTCGCCCGCGGCTGCAGCTGCCGCCGCCTCTTCCAGCCTAGTGGCGATGCGCTTGATCTCCTCGTCGATGGTGTCCCGGGTGAGGCCCCTCTGTTCGTCGGCGCGGATCGGCACTTCTACCAAGCCATCAAAGAACGCCTGCACGACCTCGTCTGCAGGCTCTATCCAAGCTGGGTCAATTCCATGCGAGTCGCATAGCGGCATAATTGCACGGATGCGGTCGAGCGAGGAGTTGTTGCACAGCGGAACGACGCCCCTCGGTAACCTGAACACTTCGGGATGCTAGGGGTCGTACTTGAACAGCTCCAGGAGCATCGCTTTGAGCTCCAGGACAGTGAAGTTGAAGTTGAGGCCCGGACGCAGCCTCATGATATCCGCCGCGTTCTTGAACTCCCAGGCGGGTCTCCTCCTCTCCTGCAGGGGGGCGATGCGGCGGCGAAGGAAATCTGCGCCTATAGTGAGCCCGGCAAGCCTGAGGCATTGGATCCGGGCGACGGCAATCTTCAGTCTGTCGTCTTCCGGGGCCACGTTGCTCCAATCGCTGCTGCGCACTACTGGAGTGTGGCGTCGGGCGGTAAACGGTTGCAGGTTCTCCTCGACAATCCAGCACCAGTCCGCTCTCCATTCCTCCCACTTGCTGCGGAACTCTCCCTCCAGATAAGCATCCTTCTTGCCGGCTTTTGAGATCCAGGCGATTCCGCCGGATAAAGGCTCTCCTTTCTCAACTCGAGGCGAAAAGAAGTGGCGGAAAAGAGCTACATTTGGATGGACTCCGACAAAGTTTTCGCAGAGATGTGCGAAAACTGACATGGTCAGGACAGCATTGGGGGTGAAGTCAAGGAGGCAGAGCCCGTAGGTGTTCATGATATCGCAGAAGAATTTAGAGAAAGGCGGGCAGAGCCCGCAGTATAAGAACAAGGCGAAGAAAGGGTACCCAGTTGGGGCCATTTCCCAAGCGGCGGCCGGAAGTACCTTCGTGCGCGGGTGCGCCCGCGTCTCCGTCGACCAGAAGAGGTAGTAGTACTCCCTCAAATCCCCCGCGGTAAGCTTGGGAGGGAAGATTGCCCGCTCCTTCCGCAGCGCCGCGAGCCGCTGCGCCTCGGCCGACTTCACGACCTTCCCTTTATCGGCTTTCGGAGCCATGGCGGAAGTGGTGAGGGAGGTCGACGGCGTTGGTGGTGCTGGTGGCGATGGGGGGCGGAGCGCTGCTCTCTTTCGACTTTGGGAAGAAGGGGAGTGGCGGAGATTTTCGAGGACTGGAGTAGCAACGGGCGGATGGGCGAACTGCCCCTATTTCCCCTGCTTATAAGGAGGGAGGGGGCGGACGTTCCTCCTTTCCGAATAAAGAAGCCACCCACGATCTCTGCCACGACGCCACAATCGACGCGTGCCGTTCAGGGGGGGGGGGCGGTGGATACGGAGTAAGATACGACGTGACCCAGGCCACGCATGCCCGTGCCCTGTTTTGGGCCTGGCCCAACAACGCTCGGCACCGTGTATGGCCCAGGCCCGGGGGCTCCTGTCGGTGTACTAGAGTAGGGGTACCCTAGTATCCCGAACTTGTGCACGGGCAGTCGCAGCACCCCGCGGCAAGGCTTGCCAAGTGACCGCCAAGGTCCTCTGTGGTTCCTTTGGAGCCATTCAAGAACAAAGTATTCAAGCCAGGAGACAAGGCCCCGGCAAGAGGAGCTTGCCGGGAAGGCCACTCAAGGCACAAGACCCCGGCGAGAGGAGCTTGCCGGGAAGGCCAACCAAGGCATTTCAAGGAACTCGCCGTGACGCGCCACGCGTCCCGGCGAGGCCCGGAGAGCGGCAAGACTCCCGGACGCGACAAGACGACGACCGCGGCAAGGCGTTTGCCGCGACAAGCTACTACTCCGTACCCACGCTCCGGCACATCCACCAACGTGTCGCTCGGGGACCCTTCCAGGCGTACGTGGCGGGAGGCTGTTCAGCCAGCGATACGCGGTGGCAAGCGGCGCTGACAAGATTGCCATCGTGGCGAACGGTGGCGCCACTGACGGTCCCTTTTCTGCACTGTTTGGGCGACGCAGATGGGCATTTAATGCCCTTGTCCCCTGCCGTCAGGGTTAGGTATGATACACTGTACAGGTAGTTGTACCAACCGCAACACCTTTACATTTTTACCCTTGCCTACGTTGCCACCTGTCGGTGACCCCTTGAGCATATAAAAGGAGGCCCATGCGCAACGTAGAGGGGGAGGACGAACAGTAGAACACTCACGCTCGGTCTCGTTAGCTGCTGGAGTGTACTGTAGCATTCAGCGCTCCCGAGCAAGAACTCAATACAAACCACAATGCAGCAGTAGGAGTATTATCTCTCCGGAGAGCTCCGAAGCTGGGTAAACTGCTCGTGTGCCTCGCCTCGATCTGCTCTTCGTGCGACCTCCGCCCCCCGCCGAACCGAAAGGGGCTCGGTCCCCATAGGTTCTCGTGGATCAGTTTCCCCGACAGATACTTAACCTATAAGTCTTCAATACACCAAAATCACTAAGGGGCACTAGATGCACTTACAGTTTAGGTATCATCCATATTGCGAGCAGAACCAAATTCTCGTGCATTCCCAATCAAGGCCCTGTCGTGATGCATGTAGTGGTCGTTCTGGTGCATCAAGGACGGCATGCAGATCGTTCCACACTTGAGAAGAGGAAAAATGGAAAGGTAGAACGCGGCAGCATAGGAAGATAACGCTGGCCAACGAGGCTGGGAGGGGATCGAGCAGGAAGTTAATGCTCCATGCCTAAAGGTTTTGGGAAAACCTGATTTTCATAAGGTGACTTATACTCACCTAAACAGAGGGAGTATTCCTTAACCAGAGAATGTTTTGTCTCCCACTCACGCGCTAAAAAAAACTACGACGCATTTTTTTTATCTGTTTGCATAGGTCCCACCTATCAGGACTAGGGTTTAAGCTTTTGTCACTCTAGCAACCTATCATCTACTTATTACTTCCCAATGCCTTCCTCTAGGCCCAAATAATGGTGAAGTGTTATGTAGTCGATGTTCACATAACACCACTAGAGGCTAGACAACATACATCTTATCAAAATATCAACCGAATACCAAATTCACATGACTACTAATAGCAAGACTTCTCCCTTGTCCTCAGGAACAAACGTAATTACTCACAAAGCATATTCATGTTCATAATCAGAGGGGTAATAATATGCATAAAGGATCTGAACATATGATCTTCCACCAAATAAACCAACTAGCATCAACTACAAGGAGTAATCAGCAACCTACTAGCACCAATCCCGGACTTTGAGACAAGAATTGGATACAAGAGATGAACTAGGGTTTGGAGATGAGATGGTGCTGGTGAAGATGTTGATGGAGATTGCCCTCTCTCGATGAGAGGAGCGTTGGTGATGATTTCCCCCTCCCGGAGGGAAGTTTCCCCGGTAGAACAGCTCTGCCGGAGCTCTAGATTGGTTCCGCCTCGGTTCCGCCTCGTGGCGGCGGAGTCTCGTCCCGAAAGGTTGCCTCTGATTTTTTTCTCATCGAAACACTTCATATAGCAGAAGATGGATGTCGAAGACCCACCAGGGGGCCCATGAGGTAGGGGGCGCGCCCTAGGAGGGGGGTGCACCCTCGTGAGTAGGGTGTGGGCCCCCTAGACTTCATCTTTGGCGAGGATTTTTCTTTATTTATTTTAAGATATTCCATGGAGTTCAGGACTTTTGGAGTTGCGCAGAATAGGTCTCTAATATTTGCTCCTTTTCCAGCCCAGAATTCCAGCTGCCGGCATTCTCCCTCCTTATGTAAACCTTGTAAAATAAGAGATAATAGCCATAAGTATTGTGACATATTGTGAAATAACAGCCCATAATGCAATAAATATCGATATAAAAGCATGATGCAAAATGGACGTATCATTCATCCATGCCATAACCGTCAGAGCCCAGCTGTCTGGAGGAACAAACGTACTTACGAGCTCACCTCCAAGGTCGTTGATAAGACCGTTCGTGGACTTGTTGTTCCAAGCACGTCGAGGCATGCTGTGGAAGGTAAGCTTTGTTAATCACTCAAGCTCAGAGGGCACCGAGCCCCATCCTGGGTGCCACCGATCAAAGCTCACCAGCGCGCCATCGGAGAACAAACGCCGGGAAGATTCGAACACACGACTGCAGTCGAAAGTTGTCCAGAACCTGACGAAGAAATCAGCCGGTGGCGGACACACTTCGACGAGCAAGTCACTTATTTGGATGTCGTGCGCAATGCCAAGAGCTTTGACAAGGTCGTCTGGCGAGACGGGAGGCCGGTCGCCGTTGATGGTTACCATCAGCACTTTGCCGGCAAACTGGTCGTCAAGCGCCGCCATGCCACTGTTGAGCGACAGCACGCAACGACCGAAGGCAGGACGTACCTCAGGATCTCCGGCTCAGAGATCCGCGTTGACCGGCGACATGATAGTGCACTTGAGTACAGGGAGTACAGGAGGGGGGGTTTGGGGGAACTGGAGTAGGAATCGAGATTCCAGAGGTGGGGGAGGGGCGGGAGACTGGGGATGAAAAGGTAGCATGAATTTCGAGCACGCACCAATACGCTCTCGGCGCGCAAGCGCACGAAAACATCGGTGGCGCCCACATGTCGGCCTAAGAGTCCTTATTCTTTCTTTTTTGGAGAGCCCGACCTTTTTTCCAGGATCTTTTGAGAGCCCAGCCTAAGAGTCATAATTGACCTGTTTGGCATTGCGTTACTACTCGGCCCATATTCAACGACACCTCACTGTCCCAAACAAGTGTACATCATCAAAAAGACACTTAGCTCAAATTATATAACTTGAAAAAAGGAGATACACTCTGAACACTGGAGAATGGTGATGCCCTCATGTAGCCCACAAGTAGTTCGAGACAATAAACAGTTCGAAACAACGATATATACAACATTCAAACACTGAATAGTGACTACTACTGACATAAACAGCAAGACATGATAGTTCATAAGAAGTATTGCTACACCACCAAAACGCACCCATCTGCAGCGCTCAGACTCCCGTGATCCAGACGAGAATGACATTCTAAACAGAAGCAACTATTACATAGTAAGAGTGACATAGACGAGGATGACCAAATGACAAGGAATATGCATAACAAAAGAAAGAACTACCCATCCAGAACCAGCAGCAAAGACAACAAAGTCATTCAAAGAGATGATCCAACACCATCATAATTTGCAGCCCCGCTTCAGCGACCAGTGATCCGGAGACACCAGTACTCCACCCTTTCGATGCAACATCCCAATTACCTATCAACCTGAAGGCTTGAACCACATCACTGCCTGTCGTAATTGAGACATCCAAGGATCAAAGTTAATCCGAATGCCTTTATCATTCTCACCTTCTTTTGGCTGCAGGCTATATCGTTGACAATCAGGGGAGTTTGCTCCCGAACTCCTAGGGCTCGCCGTGTAGACACGGTTTTCCATAGCAAACAGAGCCTCTCTGCCATCAAGGTCCTTGCCAACGATGATCTCCTGGTTAATCGGATAATTGAGTCCGAGAAACAGAGAGTGTGAACCAAGGCTGTTTACCCGCCTCCAACTAAAAAATCCTAAAGGCCCCAACAAGCTGGTATCCTACTCATAGACGTAATAGCCACTGTCCGGATACTCACATATTACACGGTGCTTGTATACAGTGGGGTTTTTGCAATATAACTTTTCTGGCTCATGTGTCCGAATGATAATCAGTCTTTTGCCGTCGTCTAATCGAGCGAGGAACCAATTGTGCTTCCCTGTTTTTGGGAAAGGTGGTGTGATTACAAAGGGCAGTAACTGTAGGGACACTCCATCATATCAAAAAGGATAGGCATTGTTAATGTAAGATCAGCATTGTTCAGAGTATGAGTAGGATAATGCAAGAAACAGCATTGATATGTCCCTGTTGGAACTGGGAGGAGAATACAGGGAAATGTATACTGGGTTTGAAAATATAGAAGTGCCATACATGGTTATACTCACTACGTTCACATTGTTTTAACCTCTTTAAATAATCATCTACTAATTCAGTTAGACTAGCCATCTAATCCTAATTCTCCAAACCATAGCCCTCCGTTCCAGCGGTTCCAAATGGCGAAAGAGATCGAGATGCAGGTTTTTAGCATCCAGCATGTCCTCGTCGAAGGCTCGATGCGCATAGTTGCCACCATCACCGTCCACCCAAGAGTTGTTCGGCAGAGATAAACAATGTATCCAACTCCCTCGAAAGGTAGAGACGAGGTTCATCGGTCTCGATGCAGAGTACACGGAGCGTGCCCCTGGGAAGATCCAACGCGCCGCCGTCCTTCAGTTGTGCCTCGAAGATGATGTTTTGGTGTACCACATCATACACTCGCCCTCCATACCAGGTGAGCTTCACGATTTCTTGTCTCGGGAGGACGTATACTTCTGTGGGGCAGCCATCGAAGGGGACAAACAGAAGCTGTAGCCGTGCAACCTTGATTTGAAAAGCATCACTAACCTACAAACCAGAATCAAAATTCCTGTAGAAGATTGTGATAAACAGACACCATCCCTATTCGACGTAGCAAATTTTGTGCTCGGTACAAATCTTCAGAAGGGTGACGAGATGGTGGCATTAAGGTCGTCTGGATGGGAGAATTATCCCTTGACGTACGAGCGGATAAAATATGCTGCCCTATATGCATGTGTGAGTTTCGAGATAGCTGCAAGGTCCAAAGAGCTTGTTGCGAAGCCGTCTCCCACAGAGAATGAGAAGAAGAAGAAGAAGAAGAAGATCCAAGGGCTCTCGAAAGCCCGTATCATGGGAGAATGGAAAGCCACTACCCTGCCGTTCGCACGCTGGTAGTTCGCTCCTACTACGGCGGTTCGCTCCTACTCGTCCCGTCCATTCACATTACAGTAGTTCCACTAATCCTAACCCTCCTCCCAAATCCATGGTGTCCCAAATCTCCCCGATCGGTGGTGAGTACAAGGTTAGAACCATCACCGGCGATGAGTTCGACGTCATCTACACCCGTTCTTCCACGATGGTGAAAGGATGCCTTTCTCGCTTCAGACGCATGTTCGAAGACTCAGATGATGAGTGGGTCGCTGGGCTAGATGTTGAGTACACCACAGTCCTGGGATGAGAGAAGGATCTAAAGGACGAAGAGAGGAAGAAGCCTGCCATGATCCAGGTTTGCGTGCATGACTTATGCTTGGTCTACAACATATGCCATGCCGACGTTGAGTGCCAGGATTTTAAGGACATCCTCGAGAGCAACCTAGTCAAATTCGTTACTGTAGACTTTGGTAAAGACAAAGAAGTCCTGCGTCGGATAGGCCTCGTTGTAGGCAACACCTTTGACCTCCAGAAGAATCGGCTGGTGTCCTCTCGGCATCCTTCAATGCTGACCTTTGCTTCAAAATCTACAAGGGTTGGATGACGAGCAACAGCCAAGTGTGCGGTTCAAGCAAAGAAGCATCGGCCAAGAGGAAGAGGGAAAAGGACGAAGTCGAGGACGTGGACGAGGACTCCGAGTAAGGTGGCAGTGTCGTTGCTCATGGTGGTTCTAATGCAGTGTCTACCAGAATAGTTGCAAAGTTTAATTTCAGGTGTGCTTAATTTAATTTGAGGGTTGTGTTGTGCTGAGCCCCCAGCAGAACTATGTTATGTTTCTTCTTGTTACTTTAACTCTTCAGTACGTACATACTAGTATTTCTTACATTTCATCTTTTAGTTGGTATAGTACTACCACTCGTTTCTTCACATTATATACGTACAATATATATGGCCAACATCATATAGCCAGCATTTTAGTTGTCAAAGAATTTCAGGGTGCTTAGTTTTGTCAAAGAATTCCAGGGTGCTTAGTTTTATTTGAGGGGTGGGTTGTGCACTTGTGCTGGACACCATTATTGTGATAAGCCTTTTTAATAATACTATATGCATAATTTGGCGACGAGCGCTCTCTATATGTACCACCTTTTTTTATTTCAAGTTTTGCTCAATGGCGCAATCCATCGATACTACTACTGTAAAAAAGTGGAGTATATACATTTTTTAAAAGGCTAGAGGGCGGGGCAGTCTAGCTCGGTCGGTTTCACGAGAGGCGAGGGCCTTTGTGATTTGACGGCTCATTACTGCTGTCAAATCGAATAATACTGCACCGCCCGCTGCATGCTCGGTGCCTCCATTAAACCCCTCTGTTAAACCCGCATGCAACCCGAGAATCCTACTCCGGCCACACGTCCGTTCATGAGCGGGCCGGAATTAAACGCAACACCGGCCGAGCTCCTCCCGTCCGCCCTCAGTTTAAACGAGGCCAGACGCCGGCCAAGCTCCTACCGTCCGCCCTCTATTTACACGAGGCCAGACAAATAGCGGGCAAGAATCGCACACCTTAGCCGCTCCCCCATCTCCTCCTTCACCATTTTCTCCACTCTTCCGATGGCTTCCGATGAGACGTTCTTCGGCATATTACCCGGCTGGGTGGCCCGCCGAGCCCTCCGGATACGGGCGAGGCCACTCGGTGCTTCACCAACCTCGCTTGGCCCGACGGAGCCAGTTGCTGCCCCAAGAAGGCGCGTGGTTCAGCAACTCGCCGCTCCAGTTCAGCTCGATGAGGAGTGGCGAGTTGCTCCACGCCGGCACGGTGGCGAGCACGCCGGTACGGGCGCCGTCGCTGCCGCATCGTACCGCGCCACCAGTGTCTGCGGTGGCCGCACCTCCCGTGTCTGTGGGCGCGCCTCCCGTGCCTGCGGCAGCGCCATGCAGGCAGAGACAGAAGCCGGGTGCGTGGAGAGCGACAAGTCGGTAGCTGGCTTCTCCGTGTCCGCTGCCATCATCGAGGAGAAGTAGAACACGGGAGGTCGCCGCCACTTGGGACCCATGAAGGCCACCGCTGAGGCGGCGACCGCGGATTCAGGTGGTTTCTTTGCTGCTTCGTCTCTTCCGAGGACCTTCGTCGACCCCGCAAGTGTCTGACGGACATGAGAAAGACAAAGGGATCCGCGGGCGGCCATTTAGAACTAAATAAGTCTAGATACATCCATTTCTAGGACAAGTATTTTCGGACGGAGGGAGTATCAATTATACAAGAGAGCCGGATTGGCACCTCTTAGTTCATGTAAATGTAATGAAATCCATCATATTTATACGAAGATCCAGCTTTTTTATACGAAATCCTTCATGCTTATATGAAATCAGTCCGTGTTTGCACGAATTTCATCTGGTTGATTAGAGTTGTAAAAATGTCTGCCGCTGGCGTTTGATGTCGTCCTCCGCTTAAGGAAGCGGGAGAAAATTTGTCGGCTGCCGTTGGAGATGCTCTTTATGCTGGAAATAATAGAGTGGCATCCAATCCATTTGAGTTAATTGCCTGTATGATTTTCCCTCTATAAAAAGTTAGTTGCATGTACAGTGTACACGTGACTTGCAGGGTGGCTACAGCTTCGTACAGAAAGTTAAAAAGAAACAAGTCCATCCTTAATCTTGTATTCTAAGTACTCTGTGGATTCCACTGTCAGTACAGTAGCGAAAGAAGTATATATTAAATAAGTAGAGTAATATATAATATAAAAATATAAAGTTAAAAGACAGAATTCGAACTCATGTCATTGCGTTGCAAGCATCCGGCGCTAACCAGCCCAGCACATTTTTGTTGTAGACCATGCTGGAGATATATCTCCATGTCTACTCTTATATATACTCCATTCGTTCCTAAATATTTGTCTTTTTCAGATTTCAAATGGACTACCACATACGGATGTGTATGTAGACATATTTTAGAGTGTAGATTCACTCATTTTGCTCCGTATGTCTTTTCAGGAAGGGGTCAGATTTGTCCTTGATTTATTTATGAGGTATCCAGATGGCACTGCACCGCCAAGAAAAGAGGGTAACATCAAAATTATGGACTACTTTTTTGAGTATGTTGGTAAGGTCCAGTCATAGTCACTTGTTGAAATCTCTAAAAAGACAAATACTCCCTCCGTCCGGAAATACTTGTCATCAAAATGGATAAAAGGAAATGTATCTAGACGTATTTTAGTTTTAGATACATTTCCTTTTATCCATTTTGATGACAAGTATTTTCGGACGGAGGGAGTAGCAAACAGAGTTGGTGATGATGGTGTGCGTGCCATCCTGCAATATAGGCCGTCGGATTTATATGTAACGGATAGGAAAGAAAGTATGGCAATTTCGCAAAAATATACCCACACGTCTCTCCACGTTCGCAAATAAGGCCTTCCCTCGTTCAACCTTTTCTCTGACAGGATAAACTACTCATACAAATGCATCTTGATGTTCCGTGCAACGATCGGGCAGCTAGCTAATTTCTTTTAAAATAGTTGCTGCTATAATTGGGTTGAAGTGATATATTTTATGTCTGCCCCGAATGATTTCAGATTCACTAGTAGTAACAAAGGAAAGGTTGCCTTGTTAATTAACAGAAAACAGGGTGAAAACTATCACATGAGGCCGGTAAAAACAAGGCACACTGGGTTCAGCGTCATCGTCACTACAGCTGTGCGTGCGCGAGAAGTCTACATATCGAGGGGGCTACCGAGCGAGGCACCGAGATACAATGTTTGAGAGAGAAACCAATTGACAGATTATGATCAGATCGAGTTGTCACCCTTCTGCTGTCATTGTTGGGGGGGGAGGGAGAGAAAGACGTACCGAGAGTGTGCGCGGTAGGCACAGAGGCACAACTAGTGAGTGTGTGTGTGTGTGTGTGTTTGAAAGAGGAGTAGATAGACTATTATCAAGATCGATGTGCCACCCTACTCCTTCGGTGCCGGGTAGTGTGTGAGTGTATGTTTGATAGAGAAGCCAGTCGATAGATTAGTATCAAGATCGAGGTGTCACCCTACTCCTTCGGTGTTGGGAAGTGTGGGTGTGTGGGGGGGGGGCAGTGACACTCACATATCTCTACTCTTTTAAAAACAGAGTTGGTGATGATGGTGTTCCTGCCATCCTGCAGTATAGGCCATCTGACTTATATCCGACGGACAGGAAGGAAACTATGGCAATTTTGCAAAAAGATACCCACACCCCTCTCTGCATTTGCAAATAAGGCATTCCCTCGTTCATCCTTTTCTCCCACAAGATAAACTTCTCATACAAATGCATCTTGATGTTCCGTGCAACGCATGGGCATCTTGCTAGTAGGGAGAAGGAGTTTGTGTGACACATATCTAGCTATATTAAGGGATAGGTAGATAGCATATGTGTGAGAGACATTATTATACTTTGATACATTAGTGGTTGTGGGTGGGCGGAATTAAAGGGGTGGGCGTGTTAGACATAGAGAGCGTGTGTGTTTCTGTGTGAGAGACTTGTAGGACGGGGTAGAAAGACGAATTTAACCCTGACGGAGGGAGATAAATACACGAAGTGCGCGTGTGTGATTCCGATGCCCACAGGGAAATGAGATATATATGCATGTGAGAGAGATTGCACAATTCATTCACGTATCACTGTCTAGCAATCGTGGACGTGCATCGCTTGAACATAAGTCAATATCTACTTCGTATCGTGGCCAAAGGTACAATATCGATTCAATGCTATAAAGATTGGACACTCACATATCACATTTTTTCTATTTAAATAAACCTTTTCAGTTGTGCATGCCAAAGTTACAGTGATGTTTCTTCAAACAACCAATGTAGCTATCATGTACATGCACCATTGTTACTCTTGCATTCAAATTCATTAGTCTTGGATGATTTAAGTTTCTATTTTGAAGTAACATATGTAATATTCATATATGAATTCAACGGGTACGCAATTTATGGAATGGAGGCTATGTAATCATATGAGGTAACACTTTTAAGTAGCTGACTACAATATCCATTTCTTTTTGTGCGCCTCTACACTAACACGTCAATGCATTATGTTTAAAGTAAATAACCAATGGCACTAAATTATCTATTTACACGAGAAATACATTGGTTGAGCGTTTGATCCCTTTTTTGTGAACGTGCCACTACACCCGTACGATTGGCCGCGCCCGTGTGAACGTCCAAGTTATCGGCGCATCATCCCGAGTTATTGTATTTTTTCTGGGGTGGACTTCACACCAGTTATTAACTGCTGACGCGTGCCCCATGTACACAGTCTAGCATGACCTTCCCGCTAGCACAGTCCAAAATTAGTTGAAACTAGATACGAACGATCCCGCGGGCAGCAAAATCTCCCGCCTCCTTCTAAAATTTCCGCCACCTTAATCTTTAGCATGCGAAATCCCCCTTTTGTCCTTGGTGCACGGAGACCAACAGTTACAATACCGCCCTCATCTACATGATAGGTCGGGGCTGCTTTGGTAACTTCTGGTTCCCCCACTACACGACACCCCCATTTCCTCTCCCCCTCCCGCAAAAACGACTAACTCCACAGCACCAGAGCATCTTACATCACGCTATCCGTACTTCATCGCCCTTTCTCCCCTCCCCTTTCGAAACCCTAGACTACTCATCCACCGGCGTACCATAGCCCATTCACTGTCAGCGGCGTCCACCTCGCCGGATCTGCTTCTGCGGCCGCATCTACCCCTCCCACCTCCCCTAGAAACAAGTAGACTGCTCATCCACCACTGTACCATAGCCCATTCGGTGCGGCCTTGTCCACGGCGCCGGATCTGCTTCGCTGGTACTCTCGTCAACCGCCGCGCATCTGCAGCGGCTCATTCGTACTCCCCACCAAAGACGCTTCGTCCACACCCCCCGGAGCCGCCCCAGCGACGCCCCCGTCGACGGCCTCTGATCCTCTTCGCCAACACCTTCCTCAACCCTACCGAAGCCGCTTCACTGAAACCATCGTCAACCCTACCGGAGTAGCTTCGCCTATACCATTCTCAACTCTACCGAGGCCGCTTTGCCAACTCACAAGTCCACGGCCTCAGATCCGCTTCCTCGCACCCTCATCCAACCTACCGGAGCAGCTTCTGACGCCCCGTCCACGGCCGTAGATCCGCATCGACGACACCACCCTTAACCCAACCACCGGAGCAGCTTCTGACGCCCCGTCCACGGCCGCAGATCCGCATCATCGACACCATCCTTAACCCAACCACCGGAGCAGCTTCTGACGCCCCGTCCACAATCGCAGATCCGCATCGTCGACACCATCCTTAACGCAACCACCGGAGCAGCTTCACCTACGCCCTCGTCCACGGCCACAGATCCGCTTCGCCCACACCATAGTCCACCCTACCGGAGCCACTCCACAAACACCCTACTCGACGGTTCTAGATCTCCTTACTGGACCCCGACAGCCAGCGCAACGTCATCACCCTCGACGTTTCTAACCTGATTCCCACCATCTGGAGAGATGCCAAGCACCTGCCACGGCCTAGGTACTTGTCACCTTTAAACCCGTCCAGCATCACCTGCCCGATGTACTTCAAATATACTAACAGGTCGTTGTTACCTGTTATGCAGCTGGCAAAAACTACAAGGACGATGTTTCTTCTGGATCTAACAGCTTGGCCAACCAAGATCCTGGACTGAGGCATTGCTATGATCTTGTAAGCGCGTCTCTCTCTCTTGTATTGTTCTGTGCCTGCCAGCGTGCTTTGCTAGGATTTTAGACCAGTAACCCCTTTGTGCAGACAATGATTTCTACTACTGGCTGCTAAATTAGATATCTAGAATCATACATGATACTACCTCGTACCTCCGTTCCTAAATATAAGTCTTTCTAGAGATTCCACTATAGGCTACATACAGAGCAAAATGAGTGAATCTACACTCGAATATGCATCTATATACATCTGTATGTGGTCCATACTGGAATCTCCATAAAGACATATATTTAGGAACAGGGCAGTACATTACACAAAATCGTAGGTGGCATGTAGGAATTCCAGTGCACTACATTAGGCTTCCTTAGAGTGCCTGCTAGTCCAGCATACAGAGTCATGGCTAGTTTATGGTACGCACACAATCGTTAATTGGTGGTTTAAATATGCGCAAGGGATATGCAATGTAGCATCATGTAGAGATGTCTGAAATTAGCCGTGTCAACTTGCAGATAGGGTTACACAATGAAAAAGTACAAGATGTATGTGGCAATTTCATGGAACATCGCAAAAAAAGGAGAGGCAGCGATGAGCCTATACAGTGTGCTATGGTACATCACTCCTCCATTGCAATCATCGTGACATGTTATTTGTATGCCAGTTCTATTAGCCAAGTTTCTTAGGGACAGTTATTACGAGTTATCCTAAGAAAATAAGCACCTTTGAATATACTCCATGTAATAAGCCAACCAGTTCTTTTCATTGCGTTTTCAGCTTATCTTTGGTATGATCAGTGGAAAGTCTAGATTGCATTATATATTTTTTCATTCTGCTGCCCATATGGAAATTAATTTGACTTGCAAACATCACAAATTGAACCCAGTGCAGTAATTAATATGATAGGAAAACACACCATCACTATTTGCTCAAAATGCAAATACAGAGATACCATCTACTTGGCACAATCTACTTTGGTCAATGTTTTCCATAGAGAACTCATTGCCTAATTTAAACGAAGAACGCATGACCCACATTTAAATGAAGAAAAATTATTTATTGAAATTTGATGGTCCAAGTGGCCGGTTATTATCGTATAGCAGCACCACCTGAAAGCATCATATAGCAGCAGCAGCTCATAACAACTCATCATACAGCAGCAGCAGTCTGCAATTCATCATATACTAGCAGCAGCTCATAGCAGTTCATCATATAGCAGTAGCAGGAGCAGCTCATAGCAATTCATCATATAGCGGCAGTAGGAGGAGCTTGTAGCAACTCATCATATAGCAGCAGCAGCAGCTCATAGCAATTCATCATATAGCAGCAGCAACAACTCATAGCAACTCATCATACAACAGCAGCAGCTCATAGCAATTCATCATATAGCAGCAGCAGGAGCAGCTCATAGCAATGCATCATATAGCAGCAGCAGAAGCAGCTCATAGCAATTCATCGTATAGTGGATCAGAATGAAAATTTGGCAAAAAATCAGAGGAGATCCTCACCTTGTTGGATGAGCTCATCCTTCAACAACACCTCAAGGTCATGGCCTAGGAGGAGGGGAGGGGGAATAAGGTGCCTTCTTCCGCAGTGTGGCATCAGCCGTAGTTATGCTGCGCCCGCCGGAGTAGTGCGTTGGACGAACCACAGTGGAGCAGCTGCTGGAGACCATGAGAATGAGGGGCGGCACCAGAGGGAGGAGCAGCCAGGGAGATTTGCCCCTACCCGCCGGCCATGTATCCTAGCTGGACATAGCATCATCGAGGACCAGGCCAGATGGGACCAGTGGCGACGGCTCGCTGGACGAACCCTAGTGCTGCAGGAAGGGGATCAAGGTAGAGGGAAAGGGGAGAGGAGATGCAAGCGGGCAGGGCAATGAATGCTTGCGTGTTTGTTTTTACTTGAGGGTCAGGTGTGACATGGGCATCAGCAGTTGCATTTTGAGTGTAATATAGGCAGACAACAGAGTCATTTCACTATTCCCCTTCCCTTCAATTTTTAGTGAGGTTCTACCCGAAACACCCCCCTCCAAAGCGAAATTAGTTAAGCCCAAGCCCATAACTCAAAAATGACTTCTTTACATCTTTTATGGCTTATTTTGACAATATGCCCTGAAAAGGCGGAATCGAACTGGCCCTTAACCTGCAATTCAATTGTGTGTGCAATGATGAATCACTCATGCCTGCTATCTGTACATTTAGGCATCATCATACATGGCATAACCTAATACATGTGCATTCCATTGTAGAATCTGGAATATGCAATGTTTATGTTAGTTCATACGTTGCACATGATGTTTAAATGCCCCTTAAATCTGGTCAGTCAAGTGATGGTCTTTAAGCCTCCTTCTTTGCTTCTTTTCTTGATATGTAAGATTTGCTCACACATCTGTTCAATTGCTTGTTTGCATCAGCCAGCCATACTAGGACTGTTTGCTTTGATTTCTTGCTGTTCTTGACCTAACACTCTAACATAGCTTGTCAACAATTTAAACACTAAGGGCTGCTGTAGTGGGGCCTTGCCTAACTCATAGGTGACATAAAGGTTTGGTTGTACACTACAGTTGGCTCTCCAAGAGTACCTGGAGATCCAGTTTGAAGGTATGCCTAGTTTTTACATAGTGCAGACATAGTAAATGCTCATTTCATTGTGTGCAAGTGCAAGAGATGCGGCATGTTTCATTATGTGGTGTTGTTTTGTTCTAATCTCATCCTTTTGTGTTCACAGACTGGAAAGTATGCATATTTATCTTCCAAGGAGATGAGTAACTAGTTTGTGTCACCTTGCAGAGGGGGTGCAATGAAGATAAGATTGAGGATTTCCAAGTACAAGATGTTAGGAAGGAGCCTTGCAAGAGAAGTAGGAGCTGCGCTGAGCCTCTTCAACCTGCCAAGGTAAGTCACTGTATGCAACTCAACAGTTCAATTCCTTGTTTGTTTCAGGCATAGTTAATTTTCTCTTTTCAATTGCTTTATTTGTACTCAGTTAATGAGATGCCCAAATAATCATGCCTGATGTTCAGTACTTGTATCACTATTAGTTGACATAATTAAAGGCCTTACCATTTAATTACTCCGCCGAAGTGTGCCTGAAGCTTTGAAGTCTATTAACCAACTATTATTGCATGAGGCTCACAATCTAGTTTATACTACGCTAATGATTGCATAGTTTTGCCTGCTGTAGTATGTTTGTATGAAACCCTCTGCTATTCATTATGCTCCCTAAGACTTTAATTGAGGCACAGAATGGCCAACTGCTTGCTTACTTATACGCAACGTGCTGTCTAAATTTGTAACTTGTCTGTGTTTTCAATTGGGCCCCAACATCATGCTCCTCTGGTGAGCTAAGAGCGATTTCTGTATGCAGGCTGCACAGACTATCTTTTTTATAATTTTTAAAATATCACCTGCTTATGCTTCATGACGTGTAACATTTTTTTTGAAAGTGACGTGTAACATTATTGTTAGTCCTGTTTTTCCATGTAGTACAAAATAGTGTCTTGTTCGCTTCACTGTTGTAACTATATTTTTGCCCTAGTCATGTGTACTTACAGAAACATTTCAGGATGAAGTGACATCAACACAAAGATCTGCGAGCAGTGCGGCATGGCCGTTACCGAATGATTATGGATTGGAACTGGAATGTGCTGATGTTCTCGAGCATCAACCAGAGGTGGCAAGACAACGTGTACATGATTGTCAATGTATAATCAACAAGTTGAGACTGGACATGCAGGTATTAGATGCAGGAGTCAAAAAATGAAACAAGACACTGAGGTAACCATGAAGGAATTGGAGATTTTGCAGACTGAAATTTGTGCTATCTGAATCCGGCCAATCCTATTTTCTGAAGAGATTATAATTCAAATGGAGTTAAGTTGATGCGCGCCCATGATGTATGAGCTGTATTTGCCCAGTGTATGTAATCTGCTATTTGTGTATGCTTTATTATCACCTGTGCTGAACCATAATGCCCAGTAGGTATAATCGGCTGTAATTTCTTTATTGTATAGTGTAGGATTATTCTACCTTTCTATGCCTTGATCTCTTTGTTGTATAGTGTATGCTTTTTAGAGGTGATAGTATTGAGTAGGATAATTCTTTGAATATGCTATATCGTTCAAACGGGGGCCAACTCGCCCGACCATGGCCCTTCACGGGCCGTCGGATCCATGGGCCTTCTACGTCTCGTAGGATCCATGGGCCTTGTACGTCTCGTAGGATCCATGGGCCTTGTACGTCTCGTAGGATCCATGGGCCTTCTACGTCTCATAGGATCCATGGGCCTTCTACGTCCCGTAGGATCCATGGGCCGCCGACTCATTTATGGGTCTTGTACGGGCCTTTAATGGGCCGTAGACGGGCCTTTAATGGAAATCGTACGTTTTATTTGCTGACCATAATGGGCCGTTAATAGGCCGTATTTGGTGATGATATAAAAATGGCCCAACAGACTAACGGTCCACAAACGGGCCAACTGTAACGACGGGCTGAATTTGGCCCACAAGCAGAAAATGACAGTAACGGGCCGTAAGTAACTGAATGATGCAAATGAGCCCAAGAATAAATGGGCCCTCAGAAGGCCGAAAGTTAACTTGGGCTGGAAACGGCCCAACGGTATAACGGACCGTTAATGGGTATAAAGTGATACACTGTTCATTACGGGCCAGTTTCACCACGGGCCGTTAATGGGTGTAAAGTAATACACTGTTCATTACGGGCCAGTTTCAACACGGGCCGCTAATGGGCCAAGAGTTACAAAGGGCCTCATATGGGCCGAAAGACGTCATGGGCTATACATGGGCCAGAAGTGAAAACAGGCTGGAATCATATTGGATGGCCCAGATGACGCTACTGGGCCTAATTTGGATAGGGTGTAATATGCTTGGGTTAGCGGGCTGTAAATGGGCTATATGCGAACATGTCGTTAACAGACTTTCCATGCATGGGCCGGCCCGCCAGCTTTTAACCAAGTCAAACGGGCTGGCCTTTTCACTGGAATGGGCCACTGTTGGGCCGTGCCACATGTCGACGTATCATAGGCGCCTTATGTCCAGTGAGTGGATGACATCTGTCCCAACGATGAGTCGGCACGTGTTTCCTCTAGCCAATGATGATTTTACATGTGGAAATCCCCATTGGTCGGTCCTGTTAACGGGTTATCGGATCCAAAACCCGACCCGATAGCTTAATGGCGTTCCGTTACAGTGGATGCCACATGTCGGTCACCCTTGACGAAAGCACTTCTGTGACGCGTGATTTATCGTCATGGAAGTGGACACTTCCGTGATAATAATTTTGGTAATGTCATGGAACACTTCTACGACAGCACAGGTATGACTATCTTGATTCTGTCATAAATTTGTCATGGATGTACATGCATGACCAAAAACGTGACCTACTGTGACAAACACGTATCATCACGGAAGTGTATTTTTTTGTAGTGCAAGCATCCGCAACTACTAACGTTCATTAAGGTAAAACCCAACCATAGCATTAAGATATATTGGTCCCCCTTCAATCCCGTATGCATCAATTTCTATGCTAGGTTGAAGCTTCTGTCACTCTTGCCCTCCAATACATAGTCCTATCAACATACAACTAACCCTGTGGTGTGATCCACGCGCACGCTCATATGATGGGCACCAAAGGACAGCAACATAACCACAATCAAATTAAATCAATCGTAGCAATTCATCAACCACCGATAGGACAACGAAAATCTACTCAGACATCATAGGATGGCAACACATCATTGGATAATAATATGGAGCATAAAGCACCATGTTCAAGTAGAGGGTACAGCGGGTTGCGGGAGAGTGGACCGTTGTAGATAGAGGGGGGAAGGTGATGGAGATGTTGGTGAAGATGGCGGGGGTGTTGGTGTAGATCGCGGTGATGATGATGGCCCCCGGTGGCACTCCGGCGCCACCGAAAGCGAGGGGGAGAGAGCCCCCTCCTTCTTCTTCTTCCTTGACCTTCTCCCTAGATGGGAGAAGGGTTTCCCCTCTGGTCCATGGTCTCCATGGCGTGGGAGGGGCAAGAGCCCCTCCGGGATTGGATATGTCTCTCTGTCTCTCTCTGTTTCTGTGCTCTCCTCTGCTGCCCTTTCACCGTTTCTTTTATATCTGAAGATCCGTAACTCCGATTGGGTTGAAACCTTCACCATGGTTTTTTACAAAAAATTAGCTTTCTTGCTGCCAAAGAAGGGCATCAACCGCCTTATAGGTGGACCACGAGGGTCAGGGGCGCGCCCAGGGGGGTGGATCCCGTTTGATATGGGGTTTCTGCGAAACATAAAACATGCAATAAACAGGAACTGGCACTGGGCACTGGATCAATATGTTAGTCCCAAAAATAATATAAAAAGTTACCAAAAGTATATGAAAGTTGTAGAATATTGGCATGGAACAATCAAAAATTGTAGATACGACGGAGACGTATCAGCATCCCCAAGCTGAATTCCTGCTCATCCTCGAGTAGGTAAATGATAAAAAATATAATTTTTGATGTGGAATGCTACCTAGCATAATCTTGATCATATATCTAATCATGGCATGAATATTAAGACACGAGTGATTCAAAGCAATAGTCTATCATTTGACATAAAAACAATAATACTTCAAGCCTACTAATAAAGCAATCATGTCTTTTCAAAATAACAAGGCCAAAGAAAGTTATCCCTACAAAATCATATAGTCTGGCTATGCTCCATCTTCACCACACAAAATATTCAAATCTTGCACAACCCCGATGATAAGCCGAGCAATTGGGTCATACTTTTTAACGCGCTTCAGCCTTTTCAACCCTCACGCAATACATGAGTGCAAGCCATGGACATAGCACTATAGGTGGAATAGAATATGATGATGAGGGTTATGTGGAGAAGACAAAAAGGGAGAAAGTCTCACATCAACGCGGCTAATCAACGGGCTATGGAGATGCCCATCAATTGATGTCAATGTGAGGAGTAGGGATTGCCATGCAACGGATGCACTAGAGCTATAAGTGTATGAAAGCTCAAACTGAAACTAAGTGGGTGTGCATCCAACTCGCTTGCTCATGAAGACCTAGGGCATTTGAGGAAGCCCATCGTTGGAATATACAAGCCAAGTTCTATAATGAAAATTCCCACTAGTATATGAAAGTGATAACTCAAGAGACTCTCTATATGAAGAACATGGTGCTACTTTGAAGCACAAGTGTGGTAAAAGGATAGTAACATTGCCCCTTCTCTCTTTTTCTCTCATTTTTTTTTCTTTTTTTTGGGCCTTCTCTTTTTTTTGCCTTTCTCTCTTTTTTTCGTCCGGAGTCTCATCCTGACTTGTGGGGGAATCATAATATCCATCATCCTTTCCTCACTGGGGCAATGCTCTAATAATGATGATCATCACACTTTTATTTACTTACAACTCAATATTACAACTCGAAACTAGAACAAAGATATGACTCTACATGAATGCCTCATGCGGTGTACCGGGATGTGCAATGATCTAGCGTAGCAATGACATCAAAAAACAGACAAGCCATGAAAACATCATGCTAGCTATCTTACGATCATGCAAAGCAATATGACAATAAATGCTCAAGTCATGTATATGATGATGATGGAAGTTGCATGGCAATATATCTCGGAATGGCTATGGAAATGCCATAATAGGTAGGTACGGTGGCTATTTTGAGGAAGATATAATGAGGCTTATGTGTGATAGAGCGTATCGTATCACGGGGTTTGGATGCACCGGCGAAGTTTGCACCAACTCTCGAGGTGAGAAAGGGCAATGCACGGTACCGAAGAGGCTAGCAATGATGGAAGGGTGAGAGTGCGTATAATCCATGGACTCACATTAGTCGTAAAGAACTCATATACTTGTTGCAAAAGTTTATTAGCCCTCGAAGCAAAGTACTACTACGCATGCCCCTAGGGGGATAGATTGGTAGGAAAAGACCATCGCTCGTCCCCGACCGCCACTCATAAAGAAGACAATCAATAAATACCTCATGCTCCAACTTCGTTACATAACGGTTCACCATACGTGCATGTGTTGGAAATATACCCTAGAGGCAATAATAAAAGCATTATTACTATATTTCCTTGTTCATGATAATTGTCTTTATTCATGCTATAATTGTGTTATCCGGGAATCGTAATACATGTGTGAATAATAGACACCAACATGTCCCTAGTAAGCCTCTAGTTAACTAGCTCGTTGATCAACAGATAGTCATGGTTTCCTAACTATGGACATTGGATGTCATTGATAACGAGATCACATCATTAGGAGAATGATGTGATGGACAAGACCCAATCCTAAACATAGCACAAGATCGTATAGTTCGTTTGCTAGAGTTTTCCAATGTCAAGTATCCTTTCCTTAGACCATGAGATCGTGTAACTCCCGGATACCGTAGAAGTGCTTTAGGTATACCAAACGTCACAACGTAACTGGGTGACTATAAAGGTATACTACGGGTATCTCCGAAAGTGTCTGTTGGGTTGACACGGATCGAGACTGGGATTTGTCACTCCGCTGGACGGAGAGGTATCACCGGGCCCACTCGGTAATGCATCATCATAATGAGCTCAATGTGATCAAAGTGTTTGATCACGGGATCATGCATTACAATACGAGTAAATTGACTTGCCGGTAACGAGATTGAACGAGGTATTGGGATACCGACGATCGAATCTCGGGCAAGTAAAATACCGATTGAAAAAGGGAATCGTATACGGGATTAATTGAATCCTCGACATCGTGGTTCATCCGATGAGATCATCGTGGAGCATGTGGGAGCCAACATGGGTATCCAGATCCCGCTATTGGTTATTGCCCGAGAGCCGTCTCGGTCATGTCTGCATGTCTCCCGAACCCGTAGGGTCTACACACTTAAGGTTCAGTGGCGCTAGGGTTGTGAAGATATGTATATGCAGTAACCCAAATGTTGTTCGGAGTCCCGGATGAGATCCCGGACGTCACGAGGAGTTCCGGATTGGTCCGGAGGTGAAGAATTATATATAGGAAGTGCAGTTTCGGCCATCGGGAGTGATCTGGGGGTCACCGGTATTGTACCGGGACCACCAGATGGGTCCCGGGGGTCCACCGGGTGGGGCCACCCATCCCGGAGGGCCCCATGGGCTGAAGTGGGAGGGGGACCAGCCCTTAGTGGGCTGGTGCGCCCCCCAAGGCCCACCCCCTGCGCCTAGGGATGGAACCCTAGGGTGGGGGGCGCCCACTTGCCCTGGGGGGCAATCCACCCCCCTTGGCCGCCGCCCCCTCTGGAGATGGGATCTCCAGGAGCCGGCGCCCCCCCAGGGGGCCTATATAAAAGGGGGGAGGGAGGGGCATTCGCACCCTTGGCCCTGGCGCCTCCCTCTCCCCCGCTACACCTCTCCCCTCGCAGTGCACGGCGAAGCCCTGCTGTTGTGACGCCCTGCATCCACCACCACGCCGTCGTGCTGCTGGATCTTCATCAACCTCTCCTTCCCCCTTGCTGGATCAAGAAGGAGGAGACGTCACGCTGAACGTACGTGTGTTGAACGCGGAGGTGCCGTCCGTTCGGTGCTAGGATCTCCGGTGAGTTGGATCACGTCGTGTACGACTACCTCATCCCCGTTCTTTTGAACGCTTCCGCTCGCGATCTACAAAGGTATGTAGATGCATCCGATCACTCGTTGCTAGATGAACTCATAGATGGATCTTGATGAAACCGTAGGAAAATTTTTGTTTTCTGCAACGTAACCCAACAGTGGCATCATGAGCTAGGTCTATGCGTAGTTCTTCTTGCGCGAGTAAAACACAATTTGTTGTGGGCGTAGATTTGTCAACTTTCTTGCCGCTACTAGTCTTATCTTGCTTCAGCGATATTGTGGGATGAAGCGGCCCGGACCAACCTTACACGTACGCTTACGTGAGACCGGTTCCACCGACTAACATGCACTAGTTGCATAAGGTGGCTGGCGGGTGTCTGTCTCTCCCACTTTAGTTGGAGCGGATTCGATGAAAAGGGTCCTTATGAAGGGTAAATAGAAGTTGACAAATCACGTTGTGGCTTTCACGTAGGTAAGAAAACGTTCTTGCTAGAACCCTAATTCAGCCACGTAAAACTTGCAACAACAATTAGAGGACGTCTAACTTGTTTTTGCAGCAAGTGCTTTGTGATATGAATGGCCAAAGTTGTGATGAATGATGAATGATCTATATGTGATGTATGAGATGTTCATGCTATTGTAATAGGAATCACGACTTGCATGTCGATGAGTATGACAACCGGCAAGAGCGGAGTTGTCTTTATTTTTTATATGACCTGCGTGTCATTGAGAAACGCCATGTAAATTACTTTGCTTTATTGCTAAACGCGTTAGCCATAGTAGTAGAAGTAATAGTTGGCGAGCAACTTCATGGAGACACGATGATGGAGATCATGATGATGGAGATCATGGTGTCAAGCCGGTGACAAAGATGATCATGGAGACCCAAGATGGAGATCAAAGGAGCTATGTGATATTGGCCATATCATGTCACGTTTATTATTTGATTGCATGTGATGTTTATCATGTTTTGCATCTTGTTTACTTAGAACGACGGTAGTAAATAAGATGATCCCTCATAATAATTTCAAGAAGTGTTTCCCCTAACTGTGCACCGTTGCGACAGTTTGTTGTTTCGAAGCACCACGTGATGATCGGGTGTGATAGATTCTAACGTTCACATACAACGGGTGTAAGACAGATTTACACATGCAAACACTTAGGTTGACTTGACGAGCCTAGCATGTACAGACATGGCCTCGGAACACAGAAGACCGAAAGGTCGAGCATGAGTTGTATAGAAGATACGATCAACATGAAGATGTTCACCGATGTTGACTAGTCCGTCTCACGTGATGATCGGACACGGCCTAGTTGACTCGGATCATGTTATACTTAGATGACTAGAAGAGGGATGTCTATCTAAGTGGGAGTTCATTAAATAATTTGATTAGATGAACTTTATTATCATGAACTTAGTCTAAAATATTTACAATATGTCTTGTAGATCAAATGGCCAACGTAGTCCTCAACTTCAACGCGTTCCTAGAGAAAACCAAGCTGAAAGACGATGGCAGCAACTATACGGCCTGGGTTCGGAACCTGAGGATCATCCTCATAGCTGCCAAGAAAGATTATGTCCTACAAGCACCGCTAGGTGACGCACCTGTTCTCCCTGCAGAACAAGACGTTATGAACGCTTGGCAGTCACGTTCCGATGATTACTCCCTCGTTCAGTGCGGCATGCTTTACAGCTTAGAGCCGGGGCTCCAAAAGCGTTTTGAGAGACATGGAGCATATGAGATGCTCGAAGAGCTGAAAATGGTTTTCCAAGCTCATGCCCGGGTCGAGAGATATGAAGTCTCCGACAAATTCTTCAGTTGTAAGATGGAGGAAAATAGCTCTGTCAGTGAACACATACTCAAGATGTCTGGGTTGCACAACTGCTTAACTCAACTGGAAGTTAATCTCCCGGATGAAGCGGTCATTGACAGAATCCTCCAGTCGCTTCCACCAAGCTACAAGAGCTTTGTGATGAACTTCAATATGCAGGGGATGGAAAAGACCATTCCTGAAGTATTTGCTATGCTGAAATCAGCAGAGGTAGAAATCAAGAAGGAACATCAAGTTTTGATGGTGAATAAAACCACTAAGTTCAAGAAGGGCAAGGGTAAAAAGAACTTCAAGAAGGACGGCAAGGAAGTTGCCGCGCCCGGTAAGCAAGTTGCCGGGAAGAAGCCAAAGAATGGACCCAAGCCCGAGACTGAGTGCTTTTATTGCAAGGGAAGTGGTCACTGGAAGCGGAACTGCCCCAAATACTTAGCGGACAAGAAGGCCGGCAAAACAAAAGGTATATGTGATATACCTGTAATTGATGTGTACCTTACCAGTACTCGTAGTAGCTCTTGGGTATTTGATACCGGTGCAGTTGCTCACATTTGTAACTCAAAGCAGGAGCTGCGGAATAAGCGGAGACTGGCAAAGGACGAGGTGACGATGCGCGTCGGGAATGGTTCCAAGGTCGATGTGATCGCCATCGGCACGCTACCTCTACATTTACCTACGGGATTAGTTTTAAACCTCAATAATTGTTATTTAGTGCCAAGTTTGAGCATGAACATTGTGTCTGGATCTCGTTTAATTCGAGATGGCTACTCATTTAAATCCGAGAATAATGGTTGTTCTATTTATATGAGTGATATGTTTTATGGTCATGCTCCGATGGTTAATGGTTTATTCTTGATGAATCTCGTACGTGATGATACACATATTCATAGTGTGAATACCAAAAGAGTTAAAGTTGATAATGATAGTCCCACATACTTGTGGCACTGCCGCCTTGGTCACATAGGTGTCAAACGCATGAAGAAGCTCCATGCAGATGGACTTTTAGAGTCTCTTGATTATGAATCATTTGACACTTGCGAACCATCCCTCATGGGTAAAATGACCAAGACTCCGTTCTCAGGAACAATGGAGCGAGCAACCAACTTATTGGAAATCATACATACTGAAGTGTGTGGTCCAATGAGTGTTGAGGCTCGCGGTGGCTATCGTTATGTTCTCACCCTCACTGATGACTTGAGTAGATATGGGTATATCTACTTAATGAAACACAAGTCTGAGACCTTTGAAAAGTTCAAGGAATTTCAGAGTGAGGTTGAAAATCAACGTGACAGAAAAATCAAGTTTCTACGATCAGATCATGGAGGAGAATACTTGAGTCACGAATTTGGCACACACTTAAGAAAATGTGGAATAGTTTCACAACTCACGCCGCCTGGAACACCTTAGTGTAATGGTGTGTCCGAACGTCGTAATCGCACTCTATTATATATGGTGCGATCTATGATGTCTCTTACCGATTTACCGCTATCTTTTTGGGGCTATGCTTTAGAGACTGCCGCATTCACTTTAAATAGGGCTCCGTCGAAATCCGTTGAGACGACACCGTATGAATTATGGTTTGGGAAGAAACCTAAGCTGTCGTTTCTAAAAGTTTGGGGATGCAATGCTTATGTCAAGAAACTTCAACCTGAAAAGCTCGAACCCAAGTCGGAAAAATGCGTCTTCATAGGATACCCTAAAGAAACTATTGGGTATACCTTCTACCTCAGATCCGAAGGCAAGATCTTTGTTGCCAAGAATGGATCCTTTCTAGAGAAGGAGTTTCTCTCGAAAGAAGTAAGTGGGAGGAAAGTAGAACTTGATGAAGTGTTACCTCTTGAACCGGAAAATGGCGCAAGTCAAGAAAATGTTTCTGAGGTGCCTGCACCGACTAGAGAGGAAATTAATGATGATGATCAAGATGCTTCTGATCAAGCTCCTACTGAAATTCGTAGGTCCACAAGGACACGTTCCGCACCAGAGTGGTACGGCAACCCTGTCTTGGAAATCATGTTGTTAGACAACGGTGAACCTTCGAACTATGAAGAAGCGATGGCGGGCCCGGATTCCGACAAATGGCTCGAAGCCATGAAATCCGAGATAGGATCCATGTATGAAAACGAAGTATGGACTTTGACTGACTTGCCCGTTGAACGACGAGCCATAGAAAATAAATGGATCTTCAAGAAGAAGACAAACGCGGATGGTAATGTGACCATCTATAAAGCTCGGCTTGTCGCTAAGGGTTATCGACAAGTTCAAGGGGTTGACTACGATGAGACTTTCTCACCGGTCGCGAAGCTGAAGTCCGTCCGAATCATGTTAGCAATTGCCGCATTCTACGATTATGAAATATGGCAAATGGACGTCAAAACGGCATTCCTTAATGGTTTCCTTAAGGAAGAATTGTATATGATGCAGCCGGAAGGTTTTGTCGATCCTAAGAATGCTGACAAGGTGTGCAAGCTCCAACGCTCGATTTATGGGCTGGTGCAAGCATCTCGGAGTTGGAACACTCGCTTTGATGAGATGATCAAAGCGTTTGGATTTACACAGACTTATGGAGAAGCCTGCGTTTACAAGAAAGTGAGTGGGAGCTCTGTAGCATTTCTCATACTATATGTAGATGACATACTTTTGATGGGAAATGATATAGAACTCTCGGACAGCATTAAGGCCTACTTGAATAAAAGTTTTTCAATGAAGGACCTTGGAGAAGTTGCTTATATATTAGGCATCAAGATCTATAGAGATAGATCAAGACGCCTCATAGGTCTTTCACAAAGCACATACCTTGATAAGATATGGAAGAAGTTCAATATGGATCAATCTAAGAAGGGGTTCTTACCTGTGTTACAAGGTGTGAAATTGAGCTCAGCTCAATGTCCGACCACGGCAGAAGATATAGAAGAGATGAGTGTCATCCCCTATGCCTCAGCCATAGGTTCTATTATGTATGCCATGCTGTGTACCAGACCTGATATAAACCTTGCCGTAAGTTTGGTAGGAAGGTACCAAAGTAATCCCGGCAAGGAACACTGGACAGCGGTCAAGAATATCCTGAAGTACCTGAAAAGGACTAAGGAAATGTTTCTCGTTTATGGAGGTGACGAAGAGCTCGTTGTAAAGGGTTACGTCGACGCTAGCTTCGACACAGATCTAGATGACTCTAAGTCACAAACCGGATACGTGTATATTTTGAATGGTGGGGCAGTAAGCTGGTGCAGTTGCAAGCAGAGCGTCATGGCGGGATCTACATGTGAAGCGGAGTACATGGCAGCCTCGGAGGCAGCACATGAAGCAATTTGGGTGAAGGAGTTCATCACCGACCTCGGAGTCATACCCAATGCGACGGGGCCAATCAAACTCTTCTGTGACAACACTGGAGCTATTGCACTTGCCAAGGAGCCCAGGTTTCACAAGAAGACCAGGCACATCAAGCGTCGCTTCAACTCCATTCGTGAAAATGTTCAAGATGGAGACATAGATATTTGTAAAGTGCATACGGACCTGAATGTAGAAGATCCGTTGACTAAACCTCTCCCTAAAGCAAAACATGATCAACACGAGAATTCCATGGGTGTTCGATTCATCACAATGTAACTAGATTATTGACTCTAGTGCAAGTGGGAGACTGTTGGAAATATGCCCTAGAGGCAATAATAAAAGCATTATTATTATATTTCCTTGTTCATGATAATTGTCTTTATTCATGCTATAATTGTGTTATCCGGGAATCGTAATACATGTGTGAATAATAGACACCAACATGTCCCTAGTAAGCCTCTAGTTAACTAGCTCGTTGATCAACAGATAGTCATGGTTTCCTAACTATGGACATTGGATGTCATTGATAACGAGATCACATCATTAGGAGAATGATGTGATGGACAAGACCCAATCCTAAACATAGCACAAGATCGTATAGTTCGTTTGCTAGAGTTTTCCAATGTCAAGTATCCTTTCCTTAGATCATGAGATCGTGTAACTCCCGGATACCGTAGGAGTGCTTTGGGTATACCAAACGTCACAACGTAACTGGGTGACTATAAAGGTATACTACGGGTATCTCCGAAAGTGTCTGTTGGGTTGACACGGATCGAGACTGGGATTTGTCACTCCGCTTGACGGAGAGGTATCACCGGGCCCACTCGGTAATGCATCATCATAATGAGCTCAATGTGATCAAAGTGTTTGATCACGGGATCATGCATTACGGTACGAGTAAAGTGACTTGCCGGTAACGAGATTGAACGAGGTATTGGGATACCGACGATCGAATCTCGGGTAAGTAAAATACCGATTGACAAAGGGAATCGTATACGGGATTAATTGAATCCTCGACATCGTGGTTCATCCGATGAGATCATCGTGGAGCATGTGGGAGCCAACATGGGTATCCAGATCCCGCTGTTGGTTATTGACCGAGAGCCGTCTCGGTCATGTCTGCATGTCTCCCGAACCCGTAGGGTCTACACACTTAAGGTTCGGTGACGCTAGGGTTGTGAAGATATGTATATGCAGTAACCCGAATGTTGTTCGAAGTCGCGGATGAGATCCCGGATGTCACGAGGAGTTCCGGATTGGTCCGGAGGTGAAGAAATATATATAGGAAGTGCAGTTTCGGCCATCGGGAGTGATCTGGGGGTCACCGGTATTGTACCGGGACCACCAGATGGGTCCCGGGGGTCCACCGGGTGGGGCCACCCATCCCGGAGGGCCCCATGGGCTGAAGTGGGAGGGGGGACCAGCCCTTAGTGGGCTGGTGCGCCCCCCAAGGCCCACCCCCTGCGCCTAGGGTTGGAACCCTAGGGTGGGGGGGCACCCACTTGCCTTGGGGGGCAATCCACCCCCCTTGGCCGCCGCCCCCTCTGGAGATGGGATCTCCAGGGGCCGGCGCCCCCCCAGGGGGCCTATATAAAAGGGGGGAGGGAGGGGCAGCTGCACCCTTGGCCCTGGCGCCTCCCTCTCCCCCTGCTACACCTCTCCCCTCGCAGTGCACGGCGAAGCCCTGCTGTTGTGACGCCCTGCATCCACCACCACGCCGTCGTGCTGCTGGATCTTCATCAACCTCTCCTTCCCCCTTGCTGGATCAAGAAGGAGGAGACGTCACGCTAACCGTACGTGTGTTGAACGCGGAGGTGTCGTCCGTTCGGTGCTAGGATCTCCGGTGATTTGGATCACGTCCTGTACAACTACCTCATCCCCGTTCTTTTGAACGCTTCCGCTCGCGATCTACAAAGGTATGTAGATGCATCCGATCACTCGTTGCTAGATGAACTCATAGATGGATCTTGGTAAAACCGTAGGAATTTTTTTTTCTGCAACGTACCCCAACAGCATGCTACGGGAATCACAAAGCTCAACACAAGTATTTCTACAATACACAACTACCCACTAGCATGACTCTAATATCACCATCTTTATATCGCAAAACTATTGCAAGGAATCAAACATATCATATTCAGTGATCTACAAGTTTTATGTAGGATTTTATGACTAACCATGTGAATGACCAGTTCCTGCCATCTCTCTAAATAGATATAAGTGAAGCAAGAGAGTTTAATTCTTTCTACAAAATATATGCCCACGCTCTAACAAATATAAGTGAAGCAAAAGAGCATTCTACAAATGGCGGTTGTCTAAGTGAAGAGAAACAGGCAATCCAAACTTCAAATGATATAAGCGAAGCACATGAAGCATTCTATAAAGCCATGCTCAAAAGATTCAAGTGAAGTGCAATGAGCATTATATAAATCAACCAAGGACCATCTCATACCATCATGGTGCATAAAAGAAAAATGAAAACTAAATGCAAAAGACGCTCCAAGATTGCACATATCGCAAGAACGAAACGAATCCGAAAACATACCGATACTTGTTGGAGAAAGAGGGGATGCCTTCCGGGGCATCCCCAAGCTTAGACGCTTGAGTCTCCTTGAATATCTACTTGGGATGCCTTGGGAATCCCCAAGCTTGAGCTCTCGCCTCTCTTCCTTCTTCTCACATCGAGACCTTCTCGATCATCGAACACTTCATCCACACAAAACTTCAACAACAAACTCGGTAAGATCCGTTAGTATAATAAAGCAAATCACTACTCTAAGTACTGTTACAAGCCAATTACTATTTTGTTTTTTCATTATAGCTACTGTAATATAACTTTTTCATGGCTTAATCCACTGATATGAATTGATAGTTTCATCAAAACAAGCAAACTATGCATAAAAAACAGAATCAGTCTAAAACAGAACAGTCTGTAACAATATGAACATTCACCATACTTATGATACTTGAAAAATTCTGCCAAAATTAGGAACAATAAACAATTTGTAAAGAAAGACAGTGCAAGAAGAATCAGAACCATTTGACGTACCAGTAAAAAACTAAAAATCGCACACTACAACCAAAGTTTCTGTCCTACACCGCACAAACCAACAAGCATTGTAAACATCCTAAAGGCAAACCTTGGCACATTATTTTTATTTCTAAACTTTATAAAAGCACATAACAGAAATAAAACGACTCTCTAAAACTTCCGGGTTGTCTCCCTGGCAGCGCTTTCTTTAAAGCCATTAAGATAGGCATATAGTGCTCAAGTAATGAATCCACCCGGATCCTAAGGTATATCAAAGCCAATTTTAATTAGCAATGATTTGTAATTTAGTAGTGAGCACAGAGTAACATATATCATGCAACAACGAAGTCTAACTCTTTTCCTATGCATCGGCATGTCATAAAAGAACAATTCATGCACACATAGTAAAGGCCAATGCATAGTATAAACAGTTTCTTGCAATTTTATCATGTTGGAAACATAGAGAGGTGGAGATATAGTTCCTCTCTCATAATAATTGCAAGTAGGAGCAGAAAGCACATACATATTATATCTATCAAAATGATCATGTGTAGAAGTGAGACGCAACCCATCAATACAATCCTTAATAAAGGCAAACTTCTCCGATATAGTGTAGTCGGGAGAATTCAAAAAGATAATAGAACTATCATGCGTGGGTGCAATAGCAACAATTTCATGTTTAACATAAGGAACTATAGCAAGTTCATCTCCATAAGCATAATTCATATTGCATCTTGGCCACAAGCATAGCAAGCATCATCAAAAAGGGATATTTTAAGAGAATCAACGGGATCATAGTAGTCATCATAGCAATCATCCTTCGATAAGCACGAAGGGACATTAAACAATGTATGAGTTGAAGAGTTACTCTCATTAGAAGGTGGGCACGTGTAGCTAATCCGCTCTTCCTCCTTTTGTTCTTCGCTCTCCTCATCATCTTTTTCATCCAATGAGCTCACAGTTTCAGTAATTTCTTCTTCCATGGACTCCTGCAAAATATTAGTCTCTTCTTGGACAGCGGAGACTTTCTCAATAAGTGCATTAATATCGTAATTGTATTCACAATTCTCATAACAATATTTAAGGATAGCTAAATTTTCAGGTCTATAAACCGAATCATCAAAATCTTCAAACTCTTTAAACATAGATTCAATTTCATAAGCACCCATAAAAGCAACAAATTCTTCTATTTGTTCCACATCATAGTAATCATAGATACCATTAGCATAAGAAGCTAAGGTTTTATTATCATTAATTTTGCATGAAAAGGGAAGGTGTGGAGACTTCATCCCAGAGCAACAAGTATAATCATATCTCAAGCATAGTTGCCTAGCATACCACTTCAACATATAAATTTGATCCCATAATAGTTTCCCTTTTTGTGTCAAGTGATAATCCCTAAAGTATTCACGTTGATCCAACGTTACTCCCATTACCAAATTGAATGGGGTTCAGGATTATCAAAGTAGTACGTAATATCTATTACATAACGAGCATCGAGGGTTTTACGAGGTTCCCCATCTCCATGAGCAGCAAGTACACCTATTTTTTTTGGTATTTCGTGTTCCATATCCATAACTAAAGATAGAAAACAACTACGAACATCAAATAAAAATTACTTAGTGATAAAGCAAACAAGCACACACGAGAATATTCACCCCACGCTATGACTCCCCGGCAACGGCGCCAGAAAAAGGTCTTGATGACCCACAAGTATAGGGGATCAATTGTAGCCTCTTTCGATAAGTAAGAGTGTCGAACCCAACGAGGAGCTAAAGGTAGAACAAATATTCCCTCAAGTTCTATCGACCACCGATACAACTCTACGTACGCTTAACGTTCGCTTTACCTAGAACAAGTATGAAACTAGAAGTACTTTGTAGGTGTTTTTGGGCAGGTTTGCAAGAATATAAAGAGAGCATAAATAAAAGCTAGGGGCTGTTTAGATAAAGAAGCAATAAAGTTAGTATAGCGAGTGTGGAGAAGTGGTGGTAGGAGTTGCGAAATTGTCCCTATGGTGTGATCCACGCGCGCGCTCATATGATGGGCACCAAAGGACAGCAACATAACCACAAGCAAATTAAAGCAATCATAGCAATTCATCAACCACCGATAGGACAACGAAAATCTACTCAGACATCATATGATGGCAACACATCATTGGATAATAATATGGAGCATAAAGCACCATGTTCAAGTAGAGGGTACAGCAGGTTGCGGGAGAGTGGACTGCTGTAGATAGAGGGGGGAAGGTGATGGAGATGTTGGTGAAGATGGCGGAGGTGTTGGTGTAGATCGCGGTGATGATGATGGCCCCCGGTGGCACTCCGGCGCCACCGGAAGCGAGGGGGAGAGAGCCCCCTCCTTCTTCTTCTTCCTTGACCTTCTCCCTAGATGGGAGAAGGGTTTCCCCTCTGGTCCATGGTCTCCATGGCGTGGGAGGGGCGAGAGCCCCTTCGAGATTGGATCTGTCTCCCTGTTTCTGCGCTCTCCTCTGCTGCCCTTTCACCGTTTCTTTTATATCCGGAGATCCATAACTCCGATTGGGTTGAAACCTTCGCCGTGATTTTTTACCAAAAATTAGCTTTCTTGCTGCGAAGAAGGGCATCAACCGCCTTACAGGTGGACCACGAGGGTCAGGGGCGCGCCCATTGGGGTGGGTGATAACCCACAAGTATAGGGGATCGCAACAGTTTTCGATAAGTAAGAGTGTCGAACCAACGAGGAGCTAAAGGTAGAACAAATGTTCCTCAAGTTCTATCGACCACCGATACAACTCTATGCACGCTCGCTTTACCTAGAACAAGTATAAAACTAGAAGTACTTTGTAGGTGTTTTTGGATAGGCTTGCAAGAAAATAAAGAGAGCGTAAATAAATCCTAGGGGCTGTTGTAAGTAAAGAAGCAATAAAGTAAATATAGCGAGTGTGGAAAAGTGGTGGTAGCAGTTGTGAATTTGTCCCTTAAGCAATTGACTACTTTAATAGATCGATAGCAAGTTTTATGTGGGAGATGCCACTGCTAGCATGTCATCCCTTACTTGGAATTCTATGCACTTATGATTGGAACTATTAGCAAGCATCCGCAAGTACTAACGTTCATTAAGGTAAAACCCAACCATAGCATTAAGATATATTGGTCCCCCTTCAATCCCATATGCATCAATTTCTATGCTAGGTTGAAGCTTCTGTCACTCTTGCCCTCCAATACATAGTCCTATCAACATACAACTAACCCTTAGGTGTGATCCACGCGCGCGCTCATATGATGGGCACCAAAGGATAACAACATAACCACAAGCAAATTAAATCAATCATAGCAATTCGTCAACCACCAGTAGGACAACGAAAATCTACTCAGACATCATAGGATGGCAACACATCATTGGATAATAATATGAAGCATAAAGCACCATGTTCGAGTAGAGGGTACAACAGGTTGCGGGAGAGTGGACCGTTGTAGATAGAGGGGGGAAGGTGATGGAGATATTGGTGAATATGGCGGAGGTGTTGGTGTAGATCGCGGTGATGATGATGATGACCACGACAGCGTTCCGGCGCTACCGGAAGAGAAGGGGAGAGGGGGGCCCTTCGTCTTCTTCTTCCTTGACCTCCTCCCTAGATGGGAGAAGGGTTTCCCCTCTGGTCCTTGGCCTCCATGGCATGGGAGGGGCGAGAGCCCCTCCGAGATTGGATCTGTCTCTCTCTGTTTCTGCATTCTGTTTTCTGCCATTTCACCGTTTCGTGTATATATGGAGATCTGTAACTCCGATTGGACTGAAACCTTCGCCGTGATTTTTTTCGAAAAATTAGCTTTCTTGCGGCAAAAGAAGGGCATCAACCGCCTTACGGTGGCCCACGAGGGTCAGGGGCGTGCCCTGGGGGGTAGGGCGCGCCCCCCTACCTCGTGCCCACCTCGGACACCATTTCGCGTTGATCTTTCTCCCAGATTTTCCAAATATTCCAAAAATAAGCTCCGTCTGATTTTATCCCGTTTGGACTCCGTTTGATACGGATATTCTGCAAAACCAAAAACATGCAACAGACATGAACTGGCACTGGGCACTGGATCAATATGTTAGTCCCAAAAATAGTATAAAAAGTTGCCAAAAAGTATATGAAAGTGGAATAATATTGGCATGGAACAAACAAAAATTATAGATACGACGGAGACGTATCAGCATCCCCAAGCTTAATTCCTGCTCATCCTCGAGTAGGTAAATGATAAAAAAAGATAATTTTTGATGTGGAATGTGACCTAGCATAATCTTGATCGTATGTCTAATCATGGCATGAATATTAAGATACGAGTGATTCAAAGCAATAATCTATCCTTTGACATAAAAAAAATAATACTTCAAGCATACCAACCAAGCAATTATGTCTTATTGAAATAACATAGCCAAAGAAAGCTCATCCCTACAAAATCATATAGTCTGGCTATGCTCCACCTTCACCACACAAAATATTCACATCATGCACAACCCCGATGACAAGCCAAGCAATTGTTTCATACTTTTGACATTTCTCAAACCTTTTCAACTTCCACGCAATACATGAGCGTGAGCCATGGACATAGCATTATAGGTGGAATACAATATGATGATGGGGGTTATGTGGAGAAGACAAAAAAAGGAGAAAGTCTCACATCGACGCGGCTAATCAACGGGCTATGGAGATGCCCATCAATTGATGTCAATGTGAGGAGTAGGGATTGCCATGCAACGGATGCACTAGAGCTATAAGTGTATGAAAGATCAAACTAAAACTAAGTGGGTGTGCATCCAACTTGCTTGCTCGTGAAGACCTAGGGCATTTGAGGAAGCCCATCGTTGGAATATACAAGCCAAGTTCTATAATGAAAATTCTCACTAGTATATGAAAGTGATAACTCAAGAGACTCTCTATATGAAGAACATGGTGCTACTTTGAAGCACAAGTGTGGTAAAAGGATAGTAACATTGCCCCTTCTCTCTTTTTCTCTCATTTTTTTGTTTTATTTTTTATTTTTTTTGGGGCCTTCTCCTTTTTTGGCCTTTCTCTTTTTTTTCGTCCGGAGTCTCATCCCGACTTGTGGGGGAATCATAGTCTCCATCATCCTTTCCTCACTGGGGCAATGCTCTAATAATGATGATCATCACACTTTTATTTACTTACACTCAATATTTCAACTCGATATCTAGAACAAAGATATGACTCTATATGAATGCCTCCGGCGTGTACCGGGATGTGCAATGATCTAGCGTAGCAATGACATCAAAAACGGACAAGCCATGAAAACATCATGCTAGCTATCTTACGATCATGCAAAGCAATATGACAATGAATGCTCGAGTCACGTATATGATGATGATGGAAGTTGCATGGCAATATATCTCGGAATGGATATGGAAATGCCATGATAGGTAGGTATGGTGGCTGTTTTGAGGAAGATATAATGAGGCTTATGTGTGACAGAGCGTATCGTATCACGGGGTTTGGATGCACCGGCGAAGTTTGCACCAACTCTCGAGGTGAGAAAGGGCAATGCACGGTACCGAAGAGGCTAGCAATGATGGAAGGGTGAGAGTGCTTATAATCCATGGACTCAACATTAGTCATAAAGAACTCACATACTTATTGCAAAAGTCTATTAGCTATCGAAACAAAGTACTACCCGCCTGCTCCTAGGGGGATAGATTGGTAGGAAAAGACCATCGCTCGTCCCCGAACGCCACTCATAAGGAAGACAATCAATAAACACCTCATGCTCCAATTTCGTTACATAACGGTTCACCATACGTGCATGCTACGGGACTTGCAAACCTCAACACAAGTATTTCTCATTTTCACAATTACCCACTAGCATGACTCTAATATTACCATCTTTATGTCGCAAAACTATTGCAAGGAATCAAACATATCATATTCAGTGATCTACAAGTTTTATGTAGAATTTTATGACTAACCATGTGAATGGCCAATTCCTGTCATCTCTCTAAATAGATATAAGTGAAGCAAGAGAGTTTAATTCTTTCGACAAAAGGTATGCCCACGTTCTAACAAATATAAGTGAAAGCAAAAGAGCATTCTACAAACGGCGGTTGTCTAAGTGAAGAGAAACAGGCAATCCAAACTTCAAATGATATAAGTGAAGCACATGAAGAATTCTATAAAGCCATACTCAAAAGATATAAGTGAAGTGCAATGAGCATTCTATAAATCAACCAAGGACCGTCTCATACCAGCATGGTGCATAAAAGAAAAGTGAAAACTAAATGCAAAAGACGCTCCAAGATTTGCACATATCACATAAATGAAACGAATCCGAAAACATACCGATATTTGTTGAAGAAAGAGGGGATTCCTTCCGGGGCATCCCTAAGCTTGAGCTCTTGCCTCTCTCCTTCTTCTCACAACGAGACCTCCTCGATCATCGAACACTTCATCCACACAAAACTTCAACAGAAAACTTGGTAAGATCCGTTAGTATAATAAAGCAAATCACTACTCTAAGTACTGTTGAAAACCAATTCATATTTTGTTTTTACATTGTGTCTACTGTAATATAACTTTTGCATGGCTTAATCCACTGATATAAATTGTTAGTTTCATCAAAACAAGCAAACTATGCATCAAAAACAGAATCTGTCTAAAACAGAACAGTCTGTAATAATCTGAACATTCACCATACTTATGATACTTGAAAAATTCTTTAAAAATTAGGAAAAATAAACAATTTTTATAGAAATACAGTGCAAAAGGAATCAGAACCATTTGACGTTCCAGTAAAAAAATTAAAAATCACGCACTACAGCCAAAGTTTCTGTCTTACACTGTACAAACCAACAAGTATTGTAAACATCCTAAAGGTAAACCTTGGCACATTATTTTTATAATACAATGGAATTGTACAAGGGGATAATTATTTTTTTTGAAAAGTTTCTGTAATCAAGATTCATAAAGTTTCCGTGAGCATAAACAAAGTTCAAGGAGCTCTCCCACTTCAACAATGCTTGTCTTTCTCACTTTCACTTTCCTTTTTGAAAAAGTTTTGGGTTCCCCTCTTTATTTTTGTTGTTTTTAAACTATATAAAAGCACTCAACAGAAATAGATGACTCTCTAAAACATCTGGGTTGTCTCCCTGGCAGCGCTTTCTTTAAAGCCATTAAGCTAGACATATAGTGCTCAAGTAGTGAATCCACCCGGATCCAAAGGTATATCAAAGTCAATTTTAATTAGCAATGATTTGTAATTTAGTAGTGAGCACAAAGCAACATATATCAAGCAATGACGAAGTCTAACTCTCTTCCTATGCATCGGCATGCCATAAAAGAACAATTCATGCACACAAAGTAAAGGCCAATGCATAGTATAAACAGTTTCTTGCAATTTTATCATATGGGAAACATAGAGAGGTGGAGATATAGTTCCTCTCTCATAATAATTGCAAGTAGGAGCAGCAAGCACATGCATATTATATTCATCAAAATCATCATGTGCAATGGTAAAAGGCAACCCATCAATATAATCCTTAATAAAAGCAAACTTCTCCGATATAGTGTAGTTGGGAGAATTCAAAAAGATAATAGGACTATCATGTGTGGGTGCAATAGCAAAAATTTCATGTTTAACATAAGAAACTAAAGAATAATCATGCAATGCGTCTGCTACAAGATGTTGCAGCGGTACAAAGATGAGCCGAAGGTGACGGAGGCTGCATATGCGGCAGCGACAACACCTTGACCGTGGGTGAGGCTCGGATTGCCGATCCGGCATGGCAGAAAACCTCAATTTTCTGCACAAACTACCGGACTCTTTTGTGACCGGGATCGGACATGTAAAAAAAACTTAAGGCATACTTGTCCCTTAAAGTGGGGTTTACTCAAAGACCATATTGTTTGGGTTGTCCAGTAATTTTTTTATTAGTGGACATATGACATATGGGATAAGTGATACAACTATTGCTCTTGTTCCTAAAGTGAAGAATTCCTAGTCAGTCAAAGATTTTCGGCCTATCAGTATGTGCAGTGTTATTTACAAGACTACCATCAAATGTCTTGTTAACAGGTCAAGACCACTCCTGGATGGTATTATTTCCCCTACCCAAAGTGGCAAAGTGTGTTCATCCCTGGCATATTAATTTAAAATAATGCTATCATTGCTTTTGAATATATGCACTCCTTAAGTAGTTATTTGCTTTTGAACTAAATTTCAGATTAACTTTGAAATCAATGTTATTTCCTTTTGAAATTAGTTTTAGATAATGCTCTCAATTTTCTTTTGAACGATGTAACTATTATTTGATACTCACTCCATCCGGAAATACTTGTCATCAAAATGAATAAAAAGGGATGTATCTAGATGTATTTTAGTTCTAGATACATCCATTTTTGTTCATTTTGATAACAAGTATTTTCGAGCGGAGGAAGTACAATAAAATGTGCCATGATGGATTTGCCTAAAAAATAAGAAGTGTAATATACACTGAACGTCAGGTCTGGAGGTCCCCGAGCAAACGATTCATTCCCCTGACAGGTAGGAACGAGTGAACGTTTACATTTGCTCAAAATAACCCATTCCCAATGAATGTTTCAGAATTGTCAGTCTGTATAAAAAGATTTTCAGAAAATTGTCATGATGCAGCAACGTACTTGCAATGCGTTTTCGGAGATTTGCCATGATTGCACATGAAAATTTGCCAGCATAATAAAAAAGAAAATGAAGAAAATTGTCATGCTCAAGATTTGCCATGTTGTTGAAGAAAATTGCCATGCTATGTCAACGTAAAATGGTGACGACCTTTCTTCTAAAAAACGTAAAATGGTGACAATTTACATACTCAACGACATAGAGGCTAATTGGTTTGATGCCAACATAATATTGCCAATACTTGGCAAGTCAACAATTGGCAATATTAGAAGTTGTGAAAAAGTGGCAACTTCTTGTGAGGTTGACAAGTAAAGTTGGTAACCGATCAAGCACTAGCTAATATTTGGCATTTGCTAAATGTTGGCAAGCTAATTTTTGGCATCAAACCAATCATACTCATAATTTGCCATCCCAAAAGATTTTTTTAGAAAAGGAGGTAGACCCCGGCCTTTGCATTTGGACGATGCATGCAACCACTTTATTAATTATTCACACAAGATCTTACAAAGTCATACAACAGTAAGACTAAAGCCATCGTCCAGGCTTCTATCCAGTTGATGAAGGGATGCTGATAGTCTGGGCCTAATACCAAACAGACATCACAGTCAAATCTAAACATCTAAGACCTGAGGTCCCAACCAGGACACTTGCCGGGTATGGGGCACCTACCAGTCCGGCGCACTCCTCAACAAGGACGCATGCCGGGTATGAGGCCGCCGCAGCCACCTGCCACCAATCCATGTTCAGAGCTATACTGTTACATCTACCGTGACAGGTCTCTCTGCCATCGACGCCACCACGACGCCAGACAACGTCGTCCTCCTGCGCGACATCGGATGCCGAATCTGCACTGCACCACGCCGTCGAGATCCCTCGCCATCAATGTGTAGGATGAAGCACCGCTTCACCAAAGACGCGGTCCACTGGTCCCTCGAGCCCGTGCACACCTCCAAGAACGACTCCCCCAAGGGGGAAAGGACATAAGAACGCCGCCGTCTTCCGACCTACTGATCTAGGGTTTCCCCTGGAGGTAGCAGACAGTGGTCTTGAACTTCTCATCGGCGATGCCTTCAAAAAGGAAATGCCGCAAAATAGTGCCGCCACCGCCGGCTTTGGCAGTAAGAGGAAAGCAAGTTTTCACCCGGATATGTTCGAAGGACCTCCATCAAGCATCTCGTGCACGGATCGCCGCCATCTCTGCCGGGGACTGGACGATGGATCCAGGCCGCCGCCGCCTGACCGCCACGGTACCACTACGGTGCCTAAGCCGGCGCCGTCAGGCCCACCATGCCCGCCTGTAGACGCCCTCCAGATCTGCCGGTCCACCGAAGCCCATCTGGGCAAGGCGAGGCCCACGATCTGGGTCGCCGCCACAGGTGCTCCTCAGCCGCGGGGAGAACGCGCCTGCGTTATCGCTGCCGTCACACTCGTCGACGGGTGCCCGCTGCTCCTTGCCGCCGGTGCAACGCCGAGCCATGAGTCGCCGCTGTCGACAGGAGATCGCCACCACCGCGCGAGGGAGAAGGCCCCGCCGCCGCCGTCACTGGCCAGGCTACGCCGGTGTGGCCTCGGGCGGCGGCAGGAGGGGGGAGACTAGAGTGGAGGCCTAGGGCCGGCGGCGGCGGATCGCCCCCCGTGTTGCCAGGGGTTGGCGATGCGGAGGGTCGGGGTCGGGGACGTGCGGCCTCACCAAACCGATGGTCGCCATCCCAAAAGATATCCACTCAGATTGCCGCCGACAGCGAACCGTGTACTACTGGCCGCTCGTACTTCGCTTGGAGGGGTGTGTGTGAAAGCAAACACTCTGGGATTCGTGTAGGCAATCCAACGGCGCAGAGGGCGGTCGCTGCAATGCGCGAAATTTCTGGGGGTTTTACTGCCCTAGCACGACCGTTCATTTTCTGTAATCACTTTAGGAAAAACGATCCTCTGTAATTATTTTTTATCCTGCTGCAGTATTATTTATTTTGACAGCCGCATTTTTTTCTGAGCCGCACTGTCGCAATTTAGGGGCAGTATCAAAATTTAGAGGCGAGAGAAAAAAATGAAATTGGAAATGAGCAAAACCTGGAAAGGAAGAAAGGGAAAGAAAGCTCCCTCCCAGATCGCCGGGCCGACGCCCACCCTATTGTTCAGGCCCGACCCACGCCTGCTGCACACGCTGCGCCCCTCCTCCCTTCTTCCTCCTCCTTGCCTCGCTGCCGTCCGTGCAGCTCCCCACGCGGCCTCCCCCTCTCCTCACGTCGGCACCAGACGCGCCACCAGGCAAAAGCGAAACTCGCTTCCTCCCTCCCTCCTTCCCCCGCCAAACCCTAACCCTCCGCCGCCCGCCCGCCCGCCGCCTCCCCATGCGCCGCCGCCTCGCCGCCGATCATGGCCGTCCCTAGGGTTTCCCGGCCCTCGCCATGGTGAACGTGCCCGCGCCGCCCAACGATTCCGCCGCGTCGGTAAGCGCCCCACCTCTGCATCCTTGCCTTCGATTTGATCTCCTCGCTCCCCCGCGAGCCCATTCGTCCCCGCCGAATCCAAATTCTCAATGAGTGCGTGTCGTGCCACCAGGTTCGCTTGATTCGCCGCCCTCGAGGCACCCTCTGGAGGAGATCGTCGTGATGTCGAGGTCAGCTACCGCCGCCTGCAATATCTTATTCACTTGGTGCTTATTGCTGTGTAATTTAGGATTTTTGGTTCGATTCGCCCAAATGCTGAAGTGGGCATGGCTTTCCTGTTGCTCCCAGGTTTCTGCAATTAGGGAGGAGCGGCAGAAAAATTGCTGAGGCTGTATTGGTCAACTCGAAGCCCGGCAGTTCGGGTGCGCAGAACATTGGGTCAAGCTTTTCAGCCGGTTTGGCCTATAAGAGCAGGGCATTCTTGCACCAGGGAGTCCACAATGGACCGGGCACCTCGCACATGCTCGGACGAGCAAAGGACAGCCTATACTGGAGCCCTGGTGCTAGAAACTTTTCTGTTCTCTCGTCATGTAGCCGGAATGCATTTCACGGCCAGCTTGCTTGGAAGCAACTCATGGAAAAGGGTTCCCGTGTGACAAAAGCATCTCCGCTCTTAAGTAGAGCTGCTTGTGCCGTTACCCTGACTGCCACTAGATATAAGTTAGTTCCTTACCTCGTCGCTTTTGTAGCTGGAGAGTTGATGCTAGGTGAGAAGACTTATGCAGATGGCGACTACCTCCCAATACGAGAGAATATTTACTCGCGAGCTCAGGACAGCCGTATTTACGTCACCACATTGATATTCTCAGCAGTAGAGATGGTTATCATAATCCTCAGATCAATATATCTGGCTTTCTTGTTTACTCCCAGTATACTGATGGCACCATTTGCGGATACTCTTGGCAGTAAGTATAGGAAAACATGGCTCCGTCTTGTGCATCATACTTTAGAGCAGGCAGGTCCTGCATTTATTAAATGGGGCCAGTGGGCGGCGACACGTCCTGATCTATTTGCAAATGACCTGTGTGCCGAGTTGTCAAAGCTACACACAAAAGCACCAGCTCACAGCTATGCATATACCAAGAAAACCGTCGAGAAGGCTTTTGGTCGAAAGATATCTGAAATTTTTGAGAATTTTGAAGAAGCGCCTGTAGCGTCTGGAAGTGTTGCTCAAGTGCACCGGGCTGCTTTGAAATTCCGACATCCTGGCCAAAAGACACCAAAGATTATAACAGTCGCAGTTAAAGTAAGACATCCTGGTGTAGGAGACTCAATACGGAGAGATTTCAGTATAATTAATGCGGTAGCTAAAGCTTCAAGATATATTCCAGCGTTAAATTGGCTACGGCTAGATGAGAGTGTGCAACAGTTTGCTGTCTTCATGATGTCTCAAGTTGACCTTGCAAGGGAAGCTGCTCATTTGAGCCGGTTTATCTACAACTTCCGCAGGTGGAAAGATGTGTCATTTCCGAAACCTCTTTATCCATTTGTTCATCCTGCTGTCTTGGTCGAGACTTATGAGCTTGGGGAGAGTGTCTCACACTATGTGGATGACCATGATGGAGAGGAACGAGTTAAAAGTGCTCTTGCACATATTGGCACTCATGCACTCTTGAAAATGCTACTGGTACTACATTCAACCATCTCTTTGTCTTCTCATTTTTATTTCTGTTTTGCCTTTGAAGAACGGGAGTACAGGCCTTCTGTATTAAAAACAGCAGAATGATAGAGATTTCCCTTTTATATACTCATATTTTATAATCTATGTAAGAAGTATATTGGATCCTGAATGCTGTAGAAATTTGCGCACCAACCAAGATACAGAGACCGCATTGCCCCTCTTATTAGGTTACTCAACTCTTGAACAGCGTGAAACAGATGGCATTAGAATTATCCAGAGAGAGGGATATGTAAAGGAATAAGCAGTGCAATGTTATCTCGAAATAGTAGAATGACATGTATTTTCGAATAAATTTGAAAGCTAGCATGACATGTATCTTGCTGCAGAGGGAGTATTGTTTAGGTTGTAAGTTCATTTGAGCATGATTGCATATAATTTTAGTTGGAACATTAATTTCTAAAGTTGAATAGTTATTTAAAAATATATCCTGTACATATTGATATGGACTCTGCAATTACTTAAAGAACATAGCACTATCAGTTAGCAGAATCGTCTCTGCGGAGAGAATTGATTGAGAATATATGCTTTACTAAAACTGAACAATTGAATTCGTTGATGTAACACGGAACTGGTACTTTTAGAACAACAAAGGGGCTTCAGTATATTATTTTATGGATCAGACTGGCACTTTAAGCTACTTTGTTCTTCAAAAAGTACTGCATATGCGAGCTCACAGTATTAATAACATCACTGGTATTCTTGTCAATTTGATAAGCCTCAGTATGCCTGTCTTTATTTAGCAGATTGTTATACTGTTGTGTATATACTCATTGGCATCCACCTTTTCCAGGTTGATAATTTTGTCCATGCAGACATGCACCCTGGAAATATCCTGGTTCGTATTGCACAACCAAGAAATCCGAATAACACCCTTTTGAAGTCAAGGCCACACGTGGTTTTCCTCGATGTAGGAATGACTGCTGAACTTTCAAGTAATGACCGTGTGAATTTGCTGGAGTTTTTCAAGGCTGTTGCACGTCGAGATGGTCGTACAGCAGCAGAGAGTACGCTAAAGTTGTCAAAACAGCAGAACTGCCCAAATCCAAAAGTTTTTATCGAGGTAATTATTTTCATTTTTCTTTTGTTAGTGGACGCTGGAGATACTTTTTCTTCCACAAATTACTACTCCCTCCGCCCGGAAATACTTGTCATCAAAATGAATAAAAGAGGATGTATCTAGACATATTTTAGTTCTAGATACATCCCTTTCTATCCATTTTGATGACAAGTATTTTCGGACAGAGGGAGTAGGTGATTTTATTGGCATTTTGGTATGAAAAATTGGGCTATTATATTGAACGGCACCTGCTTACTAAATGGATGGAATTGTCACAGTAAATATTGTATTTAGATGCATGCCTTGGATTTTCCTAACTGTGAAATGAACAATTCATGGTTTCAGTTATTGAGATATCTTGTTTTTGCTAACAGGAAGTTGAGCGAGCATTTTCCTTCTGGGGTACCCCTGAAGGTGATGTTATACACCCTGCTGATTGTATGCACCAGTTGCTCGAGCAAGTCCGACGTCATAAAGTAAACATTGATGGGAATGTTTGCACTGTTATGGTGACTACATTAGTTCTTGAGGTAAACTTTATGACTGTATGCTTATGATGTACTCCCTCCGTCCCATAATGTAAGATGTTTTTTGACGTCTTACATTATGGGACGGAGGGAGTACTTTACAGAATTTTAATCTTCAATCTCTGTAAATGCTACTCATTTCTAGAAATTCATTGCTGTCCTAGATGTTCAGTAGAGCACCATGACCCAAATTTCAAGACTACTTAGGAATTGCTCATGATTAATAGTGCCTGCAGAAACTGTATCGCTCATGAGATAAGTATGCAATGAGCTTCTATCTATAGCATTTGGTCTTGAAGTTATCCAATACTATTGATCTTGTGTAGTGCTCACTTTGAATTTGATATCAGGCAATAAAGGGGTTCTTTGTTGGGTTAGCTTTCCAACCTTAGTTGTAGAAGTTTTCATAGAGAAAATAAAGTAGTAACTGTCATTGCAGCAATGTCTAGTTTTTCTGGTAAAGAACCTTAGTTGTAAAAATTCTGTATTACATTTTTCTTTTCTGTTTAAAGAAAAGGCTTTGGACGTGTGAATTTTAGACCCCATGTCTGCCAGTCTGGATGGTCGCCGGAGTGTCGAAATAACATTTATTAGAAAAAATGTACGGATTGTGCCCTACCTTGTGCTGGAAGATTGTAGCTCCTTCTGAAGCTCTTCTGTTTATGCTGTACTGAACAAAAATAACAAATAGAGCCCCATGATACTTATCTGTACTTTCTCTCCTATATTTTCTGCTTCTGTAGTCTGTACTAAGTTTCTTTTATTGATTAAATCAATGTGTAACAAAATAAGCGATTCCCCTTTAATAATTTGTAAATTCCTTTACAGGGCTGGCAGCGCAAGTTGGATCCAGACTACAATGTGATGAAAACACTACAAACATTACTTTTCAAGGAAGACTGGGCCAAGTCTCTTCAGTACACAATCGAAGGGCTTATGGCGCCTTAGGAGGAGCACATTGGAATCTTCTCAATTTTGCTGATCTGGTTTACGTTCGTGTTCACTTTAGATTTAGAGTTACAGTTTTTTTATGCTTACAGTTTTTGTACTCATGTTGGCCTGCGCTGTGCTGCAAAAACGGCCATGCGAAAGTAATAATTGCAGCATTCTTTCGAGCGACTGGATTCAGTCAGGTACACAATCCCTGGGATCATATGCTTGTCATCAGGCCAAAGGACGGGTCCTTTTGAGTGCCTCCCAAATTTTTTGTTGATAGGTATCACTAGAAGATGTAGTGAAAGGCCCTTATCCTGATGCTCCTTTTTTTTGTAAGCGGAGAGAATTGTATCAGTGAATGAGAATTCTTTCTTTGTATACGCAGAGATACAGTTAATTGTTTCAAAGAAACCTACGTCTTATCTGACATAATTTTCTGTGTATGTTTGGGATGTAGAATTTTTGCTGATAAGCATCCTCTCATTTATTTTCTCTGAACAAACATCCAGGAGGCACCAACGACAGGAAGAAACAAACGGCTAGAATCAATTCCTTCGCATTTGCCATGATTTGATAAAAGATTCACTGGACTGGATGGTAGTTATCCTCAAGAACCCTGCTGTTACATACACTCAAATGGTCCAGGTGAGAAGGGACTCCATTGAAATTCAGAAGCTTCACCTTAGGCCCTTGCAGCCTTCTCCAAGCTGAATGCCGCTAAACATGCAGGCAAGATCTGTAGCTGGAGGCGGAGTGCCCAGAACTCGCAATAACCCACTGTTTTAGCTTCCGTCTTGATCAGCTTGATGATTCGGTGGTGATGGCCATGCTGTTCCTCTCTCTCCATTTGCTCCAGGTGATGAGCTTAGAGTCTTCTTTCTTACGCCTTGTACTATGGTTCTAGCATTGTGCCACCAAACTCTAAGCGAAAGATCGGAGGAAGCTATGACCTTATGAAGCCTTGCCCAGTGCAGCGTCGAGCTCCGGATGATATTGACGACCCCCAACCCGTGAACAAGTGATGAACATTTTCTTGTTTACAATTGCAGAACATGCTGCTTTGTGAGGCATGTTTCGCTTGGCAAGACTACCGGGCATGACCAGCCATAGGAAGGGTTTGCATTTGAGCGGAGCCCAAACATGCCAGATATCATTAGCAGTGTTGCGATTATTCAACGCACAAAAACTAAACAGATTTAGCCGAGTACACTCCCTTTGGGTCCCAAAGCCAGGTACAGATATCATTCTGAGTAGGGCATGTGCTGCTGTCTCTCATGATCATGGAGAGGAGTAGCTAGGATGTTCCATGCCCTATAATCCGATGTGCGTGCCCAGCAGAGCCGGACCAGGATACCTAAACCACCTTGCGTTTTTGGGCGGCAAACATGCTTCCAGCTAACAAAGAAATGCCCAGCTTGAACGGTTTCAGTCCCTTTCCGTAGGAAAGATCTTCGCACTTTGTTGATTGCTTTGAAAAACCCATGGAGGGGATCCAGGGACATTGGGTGGAAAATCGGGATAGCTGAAAGCACCTCTTGCACCAAGATTAAACGGCCACTTTGATAGAGAAAACCTGTAGGCCAAGGACTCAATCTTCCTCTGATAATGTCAATAAGGCTCTGTAACTCTTGTTCCAGTTACTTCCTCGAACTAACCGGCAAGATCTGATCATCTCCACAGATGATAGGTGAGATCGAGTTCTTACCAAGTTTGTATCGTAGATTGTGGAGCTTCCAAAAACATCCAGCAGAAGTTTGACTGCAGAATGTATCGGCAAGCGAGCACCGCTCGTGCCTGATGCCGATTTTCCGCAGCGCATCCAAAAGGAATTGCCAAGGGACCGTGTCGAAAGCCTTGGCAATGGCAGTTTGGGCAGTAAAAATCTGCACTTGCTCTCCTTGGGAGCCTTTGCCGATTCCCTGACCCTGGCTAACTTGAAATTCTGACGAAGTGACCGCCCCCTGAGGAACGCCCCTTGGCTGTCACCATTCTGATGACTCCATTCCGCGATTTGCTCTGCACAGGGGTGTTACTTTTTTCTGTCCCCATTCTTGTGTCAAATCCGAATCAAATCCTGCATTCTGTTGCCTTTTATCAGCTTGCGCGGCGGTCATCTCTGTTTGCCAATATCCTTATTTCAGAAACTGAACGAGTCGACGAAGGAGTAGATATGAGGGCGGAGACCGCAGGTGGAAATCGCACATATTCTTCAGGCAGGATACTGAACTCTTTCTGGAATTAATAACAACCTGACGACTCGTGTGGCGTGGGATCGCCGTGCACTCCCATCAGTTCAACCTCATCCATGAACGTACACCTCACTCGCTTTTGACGTTTTGACCAACTAGTAATCAAGTTCCGGCAGAACCTCTAGGTCCAGCTCGCCTAGGTATACCAGAGTGCGTACAAATACCCATCCTGCGATATCTATTCCAAGGTGCTGTTTCCAGAGCAGCGTCGTGCACGTCCCTCTCGATACAACGGACCACCTACTACATTACATACGTACGTGCGTACGTAGGTAGATGCACACAAAATCCAATCAAGAAGCTGAGCGATACGCGGGCGGTTAGGCTGGCTGGCCATGTGTGCGGGATCGGGACGGGCCTGGAGTGTTGCGAGCGGCAGAGTCAAACTGGGAGGCGCGACAAAGGCACGACAGAGATCGGGCGGGGCCGGCTGTCACGGTACGCGATGCACGAGCGCCCCGCGACCCCCGGCCGGCAGCAACGACGAATCAACCGGTGGTCGCTTGCCATGCCGCCGGCCTGCCTCTGCCTGCCATCACTCGCCCAGCCCATCCCGTCCCGTCCCGTCCAGCGGTAGGGCGCGCCCGCCCCCACCACGTGTAGCGTCGATCGCCACCCCGCCCCACACAGCCACTGCTTCCGGCGCCGCCCCTACGTACCCCTACCGTGGACGTACGCCGGCTCGCCACGTCCGCGTTCCGGCGCCGCACCTACGTAAGCCGTCTTGGCAGCGGTTGCAACGGTGGCATCTGACCGACTGACCGGACCGGCCGCCCATGACACGCCATGCGTGCGTGGGTAAGTATACTTAAATGATCCTAAAAAAGGTTAAGTATACTTAAATACTCCATCAGGTTACCGCAAAAAAAAAAACTCCATCAGGGAACACCTCGTTTGGTTCACATCCATTCATCCCGCCGATAATATAGTCTTGAACCACCGGTACGATCGACGTCGCCGACTACGTGGCCGGTCCGTCCAGTCGCTTGCCTCCGGTACGTACTGCAAACTGTTAAGGATTATTTTAATCCTAATAATCAATGCTTAAGTCGGTTGTTTAAATCGGTTGTAGTTACCGACATTGTAACTCTAACTGCCTTGTAATGAGGGTATAAATACCCAGTCTTCAATTAACGAGAAAAACTGTTCCATCATTTGCTCCTTCCTCTCTCGTTTTACTTTCACACGTTATCAGCACTTTGCCCTAACCTAAAGCGATTAGGCATCAGACAGGAACAAGAAGACACGAGCGCCGTCGCCAGCCTCGACGGAGACGGCCATCGGCCGGTGCGTAACGTGGCCCTCACGCCCACACGCATGCGGGCACAGCCTCGCCCTCCCCGCACGACGACGGTGCCCACCGGCGCACCAACCCGACAACGCCCACGGCTTAGCCATGGCCCTCGGCCTCGGCGCGGAGGCGTCTCCAACCGGCGGCTTCCATCACGGAGCGCGCGATGGCTCCGTCGCTTCTTCCCCAGTCGTGTCGGCCATCGCCCAGGAAGCCGTTTCTTCCGATGCGGCACCTTGGCACGGCACGGCGGCGCGGCAGGACAAGCCCTAGAGAGGGCGCGACCTCCCGTACCAGCCCGACGCGGCCACGACCAAGCGTCGATCAGGCCCGCGACAGCGCTCTCCGGCGCGTGACCCGCGGCGTGCAATCGCTCGCATCCAACAGCAGTAACGGAGGCAATTTTTTGGCCGACGCGCTTGGGCGGCGTCTTCATGCGCGACCGCGGCCGCGCGGATCCCGGCGCTGGAACAATGGCTCGACCGCAGGCAGTTTACCCTTCCCTTGAATCGGCTACCTCACGAACAACGGCGGCTATATCAGTTGATTCCTGTCCAAACACGCACAGGAAGAAATCAATTGATTCCTATCCACGCACGCACAGCGAGTGATTGAGAACCTTATCCTTTCATATCAATATACAGGGAAGCCCAATGTTTTGTTCAGATTTCGCACAAAGCCCTTGTATCGCCATCAGTTTAGTGCATTCAACAACCAAAGCGCTCTTTGGACGTTGCAATTTGGCCCTTTTAGCTTATTATTGATTTAAGCCTTGATTTAAAGTAAATATACATGACTTTTGGATCTCCCTGAATTGCATTAAAGTTTTGTGCAACACTTCTAAATTGTCCATTAGAAGCCGGGGTTTCACATATTACCGAAGAACATATATATTTTGCATTTGCAGATATGTGCATACCCCGATGATGGTCTTCAATTACATTGGTTAAATGCATGGCAGTGAAGTCTATGTCATTATTTCTAATTATGGTGTCGTCCATCCAACAAGATGGATACAATAATTTATTGCAATGATCGAGTGTCTCAAACACGGTTGCAAGATCCACATCACATTGTGGTTGTTATTTACATACTACCTAACCAATGTTAAAATTACAAAGTCCATGTTTTGGTCGTGACTCTAAAGTCACACCTTTTTCCTCAAGAAAGAAGCCCAAAACATTAGTAACGATTTCGTCGCATGCACTTGAAGGTTTACACCCCATGTTCACCAAGCATCACCTTGGCGGATTGTTCTCAACAAGATCATTTCATCCATATAGATCTTTTACTCTAAGAAGTAAATTAAATAATGCATGATCATTTCATGTAACACATGGCTATTCTATTGATAGCTAAATATGCACATATGGAATTTATGTGTCACCAACTTCACTTAGTTCTCAAACTAAGTACATAATGGATGAATATTTATGATCACCCGTTCAAGTTTCAAGACCTCAAGTCTATCGCAAATCACAATTCTGTCATTTAATCAATTTCAAGTTGAGATCCATGATCAAATATTTTCATATGTAAATCTGGTTGAAAAAGCCCTTAATACCCTTTACATACTCATATGATGGTATTACTATTTTTCATGATGGAGAAACATGGAATTTCTTGAAATCATCAGATTCACCCAACAGGTTCTATTACATTATTTGAAATTCTTGCTAGTACTTAGTATTTTGTGCAACTTCATAGTCAAAAAATAGAAGCATGAGGACTTCAAAGTAAAATGGAGGCTAAGAGACAACCGAAGACAAAATTACCTCTTAATAGGGAATATATCGTTTTCAAATGATCACAAAGACAACTCTCAAGGTTGTCAAATGTGTGGTTATAACAAGATTATACCTATGATTACCAAACCCTCAAATACATAGTCAAATCACACCACATATTTGGGATAAATTTTAAAATTTGCAAACTTACAACCAGAAAATATTCTGGTAAATAATTGTTCTCAGATCTTCATCAGAAGGTGAGAAAAAAAATCTAGTGCAATAAAAGGATGGTGAATTCCATTGCAATGATGATATGTTTGCGTAATAAAAAAATTCAATAATATTGGAGACCTAATGTAATCTCTTAATTATCCCAAAATATTATTAGCCTATATTTGTTCTACTACAAATAGTGCGATGTCCAATATCTTATTTCTCGGACATGATATTCTATAAATTTTGAATGTGTGAATCAAGTCATACTCAATATTGTTGCGTACACAATAATTTTCTTCTCAAATTGCTAAAACCTTTTTGGGCCTTGAACCAAAATCCATGGTAGAGTGCCTCTTGCATTCATATTGGTTCACATAAAAGGAAGCAAGTAACGAAGAATAGTACTCGCTCTCCAAATGAGTAGTATTTACCGCAGTAATACCTAGTCCTCAAAAGTATCATCCCTACGGAATACTAAAAACTTCTTATTCATAGACAAAGTCAATGAGGTGGTGAGAAAGCGAGGCTTGTAGCAAAAGGGTTCACGCAGAGACCCGACATCGATTACGATGTAACATACCCGCTTGGTATGAGTGGAATTATGTTTCGATACTAAATAGCATTGGCAATAAAAATAATAATATTATCCATGCAGTTGATGGATGAAGTGGCTACATACTCATATTAGTCACTCATTTCGGAAATATCTATTGAAGTCCCTGAAGGGCTTATACTTCCGAATCCAAAAGCAAATCGCAACAATTTTTGTGTAAAATTTCATAAGTCACTCTATGACTTGGAATAGTCGGAAATCATATGGTACTGCTGACTAATGATGATTATTTGATTTTCGTATCACCTCAGTGTATACCGATGATTTCATCATCAATGTCTCTACAAGACCTAAACATACACAAAATCATCTCAAGACGGAAAATTTGGATTCAACCAAATTTAGCTTAAGTTTATTACTTGAGCATTCTCTCAAGAATACATATCAGTCTACATATATCCAAAACATAGGTGAGAATTTCAATGTGGATATATCATACCAACAAAAGACATGTATGGTCATACTACCCCTGATAGTGTACAAATCCATTCATACCTAGGGGTGATAATGAAGTGATACCAGGACCTGAAGTTCTATATCTCACTAATGTTAAAGCACTCATATAATTGCAAAATACGTCAGGCCTGACACTATATTTGCTATCTTTGTTCAGAGTGCAACCCCCAACAAAAGGTATATGGCCGATATAAGAAATATTAGCTTATATCTCAAGCTCACAATAAAGCTTGGATATTTCCATCAGGAAATACAAGATATGACCATGATATGATATAATGATATTGGCTCTTTCTTTGATCCCAAGAATGCCATATCAATGACTGAATTTGCGGGAATAGCCTTCATATGGAAGTCATCTAAATGGGCTTTAATGGCTGTTTCTAGTTATCATTCTGACATAATTGCTTTATCTAAAAGCATTGCAAAATATGCATGGCTTAGCAGAATGATTAACCACATTCAAAATCATGTGGTTGAGATTCATCAGAATCACATAACTTGATTTATCAAGACGCTACCACTTGTGTTACTCAATACCTACAGGTTATATGAAGAGCAATATCATAAAGCACATTGCTCAAAAATTACTTATCCTCGCAAATTATAGAAAGTGAGGAAACAATATGCAAACAACATACTTTGAAAATCGTACAGATTATTAATAATGTCATGATCATATCAATGAAATTTGTATTACACATTCTTCAGGTTTGCAAAGTTCAGGGGGAGTAATTTCCCAAATCTATAACCTAATAACAATCCTCAGATTGCATATATTGTACTCTTTTTCCCTTCATGAGTTTTCCCTAATGGTTTCTCATAAAGGTTTTTAACGAGACAATATAAACACAAATATGTCATACATTTTCTCCTTATATTTTTCTCACTGGGTTTTAAAGGAGTTATCAGTGGCATATCATATAGCACTCTTTTCCCTTATGAGTTTTCTATCAAAGTTTCTCATAGTGGTTTTTAATGAGGCAATATCTTCTCAAAAGATTATATGTCATACTTTCTATTTTCCCTATCGGGGTTTTTAAAGGAAGTACTCAAGACATATTTATTGTTCTCTAAACTAACTAGTGAGTTATATCCTTCTTCAAAGGTTTTTCTCATATGGTTATCAAGAGACAATAATCATTATATGTTGCATCATTTTCTCCTTATTTTCCTCACTGGGTTTAAAGGAGTTTTAGCAACATATAAAATACAATTCTCCTCACATTTTTCCCACAGGGTTTTTGGAGGAGTCTTTCTCGAAATGAAGACGATGAACATCCTCAAGGCAACAAACACATATTCGAAGGAGTCTTTATCAAGATGATGCATATTAGACTAGCATAGATTAGGGGGAGTGTTAAGGATTACTTTAATCCTAATAATCAATGCTTAAGTCGGTTGTAGTTACCGACATTGTAACTCTAACTGCCTTTTAATGAGGGTATAAATACCCAGTCTTCAATTAATGAGAAAAAACTGTTCCATCATTTGCTCCTTCCTCTCTCGTTTTACTTTCACACAAACCACAACGTCTCAACCACCGTAGAGTCCAGGAGGAGGATGATGGATGGCGCCTGCATGTGCGCTCGCCCGGCCTCCCGATCGGATTTCCGTCACCTATCCCCGTCCATCTCTGTACCTCGACGTACTGGTGGCCGACCTGGCCGGCAGCTGGACCCTGGCGACGCCTTCCCTGCCCTCCTCGACCGAGCTATCAGACCCGGCCAGATTATTATATATTAACATAATTCAGGTAAGTACACATGCATGCATGGGTCGATATGATCAGGGAGATGCATATCTCTGCCACGGCTACACCCATACGTGAAGAAGACCGCGCACACGTACGTACTCCTACGTACCAGTGCCAATCATTGTGCCCGGATGAACGGACAGTGCAGCGCTAGCTCCACTCGACGGCGGCAGCGGCAGTCCGGCCCCAGCGCCGCCGGACGTTGCCGTCGAGCGCGCGGCGGGGCGGACAGGGCCGGAGCGCGCGCGGGAGGCGGGGGCTTGGCAGTTGGTGCCGTGTCGTGCGGGGGGGGGGGGGGGGGGGGGTGTTCGTGCGTGCGTGTCAGCCACATGCGCCGCCCGTAGGGGACTTCTCCGGGGGCCCGCGCGGCCTTGCCTTGTCGAGCCGTTAGCCGTGTCGCCGTCCGGCCGGAGAGCGACCGCGCCACCTAGACAGACGCGCATCGCTCGCTGATCTGTTGGATCAGTGTTGCACCATTTGTTTATGAGATAGAGGGAATAATATATCACGAGACGTAAGAGCGACTTCAACGGGCCGACCCAAACGAACGACGACTTCATCTGTTTTTTGTCCGTTTGGGTCGGCCAGGCGGACATGGACGTCCGTTTCCGCGTTTGGGTCGGCGTACGCGTGCAACGCTCGCCCAAACCATTTTGACGGCGCCTAAAAAAAACTGTGCATACATATTTCAAATGAGAACAACTTAATTAAACATTAAGCCGGCCAGGAAGGCCGGCGAGAGTCCACGCGTCCACACTAGCATTAAAACAAATTAAAAACAACCTAAACTACGAGGCGGCGCGCCAAGGCGTCGTCGTTGTCATCATCCTCGGGTTGGTGAGGTCGATGAGCGTCGGCGCAGGGCCGGCGCAGGGGAACGCCGTGTTTCAGGCGGCGGCGATGTAGGCCGCGGGCAGCTGTTCCGGCGGGGGCAGCGCTGGCGCCGGCGCGGGAGGCTGTTCCCGCGCGGGCAGTGCCTCCTCCTCAGTCGCGCACGCTTCCTCCTCAGCCGCGCGCGCCTCCTCCTCGAGGTCGCGCTCGAGCATCTCCTCGTACTCGCCAGCGTCAGCAGCACCCGCCGGCGCCGCACCTCCTCCGCATGCGCCCTAGCCGACCGCGGCGCCGCCGGCACTTGGATCCTCTCTGGATCCAGATGTCAGTCGTGTGGCAGGGTGATGTCGGGGTACGGCAGAGGCACACGGTGCTGCCAGTGCCACTGCGCCTGGTGCACTGGCATGTTCATGCGCACCCTCTGCCGGCGAGCCGGCGCCGGCGAAGGCGATAGGAACTCCGAGGGGAAAGTGACCGCGGGGGCCTTGCCCTTGGCCTTGCTGCTGCTGCCGGCGCCGGAGAAGAGCCCCATTTGGCTAGGGTTGGCTAGGGTGGCTAGGGTTGGCTAGGGGTTGCCGGCAACGGGGGAGCGAGCTTGCCTAGATGTGGACGGGGGCTGGCTGGATGAGGACGGCCCCGCCGCACGGCCGGCTTGAAAAAGGGGCAACCGCCGTCGCTGACACGTGGGCCCGTGGTCATAAATTAAGCTGACCGCGTGGGCAGCGGGTAGTTGTACGGTCGTCAGATGGAGACGCGGCGGACAGCGAGAAGGCGCGCGTGCCTTCCGTTCGGCGTCCGCGCCGGCGCATTTGGGGCGTAAATTTGGGACGCAAATGCGTCGGCGCGGACGCGAAGCGGACGTGATTTGGCTTTGGGTCGGCGCGTTTGGCACCACTTTTCTCCGCACCGACCCAAACGGACGTGGGCGAACGAAATGGATCACACCATTGGAGTTACTCTAACACAGGTATTTTTCTTTCCCATGTTATCCATTCAGCCATCCAGGAGCATCTACTCTCTTTTTTTTTGCGGGGAAAACTTTTAATCTATTCATCTCCAATCATGGTAGTACAACGAACATTAAAAATAACAAAAATTACATCAAGATCCGTAGACCACCTAGCGACGACTACAAGCACTGAAGCGAGCCGAAGGCGCGCCGCTGTCATCGCCCCTCCCTCGCCGGAGCCGAGCAAACCTTGTTGTAGTAGACAGTCGGGAAGTCGTCGTGCTAAGGCCCCATAGAACCAACGCACCAGAACAACAACCGCCGCAGATGAAGATTGTAGATCAAAAGAATCCAACCTGAAAACACACGAACGAAGACGAACGACGAACAGATCCGAGCAAATCCACCAAAGACAGATCCGCCGGAGACACAACTCCACACGCCCACCGATGATGCAAGATGCACCACCGGAACGGGGGCTAGGCGGGGAGACCTTTATTCCATCTTCAGGAAGCCGCCGCCGTCTCGCCTTCCTGAGTAGGACACAAACCCTAACAAAGCTCGAAAAAAGATATAAAAACGGAGCCCTCCCACCGGCAAGGGCCGAGATCCACTCCGCCTCCATGGCCATAGGGCCACCGGAGGCGGGATGGACCGGCGCCGGCGCCGGTGGGAGGCAGAAATCTAGGGTTCTTGGGAGGCGGCGGCTAGGTCCAGAGCTAACGTGTACTCTTTTTTTTCAGGCATCTACTTGGAGACGGTAACTCGGGGATTGTTTGTGTGATCGGTGAACATAGCTCAAATGTGGTTAGATTTTTTGTGGCCTTACCAGGGTTCAAGTCCCACGCTTGACACTCACATTGATCATATTTTTTAGAATTTATTTTAAACTTTTTGGCGATGTTCGTTTTGTGGGAGGAGATGTTTCCGTCGACAATGAGGTGCTTGTTGTGACTCTTCATTCATTTCAAGGTGTTGTGTCATCTCAGTATCTCAAAGATGCTTACATGGATAAGGTGTGCATACGTATAAGGGTGAGTATATGTGCAAGTTTGTGAGAATTTGCACTCATATTGTGTTAACAAAACTTGAGCGCTTCAAGCAAAACTTTTATACATGCAATCGTTTTTCTTTTGGCTGGACGGATTGTGTCGTTGCTTTTCAAACTTTTTTGGGAGCCTCTATTTGTCAGATAACTGAAAAAATGATGCATCAGCGAGAGATAGAGAGATAAAAAAGAATAAAGAAAAAGAAAAAGTGGTCTGGGGTGGGCTGCGTCCAAAGTGGCTGACTGATTGTGCGTGTCCAGACGCGTTTACAAGTTCTCATATCCTCCATATATTTGTTCTTAATATGATGGTTTGCGGATAATCCGAACATATAGGGATGATATGAAGGATCCAGTTAGATCATTTTTTTCCCCTCTCTCCTGTTCGTCACTGATCTATCTGATCGGGCGCATCCACGGACATTTGAGAAGAATTTAGGGTGCCCGGCTGTAGATGCTCTTAAGCATTGAGCGTACTCAAAATGGCTACTCCTTGCTGAGTTCATCTCATCATCGACCCCAGCTGCTGGATCCCTGCAGCTACTCCTTGCTGAGTTCATCTCGTCATCGACCCCAGCCCACAAACATGCAATGCACCCTCATCTGACCGATCTCGCCATACAAATTGAACCCACCGTGAGCGCTTCACGCGCCGCGCTTCATGCGTGCTGGCGTTCGTCGCCTGCAGCTGCGCTGTGCCGCACCGCACCCTCTCCCTTGCTTCCCTCATGGTGTCACCGGACACCGGTGTACTTGCTTGCTCAACCGCGCGCCCTTGTTGGCCGCTTAACTCGCCGACCGTCCGGTTGGCCGGCTTTCTAACCCGACTCGCCGCCGAAATTGCCTTGCACGCTGGCGGCCGGCTGTTGTGAGCTGCATGTGTGCGCTCACGCCGCCATTCCCTAGCCACCATGCGCGCGCGGCCACTTCCATCCTATATCACGCCGTACTCGCACAGGCGCGCGCGGCGCATGCCCGTACGTGGCCGGCCCCCGGCAGGGTGAAAGCGCAGTACGAGCCCGAGGGTGTCAATATGCATGGTTAGGTTAACAGGCCTCGGTCGAATTCCACACTGTTCGACAGCCAAGCAAGCCAGTGGATGCCACAGTAAACGCCTCCATCATATATCCCCGGGGCTGCCGGCCGCAGACATCAAAGCATATATTCAAGCGACTAGGAAAATTTACCGGAGCTGGTATGTACCGGTGTTGCATCCACCGTTCGTCAGTTTCATCAAGATTTGTGCGGTCCCCTAGGTATAAGTGCGTAATCTCAGCAGCAACTTTATACAATGGAAATACATATGGGACCTTTGCATGCTATTGTCAGCTTTTGTCAGGAGAGAGAGAAATATTAAGAGAAGGCGGGTTGCATGCATGTTAAAATATTCTCTCTCTCCCCATCGAAAGACTTCCATTTAATTTCATTGTGAAAATTTGGATGATAGATATCTTTTGAAAGAAAACTCCAATTTTGAATATTTTTATATATTTGAATTCATAGCGAGAAGACCTTGAAAATAAGATCAATTATGGATACATTTGAACTAGTTTCAATTGCGCTGATTTCAGAAAACATATCTCACTCAAATTGAAAACAAATTTCACTCGTCTCCAAAAATCATTTCAGTCAATTCAAAATAACAATTCACTCATTTAAAATATACGAGCTCACTCATTTCAATTGATAGATTTCATGCATTTTTTAAAACATATTTCACCCATATCTTTAAGCTGATTCCACTCCTTCCAAAAACTGACTTACTTGTTTCATATGATATTCACTCCATTAAAAACACACATGTTTGAAAACTGATTTCACACATTTTAAAAACATAATTTCACTCATTTAAAAATATAATTTCTCTTAAAAACTAACTTCACTCACTTCATTCATTTATGAATATGATTTCACACATTACAAAAACTTCTTTCAATCATTAAGAGACCGATTTTACTCGTTTCGCAAGAAAAAATATTTCAATCATTTGAAAATTTTGATTTCAATAATTTCAAAAACCGATTTCAATTATTTCTAAAAAGCATTCGCTTCATTAAACATATTTCACTCACCATAAAAAGTTTCGTAATAACCCAAATTTAGATTGTTTCAAATAACTAGTTTAAAAATTATAAATAACAAGGTTCCCGTATTTTAAAAAAAAATCAGTAATTCACTAGTTTGAAAAACACATTTCACTGGTTTGGAAAACTGATTCACTCTTTACAAAGAAAATCTCTAATACTAATTTCACTTTGTATTTATGAAATATCTTGAAACATATTTCAATCATCACAAAAATCAGTTTCAAACATTGAAATAGAAAGTTTCACGGGACAATGGATATATTTCAATTTTTTTTCAAGTATCTTATTTCCCACATGCACTAATTTCAGAAAACGCATTTCACTCACTCAATTAAAATACTATATTCAACTTGTTTCAAAAAACTGATTACCCTAATTACAAAAGATAGATTTCACTCATTTCACTAGTTTCGGAGAAACACATTATAGACACTAAATTGAAATAACAATTTCACTTGTTTCAAGGATATATTTCACTTATTTTTTAAACTGATTGGAAATAATCAGCTTAATGTTTTTTTAAATAACTAGTTTCACATTTCTTAAATAACAAGTTTCACATATTTTGCACTGAAATATGTTTCATATACATGAAAAACAAAACATTTCCCATTTCAAGAAAAATGGTTTCACTCAATTCAAAGAACTTATTTCACTTATTTCAGAAAACTGATTTCACTCATTTGAAACATTGAAATTTAATCATGTTTAAATGTATTCAAGATTGATCTTCTTCTAAAGGTCTTGGCGCGAGGAGTTCAAAAATATAAAATATTTCTAAAATGGGATTATAGTTTTAAAGATATAAATGAATGAAATTGCTAAAGAGAAAATAAAAGGCAGGATTAGAGTTGGGGGGGGGGGGGGGGAGACAGGAAAGTTACTGCATGCATGCGTACTTTACACTGAGAATAGTTTTTATTCTATTATTGACAGGGACCCACTTAGCTGACATGGATTGGACTATTAACAGAGATACATGAGATAGCTATCACAATACAAAATGCTATACATATGCATTGGACCCCTAGTGCACGAATCATAAAGTAAATATATGGTGGATGTTTCACCGGTAGCTACCGGCTCCGGTAAAAAGCACTTTGCGTATATTCAAGTTGATCCTTAAAACCTAGCGGGCGGGCGGGCAGGCAGGTCTCATGCTGGCTACAGCTGGCGATAGCTCCACGACCACGACGCCCCCTGCAATTGTCCAACGAGTCCCGGACACAATTAGCTGAACAATTTGCTGGTTTTTCTCCACGAGTAAGTGTATAAACAAGTAGGAGTAGGTGATTGTCCTCTATGATTAGCTTTTTTTTAGAAAAGAAGGATGACCCCCGGCCTCTGCATTTGAAAGATGCATACGGTCACTTTATTGATTATTCTCGAGGACCGTACAAAATATTACAACAATGTGCCTGAATTCACCATCTTGGCAACATATGCCGCTACTTCTATCCAATATGATAAAGGGGTGCTAGCTGAGCCACTACCCAAACCACTCACCTAAGCCCAACATCAAAAGCCGGAATCCGAAACTCATTCGGAAGCCCCAGCCGAGCCACATACCGGGTCTGGGGCACAATCCGGTCAGACGCACTCGTGTGTCGTCGCCGCCATCTTCCACAGGTCTTCAGATCATATTGAAGCTTCTACCTTGTCTGGCCACTCTGCCATCGACGTCACCATGACGCCAGACAGCAACCTCCTCCTGCGCGAGTCCATCTCCGCGCATCGGACGCCGAGTCTCCATAGCGCCATGCCATCGATCTCCGCCGCCATCAATGTGTGAGATGAAGCACCGCTCCACCATCCCTCCAGCCAGCACTTGCTCCAAAACGATGCCCCCAGAAGGGAAAGCGATAGAACGTCATCATCATCCGATCTGGAAGACCCAGATCTGGGGTTTCCCCCTGAGCACCCCGAGCGTGATGGCGCAGACTGCCGACGATGCCTCGACCATCGGCAGTAGCTCCACCAGACGAGCGTCGCCTACGTCGCTGCAGCCTCCAAGATGAAGCTGACCAGAATGCATGTGTCGACACTGAACTGCCACCACTTTCACCGCCGCTTGAGCAACCCCCGAGCAACGCCTTCAGGAAGGAGCACACCACCGTGGTGTCATCGTCGCTTGGAATAGGGGGGTCTGAGGTTTTCACCTGAGCTCCTGGGAGGGGTGGAAGGAAGGAGGTCCTCTCTGAAGCCTCCAACGAGGGAAGCAACACCCAAAGGCACTGCCATCGGAGTGGCCGCCACGCCGGCCAAGAGATTCCCCCGGAACCCTTCCAGCCACCGGATCTGCAAGGCCAGCACCCAAGAACGGTGACCGAAGCCACCAAGGGCCGGATCCGCTGCAGATCGGAGTAGATCGGGGTCGAGTACGAACATCACCATGACCACCAACATCCAGCGAGGAACCGCCGCCGCAGCCGAAGCCCACCACCTCCCCGCCATCCACATGGTCAGGGAAGTGGCCCACCTGTCCACGCCGGCGCCGCCCGCCGCCAAGTTGCGCCGCGTGCCACCAGCCAGGGCCGCCGCCATGGATCCGAGGCTCCCCGCCCGAGGAGGAGACGCCTGGATCCCTGCCGCCACCTTCACCAGTACCACGCAGCGGCACCGGTGAGTACCTCGGGCGGCGGCGGAGAGAGGGGACGCGCAGGGAGGAGCGGGTCGGGGCGATTAGGGTTTGCCCCGAGTCGCCTCAGAGGCGGCGGCGCGGGGGGTACGCGGGTACTAGGTGCTAGGTGCAGCTTCTATCAACTAATGTGCCGGCACATGGCTGCTAACCATGCCAATCAATGGGGAATTAAGATGCAGCCGGTGGTCGTCGTACGTCGTCAAGCAAAGCTAGCTGAGCACGTACTGGATATCTATTTAGCTAGCTCTAGCTAGAAGAATAGAAGAGAAGAAAAGACAAAGAAATAAACTCGCTAGGGGCACTAGTAGAAAAAGGCCCATTTGTCCCGGTTCTAGATGCCTATTTGTCCTGGTTCTGACACCGGGACTAAAGAATCAGGACTAAAGTCCAATACCTTTAGTCTCGGTTCGTAAGCGAACCGGGACAGATGGGGCTCCACGGGGCCGCTACGGTGAGCCCAGGCAGGGGGGCCTTTAGTCCCGGTTGGTAACACCAACCGGGACCAAAAAGTATCCACGCGTCAGCAGCTCAGAAGCTGGGTTTTTTTTGTTTTGAGGGGGGGGGGGGGTTGGGGTTTTGGAGGGTTAATTTGGGGTTTTCAATATATTGTGTTAGCTAGCTAATAGCTAGAGAGAAGTGACCTCTCTTCTCTCCATGCTTGGTCGACGCTACGTGCTACACGTATAAGGAGGACTCGACACGCTAGCTAATAAGAAAATGAAGAAAACCATTAAGTATAGAAGATCGTCATGAACATATACAGAGAGAAGTGATCGACCTCTCCTTCTCCGAGAGATTGGTCGAACAACAAGTTTTCGTATATCTATCCGACGCTACTAGTTACATATATACAATATAAGATGAGTTAAAAGCACCAGGAGTCCTACAACTTGCACCGAATGTGATGGTTTGGTCCTAGAACTTGCATTTTGACCCTACCCAGTCCCAGAACTTGCATCAAATGTGCAAATTTGATCTTGACGAATTACATAGCGCCATGTGGACGCGTGGGTGCCGACCCGGTCAGCGCGCGGCATTTTGCAAAGAGCCCCCTGCCTTTCGTCTGAATCAACCCGCACTACAGGTTGCTTCTATGGTAAGTTTCTTTTCGGCCCATAACTGTCACTTAGTAAACGGTAGTCACTTCTCTGCTCACTGCGTGGTGTAATTAGCAAGGCTTGATTAATACAGTTCTATCCAATATTTTAATACTCAACTACACGTGCGACCCACCACTCATGACACCTACTACAAGTAGGAGTAATTAGCAAGGCTTGGTTAATACAGTTCTATCCAATATTCTAATACTCAACTACGCGTGCTGGGCTGAGACACATGGTTACAATCACAGTAACCCCATTGATCTGTCTGTTTTTGCGGGGACCCAATGATTTGTGACGCACACTGATACAGTACAATACGAAATACTAATCTTTGACCTTAAATTTTATTACGAAACAGAAATTATATGCCATAAAAATTATATTGATAGATTCATATTTAAAGTAGTTTTCGATGATATTATTTTTTATTACATGTAAATTATATCTTGCTAGCTAAATCTGTATTCAAGTATTGACCCAAAATATGAGAGGGTGCTAATAAACCCAGATAGAGTTAGTAGTAAATAATTATTATTAGACGTGAATACGCTTTTGTTCAAGCTCGAATATCTCCCAGCGCGACCCCGAATCCAACCCTCTCCCTAAAATGGGCCAAAAGAGGCCTAACTTGAGCATCATAAGTACCAGGTCTTCACAAGCTGATATTTTGCATTTGACTTAATTATCTACAAAATTGTCGCCCTTTTAAAAATAAAAGTACCACATAGTCAGGATTTCAAAATACATATGCATGGAAAAAAAATAGAAATAGACATGTCTATATGATAAAATTTGCCACAAACATATACTTTTTTCATATATTTATATCTCTCTAACACAATTATTTTTAGCTATGCTCTAAAATAAATAAACTACCACAAAAATTGCCATGTCTAGATGATAAATATTGCCACAAAACATGTAAAACTCATTTCATATATTTGTATATATCTAACACCAAATAGCTCCCATGTTACAAAAAAGTACAAGTACTGCATGTAAGAACCATTCGATCGTATCATTTTCGAGAGATTTGATGATCCGTGATGAAGTTGTGCGAAGAACAAGAAATGGTATTCTCGGCTCACCCAACGCAAGCTACTGGGCATGTCATATTTGTGCCTAACAAATTGTGAGCCTCTTTTTCGCAGGGACGGATCTGCGTGCTGCTCCTCGCTAGTTGTCAATCTGGAGCATATTTAGGGAAACATTATTTAATTAGTTCGCATGCAAACAAAAAAAAATAGATATACGAGATACTGAAGCTACTCACTCTGATCGTTGCATGCTGCTCCTCGGTAGCTATCCCGTCACGTTAGCGGTCTACCAAATGACACACCATCAGATATCTCCCCTATCGCATAGCTTCCCGTTACCACTCTAGAAACCTACTAAGTTCAAAACAACAGATGATTCCAATTTTATGCTTGTGCTACTACAAATGCAATCAATACAGCGTGTGGGGCGCAACTTGAATCAGACGAAAGGCAGGGGCCTCTTTGCAAAATGCCGCGCGCTGACTAGGTCGGCACCCACGCGTCCACATGGCGCTATGTGATTCGTCAGGACCAAATTTGCACATTTGATGCAAGTTCTGGGACTGGGTAGGGTCAAAATGCAAGTTCTAGGACTAAACCATCACATTCGGTGCAAGTTGTAGGACTCCTGGTGCTTTTAACTCATATAAGATCTCTTACAATCCCTAACATATGAAGTCAAGTTCCACATGGTATTTTCCGGCTTTATTGGTGACGTGGTCAAGAAAGAATCCCACTAATTCCTCTTGAATTGCTTTTATGCGATCTTGTGGTAGGAGATCATCCCGCATCTGCCAGATCTAAATCGAAGAAGAGGGTCAATACATGTGTATGAATGAAACTCAACACAAATGATGGTAATAGAATAAAATTGTGAATATTTTTGCTTACGCACTTCATACTGTTTTTCAGAGTAGCCCGCTTATTCTTGGACGTCTCGTTGTAGATGAACTCGCAAACGTAGTATCCACAGAAATCATTCCCGCGTTCCTGCCACAAGCGCTTTACGAGAAATAGAGGTCAATCAAACTGATAAGCAAGCATGCTAAATGGTATTGATGAAACTAGCTAGAATTGATGGGAGATGTGCGGAACTAGGTAGTAGTACTTAATTTCGGGTGTTTAAATTTCAGCTCGGTTGGCAGTCCCGGAGAAATTGCGGTAAACTCTTTCCAAACCCTGCCAGACCAAGAAATTAATTACTTGATATCAGGAAATGAACAAAGTTGTCGATATGGTGCGATAATGATCGATTGAACTTACTTCTGGAGCATTTCAGTGATGTTCGCATACTCCTGGGTATCTTTTTGTCTCGAGTCTAAGACGCTTACTAGTCCCTGCTCAAGCTTAATCTCTAGGAGAATAAAGTGGTAGCTGCGCACGCAGGCATAACTCATCAGTCACATTACTATAACCTCAAGTAATAAGGGAAACTGAATATGCGCAAGATAGTAACACTCACTTGAAATTGTAAGGGAAGAGTAATTTATCTTTGCTTTGATTTTTGAGCAACGATTTGAGCAAGTTGTCCTCTGTTTCTGAGGCATTCCTTTTAATCGTCCATTCATGTATGATATTTGGGTTAATGAACCCAATGTCATAGGTTTGTGCTTTTCTGCATTCGAAGGTCTTCAATTTGCATAATATAATGAGGATAATTATATATACATGCAATAAAAGAGCTGAGCTATATATATAGAGACTTAATTACAGAAAGTAGTACTTATAGACAGTGGCAAGCCATGAGTGATTTGTCGAGGGCCTTTAGATTGTAGAACTGGAAAAACTCGTCAAAATCAACAGTTAACAGTTCTTGTCCAATGAAGTCGTTGTCCTCTTTAATTCTCATCGACAAACTATCCTTCCTAGACTCGCTGCAGGTTTTCATGTACCATTCATGGAATCTTCGCATTATCGTTGTTAGAGCAATAGTTCCATCTTTGACGAGAGGCTTTCCGTACTGGTATCTGAATTCGTCCACCTCCATTGTATCAAAATGTGCATCGTCGGGCAGGTAATCACCAGGATTGGTACCGGGCACCATCCTCGGCAGATTTGCGACGATATCGCTAGACACCTTGAGCGGGGGGCACGATTGGTTCTCCTGTTCTCCGAGCTGGGGATTTTTTCCCACTTCTTCGTTCTGCTAACCTTTTGTCACTTGAATTAGTTCCTGAGCGGCGCGCTTCTTGCAATGTCTTTTTAAGACATCGAAGATGGTTGTCATCTGGCGAAGGCGGTGGTGGTCGCTTCAGGGCATTGATAGTGCGCTGAACTTTCATGGAATCTATGTTCTCCTCCGGAGGTGGATGTTTCATAGCTCTTCGCATTTCAAAGAAGTCCTTCACTTGGGCTTCACAGATCTTTTGCGTTTTCCTCCATGGTCATCTCGTATGGTAACTTCTCTAGAGGCTTGAGAGATGGACCAAATCTGTATTGCCTCCCGCCACCCGCTGTACTGCTAGACGCTGGAGCAGCGACATCTCTCTTCTATTGCTGCTGACGAGTAGTAGAAGGAGGCGGAGTGCTTCGACGCACCGGGGCAGCCGGAGTGGCGGTGTCTGGCTTCTGCCGTTGCTGACGAGGCGGAGGAGGAGGCGGGATGTTCGGACGCGCCGGAGCAGGCGGAGAAGGAGGCAGAGTGCCACCCTCATGCGCCGGAGAAGGTGGCGGAGTGCCCTGATCACTCGCCAAAGAAGGAGGAGGCGGAGTGCCCTGATTCGCTGGAGGAGGAGGAGGAGGCGGAGGCGACCAGTTCAGAAGCTTGATGTGCTCCTTCCGCCATAGACATGGAGTCTTCAGAGCAAGACCCAGTTGAGTCTCCCCTTCACCTATAGGGTGGTCAAGCTCGAGCTCCTCAAATCCCTCTGTTGTTTCATCCACCATCACAACAGCATAGCCTTGTGGAATCGGATGACAGTTAAAATTTGCGTCGGGTTCAGGAGGTGCAACAGAGCCGACAGCCGCCTTGAATTTGAGGTTCTGCCATTGCATCATAAGCTGGCAAGGTTGAGCCTCCGTGATAGCATCCACGGGGTAGCTAGGAGCCGTGAAGTCAGGCTGCTGAACGAGCTTGGTGGAAGCCACGCTGCTTCTCTGCTGAGATGGCGGGGTAGCTTCTGGGGTAGCTCCGGCAGGTCGCTAGCTCTCAACTTGTTCCTCTAGCTTTCGTACACTTGCATTCAGCTTCTGCAGTTCGCTCTGCTCCACTTTCCTCCTCCTCCTCTCCCGAGTTTTGTAACCGCCTACGCCGGGAAACCCAACCTTCCACGCAACAGAGCCTAGCGTGCCTCTTGTTCGTCCAGGGTGCTCATGATTCCCGAGGGCCTCTGTGAGCTCGTCGTTCTCTCTATCGGGAACGAACGTCCCTTGCTGCGCTACGGTGATATACTTCTGAAGCTTCTTGACGGGTATTTCAAGTTGCTCGTCCGTCCAAACGCACTTCCCTATTTCAGGGTCCGAGGTTCCCCCAACCCCGAAGAACCAAGTCCTTGAACGGTCTGGCCAGTTCAATGTCTCTGGTTCAACCCCTTTAGCAATCAGGTCATTCTCAGCCTTGTCCCACAATGGCCGGGCTTTGAGGTAGCCACCTGACCCCGTGCGATGCTGATACTCCTTCTTTGTATCCTTTATCTTGTTTGTCTCTGACATCTTCTTACTCTTCTCCGATGTATTGCAGGCCACAAATGCGGGCTAGTGCTCTCTTATCTTCTCAAATCGGTCGACGAATTCTAGAGTCTTCCCTTTGTCGACATATGTTGATTTCAACTCATTCTTTCACCTCCCAAATAGATCTGCCATCTTCTTAAGAGCATGATCCTTGACCAATGGCTCTATAAATGGCTTATCCGGACCCTCCTCTGGTGGTAGGGTGAAGTTTTGCTTCAACGTGGTCCAAAGATCATCTTTCTGTCTATCGCTGACATAAGGTCCAATATATCGATCTTTATGTCTCGACTATTCCGAGACTCTTCGTCATGTCCGTGATCGCATCCGGGACTCCGAACAACCTTCGGTACATCAAAATATATAAACTCATAATGAAACTGTCATCGTAACGTTAAGCGTGCGGACGCTACGGGTTCAAGAACAATGTAGACATGACCGAGACACGTCTCTGGTCAATAACCAATAGAGGAACCTGGATGCTCATATTGGCTCCTACATATTCTACGAAGATCTTTATCGGTCAGACCGCATAACAACATACGTTGTTCCCTTTGTCATCGGTATGTTACTTGCCCGAGATTCGATCGTCGGTATCTCAATACCTAGTTCAATCTTATTACCAGCAAGTCTTTTACTTGTTCCGTAATACATCATCTCGCAACTAACTCATTAGTTGCATTGTTTGCAAGGCTTAAGTGATGTGCATTACCGAGAGGGCCCAGAGATACCTCGTCGACAATCGGAGTGACAAATCCTAATCTCGAAATACACCAACCCAACATGTACCTTTGGAGACACCTGTAGAGCACCTTTATAATAACCCAGTTACGTTGTGACGTTTGGTAGCACACAAAGTGTTCCTCCGGCAAACGGGAGTTTCATAATCTCATAGTCATAGGAACATGTATAAGTTATGAAGAAAGCAATAGCAACATACTAAACGATCGGGTGCTAAGCTAATGGAATGGGTCATGTTAATCACATCATTCTCCTAATGATGTGATCCCATTAATCAAATGACAACACATGTCTATGGTTAGGAAACATAACCATCTTTGATCAACGAGCTAGTCAAGTAGAGGCATACTAGTGACGTTTAGTTTGTCTATGTATTCACACAAGTATTATGTTTCCGTTTAATACAATTCTAGCATGAATAATAAACATTTATCATGATATAAGGAAATAAATAATAACTTTATTATTGCCTCTAGGGCATATTTTCTTCAGTCTCCCACTTGCACTAGAGTCAATAATCTAGATTACACAGTAATGATTCTAACACCCATGGAGCCTTGGTGCTGATCATGTTTTGCTCGTGGAAGAGGCTTAGTCAACGGGTCTGCTACATTTAGATCCGTATATATCTTGCAAATATCTATGTCTCCCACCTGGACTAGATCCCGGATGGAATTGAAGCGTCTCTTGATGTGCTTGGTTCTCTTGTGAAATCTGGATTCCTTTGCCAAGGCAATTGCACCAGTATTGTCACAAAAGATTTTCATTGGACCCGATGCACTAGGTATGACACCTAGATCGGATATGAACTCCTTCATCCAGACTCCTTCGTTTGCTGCTTCCGAAGCAGCTATGTACTCCGCTTCACATGTAGATCCCGCCATGACGCTTTGTTTAGAACTGCACCAACTGATAGCTCCACCGTTTAATGTAAATACGTATCCGGTTTGCGATTTTGAATCGTCCGGATCAGTGTCAAAGCTTGCATCAACGTAACCATTTACGATGAGCTCTTCGTCACCTCCATATACAAGAAACATATCCTTAGTCCTTTTCAGGTATTTCAGGATGTTCTTGACCGCTGTCCAGTGATCCACTCCTGGATTACTTTGGTACCTCCCTGCTAGACTTATAGCAAGACACACATCAGGTCTAGTACACAGCATTGCATACATGATAGAGCCTATGGCTGAAGCATAGGGAACATCTTTCATTTTCTCTCTATCTTCTGCAGTGGTCGGGCATTGAGTCTTACTCAACTTCACACCTTGTAACACAGGCAAGAATCCTTTCTTTACTTGATCCATTTTGAACTTCTTCAAAACTTTGTCAAGGTAAGTGCTTTGTGAAAGTCCAATTAAGCATCTTGATCTATATCTATATATCTTAATGCCCAATATGTAAGCAGCTTCACCGAGGTCTTTCATTGAAAAACTCTTATTCAAGTATCCCTTTATGCTATCCAGAAATTCTATATCATTTCCGATTAGTAATATGTCATCCACATATAATATCAGAAATGCTACAGAGCTCCCACTCACTTTCTTGTAAATACAGGCTTCTCCAAAAGTCTGTACAAAACCAAATGCTTTGATCACACTATCAAAGCGTTTATTCCAACTCCGAGAGGCTTGCACCAGTCCGTAAATGGATCGCTGGAGCTTGAACACTTTGTTAGCTCCCTTTGGATCGACAAAACCTTCTGGCTGCATCATATACAACTCTTCTTCCAGAAATCCATTTAGGAATGCAGTTTTGACATCCATCCAAATTTCATAATCATAAAATGCGGCAATTGCTAACATGATTCGGACAGACTTAAGCATCGCTACGGGTGAGAAGGTCTCATCATAGTCAATCCCTTGAACTTGTCGAAAACCTTTTGCGACAAGTCAAGCTTTGTAGCCAGTAACATTACCGTCAGCGTCAGTCTTCTTCTTGAAGATCCATTTATTCTCAATTGCTTGCCGATCATTGGGCAAGTCAACCAAAGTCCACACTTTGTTCTCATACATGGATCCCATCTCAGATTTCATGGCTTCAAGCCATTTTGTGGAATCTGGGCTCACCATCGCTTCTCCATAGTTTGTAGGTTCATCATGATCTAGTAGCATGACTTCCAGAATAGGATTACCGTACCACTCTGGTGCAGATCTTACTCTGGTTGATCTACGAGGTTCAGTAGTAACTTGTTCTGAAGTTTCATGATTATCATCATTAGCTTCCTCACTAATTGGTGTAGGACCCGGTTTCTGTGATGTACTAATTTCCAATAAGGGAGCAGGTACAGTGACCTCTTCAAGTTCTACTTTCCTCCCACTCACTTCTTTCGAGAGAAACTCCTTCTCCAGAAAGGATCCATTCTTACCAACAAATGTCTTGCCTTCGGATCTGTGATAGAAGGTGTACCCAACAGTTTCCTTTGGGTATTCTATGAAGACACATTTCTCCGATTTGGGTTCGAGCTTATTAGGTTGTAGCTTTTTCACATAAGCATCGCACCCCAAACTTTCAGAAACGACAACTTTGGTTTCATGCCAAACCATAGTTCATAAGGCGTCGTCTCAACGGATTTTGATGGTGCCCTATTTAACGTGAATGCGGCCGTCTCTAAAGCATAACCCCAAAACAATAGCGGTAAATCTGTAAGAGACATCATAGATCGCACCATATCAAGTAAAGTACAATTACGACGTTCGGACACACCATTACGCTATGGTGTTCCGGGTGGCGTGAGTTGCGAAACTATTCCGCATTGTTTCAAATGTAGACCAAACTCGTAAATCAAATATTCTCCTCCACGATCAGATCATATAAACTTTATTTTCTTGTTACGATGATTTTCAACTTCACTCTGAAATTCTTTGAACTTTTTCAAATGTTTCATATAAACTTTATTTTCTTGTTACGATGATTTTCAACTTCACTCTGAAATTCTTTAAACTTTTCAAATGTTTCAGACTTATGTTTCAATAACTAGATATACCCATATCTGCTTAAATCATCTGTGAAGGTGAGAAAATAACGATATCCGCCACGAGCTTCAACGTTCATTGGACCACATACATCTGTATGTATGATTTCCAACAAATCTGTTGCTCTCTCCATAGTGCCGGAGAACGGCGTTTTAGTCATCTTGCCCATGAGGCACGGTTCGCATGTACCAAGTGATTCATAATCAAGTGGTTCCAAAAGTCCATCAGTATGGAGTTTCTTCATGCACTTTACACCGATATGACCTAAACGGCAGTGCCACAAATAAGTTGCACTATGATTATCAACTCTGCATCTTTTGGCTTCAACATTATGAATATGTGTATCACTACTATCGAGATTCATAAAAAATAGACCACTCTTCAAGGGTGCATGACCATAAAAGATATTACTCATATAAATAGAACAACCATTATTCTCTGATTTAAATGAATAACCGTCTCGCATCAAACAAGATCCAGATATAATGTTCATGCTCAACGCTGGCAACAAATAACAATTATTTAGATCTAATACTAATCCCGATGGTAGATGTAGAGGTAGCGTGCCGACCGCGATCACATCGACTTTGGAACCATTTCCCACGCGCATCGTCACCTCGTCCTTCGCCAGTGTTCGCTTAATCCGTAGTCCCTGTTTTGAGTTGCAAATATTAGCAACAGAACCAGTATCAAATACCCAGGTGCTACTGTGAGCTCTAGTAAGGTACACATCAATAACATGTATATCACATATACCTTTGTTCACCTTGCCATCCTTCTTATCCGCCAAATACTTGGGGCAGTTCCGCTTCCAGTGACCAGTCTGCTTGCAGTAGAAGCACTCAGTTTCAGGCTTTGGTCCAGACTTGGGTTTCTTCTCCTGAGCAGCAACTTGCTTGCTGTTCTTCTTGAAGTTCCTCTTCTTCTTCCCTTTGCCCTTTTTCTTGAAACTAGTGGTCTTATTGACCATCAACACTTGATGCTCCTTCTTGATTTCTACCTCCGCAGCTTTTAGCATTGCGAAGAGCTCGGGAATTGTCTTATCCATCCCTTGCATATTATAGTTCATCACGAAGCTCTTGTAGCTAGGTGGAAGTGATTGGAGAATTCTGTCAATGACGCAATCATCCGGAAGATTAACTCCCAGTTGAATCAAGTAATTATTATACCCATACATTTTGAGTATATGCTCACTTACAGAATTGTTCTCCTCCATCTTGCGGCTATAGAACTTATTGGAGACTTCATATCTCTTAATCCGGGCATTTGCTTGAAATATTAACTTCAACTCCTGAAACATCTCATATGCTCCATGACGTTCAAAACGTCGTTGAAGACCTGGTTCTAAGCCGTAAAGCATGGCACATTGAACTATCGAGTAGTCATCAGCTTTGCTCTGCCAGACGTTCTTAACATCGTCAGTTGCATCAGCAGCAGGCCTGGCACCTAGCGGTGCTTCCAGGACGTAATTCTTCTGTGCAGCAATGAGGATAATCCTCAAGTTACGGACCCAGTCCGTGTAATTGCTACCATCATCTTTCAACTTTGCTTTCTCAAGGAACGCATTAAAATTCAATGGAACAACAGCACGGGCCATCTATCTACAATCAAACATAAACAAGCAAGATACTACCAGGTACTAAGTTCATGATAAATTTAAGTTCAATTAATCATATTACTTAAGAACTCCCACTTAGAAAGACATTCCTCTAATCTTCTAAGTGATCACGTGATCCAAATCAACTAAACCATAACCGATCATCAAGTGAAATGGAGTAGTTTTCAATGGTGAACATCACTATGTTGATCATATCTACTACACGATTCACGCTCGACCTTTCGGTCTCAGTGTTCCGAGGCCATATCTGCATATGCTAGGCTCGTCAAGTTTAACCTGAGTATTCTGTGTGTGCAAAACTGGCTTGCACCTGTTGTAGATGGACGTAGAGCTTATCACACCCGATCATCACGTGGTGTCTGGGCACGACGAACTTTGGCAACGGTGCATACTCAGGGAGAACACTTTTATCTTGAAATTTAGTGAGAGATCATCTTATAATGCTACCGTCAATCAAAGCAAGATAAGATGCATAAAAGATAAACATCACATTCAATCAATATAAGTGATACGATATGGCCATCATCATCTTGTGCTTGTGATCTCCATCTCCGAATCATTGTCATAATCACCATCGTCACCGGCGCGACACCTTGATCTCCATCGTAGCATCGTTGTCGTCTCGCCAATCTTATGCTTCTACGACTATCGCTACCGCTTAGTGATAAAGTAAAGCATTACAGGGCGATTGCATTGCATACAATAAAGCGACAACCATATGGCTCCTGCCAGTTGCCGATAACTCGGTTACAAAACATGATCATCTCATACAATAAAATTTAGCATCATGTCTTGACCATATCACATCACAACATGCCCTGCAAAAACAAGTTAGACGTCCTCTACTTTGTTTGTTGCAAGTTTTACGTGGCTGCTACGGGCTTAAGCAAGAACCAATCTTACCTTACATGGCGTCAGATCGCGGCCACGTCATCAAAACAGGGTCTCATCTATAAGAATAGTGCTTAAAATGCCCAAACACACAGGTCAATGCTTTTCTGCAAATGATTAAGTGAGTGTTTTCTGCAACAAATTCATAGAAAAGTCTTTTCCGTAACCCTGCATTTTAATGTGGTGTTTTTTTTCAATTGACTTGTGCACCCAGGACACACTGGCCAACTGACCGTGCTACCGTGAGTGTATGTATGTGTATGTAGACCAGGGCCGAAGCTACAGGGTGGCCAGGCCCACCCTGGAATTTTGGATCAGCTATACCTATGGATCTGTTACTGGGCCACAAAAATTTTGGCCCAAGAATACTGACCTATTGGCCCGAACGCAGGCACATCACGCCCTTACCAAATCGAATTAGGGACTGCATCGAGCAGAAGCAGGCAACCAGCCACCTCGTGCCCTCGCCCTGACGCTGGACACCCTCACCATCGTCGGCTCGCCGCCTTCGTCGGTCAACGGCTGGAGCCCAACCGCCAAGAAGGATCTATTCTCCCTTTCCCGCACCCTGCGAGCTGCGTGCTTGTGCGCCCCTGCCCTGGGCTGCGGCGCTGCACCCCTGCCCCCGCCCGCCTGACGCCCATGCAAACCGGCTACGACCGCCCAGTTTCCAAGTCAGCGGCAGCAACATTGTCTTTTTTGAAGACTTCTCAATTTCTGATTTAACTTATGAACTACCCAATTTCTAATTTACGTTTTTGTGTGTCATGCTATATCCAGTAGATGAACCGAACACATGCATACTTTTGCACATCATTTCTGCCCCCAAATAGCTTTAATTGAGAATTGAAGTGTGCTTGTAAAACATGTTGATTAATTTCTGCTCCCTCCGTCTCATAATGTAAGATGTTTTTGGACACTATACTAGTGTCAAAAAACGTCTTATGTTATGGAACGAAGGGAGTACATGATATTAGTAATTAGTTAGAACATTCACATGCCAAATTTCTTATTAAAAATATATTAGGTCGGGTGAGGGGAGCCGACCACCATGTTCTTAAATGCTAGCTCTGCCACTGATGTATATGTTGTACTGTGTTAAAGAAAACTGACCGCGCCGCCCGCCCCTCACACGTCGTGCGTGCTTTCGTGCATGGTTATACTACACGGCAGGGAACACGCCGGGCCGTTTGCATCCATCCATCGCCCCGAGATTATGGTCTCGACCTGTATTGATCAAGAATCCTTGCGTGGTTGAATCACCGGTTCCATCGACGTCACCGCGTCCGTCAAGTCGCCTGACCCCGGTACTGCAACCCGCAACGTCTCAACCACCGTAGAGCCTCGTAGGATGCTGCTTGCTGCATGTGCGCCCGGCCTCTCGACCCATCGATCGTACATGGACCGGTGTCGGATTTCCGTCGCCTATCCCCGTCCCGTCTAGCTCTCGACCTCGACGTACCGGTGGCTGGCCGGCAGCCGGAGCCGGGCGACGCCTTCCCCTTCCCTGCCCTCCTCGACCGAACAATGAAAACCGGCCAGATTATATTAACATAATTCAGGTAAGTACACGGCGTCGTATCTAATGCATCTGGGATGCTTCGTGAATCCCTGTATCCGCCGACTCCTCGACCGGCCGATTGCCATCCCACGCACACGATCAAAATCTCCAGGGATTTGCAAAGAAACGCCCGCAACAACTCTTAGTTAAGCCTGCCATTTTGCTAGTAACCCCTCGGCCGAAATACCTTTCCTAATCCCCGCTCGTCTCCCCCCCAATCCCTAATCACGGCTCAATCCCTCCATGGCGGCACATACATCGGACCCATGAATCCTTGGACGGCAGCAGCGCATGCCCACCTCTGCGTTTGTCCGCCTCAAATGGCTCCATGGCCTGGTGATCCCAACGATGATGGCCGCCCTTGGCCTGCCTCCACGTTTGTTCGCCTCAAATTGCTGAACGCCCTCGGTGATCCGTTCGGCGGCCGTGGCGGGATCCACCACGTTTGGCGTACCACCGCGCTCGTCCACCTTCTTGCCGGTCCGCCGCCGGCCGCAACCTGCACGCCATCTACCGCACTGCACCTGCATCTAGTCGTTTGCTGCTCCACCTGACGACCTCCGCCTGCTGCAAGACTCGTGTGGGAAGCGAGCACAACTTGTTGGATAGCAAACAAGGACCACGTTCCGAATTTTATTGTTCCTGTTTAATGTTTCCAGTACATGCAGATTGTAGCTTGTGAGTTTATCCATTGCAGAGTGCTTGTGAGTTCAAAGACAAGAGAATGTACCTTGGTGTGAATGCACAATTCAGAAATAAACAAATTTCGTATTGCCCTGATGATTTTGTGGTGTTCTGTGATATGTGATGCAATACAGTTGAACAACGGCATAGTATAACTAGGTGCTTATCATTCCTTGTGATTCTGCATTCTTATTTGTCCTTTACGTATGCACAAACAAGAAGATGTTGCTTTTGCTGCAACCTTCCCAAGCACTGTCAAAATTCTGAACACCTACCATTGTTTAATTTCTTTTGCTGAATGTTATTGTGGAGGTGGACATGGGTTTGCCAACTGAGTTGTCCCCTGCCTGATTCATATGCTACTATTAAGCTTTCAAACTTGAAACATACTGTTGCTGGTAAAGACATCTGGTAATAATTGACGACTCAATGAACTCGATGCCTATACTGTTATACAACTGAATAAAGGGATGTACGCTCACAGTCTCGCAAAGTTTTTTGTACATTTATATTCTCCTGGGTGATAGCTGCTGATTGTTTGCATAAAAGAACAGAGCATGCTTCAGGTAAATGTGAACATGATGTAAGCTGGTGCTCTTGCAGATTGCTATACTCCATTCAATACACATCAAGTCAGAGTAAATAAAAGGAAGACAGTTTGACAAAACACATAATTCCATCGATTACAATAATCCAGTGCAAGGAGAAATAAACAGTAATAAGTCATATAAATTCATGTTTTGTAATAGACTAAGGCCATCATAGAACACCATTTGGCTTCATCTGTTGCGCAATCTCGGTTCCTTTGCCGTGAACTTTTTTGCTAGGGCAATTGCGACTATCATGAAATACTATTTGTTTGCACGTCTTGCACATACGTGCGACCTTTACCTTGGCTTCCTTCTTCTTCTTTTTTTGTTCGTCCTCATTTGTTTCCTTCCCACTCTTTATTCGTTTGCATCTTCCCACCGTACGAACATCAGTCGATGGGTGTATGTCAATTTCAGTAGGAATATCACAACCAATGAAAGCCTCGTGTTCCTGTTGTCTAGTGTGCTTCACACCTGATGTAGGAACCATTTTGTCTAGAGGAGCTTCAATATTCAATACACTTGATGTTAAAAAGTCCATGCCTTCATCCGAGTGTTTCGCCTTCTGAATTAGATCCTCCAACTTGTTGCGCACAATCGCAATCTTGTTCCTAGTAGCCGAATTCAAGGAGTCAGTTGCCTTCTCTTCTAGTAAATGCCCATGCTCATCATACACATTTTCCCTGTCAATTAAAAAAATGATGTCAGTAATTTGATATCCAATTAGAATATCAATTGTATACATTTTATACCTTTTGCACCGTTTCTCCCATCGTTTCATAATGTAGTAGGATGGAAGTTCATTTTGATTTTCAACCCTCAACACCTGGATGATATGTCGGCACGGGACTCCAATTTTCTCAAATAACTGCATGAACAATTAGCTATCATGGTTGTGGTGTCGCACCGAACTTCCCTAATCCTATGGGATCGACCTCTCAAGCTCACAATTTTTATTGCTTCATCTTGTGCAATGCCTTGGATGCAACAATGATCTCTTGCTGCAATAATCTCTTTCTGAAATATCTCAAACACCTCATATGTAAACACTTCTCTGCCTTGTTTTTCTATTTCCCATGGTGTCAGTAGTTGTGGGGTTGTATGAATGCTTGAGTTGTCGGCAATCAACTCCTCTTCTCGCTGGCATTCTAATGCCGTGTCAAATCTAAGCCAAAACTCAACAAGAGCAAGCTTACGATGAATAAAACGGTTAAAAAAGGAATTTGCACTTTCAGACCTTGATGTTGTTCGGAGAATGCCTGCCAATGGTATATCCATAAAGTAAGCTGGTATCCATGACTCACGAATGCTAAACCTTTTAGTCAACCACTCATTCTCCTCCAAGCCAAAGTCCTTAATGACTGAATTCCACTGCAACTCAAACTCAGCTGGAGTTTCGGAACCCCATACACACGAAATCATCCTATCCCAAAAATCAGAGTCTTCTCTAATTAATGGTCCAATCTTCTCCCAAAGTTTCTCCATTATGTGCCACATACATAACCTATGCACAGTGGTCGGAAAAACTTTGTCAATCGCATTCTTCATGCTAACAGCTTCATCAGTTATAATGAGTCTAGGTGCTACCCCTCCCATTGCTGTAAGGAAGGTCTCAAATAACCAAACATATGACTGAGTCTGCTCATTTATCAAGAATGCCGCGCCAAAAAACACACTTTGTAAGTGATGATTGACCCCCGTAAATGGTGCAAAGATCATGTTGTATTGATTAGTAGTGTAAGTAGAATCAAAGGATACCACACCATCACCACCGAAGAGATTGTAGTTTTTCCTACTCATGGCATCTGCCCAAAACACATACATCAACTTCCCCTCACGACTGACAACAAAATCGTAGAAAAATGCTGGATTGACTTCTTGCTTTCTAGCTAGCTGAGCGACAAACATTTGAGCATCTGCGTCCCTGATTTTTAGCCTGAGGTCGCGGTAGTAATTTTGTAGGTCCCTCTTTGAGCATCCAACATTAGGAATCCCACCTTCGCTGACTTGAAGGAGCCTGTATGCCTGACATGTGCCTATGCTTGCTTTGTGGCATGTGTACAGTGTATTTTTTGCCCTCTCGCTAACTCTGCGATTTGATCTGATCAAATGGCATTTATCAGGCGATACAAGGCCATGAGTGTGGTGCTCAATCCATGACTGTATCTTGTAGGTGTTATCGCCACATAACTTGACGAAGATATGTGCATCACAACCACATCGTGTGGTTGTATTCTTACGGAATTTCTTTGCTGGATCTTTAATCTACTTGCTCTTCTCAGACCTGAATCCTTCCCTATTGCACATGAAACGTTTTGTCCGAACCACATTATTGTCCAACTTTTTCTGTTGTCCGACACGAACTCCAAAACCCACATGATGTGCATATGACTTGTAGAACTCCTCCACAGCATCAAGGCCTTCAAATTCCATCCCTACTTTAGGCTTCAACTTCTGGTCACATCTCGGCGTGAAAGAGGAGCACTAAAAAGTAAATAATGAATGACAATAATCATCATCATGCATAACTCTCAAAACTGAATAGGGACATGGCAAACAAAAAATTAATAAACTCACAAATAGAGGAATGCTTTCTTTCTTTTTCGGTGTAGCAAATTCTCCCTCCTTCACTTGAGTTTCCAAGCTTTTACCTAATTCTGTAGCTGCACATGCATCAACATGATTAGTCTCCAGATAACAAGTAGTACGTAAAACATACACAAGTAGTCTGGGTCATACATAAAATGGCTAGGCTTTATCAATGTTACCTGAAGCTCCATGCACAGTACTGACATCTGATTCGCATTCTGCAGTACTAATATTTTCTACAGCGAGATGGGCCTCCAACTGGCTAGACGCAGAGGCATACACATGATCAGCACTTGAACTATGGATCACTGCTGATGCATATCGGGCATCCATAACAGCAGGAGTCGCCACGATCACTTCCGGAGATTTTTCCATCATGCTGATGGGGCGTTCAGAATCAGAGATGCATCCCATCATGGTCGTCGCGGAGATCGTCAGGGCAGATGAATGCCGTCCTGGCGATTGTCCGTCCGGATGCATGCCGCCCCGGACATGGCTGTCGTCGGGATGCATGTTGCGGCCGTGATTAGGGATTGGGAGGGAGACGAGCGGGGATTAGGAAAGGTATTTCGGCCGAGGGGTTATTAGCAAAATAGCAGGCTTAACTAAGAGTTGCTGCGGGCGTTTCTTTGCAAATCCCTGGAGATTTTGATCGTGTGCGTGGGATGGCAATCAGTCGGTCGAGGAGTCGGCGGATACAGGGATTCACGAAGCATCCCAGATGCATTAGATACGACGCCTAAGTACACAGGCATGCGTGGGTCGAGTTGATCAACGAGATGTATATGTCTCCACCCATACGTGAAGAAGACCGCGCACACGGACGTATGTAAAAGTACCAATCATTGCGTCCGGATGAACAGTGCAGTGCTAGCTCCACTCGACGGCGGCAGCGGCAGCCCGGCCCCGGTGCCGCCGGACGTCGCCGTCAAGCGCGCGGCGGGGCGGATAGGGCAGCAGGATGGCGCGCGCGAGAGGCGGGCGGTTCCGTGCCTTTGGCGGTTGGTGCCGTGTCGTGCGGCGGGTGTTCGTGCTGCCCTGTCAGCCACATGCGCCGCCCGTAGGGGACTTCTCCAGGGGTCCGCGCGGCCTTGTCTTGTCGAGCCGTTAGCCGTGTTGTCGAGCCACCTACACAGACGCGCATCTCTCGCTGATCCGCTGAATCCATGTTATCCGTACGGACGATGGATGCATCATTTTTTTAGCTAGTACACTCCGATCCATATTATGTAGTACTTGTTTGCGACAATGCATTGGAGGGAGTAATATATATTACGAGACGTAACGGCATCTTCAACGGAACTCGCAATTTTTTTCCGCATCCGTTTGTGGGCAGAGGGGGCCAGTCTGTGACACGAATGTGGTAGGCCGCCTCCAATCCTGCCCGCATACATTTCCATCCGCATTTGAACTAACTCGATGAAATTCATGCAAACCGTCAGATATGCATCAAAATTCAGATAGAAAATAGCACTAATCATCCATACGTAGCATGCAAATTAAGCCTAGTACATCAATGTCTCAAATTCGACTAGATTAGATGTCCAACAAGTTTTTCATTAACGGATCATGCCCTCCCACACATACTCCCACTTCAACTTCATCCAATAATGTGTGTATGTAAATGGTCGTTCCTCTGTCCTATGATACATACGGTAGCGCATGCGGGCTACATAAATGTGTAGACAAACATTGAGTGAATGAATCAATAAACAAGTTGAGCAAGAGGAGCAAAACTTATGATCTCGTCCTCTGTTGCGTGCAACGACCACCTTGCCTCCATCTGATGACCCACGTTACAAAACTTGATGACGCTGGTCTAGATAGCGTAACAGCGATATGATAATGACCTCATGTTGCACTGTTGAATGATGTACATGTCAAAGGGCGCAATGTGCTTTCATGCGTGAAACGATTCATGCACTTGCTGCCAGAAGGTCCCCCCTCTGCTCCTGCCTATGAAATCCGCGAATACGGTCAACCACGCATCACACAACAACTCACCCCCATGGTCGAGTAGCTCACCATCCTTCGTACTCAGAAAAATGACATAGCGTTCAAAAATAAGCTCAATGACATTTGACCGAACACCTACCAAACATGGTGTTTTCCATGGGGGTCGGAGTGTATCTGCGTACAAACGGCTCCAGGACGGACAACGCTGTCGTAGAGATGAGCAGGTGCGCCGGTGCTGGTTGCGGACGTCTGACAATGCCTCTGTGGCGGCCGGAGGCATACAACAGCGGCGACAGAGGTGGAGGGATATCTATGCAAAGTAAGGGGAAGAATGGGCGGAGTGGAAGGAAATGGGACCGGGAGGGGGGATTGGCTAGCCTGGGTTGTCGGAGTCCTACGCGTCCGCTGTCCGGACTCCCGCAAAGCTCCCCCCACCCCCCACTTTGTCTTCAGTTTACGGGAGAAAGTGCGTCCGGGCCGTCCTACAGACCGATGCAGACCCACGTTGGATATCTTTCACGGTCAGCGCAGTCCGGAGATGCGGGGGTTTGAGGGTCGGGGTTGGATATGCCCTCACAGAAGTTTTTTTTTCCATATAAGCCATCTAGGGGCCTATAATTGGAGATGGTAACTCGGGGATATTTTGTGTGTGAACTAAACATAGCTTAGATGGGTTAGGTTCCTTGTGATCTTACCCGAGTTTAAGTCCTACACTTGACACTTACATTGGTGCTCGCATATTTCAGAATTTACTTTAAACTTTTTGGTGATGTTCGTCAGTGGGAGAAGATGTTTGTGTTGGCTCGGTATCTCGAAGGTGCTCATAAGGGTAGGATGTGCGAGCGTGCATGCGTGTACGGTGAGTGTATGTGCATGTGTGTGAGCGTTTGCTCTTGTAATGTGTTAAAAGAATTGTGATTTTTTTCATACAACGTAAATAAAAATCTAGCCATAGCAATTTTTATACTCCCTCCGTTTTTTTTCACTCCGCGTATGAAATTTGGTCAAAGTCAAACTACACGATGTTTGACCAAATTTATATGAGAACATATGAACATCTATAATATTAAAACTATATAGTACGAAAATACATTTCATGGTGCATCTGATAATATTTATTCCATATTGTGAATGTTGATATCTTTTAATATAAAGTTGGTGAAATTTTGCAAAGCTTGACTTTGACCAAACCTTATATACAAATTAAAAAGAAACGGAAGGAGCACATGCAAAAAAAAATTTGGCTGGACGGATTGTGTCGTTGCTTTTCAAACTTTTTTGTAAGGATTGGTACTTCACGGATTGCGTCGTTGCTTTTCAAACATGCATTGCGCAAATTGAACACGCCGTGGCTTCCCCTCATCAAAAAAGAAAAAAGAAAAAAGAACACGCCGTGGCTTCCCCTCATTACACAAATTGAACGCACCGTCGGCTTCCGCGCACCGCACTCTCTCCCCTTCCCTGATGGTGTCCCGCGCGCGTAGCTCGGCCTCCTACGTACAAGCAGCACCACCGGACACCGGTGGTACTTGCTCGCTCAACGCCGCGCGTCCTTGCTTGACGCTTAACCCGCCGGCCGTCCGGCTGGCCGGCTTTCTAACCCGATCGACTCGCCGCAGAAATTGCCTTCGGCCGGCCGTTGTCAGCTGCATGTGCGCCTACGCCGCCGTTCCCTAGTCACCATTGCCCGCCCGCTTCTACCCCATATATGGCCCATCCAAATTTGCTGGTTTCTGTAATGTCACGCCGTGCTCGCAGCAGGGTGAAAGCGTTACTGCACGATGCAGCAGTACGAACTCGACGGGTGCCAGTGTGCATGGCAACGTTAACAGGCCACGATGACAGGCACTGTTGACCTAACGAGAGGAACCCTCGATCAAATTCCACACCGTTCTCTAAGCCAGTGGATGCAACAGTGAACGCCTCCATCATATATCTCCGGTCTGCTGGCCGCAGACGTCAAACTGATTTTTAAGAGCATCTCCAGCCGTTCGCCCCCCAAAGGGCATGAAAAAGCGCCGCTTGGGGATGAGCCGGCGCTCTTTTCGGCGTGGGGGCGAGCACGTTCCCAGCCGCCGCCCATAGGTCGCCCCAGACGACCCCACAATTCGTCCAAATTTTAACAAACACGGCCAAATTTTGGCGGAATTTAGCCGTTTTTTACACGAATAAAAAGGACAGGAATAAAAACCTAAACTACTGCCGATGCTTCTACTCCTTGACACGGCCGCTGCTCGACCCCTCGCCCCGGCACGCTGCTTCACTCGAGCGGCGGGTCGTTGCCGCCCTCAACGTGCGCGAGGACGCCGTTGAGCGTGCGGCCAGGGACGCCCCACTACAGGCGGCGACCCTCGCTGTTGTTGCGGCCGCGCGACATCGGCGCGTTGTTGGTGGAGACGAGCCGCTCCTCCTGCCGGCGTTCGAAGTACGCCGCCCACGCCGCGTGGTTGTCGGCGGCGTACTCCGGGAGCGCCCGCTTCGCGGCCGCCAGGACGCTCGCGCACGCTCGATCTCAGCGTGGAAATAGGGCGTCTCGGGGACAGGCAGAGGGGGGGGGGACAGGGACCCTGCCGGCGCTGGGCCTCCACCGCGACGGAAGGCATACGTCGGGCGGCGCGGGGTATTTGGCCTCGTGGAGGAGGTTTGCTTCCCACTCATGCAGCGAGCGGCGGCCGAAACCCTTGGCCGCCGCCGCGTCGCCGGGGTACCTCGCGCTCATAGTTGCCTGGGGGAAGAGAGAGGGGCTCAAACGGCGGAGAGAGGGGAGGAACTGCGGCGGTGAGGAGGGGGAGGACTGCCGATGGATGGGTGCCTCACCGGCGCGGCCAGGGGCGCCTTTTATATAGCGGCTCGGGGGCGGCCGCGTGCGACACGCGTGGCGGAAGGCGGGGCCGCGTCGCCGCACTTCTCCGCCCGTGAATCAATGGCATGCTGACCGGCGCCAACCTTGGCATTGATTCCCCACGGGAAAACCGAGACGATGAGGACGACCAACCTTCGTCTCACTAACGCGCCGGTCCCGCCACTCTTTTTTGCGCCAAAATGTTCGAGCCGGCGCCCCCCAACGCGCCGGGCTTGGGTTGGTTGCGCCGGCGCCAATTTCAGCCTAATCCGACGAAAAACAGGCTCGTGGGGGCGTGACTGGGCCGATTTTTCGACGCCGGCTCTGAAAAACAGTCTTGGGGGACCTGTTGAGGACGCGGCTGAAGATACTCTAAAACCTCCTCCAAAATAACTGGCGGGCGGGCAAGTCTCACGCTGGCTACAGTTAGCGATGGCTCCACGACCACGACGACACCCACAATTGTCCAACGAGTCCCCCCAAAAAAAAACAATTAGCTGAACAGTTGATGATTTTCCTTCTACGAGTATTATAGTACATAAACAAGTAGGAGCTGGTCCCCTGTGATTAGCTAGCAACTAATGGGCCGGCACATGGCTGCTAACCATGCCAATCAATGTGGAATTAAGATGCAGCCGGACGTCGTCGTACGCTCGTTAAGCAAAGCTGAGCACGTACTGGATAGCTAACTAGCTTCCTTTTTTTAAAGAAAATATATTAATATCGCGAAGATACTGGTTACACCCAGCCTCTGCATCTGCAAGAATGAAAAAACCGGTGCTAAAGGGCAACCACGTGGCACGAGTCAGCTCCGGGGGCCGGGAGCCCTTTAGTACCGGTTGGTAATACCAACCGGTACTAAAATGTTTGGGGGGTTTTTGGTTTTATGATTTTTTTTCATTTAATTTTGTGTTTTCCATTTTAATTCTTTTTCGTTTGCTGGTATTTTACGATACTACACATTGTACACGTTATGCATATATATATATATATAAATGTCTCATAAACCTTCACATATTAATTCACACATACACACATGTATAGTTATATACAATTTCTCCTACATATGCATGTTGCCTTCGGAGCCAGTGGCATTAGCCTAATTGGTGCCTTCAGAGCACGATGACAATTGGAAGTGGTTCATGACCTGGTCGATGGGGGCGGTAGCGGGTAATAGTATTCTCCCTTCGGATTTATGACCTGGTCGAGCAAAAATCCCGCTATTCCCTCTTGAAGTGCTTGTACGCGCTCCGTTTCTAGGAGCTTGTCCCGCACCTCTGTGAACTATTAAGAAGGAGATCAATATGCATGTGTATTAGTTGTGTGACTAGATATCAATAATGGTGTACAAACTGTGAATAGTGTTCTAACAAGCGTACCCATTCCTGTCTTTGAGATCTGCTCCTTTCGGACGCCGTCATGCGAATGTTCTCGCAAACGCAGAATGCACACAGATCAGTCCCCTGCGCCTGCTTCAGGGCCTTTACGAGAATGGAATTTAATTTGATCAGATAATAATTAATCAAGCATGATAATATTAAAGAGATGACAGCTAGCTAGTACTGCTTAATTACTTACCTTGGGTCGAAACCATTTTAGCTGTCGTTTCCATTCGCTTTCCGTGACGCTGATGAACCTTGCCCAAGCCCTGCCCGCCGACAAAGAAAATGAATAAAAGGGTTATTAAATAGTTCATATCATGAAATGACGAACTAAATAGGCCGAGATATATATAGTTAATAATGATTTGAATTACCTGTTGACTATCCCAAACAAGATGTTATAGTCACTATTTTCTTTGAGTAGTGAGTCCAGTATTTCAACTCTTCCGGCGTCAACTTTAATGATACACCAGATCCAGTGAAATCTGCATGCACACACTTTGCATGTCTTAATTAAGCGGGCATATGTAAGCAAAAACATGTAGCTAGCTAGTAGGCAAAAACAGAGAATTTGTAGTACAAGAAAGTGTGACTCACTGGAAGTTGTAAGGAAGTAGTATATCTTCATTGTATTTGAGACGCTTCAAGAACTCTAGCATGCTGTCCTCTACCTGCTTTTCATGATGCTTGTTTATTTTCCATGTGTATTTATTAATGATGTTTGGGTCAATGAACCCAATGCCATAGCGTCCACGTTTTCTCATTTCATACGTCTTCATCCTGCATAATACCACAGAAAAGAATATAGTGAGGATAATTACAGGTAATGATTAATCAAAAGGATCACTACAGCTAGCTTGAGACTTAAATTACAGAAAGAAATCACTTACAGACAATAGCAACTGACGATAGATTTGTCGAGTGCGTCTTGATTGTATAACTGAAACAGTTCAGAATACTCAATGGTCACAGGTTTCAGATGGTAGTAATGATCCTTCTTGACTTGCACCATGAGGGACTCTCGATCGGATCTCTTGGTAATGTCCATGTACCGTTGATGTAATTCATACATTATCGTTGGAAGCTTCTTGACCTCTTCTGGCTTGACCAAAGGTTGGCCCCGGACATATTTCCATTTTATTTCCTCCTCTGTAAGCACAGGCATGTCCTTGATCTCGAGGAGTTGTCCAACAGTGATGTTGAGAGTTTCAGCCTGCATTATATGCTCCTGGGTTATTACTGTTGGGGAACGTAGTAATTTCAAAAAAAAATCCTACGCACACGCAAGATCATGGTGATGCATAGCAACGAGAGGGGAGAGTGTTGTCTACGTACCCTCGTAGACCGAAGCGGAAGCGTTGACGCAACATAGAGGAAGTATTCGTACGTCTTCCCGATCCGATCGATCCAAGCACCGTTACTCCGGCACCTCCGAGTTCTTAGCACACGTTCAGCTCGATGACGCTCCCCGGGCTCCGATCCAGCAAAGCTTCGGGGATGAGTTTCGTCAGCACGACGGCGTGATGACGATGATGATGTTCCACCGACGCAGGGCTTCGCCCAAGCACCGCAATGATATGACCGAGGCAGAATATGGTGGAGGGGGGCACCGCACACGGCTAAGGAACGATCAGAAGATCAACTTGTGTGTCTATGGGGTGCCCCCTGCCCCCGTATATAAAGGAGTGGAGGAGGGGAGGGACGGCCCTCTCTATGGCGCGCCCTACGGAGTCCTACTCCCACCGGGAGTAGGATTCCCCCTTTCCTAGTCCAACTAGGAGTCCTTCCATGTATTAGGAGTAGGAGACAAGGAAGGGAAAGAGGGAAGAGAAGGAAGGAGGGGGCGCCGCCCCTCCCCCTAGTCCAATTCGGACTAGTCAATGGGGGGGGGCGCGGCCTGCCTCTCCGTCTCCCCTAAAGCCCAATAAGGCCCATATACTTCTTCCCCCGTATTCCCGTAACTCCCCGGTACTCCCGAAAATACCTGAACCACTCAGAACCTTTCCGATGTCCGAATATAGTTGTCCAATATATCGATCTTTACGTCTCGACCATTTCGAGACTCCTCGTCATGTTCCCGATCTCATCCGGAACTCCGAACTCCTTCGGTACATCAAAACTCATAAACTCATAATATAACTGTCATCGAAACCTTAAGCGTGCGGACCCTACGGTTCGAGAACAATGTAGACATGACCGAGACACGTCTCCGGTCAATAACCAATAGCGGGACCTGGATGCCCATATTGGTTCCTACATATTCTACGAAGATCTTTATCGGTCAGACCGCATAACAACATACGTTGTTCCCTTTGTCATCGGTATGTTACTTGCCCGAGATTCGATCGTCGGTATCCAATACCTAGTTCAATCTCGTTACCGGCAAGTCTCTTTACTCGTTCCGTAATACATCATCTCGCAACTAACGCATTAGTTGCAATGCTTGCAAGGCTTATGTGATGTGCATTACCGAGAGGGCCCAGAGATACCTCTCCGACAATCGAAGTGACAAATCCTAATCTCGAAATACGCCAACCCAACATCTACCTTTGGAGACACCTGTAGAGCTCCTTTATAATCACCCAGTTACGTTGTGACGTTTGGTAGCACACAAAGTGTTCCTCCGGTAAACGGGAGTTGCATAATCTCATAGTCATAGGAACATGTATAAGTCATGAAGAAAGCAATAGCAACACACTAAACGATCGAGTGCTAAGCTAACGAAATGGGTCATGTCAATCACATCATTCTCCTAATGATGTGATCCCGTTAATCAAATGACAACTCATGTCTATGGTTAGGAAACTTAACCATCTTTGATTAACGAGCTAGTCAAGTAGAGGCATACTAGTGACACTCTGTTTGTCTATGTATTCTCACATGTATTATGTTTCCGTTTAATACAATTCTAGCATGAATAATAAACATTTATCATGAAATAAGGAAATAAATAATAACTTTATTATTGCCTCTAGGGCATATTTCCTTCAATTACCACATCGTCCACCTGGGGAACGTAAACTGTTTGCCCACAATAATATTGGGCGCGCGTACTGTCACGTGTTGTTGGCGGCACAACAAGCGAGGGGATCGATTGCGCCCACTGTTCTCCCAGCTGGGCAACGGTTTTCCCGCATTTTTTGACAGCTGCTTGTTGCTTGCTCGAGCTCGAGCTCGCCTCCTTCTGTAGACGTTGTCGATGTAACTTCCTGATGTGGCGCTCATAGTCTGTGTCAACAGGCTTAGGAGCTGGTGGTTCAGCCATACGAATGAAGTGGTCAATAACTTCCACACGCACTTTCTCCCTTGGCGGTGGTGGCGGTTTCGGTCCAAAATGGGTGTCGACTTCTGCCCGCACTATGGCCTTGGTTTGCTCCTCGGTCCTGTCGTAAGCCCTCTCAGGAAGAGGAGTAGTGAGGTTTGGGCCATATTTATATCGCTTGCCTCCGCCTGTACTTCCTGTACTATGACCTCGACTCGTACCGCTACGCACCATAGCTGCGGGGTGTCTCTTCTGCGATTGCTGAGGCGGCGGAGATGGCTGACGGGGTTGAGTTGGATGAGGAGGAGTGGCCTGAAGCTGTGCCAGACTTGGAGGAGGAGTGGCCTGAGGTTGTGCCAGACTTGGAGGAGGAGTGGACGTCTGACGCTGTGTCGGACTTGGGGGAGGAGTGGCCTGACACTTTGCCGAACTTGGAGGAGGAGGAGTGGCCTCACGCGTTGGTGGACTTGGAGGAGCGGGAGTCTGCTGAATCGGTGGCGGACTTCGACGAGGAGTCGGGTGACGCGGTGTCGGTGACCTTCGAAAGATGATGCAATCCTTTCTCCATAGGATGATAAGATGTTTGGCCTCTCCGAGTGTGTGCTCCTCGTCACCTCCAGGAATGTCAAGCTCTAGCCCCGAATATTGGTCCACCACCTCATCAACCACGACACGAGCATAGTCTGCTGGAATCGGGTTGCAATGGAAGGTTGCATCGGGGGAATTTGTATAAGCAACGCCGTCCGCCACCTTCAAGGATATGTTCTTAATTTTGAAGTGTAGCTCGCAGTTAGTGTTCTCCGTGATGTCATCCACGAGGTATCTATCCAGCATTGCGTCAAACGGGGCGGAACCCACACTGCTTCTCGGCATGGATGGGGCGGTGGTATCCAATGCTGGATCATCTGCTAGCTGCTGCAGCTGCTGAGACCCCCTTTGCTGGCTAAGTGAGTCGATCTACTCCTGCTGCCGCTGGAATTTGACTGCCAAGTCCGCGTGCGCTGATTCTAGGCCTTGAAGCGTTCATAGGTCAGCTTCCTCTTCTCCTCCTCCATCTTCTTCTGCTTCTCCTCCGCAATCTTCCTTCTCGTACGGGTTTTGTAGTCGGCGTTCCAGTCCGAAAACCCCTCATACCACGGAATAGCGCCCTTGCCTCGTGTTCTTTCCGGGTGTTCAGGATTTCCCAGGGCACGCGTAAGCTCGTCGTTCTCTCTGTTGGGCTGGAACACCCCCGTTCGAGCCTCTTCTATTGCAACAAGTATCTTATCGTCAGCTCCGTTCAGACATGCCTTCGTCGAAACGTTGCCTGTCTTCGGGTCCAACTCCCCCCATGCGCATAGAACCAAGTCCTGCACCTGGGGGCCAGCTCCTAGTAACCGGAGTGACACCTGCATCCTCCATCTCTTTCTCAGACTTATCCCACTTAGGCATTGCCACCGCGTAGCCACCTGGCCCCAGCTTATGGAACTTATCCTTTTTTTTCGGCATTCTTCTTGTTTATTCTCGACCGTTCCTTAGCTAATTCCGAATCCTTGAATTTCACGAAATCGTCCCAATGAGCACTTTGATTCTCTAGTGTTCCCTCGAATACTGGAGTCTTCCTTCCTCCCTTGACGTACTTGTCCCATACACAATTCTTGTGGTTGTTGAATGCAACCGCCATCTTCCTAAGAGCAGCATCCTTGACTTTCTCCACGCATCAGTGAAATGGTCTGGTAGGGTGAAATGTTCCATGAGAGTATCCCAAAGCAGACTTTTTTGTCTGTCGTCGACAAAAGTAACATCTGGACGTGGCTTTAATGGCTCTCTCCATTCTTGAAGGGAGATCGGGAGTTGGTCCTTCACAAGAACTCTGCACTGACGAAGGAACTTGTCCGCAACCTTCTTAGGCGCTAATGGTTCGCCATTAGGTCTGATTGCCTCGATATTGTACTTTACGCCCTCCTTCAAGTTTTTGTTGGGCCTCGTTTCGTCCTGTTGCCTGAAGATTTGCTCGATCCGGATGGCTGAAATAAGAAAGGTCGATTCGTTAATATATCTACAACTCATTTAAAACAAGTGATGATCATCAGATGCCTCCTTATATAAATATATATACCTCGTCGGTCTTTGTTGTTTCAGGATCAACATGTTCTTCGTCATCGTCATAATCGTAGTTCATGACTTCATCAATTCGGTCGTCGCGATCGAATATCATATCGCCCTCTCCGGCGTTGTTTAGAAATTCGGAGCCGTCATAATCTTCTTCATTCTGATCATCATCTGGCCCGCGTATCATATCGAACATGGTCTGTTCTCCCTCTCTATCGGTATTGTCCGCCATAGCTTTTATTTAACTAATCCAAAAGAAATATAAAAAAATTTAGTATTCAAATTACATCGTCTCGAATAATAGATATAATCTCGAATACATCGTCTCGAATAATATATAATATTGAATAGTACATCACTGTCTAGGTAGCTAATTAAAGATCGAATACTACAGAAGAATCTAGGACACTCGCGGTTCCTGCGGCACGGGCGGTGGACACCCAAAGAGAAGGAACCCTCACAGGATCATAGCTGAAGTGAGATCCCTGAAGAAACTGCCAAATATTGGAGAACCTGCCGCCCTCTAACGCAACCATGTAGCGATGGACGTGCTCGTCCTCCTCCCTGACATGGCGACGTACCACCTCCGGCGGGGCCGGCTCCCTCTGCACCAAAACTGGCCCACGCGAACGCCACCAAACGAGATCAGGGTCGACGACGGGACCCGGGGCTGGGTTCCTTATCAAGCGGCGCGCCCCTCCAGGCAGCACCTCCCAGTGCCAGCCCGGCGGAGCCCAGTCCCGGACATGGGTCAGCCGGACGTCGTCGCGGACGTGTCGACGGCGAGGATGCAGGCTGGGCATCATCGACAACAAATACTATATGCCGCAAAAGTAAAGTAACATTTTTTTAAATGATGGATTGTGATTTCATATATGCAAATTCTAAATTTTATAACTAAAAATATAAGAAACTAAAAAAAACATCGATCATCGTCTAACAATTTGAAATTAATCTAATTCATCTAGCTAGCTAAAACTAACATTTCCAAAATTTCTAACATTTCCATGTAACTAACATTTCTATAACATTTGACATTATATATATTATAACTAACATTTCTATATACTATTTGACATTAATCTAATCTAATTAATTAATTCATCTAAAACTTTGTATGAAAAACAGAAAAACAGAAAAAACTAAAAGCTAAAAACAGAAAAATTGTGTGTGTGTGTGCGTGTAGTGTGTGTGTGTGTGTAGTGTGTGTGTGTGTGTGTGTGTGTGTGTGTGTGTGTGCGTGTAGTGTGTGTGTGCGCGCGCGTGTGTGCACTACGGTCGGCGCCGGCGCGCGGTGTGGCTTTGATCGATTGGAGGGAGGAGAGGGGCCGGGGGAGGGGCTCACAGCACGCGCGGGCAAGGTCGAGGCGACGGCGACGGCGAGGCGAGGTCGATCCAAAGGCGACGGCGACGGGCCGGTGCGGCGACCGAGACAGGCCGGCGACGGGGGCGCCGCGGAGTCGACGGGGACGACGCGACGAGGACGGGGGCGTCGCGGAGTCGACGGGGACGGCGCGACAGGGGCGGCGACGGCGTGGGACGGGGTGACGGCAGAGAGACGTGGGAGATGAGAAACTGAAATTTTTCGAAGTGTTTCTTATATAGGGGACACCTTTAGTACCGGTTGGAGCCACCAACCGGTACTAAAGGCCTGTTTTGGCCAGGCCAAGCGGAGGGAAACGACCCCCTTTAGTACCTGGTGGTGGCTCCAACCGGTACTAAAGGCCCCCCCTTTAGTACCGGTTGGTGCCACGAACCGGTACTAAAGGGGGGTGCGCTGCCAGGCGAGGAGCGCAAAGTTTAGTCCCACCTCGCCTAGCGAAGGGCAGCCGCACTGGTTTATAAACCCAGCCGCGGCTGCTCCTTTGAGCTCCTCTCAAATGGAGGCCTTCTGGACCTACCTGTGCTGTGCTGCCCCGTGGGCCTACTGGGCCTTTGCGGGCCTGCATCCTGGCCCAACAATAGGTTGCGTTTCTACTCGTATGCAGACCGCTCTGGCCTAGTAGGCGGGCTTTTTTTTATTTTTTTGCTTTATTTATTTTTGAGTTGTTTTTTTTGTGTATTTAGAGTTTCTTTTTGAATATTTTTGCTTTAGGTGCAAAAAATTACAAACTTTCTGTTAGTGCCCGTAGTTTTCAAATTTGAATAGTTTAAATTTTGAATTATTTGAAATTAGTGTGAATCACTAGTTTGTCAATAACTTAACTTTAAAAATCAGTAAAGGCATGAAAGAATTTGTTTGCACATAAAATTTCTTCGCGTTTCAAATGCCAAAACACATAATTCACTACCCTAACTATTACAGAGATTCCCTTCTGGGTGTGAAACACAGAAGAAAGTGATGATAGTGAAGCCGATCACATCCCAGATATTTGGGTGTGAAACTTTTTCTTCGCGTGTGTCCCTTTGCGCCGTAACCATGGAAAATCTTCATCATTTAACGGGATGCTCGGTTCAATATTCACTGTGAATGGAGCAATTTCATCAAACTTTTCATAATCTTCTGACTTGTCTGTCTTGTCATCCACTCCCATGATGTTTCTCTTCCCAGAAAGAACTATGTGCCGCTTTGGCTCATCGTACGATGCATTCGTTTTCTTATCTTTTCTTTTTCTTGGCTTGGTAGACATGTCCTTCACATAGAAAACTTGCGCCACATCATTGGCTAGGACGAATGGTTCGTCTGCATACGCAAGATTGTTGAGATCCACTGTTGTTATTCCGTACTGCGGGTCTTCTGTTACCCCGCCTCGTGTCATATTGACCCATTTGCACCGAAACAAAGGGACCTTCAAACCACGTCGATAGTCAAGTTACCATATGTCATGTATATAACCATAATATGTTTCCTTTCCTGTCTTGGTTTTTGCATCAAAGCGGACACCACTGTTTTGGTTGGTGCTCTTCTTATCTTGGGCGATCGTGTAAAATGTATTACCATTTATCTTGTACCCTTTGAAAGTCATTATATTCGAAGATGGTAACGGGACAGCAAGTATAGGTCATCTTCAATAGAGGTGTCATGCATGGTATGTGTCTGCAACCAGCTTGCGAAACTCCTGGTTTGTTCACGTGTAATCCAGTCATCAGACCGCTCTGGGTGTTTGGAGAGTAGCAAATTCTTGTGTTCATCCATATACGGAGCCACCAAGGCGGAATTCTGTAGAACTGTGTAGTGTGCTTCAGTGAGAGAATGTCCGTCCATACATATTATTTGTTCCCCTCCTAGCGTGCCTTTTCCATCCAGTCCGCCCTTATGCCGCGGTTCAGGAACACCAATCGGCTTAAGGTCAGGAATAAAGTCAATACAAAACTCAATGACCTCCTCATTTTGACGGCCCTTGGAGATGCTTCCTTCTGGCCTAGCACGGTTATGAACATATTTCTTTAAGACTCCCATGAACCTCTCAAAGGGGAACATATTGTGTAGAAATACAGGACCCAAAACGTTAATCTCTTCGCATAGGTGAACTAGGACGTGCGTCATGATGTTGAAGAAGGATGGTGGGAACACCAACTCGAAACTGACAAGACATTGCACCAAATCATTCTCTAACCTTGGTATGATTTCTGGATCGATTACCTTCTGAGAGATTGCATTGAGAAATGCACATAGCTTCACAATGCTTAATCGAACGTTTTCCGGTAGAAGCCCCCTCAATGCAACCGGAAGTAGTTGCGTCATAATCACGTAGCAGTCATGAGACTTTAGGTTCTGGAACTTTTTCTCTGCCATGTTTATTATTCCCTTTATATTCGACGAGAAGCGAGACGGTACCTTAATACTGAGCAGGCATTCAAAGAAGATTTCCTTCTCTTCTTTGGTAAGAGCGTAGCTTGCATGACCCTGATGTATGCCGTCTTTTCCGTGCATACATTGCTGGTCCTCCCGGGCCTCAGGTGTATCTTTTGTCTTCCCATACACGCCCAAGAAGCCAAGAAGGGTCACACAAAGATTCTTCGTCACGTGCATCACGTCGATTGCGGAGCGGACCTCTAGGTGTTTCCAATAGGGCAGGTCCCAAAATATAGATTTCTTCTTCCACATGGGTGCGCGTCCGTCAGCGTCATTCGGAACAGGTTGTCCACCAGGACCCTTTCCAAAGACCACCTTCAAATCCTTGACCATATCATGTACATCAGCACCAGTACGGTGGCGAGGCTTCGTCCGGTGATCCGCCTCACCTTTGAAATGCTTGCCTTTCTTTCTTACGGGATGCATACTCGGAAGAAATCGACGATGTCCCAGGTACACATTCTTCTTACAATTAGCCAAATATATACTGTCGGTATCATCCAAACAGTGCGTGCATGCGCGGTATCCCTTGTTTGTCTGTCCTGAAAGGTTACTGAGAGCAGGCCAATCATTGATGGTCACGAACAGCAACGCCTTTTGGTCAAATTCTTCCCCCATGTGCTCATCCCACGCACGTACACCTGTTCCATTCCACAGTTGTAAGAGTTCTTCAACTAATGGCCTTAGGTACACATCAATGTCGTTGCCGGGTTGCTTAGGGCCTTGGATGAGCACTGGCATCATAATGAACTTCCGCTTCATGCACAACCAAGGAGGAAGGTTATACAAACATAGAGTCACAGGCCAGGTGCTATGGTTGCTGGTCTGCTCCCCAAAAGGATTAATGCCATCTGCGCTTAGACCAAACCATACGCTCCTTGCGTCATCTGCAAACTCCTTCCCGTACTTTCTTTCGATTTTTCTCCACTGCGACCCGTCAGCGGGTACTCTCAACTTTCCGTCTTTCTTACGGTCTTCTCTGTGCCATCGCATCGCCTTGGCATGCTCTTTGTTTTGGAACAAGCGTTTCAACCGTGGTATTATAGGAGCATACCACATCACCTTGGCAGGAATCTTCTTCCTGGGGCGCTCGCCCTCGACATCACCAGGGTCATCGCGGCTGATCTTATAGCGCAATGCACCACATACCGGGCAAGCGTTCAAATCCTCGTACTCACTGCGGTAGAGGATGCAATCATTAGGGCATGCATGTATCTTCTGCACCTCTAACCCTAGAGGGCAGACAACCTTCTTTGCTTCGTACGTACTCTCGGGAAATTCGTTGTCCTTTGGAAGCATATCCTTTATCATTACCAGCAACTTTCCAAATCCCTTGTCAGATACACCATTCTCTTCCTTTCATTGCAGCAATTCCGGTGTGGTGCCCAGCCTTTTCTTGTCACCTACGCAATTCGGGTACAACAATCTTTTGTGATCCTCTAACATGCGCTGCAACTTCTTCTTCTCCAAATCACTTGCGCAGTTTCTCTTTGCATCGGCAATGGCCCGACCTAGATTATCAACGGGCTCATTTGATGCCTCTTTTTCAGCTTCTTCCCGCATTGCCGGCTCAGCTTCTTCCCGCATTGCCGGCTCAGCTTCTTCCCCCATTGTTGTATCATCGTATTCAGGGAACCCATGGCCAGGATAGCTGTCGTCGTCCTCTTCTTCTTCATTGTCTTCCATCATAACCCCTCTTTCTCTGTGCTTGGTCCAAACATTATAGTGGGGCATGAAACCTAACTTAAACAGATGGACATGGATGACTCTTGACTTAGAGTAATTTTGACCATTCTTACAGAAAGCACATGGACAAGGCATAAAACCATCCGCCCGCTTGTTTGCCTCAACCGCAAGCAGAAAAGTTTGCACACCATTAGTGAACTCGGGAGAGCATCGGTCATCGTACATCCATTGTCGGCTCATCTTCAATACACAGCACCAAAAACACCAACTTAATACAAGTTCATACATAAAGTTCATACAACACTTAAATGCAACAAACAAATAACTCTCTAGCTAAAGCATTTAAATGCAACAACAAATGCGATCAAGATCGCAACTAAGGTAAAAATGGATCCAACAGCATAATGATACCAAGCCTCACTATCGATGGCATATTTTCTAATCTTTCTAATCTTCAAGCGCATTTTCTCCATCTTGATCTTGTGATCATCGACGACATCGGCAACATGCAACTCCAATTCCATCTTCTCCCCCTCAATTCTTTTCAATTTTTCTTTAAAGTACTCGTTTTCTCTTTCAACTAAATTTAACCTCTCGACAATAGGGTCGGTTGGAATTTCCGGTTCACATACCTCCTAGAAAAAATTTCTATGTCAACTTGATGGGCATAACTTGTCATAAACACGAAATGCAACTAGTTCTAAAAGAGAATATATATACCACATCCGAATCATAACAAGGACGAGGGCCGACGGGGACGGATATCAAAACCATGGCACTATATGTATAACAAACAACGTACGGGTAAGATAATTATACGAGTAACTTTATATCCAAATCACACAAACATCAATTTTTATATAAAATTTCTTGAACAAGAGGCTCACCACAAGGTGGTGCCGGCGACGGGACGGTGCGGGCGATCGACGGTGGTTACGACGGAGATTTAGAAGGCACTAAGTAAACCACACCTACATATGCAAACTAAGTGTTATTTTTGACCTCAAATTGCATATAAATCAAATACTAGCACATATATATTTCCTCCCAAATTACTAAACACACAAATTAATCACTATATAAAGCATTGCAAGAGCTAATCTAGCAATGAGAGATGAAAGGACAAAGTTGCTAACCTTTGTGATCATTTGAATGGACGGGGGCCTTCAAATCTTGACAAATTTTGGGCAAAATATGTTATGAGCTTGAGAGGAAGAGGGGAAGAATAGAGAGGAGAGGGAAAAGGGGTAGAACAGAGCGAGCTCGGGTGGACGAAGGGTTTATGTAGAACGACCTTTAGTACCGGTTCGTGCCACGAACCGGTACTAAAGGTGTTGGAGGGGCCCCAGACTAACAACATCCCGCCACCACTCTCATTAGTACCGATTCGTGGCTCGAACCGGTGCTAAAGGTTCGCCACGAACCAGTACTAATGAGAGCGGCCCGGCTAGCCGTTGGAACCGGCACTAATGTACACATTAGTGCCGGCTCTATTTCAAACCGGCACTAATGTGCTTCACGTTTGACCCTTTTTCTACTAGTGAGAGGATTTAGTTCAAGAGGAGCAGTTATAACTAAAGTAAATCCATTTTGCCTATGAAGTAGGGCGGATCGGGCACCGCTCTGCACCCCTAGTTTCGATGGTTGATTACCCTGGCTAGCATGGCAGGCTTGGGTCTGGACAAAATTAAAACATGCTTTTACTTAATTTGAGTCCTAGAAGGTTGTGATTATGTCTAGTTCAACAACCTGATCTGTCTGATGTGTAAGCATTGAGATTAAAATGCACCTGCTCCTAAAGCAATTATCATAAAGTAGAGATACGGCCATCCAGTGCTAAATCGGATTTCTCAGAAGGATTGCTTGATCGAAAGGCATGATTAGTTGGCAAAACCGCATTAGCGATGACCAGGATTCGTACTATTCCTACCAAGCGAGGGTCGACAACTTAGACACAAGAAACTCTTATCAACATTTGTGCAAAGTGTAAACAACATACCCTCATGAAAAACATTTCTCTAGCATTAAGAACTAAAATCTAATGTGCCTCTTTCCATGACTTTTGCACGTCCGGCATGGCTGTTTAACTGATGATGAATTTCGTCTCATGCATGCATGTGCGCTAAAGAACCCTACAGGGGACCAAATCAATGAGGTAAACGAAATGGGGCCCTGTTGTAATCTCCCAAAGTGGGATCCCACCTCCTATGTATACTCCTACTTATGGGAACATTCTACCGCCAAAGCCACCTGATCATGAACGATTCTACTCATCCATGCCATGTCCATATGTATCGTACTTAATTTGTAACTTGTTGCATCGTCACTGGCTAGACATATGTTTTCCCGCGTTGTAAAGCTCACTCATGATTTAAAGTTCGAGGTTATTAAGCAACTAACCCGCTATGTTTTACCAGTAGCGTGCATTCACCTATATGTATCCCTGTCATCTTTTTCTTCTTCTTTTGGGTGGGCAGTTAACCATTTCGGTTGCACTAATTTCTTGCATGGTGAGAGGGACATGGTGTTAGGTTTTGGAAGGATGTAGTATAATGTTAGTTAGCTTCCGTCCGTGTCATAGTGCACGAGCTCAACATGGAAAATGCCATGTGAAAAGTTGGTGTTCCAATTTCGAAAGGACGAACGTGGAAGCATGCATGGCTATTGTTAGTTGGGATAAGCTTACTAACTCTTTTGATGCTTACATCTTTTGCTAGCTTTATTAGCACCGTCCTAAAAATGCATAATTAAACACCAACATAAAGTTGATCGTAAACTTGTGGCCACAATCAGTCTCTTTCCAGCTTCTCAGATTGATTAGGGGGAGTAGAAACTCGCATGCATCGGTAAAGCAGAATACTAATGCTACCTAAGAGCACTTGCACCCTTTTCAAAAATATAAAAACTCATTCTTCTAACAAACTCATAAATATTCTCGCATGTAGATGACTTTGAATTATTGTGAAAAAACATGTTTACATTCATATGGGCTATGGTAAGTAAGCACAAGAATTTTCACTAACTAATTAAACCAAATGGTTTTTACCTCCTTATTCCTGTTTTGTTCATGCAGACAGCAAAGCAATATTCTTCCTTTTCACAAAAAAATGATGGTACATGATTCACTCTAGTATCTACAAGAATTATTATTATGGATTTCTTAATTCTTAGTTTTAAAAATACAGCATGTGAGTTTAGGTCCTAAAAATCAGTGTCCTATTGCCACTTTGTTATACTGTAATGATAGTTTATATATCCATACATTTAAATAGGACATCTCTACAAAATACGACAGGGAGAACTTACAAAGCTGTCAAGCAAAAAAATCAATTAGACCTCTTAACTTATGCATGTCTATACATATATACTCCCTCCCTTTCTAAATATAAGGCTCTAGAGATTTTAATACGGATTACATATGGATGTATATATACATATTTTAGAGTGTAGATTCACTCATTTTGCTCCATATGCAGTCCATATTGGAATATCTAAAAGCGGTTATATTTAGGAACGGAGGGAGCACTTTCAATATATATTGGATTGTGGTATATTTGTTGCATATATCTTGGGATAATGCTAGTGCAATTTTTATGCTCTAATTCAATAAAAAAACTTGGGATAATGCCAATGCAGTGTTTATGCTCTAATCCATACATATACATGACGATCAAACTTCATATTTAAACACGAGAATGACATTGGAAGGGAGGAGGTATCCATCAACCCATTAATAATCTCTCTCCTATCAAGTAGTCTAACTTAAGTTTCAAAACAACCAATAGGCAGCATCCTGGAGCCATACTAGAATATTTCTTATGTTGTAGTTATCGCTTTTGCTAGTTTTCTTAAGCGACTGAAAAATAACTATTTTCAATTCACTGAAATGCACCGTTAGATTCTGACATTTGGAACTATAAACTGCAAAATAATGATGAGAATATCTACATCGGACGGCTATCAAGGCTGACTGAAAAGTAACCATTGCTATTTTTTGCAAAAATAAAATAATTTTTAAAACTATTATTAAGTGGTATATTTAACGTTTTGAGTTGCAAAACTATGTTAGACAAGGCCGTTTGTGTATTACCATGCTAGCTAATGGAGGCTTTGATATATACATATGGAGCTATATCTCATGAATAAAGGAGACTGGCTTTGCTGGCTTTGTCATCTAACTACAATAGTAGTCCACAATGCAGAGTATTTGGCTTTGTCATAATTACAGTGTGATCTACAGAGCTCGCGACACAGATCGGTTTCTACAATATGAAAGAATGTTCTGTGCTGTGCCCGACAGCTCCAAGAACATGATGGATCGATCCATGCGGCAGCCATGGCCCATGGCTAAACGACTGCCGGAGCTAGCAGCACGTACGTACGGATCATTATCAGTTGGAGACCTGTTAATGTCATGTGCTAATCATCATTATTTGGCTCAAGTTTAATTATCGGAGCTAGCTAGCCAATCGTGTGGGCAGTTGGTAGCCACAGCTAGTGAGCCTGGATTATCGTATAACCACTTGAGACCAATGCAAATCATTAGCAAGGAGGAGGACACGCACGCTTAAAGTTCTACTTTTGGGATTTTGATTAGGCAGAGGAGGAAGAGGAGTATGATATTTTATGGAGGCTTCCGTGTCGATCCGACGATCCTGAGTTTATCTGATTAGTAATAAATTAATCGCTTCAAAAGAAATTCTAGCTTAAACATTAATGGAAGTAGTTAACCCACTACGTGTGCATATGCACTTTAATTATTGCCAATAATGAGTCCTTGTGTCACTGTGTGACTGCGTAATTTGCAGCGCAGCAAACGTTCTGTATAGTTAGCTTAGCGGTTATTTTTGAAATAATATCACTAGCAGTCACAAAACTTGCGTCAGATGTGCATTTTAGTGCTAGAACTTGCAAAATACATCGTTGTGGTCGCATAACTTGCGTTTACGTGCACATACGGTCACAAATCCCGTCTGCCTTCATACGACGTGCTGGCGTGGCATACCTGGCCTGCTGGCAGCCTCTGATTCTGTCGGACGCGGCGCGCGCGTCTTCTTTGCAGAAAACCCCTTAGCCCGTTCAGTCAATTGATTATTTTGACCAAATTTTTGTTGTTTTATAAATCATTTTTGACAAAAATCTCAGCAACTATTTTGACCAAATTGGACAGGATATCTGCTGTTTTATAAATCCGTTTTGGCAAAAAATCGCAGCAACTCTTTTGACCAAGTTGGACAACATTTCTGCTGTTTTATTAAGCTTTTGGCCAAGATTTGTAATATAGCAGACTTGCAACAAGGATCTAGCACGGACAAATTAATCTTAAGTGAACAGGAACAGACCATAATTGAAATGACATATTTGGCACTAACATAAGTAGTTTCTTAGTCGTACGAACCAAACCAAAAGTGACATAACTGTTATCACATCGTCTTCTAAATAAGTACTGAACTAGAGACCACAAGTTCATTCATGAACTCCATCACCAAACCAACAAGTTCATTCATGAACTCCATCAGACTTTCACCTAAAGATGCATGTAATGTAAACTACAAAGACAAAAAGTCATGCAGATCATCAGGCCAACCTTCATCATAGAGATAAGGATCCTGGCTAGCTCCTGGTGCATTTTGGCTAAAAATGACCTCCTCCTCACCCTGCATGACAAGTGGTGGTTCATGTATTGTGGATCCTCGGCTGTCTCGGCGAAACCTCTCGGCAGAACAAAACTGATCGATGGATTGATAGCCAAAGGCTCTTGACGTGCCTTGCTCTTTTATTGCTTTTCTTCTGATCGGTACAAGTTACAGGGATTATACGTGAGTATATATATAGCAGCTTGGACTAGCACTCAAACCTACTCGGTTTGGACTTCTAATCCTACAACTACTACAAGTGCCCATCTGTGTCCGACTAGGACTCTAGCACCACACGTCGTGGTTACTCCTACAAATAAGCTCATACACTAGCCGTTTTATTCCTAACTGAATTTAACTGACGACTAAACTAGGCGCAGGATTACAGAGACAACAAGCAACTTCAGATAACACTGCACACATTCAGACTTTTGAAAGATTCAACTAGCAGCAGTACACATTGTCAAATATCTAATAAATAATTTCCCCCAATTAAACACTAGAACAATTTACATGGAGGCCTCTCGTTCCTCTGATCATCAATTTCTATGGATAAAGCAACCTCCTCAATAACCCCTAATTAAACCCTAGCACGATTCCGCAAGCAGGCCCCAACAACCATCCGTACGTAATGCCTAAGTCCAGAACGGGCTACGCACGGCGCCAACGTACATCAATCAGACTTGATCGCCCTACCCCATGAACCCTAACTACGTCGGAGACGGCGAACATAACAACGAACAGATGCAGAGTCAGAAACGACAGAGGGCAGTAGGACTAACCATACGGCGGCGCTGGATCGCCTCGCACCCGACGACGCGGGTCATCCATGTCCTACGATGACGGTCGCCGTGCCGCCACCGTGTTGGAAAAATCGACGGAGACAGAGGAGCGACACAGAGGAGGGAGACGAAGCGGTGAGGAGGAGTGGGAATGAACGGGTAGCATTTTTGGGGACCCTTTGGGCAAAAATAGCAGGCCTGCCTGTTCCCCCCGTTGGAGGGGTTTTTCAGCTAATTACGAAACGGGCTAAGGGGTTTTCTGCAAAGAAGACGCGCGCGCGCCGCGCCGGACGGAATCAGAGGCTGCCAGCGGGCCAGGTATGCCACGCCAGCACGTCGTATGAAGGCAGACGGGATTTGTGACCGTATGTGCACGTAAACGCAAGTTATGCGACCACAACGATGTATTTTGCAAGTTTTAACACTAAAATGCACATCCGACGCATGTTTTGTGACTGCTAGTGATATTACCTCGTTATTTTTCTGAAATTTTCGAAATTTCCGGGTGAAGTTTATGCTTTCTTGGACCGACGGAGAGCTAGCTTGCACGTACATCCCTCCCATCTACTATAAAGGCAGTGGCCGGACATGGTACATGATTATTCATATCTCATATGGAAAGGGTGCGAGTCTCCATGCACACATGCAAGCTTTATCCCGTCGATGGGAACATGTAAACAGTCACACGTACGAGTGGCTGGCTACGTCGCTACATAGATAGATATAAAGCTGCCGCCTGCCGGTGCCGGGGTGCAAGTGCGACTGTGCAACGCTGCTCATGCGGTGTATACTTTCTTGCATGCAGCACGGATGCATGCATGATCGACCTCTCACCCTCTCTCTACATCGTTCTGTTGGGTCTGTGCTCATGTGTGATTAGCAAGTTCTAAGGGCATTTTCAAGACAGAACTTCAAACCTCGCAACCAGACACAACCGCCTCTCCTCCACTCCGGCCTGTTGCGCTCCATGTCCTTGAGCCTAAGCCGCTCGTGGCCCGCAACACCCGCGCAACAGAACATGGGATCGACGTCGGAAGGGCAGGCCGTGGAAGGACTCGCAACGGCCTCGCAGATATCGTTGGCTGCGACCTCAAGTACAGCCGCCTCAGGGCTCAGGCGATGCACCGGGCTCCTCAAGGGCGGCGCTGGGAGGCCATCGCCGATTCTGATTTGGTCTGCACCGGGCTCCTCAAAGCAACCCGTCCATGTAACGTACGTTCACCTCGCTCAGTTTTGACGTTTTGGCCTTTATTAGTAAATCAATTCCGCGCCTGGCAGTAGCTTTCCAGCCAACTTCCGGCGGAACCTCCCGGACCAGAGCTTCCCCACGTATATATATGTACTACGTACGTACCCATGTTTTCCTACATTCATATCGAGTATGTATAAGCTGGTTCCAGAGCAGCAACGTGCTCGCCCCTGTTGCTACGTGCAGTGTCTACGCAGTACACATACGACCACGAGTTAATTTGCTGGTAGAGGTAGGCCGTAGCCTGGAGCGAGTGGGAGAGTCGAACGAAACTAGGAGGCGCGACAGACATAGATCGGGGGGCGGGGACGTAGGTGGCATGTCACGGTAGGCGGTGCACGAGCGCCCCGGGACCCCCTACCCCAGCAGCTATCGGACGTCCCGGCCCCGGTGGCCGCCCGCTTGCCATGCCGCTTCTTTCAGCCGTCACTCGCGCGCGGCGCCGGCCCATCCCGTCGACCGGTAGGCCTCGCCTCGCCCGCCCCCACCACGTGCGGCGTCGCCACCCCGCCGGAGCCCAGCGCTTTGTCCGCCTCCGCGCGCCTGCACGGCACCCATCATCTTTCTTCAGCGGTTGCAACGGCGGCATCTCGACCGCCCGGCACGTCTCTACCATGATGTACTGACCATGGATATGCGCGGTTGAATCCACCACGCGAGCCGCACGCATGTCCTAGTGATACACCGTGCCGGCCGGCTCCACCGCGGGTCGAGATCATCGATGTATTGCATCCACAAACCAAGGGAAACGATTGTTCGCGGAGAGGCTTCGCTTCGCTCGCTGCCCATCACCCCGTTCGTCCACTCGCAGGGTCGCTTGCTTCCGGTACTGCAAAGTGCAAACCCACAACGTTTCAACCACCCTAGCCAGGAGGAGGCCGGGACGGGGCATGCATGTGCGCGCCCCGGTGTGCACGCCCCGGTCGTATCTGTTATAGTTGTGTCGAATATAGTGTACAAGGTAGGTTATAGTTGGACTTGTAGTTGTATTGTGTTTAGATAGGATATGGAGTCGTGTCCTAGTAGAACACTTGTATCCTAGGTCTCTCATATATAGTGGGGGTAGACACACGATGTAACCTATGCCAACATAATAGCACCGGAACGCAGGGGAAGCCGGCGGCATGTGCCGGTGTCCAGGTCGACCGGGTGCGGTATTGTGACGGTGTCACGGGGAGGAGCGCCCGTAGTCAAGACCCGGGGATGTAGCCATATCGGTGAACCTCGTTAACAAATCTCGGTGTCGTGCTCGTGTGATTGCTTGGTCCTCTGATGATCGACGGTATGCCTCAGATTTATTCTCACAAGTGGTATTAGAGTTAGGTTGTTCGGAGGCTGTGGATTGTTGATCCAAAGGAAATATCGAGTTTGAGATGCAGCCGGTTACGGTGTGGTTCTCGGCGAGATTGGAAAAAGCGATCGGAAGGCAGGCGACGTAAGGCAAGCACGATGGAGTTCTTGCCGATCGGATCGGTACCTGATCGATCTGGTTTCGGCGAGATGGGTGTGTAGCAGCGGATTCGGAAGCGCCACGGAGCCCTGGTGTGTTGCAGTCGTGCAGGGAGCCGTAGCCAACGTGACTCGTGGGCATGCCTAGGATGTGCCAGGCTGGCCTAGGTGGCTGGCTGTGTGCGTTCTTGATGGGCTAGGCCCTTGTGCAGCCATGAGGTGGGCGGACGACTGGGGTTACTGAGGCAGGAGCAACGACCACGCGTGCACAGGTGCTGCTGATACGTGTGTTGTGCTATGAGCCAAAGAAATCAGATACGGAGATTTGTTTGAAGAAAAAAAAGGACCGAGTCCTCATGTGACACAAGGAGGCAGGAGCAGATCGATTCAGCGGAACAAAGGAATCCATCGTATAGGGCATCCATAAGAATTAGCAGGAGGCATTGGCAAGGCAGTTGCACTAGCATTAGGAGTTGAGCACTGAAGCACATCACGTGAAGACCAAAAAGGTTTTTGGTTGGAATTTGCTAGTAGTACGTGGAGGTTTATTTGCGTACTTCGGGCATTGCGTGGAAAGCTCAAATAAATTTTTACTGGGTCAGTCATCCGAAGAATCATGGCGCCAATGGGTACGTGATTTGAGGTGGAGAAGTTTAACGGGACAGAAAACCTTGGGTTATGACAGACAAGGGTGTGAAATTTGTTGGCACAACATGGATGCTTGAAGGAGTTGCAGCAAGTCATGTCAGCTAAGATGGAATTGTCAGGTGATGGATGGAGATTCGCCGAAGACGATTTGGGAGCCTCGAGCGTGTCATGCAGCCCGAATCAGTTTGGCTGGGTCGGACTTGACAGTCTGACGGATCGACGTGAGTCGGTTGGTACAGAAGACGGTGGTGTAATCGCTAGCCCTCCAGGCTCCAGGCCTGCCGCCCCAGCACGCCACGCCGCACAGGGCTCGGCCAGCCACGCGCTTTTCCGGGCGTCTTCCAAAGCCGAGCCAAGCCATCTAATCCGATATGCCACTGTCGCCGCCGATTGCCCCAGCTAGTAGTACGTGGAGATTTATTTGCGTACTTTGGGCATTGCGTGGAAAGCTCAAATAAATTTTTACTGGGTCAGTCATCCGAAGAATCATGGCGCCAATGGGTACGTGATTTGAGGTGGAGAAGTTTAACGGGACAGAAAACCTTGGGTTATGACAGACAAGGGTGGGAAATTTGTTGGCACAATATGGATGCTTGAAGGAGTTGCAGCAAGTCATGTCAGCTAAGATGGAATTGTCAGGTGATGGATGGGGATTCGCCGAAGACGATTTGGGAGCCTCGAGCGTGTCATGCAGCCCGAATCAGTTTGGCTGGGTCGGAATTGACAGTCTGACGGATCGACGTGAGTCGGTTGGTACAGAAGACGGTGGTGTAATCGCTAGCCCTCCAGGCTCCAGGCCTGCCGCCCCAGCATGCCACGCCGCACAGGGCTCGGCCAGCCACGCGCTTTTCCGGGCGTCTTCCAAAGCCGAGCCAAGCCATCTAATCCGATATGCCACTGTCGCCGCCGATTGCCCCAGCTAGTAGTACGTGAAGGTTTATTTGCGTACTTTGGGCATTGCGTGGAAAGCTCAAATAAATTTTTACTGGGTCAGTCATACAAAGAATCATGGCGCCAATGGGTACCTGATTTGAGGTGGAGAAGTTTAACGGGACAGAAAACCTTGGGTTATGACAGACAAGGGTGGGAAATTTGTTGGCACAACATGGATGCTTGAAGGAGTTGCAGCAAGTCATGTCAGCTAAGATGGAATTGTCAGGTGATGGATGGAGATTCGCCGAAGACGATTTGGGAGCCTCGAGCGTGTCATGCAGCCAGAATCAGTTTGGCTGGGTCGGACTTGACAGTCTGACGGATCGACGTGAGTCGGTTGGTACAGAAGACGGTGGTGTAATCGGCGACGACGACGTAGCGTGATGCTGATGGTGACCGACTTCTGGGGCGTGGAAACACGTGGCGCAGGCCCCGAGGGCTTGTGTGGCTTCGACAAGACTATGGCGCGGGATTGATTCAAGGTGTGTATACACGGAGCTTGAAGTCGATGAGGCGCAGGGGTGGATTGATCATCTACCATGGAGTCATGTTGAAGATGGAGCTGGATTGAGGGGCTACGGCGTAAGACGATGGGGTCGAAGCCTATTTCAGCGGGAAAAGCGAGTGGCGCACAGTTCGGACTGAAGCCCAGTGGTCTGATGGAAGCGTGAAACTCGTCATCGGTCGCTGATGATCGGTGGTACTCTGCAGTGGGGGTTGAGTGGTGTGGGTTCGTGACCCTTGAGACTCAACCGGGACAGCGGAGGCTCGACGCGGTAATAGCGGCGAGGCGTGCGGTACGCACGGGACATGGAGACGGGCCAGGGCTCTGGTGGTCATACATGTGGTGAGAAAACTGCGAATTTGACTCGAGATGACTACAAGCAATGGTGAAATTCCTTCAAGTTTCAGACAGGCGGTCAAGAAAGGAGCGGTGGTGTTGAGTTCAGGTAGCTCTTATGTGTGACACCCAATATGTGAGTTGTTCACTTTCACGCAGGTCAGTGATCAGTGTGTGATGGCGTTGGACTGATACTCTGGAAGTTGGGAGCACAAACTAGAGTAACAAGGAACTTAATTTTTGCTCGAGTGTTGACTGTGATTAAGAAATGAAGGGACTACAAGTTGCAGGTGGAGTCATATGGAGTCTTTGGAGTAGCAGCGGTACTAATGGGATAAACCGAAGTTCAATCTACATGGAAGTTTGACGCATGGACAAATCCAGGGTGATGGAGTATATTCACCAAGGTGGAGTTTGTTAGAGTTGTGTCGAATATAATGTACAAGGTATGTTACAGTTGGACTTGTAGTTGTATTGTGTTTAGATAGGATATGGAGTCGTGTCCTAATAGGACACTTGTATCCTAGGTCTCTCATATATAGCGGGGGTAGACACACGATGTAACCTATGCCAACATAATAGCACCGGAACGCAGGGAAAGCCGGCGGCATGTGCCGGTGTCCAGGGCGACCGGGTCACTGGTAGAAAAAGAGGCTTCCGTCCAGCCCCATTAGTCGCGGAACTGTAGGAACCGCGACTAATGAAGTCTTTAGTCCCGGTTCGGCAGACGAACCGCGACCAAAGGCCTGCGCCCAGGGCGCTCGGTGGCCAGCTGGTGCACGTGAGGGGCTTTAGTCGCGGTTGGCCAGGCCAACCGCGACTAAAGGTGCCCAAAGGCCTTTAGTCGCGGTTGGCCAGGCCAACCGCGACTAAAGCTCCTCCGCTATATATACCAGTTCAGCGCACTCACTTAGCCATTTGGTGCCACTTCTCTTCACAAGGGGGTGTAGGTTTGCTTTTGGTTCCTCTTATGCACACAAGGTGTTTGATGAAATTCCCCAAGAGCCACACTTGAGGTTCCTCATTCATTTTTTTCCTCCTCGATCGCGGTTAGCAACTTGAACCTTTCATGCATGTGTGTTGTTCATTGTTTAATTTCTATTGTTTATAGCTAGTTAGTTTAACAAATGCATGATGGTTAATTATATATTTTATATTATAATAATGCAGATGAATCGACAATGGATGTACGGTAACCGACTCTCCCGCGAGTTCACTACGGGTTTGAAAGATTTCCTCGTAGTGGCTAATGCGAACAAGCAGAAGGGTTTTGTTATCTGTCCATGTGTTGACTCTAAGAATCAGAAGGGTTACTCTTCCTCAAGAGAAGTTCACCTGCACCTGCTTCGGCACGGTTTCATGCCAAGCTATAATTGTTGGACCAAGCATGGAGAAAGAGGGGTTATAATGGAAGAAGATGAAGAAGGGGATGATTTCATCGATGAAAGCTATCTTGCTGATTTCGGTGATACTTTCATGGAGGATGCTGAAGGTGAAGGGGAAGGTGAAGGGGAAGGTGAAGGTGAAGAAGAGGCACGTGATGAGACCGTTGATGATCTTGGTCGGACCATTGCTGATGCACGGAGACGCTGCGAAACTGAAAAGGAGAGGGAGAATTTGGATCGCATGTTAGAGGATCACAGAAAGTCGTTGTACCCCGGATGCGATGATGGTCTGAAAAAGCTGGGCTGCACACTGGATTTGCTGAAATGGAAGGCACAGGCAGGTGTAGCTGACTCGGCATTTGAAAACTTGCTGAAAATGTTGAAGAATATGTTTCCAAAGAATAACGAGTTGCCCGCCAGTACGTACGAAGCAAAGAAGGTTGTCTGCCCTCTAGGTTTAGAGGTTCTGAAGATACATGCATGCATCAACGACTGCATCCTCTACCGCGGTGAATACGAGAATTTGAATGAATGCCCGGTATGCACTGCATTGCGTTATAAGATCAGAGGCGATGACCCTGGTGACGATGTTGAGGGCGAGAAACCCAGGAAGAGGGTTCCCGCCAAGGTGATGTGGTATGCTCCTATAATACCACGGTTGAAACGTCTGTTCAGGAACAAAGAGCATGCCAAGTTGTTGCGATGGCACAAAGAGGACCGTAAGTCGGACGGGGAGTTGAGACACACCGCAGATGGAACGCAATGGAGAAAGATCGACAGAGAGTTCAAAGATTTTGCAGCTGACGCAAGGAACATAAGATTTGGTCTAAGTACAGATGGCATGAATCCTTTTGGCGAGCAGAGCTCCAGCCATAGCACCTGGCCCGTGACTCTATGCATCTACAACCTTCCTCCTTGGTTGTGCATGAAGCGGAAGTTCATTATGATGCCAGTGCTCATCCAAGGTCCTAAGCAACCCGGCAACGACATCGATGTGTACCTAAGGCCATTAGTTGATGAACTTTTACAGCTGTGGGGCCCTGGTGTCCGTGTGTGGGATGAGCACAAACAAGAGGAATTTGACCTACGAGCGTTGCTTTTCGTAACCATCAACGATTGGCCTGCTCTTAGTAACCTTTCGGGACTGTCAAATAAAGGATACAATGCATGCACGCACTGCTTACATGAGACTGAAAGTGTACATTTGCCAAATTGTAAGAAGAACGTGTACCTTGGGCATCGTCGATTTCTTCCGAAAATTCATCCAGTAAGAAAGAAAGGCAAGCATTACAACGGCAAGGCAGATCACCGGCCGAAGCCTGCAGAACGCACTGGTGCTGAGGTATTTGATATGGATTTGAAAGTCATCTTTGGAAAGGGTCCTGGCGGACAATCAGTTCCGAAGGGAGCTGACGGGCACGCAGCCATGTGGAAGAAGAAATCTATATTCTGGGAGCTAGAATATTGGAAAGTCCTAGAAGTCCGCTCTGCAATCGACTTGATGCACGTTACGAAGAATATTTGCGTGAACCTCCTAAGCTTCTTGGGCGTGTATGGGAAGACAAATGATACAAAGGAAGCACGGCAGGACCAGCAACGTTTGAAAGACCCTGATGACCGGCATCCGGAATGGTTTCAAGGTCGTGCCAGCTACGCTCTGACCAAAGAAGAGAAGGTCATCTTTTTTGAATGCCTGAGCAGTATGAAGGTCCCGTCTGGATTCTCGTCCAATATAAAGGGAATAATAAACATGGCGGAGAAAAAGTTCCAAAACCTGAAGTCTCACGACTGCCACGTGATTATGACGCAATTGCTTCCGATTGCTTTGAGGGGGCTCCTGCCGGAAAATGTTCGAGTAGCCATTGTGAAGCTATGTGCATTCCTCAATGCAATCTCTCAGAAGGTAATCAATCCAGAAGATCTACCACGGTTACAGAACGATGTGGTCCAATGTCTTGTCAGTTTCGAGTTGGTGTTCCCGCCATCCTTCTTCAATATTATGACGCACCTCCTGGTTCACCTAGTCGAAGAGATTTTCATTCTCGGTCCTGTATTTCTACACAATATGTTCCCCTTCGAGAGGTTCATGGGAGTATTAAAGAAATATGTTCGTAACCGTGCTAGGCCAGAAGGAAGCATCGCCAAGGGCTATGGAAATGAGGAGGTAATTGAGTTTTGTGTTGACTTTGTTCCTGACCTTAAGCCGATTGGCCTTCCTCGATCGCGGCACGAGGGGAGACTAAGTGGAAAAGGCACGATCGGAAGGAAATCAACGATATGTATGGACGGCCATTCTCTGACTGAAGCACACCACACTGTACTGACCAATTCCAGCTTGGTGGCTCCGTACTTTGAGAAACACAAGAATATTTTACGCTCGGACAACCCGGGGAAGCCTGAATCCTGGATTAGGAAGGCCCACATGGAGACTTTCGGCAGTTGGTTGAGAAAACATTTAATGAATGACAATGATGTTGTAGATCAGCTGTACATGTTGGCCAAGACACCATCTTCGACTATAACGACTTTCCAAGGGTACGAGATAAATGGGAATACATTTTACACGATCGCCCAAGATAAAAAGAGCACCAACCAAAACAGTGGTGTCCGCTTTGATGCAGCAACCGAGAATGGGCAAAAGGTCACATATTATGGTTACATAGAGGAGATATGGGAACTTGACTATGGACCCTCCTTTAAGGTCCCTTTGTTCCGGTGCAAATGGTTCAAGCTAACAGGAGGTGGGGTAAAGGTGGACCAGCAATACGGAATGACAATGGTGGATTTCAACAATCTTGGTTACCTTGACGAACCATTCGTCCTAGCGAAAGATGTCGCTCAGGTTTTCTATGTGAAGGACATGAGTAGCAAACCGAGGAAACGGAAAGATAAGAAAACGATCAGTACATCATGCGATGATCCAAAGCGCCCCATTGTTCTTTCAGGGAAAAGAAACATCGTGGGAGTGGAGGACAAGACAGACATGTCAGAAGATTATAATATGTTTGCTGAAATTCCGCCCTTCAAAGTGAACACCGACCCAAGCATTAAGTTAAATGATGAGGATGCTCCATGGATACGGCACAATCGTAAGCAAGCAGGGACACAAGGGAAGAATTGATGTGTAATAATTTATTGTACCAAACTTTGTATTTGGTCGATGAACTGAATGATGTATCAAACCTTTTGTCAAACCTTCAAGGGATTAGTTTTATTTTTCTGATTTTTTTGATATATAATTGTATTTTTAAGATTTTAAAATGAATTAGTTTTATTTTTCTGATTTTAAAAGGAAAAAGGAAGAAGAAGAAAGAAGGAAAAAGGAAAAAAACAGAAGAAAAAAGGAAAAACAGAAGAAAAAAACAAACAGAAGAAAAAAGGAAAAACAGAAGAAAAAACAAACAGAAGAAAAACATAAGAAAAAAATAAACAGAAGAAAAACAGAAGAAAAAAGGAAAAAGGAAGAAAGGAAGAAAAAAAAAGAAGAAAAACAAGAAAAAGGAAGAAAAAAACAGAAGAAAAAAATAGAAGAAAAAAGGAAGAAAAAAACAAAAGAAAAACAAGAATTTAGAATGAATTAGTTTTATTTTCTGATTTTTTTGATATATAATTGTATTTTTAAGATTTTAATAACATAAATAAATAAGTAATTAGAAACTTTAATAGCAAAAATAATTATCATAAAGTAAAATAAATAAGTAATTAGAAACAAAATAAAATAAAATAAATAAGTTTTTTGTTGTAAGTAGAAACAAAACAAAATAAATAAAGCAAAAATGAAAACAAAAAACAGGCAAAAAATAAAAAATATGCCACCTACTGGGCCACCACGGCCTGAATACGACTAGAAACCCATTATTGGGCCAGGATTCAGGCCCGCAGGAAGGCCCAGTAGGCTCACAGGCTAATAGTAACAGAATAGGCCCGTAAGCCTGCATTTGAGAGGAGCTCGAAGTGGTGAGCGCAGCCGCGCTTATAAACCACTGTCGAAGCCTCTCGGCTAGCGAGGTGGGACTAAACATCCCACCGCACCGCGCCAGTGCCAGCATAGACCTTTAGTCGCGGTTGGTGTGGCGGACCGCGACTAAAGGCTAGCTTTAGTCGCGGTCCGCCTCCCCAACCGCGACTAAAGGCTCTTCCTGCGCGGGAACGAAAGCGGCGCCAACACCCTTTAGTCGCGGTTGGTGTGGCGGACCGCGACTAAAGCTAGCCTTTAGTCGCGGTTGGTGTGGCGGACCGCGACTAAAGCTAGCCTTTAGTCGCGGTCCGCCACACCAACCGCGACTAAAGGTGCGTCTATAAATACTGCACTTGGCAGTTTTGCCACTTTCCATTCTCCTCTCTCTCGACGCCGAAGCGCTGCCCCGACGCCGACGCCGAAGGCCTGCCCCGACGCCGAAGCCCTGCGCGCCGCCGCCCCCGTCCCCAGTGAGCGCCGCCTCCGCCCGTGCCTGCCCTTGCCCGCCGCCCGTGCCCTGCGCCCTTGCCCGCCGCCCGCCGCCCTGCCGCCCGCCGCCCGCCGCCCTGCCGCCCGTCGCCCGCCGCCCGCCGCCCGCCGCCCGCTGGCCCTGCCTGCCGTCCTCCGCGCGCCGCCCGCCGCCCTGCCGCCCGCCGTCCGACGCCCTGCCGCCCGCCGCCCGTCGCCCTGCCGTCCGCCTGCTGGCCGGCGCCGGCCGGCCCTGCTTATTTTACCCGCGCCGGCCGAAAAAGCAAAGGAAAAAGAAGAAGAAGAAAAAGAAAAAGGAAAAAGGAAGAAGAAGAAAGAAAAACAAATTAAACAGAAGAAAAAACAAAAGAAAACAAAAAAACAGAAGAAAAACAAAGGAAGAAGAAAGAAAGAGGAAGAAAGAAAAAAAACAAGAAAGAAAAAGAAAGAAGAAAAAAGAAAGGAAGAAGAAAAACAAAGGAAGAAGAAAAAAAGAAAAAAGAAAAAGGAAGAAGAAGAAAAAAAAACAAGAAAGAAAAAGGAAGAAAAAAAATGAAACCAAATAAAAACCAAATGAAAACCAAAAGAAAGAAGAAAGAAAAAGGAAGAAGAAAAAAAGAAGAAGAAAGGAAGAAGAAAGGAAGAAGAAGAAAGAAAGAAAAAAGAAAAAGGAAAGAAGAAGAAAGAAAGAATAGAAAGGAATAAGAAGAAAAGGAAGAAGAAGAAAGAAAGAAGAAAGGAAAGAAGAAAGAAAGAAGAAGAAAGAAAGAAGAAGAAAGGAAGAAGAAGAAAGAAAGAAGAAGAAAGGAAAAAGGAAGAAGAAGAAAGAAGAAAGAAGAAAGAAGAAAGAGGAAGAAGAAGAAAGAAGAAAGAAAGAAGAAAGAAAAAGGAAGAAGAAAAAACAAGAAAGAAAAAGGAAGAAAAAAAAAATGAAAACCAAATGAAAACCAAATGAAAACCAAAAGAAAGAAGAAAGAAAAAGGAAGAAGAAAAAAAGTAACTTAAAACTTGATAATTAACAAAAAACCGTAAAATTTGATAATTAACCAAATGGCGAGGGTTATACATGTGTGTTGTCCTCGCCTCCCTCTCCGTGACGCCGTCGTCTGCCGCCCCGTCTCGCGCTCTACCGCGACACCCTCTCCCACCCCTTCCTCGCCCCCTCCTTTTGCCACCGCCCTTTCGCCACCGCCACCGCCACCGCCCCCCTTCTTCACTTAATTAATTTGTTTTTACTACATGTTTTCAGGACTGACATAATGGCGGACGATAGAGCTGACCCGATTATGGACAACTATGATCCGGACGGTGAAGCACATATGTTCGGCATCATAAACGGCGATATTCAATATGTGCCGACCGGACAAGAAGAAGATGATGTCTCTTCTTATCTGAACCTTGACGGTGAAGATGAAGGGCGCCGTCAGCAAGATGATGCCGAACAAACGACGATAAACGACGATCTTCAAATGGAAGTAGCAACCACCTCCGGCGCCGAGGTATATATATACATTGAGCCTCTGGTGATACAAACTAACTGATTTGAATAAATATGTGTGTACTAACGGGCGCGACTCTCTTTCTTATTTTAGCCCTCGGCCGGATCGTCGAAACAATCGAGTACGTCGTCAAAGCGTGGCGCAACCAAGACGATGAAACAAGGAGAAACATGCACCATCGAGGTTGTCGACAGTGCAACCGGCAGGCCGCTGGAGCCCCGCAAGAACGCCATCAAGTTTGTCAGCCAATGCGGAGCCGTTGTTAGAGACAACGTCTCGATCACCGTCCAGGAGTGGAATGAGCCAAAGAAGGCACGAATTGCTGGTTTCACTTTTGTCGATAAGAGAACAAAAAAAGATTGCTTCAAGAAGCTTATGGAACATTTCGTTCTACCTCCGGAATACAACAAATTCGATGAGGAGGGTAACAAGATTGAGGAAAACAAGGAGAGGAGGAGGCTAGTCAAACAGTTCGCTCTTCATAAGATGGCCGACGCATTCCGGAAATTCAAGCAAAATCTAAACCATGACTTTGTCAAGCAGAACAAGACTCCGGATTTCAAAGGACAATATGAGAAACTGAAACATGATTGGCCAGAATTTGTGAAGCAAAAGAAATCGGAGCAGTTCATTCAAATATCGAAAAAAATAAGGAAAATGCGGCTAAGAAGGAGTACAATCATATTATGGGGCCAGGAGGGTATCGCCTTTGGCAGCCTAGGTTGGAGAAGATGGAGAACGAGCTGAGGGCGCGAGGAATCCGTCCAGGTACGGAGGAATGGGACCCAAGGGCCAAAAGCTGGTGGTACGGGCATGGGGGAACGCTGAACCCGGAGACAGGGGAGTGTGTTTACCAGGGCAAAATAATGAAACCCACCCAAGCCCTTATTGACGCAATGAGGGATGCTCAAGAGGGGAAGATCAAGTTCAACAGAGAGAACGACGCACTGACAAAAGCCCTCGGGAATCCTGAACACGGAGGACGTGTACGAGGCATGGGGCACATTCCGTGGAAAATAGGGTTCCCCCAGAACGATGACCCGTACGGTTACAGAAGCCGTAAGAGAAAGATGGATCGGGAAGCAGATGTTGTGGCGCGGTTGGCATCGGAAATGGATGTGATGAAGAAAACCGTGAGTGTACTAGTAGCCAAAAGAGATGCAGCTTGGGCGCAGCATGAAGATCATCCAGCGGATCTCGATAGCCAGCAGCGGAGAAGCAGCGTGGCTTCCACGGAGGCCCCACCGGCTGGTGCAGATGCACCGACGATCGAAATTACTGCACCGGAGCCTCTGGTGGTCGAAATTACTGCACCGGAGCCTCCTCGCTACCCCGTGGACGATATAAAGGAGAGGAAAGAATGTCATCTGTATTATCCTATCGGGAACATGTCCATGAAGGTAGCCATCGGCAGTGCTTTACCATGTTTACCTGGAGCACTCCACCACAACAACCCCATTCAAGATGGCTATGCTCGTGTCACGGTGGAGGACATAGTCCAAGGGTTTGAGGACCTGGAGATTGACATTGCTACACCTGAAGGGGAGAAAAGACTTGGAGATGTCAAGCGCCATTTCATTCTATGGCAAAAGAAGTTTATCAAGTTTCCAGGCGAGGCGCCAAGGACAACAAGTCCACCCCCCTATGGTGGTGGTGGTGGCGGTGGCGGCGGTGGTGGTGGTGGTGGTGGTGGCGGTTCACCTACACCTCCGTCACGTCAGCCGACGCCTCCCAGTCCACAACGTCCGGCGGGTGATCAGACGCCGCCCCCCAGTCCTCGTCCGGCGGGTGATCAGACGCCGCCCCCCAATCCACCTCCGGCAAAGAAGCAGAAGCAGTCCTGGATTATTAACCCGGACCCTTATGTACCTAAGACCACAAAGGTACCGGAGCCATCACTGAAGCTTCTCCCCACAAGGCCTTGGGAACGTAGTGCCGAGGAAACTGCCGCGGCCGCGGCTGCTGATCTTGAGAAATGGAAGGCGGACTGCAAGAAGAAAAGAGAGCCCGAGCCCAAGCCAGTATTTTCTGATGAGTAAAAGAAGTGGGCTAAGTCATTTTTTAGCACACCGTCCCAAGCCGCGAAGAATCTGCCTAAGGACTATGCACGTGAACTTCGTAGGCAGGCACTCATGTTGAAGGAGAAGAAAGGGCGGGCGGATGACCCCGATCCGGAACAAAGTAAACGAGTTGCCCAGCTCGAGGAACAAAGTAAACAATCGATTGCCCCGCTTATAGTGAAAGCCGCCGGTCCGGATGACCCCGATATCATAGCAGCTGCGGCAGCACTTGGATTGACTGCAACGAGTGCCAGAGAACAAGCGGCCAACTTAGGTATTACTCTTCGTGAACTGTTAGGCCTTGATGAGGCGCCAGTGAAGGAGGTAGTAATTACATATGTGAAGAATGGGCCTCTCGTCGAGCCTGCGCAGGAACAGGATCTACCTCCACAAATGAAAGGTCTGCTGAAATGGTACAAGGGTTACATAAAAAATAAAAACGCCAACGAATATATTTATGCGGAAGTTAGATATGAGCATCACTTCAAACATTACTATGTACAAATTCATCTGAGTGAATTGTTCCAGCTTTTCAATCTGCGCGAGCTCGACAAATCTATCATCAGTTGCTACGTTCTGTAAGTGATTTATTTCTACCCCATCTCGTTCATATTGCCTGCACTATATATATGTCCTAACTATATTGTTGTGTCCGCTATTATACATGCAGAATGAAGATTAAGGAATGCAGAGTAAGGAACATCCATGATGTTGGATTCATTGACCCACACATCGTTAATGGATATGTGTTGCGGCATCACCCCGATGACATGGAGGCAGACCTGTGGCAGTTTCTTACAAAGCAGGAACTCAAAAGTGATATTCTATTTCCTTACCATTTTGGGTGAGTGTTTCTGTCTTGAGCACATTCTCTTTTGTTTACTCCATGCATGGTATGTGGCCGGCTAATCGATGAGTTATGCATGACGTACTGTGCATGTATCGTGTCCGCAGGTTCCACTGAATTCTGCTAGTAATTAAAGTTGACACCTCAGAATGTCTCGTCCACGACTCTCTGAATATGGATCCAAAGCTTTGGGGCGACCTGAGAAAAATGCTGCAGAAGTAATTATTTTCATTCATTTGCGCTCTATATCGATCGGCCTATTTCGTTCATTTCCTAATATCAAGTAACTAATAACTCTCTTGTTCATTTAATTTTCTTTGCCTCGTAGGGTTTGGAGACGGTTCATAGATACAAAGGTCGGTGAATTCAAAAAAGAGCTAGAATTCAAAAAGTCAAAGGCTAAGAATGCTGGGGATATTCAGCCAACGGGGACCAATCTATGTGGATACTATGTCTGTGAGATGATCCGGAGATACACCTCTGAGCGGGTTCCGAGTGATACCAATGCTCAGAGGAATAACCTCCGGATGATGCTTAGTTCAGAAGCTCGCTTCCGACCACTTCAAGAGGAACTAGCTGGATTGTTCAGGAGGGAAGTCCTCCATCCTAAAGGAGAACACCATTACGAGGACGTAGAACTTTATATGCCTTAAATTATGTATGGAAACTTGTTCAAAATTGTATATGGTCATCCGATGATATTTAATATATACTGTATATTCCTCTTGAATTCCTTTTGGTTCTAATTTCAAATTTGTTTGAAATTGTACATTCATATGCATGTATGTAGTACCGTAGAATATGTGAAACTCCTTCAAAATTAAAATAAAGCATAAAAGAAATAAAACAATACAAATTAAACAGAAAACAGGTTTAGGGGGGGGGGGAGGTTTAGGGGGGGGGGCTAAAACCCTAAACCTGCGGCGGTCTTTAGTCGCGGTTGGCCAGAAGAACCGCGACTAAAAGTCCTCCGCCCCGACGACCACCTGGCGCCCACGTGGACGGGCCTTTAGTCGCGGTTCTTAAGCAACCGCGACTAAAGGGTGGAGCCTTTAGTCCCGCCTGTTTGGTCACGGTTGCGCAACCGCGACTAATGGTAGTTGCGAACCGCGATCAAAGGCCCTTTTTCCACCAGTGGGTGCGGTATTGTTTCGGTGTCACGGGGAGGAGCGCCCGTAGTCAAGACCCGGGGATGTAGCCATATCGGTGAACCTCGTTAACAAATCTCAGTGTCGTGCTCGTGTGATTGACTGGTCCTCAGATGATCGACGGTATGCCTCAGATTTACTCACATTATCTAGGCAGCCTCACCATCGGTACTACATGGATCGGTGTCGGACTCCCGTCGCGTACCTATCCGCGTCCGCATAGCTCGGCTGAGCTGGCTGGGTGCCCATCCGGCAGCTGGACCCCCCACATACGATACGACGCCGTCGTCGAGCGCGGCACTCCGGCCCGTCTCCGTCCGTCAGCAGCGCGCGCGCGAGGCGGGGATGTGGTCTGTGCTGGTTGCTGGATGCTGGTTGGTGCCGTGTCGCGCGGGGGGGTTTTGTGCGTGGCCGGAGGGGCCCCGCCGGCCTTGCCTTGTCGTGCCGTTGGCCGTGTCGCCGTCCGGGCCGGACAGCGACGGCGCCTCGCCGATCCGTTGGATCCATGTTATCTCGAGTGTTTATATATTTCTCCCCGTCGGCGTGTGCTCGAAATTGAGCGTCCTTGTTACGCGAATGACAAATGGGTCTCAGCCTCTATGTAGCCTGTTCTTTCTTCTTGCAGAAGACATGTTCTAATTTTGTTTCACAGCTAGAACAAATAAGATGCTCTCACTACTTCCATGTGGACGGTTCTCCTTCCTTAGAAAAACAAAGTTGTATAATACATCGACGTAATGGCACTAGGGCATCTCCAACGCTGAACCTCAAATTTGCTCCGGCATCCGCCCGTGGGCAGGGACCAGTCGACCGACGCTTATGCAGGACTCGACCACTCAACGCTACCAGCATATATTCCAAGCCATGTTTTAGTTAACCTGACGAAATTCGTGCAAACACGGCAGATTTCATCATAGTTCAGACAGAAAATAGTATAAATCATTCGCAGATAGGATGTAAATAAGTCTAGTACAACAACAATTCAAATTCAATGAGATTAACAGATTCTGTCGTCCCACACATACTGTCCCTTCAACTCCATCCAACAGTGCATGTGCCTAAATGGCTGTTCTTCCAACCTGTGGTACGTCACGACAGCGCGTGCAGGTATACAATGTGTAGAGCAACACTGAATGAATGCATGAATGAATCAATCAACAAGTTTAGCAAAAGAAAGCAAAATTTGCGATCTCCTCCTCTGTCGTGCGCAATGGCCACCTTGCCTCCATCATATCTACCGCCCAACAAAACTTGGTGATGGAGGTCTAGATGGGGTACCATCGATACGATTACGATCTCGCATTGCGATCATGAATGATGTGCATATCATAGGGTGCGATGTGCTTTCACGCGCGAATTGATTCATGCACTTGCTGCCAGAAGGTCCCACCTCTGCTTCTGCCTATGAAACCCGTGGATACGTCAAACCACGCGTAGCACTACAACTCATCATCCATGGTAGAGTACCCCACCATCCTTCGTACTCTAAGAAAATGACATGGCGTTCGAAAATAAGCTCAGTGGCATTTGACCGAACACCTATCGGGCGTGGTGACCGCCATGGATGACGTCAACCGGGGGGGGGGGGGGGTACCTGCCTACGACGTGTCCCGGGTCAATGACGTCGTCGTAAAAGGCTAGCGGGCGCGTCGGTGCTGGTTACGGAGGTTCGGCAATGCTTGTGTGCTGGCTGGAGAGGTACAACGGCGGTGGAGGAGGAGGAGGGTGTGGATGCAAAGCAAGGGAGGAAGGGTCGGATTGGAAGAAAATAGGAGTGTCTACTGTCCGGACTCCGGCAAAAACCTCTAACTTTGTCTCCGTTTTACGAGAAAAAGTGCGTCCGGAACGGTCGGTGGACCGATACAGAATCGTATTGGATGGCACAACACGTCTGCATAGCGTGGTATGAATGTATGCGGACCGTATGAATGTTGGCGTTCGAGCGCAGAGCTTGATTCCCAATTCTATTCTCGGCTACCTTTTTCTTTAGATGCCTTTCTGGGCGAGTACATACAGTTGGCTAAAGCAAAAGCGGTCTTATAAACATACTCCTAGAACGTACTCAAAATGTTCCACGTCGTTGGCTACTCCTTGGTGAGTTCATCTTATCGACCCCAGCTTGGTCCATGGTAGTAATTGGACAGCTGCATGCCCACAGACATGCAATGCAGCTATGTGGCGTCTCATGCCGCGCAAGTGCATGCGCATCGTCGGCTGTAGCGCGCGCTGTGCCGCACGGTCCGCACCCTGCCTTTCCCTTGCTTCCCTGATGATGCCGCGCGAGCGCTCTGCACATGTACATGTACTACAGGCGAGAGAGATGGTTCCGTGCAAAATCACCTGCCGTGAGCGCGCCGGCCACTGGTACATCACTTTCTTGCTGGCCGCTTAATTCGCCGGCCGTCCGGTTGGCCGGCTTTCTAACCCGAGTCGCCGCCGTTGAACCACTTCGTCGCCGCGTCGCCCAGCTCTGCTGTCAGCTGCATGTGCGCTCCGCCACAAATCCCCATTCCGTAGCCACTATACGCGCCCTCTCTGCTCTCCTATCCTATGGGGCCAGCCAAAATTGTTGGTGTCCGTCACGCCGTACGGGCGCGGCGGCGGCATGCACGTGGCCCGGCCTCCCGCCTGATCGTCTCCGCCCACCAGCCGCGCTGGATTCGCGGCGCTCCTGCCGGGCCCTGCCCATCCTCTCACGACGACAAATATTCGGGATTATGCTGGGACGATCGGATTCGGCCGACAGCATTTTCAGCACAACTGCATCATTGCCGGCAGGGTGAAAACGTCTAGACGTCTACTGTTGCGCGATGTAGCCGTAGAAATCAGAGGGCGTCGACCGACCGATTAGTATGCATACGGTAATGTTAACAGGCCATAATGACAGGCACTGTTGGGCTAACGAGAGGAACCCTCGATCGAATTCCACACTGTTCGCTAGCTACCCAAGCCAGCGGATGCCACAGTAAACGCCTCCATCATACAGTACAACTCTGGGCTGCCGGCCGTAGACATCAAAGTATGTATTCAAGTTAATCCTTAAAGCCTCCTCCAAGATAACGGGCGGGCGGGCGGGCAGGTCTCATGCTGGCTACAGCTTGCGATAGCTCCACGACCACGACGCCCCCCGCAATTGTCCAACGAGTCCCGGACACAATAGACAATTAGCTGAACAATTTCTGGTTTTTTCCTTTCGCGGCAAGTTTATAAGTGTATTAACAAGTAGACGCTGGTCCCCTATGATTAGCTAGCAACTAATGGGCCGGCACATGACTGCTAACCACGCCAATCAATGGGGAATTAAGAGGCAGCCGGACGTACGTCGTCAAGCAAAGCCGGGCACATACGTTTTGCACTTGCCGGACAGATAATTAGCTAGAAGAATGGAACAGAAGAAAAGAAATAAACTAGCTAGCAGATAAATGGATGATGGGCATGGCGTGTTACTTTCATGAAGAGAAAAGAGAGAGGGGTGGAGTGTCTTGTAAGGCATGCTAGCTACATGCAAGCATCACGATTTTCAGTTGATAACTGGAGCAAAGTTGTTGACTGATCATCAGGTGTAACCACCGCCCACGCTGCCCATGTTACTAGTGCTAAGCTATAGCTAAAGATGAGTGGGTAACGTACTCCATGTACATCATGCGTACTTTTGGTGTTTCAATCGTCGATTTCCCTAGCTAGCATGGCAGGTTTGGGTCTTGGCAAAATTAAAACAGCTTTTTACTCAATTTGAGTCACACAAGGTGTTGATTATGTCTAGCTCAACAACCTGAGCCGTCTGATGTGTAAGCATTGAGATTTGTGTGGGGTAGAGAGATTTGTGATCAGGCTGCTAGTACCGTACGTCGACTTAGACAACATTGGTGTTAACTGTATACAGACCCGCATGAAAAAAAATTCTCAAGCGTTAGGAACTACTACCTCGTCCTACGAATATATTACCGTTTTAAGGCTAAACTAGCCTAAAAAACACCTTATATTTTGAGACGGAGGTAGTAAAACCAAACGTGCATCTTCCTCTTCCCATGACTTTTGCACGTTCGGCATTGTGGATTAACAGATGAATATCTGAGGCTGAAGTCCGTCGGCTTGGGCATTTAGATCTCCTTCGTACAGTAGCGTCTTTTCTTTCGGTTACCCCTGGAACTCTTGCTTACTGCTAGTGCTAGAGCTTGCTATAATCTTGGGGCTGCTGACCCTTGTAATAGGGCTACTAGATGTCGTTTAAACTCCTGCTTTTGTTTCTCCTTTGAACCTGTCTAGCAGTGATGGATGCTTTTGGTTTCGTTAATGGAATCGTTGAGAGCCCCCCCTCTTTCATTCAAAAAAAAAGAAGAAAAAACTGATGAATATCGTCTCATGCATGCATGTGGGCTAGGGTACCCTTTAGGGGACACAAATCAATGAGGTAAACGAAATGGGGCCCTGTTGTAATCTCCCAAAGCGGGATCCCATCTCATATATACACTCCTACTTCTAGCCTAGGAACCTTCTACCGCCAAAGGCGCCTGATCATGAACGACAGCATCTATCTACATCCATCCCATATCATGGAACATGCATGTCCATATGCATCGTACTTTATTTGCAACTTGTTGCGTCCTCATTGGCCGGCCATATGTTTTTTTTTTTGAGGAACCCTACAAGAGTTACAGCTCTCAGCTACAATCATTTGCCACAATTTCTTGCACCTCGCTCGGTGCAGAGCCAAGCAAACGAAAATCTCCATGGATCTTCACTCTTGATGCCAGACAGTGTGCAGCTTTGTTCCCATCTCTACTAATCCATCTCACCACAGACGATCTGAAGCCCGAGAGGGCAGCATTGATGTCCGTAATGAGTGGAAAGAGGCTTGTTTTGTTAGTGGCGTTTGGGGATAGCGCATTCGCCACCGACTGACAGTCTACTTCAACCTGGATTGGGCCATTGTAGAGTTTTCCAAATTCTTGTAGGCCATGAAGTAAAGCCAGGCATTCAGCCTCCTCAATTGACGTGCATTTGTACAGGTTGCAGCCCAGTGACATGAAGACCATTCCCTGGCCATTCCTTGCAATGGCTCCGCAAGCACTGACACCTGACTGTGCCTCAAAGGCCGCATCTGTGTTCAGCTTGGCCACGCCGGGAGGCGGCGGGGTCCATTTTGTCTCCACTGGTGCAGGTGCCTTAACTCTCCTGTCTCCGTACAGGTTTTTGCCTCCATCGATTCCTGGAGTATTATCTCTGGCTGTTACCGTGCTCAACTCCTGTTCATATCTAACTAGAAAAGACAATGAGCTCATAAGATGTTCTTTCCCGTTTCCATGCACTATGTTCTCTCTAAGGTGCCAGGCGCGCCACAGAAGCAGGAGTATTTTGTTTCTAGAGTCAGCATCACATTGGTTCAGAAGCACTTGGAGCCAGTCCTTACCCGTGTGCCAAAAAGCCCGTTCCTTTGACAGGTTCCAGTGTTTCCTCATCTCATGTCTAAGGGCTCTGCTCATCGTACAAGCTACTACTGCATGATATTCGTTTTCATCTAAATGGCCACAAATTGTGCACGTGTTATCAGTCTCCAAAGTACGCTTGCACTTGTTTACTTTGGTTGCTAGGGTGTTAGTGGCCACTCTCCAAGCAAAGATCTTTACTTTCTCTGGTATTGCCGCTTTCCAAATTAGATCCCAGCTGCTCCGGTCGTCCACCCCTGCTGTTGAGCTTGAGGTTTGTGCTTCCGTAGCCTTCTGCGCCATTGCAAGCCTATACGCGCTCTTGACCGTGAAGATACCCGACCTTTCATAATGCCAGGCGACACAATCGGCTACCTCCCTCTGCGGTAACCTAATGTTAAGGATCTCCTCCGCATTGAAATGATTGAAAATTCTCCGGATGAGATCCTCATTCTAGCTCTTAGAAGTCGTGTTTATGAGCTAGTTCACCTATCTGATACGCGATCTGCATCTGAAGTTTGCTGCTGTGAGGCCTGATTGTCTCGGTATCCATCGATCTCTCTGAATTTGGATGCTTCTACCATTTCCTACACGCCATATCAGCCCTTTCTTAAGTAGTTCCAGGCCAAATTCTATTCCTCGCCAAGATTGCGAAGCATCCGAAGCGAACACTGTATCCAGCAAGTCTCCGTTAGGGTAATACTTCGACTTGAGCACTCTCGCACAAAGACTCTCCGGATTTTGGATCAATCTCCATCCCTGTCTTGCCAGCAGGGCTTGGTTGAACATGTGCATATCTCTGAACCCAATACCACCTCCTCTTTTCGGCTTAGTCATTTTGTCCCATGCCATCCAGTGTACCTTCCTCTGGCCCTCATCCTCACCCCACCAGAATTCCCTTATCATTCTTTCATACTGCTCACAAAAACCCACCGACATTTTGAACACTCCCATGGTGAAAGTTGGTAAAGCTTGCACATTGGATTTAACATGCACTTCTTTTGCGGCATAGGACATGTGTCTACCATTCCAGTTGCTGCACCTTTTCTTAAATCTTTCCATGATGGGCTGGAAATTTTCATCCTTCATTCTTCCTTCCGGAGTCGGTAGGCCAAGGTATTTACTGTCAAAGGATGAATTCTCCACTTCCAAGATCCTCTTTATATCAGCCTGAGTATTAGTGGGGCAGTTCTCACTAAACAATAGAGAGCATTTGTGTGTACTTAGGAGCTGACCTGTGCTTTGCTGGAAAATATTTAGGGCATTTCGGATTGCTATTGCCTGCTCAGGCGATGCTTTAAAGTATAACAAGCTATCGTCCGCAAATAGCAAATTTGATATCCCTGGACTCCCCCGTGCCACTTTGATCGGTGTGATACTTCCTTCTTCCGTCTCTCGCTGTAACAACCGCGAAAGCCCTTCTGCCACGAATAGAAACAAATACGGGCTAAGCGGATCTCCTTGCCTTAGCCCTCGCGATGGTTTGAAACGCTCAAGCAGTTCACCATTGAACTTAACTGTGTAGCTGACCGACCGGACACAGGTCATGATCCATGCAATCCACTTCTCACTAAATCCATATCTGCCTAAAACCCCCTCAAGGAAATTCCAGTCTACTCGGTCGTATGCCTTAGCGAGGTCAAGTTTGTAAGCGCAATGTGTATTTTGCTGGTGCTTGCTGTGTCTGATTTTGTGAAAACACTCGAAAGCTATCAAGGCATTGTCCGTTATCATCCTCCCCGGGATAAAGGCACTTTGTGTTTCTGAGATCAATTCATCCAATAGAGGCCGCAGTCTATTGACAAGGCATTTGGATACGTTACACAAGCTTATCGGCCTGTAGTCCTTCAGGTTTTTGGGGTTATTTCCTTTTGGGATTAGCACTATGGCTGTATCATAGAAGCCCTCCGGCATCACACCGTCTGCAAAAAATCTCTTCACTGCAGTCACCACCTCCACCTTTAGGACCCCCCAATTCTTTTGATAGAATCTGGCGTGAAAGCCATCCGGTCCCAGGGCCTTTAGAGGCCCGATCTGGAATAGTGCGTCGCTAATTTCCTTTTCTGTAAACTCATTTTCTAGCTCCGAGTTCATCTCCTCACTCACCGTCCTGTTGAACATGCCTAGGATTGCCGACGGGTTTACGCTTTCATCTTCTATAAAGAGCGACTTGAAGAAATTAGTTGACAACTTATGGAGATCTTCCTTCCTTTCAATCCACTGCCCCTCCTCATTCATCAATTTTGTGATATTATTCTGTTTCCTCCTCCACGATGCTTGTCGATGGAACCACTCGGTGTTTCTATCTCCTTCCCGGAGATACGTGGCCCTGGATCGCTGACGCCAAAGGATTTATTCCCTTAGCAAAAGCTCATCAAGCTCCTCTGTAGCCTTCCTTACTTCTCTGTCATTTTCCGTGCTCAATGGTCTATGCAACAGGTTTTTCAAGCGCTTCCCGAGACTATTTATTTGTCGGTTTATTGATCCAATCTTAACGCTACTCTATCTTTGTAGGCATTGTTGCATGATGATCAATTTTCCTTGTAATTCCTGGAGGTTCCCTGCCGCTCTAGTACTTTTCCAGCTTGTCTCTACTGTCTTCTGTAAAGAGGCTTACCTCTCCCAGAGCGCTTCATATCTAAACTCTCTCTTCTTCCTATACTCAACCCTCTTGCCGAATTGGAGAAGCAGCGGAAGATGGTCAGACCTCGTGGAGCCAATGTGTTCAACTTGCGCACTCTTAAATCTTTTCTGCCAACATGGTGACGCAACTCCCCGATCCAATCTTGCTTTCACATTATTTCTTCCTTCTTGTTATTATCATATGTCCATCCCGGGCCTCGATATCCTAGGTCATGTAGGTTGCACCATTGGAGGACTTCTCTGAAGTCAGTCATCTGTCTCTCCGGCCTTCTCGAGCATGAGAAATGTTCACTTTGCCACAGAGTTTCATTAAAGTCCCCTATTGCCAGCCACGGTGCAGTCGAGTTGTTCTTTATTCTTCTCAGGAGGTTCCACATATGGGTCCTGTCTTGCGCTCGCGGTTCTCCGTAAACAAAGGTCCCCCGCCACCAAGGCTCACTTGGATTATTGCGAATTAACACATCGATATAACGCGGGCCAACTGATAACTTTTTTATTTCAACTGAGTCATCCCAGTACAATGCTATTCCAGCTCCTTTTCCTTTGCCATCATGCAACAGGAAATTCTTGAGCCCTAGCCTCCATCTGAGGTTACTAACTCTCTCTTTATTCTGTCTGGTTTCGGAAAGGAAAACAATAGATGGACGGTGCGTGTTTACCAAGCGCACCAACTCTTGAACTGTCCGGGGCTGTCCCAAACCCCGGCAGTTCCAGCTGAGCAGTTTCATGGCTCCTGACGGACGCCATCCGACGCGTCCGTCAGTTCCCCGGGAGCCCCTAGCCCGGTTGCTGCCGTTTCCTTCCCCCGCCCTTATCCGTCTCCGCCTACCTCAGCTTGCCCACCAGTGCCCCTTATCTTCTTGTGGTTCTCCCCGTTTCCCTCTGCACTTCCCTTCTCCGTTGTCGTGTCTTCGTCAGGTTTGCGGTCTCCCCTTTTGCCAAGGACTGTAGCACTCATCTTTGCAGTTTCAGCGGTTCCCGTCTTGATCTTTACCCCAATCTTCTTCTTCTTACTCTGCTTAAGCTGGCTTGAGCTAATTTCCCCAGTACATGTCCCAGTCTTCAGTGCTGCAGTTGTTTCTTCCCATCCTGACTCCTTGCCTCCTGTGTCACCCTGCACCGCTGGTAGCCCGATTTTTGCATCTTCTGGGCCAGAATCTGCCTTTTGCGTGAAGCCTGACTGAGCCTGGCCTTTGATCGTTGTTCCAGCCGGCTTGGGAACAGGCTCAAAACCCGGAGGAAAGGTCGGGGTCTGAGCACTGTCTCCCTCGCCCAGTCTCCCAGTGGTCGCGAACTCGTCCACCCTGTTATCTGCATCACCAACAGTACCCCTTGCTGCGCTGTCAATCTGCATTTCCGTTTTACCGGCCTTTGCTTCAGCAGCCCTTTCCTCTCCTCCCGTATTCAGTCTGATGGCACTGACTGCAGCAATCGCCTCCTGAACCAAGGGGTCGGCAAGCACGTCTTCGGGTACTTCTCTGTACCTGTCTGCAGCAAGCTTTGCTGGCGCTGACTGCGCCACTCCAACATTTTCAGACTCGAAGTGCAAGAACCTCCTCGCACTGGCCGCCTCCGGCACAACGAAGCCCCCTCTCATAGTGCTTCTCTTGAAAGGGGAGGCACGCAGCGCTGCCGAGAACCTCATCTTTTGGAGGTGCGCCGGCAGCTTACATTCGCGTTGTCCATGCCCAAGATGCCCACAAAAACTACAGAAATGGGGGAGCCTCTCATATTTTACATTGAGGCGGTACATCACATTGTCCCCATAATCATGGAACTCTAGCTTGCTAACCAGTGGAACATCAACATCATGGTTTATCCTGATTCTAATCGACTCTCCCCATATCCTTCCTTCCCTATCATCATCCACTTCAAGAACTTCCCCGAGCTCGCTACCCAACTTACGTGCTACCTTTTCGAAGAACATGATTGGGGGGGCGTCGAAGATGCGTGCCCATATAGGCATATGCGCGACCACCACATCGCCTGGCCTTGCACCTCCATCCACAGCCACCATCAGGAACGGGTCCCCTTTATATGTCCAGGGGCCGTTATTGAGGATGAACCATAGGTCCCCCTCACGCTCGAACTCGAGGAGAAATCTGTTGTTCTTGAGTGGTGAGTAGTTGAGGCATCCCCTCAACCCCCACTTGTTCCTCAACTCCTGAAAGAGACCCCCTACACTGAACAATTGCATGGAGAAAAACAGGCCTATCGCAATCCACCTGGAACGCATGGAGGCCCTCTCCTTGGAGAGATCGAGGGCCACCACGTTCGCTGCTTGTTCCCTCATCTCCACTGGAAGTACTGGAGTCACCACCAGAGCAGCATTGCCGTACCTTGTCGTCTGAGGATTCTGCCCCCCGTAGGCTCCCGGAGTGCGGTACAGGTCGTCCCCGCCCTGGGACGAGCCACCACGCTCCATTGGCCTCGATCCCAGGCCAGCCTTGCCGTTCGAGGCTACCTCCTCGCTCTGATTCATCGGCTGCTTGTTCTTCGAAGGATTGTTCTCTGCCATGAATTGGGATGTTTCCGAGGTTGGGATGGGATGGAGAAGGTGAGGGGAGTACACTTCTACATCCTCCTTTATATCCCTACTCCCCCCGATTCTCATATCTGCCGAATCTTTTACATTTGGACAAATTTTATCTCTCTGCCCCGTAATTTGCATCAGATCCCTTGCTATTAGAGACTTTCCCCCACCCTCGTTCGGTGGATCGACCGCCTTAACAAGTCTCCCTTTATACGGCTTCCCTGTTATACGATCCAGATTCTCCCTCAATTTCTGCATTTTTGATCTGACATCCTTCATATACACCTTCATGCGATCTTCTCTCCGGATCACTAGGGTATTCTTCCTGTCAATCTGCTGTAAGACATACCTTTGCCCAAAATCATCTGATCCGATCCGCACGGTACGCGATCCCCGCGGATCTCCCTTCCTGGGAGAGTACTCCTTCGATTCATCTTGTTGTCCTTCCTCTTTCGATTTAGATCCACTCAGCGGAGGTGCGAGCAGGCCGGAATCGCCCCGCGGTCGCCCCCCGATCGCCTCGACAGCTCCTCCGTAATTTACGCTAGCCATGTATGTTTATTTCCCACGTTGTAAAGCCCTTGCATGCTTTCAAACTGTAGGTTATTAAGCAACTCACCCGCTAAGTTTTACCAGTTGCGTGCATTGACCTAAATGTATCACTGTCATCTTTTTCTTCTTCTTTCGGGTGGCCAATTAACCTTTTTGGTTGCACTAATTTCTTGCATGGTGAGAGGGACATGTCGTTAGGTTTTGGAAGGATGTAGTATAATGTTAGTTAGCTTCCTTCCGTGTCATAGTGCACGAGATCAACATGGACAATGCCATGTGAAAAGTTGGTGTTCCAAAGGACCAAAGTGGAAGCATGCATGCCTATGGTTAGTTGAGATATGCTTACTAAATCTTTTGATGCTTACATCTTTTGCTAGCTTTATTAGCACCATTGTAAAAAGCTGTAATTAAACACCAAAAATAGTTGATCTAAATTTGTGGCCACAACATCTACCACCTCCCAGCTTTACAGATTGATGGTCAAAGTTTTACCTTGGAGGCTATATGTCGATGTCCAAAGAATACACATTTGTGATAAGAGGAAGCAGAAACTAGTCCCTCCGTTCCTTTTTTTCGAAAAGGGGGGACTCCCCGGCCTCTGCATCAGAAAGATGCATACGGCCACATTTATAAATAAATAAATAAGTTCAACAGAGTCTTGCAGTCTGCTCCAAAAAGAGAAACTGGCTCACAAAGAGCAACAAAAGCAAATAAGGCCCAAAAGCCACAACCGGCTAGCATAAGATAGATAGGTAAACTAGTCGCTTATCCTATTACATGACCGCCATCCAAACCGGTTGAAGATATCCCGCGCTACCATCTCCCACCGGAGAGATCCAGTAACCAAACGCTCCCTGGCCTCCGTCGGAGTGAGTAAGGACCACATACGGATTAGCGCAGTTGCCCGGAATAAAACCTGCAAAAAATGAATAGTTGTTGTTCTGTTAAAAGCCAAATCATTTCTGCAGTTCCAAATTGCCCATAACAACGCACACGCTCCTACGCGAATTTGTCTAGCTGTTTCGGACTCTATCCCAACAAGCCATGTTCCAAATAACGACCTGACCGAATTCGGAGTAATGTTAAAGGCAACTTGCACCGAGCGCCATAAGACCTTCGCCAACGGGCAATCAAAGAAGAGGTGCTTGATATTTTCATCCCGATCACAGAAACTACACCTAGTAGATCCTGTCGAGTTTCGCTTAACCAAATTATCTTTCGTTAAGATGACTTGTTTATGTACAAACCACATAAACACTTTGATTTTCAGATGAACCTTAACTTTCCAAACATGTTTGGAAGTAGGAATCACACTAGAATTGATGACATCAATATACATCGACTTGACTGTGAATTCCCCAGATCTAGTAAGCTTCCAACACAACTGATCGGGCTGATGCGTAAGCTGAACCTCCATCAGTCTACTCACCAGATGAAGCCAGGCTTCCCACCGGTCTCCAACAAGCACCCTCCTAAACTGAATATTAAGGGGAGTGGACTTCAAACTCGTTGCAACCAGAGCATCACGACGCTGCACAATACGATATAGCGAAGGATACTGAAGCGCCAACGACGCTTCCCCCAGCCAAGTATCCTCCCAGAAGCGAGTATTGTTGCCATCACCAATAATAAACTTTGTTCTATTAAAGAAAGTAGCTTTGACTCTCATTAGCCCTTTCCAGAAAGGCGAATTAGTCGGTCTGACTGTCACCTGCGACAAAGTCTTAGAGTGGAGGTACTTGTTATGCCAGAATCTGTGCCCAAGTAGCTTCAGTCTCAGCAGCTAACTTATATAGCCACTTACTGAGAATACATCTGTTCTTGACCTCAAGATTTTCAACACCAAGACCCCCTTGGTCCTTCGGTCGGCATATGACGTCCCATTTGGCTAAACGGTACTTTCTCTTAAGTTCATCACTCTGCCAGAAGAAACGGGACCGATAGAAGTCCAGCCTTTTCCTAACTCCAACTGGTACCTCAAAAAAGGACAAAAGCAACATAGACAGACTCGTGAGCACTGAATTAATAAGAATCAACCAGCCTCCATACGACATGAGTTTGCCCTTCCAGCAGCTCAGTTTCTTCTCAAACCGATCCTCGATACACTTCCATTCGCTGTTTGTCAGCTTACGATGATGAATGGGGATACCTAGGTAAGTCAACGGAAGTGCTCCCAATTCACAACCAAACAATTGCTTATATGCATCTTGCTCCTCTTTGGCTCTCCCAAAACAGAACAACTCGCTTTTATGGAAGTTAATCTTCAAACCGGTCAATTGCTCAAACAGGCACAACACCAGCTTCATATTTCTCGCCTTTGCCAATTCATGCTCCATAAAGATGATCGTATCATCAGCGTACTGCAGGATGGACACACCACCATCAACTAGATGAGGCACCAAGCAACCTACCTGGCCGGCCTCCTTTGCCCTACCTATCAGGATTGCCAACATGTCAACGACAATGTTGAACAAAATAGGAGACATTGGGTCACCTTGTCTCAGACCCTTATGTGTCTGGAAATAATGACCTATATCGTCATTCACTTTAATTCCAACACTCCCTTTTTGCGTGAAGGATTCGACTCTTCGTCTCCAAACTTCATCAAAACCCTTCATGCGTAGTGCTTGTTGAAGGAAAGGCCATTTGACTTTGTCGTACGCTTTCTCGAAATCCACCTTGAAAACCACGCCGTCAAGTTTTTTCGTGTGAATCTCATGGAGCGTTTCATGCAAGATCACAACCCCTTCGAGTATGTTCCTGTCTGGCATGAAAGCAGACTGAGTAGGCTGCACCACAGTATGCGCAATCTGTGTGAGCCTATTCGTGCCGACCTTGGTAAAATTTTTGGAACTAACATTGAGAAGACAGATAGGCCGGAATTGCTCAATCTGCACTGCCTCGGTCTTCTTGGGAAGTAAGGTTATCGTTCCAAAATTCAGCTGAAAAAGGTGAAGCTGGCTAGAGAATAAATCATTGAACAATGGCAAGAGATCTCCTTTAATAATGTGCCAACACTTCTTGTAGAACTCTGCCGGGAAACCATCCGGGCCAGGAGCCTTATTATTCTTCATCTGGGAAATGGCCTCAAACACCTCTTTCTCAGAGAAAGGAGCTACTAAAATATCATTCTCAATAGCCGTAAGTTGAGGCACATCCTCAATCCTCGACTCATCCAGCGACACACAGTTGTCCTCTGGAGGCCCAAACAGTTGCTTGTAATACTCAGTAATATATTGCTTTAAGTTTTCCTGACCAAGAATCATTCCCTCGTCTTGTTCAAGCTGAAAGATCCTCTTCTTTCTATGCTTACCATTGGCGACCAAGTGAAAAAATTGAGTGTTCGCGTCCCCCTGAACGACTCTGCTAACCTTAGCCCGAAGCGCCCACTTCAGTTCTTCCTCGCGAAGGAGCTCTTTCAGCCTCATCTCCGCATCAAGCTTGGCATGAAGCTCCGACTCTGGTAGGATCATGGTTTCGGCCTGTACATCAAGGGACTGAATAAGCGCAAGGAGTTGTTCCTTTTCAACCTTATAAATCCCACTAAGATGCTTAGCCCATCCATGTAGGAAGCTTCTCAAATGCCTAATTTTATTCTACTAGCGCTTGAGCGCAGACCGACCTCCTGCATCCTTAGCCCATTCTCTGGCTACGAGATCCAAGAAACCTTCTCTCTCAAACAAAGCAAGCTCGAAAGAAAAAACATTTTTATTTTCCAAGTGGGTGGCCTCCCCAGAGTCAAGAAATAAAGGCGTGTGATCAGAAATACCACGAGTAAGCGCCTGGACCGTAACCAATGGGAATTTCTGCTCCCATTCAACGCTAGCCAGGACTCGATGCAGCTTCTCAAACGTCGGATTTGGCAAGGCGTTAGCCCAGGTAAACTTTCGGCCCGAAAGCTCTATCTCACGCAGGTCTAGGCTTTCAATGATTGTGTTAAACATGAACGACCATCGGCCGTCAAAATTGTCATTATTCTTCTCATCACTCCTCCTGATGATTTTAAAATCACCCCCACCAGGATAGGAAGTTGTTAAGAACCACAAATCCTAACCAGATCAGCCAAGAAATCTAGTTTGAGCTCGGGCTGAGCGGCACCATATACCGCTACCAAAGACCAGTTAAACCCATCTGCCTTCGACTCACCCTAAACTTAACAGCAAAATCTCCCATGACCACACTTCGAACTTCTAACGAATCACATCTAACTTCGAGTAAAATCCCACCCGATCTTCCTCGCGGAGGTAGACAATGCCAATCGAAATCAATACCCCCCGAAAGAGTATTTAGAAATTGTGGCGAGAAGTTGGCTCTACCTGTTTCTGACAAAGCAATAAATTCCAACTTATGCTCAATAGAAGCCTCAGCAAGGAACCTTCTTTTAGCCAAGTCTTTCAGACCTCTGCTATTCCAAAAGATTCCTTTCATATCTCATCGTGGAATTTTTTAGCCGTCCGTATCCGAGCACTCCTCCGCACTGCGGAATCCGGGTTAATCTTCCGCTTCCATTTGCGTTTAGGAGCATTGAAACTCTCCAGCTGGTCCTCACAACCAGTCATAGAGGTATGCAAATCCACAATGTCTACTTGCTCATCCTCCTCCTCAGGCTCAGGAGACGGTTGAGCCAGATCTGCACAAAGATTATCGAGCGCCCTGACCCCTAAAGCGTTGATATCTAAATCATTCATGGGTTTGACCGAAGCTAAGTTACGAATCATCTCAAGCGCCCGTTCGGCTTCTAAATCCAGCATATCATTAACCGAGGTTGAGATTTCACTATCATTACTACCTAGTGAAATTCCTAGCTGGTTTGCATTGTTGATAATCTCATCATCGGAAAAATGCAAAATATAATTAGAGGTATTGATCGACATACCAGTAGTGACATCTATGTCACGAAGCTTGGCCGCCCTCATAGTGTTGGGGAACGTTGCAGAAAACAAAATTTTTCCTACGGTTTCACCAAGATCCATCTATGAGTTCATCTAGCAACGAGTCATGGGAGAGAGATTGCATCTACATACCACTTTGTAGATCGCGAGCGGAAGCGTTCAACGAACGGGGATGAGGTAGTCGTACACGACGTGATCCAAATCACCGGAGATCCTAGCACCGAAAGGACGGCACCTCCGCGTTCAACACACGTACGGTCAGCGTAACGTCTCCTTCTTCTTGATCCAGCAAGGAAAAGGAGAGGTTGGGGAAGATGGCTCCAGCAGCAGCACGACGGCGTGGTGATGGTGGAGCTGCAGTACTCCGCTAGGGCTTCGCCGAGCTCTACGAAGGAGGAGGAGATGTTGGAGAGGGAGAGGGAGGCGCCAGTAGCAAGGGTGGTTCCCCTTGGCCCATGCAGGCCAAGGCGCACCCCTAGAGCCCATGTGCCCCCCGAGGCAGGTGTACCCACCCGGTGGTCCCCCCGGGACCCTCCGGTGGTCCCGGTACAATACCGATAACCCCGAAACTTGTCCCGATGGCCAAAACAGCACTTTCTATATATAATTCTTTACCTCCGGACCATTCCGAAACTCCTCGTGACGTCCGGGATCTCATCGGGACTCCGAACAACATTCGGGTTACTGCATATACATATCTTCACAACCCTAGCGTCACCGAACCTTAAGTGTGTAGACCCTACGGGTTCGGGAGACATGCAGACATGACCAAGACGGCTCTCGGGCAATAACCAACAGCGGGATCTGGATACCCATGTTGGCTCCCACATGCTCCACGATGATCTCATCGGATGAACCACGATGTCGAGGATTCAATTAATCCCGTATACGATTCCCTTTGTCAATCGGTATTTTACTTGCCCGAGATTTGATCGTCGGTATCCCAATACCTCGTTCAATCTCGTTACCGGCAAGTCACTTTTCTCGTACCGTAATGCATGATCCCGTGATCAAACACTTTGATCAGATTGAGCTCATTATGATGATGCATTACCGAGAGGGCCCGGTGATACCTCTCCGTCAAGCGGAGTGACAAATCCCAGTCTCGATCCGTGTCAACCCAACAGACACTTTCAGAGATACCCGTAGTATACCTTTATAGTCACCCAGTTACGTTGTGACGTTTGGCACACCCAAAGCACTCCTACGGTATCCGGGAGTTACACGATCTCATGGTCTAAGGAAAGGATACTAGACATTGGAAAACTCTAGCAAACGAACTATGCGATCTTATGCTATGTTTAGGATTGGGTCTTGTCCATCACATCATTCTCCTAATGATGTGATCTCGTTATCATTGACATCCAATGCCCATAGTCAGGAAACCATGACTATCTATTGATCAACGAGCTAGTCAACTAGAGGCTTACTAGGGACACATTGTTGTCTGTTATTCACACATGTATTACGATTTCCGGATAACACAATTATAGCACGAATAAAGACAATTATCATGAATAAGGAAATATAATAATAATGCTTTTATTATTGCCTCTAGGGCATATTTCCAACAGTCTCCCACTTGCACTAGAGTCAATAATCTAGTTACATTGTAATGAATCGAACACCCATAGAGTTCTGGTGCTGATCATGTTTTGCCTTAGGGAGAGGTTTAGTCAACGGATCTGCGACATTCAGATCCGTGTGCACTTTACAAATTTCTATGTCTCCATCTTGAACATTTTCACAAATGGAGTTGAAGCGACGCTTGATGTGCCTGGTCTTCTTGTGAAACCTGGGCTCCTTGGCAAGTGCAATAGCTCCAGTGTTGTCACAGAAGAGTTTGATTGGCCGCGACGCATTGGGTATGACTCCGAGGTCGGTGATGAACTCCTTCACCCAAATTGCTTCATGTGCTGCCTTCGAGGCTGCCATGTACTCCGCTTCACATGTAGATCCCGCCACGACGCTCTGCTTGCAACTGCACCAGCTTACTGCCCACCATTCAAAATATACACGTATCCGGTTTGTGACTTAGAGTCATCCAGATCTGTGTCGAAGCTAGCATCGACGTAACCCTTTACGACGAGCTCTTCGTCACCTCCATAAACGAGAAACATTTCCTTAGTCCTTTTCAGGTACTTCAGGATATTCTTGACCGCTGTCCAGTGTTCCTTGCCGGGATTACTTTGGTACCTACCTACCAAAGTTACGGCAAGGTTTACATCAGGTCTGGTACACAGCATGGCATACATAATAGAACCTATAGCTGAGGCATAGGGGATGATACTCATCTCTTCTATATCTTCTGCCGTGGTCGGACATTGAGCTGAGCTCAATTTCACACCTTGTAACACAGGTAAGAACCACTTCTTAGATTGATCCATATTGAACTTCTTCAATATCTTATCAAGGTATGTGCTTTGTGAAAGACCCATGAGGCGTCTCGATCTATCTCTATAGATCTTGATGCCTAATATATAAGCAGCTTCTCCAAGGTCCTTCATTGAAAAACATTTATTCAAGTAGGCCTTAATGCAGTCCAAGAGTTCTATATCATTTGCCATCAAAAGTATGTCGTCTACATATAATATGAGAAATGCTACAGAGCTCCTACTCACTTTCTTGTAAACGCAGGCTTCTCCATAAGTCTGTGTAAACCCAAACGCTTTGATCATCTCATCAAAGAGAATGTTCCAACTCCGAGATGCTTGCACCAGCCCATAAATCGAGCGTTGGAGCTTGCACACCTTGTCAGCATTCTTAGGATCGACAAAACCTTCCAGCTGCATCATATACAATTCTTCCTTAAGGAAACCATTAAGGAATGCCGTTTTGACGTCCATTTGCCATATCTCATAATCATAGTATGCGGCAATTGCTAACATGATTCGGACGGACTTCAGCTTCGCTACGGGAGAGAAAGTCTCATCGTAGTCAACCCCTTGAACTTGTCGATAACCCTTAGCGACAAGCCGAGCTTTATAGATGGTCACATTACCATCCGCGTCCGTCTTCTTCTTAAAGATCCATTTATTTTCTATCGCTCGCCGATCATCGGGCAAGTCTGTCAAAGTCCATACTTTGTTTTCATACATGGATCCTATCTCGAATTTCATGGCTTCTAGCCATTTGTCGGAATCCGGGCCCGCCATTGCTTCCTCATAGTTCGAAGGTTCACCGTTGTCTAACAACATGATTTCCAAGACAGGGTTGCCGTACCACTCTGGTGCGGAACGTGTCCTTGTGGACCTTCGAATTTCAGTAGGAGCTTGATTAGAAGTATCTTGATCATCGTCATTAATTTCCTCTCTAGTCGGTGCAGGCACCTCAGGAACGTTTTCTTGAGTTTCGCCATTTTCCGGTTCAAGAGGTAACACTTCATCAAGTTCTACTTTCCTCCCACTTACTTCTTTTGAGAGAAACTCTTTCTCTAGAAAGGATCCATTCTTGGAAACAAAGATCTTGCCTTCGGATCTGAGGTAGAAGGTATACCCAACAGTTTCTTTAGGGTATCCTATGAAGACGCATTTTTCTGACTTGGGTTCGAGCTTTTCAGGTTGAAGTTTCTTGACATAAGCATCGCATCCCCAAACTTTTAGAAACGACAGCTTAGGTTTCTTCCCAAACCATAATTCATACGGTGTCGTCTCAACGGATTTCGACGGAGCCCTATTTAAAGTGAATGCGGCAGTCTCTAAAGCATAGCCCCAAAAAGATAGCGGTAAATCGGTAAGAGACATCATAGATCGCACCATATCTAATAGAGTGCAATTACGGCGTTCGGACACACCATTACGCTGAGGTGTGTTGGAAATATGCCCTAGAGGCAATAATAAAAGCATTATTATTATATTTCCTTATTCATGATAATTGTCTTTATTCGTGCTATAATTGTGTTAACCGGAAATCGTAATACATGTGTGAATAACAGACAACAACATGTCCCTAGTGAGCCTCTAGTTGACTAGCTCATTGATCGACAGATAGTCATGGTTTCCTGACTATGGACATTGGATGTCATCGATAACGGGATCACATCATTAGGAGAATGATGTGATGGACAAGACCCAATCCTAAACATAGCATAAGATCGCATAGTTCATTTGCTAGAGTTATCCAATGTCAAGTATCCTTTCCTTAGACCATGAGATCGTGTAACTCCCGGATACCGTAGGAGTGCTTTGGGTATGCCAAACGTCACAACGTAACTGGGTGACTATAAAGGTATGCTACGGGTATCTCTGAAAGTGTCTGTTGGGTTGACATGGATCGAGACTGGGATTTGTCACTCCGCTTGACGGAGAGGTATCACCGGGCCCTCTCGGTAATGCATCATCACAATGAGCTCAATGTGATCAAAGTGTTTGATCACGGGATCATGCATTACGGTAACGAGAAAAGTGACTTGCCGGTAACGAGATTGAACGAGGTATTGGTATACCGACGATCGAATCTCGGGCAAGTAAAATACCGATTGACAAAGGGAATCATATACGGGATTAATTGAATCCTTGACATCGTGGTTCATCCGATGAGATCATCGTGGAGCATGTGGGAGCCAACATGGGTATCCAGATCCCGCTGTTGGTTATTGCCCGAGAGCCGTCTCGGTCATGTCTGCATGTCTCCCGAACCCGTAGGGTCTACACACTTAAGGTTCGGTGACGCTAGGGTTGTGAAGATATGTATGTGCAGTAACCCGAATGTTGTTCGGAGTCCCGGATGAGATCCCGGACGTCACGAGGAGTTCCGGAATGGTCCGAGGTAAAGAATTATATATAGGAAGTGCTATTTTGGCCATCGGGACAAGTTTCGGTGTTATCGGTATTGTACCGGGACCACCGGAGGGGTCCCGGGGTCCACCAGGTGGGGCCACCTGCCTTGGGGGGCCACATGGGCCTTAGGGGGTGCGCCTTGGCCCACTTGGGCCAAGGGGAACCAGCCCCAAGGGCCCATGCGCCAAGGAAACTTGGAGGAGGGAGAGTCCAAAGGGGGGAAGGCACCTCCGAGGTGCCTTGGGGAGGATGGACTCCTCCCCCCCTCTTGGCCGCACCCCTTCCTTGGAGGAAGGGGCAAGGCTGCGCCCTCCCCCCCTCTAATGCATCTATATAAAAGGGGGCAGGGGTGGGGGGCAGCACACCAATTGCCCTGGCTCCTCCCTCCTCCCTGCAACACCTCCTCCTCCTCCCGTAGTTGCTTAGCGAAGCCCTGCCGGAGTTCTGCTGCATCCACCACCACACCGTCGTGCTGGATCTTCCTCAACCTCTCCTCCCCCCTTGCTGGATCAAGAAGGAGGAGACGTCTCCCGTCCCGTACGTGTGTTGAACGCGGAGGTGCCGTCCGTTCGGTACTAGATCATCGGTGAATTGGATCACGGCAAGTACGACTACCTCATCCACGTTCACTCGAACGCTTCCGTTGCGATCTACAAAGTGGTATGTAGATGCTATCCAATCTGAATACTCGTTGCTAGATGAACTCATAGATGGATCTTGGTGAAACCGTAGAAAAAAAATTTAATTTTCTGCAACGTTCCCCAACAGTGGCATCATGAGCTAGGTCTATACGTAGTTCTTCTTGTGCGAGTAGAACACAATTTGTTGTGGGCGTAGATGTTGTCAATTCTTCTTGCCGTTACTAGTCAATCTTGATTCAGCGGTATTGTGGGATGAAGCGGCCCGGACCAACCTTACACGTACGCTTACGTGAGACCGGTTCCACCGACTAACATGCACTAGTTGCATAAGGTGGCTGGCGGGTGTCTGTCTCTCCTACTTTAGTTGGATCGGATTCGATGAACAGGGTCCTTATGAAGGGTAAATAGAGATTGACAAATCACGTTGTGGTTTGAACGTAGGTAAGAAAACGTTCTTGCTAGAACCCTAATTCAGCCACGTAAAACTTGCAACAACAATTAGAGGACGTCTAACTTGTTTTTGCAGCAAGTGCTTTGTGATATGATATGGCCAAAGTTGTGATGTATGATGAATGATCTATATGTGATGTATGAGATGTTCATGCTATTGTAATAGGAATCACGACTTGCATGTCGATGAGTATGACAACCGGCAGGAGCCATAGGAGTTGTCTTTATTTTTTGTATGACCTGCGTGTCATTGAGAATCGCCATGTAAGTTACTTTACTTTATTGCTAAACGCGTTAGCCATAGTAGTAGAAGTAATAGTTGGCGAGCAACTTCATGGAGACACAATGATGAAGATCATGATGATGAAGATCATGGTGTCAAGCCGGTGACAAGATGATCATGGAGCCCCAAGATGGAGATCAAAGGAGCAATGTGATATTGGTCATATCATGTCACGTTTATTATTTGATTGCATGTGATGTTTATCATGTTTTGCATCTTGTTTACTTAGAACGACGGTAGTAAATAAGATGATCCCTCATAATAATTTCAAGAAAGTGTTCACCCTAACTGTGCACCGTTGCTAAGGTTCGTCGTTCCGAAGCACCACGTGATGATCGGGTGTGATAGGTCCTTACGTTCGCATACAACGGGTGTAAGACAGATTTACACACGCAAAACACTTAGGTTGACTTGACGAGCCTAGCATGTACAGACATGGCCTCGGAACACAGAAGACCGAAAGGTCGAGCATGAGTCGTATAGAAGATACGATCAACATGAAGATGTTCACCGATGTTGGCTAGTCCGTCTCACGTGATGATCGGACACGGCCTAGTTGACTCGGATCATGTAATGCTTAGATGACTAATAGAGGGATGTCTATCTAAGTGGGAGTTCATTAAATAATTTGATTAAATGAACTTTATTATCATGAACTTAGTCTAAAATTTTTACAATATGTCTTGTAGATCAAATGGCCAACGTAGTCCTCAACTTCAACGCGTTCCTAGAGAAAACCAAGCTGAAAGACGATGGTAGCAACTATACGGACTGGGTCCGGAACCTGAGGATTATCCTCATAGCTGCCAAGAAAGATTATGTCCTAAGAGCACCGCTGGGTGACGCACCTATTCTCCCTGCAGAACAAGACGTTATGAACGCTTGGCAGTCACGCTGCGATGATTACTCCCTCGTTCAGTGCGGCATGCTTTACAGCTTAGAGCCGGGACTCCAAAAGCGTTTTGAGAGACATGGAGCATATGAGATGTTCGAAGAGCTGAAAATGGTTTTCCAAGCTCATGCCCGGGTCGAGAGATATGAAGTCTCCGACAAATTCTTTAGCTGTAAGATGGAGGAAAATAGTTCTGTCAGTGAACACATACTCAAAATGTCTGGGTTGCACAACCGCTTGACTCAACTGGAAGTTAATCTTCCGGAAGAAGTGGTCATTGACAGAATCCTCCAGTCGCTTCCACCTAGCTACAAGAGCTTTGTGATGAACTACAATATGCAGGGGATGGTAAAGACCATTCCTGAGGTGTATGCTATGCTGAAATCAGCAGAGGTAGAAATCAAGAAGGAGCATCAAGTGTTGATGGTGAATAAAACCACTAAGTTCAAGAGGAGCAAGGGTAAAAAGAACTTCAAGAAGGACGGCAAGGAAGTTGCCGCGCCCGGTAAGCAAGTTGCCGGGAAGAAGCCAAAGAATGGACCCAAGCCCGAAACTGAGTGCTTTTATTGCAAGGGAAGTGGTCACTGGAAGCGGAACTGCCCCAAATACTTAGCGGACAAGAAGGCCGGCAAAACCAAAGGTATATGTGATATACATGTAATTGATGTGTACCTTACCAGTACTCGTAGTAGCTCTTGGGTATTTGATACCGGTGCAGTTGCTCACATTTGTAACTCAAAGCAGGAGCTGCGGAATAAACGGAGACTGGCGAAGGACGAGGTGACGATGCGCGTCGGGAATGGTTCCAAGGTCGATGTGATCGCCGTCGGCACGCTGCCTCTACATTTACCTACGGGATTAGTTTTAAACCTTAATAATTGTTATTTAGTACCAAGTTTGAGCATGAACATTGTATCCGGATCTCGCTTAATTCGAGATGGCTACTCATTTAAATCCGAGAATAATGGTTGTTCTATTTATATGAGAGATATGTTTTATGGTCATGCTCCGATGGTTAATGGTTTATTCTTGATGAATCTCGTACGTGATGATACACATATTCATAGTGTGAGTACCAAAAGAGTTAAAGTTGATAACAATAGTCCCACATATTTGTGGCACTGCCGCCTTGGTCACATAGGTGTCAAACGCATGAAGAAGCTCCATGCAGATGGACTTTTAGAGTCTCTTGATTATGAATCATTTGACACGTGCGAACCATGCCTCATGGGTAAAATGACCAAGACTCCGTTCTCAGGAACAATGGAGCGAGCAACCAACTTATTGGAAATCATACATACCGATGTGTGCGGTCCAATGAGTGTTGAGGCTCGCGGTGGCTATCGTTATGTTCTCACCCTCACTGATGACTTGAGTAGATATGGGTATATCTACTTAATGAAACACAAGTCTGAGACCTTTGAAAAGTTCAAGGAATTTCAGAGTGAGGTTGAAAATCAACGTGATAGAAAGATCAAGTTTCTACGATCAGATCGTGGAGGAGAATACTTGAGTCACGAATTTGGCACACACTTAAGAAAATGTGGAATAGTTTCACAACTCACGCCGCCTGGAACACCTCAGCGTAATGGTGTGTCCGAACGTCGTAATCGCACTCTATTAGATATGGTGCGATCTATGATGTCTCTTACCGATTTACCGTTATCTTTTTGGGGCTATGCTTTAGAGACTGCCGCATTCACTTTAAATAGGGCTCCGTCGAAATCCGTTGAGACGACACCGTATGAATTATGGTTTGGGAAGAAACCTAAGCTGTCGTTTCTAAAAGTTTGGGGATGCGATGCTTATGTCAAGAAACTTCAACCTGAAAAGCTCGAACCCAAATCGGAAAAATGCGTCTTCATAGGATACCCAAAAGAAACTGTTGGGTATACCTTCTACCTCAGATCCGAAGGCAAGATCTTTGTTGCCAAGAATGGATCCTTTCTAGAGAAAGAGTTTCTCTCGAAGGAAGTAAGTGGGAGGAAAGTAGAACTTGATGAAGTGTTAACTCTTGAACCGGAAAATGGCGAAACTCAAGAAATCGTTCCTGAGGTGCCTGCACCGAATAGAGAGGAAATTAATGATTATGATCAAGATGCTTCTGATCAAGCTCCTACTGAAATTCGAAGGTCCACAAGGACACGTTCCGCACCAGAGTGGTACGGCAACCCTGTCTTGGAAATCATGTTGTTAGACAACGGTGAACCTTCGAACTATGAGGAAGCAATGGCGGGCCCGGATTCCGACAAATGGCTGGAAGCCATGAAATCCGAGATAGGATCCATGTATGAAAACGAAGTATGGACTTTGACTGACTTGCCCGTTGAACGGCGAGCCATAGAAAATAAATGGATCTTTAAGAAGAAGACAGACGCGGATGGTAATGTGACCATCTATAAAGCTCGGCTTGTCGCTAAGGGTTATCGACAAGTTCAAGGGGTTGACTACGATGAGACTTTCTCACCGGTAGCGAAGCTGAAGTCCGTCCGAATCATGTTAGCGATTGCCGCATACTATGACTATGAGATATGGCAAATGGACGTCAAAACGGCATTCCTTAATGGTTTCCTTAAGGAAGAATTGTATATGATGCAGCCGGAAGGTTTTGTCGATCCTAAGAATGCTGCCAAGGTGTGCAAGCTCCAACGCTCGATTTATGGGCTGGTGCAAGCATCTCGGAGTTGGAACATTCGCTTTGATGAGATGATCAAAGCGTTTGGGTTTACACAGACTTATGGAGAAGCCTGTGTTTACAAGAAAGTGAGTGGGAGCTCTGTAGCATTTCTCATATTATATGTAGACGACATACTTTTGATGGGAAATGATATAGAACTCTTGGACAGCATCAAGGCCTACTTGAATAAGAGTTTTTCAATGAAGGACCTTGGAGAAGCTGCTTATATATTAGGCATCAAGATCTATAGAGATAGATCGAGACGCCTCATAGGTCTTTCACAAAGCACATACCTTGATAAGATATTGAAGAAGTTCAATATGGATCAATCTAAGAAGGGGTTCTTACCTGTGTTATAAGGTGTGAAATTGAGCTTAGCTCAATGTCCGACCACGGCAGAAGAAATAGAAGAGATGAGCGTCATCCCCTATGCCTCAGCCATAGGTTCTATTATGTATGCCATGCTGTGTACCAGACCTGATGTAAACCTTGCCGTAAGTTTGGTAGGAAGGTACCAAAGTAATCCCGGCAAGGAACACTGGACAGCGGTCAAGAATATCCTGAAGTACCTGAAAAGGACCAAGGAAATGTTTCTCGTTTATGGAGGTGACGAAGAGCTCGTCATAAAAGGTTACGTCGACGCTAGCTTCGACACAGATCTGGATGACTCTAAGTCGCAAACCGGATACGTGTATATTTTGAATGGTGGGGCAGTAAGCTGGTGAAGTTGCAAGCAAAGCGTCATGGCGGGATCTACATGTGAAGCGGAGTACATGGCAGCCTCGGAGGCAGCACATGAAGCAATTTGGGTGAAGGAGTTCATCACCGACCTCGGAGTCATACCCAATGCGTCGGGGCCAATCAAGCTCTTCTGTGACAACACTGGAGCTATTGCACTTGCAAAGGAGCCCAGGTTTCACAAGAAGACTAGGCACATCAAGCGTCGCTTCAACTCCATTCGTGAAAATGTTCAAGATGGAGACATAGAAATTTGTAAAGTGCACACGGATCTGAATGTCGCAGATCCGTTGACTAAACCTCTCCCTAAGGCAAAACATGATCAGCACCAGAACTCTATGGGTGTTCGATTCATCACAATGTAACTAGATTATTGACTCTAGTGCAAGTGGGAGACTGTTGGAAATATGCCCTAGAGGCAATAATAAAAGCATTATTATTATATTTCCTTATTCATGATAATTGTCTTTATTCGTGCTATAATTGTGTTAACCGGAAATCGTAATACATGTGTGAATAACAGACAACAACATGTCCCTAGTGAGCCTCTAGTTGACTAGCTCATTGATCGACAGATAGTCATGGTTTCCTGACTATGGACATTGGATGTCATCGATAACGGGATCACATCATTAGGAGAATGATGTGATGGACAAGACCCAATCCTAAACATAGCATAAGATCGCATAGTTCATTTGCTAGAGTTATCCAATGTCAAGTATCCTTTCCTTAGACCATGAGATCGTGTAACTCCCGGATACCGTAGGAGTGCTTTGGGTATGCCAAACGTCACAACGTAACTGGGTGACTATAAAGGTATGCTACGGGTATCTCTGAAAGTGTCTGTTGGGTTGACATGGATCGAGACTGGGATTTGTCACTCCGCTTGACGGAGGGGTATCACCGGGCCCTCTCGGTAATGCATCATCACAATGAGCTCAATGTGATCAAAGTGTTTGATCACGGGATCATGCATTACGGTAACGAGAAAAGTGACTTGCCGGTAACGAGATTGAACGAGGTATTGGTATACCGACGATCGAATCTCGGGCAAGTAAAATACCGATTGACAAAGGGAATCGTATACGGGATTAATTGAATCCTTGACATCGTGGTTCATCCGATGAGATCATCGTGGAGCATGTGGGAGCCAACATGGGTATCCAGATCCCGCTGTTGGTTATTGCCCGAGAGCCGTCTCGGTCATGTCTGCATGTCTCCCGAACCCGTAGGGTCTACACACTTAAGGTTCGGTGACGCTAGGGTTGTGAAGATATGTATGTGCAGTAACCCGAATGTTGTTCGGAGTCCCGGATGAGATCCCGGATGTCACGAGGAGTTCCGGAATGGTCCGGAGGTAAAGAATTATATATAGGAAGTGCTATTTTGGCCATCGGGACAAGTTTCGGTGTTATCGGTATTGTACCAGGACCATCGGAGGGGTCCCGGGGTCCACCAGGTGGGGCCACCTGCCTTGGGGGGCCACATGGGCCTTAGGGGGTGCGCCTTGGCCCACTTGGGCCAAGGGGAACCAGCCCCAAGGGCCCATGCGCCAAGGAAACTTGGAGGAGGGAGAGTCCAAAGGGGGGAAGGCACCTCCGAGGTGCCTTGGGGAGGATGGACTCCTCCCCCCCTCTTGGCCGCACCCCTTCCTTGGAGGAAGGGGCAAGGCTGCGCCCTCCCCCCCTCTAATGCATCTATATAAAAGGGGGCAGGGGTGGGGGGCAGCACACCAATTGCCCTGGCTCCTCCCTCCTCCCTGCAACACCTCCTCCTCCTCCCGTAGTTGCTTAGCGAAGCCCTGCCGGAGTTCTGCTGCATCCACCACCACACCGTCGTGCTGGATCTTCCTCAACCTCTCCTCCCCCCTTGCTGGATCAAGAAGGAGGAGACGTCTCCCGTCCCGTACGTGTGTTGAACGCGGAGGTGCCGTCCGTTCGGTACTAGATCATCGGTGAATTGGATCACGGCAAGTACGACTACCTCATCCACGTTCACTCGAACGCTTCCGTTGTGATCTACAAAGTGGTATGTAGATGCTATCCAATCTGAATACTCGTTGCTAGATGAACTCATAGATGGATCTTGGTGAAACCGTAGAAATTTTTTTTAATTTTCTGCAACGTTCCCCAACAAGGTGTTCCAGGCGGCGTGAGTTGTGAAACTATTCCACATTTTCTTAAGTGTGTGCCAAAATCATGACTCAAGTATTCTCCTCCACGATCTGATCGTAGAAACTTGATCTTTCCATCACGTTGATTTTCAACCTCACTCTGAAATTCTTTGAACTTTTCAAAGGTCTCAGACTTGTGTTTCATTAAGTAGATATACCCATATCTACTCAAGTCATCAGTGAGGGTGAGAAGATAACGATAGCCACCGCGAGCCTCAACACTCATTGGACCGCACACATCGGTATGTATGATTTCCAATAAGTTGGTTGCTCGCTCCATTGTTCCTGAGAACGGAGTCTTGGTCATTTTACCCATGAGGCATGGTTCGCACGTGTCAAATGATTCATAATCAAGAGACTCTAAAAGTCCATCTGCATGGAGCTTCTTCATGCATTTGACACCTATGTGACCAAGGCGGCAGTGCCACAAATATGTGGGACTATTGTTATCAACTTTAACTCTTTTGGTATTCACACTATGAATATGTGTATCATCACGTACGAGATTCATTAAGAATAAACCATTAACCATTGGAGCATGACCATAAAACATATCTCTCATATAAATAGAACAACCAATATTCTCGGATTTAAATGAGTAGCTATCTCGAATTAAACGAGATCCGGACACAATGTTCATGCTCAAACTTGGCACTAAATAACAATTATTGAGGTTTAAAACTAATCCCGTAGGTAAATGTAGAGGTAGCGTGCCGACGGCGATCACATCGACCTTGGAACCATTCCCGACGCGCATCGTCACCTCGTCCTTCGCTAGTCTCCGTTTATTCCGCAGCTCCTGCTTTGAGTTACAAATGTGAGCAACTGCACCGGTATCAAATACCCAAGAGCTACTACGAGTATTGGTAAGGTACACATAAATTACATGTATATCACATATACCTTTTGTTTTGCCAGCCTTCTTGTCCGCTAAGTATTTGGGGCAGTTCCGCTTCCAGTGACCACTTCCCTTGCAATAAAAACACTCAGTCTCGGGCTTGGGTCCATTCTTTGGCTTCTTCCCGGCAACTTGCTTACCGGGCGCGGCAACTTCCTTGCCGTCCTTCTTGAAGTTCTTTTTACCCTTGCCCTTTTTGAACTTAGTGGTTTTATTCACCATCAACACTTGATGTTCCTTCTTGATTTCTACCTCTGCTGATTTCAGCATAGCATATACCTCAGGAATGGTCTTTACCATCCCCTGCATGTTGTAGTTCATCACAAAGCTCTTGTAGCTAGGTGGAAGCGACTGGAGGATTCTGTCAATGACTGCTTCATCCAGGAGATTAACTTCCAGTTGAGTCAAGCGGTTGTGCAACCCAGACATCTTGAGTATGTGTTCACTGACAGAGCCATTTTCCTCCATCTTACATCTAAAGAATTTGTCGGAGACTTCATATCTCTCGACCCGGGCATGAGCTTGGAAAACCATTTTCAGCTCTTCGAACATCTCATATGCTCCATGTCTCTCAAAACGCTTTTGGAGCCCCGGTTCTAAGCTGTAAAGCATGCCGCACTGAATGAGGGAGTAATCATCGGAACGTGACTGCCAAACGTTCATAACGTCTTGTTCTGCAGGGAGAACATGTGCATCACCCAGCGGTGCTCGTAGGACATAATCTTTCTTGGCAGCTATGAGGATGATCCTCAGGTTCCGGACCCAGTCCGTATAGTTGCTGCCATCGTCTTTTAGCTTGGTTTTCTCTAGGAACGCGTTGAAGTTGAGGACTACGTTGGCCATTTGATCTACAAGACATATTGTAAATATTTTAGACTAAGTTCATGATAATAAAGTTCATCTTAATCAAATTATTTAATGAACTCCCACTTAGATAGACATCCCTCTTCTAGTCATCTAAGTATTACATGATCCAAGTCAACTAGGCCGTGTCCGATCATCACGTGAGACGGACTAGTCAACATTGGTGAACATCTTCATGTTGATCGTATCTTCTATACGACTCATGCTCGACCTTTCGGTCTTCTGTGTTCCGAGGCCATGTCTGTACATGCTAGGCTCGTCAAGTCAACCTAAGTGTTTGCATGTGTAAATCTGTCTTACACCCGTTGTATGTGAACGTTAGAATCTATCACACCCGATCATCACGTGGTGCTTCGAAATAATGAACTGTCGCAACGGTGCACAGTTAGGGGGAACACTTCTTGAAATTATTATGAGGGATCATCTTATTTACTACCGTCGTTCTAAGTAAACAAGATGCAAAACATGATAAACATCACATGCAATCAAATAATAAACGTGACATGATATGGCCAATATCACATAGCTCCTTTGATCTCCATCTTGGGGCTCCATGATCATCTTGTCACCGGCTTGACACCATGATCTCCATCATTATGATCTCCATCATTGTGTCTCCATGAAGTTGCTCGCCAACTATTGCTTCTACTACTATGGCTAACACGTTTAGCAATAAAGTAAAGTAATTTACATGGCGTTTCTCAATGACACGCAGGTCATACAAAAAATAAAGACAACTCCTATGGCTCCTGCCGGTTGTCATACTCATCGACATGCAAGTCGTGATTCCTATTACAATAGCATGAACATCTCATACATCACATATAGATCATTCATCATTCATCACAACTTTGGCCATATCATATCACAAAGCACTTGCTGCAAAAACAAGTTAGACGTCCTCTAATTGTTGTTGCAAGTTTTACGTGGCTGAATTAGGGTTCTAGCAAGAACGTTTTCTTACCTACGTGAAAGCCACAACGTGATTTGTCAACTTCTATTTACCCTTCATAAAGACCCTTTTCATCGAATCCGCTCCAACTAAAGTGGGAGAGACAGACACCCGCCAGCCACCTTATGCAACTAGTGCATGTTAGTCGGTGGAACCGGTCTCACGTAAGAGTACGTGTAAGGTTGGTCCGGGCCGCTTCATCCCACAATATCGCTGAAGCAAGATAAGACTAGTAGCGGCAAGAAAAGTTGACAAATCTACGCCCACAAATTGTGTTCTACTCGCGCAAGAAGAACTACGCATAGACCTAGCTCATGATGCCACTGTTGGGGAACGTTGCAGAAAACAAAAATTTTCCTACGGTTTCACCAAGATCCATCTATGAGTTCATCTAGCAACGAGTCATGGGAGAGAGATTGCATCTACATACCACTTTGTAGATCGCGAGCGGAAGCGTTCAACGAACGGGGATGAGGTAGTCGTACACGAGGTGATCCAAATCACCGGAGATCCTAGCACCGAAAGGACGACACCTCCGCGTTCAACACACGTACGGTCAGCGTAACGTCTCCTTCTTCTTGATCCAGCAAGGCAAAGGAGAGGTTGGGGAAGATGGCTCCAGCAGCAGCACGACGGCGTGGTGATGGTGGAGCTGCAGTACTCCGGCAGGGCTTCGCCGAGCTCTACGGAGGAGGAGGAGATGTTGGAGAGGGAGAGGGAGGCGCCAGGAGCAAGGGTGCGGCTGCCCCCCTCCCCTCCCCCTTTATATAGCCCCCTAGGGGGGGCGCCGGCCCTAGGAGATGCAATCTCCTAGGGGGCGGCGGCCAAGGGGTGGGGCTTGCCCCCCAAGCAAGGGGGGCGCCCCCCCTTTAGGGTTTCCCCCACCCTAGGCGCATGGGCCTCTAGGGGATGGTTCCCCTTGGCCCATGCAGGCCAAGGCGCACCCCTAGAGCCCATGTGGCCCCCTGAGGCAGGTGGCCCCACCCGGTGGTCCCCCTTTAGGGTTTCAATTGGTATCAGAGCAAGGTACTCCCTTGTTCTGTGTGATTTTGGTTTAACCGCCTGGAGTTTTAGTTATGTCGACCGCAGGTATGATCAAGGTCTCTGCTGGGTGTCCTACCTTCGATGGGACGGACTACCCCTACTGGAAGAATAAGATGCGAATGCATCTTGAGGCAATTGATAACGATCCCTGGTACGTTGTGGAAAATGGTGTTCCCTCCGTCTCACCCTCACTGAACGCTACCGATGTGAAGAGATTCAAGCAACTCGATTCCCAAGCGAAGAATATCATATGTGGCCATCTGAGTAAAGGACAGTATGGTAGAGTAAGTGCTTTGGAAACTGCTAAGCTTATCTGGGATAGGCTGTCCAAAGTAAATGAAGGAGTTTCAACTCAGCGTGACTCTCGAGTTGATGTTCTTCGCAATCTCTTCAACCGCTTCAAAAGACTCAACAATGAAAATGTTCAGCAAACCTTCGATCGCCTCACCGATATCTCAAATGAGCTACAAGCACTTGGTGCCACTGACATCACCGACCATGAGGTGGTGAAGAAATTGCTAAGATCGCTTGATTCCTCATTTGATACTCTAGCACTGATGATACAAGAACGTGCTGATTACAAGACACTTGACCCCGCTGATATCCTCGAGAGGCTAAACACTCATGAGTTCCAGCTTGCTGAGAAGAGAGATCTCTATGGTTCGAGCTATGGCAGATCACGTGCACTGAAGGCCAAGGTAGTATCTGAGTCCGAAGATGAAGACTCTGGTAGCAGCCTTGGTGATCCTGAAGAACTGAGTCATGATCTAGCACTGCTCGTGAAGAAATTCCAGAAGTTCTCAAGATGTGGTCGCTTTGGAAAACCTTCAAGGAGCAATGATTCCTCATCCAGTGACTACAAGAAGAGGCTTTGTCACAAGTGCAAGAAACCAGGACATTACATTCAAGATTGTCCTCAGTGGGAAAAGGAATCAAAGAAGAAGAAATAGAAGGATTACAGTTCTGATGATGCGAAGAAAAAGAAGAAATCCTCAAAATCTTCATCATCAAAATCCTCAAAGTCTTCGTCTCACAATAAGAGCAGCTCCAAGAAGTCTCGGGCATTCATTGGCAAGGAAATGGACTCTGAGGCTGAATCTGAAGAAAATGAAGCAGAAGAGGAATCTGATGATTCTGAGTCTGGTGTGGCGAGCCTAGCCCTCGCTACTGCATTCGTGAGCAAATCCATCTTCAACCCTGAAGAAAATGATCTCACCAACAAGGCTGATGAAGGCAGTGATGACTACGCTCCCACCTATTGCTTCATGGCAAAGGGTGCCAAGGTACTCAAATACACCTCATCTGAATCTAGTGAGGATGAATCTGATGAAAATCTTAAGCCTAGCTACTCTAAACTTGCTAAGATTGCTGTGCAACAACAAAAGGCTTTTGAAAAGGTTCAAAACATGCTAGACAAAAGTGATGATATGTTGGGTGAAGAATTGGATCGCACTAAGGCCTTAACTAAAAATCTTGTTAGACTTCAGACCAGGTTTGACAACCTTCAAAGTCATCATAACACTCTCTTATCTGATCATGAGAAGCTCTCTTATGAATATCTTCAAAAGAAGCAAGATCTTGAGAAGCTAAGAGTGAGTTATGAAGATCTTCAGAAGGAGCGCGATTCATTACTTGCTCAACAAATCAGCGCTGCTCAGGAAGAATTTATTCCTCCATGTTTAAAATGCATTGAACGAGAATCTGCTAATTCCTCACCTGAATGTTCAAATGCTTCAAATGTTACAAATTCTTCACCTGCCTCTGCTATCACTAATTCCTCATCTGAGGACATTGCAAGTATCACTAACGATGCAGGGCTGAAGGAATTGTACATGACAGGCATGTACAAAAGCCTCAAAGGGCATCAGACTCTTTGTGATGTGCTTAAAAAGCAGATCCTCAACAGGAACCCTAGGAAAGAGGGTATTGCCTTTGAGAGGAAACTCAATGCTGATGGTACATATTGGAAGCCTGAGCAGTACCCCAAAACCTCATGGGTTGCTTCAAAGGGACCTCCAGTTGATCCATCTAATTTATCTGGCTATACATGTGAATCTTCTCATTCTTCTGATGAGTCAATTGACTCCAACTATAAACTGTTCAAAATCCAAAATGGTGAAGTATTTGCTAGATATGTTGGCACTAACTGCAGGAATGGTTCTCCTATGAAGAAAATCTGGGTTCCCAAAAGGTGCCTTGAAAGTCTTCAGGTGAATGTCCTCACGACACCACCTGTGAAGAAAAAAACCCTAGACCAAATTCTTCATATGGACCAAATTCTTCATATGGATCCAAGTCCTCATACGGACCAAATTCCTCAAGGGGGTCAAATTCCTCACATGGATCAAAATCCTCATATGAACATCATCGTGCTAACAACTCTGTTTCGCAGGGAAGATCCAAGGGCTATGAATATGAGCATTATTCTTCAAATTATTATGTTCATAAGTCCTCGAAGAATTTCTCTGCTTATTCATATGCTTACCCTAACCGCTCTTATGTGAAACAAGATGGTTTGGCCGCTATGCCACCATGCTCATATGGAGCTCGCAGAGTGGTGAACTCTTTGCCACCCCTTCAGATGTGGGTGGTGAAGAAAAAGAACTAATCTCTTATGCAGGGTCAGGTCTCCAGACATACCGAAATGTCTGAAGAATTTGCTGGGGACCCGACAAAGTGCCTGAAAGGACGCAGGCTAACCATGATGAAATGAACTTTCATTTCACACGTCCTCCCTCTGTTTTATTTGTCTTACTGCTTGATGAAATTGATCTGATGAATTGTGATATCATATTCTTCACTGCTGAAGTATATGAGACCGTAAGTTGCACTAATTCATCTGCAGGATGATCAACCCAAAGCCACTGAATGGGTACTTGATAGTGGATGTACAAATCACATGACTGGTGACAGGAATCTGTTGATGGATGCTCCATTATCGTCATCACATATGAGCCATATCATCTTCGCTGATAAAAGCAAAAGTCAGGTATTGGGTCTAGGTAAAGTTGCTATCACAAAGGGTCGACACATGGACAAAGTCATGCTTGTTGAGTCCTTAGGATACAACCTTATGTCTGTCTCAATGCTTTGTGATCTTGATATGGTTGTTGTCTTTGGCAAGTAACGCTGTGTTGTGATTATGGAAGCTGACAATTCCAAAGTCTTCGAAGGCTTTAGGAGAGGAGACTTGTATATTGTTTATTTCTCTGCAGATTCACAACCAGCCGTGTGCCTACTTGCAAAAGCTTCAGAAGGATGGCTATGGCATCGACGACTTGGTCATGCAGGCATGAGAAATTTTCACACGCTTGCGAAGAAGAAGCATGTCATTGGCATTGAGAATGTCAAATTCCTCAAGGATCACCTGTGCGGTGCCTGTGAAGCTGGAAAGATGACCAAGGCCAAGCATCCAGCAAAGACCATCATGACCACTACTCGACCATTTGAATTGCTTCACATGGATCTCTTCGGTCCTAAACATTATTCCTCTGTTTCAAATGAAGCATCTCAATACGGCTTTGTTATTGTTGACGATTACTCTCGTTACATATGGGTACACCTTGTCTCTTACAAAATTGAAGTGCAAGAAGTCTTCAAACGATTTTCCTCGAGGGCTTCAACCAACTTTGGTGTGATGATCAAGCACGTCAGAAGTGACAATGGCACTGAGTTCAAAAATTCGGGTCTCGGTGACTATCTTGATGAACTTGGTATTACTCATGAGTTATCTGCTCCTTATACTCCTCAACAGAATGGCGTCATGGAGCGCAAGAACAGGACTCTTGCTGAGATGGCTCGCACTATGCTCGATGAGTACAAAACCCCTCGTCGTTTCTGGGTTGATGCAATTGATACTGCGTGCCACATCATCCACAGAGTATATCTTCACAAATTGTTCAAAAAGACTGCCTATGAACTCCTCACTGACAAGAAACCCAATGTGAGTTATTTCAAAGTCTTCGGTGCTAAATGCTGGATTAGAGATCCTCATCACAACTCTAAATTTGCACCGAAAGCACATGAAGGTTTTATACTTGGTTACGGAAAGGACTCGCACACCTACAGAGTCTTCAACAATGTTCTTCACAAGATTGTTGAAACTATAGATGTGCGGTTCGATGAAACTAATGGCTCGCAAAGAGAGCACCTACCTTCTGTGTTAGATGAACCAGCACCTGAGGATTCTATCAAGCACAAGGCTACTGAAGATGTCATTCCTACTGAAGAATCTGCTGAAGAATTCATTCCAGAACGTGAGTAACGTCGAGCTGATGCACCTGAAGAAAATGCTGAGGAAATTGATGCTGAAGAAAATGTTGATCAAATTCCTCAACGACAACCAGCTCACCCTCGCGTTGCAAAAGAAGTGCAAGTGGAGAAGATCATCGATGACATTAGAGCACCAGGTCCTCTCACCCGCTCAAAAGCTTCACATCTATCTAACTTTTGTGGGCACTTTGCTTTTGTATCTATCACAGAGCCCGCTAAGGTAGATGAAGCATTTCTGGAGCCTGAGTGGATTCAGGCCATGCAAGAAGAATTACATCAGTTCAAGCTCAACAACATATGGGAACTAGTCAATCGTCCCGATCCTCGCAAGCACAACATCATTGGCACAAAGTGGATCTACCGCAACAAGCAAGATGAAAATGGTGTTGTGGTGAGAAATAAGGCACGACTAGTAGCTCAAGGCTACACACAGGTTGAAGGAATTGATTTCGATGAAACTTTTGCACCTGTTGCTAGACTTGAGGCTATTCGCATATTACTTGCTTATGCTAACCATCATGATATCATCTTATATCAAATGGATGTGAAAAGTGCATTCCTCAATGGTAAGCTTGAGGGAGAAGTATATGTTGCTCAACCCCCAGGTTTTGAAGATCCAAAACATCCTGACAAAGTCTTCAGACTTAACAAGGCCCTCTATGGCCTCAAGCAGGCCCCACGGGCGTGGTATGATACACTGAAGGAATTCTTCATGAAGAAAGGCTTCACACCCGGTTCACTCGATCCCACTCTCTTTACTAAATCTTATGATGGTGAACTGTTTGTGTGCCAAATATATGTTGATGAATCATCTTTGGCTGTACTGACCAACTTTATAGTGATGAATTTGCCTATATGATGAGTGAAGAATATCAAATGTCTATGATGGGAGAGTTGAAATTCTTCTTAAGTCTTCAAATCCGTCAACAGCGCAATGGCATATTCATATCTCAGGAGAAATACCTCAAGGATGTCCTGAAGAAATTCGGCATGCAAGATTGTAAAGGCATCAAAATTCCTATGCCCACAAATGGTCATTTATGCACTGATGAAAATGGTACTGACTTCGATCATAAGGTATACCGCTCCATGATTGGCTCTTTATTGTACTTATGTGCATCTAGGCCAGATATAATGCTTAGTGTTTGCATGTGTGCCCGATTTCAAGCTGCACCGAAGGAATCACACCATAAGACTGTGAAGCATATTCTTCGATATCTAGCTCACACACCAACACTTGGATTATGGTATCCCAAGGGCTCATATTTTGATCTCATGTGGATATGGAGTCCATGCCGTGCTTCAGCCAGTCCTCAGTGTTCTTCACGATGCTGGACTGCTCAATTTCTGCACTGACATATGCGATTGGAATGAAGAACTCATTCTTCAATTCTATGCAACATTGCACATCACCGGCAACTCCGAAGATGTCAATTCATGGGTTCTGGACTGGATGACTAAGAACACCCACTATAAGGCCCCAACATCTGAATTGCTTCGTGCCCTTCCTCTGAGTCCACCCACTAAAGATGCACGTTGTATTTACAATGAACCTGAGCTTTCAAATCACTATATGCAAGTGCTGATGAAGCCTTTGAAGCCAGGGCAGGCCCCTCGAACCACATTCCTCGTCAAGGAATTGTTGTATGTGCCTAGGACTGTCTATCGGTTTCTGACGAAGACAATGAGTCCCATCAAAGGCCACGACTCAAGTGATGAAGAAGTCGTTGGCATCATGAAGAACATGCTTTTCAACATCTGTCACGGCGTTCCCTTCAACTTTCATGATTTCTTCATGAGGACTTTGGCAAATCGCTATGTCGCCATTTGAGATGAAGCCTTATGCACCTTGGATTATGAGATTCATCAGGACAAGGTCTTCACTCAACTACAAAGCTGAAACTCTCAACCACTGCAGCTACTTGCCTCCCATTGAAGTCCTCAAACGGACATTTTCTTTAGCTGAAGAAAAAGGCAAGGTTAATGTTGTGATCGATGAAGGCATTCATCCATTAGATGGACAATTTCGCAAGGCTGCATCTTACTCCACCAATGATGAATCTGCCACACATGACTCTGCCGCCAACACTGCCAAGCCAAATCCTCAAGCCACAGCACCCAGCGTGATGACTGATCGTGAGTTACTCCTCAGTCTTCATCAAAAGGTTGATCGCAATCACAAATGGGTCAAGCGTCAGTTTGGTTCAATTCTTCACAATATGACTTCAACACACAATGTAGTGAAGAAAAACCACTACTACCTTCATGAAACCCTCAACCGCACCTGGGCTGTTCTGTCTCAAGTTTATAGTGCTGATGATTTGAAGCAAATGGGTCTCAAAGAAGAATTTGACTGGTCTGCACCTCCTCCGAAGAAATACAAGAAGGTCAAGGTTCCTTCTTTGGTGGCCAGCTCATATTCTTCATCACGCGACACAGATGAAAATGAAGACTTGGACGACACTACGGCAGGCCCTACATCAATGACCGACCCCAACAACGCTGGCGCTCCTTCATCAACTTGAATATCTTCAGGGGCGTTAGTCCTCAGTTTCGATCCTTTTGGTCATTCGATGACAAAGGGGGAGAAATCTGAGTTAGTCTTCAAGCTGGTCTATAATAATGGGCATTTTTTTATCTGCTACATTACAACTCTCGTTCTTCCAAAACTTTTACTGGATTGAGTTGTAATCTTAAACCCTATGGTGCGCTGATACTTTTGTTGCACTATGCTCTGATACTTTTGATGCGCTATTCTGCATGCTTGTTCCTCATTAATATTATCGCACACATGCTGAATTACATCAGACACCATATTTCATCATGCATTTCAGATTCTTCATATTATATATCAAATGCGTGTATGAATTACAAGATATAGGGGGAGATCTCCATGATTCAACTCTTCAGGGGGAGTTCTTCTATATCTTGCAATCAAATTCCTCAGTATCAGTTTTTACACTTCATATATTTATCCCCGTTGAAAGCTTAACCTATGTTGTCATCAATCACCAAAAAGGGGGAGATTGTAAGTGCATCTAGTGCCCCTTAGTGATTTTGGTGTATTGAAGACTTATAGGTTAAGCGTCTAATGCGTTTATGAGTGTACACAGGTCAATAAGTCTATGAGGAGTTTGATATTTACAGAGAAAGTCGACCTCTAAAAATGAAGTGCTTTGACTGAAGACTTTGATATACTGAAGACTTTCTGAAGACTTTGAAAGTGAAGAAATTGGCTTGACCTTGAAGACTTGGTTTTTATTCGAGGAACATGAAGCGTGAAGACTTTTGTTTTTGTAGTTTCATTTTCTCTTTCTTGAGTCATAGGAAACACCGTACTGTTAAAGGGGGTCGAGGAAATACTAAGGAGAAAATTTCCATGTGATGCTCATCTCAAATCCTACACCTACCAATCCCTTCGAGTGAAGCCATTGGAAATCTCATACAGTTTAGTCAATTTCTTCAGTGACAGAGACGCAGTTCTTCTGGTCGCTGAGGACTTTGCTCTGACTGAGGAGTTCGGAATTCGCCAGTGCGAATTGCCTACACAGTGAGGAACATGATATCCCTGAGGAATTTGAACCTCAAATTTCCGACCGTTGCTGTGCTACGCGCCAGCTGTCCCAAAATATCTTGTCCACCTAACGGTAGTATCATTGAAGGGCATTTATGTCTTATCATGTCGGGCTGCTCCCTAGGCTATAAATAGCCGCCCCCTACAACCACTAGCTGGTTGGCTGCTCCGAGAGAACTTGACACTTGTCATTTGAGAGCAACCCATCCTCCGAGGACTTTGAGCGAAAATCATCAAGTGAGGAAAACCCAAACCCAAACACCTACAAACCAAAGTGATTGAGCATCACTGAAGAGATTGATCCTGCGTGGATCCGACGCTTGTTACCTTTGAAGACTGTGCTTCTTCCAGACGGTTAGGCGTCAAGGTCTAGAGCATCCAAGAGGAATTGTGGATCGCCGAGTGACCAAGTCTGTGAAGGTTTGGAAGTCACCTGAAGACTTACCACGAGTGATTGGGCGAGGACTGTGTGTCCTTAGCTCAAGGAGAATACGGTGAGGACTGTGTGTCCGGGACTAGGTGTCCTCGAGTTTAAATACTCAGCCGCTCCAACCAGATGTACAACTAAGACAGAAGTTGGAACTGGTATACCAAATCATTGTCTTCACCAAGCTAACTGGTTCTATTTCCTCAACACTTTCATTTCCTTATTACTGTGTTGCATGTTTGTTCATATCTGTGTTTGAAGACTTTGACTGAAGACTTTCTCAATTTCCTCAGTTCAAATTCTTCAGTCTATTTTGTCTTCACCTAGTGTTATCCTGTGTATACGCTTTCTGTACTCTATGTTTGTCTTCATTTCATCATGATGACTATGCTTGAATTCTGTTATGTTTTCATCTGAGTACTTATTCTGCTGCTAGTAGTTCTTCGCTAAGAAATTTCCTCACGAGCAAATTCCTCAGTGAAGAATTTCATAAAATCGCCTATTCACCCCCCTCTAGTCGATATAACGCACTTTCACCTTCCCACTATTGGCCCATATAGGCCTCCGGGGCTGGTGGCCCCTCCCGGTGGACCCCCGGACCCTTCCCGTGGTCCCGGTACGTTACCGGTGATGTCCAGAACACTTCCGGTGGCCAAATCCTCACTTCCTATATATCAATCTTTACCTCCGGACCATTCCGGAACTCCTCGTGACGTTCGGGATCTCATCCGGGACTCTGAACAACATTCGGTAACCGCGTACATACTTTCCTTATAACCCTAGCGTCATCGAACCTTAAATGTGTAGACCCTACGGGTTCGGGAACCATGTAGACATGACCGAGACAACTCTCCGGCCAATAACCAACAGCGGGATCTGGATACCCATGTTGGCTCCCACATGTTCCACGCTGATCTCATCGGATGAACCACGATGTCAAGGATTCAATCAATCTCGTATACAATTCCCTTTGTCTAGCGGTATTGCACTTGCCCGAGATTCGATCGTCGGTATCTCGATACCTTGTTCAATCTCGTTATCGGCAAGTCTCTTTACTCGTTCCTGAAAGCGCGTTATATCGACTAGAGGGGGGGGGGGGTGAATAGGCGATTTTTATGAAATTCTTCACTGAGGAATTTGCTCGTGAGGAAATTCCTTAGCGAAGAAATACTAGCAGCGGAATAAGTACTCAGAAGTAAACATAACAGATTACATGCATGGTCATCATGATGAAATGAAGACAAACACAGAGTACAAAAAGCGTAGGCACAGGATAACTCTAGATGAAGACAAACAGACTGAAGAAATTGAACTGAGGAATTTGTGAAAGTCTTCAGTCAAAGTCTTCAAACACAGATATGAACAAACAGACAACACAGTAATGAGGAAATGAAGGTGTTGAGGAAATGGAACCAGTAAGCTTGGTGAAGACAATGATTTGGTAGACCAGTTCCAACTGTTGTCTCAGTTGTACGTCTGGTTGGAGCGGCTGAGTATTTAAACTCGAGGACACACAGTCCCGGACACCCAGTCCTGAGCACGCAGCTCGGGACACCAAGTCCTCACCATATTCTCCTTGAACTAAGGACACACAGTCCTCGTCCAATCACTCGTGGTAAGTCTTCAGGTGACTTCCAAACCTTCACAGACTTGGTCACTCGGCGATCCACAATTCCTCTTGGATGCTCTAGACCTTGACGCCTAACCGTCTGGAAGAAGCACAGTCTTCAAAGTTAACAAGCGTCGGATCCACGCAGGATCAATTTCTTCAGTGACGCTCAATCACTTTGGGTTTGTAGGTGTTTTGGGTTTGGGTTTAGATTTTCCTCACTTGATGATTTTCGCTCAAAGTCCTCGGAGGATGGGTTGCTCTCAAATGACAAGTGTCAAGTTCACGCGAAGCAGCCAACCAGCTAGTGGTTGAAGGGGGCGGCTATTTATAGCCTAGGGAGCAGCCCGACATGATAAGACATAAATGCCCTTCAATAATATGACCGTTAGGTGGACAAGATATTTTAGGACAGCTGGCGCGTGGCACAGCAACGGTCGGAAATTTGGAGTACAAATTCCTCAGGGCTATCATGTTCCTCACTGTGTAGGCAATTCGCACTGGCGAATTCCTAACTCCTCGGTCAGAGCAAAGTCCTCAGTGACCAGAAGAACTGCATCTCTGTCACTGAAGAAATTGACTGAACTGTATGAGATTTCCAATGGCTTCACTCGAAGGGATTGGTAGGTGTAGGATTTGAGTTGAGCATCACATGGAAATTTTCTCCTTAGTATTTCCTCGACCCCCTTTAACAGTACGGTGTTTCCTATGACTCAAGAAAGAGAAAAATGAAACTACGAAAACAAAGTCTTCACGCTTCACGTTCCTCGAACGAATACCATGTCTTCAAGGTCACACCAATTTCTTCACTTTCAAAGTCTTCAGAATATCAAAGTCTTCAGTCGAAGAACTTCATTTTTAGGGGTCGACTTTTACTGTAAATATCAAACTCCTCATAGACCTATAGACCTGTGTACACTCATAAACACATCAGATGCTTAACCTATAAGTCTTCAATACACCAAAATCACTAAGGGGCACTAGATGCACTGACAGTTCCGCAACACATCATCCCGTGATCAACTTCTTGGTCACATTGCGCATATGATGATGTCCTACCGAGTGGGCCCAGAGATACCTCTCCGTTACACGGAGTGACAAATCCCCGTCTCGATTCATGCCGACCCAGCAGACACTTTCGGAGATACCCGTAGTGCACCTTTATAGCCACCCAGTTACGTTGTGACGTTTGGCACACCCAAAGTATTCCTACGGTATCCGGGAGTTGCACAATCTCATGGTCTAAGGAAATGATACTTGACATTAGAAAAGTTTTAGCATACGAACTACACGATCTTGTGCTAGGCTTAGGATTGGGTCTTGTCCATCACATCATTCTCCTAATGATGTGATCCCGTTATCAATGACATCCAATGTCCATGGTCAGGAAACCGTAACCATCTATTGATTAACGAGCTAGTCAACTAGAGGCTTACTAAGGACATGGTGTTGTCTATGTATCCACACATGTATCTGAGTTTCCCATCAATACAATTCTAGCATGGATAATAAACGATTATCATGAACAAGGAAATATAATAATAACTAATTTATTATTGCCTCTAGGGCATATTTCCAACACTGCCCACCATGATACCCAAACTGGCCACGACCCGAGCATCCTGCATCGGCTTGGAGGGGGCCCCAGAGTACCGCAACCAAACCCGAGTCAGTGGCTTGCCCGTAGGCTCAATCCTCTTCCACTCGTGAAACTCAAGCACACCATCAGTACCCGGCACCTTGCACATTCCGAAGCTCAGAAGTCTCTGAAGATCCTCAACTGGCGGAAACTCAACCCGAAACAGTTTGTCCTCGATGCTAACAAGCTCCCACTGGAAATCCCCAGGAGCTAACTCCTTGAGCCTCTGAATAATCTGTGCCTCCGAGACATCTCCTCTGGCAACTTTGACTAACCCAGTCGTTAAACTCAAAGTCTCGTCAGGAACCTCCATCTCCGTTGGAGATTCAAAGAAAGTAAGCTCAGCACAATACACTCCATACATCATGAGTGCCGGTGCTTGATCTCTCAAAAACGGACAATCCCCCGAGTCGTGTGCTGGTTTTCCACAAGTGCCACAAAGTTCAGCAACACACTCCGCAATAAAGTGACCCTTTCCACCACATCTATAACACAACATATTTGCTTTCTTACGCGCCCACTTGGCCGCCGGCTCAGAGTCAGACATGCCAGTTACCTCTACTATCCCAGTCGACCTGGGCTCCGATCCTGGAATCTCAGCCGAGGCAAGCGCGGATACCACCTCCATAGCTTGTCCTGACAAAACCTGCTCCTCAACAGTCTCGTCAACCGCCATCGGGTCAACCACAGGCGGCGGTGGCAGTCGAGGACGGTACCGGCCACTGACGAGGATACGTACCTAGGGTAGGGTAACTTGTCATACCTGAGGTACCCAATCAAGGACATGACTCCTACAATGAAAGACATTCTAAGAAGTATCAACATTTCAGTCGACCTGGTCAGCCCAGTCGACGGACACGAGCGTACTCGACCAGAAGCACAAGCAGTCGACCATGAAGACAGCCACTTGACTATAAGGAGACCTAAAGGCACTGCCTACAAACGGTCACCTCATAAGTAGCTTTTATGGCCTTCATGGTCCTTTATTACGGGCGTTACCAGTAACCCCCTCTCTTTATGTACATTAAACTCCTTGTAACGTGGGCTGGCTGGGGTCCTGGCGCACTCTATATAAGCCACCCCCTCCACTAGGACAGGGGTTCGGAACTTTGTAACACACACACACATAATCCAGTCGACTGCCTCCGGACTCCGAGACGTAGGGCTGTTACTTCCTCAGAGAAGGGCCCGAACTCGTAAAACTCCTTGCGCATACAACTACTCCATAGCTAGGATCTTGCCTCTCCATACTTACCCCCCATTCTTACTGTCAGACTTAGAACCACGACAGTTGGCGCCCACCTTGGGGCAGGTGTTCTAGCGATTTGTTGGAGGAGTTGGGATTCTTTCACCCCACATCATGTTTTCGAGCGGAGTCATGGTCGAGAGCCGCGAGATCCGTCTCGGCGCTCTCTCCTTCATCGTCGACAACTCTGCTTGGCTGCAGGAGGCTCCACTCGACGTGGACGCGCTTCCCGCCCGCGGAGCAACGCATTTTCGCGCATGCGTCCGCGGCGTCCTCCTGCGGGAACCATCGACCCAGTACGGGTCGGCATTCGTTTCGCCATCGTCGTCATGAGTTTCCCACCGGCGCAAGCGCACCGGTCGGTCGAGACTCCAGCGGTGGGTGAAGCACGCACTGGCCCGCCAGTCGGCCATCCCCCAAGTCGCGGAAATCGAGCCCGACGAGTCACTCTACGGCCTGTTCGACCTGTCGACTGGCTCCGTAGAGACTGCGTCCGAGTGCGACAGCAGTGATCCAGCGGCGGAAGTACTAATGGTCGACGGACCACGTAGTCCCCCCGGATTCCCCCACACCGAAGAGGTTGCCGCGGGGGGGATTCCGGCGCGGGGCCACGAAGAGTACAGGCCCGAGCCCCTTACCTCAGTGCAGAGGGAGGAACTCCGTCGCCGGAACATGGACACCCTTCACACTCCTATCGTTGGAGAAACCCCTGAGGCACGAGCCCTGGAGGAGGCGCGCTTGGCCAACTTGGCTGAACGTACTCGGCTGGGGAATCTCTAGAGAGCACTCGACGAGCGCACACGACCGCCCGTTCCCGAGTCCAGTCGTCGCCGCCTCTTCCAGCCGCCGACCCAGGTATACCGTACCCCGATTCAGAATTTGGCGGCTGCGGCTCGCATAGCGGAGTCGATCCAGCCGTCACAGTCAGAAGCAGGGAGAGGTCTGTTGCAGATCAGGGATTTGCTCCGTGCAGCGGGTGACCAGAATTCAGCCGTATCCCAGTCGCGCAACAGGATTCACAGTCGATCCGTCACTGCGAATTCCGTTCAGTCGGCTCATAGTCCAAGGTTGCCCCCGAGGCGTGAAGGACACAGAGGCCGGCACGAGGATCAATACCAAGGGCACGAGCGATATGAGCACCGATTCGACCGCAACGATCAACGTCGAGTGCCTTCTCCTGCCCCAAGAGCGGGGTCGTACGTTCCTCGACGGCAAGAGGACAGACGCCAGTTCAGTACTGGGCGAAGGGTCCCAGTCGACCCCAGAGAACCAGGCTTTGATGCGAGATCCATCATCGTTCAAGGTCTGGTCGACCGAAATAGAGCTCACCGAGAAGACCGTGACAGAGGCGCGCCGTCCAGCAGCAGAGTTCACGTCTCAGGTCCCGAGTGTTTCAGCAGAGCAATCAGAACCGCGGTGATTCCTCCCAACTTCAGGTTGGCGACTGGAGTCAGCAAGTTCACCGAAGAGTCCAAGCCGGACACATGGCTCGAGGATTACCGAGTGGCTGTTCAGATCGGAGGCGGCAATGACGAGGTGGCCATGAAGCATTTGCCCCTCATGTTGGAAGGATCAGCCAGAGCGTGGTTGAATCAGTTGGCTCCCAGCAGTATTTATACTTGGGAAGATCTAGCCCAGGTGTTTGTCAGGACATTCGAAGGGACTTGCAAGCGACCGGCAGGGTTGACAGAATTACAGTCATGTGTTCAGAAGTCGAGTGAAACCCTGAGGGATTATATCCAAAGGTGGATCACTCTGAATCACACGGTCGAGAATGTGTCCGATCATCAAGCAGTTTGCGCCTTCAAAGAAGGCGTCAGAAACAGGGAGTTAACTTTGAAGTTCGGTCGAACCGGGGATATGACCCTGAGTCGAATGATGGAAATCGCCACCAAGTACGCGAACGGAGAAGAGGAAGATAGACTCCGGAGTGGCAAGTATAAGGCAGCCGCTAATGAGGCCGGCGGAGGACACTCCAGTCGGAAGCAGAAGCGCAAGGCTGAGCCAGTCACCCCCGGGGAAGCCTTAGCTGTGACCCCAGGGAAGTTTAAGGGGAAACCCAAGGGTCCTTGGAATCCCAAGAAAGTGAAAGACCAGGACGGGAACGATGTGATGGACTTACCATGCCACATTCACACGAAGAAAGATGAAGAGGGAAATCTCATTTACCCTAAACATACCACTCGACAATGTCGACTCCTGATGCAACAGTTCCAAGGGAAGTAGGCCAAGGACAAAGAGAAAGAGTCAGACAAAGTCGAAGACAGGGAAGACAGCGGTGAAGAGTACCCCCAAATCAATTCCACTCTGATGATTTTCGCAGATGTCGAAAGTAAGAGTCGACTAAAGGTCATCAATCGCGAAGTAAACATGGTTGCTCCGGTGACACCCCATTACCTGAAGTGGTCCCAGACCGCCATCACCTTCGACCAGTCCGATCATCCGACTCATATTGCCACCCCAGGGAGGCAAGCGTTGGTGGTCGACCCAATTGTTGAAGGCACTAGATTGACCAAGGTGCTGATGGACGGCGGCAGTGGGCTAAACTTGTTGTATGCAGAGACGTTGAAGGGGATGGGCATTCCGATGTCCCGACTCGGCCCCAGCAACATGAGCTTCCACAGAGTCATTCCTGGCAAGAAAGCTGAGTCACTCGGTCAAATCGCTCTCGACGTCGTCTTTGGTGACTCGAAGAATTTCCGGAAAGAAAAGTTAACCTTTGAGGTCGTGGATTTTCAGAGTGCGTACCACGCCATTCTTGGGAGGCCAGCCTATGCTCGTTTCATGGCTCGACCATGCTACGTATACCTCAAGTTGAAGATGCCTGGCCCCAAAGGTGTAATCACCATCGTTGGCAATCGGAAGAAGGCAGAGGAGTGCTTCCAGAAAGGCGCCAAAATTGCTGACGCTCAGATGGCCAAGATAGAGATACAAGAGTACTAGAAGACTGCGGATCCGAGTGAGTTGTTACGAGCCAAGAAGCCCGCCACGGAGTCAGCATTTCAGTCGACTGGTGAGACCAAGCAAGTCCACATCCACCCGACCGATCCAAATGCGGCTCCAACCAACATCTCCACTACACTCGACTCCAAATAGGAAGAAGCGCTCGTCCAGTTCCTCCGTGAGAACTGGGACATCTTTGCATGGAAGCCTGCTGACATGCCAGGTGTGCCCAGGGGACTGGCCGAGCACCGCCTTCGAGTCGACCCAAAGGTCAAACCAGTCAAGGAGCATCTCCGACGGTCCGCCGTTCAGAAGAGAAAGGCCATTGGCGAAGAAGTGGCCCGACTCCTAGCAGCAGAATTCATTCGCGAGATCTACCACTCCGAGTGGCTCGCCAATGTTGTGATGGTCCCTAAGAAGGACAAATCGTTGCGCATGTGCATTGATTTTAAGCATATCAATCGGGCCTGCCCGAAAGATCATTTTCCTCTTCCTCGCATCGACCAAATAGTCGACTCGACTGCAGGATGTGAGAGGTTATCCTTTTTAGATGCTTACTCTGGATACCATCAGATCCGTCTGTATGGACCCGATGAAATAAAAACAGCCTTCATCACCCCATTTGGGTGTTTCTGCTATGTTACCATGCCTTTCGGTCTCAAGAACGCCGGAGCTACATTCATGAGAATGATTCAGAAGTGCCTAATCACTCAAATCAGTCGGAACGTAGAAGCATACATGGATGACATAGTGGTTAAGTCACGAACAGGTTCCGACCTGCTGACTGACCTAGCTGAAACTTTTGCCAATCTCAGGAAGTATGATATCAAGCTCAATCCGTCGAAGTGCACATTTGGAGTCCCTGGAGGAAAGTTACTCGGTTTTCTTGTTTCCGAACGAGGAATCGACGCTAACCCCGAAAAAGTTGGCACCATACTCCGGATGAAACGCCCCGTGCGTGTGCACGATGTCCAGAAACTTACTGGATGCTTGGCCGCCCTAAGTCGATTCATCTCCAGACTCGGTGAAAAGGCGCTGCCTCTTTATCGACTGATGAAGAAGTCAGACACATTCGAATGGACTCTAGAAGCTGATGCAGCATTTGCAGAGCTAAAAGCTCTGCTCTCCACCCAGCCGGTGCTTGCTGCTCCTGTCAGCAAAGAGCCATTGTTGCTTTACATAGCAGCCACGGGACAAGTCGTTAGTACCGTTCTTATGGTCGAGCGGGAAGAGGAAGGAAAGACCTTCAAAGTTCAACGCCCAGTTTATTATCTCTCTGAAGTTCTGACCCCGTCGAAGCAAAGATATCCCCACTATCAGAAGCTTGTTTACGGGATTTACATGACCACGAAGAAGGTTGCTCATTATTTCTCTGATCACTCTATCACAGTCGTCAGCGACACTCCATTATCAGAGATTCTTCATAAAAGGGATGCAACCGGTCGAGTGGCGAAATGGGCAATTGAACTTCTTCCTCTTGATATCAAGTTCGAGGCAAAGAAAGCTATTAAGTCCCAGGCAATAGCTGATTTCCTCGCCGAGTGGACAGAGCAGGAGCTTCCGACTCAAGTTCACTCGGAGCACTGGACTATGTTTTTCGATGGCTCCAAGATGCTGAACGGATCCGGTGCGGGGGTTGTGCTGGTTTCCCCCCGAGGAGATAAGCTCAAGTATGTCCTCCAGATTCACTTTGATTCCTCCAACAATGAGGCAGAGTATGAAGCGCTTCTATACGGATTACGTATGGCCATTTCACTCGGCGTCCGTCGCCTCATGGTCTACGGCGACTCAGATCTGGTTGTTAATCAAGTGATGAAGGAGTGGGACGTCCGAAGCCCATCCATGACGGGATATTGCAGCGCAGTGAGGAAGCTGGAGAAACGATTCGAGGGGTTGGAGCTCCATCATATACCCCGACTGAAAAATCAAGCTGCAGATGATCTGGCGAAGATAGGGTCCAAAAGGGAGGCCGTCCCTAAAGATGTGTGTTTGGAGCACATTCACACTCCATCAGTGCAAGAAGATCCTTTCACAGAAGAGCCTCCACAACCAAAAAGTGCCTCTGACTCGACCGAAGTGGAGGTTCCAGCTGTGGTCGACCTGATTATGGAAGTTATGGTCACCACTCCCGAATGGACAGTGCCGTACATTGCGTATATCATGAAAAAAGAGCTCCCAGAAGATGAAGAAGAGGCTCGACAGATCGTCCGTCGATCCAAAGCCTTTACAGTAATCAAAGGGCAGCTATACAGAGAAAGCGCGACTGGAGTTGGTCAGAAGTGCATCACACCTCAAGAAGGATAGATAATTCTCGAGGACATCCACTCGGGGACCTGTGGTCATCATGCGTCCTCTCGGACCATCGTGGCCAAAGCATACCGAGCGGGTTTTTACTGGCCAAAGGCGAACGAAATGGCAAAGGATATAGTCGACAAGTGCGAGGGGTGCCAGTTTTATTCCAACATGTCTCACAAGCCTGCCTCCGCCTTGAAGACCATTCCACTCGTCTGGCCTTTCGCTGTCTGGGGTCTAGACATGATCGGACCATTGAGAACTAGTAGGAGTGGCTTCACCCACTTGTTGGTTGCAGTCGACAAGTTCACGAAGTGGATAGAAGCCAAACCCATAAAGGACCTCGACGCAAGCACTGCCATCAGTTTTATCAGGGGATTGATATTCAGATATGGAGTTCCGCACAGCATCATCACGGATAACGGATCAAACTTTGATAATGACAGATTCAAAGCCTTCTGCGCCTCTCAGGGCACTCGAGTCGACTACGCTTCAGTTGCTCATCCTCAGTCGAATGGACAGGCCGAACGTGCAAATGGCCTCATCCTCAAAGGACTAAAACCCCGACTGATGCGTGATCTCAAACACGCAGCAGGCGCCTGGGTCGACGAACTTCCGTCAGTTCTATGGGGGTTGAGGACCACCCCTAACCGGTCGACTGGAAGAACACCATTCTTTCTGGTCTATGGAGCCGAAGCAGTTTTGCCGAGCGACCTGCTCCACAACGCGCCTCGAGTAGAGTTATATTCCGAAGCAGAAGCAGAACAGGCCCGACAAGATGCAGTCGACCTCTTAGAGGAGGAAAGAGAGATGGCTCTAATCCGCTCGACCATCTACCAGCAAGAGTTGCGTCGGTTCTACGCCAGAAATGTGAAGGGTCGAGCCTTTCAGGAAGGAGATTTGGTCCTCCGCGTGGATCAGCAGAAACCTCACAAACTTGCCCCGACCTGGGAAGGCCCCTTCATCATCACCAAAGTTCTGCACAACGGAGCGTATCACCTCTACAACATCGATCGACGGATCGACGAGCCTCGAGCATGGAACGCGGACCTGCTCCGTCCTTTTTACACTTAAAAACTCACTCGACTGAGATGTAATAAAAGTACCTCTGTAGTTCTTTTGTTTCAAGCAAGAATTTCTTTTTCTGTTTGTCTAAATTTCCCCCAGTGGGTGACTTAGCTGCGAATCTGCTTCGCCTAAGTTTTCAGAAAATCCTACCGAGTGGAGAGCAAGTCTCCCACTCGGGGGCTTAGCTGCGAATCCGTTTCGCCTAAGTAATTGTAATCCTACCGAGTGGAGAGCAAACCTCCCACTCAGGGGCTTAGCTGCAGTCCAAGGACTCGCCTAAGTTTGAAAAAATCCTACCGAGTGGAGAGCAATCCTCCCACTCGGGGGCTTAGCTGCAGTCCAAGGACTCGCCTAAGTTTGAAAAAATCCTACCGAGTGGAGAGCAATCCTCCCACTCGGGGGCTTAGCTGCAGTCCAAGGACTCGCCTAAGTAATTGAAATCCTACCGAGTGGAGATCAAACCTCCCACTCGGGGGCTTAGCTGCAGTCCAAGCACTCGCCTAAGTTTGAAAAAATCCTACCGAGTGGAGAGCAAACCTCCCACTCGGGGGCTTAGCTGCAGTCCAAGGACTCGCCTAAGTAATTGAAATCCTACCGAGTGGAGAGCAAACCTCCCACTCGGGGGCTTAGCTGCAGTCCAAGCACTCGCCTAAGTTTGAAAAAATCCTACCGAGTGGAGAGCAAACCTCCCACTCGGGGGCTTAGCTGCAGTCCAAGGACTCGCCTAAGTAATTGAAATCCTGCCGAGTGGAGAGCAAACCTCCCGCTCGGGGGCTTAGCTGCAGTCCAAGCACTCGCCTAAGTTTGAAAAAATCCTACCGAGTGGAGAGCAATCCTCCCACTCGGGGGCTTAGCTGCAGTCCAAGGACTCGCCTAAGTTTGAAAAAATCCTACCGAGTGGAGAGCAATCCTCCCACTCGGGGGCTTAGCTGCAGTCCAAGGACTCGCCTAAGTAATTGAAATCCTACCGAGTGGAGAGCAAACCTCCCACTCGGGGGCTTAGCTGCAGTCCAAGCACTCGCCTAAGTTTGAAAAAATCCTACCGAGTGGAGAGCAACCCTCCCACTCGGAGGCTTAGCTGCAGTCCAAGGACTCGCCTAAGTAATTGAAATCCCACCGAGTGGCGAGCAAACCTCCCACTCGGGGGCTTAGCTGCGGTCCAAGCACTCGCCTAAGTAATTGGAATCCTACCGAGTGGAGAGCAAACCTCCCACTCGGGGACTTAGCTACAACCCAGTGCTCGCCTAAGCCATGTTGACAGACACCATCACGGCGATAAGCATCGTACAAACCAGGCAGCCTCTGAGGGAACAACGAATAATAGATCAGCGGATCAAGTCACGAAGACATTCAACGTCGAGCCATGTTCGGATAAAATCAAAAGATCCTAGATCGCAAATAAAAGTACTCGAGCTATAAGCTCGACGAAGTTTATCGGTTACATAAACCACTCGGCATCCCGAGGCAAATTTAAGGCAAGGAACAACAGTTTTTTACTCCTCCGGTGGAGGACTGGATGGTGCAACAAATTCGTCCAAGTCGATCCCATCAGAGATCCGAGTGGCAGCAGCGATGAAGGTCTCCATGAAGTCCTGAAAGTTATGCTTCCTCGTATTGGCAACTTGGAGGGCGGCCAGCTTCTCTTCTCGAGCCTCCTTGCAGTGGACACGAACCAGTGACAGAGCCACATCAGCACCGCACCTGGCAGAAGACTTTTTCCATTCTAGCACTCGACCTGGAACCTCACTTACTCGAGTGACCAAGGATTCAAGGTCGTTCTGAAGCGTCTCCTTGGGCCAGAGTGCGGAGTCGATCCGCGACACTGCAGCTTTCAGTCGAGCAAGGTAGTCCACCATGCCAGCAACACGAGATTCCAAACGGAGAATATTCATGGCAGCATCGTCCTTCACAGGAGAATTGATGTGGTCCAGGCTAGTCTCCACTCGACTAGTTTCTTCCTCGAAATTCCGACAGAATTCTGAAAGAAGTTTTGACAACGCAAAATTGTAAACAAATGATGAGTCGACAACAATAAGTCAGTCGCACAAAGGAGGTTACCTTCAAGCATGAGGTATAGCTTCTTGGCAAGACCCCCAAGATAATCCTCCAAGTCCTTGTGCTTCCCCGCTAGCTGGCCGAGCTTGTCGTTCAGAGTACTCTTGTCAGTCTTCAGTCGACTCGCTTCCCTATTGGCCTCGTCAAGAGCAGACTTCAGCCTAGCATTCTCGCTCTCAAGTTGACCGACTGAAGCAAGTTTCTCTTCAGCAAGCTTCAACTTCTCCGCAGCCGCCTTTTGTGCCTCCGCAAGGTCAAGATCTTTCTTCTTCAGGGCCTTCTCCAGTTCGTCTGCAAAGCAACAATGAGCACAGAGTTGAGAACAGGCAGAAGAACAGAGACAGCCGTTGAGTCCTCACCAGCCATACCTTTTGCTTCATCCTTCGCCTTCTGCACGTTTTCCTGAGCAAACTATAAATCAAGATTAAGCTGGATCTGCTTATCCTTCAGATCAGCGAGCTGAGCAACAAGCTCACAAGACTTCTGCAAAGAGTCAATCGACAAAGGGTATCAAAGACAAGTTACTCCCAAGTGACTGAAAGAAAGAGCACAACACTTCTAAGACTACAGCCGAATCAAAACATTCAACAGTAGCCTCGGGGACTACACCCAGTGGGTGCACTCAGCGTGCCCCCACCGGTTTTCCTTGATTTCCACTCGACCCAATCCGATCAGTCGAGTGAGGAAGTTTGAAAGCATAAAGAAAAAAAAAGTCGACTGCGATACAGTTCCATTCGACATGGCCTGACCAAACCGAGTGAAGAAGTACAACTACAGAAAGACAGTATAAAGACCGCAGTCGACTGCCAGCAGTCGACCGTGGCCTCGGGGACTACACCCAGTGGGTGCACTCAGCGTGCCCCCACCAATGAGAAATTTCAGATCAACAGCACCCAGTGGGTGTACAACGCAAGTGAAGACCAACTAACCTGGACGTTCTGCTGCAACGCCGAGCTGATGTCATAGGCCGCTTGACTGGCATCCCGAGCCGCTTTGGTCTGCTCCATCACGAGCCCCGCCTGACGTATAGCCTCCTTAGCAGCACTCACTTGATCCTCCGGGGTCTGGTAGGCGGCGAAGAACGAGGGCGGGTCGACCAGTGGGGGAGCAGTCGACGACGAAGGCCGGGCAGTCGTCAGTGGTTCAGCAAAAGTCACAGTAGTCCGGGCGGTGTCGTCACCCCCCTGGATCACCGCCTCAGCAGTCGACGCGGTCTGAGGAGCCTTGTCGACCGGGGCCCTCCGGCCTCTCCTCCCAAAAGGCCTGAGTGGCACTTCCGCCTCCTCCTCATCATCCGGAAGGTCAATAATGTTGGTCGGAGCTACAAAAGTTCAGAAATGAATATCCAATCGACTCAGCAGTTAAACAGTCGGATCATGTCAAAGATTATACCTAAGTTGGAAGTGACGGCGTCCTCCATCGTCTCATCGACATTCTGGATGGAAGTCTCGGAAGTAGCGGCGCTGCACGATTCCAAGCAAATAATTTGAAAGTGAATCGACTAAGAATCCGTTCTAGTCGACTCAAGAAAGATAAAAACAGTCACTTACCCAGAGATGACAGGGATGGCGACCCTGATCTTGGGCAAGGCCTTGGGTGGCTTGGTCGGGATGGCTCTGGGCTGCTTAGGTGCCTTCTCAGTTGGGGCCGGCGACGCGGTCCGAGGGCGCTGGGATGACTGGCCCACCGGAGCACTCGACTGACCGCGCTCCACGGCGGGATCCTGAGCGTTCTTGGAGTGTCTCTCGCGTCGAGGAAGGTCGACCTCCACCTCGTCATCTTCGTCACCCGAGTCGTCGCTGGCCTCCTCCTCTACGTCGTCGTCAGATTCCCACTCCTCGACTTCACCCTCGACTTCACCTCCACCCTCACTTCCTTCGCCTCCACTCCCTCCTCCTTCAGATACTTGCTCCTGGTTCCCATTCGACATCGAGTACATGTCGTTGATCTCCTGCAAGACAACGGGCAGAGCAAGGATCAGTCGACTTATCGCGAGCCAGTTAGTAGACGAAGTGAAAATTTCAGTAGGAAGAAGTAAAATGTACCTTGTCTGTCTCCATCATCCCATCAAGCGGGGCAATCCTCCTAGAACCCCTGGGGTTGTCCTTGTTCCCGGTCATGCTGGTCAGCCAGCTCTCCAGTACAGAAGCCTCGACCCCCTCCGGGTGGATCCGAGTGGAGTCGTCGGGCCCGGAATACAACCACATCGAGTGATCCCGAGCATGGAGGGGTTGGATTCGTCGCTGGAGGAAGACTTCGAGCAAATCCATGCCGGTCACGCCTTCCCGAACCAACTCAACCACTCGTCTGACTAATACCTTCACCTGAGCCTTCTCCTCTGGAACCACTTTCAAAGAAGTGGGTTTCTGCACTCGGTCCAAGGTAAAAGGAGGAAGGCCGGTCGAGTGGCCAGGGGTCGGCTGGTCCTTGCAGTAGAACCAAGTCGACTGCCACCCGCGCACGGAATCGGGAAGTGTCATGGGAGGAAAACAACTCTTACCCCTCGTCTGGATCCCGAGGCCTCCGCACATCTGGATCACCTGCGTCCTTTCCCCGTCCGGGTTAAGCTTTTTAACCGACTGGGATCGGCAAGTGAAGATATGCTTGAAGAGGCCCCAGTGAGGTCGACAGCCTAAGAAACACTCACACAGAGACACAAACGCAGCAAGATAGACTATGGAGTTGGGCGTGAAATGGTGGAGCTGCGCTCCGAAGAAGTTCAGAAAGGCCCTAAAAAAAGGACTCGGGGGCAGGGAAAACCCCCGGTCGACATGGGTGGCTATCAGGACACGCTCACCCTCGCAAGGTTTCGGCTCCGTCTCCTTCCCAGGGAGGCGAGCCGCCTTGTAGGGAATGAGTCCCCCCTCCACCATGTCGTCGATATCCGCTTGAGTAAGGATGGAGGACATCCAATCCCCCTGCAGCCAGCCGGACGGCAGAGCGGCCCGCGAGGACGACCCGCCTCGGCCAGATCTCTTCCCCTTGCCCTTCGCCGCGGCCTTCTTCGCGCGTTCCGCCGCCGCCATCTTGTCCGTCCCCATTGTCTCGAACGAGGTCTTGGCCGAGCGGCGGTGTCGAGATCGCAGCGAAGAGCGAGGCGGAGGCTTACGGAGGAAAGGAGAAGAGAAACAAGGGCGCACAGTGAAAAGGGAAAAATCGGAATCGTTACCTTATATAAGGCCACACCCGAGTGGCTGATCAGTGGGCCTGCGCCCCCCAGTCAGATCCCGCAACAGGCGCGCGCGCAGTACGTGGCGAAAAAGGTGGCGCAGAGATCGAGGCTCCCTTGCCTTATCCAGCCGATTCGCGCGATTTTCTCCGTCCGGTGCGCTTCCCAATTTTCAAATCCCGCAAGATCCGCGATCGACAGGACGGTTTGTCAGACGAAAAGATCCGTTTCCTTAAGTCTCCCAAGAGACTCGTCACGTAAACACACTCGACGGTAATATGAAACCACTCGACGGACATCTGAATGGATCAAGGCAACTGAAGAACAGGTTCCCACCGTAACTTCCATTTATCCAAAGACAGATGCAACCGAAATATGGAGGTTGAGTCGGAAGCATAGGCTCGGCCCCATTCTCACTTAACCCCTGACCCATTCGGGGGCTAATGACGAGGATACGTACCTAGGGTAGGGTAACTTGTCATACCTGAGGTACCCAATCAAGGACATGACTCCTACAATGAAAGACATTCTAAGAAGTATCAACATTCCAGTCGACCTGGTCAGCCCAGTCGACGGACACGAGCGTACTCGACCAGAAGCACAAGCAGTCGACCATGAAGACAGCCACTCGACTATAAGGAGACCTAAAGGCACTGCCTACAAACGGTCACCTCATAAGTAGCTTTTATGGCCTTCATGGTCCTTTATTACGGGCGTTACCAGTAACCCCCTCTCTTTATGTACATTAAACTCCTTGTAACGTGGGCTGGCTGGGGTCCTGGCGCACTCTATATAAGCCACCCCCCTCCACTAGGACAGGGGTTCGGAACTTTGTAACACACACACACATAATCCAGTCGACTGCCTCCGGGCTCCGAGACGTAGGGCTGTTACTTCCTCAGAGAAGGGCCCGAACTCGTAAAACTCCTTGCGCATACAACTACTCCATAGCTAGGATCTTGCCTCTCCATACTTACCCCCCATTCTTACTGTCAGACTTAGAACCACGACAGCCACCTCGACCCCCACGGCCACCACGATGACCGCGGAATCCACCCCGCTGTCTGAAGTCCGGGCCAGACGTCCCCTCAACAAAACCTCCTGGTGGCCCCATGAAGGGACGCTCCGCCGTGCCATCGCTCTGCCAAGCGTAGCCCCGACCACCGCCCGTCGACGAGGACCCACGATGCTTACCAGCCCCGTACACATCGAACCCATCATCACCCCACTGCCCCTTGGGCGCGTCAGAAGCTGGAGGCGGCGGCGGTTGCTGCTTCTGCACCGGCCCGACTCTGTTCTGTTGTGGCTTCGCAACGACGTGAGGCGGAGGGGCCAGCTTCGGGTGCTGTGCGTTCAAAAGCCCAGGCGCAGTCGGCCGTTGCATCGCGCCACCATGGCCCGCCGGGATCATCCCGGTCGCCGCCGGCGCCGGAGGCCTTAGCCCCGCAGTAACATTGGCCGGCGGTCTCGGACCCGAGACTCCACCACGGCCCGACGTCACCATCGCCGAACCACGGCCAGCAGGCAACACCTGCGGCGGAGGCACCCCACGGCCTGACCCCTGGTTGACCGGCAGCCCCGGCCCTCGGCCGCTACCTGCAGGCAACAGTAGTGCAGCCCTACTTCCTGTTGCAGAACTTGGCACGGCGCCACGGCCAGCACCGGCGGCCAGCGGGGGCGCAGCCTGCACTCGGCCGGTCCCCGGCTTCTTGCCCGGCGGCACCGCACCTCTGTGGCCCGCCATCAGGCCAAGCGGAGGAACGCGACGCGCTCGTCCAGCCCCGGCCGATCGCAAGTTTGGACTCCGGCGTCTCTGAACCCTAGCCGACGGCGCAGAACGAGATGACGTGCAAACTGTCGAAGCTACGTCGCCCCGAGCCTCGATCAAAACCGTATCCCCTTGGGCCACATACCCAGGCGAGACCGACCCGATCCGCGCAACACCAACGTCCCGATCAGTTCCCAGCCCGAGCTGGTTCGGCACCGGGTTAGTCTGGGCCTCATACCCAGCTAACCTCGGCTCGACTTGACACAGCCTAACGTCGGCCTCAGTCAGCCCCTCATGGCCAACAAGGATTTTCAAACGGCGCTGACGATCCGCAGCGATCCCGAGACCCAGAACGATCGGCGAAACAGACGCCAGCGCCGCCGGCGACGATCAGGTCGTCGTCCGGCGCCCCTTCTTCTTACGAATCACAGTGATCCACGACTCTGGCCGAACGAGATCAAAAACAGTAAGATTTGGCAAACTAACCTTTGGTAGAGGACCCTTCCAAGCCTTGACCGCCGCCGACGATAATCTGCGATGAACTAGGCGGCGAACCATCTCCCTTTTGTCGTCCATGCGCAACCCGATCCTTGCCGGATCATGGGGTGGCAAAACCTCACCAATGGAAGAAGCGACCTCCTCCTCCGTGTAGCCCGCGTTGAACCAATCGTTGACGTAGTCGGAGGGAGTCGGCGTCGGCGGCGATGGCGGAGCATCGTCCGCATCTCTGTCCGCGTCCTCCTCAACGGCGTCCGCGAGGGCCCAAAACCTGCCACCTACCCGTCGACCCTCGCCGAAGAGGAGCGGCGGCACGCGCGCGGCAGCCCTGCCCGTCGCCCCTCCCGTCGCACCGCCCGTTGGCCCCCCTCTCGCCATCACTTGCGCCTCCATTCCTAAATATAAGCCTTTTTAGAGATTCTAATATGGACTACATATGGAGCAAAATGAGTGAATCTATATACATCCGTATGTAGTCCGTATTGAAATATCTGAAAAGTCTTATATTTAGAAACGGAGTGAGTAGCATGCATCGATAATGCTGAATGGTACATAGGAGCACTTTCACCCCCTTTTCACCGTAAAACTTTTCTTAAAAAAATCCATTCTTCAAAGAACTTCTCACAATTCTCACATGTAGATGACTTTCAAGTTCGTGAAAAAGATCATACATTCATATGCGCTAAGGTAAAAAAAAGTAAACACAAGCTCTCATGCCAAAAAAAAGTAAACGCAAGCTTTTTCACAAACTAAACGAAACGATTTTTACCTCCTTATTCTTCCTTTATTCATGCAGACGTGCAAAGCAACTATTATTTTCACAAAAAATGATACAACAAGCCAAAAAAAATTGGTTATTTTTTATTTAATTAATTAGTTATTTTTAAAAGTAGAGCATGTGAGTTTGGGTGCTGGAACCTGTGTCCTATTGCCAGTTTGTTAAACTGTAACGATGGTCTATATATCCATACATTTAAATATACATCTTGACAAAATATGACAGAGTGAAGTTACATAGCTATCAAGCAAAATAATAATTCACTTGAACCTTTGAGCTTATACATGTCTACACATATAGACTTTCATTGTATATTGGACTGTCCTATATTTTTTGCATATATCTTGGGATAATGCGAATGCAATTTTTATGATCTAACTCATTCGTATACGTGACGATCAAACTTCACATTTACATATGAGAATGACATTAGAGGGTAGGGGGTATGCATCAGTCAATTACTTATCTGTCTCTTATCAAGTAGTAGTGTAGCTTAAGTTTCAAAACTCTCAATATCTTCTGGAGCCTACTATACCCGAATGTTTCTTATGTTGTAGTTATCGGGTTTGCTATTTCTTAAGCGACTGAGAAATAACTATTTCTAATTCATTGAAAGTACCCTTCGATTCTGACATTTGGATTTATGAAGTGCAAAATGATGAGAATATCTAGATCAGACGGTTATCATGGCTGGCTGTAAAATAACTATTCCTAAGTTGTATATTTAATGTATCAAGTTGCAAAACTGTGCTAGATAGGGCTGTCTGTTTTATTGTGATAGCTAATATATGGAGGCCTTGAGATGTATATGGAGCTATATACCATGAGTACTAATTAAACTTGGAATGTAGTTTTTGTGTAAAGCAGACTGTGGCTTTGTCATCTAACTACAATAGTAGTACACTGTGCAAATGACGGCAGAGGATTTGGCTTTGTCATCTAATTACAGTATGATCTATAGCGCTCGCGATACAGTTCAGTTTCTACAATATGAAAGGATGTACTGTGCTGTGCCCGGCAGCTCCAAGAACATGATGGATCCATGCGGCAGCCATGGCCCATGACTAGACGAGTGCCGGAGGTAGCAGCACGTACGGATCATTATCAGTCGGAGACCAGTTAATGTCATGTGCTAATCATCATTATTGGGCTCAATTTTATCGGAGCTAGCGAGGCAATCGTGTGGGCAGTTGGTAGCCACAGCTAGTGAGCCCGGATTATCGTATAACCACTTGAAACCAATTCAATTTATCAGGAAGGAGAAGGACACGGATGCTTGAAGTTCTACTTCTGGGATTAGGATTAGGCAGAGGAGAAGAGGAGTAGAGGACCCTAGCTTACTTTTTTTTTCGACAAAGGGTGGATTTTATTGACTCAAAATAAAGCACCAAGTGGATACAAACACAGTGAGCACACATCCGGCCTCTGCATAGTTAGGATGCACACAGCCAACATCAACACACACACACACAAAACCCGCTGGCAAATAGCAAAGTCATATAAGACCAAAGCTATGCCTAAAGAGAAAAACATCAAATCAAACAAATTTGCGACCGACAATATACAGCAACAACCGTATTCGCACCAACCATCTCATGACACCATAAGGACAACGAGGTTCCTCAACAGCAACGCCTTCATGAAGGGAGCGACACTCTATGCCGCCGTCACCGGATCCAACCATCAAAGGTCAGATTCTAGGTTTTCACCCTGAAGAATCAGTCTGAGCTTATCCGAGCAATGCCTTCAACAAGGTCACGACGCAAAGCGTCGCCATTGCCGTGCATGAACAACTTGTGTCAGACCTAGGTTTTCACCCCGGAGCTCAAGACCAGGTACTTTAGTAGCACCACCATCGGAGTCAATCATATGTTGTCGCCGCCACTTTTCCGCGATCCAAGCAACTGCGTGTGATGGGCTAGAAAACCGACCTCCGCACTGCACAACCTTACCCTCTGCGTCAAGACGTCGTCCATATATTGCTTCTCAACGTCAAAGGCAACCACCGATCTGAGGAGAGAAATCCTCGCGAAGATCTTTCCGTGGCCATTGCAATCCGGAGAGTCCACCGCACCAAACCGTGCAGCACATCACCGTCGATTGCCACCTTGCCGAAGAGAGTTCTGTCCAAGCCATCGACCTAGGGGCCGACATGGCCGGATCTGAAGCCGGAAAGCAGAATTGTCTGGCAGCCAAGACCCACGATGCCGCATCACGCATGACAGCAACACCCATGGTCCCTTGGCCTAACTCCACCGAGACGAGGCCAGGTCCAATGCCTAGTAGCAGCCCAGCCGCCACACAAGCAGACGGATCTCGTCATCACGTCGCACATGCCTCCGCCCCCGACACAGCCTCACAGCCATGCCGCCGGTGACCGCTGCTGCACCCTGCGTGAGGACGCCGAGAGCAGCCACAGGTCGCCGGGACCCAGACGAGTCCCGACGCACGCCGACGCACCGCCGGAGCTGCTGCCCTACAGACCGGAGGCCACCGCGGGAAGGCGCCCCGCCGCCGCCGTCGGCCACGCGGGGTTCGCCCGGCGGCGTCCTCCGGCGGCGGCGGCGGCAACTAGAGGATAAAGGTGTGGCGGCGGCGCTAGGTGAACGGTCGCGCCCGAGTCGCCCTAGCTTACTAGCTATCTAATGATATTTGATGGAGGGTTCCGTGTCGATCGATCCTCTGTTTACTATCTGATTACTAATTATCTTAAATGTTTAGACAAGTAGTTAACCAACTACGCGTGCATGTGCACTTTAATTAGCACCAATAATGGATCATTACGGTGATTATATATTTTCATTCTTTTTGAATTTTTCAGGTGAAGTTCATATTTTCTTGGACCGATGGAGAGCAGCGAGCTAACATATGCTCGACGATCAAGATTGCACACATAGCACGTACATATTAAGGACAGTATAACTGCACCTAAAGCGAGCCCTCACAACGATTTGAGTTTTCGGCCGTCCGTTTTCACGATCCAGGAGTTTCTGGCCGTCAGATCTGCTGTATCTAGCGACCTCCAGCCCACCTTTTGATTCCTGGCCCACCTGTCGTAGGGGCTGCTGCTCCAGGAGAAAAAACGGAGGCCTGTGGTAAACTGGACCGATTTTCCCAGCCCATATATATAACCGAGCGGTCCAGAGCGATCTGTTGCTGCGCTCGTTTTTTTCTGTTGCTGCGCTCGTTAAAAACAATGTTCGCTCAATGGGATCCAGGATCCAACCGAGCAGAGGACGGGCGCGACGTAGAGCGGGCGACTGGTCCGCGAGAGGATCGAGCCGACGCGCACCATGCGGGTGATTCGGGGGCCGCTCGATCTAGGAGAACGGGGGATGCGGGCGATGAAAGTCGACGCCTCATCTGCTGGAGGAGTTCATCGCCGTTTTCAATTTCATTGACAGGCCATTAATGAAATTGAAAACGGGGGCAAATAGTGGAGTTCAGTTACTGGTTAGCATCTTAAATACTCCTATAATCTACGTATGTCCTAGCCCCTGCGCTTTGCCCTTTCTTCCTTCTGCAAAAGCTTCCCATCGCCTATGGCTCTCCATTGGGTTGCTGCCATCTCCCGTCCCCTCTGCTCCTCAGCCTCTCTCATCCATCCTAGCTACCAGCACTACCGCTCTACATCTTACTCCGGCGCAAAAAGTTGCTTTCTTGGAGATGCGATTTGAGGTGCTAATGTTACTCTAATCTAAGTTTAGACAGGTGGTGTTCATCATAGTTTTGGTTGATTGAGTTGAGAAAATCATAAAGTTTGGATCTCATCAAGTGGTTGACCTTTGATCCAATCCAATCTGTCAGACCAGGAGAGGAAAAACATCCAATGATACTGGTCTACGCCGGGCAAAGCGAGGCTCAACTGTCGTTAGTTCTGTGGACGGTGGTAACATCCACCTCGCTCCCTATGGGCAAAGTTCGTAGGTTTTTAACCTCTCCACCTCCGCTACGCCTACTTCTCCTTCTAAGGTTTGATTTGTGAGGATATGATTTTGTTTCTTTATCGCCTTTCCAAGGGTTGGTAATTGAGTTCCTTTGGTTTAACAGGAAGTCACATTGAATGATCGGTTGGTAGAGAACAACAACAAGATATGGTACTGTACGCAAAAAAAACAAACAAAGAAACAAGATATGCTACTGCAAAATAAACATGGAGTCGGTCCTCTGAATGAATGGCGTTGTGCTGCAATTGATGATTTCCTGATTTTATTGCTATGTTGTGAGATGATTTCCTTATTCTATTGCTATGTTGTGATGTGATTTCTTGATTCTATTGCTATTTTGTGATATCAATCTCCCGTAACATGTGGTGAAGTCTTTGTCAATATGCTTCGGACATAGTCTTCTTTAGTGAGAACCCACTCCATGCATGCGGATGTAAGCTTCAGGACTTGTATTAGAGGAGAGTACTGTAGTTAGCAAAACCATAGCTTCTTCCTTGCTTTTAAATTTCTTGGTATGTCTTATATTCAAGCTACCCGTCAGCTCTATGCTGCTGCACCAATGTACTTTTTTCTCACTGATTTTGTGTAATATCACTGTGTCCATTCTTCTGTGCGATGTTCTATCTTCTCATTTTTACAATAAAAACCTGTTTCTTCTCAAGGCAACTCATACAGACATGATTACAAAAACTGGTTGAGGTTTTCCCATCCCTAGCAAATATTCATATTTTCATTGCTAACAAAAATAATAGTAAACAATTAACTTTCATCTTCACCTCATGTACCTCCGTGCATGATGTAAATTTCTACTATTCCATATATTTTATAAAATCCTATCATTTAGTGCCAAAATTGACGGACGCCGCAACGCGCGCCATCATGATCTAGTAGTACTATAAAGCAAGCAGTGACCGAACATATGGAGGTTGGGGGTCGCCAAGCAGCGTCGCACGCACGCACACATGCGAGCTCTTATCCCGTCGATGGGAACAGGTTAACAGTCACAAGTACGGGTGGCTACCTAGCCGCGTCGATCGATTATCGATGGATTGATAGATAGAGCTGCCGCTGCCGGTGCCGGGGTGCAAGTGCAACTGTGCAACGCTCATGCTGTGTTCCTCTTTGTTTTCTTTCTTGCATTGCATGCACGGATGCATGCATGATCGACCTCTCACCTTCCCTCTACATCGTTCTGTCTGGAGCTGTGCTGATATGTGAATAGCAAGTCTTAACCATCGATCGGCCGGTCGCAAGCAGGCGCTCGTGGGACGCCGAGGCTGATAGCTGGGCTGGGTTTAGACGTCCGACCAAACGGTGCACCGGATTGAGGATTGATTGATCATATTAGCAGCTTTCTAATCAATGTGTGTCGTCCGTCTCACACGCATGTGCGCTAGCCATCTCCAAAGTCCAAGCAAAAATAATGAAAAATAATGCCACAATACGTACGACGACTGCGTGTACGCGTCAACCCTAACAGCACCACACTTGAATAACTATACGTACGTAGCTGTAGGTCAAACGAAATACGCTTCCCATCTCTGTCTAGTCTAACGCTAATCGGCACCACCAAACGATTGGAAATCGATCGAGTCTTATCCGGATGAGCGAACCAATCTGTGATTGGATGGTTAAAGAGACAGTCATATCCCAGCCCATCAGAGTTTAATTCCTGATGCTCGCATTATTCTTAGATTTAAGCACTTGTGTCTGTACTGATGTTAAGAAAAAATCTTGCCCGGGTGACGAGACGAAAAGGGGCGGAATTTATGAGCGCGACCACGATGAGCGGACGGCTCTGCGACGTACGTACGCGTACTTGGAGACGAAAGAGAATACGGTGCAGTCGGCCGGTGGCCACGAAATTGGCAGCATTTTCTCTCTCTGGTCTAGACAAAAAACATATCCAGCCGAGCCGTGGGAGGGAGGCGGGTGGGGCAGGCCACCCCCATGTGCGCTCATGTGGTGGTTCGCGGCACCTGGCCCCACCACCCACCACGCACGCACGTACACCACCGCCATCACCCCCCTCCCCTCCCAACTTGATTCCCATCCATGTTTCTCTCTCCTGACGTCTCATCCCGCCGGCTGTCAAGCCGCCGTTGCGTTGCGTTGCGACCAACGGAAACGAAACGAATCGCGGCTCCCATCCCGTCCCATGTTACCCCTACACCATAGCTAACTTAGCTTTAGAGCATCTCCAACAGCCGCGCTATGCGTCGCACGTAAAAAAACTGTTTTCTGCGCGCTGCGGATGTTTTGGCGCGCCCGTCCGCGCTGGCTCCAGCGGCCGCGCTATAATGCAGCGCGCGCCCCGCTCCAGCAGAGCACAAAAATACAGCGCGCGCGCCGCACAAACCACATATACATGTGATGTGATATTTTGGACAAACATGTGATAAAATTTGACACAAACAAGTTGATGAATAAAAGTTCATGCCCACAAGTTCATCCAACCAAGTTCAAAACCATGCCCACAAGTTCATCCAAACAAGTTCAAATGCAAACAAGTTCATCCAACCAAGTTCAAATGCAAACAAAGTTCAAGACATGAAAGACACATCAATCTTCATCTTCATCGTCTTCGTCTTCGATGGTTGAGTAATTGCCCGCTCTTCCTTTTGGCGCCTTGACAATTCCCTCACCCTCCTCGTCCACCTCAAACTCATGGTCTTGGAAATGGATGTCATTGGTTTGAGACCAATGCGAGTTGTTGGACCCAACACCCATAGTGGACATGTATGCATCATCGTTGAGATTACAAAGTTTTTTGAACAATGCAAATAAGCTATCTATATGTGATGATGATGCGTTGAAAAAATTAAAAGAAAAGAAATGTTAGAAATTTTTTCACCTTGGGGGCATTTCGTCGAACACATGGTGCGCGTCGGCGGCCGGCTCAACGAGTGAGCTCGCCGGCGCGCCAGAAGCCGCCGCGGCCGTCGAACGCCCTGCAAGCTTTTTTCCCCTCGCCTTTGTGATGCCGGAGTCGTCCGCCGCCTTGTTCTTCTTCGCGAATGTTTTGCCCTTCTTCGTCCGCGCCGCATTGGGTACTTTCTTCGACGGGGCGGCGGCAACACGGGACGGCGCCGGCGCGACGCCACCCGGCGCCGTGGTCATCCGCGGCGGCAAGAAGAGGCTGCGCGCGAGGCCGCTCGGCGGAGCTCCGGCGGTGGCGCCAGCGCTCGCCGCGCTAGGGTTTCCGGTGGCTGCGGCGGCGGCGGCGGGGTCGCGGCTGTACAACGGGGAGAGCGGGGCGCCGGTGTGCGCGTCCATGGGTGGGTGGCAGGGCGCCGGCGCCGGCGTGCGCGGGGCGTAGGAGGAGGTGAGGAGAGAGTGCGGCGCGAGCGCTCGAGTGTGCCGGCGCTGTAGCCGGCGCACCAAATTAAGCGCGCGGATAAGTGTTTTTCCAGGCGCGCCCAACCCGTTATAGCGCGCGCGCCGTTTTTGCGCGTCCGCTAGAGCGACCCGCTGCGTTGCGCGCGCGCAAAAACGACATATTATGCAGCACGGCGCTAGTTTGGTGCGGCTGTTGGAGATGCTCTTAGCTATCTATCCATCCGCCGCACGCACCAAAGTGCACGCGACATGTGCTGTGCAGTGCAGCGCAGGCAGCTCCTCGACAGGGAAGATTTGGTGATGTCATCCATTGATCATGCATACATACTCTGTACTCCACTCTACGTGGGCGGTCATTAGGTGCCGATGATATACGTGCGTATGCGCATGTTGCCACGTTGGAAAACGGGAGTCTGGAAGGAATCCCGTTACTCGATTGCTTGTTTTTACAAACAGGGTACAGACGCAAACGCCCGTTACTCGATCGCTTGTTTTTTTAAACACAATATAGACGCAAACGCTCGTCTATACGCATTACTTGATCGCTTGCTTTCCTTACACGCATGCAGCTCCGGCCGGCCGGCCGGATCGGCGGTTTAATTAACGGGTTGGTTAATGCTTTTTCTGATGAGACGATGACGATGACGATGCGGATGGCAACGTGCCGCTGGTGCTGAAACGGAAAAGTGACGGCCAAGTACACCAGTTCCCACGACCAAAAGGCGAGGATAAGGTAGGGAGACGATCTTCGCCATGTTATTTTGTTTTTCACCTTTTACACGCCCTTTATATAACTGAAATCTTGTGACAACGTGGCCCCGCTACCGTTAGTTGCGACATCGACATGATTTCGTAGAATTTGACATGATTTGGTATGACTATAATGAGCACGCGTCTGAGAAGTCCATCCAGTTAGTTGCCATGTCGGTTTTAACTCTAGCAGGTCAAGCTTTTAGTTGGTAGAAATAACAAAATGAGTTACCTGCAAAAAAAAAATCAGTTAAGATTGTCGACGTCACAAGCCAGTGGGTAACATGTGGCAAGATTTTTAAAAAAATTGGATGAAAACAGTCACAATATCACAACTAGGAGATAAAATTGGGATCTACACGTTTCATGAAATATTTCACATGAAAGAATATAACTCCGACAAGTGTTGATAGTCCTTTATGTACATGACACAACATGCACAACGCGCGAGTCGATCTCACGAACCTAACAGCTGGTATGCCTCCTCACATGAGAACACGGGTGACTAGGGTTCCTCCTTAGGCTGCTGCCGGTTCCCCTCGTCTTTGGGTGTGTTTCGGCGGCGGCGAGGTGAGGAACCCCAATCTGGGTCGTCTTGTAGTTTCTGGTTGCCCTAACTTTAGCTAGGTTTAACTTTAAGTGTGTTGATGGTGGTAGCGAGGCGATTGCCTTATCGGCAATGGGGGATAAGGTTTTCCTATCTCCTCCTCGTTCCGACGATGACATTTTGCATTGATGGAGGACATGTGAATCTTCAGTTAGGGCAAGATCTTAGGCCTCGTTTTGGCTTCGTTTCGAATAGGTCATCGGCATTGCCCTACAAAGGGAATGATGTCTTCATGTATTTTTCTCCTGTTCCTCCTCCTTATGATGAAGGGTGCGAGGTTTGTGTCTTCCATCTCTGTCTGGCAAGAGTTGGGGCTATCTTTCAGGCCTCCTCGGTGTCAGCTTCTCCATTATGGTGATTTGTCCAGATCATGATCACCGATGCCGTTTTCCCTACATCGATGACTCTCCGCAGGGTTCCCGGGTGCACAGGACACCTGGTGCAGGATTTTTGTCCTTGTAATTTTCATTTAAAGTTTAGTGTGTGACACCCTATCTTTAGATGAAAAATATGAGTTGTTTAAACATTGGGACACCGGGTCATTTTCTCTCTAAGTATGCCCCTGCTTTTTGGCCGTTGCGTTTTCAAGCTCCTGCGTTTCAACAAGATTGCTCTGCTAAGAGGAAGACCTAGAGGCGGTACGTAACCAGGTTTACTCACCGTGCATGCAAAGGGAAGACAATGCTGATTTATTGAGGAACTTACGTGTAATTTCTTATATTTGTAAGGAATATTTTGATCTAATGTATGGCCTACGGTTCTTTGGCAAGGACAAAAAAAAAAACAGAGGTTGCACATGGTTTTAGCTCACCTTGGTCCACCGTTGATCTGCATCAGCCGAGGTTCATCTCTTGCTTGCCGATATTAATTAGCGTCCGGCCTGGTTAGTACTTAGTTGCTGCCGATGCATGCACCAAGGCATGAGTTACCTGCCCATCCGGAGCAGACGCATGCATGCGAGCCGATGGAGGTCACATGCGCATCCGACCGCCGTCCGACAGGAGTTGTTCCTGTATCCCGCCATATCGCGCACGACGCGCCATTTAGCTCACGCATCACATGCATGGGCTCGCCGCTCGCCGGCCAGGCGAGAGAGTTGTTCACTGGCTCTTCCTAGCATTCCCTGCCCTGTGACTACTAGCTAATTAATCTAGCTTTCCTGGTAACCACCACACTCGATCGCATCACATGCACCCCTCTCTCTCCCTCTCTACACATGCATGTACACCAATTATTTCTCTTATTTCTCTGGGAAATGTGGCTTTGTCCCTGGTTGTCAACCGGGTATTATAAGACACGCACCGGATCCTCCCAGGACATTTTGTGTCAGAGCCGTGTTTCTCGGGCTCTCTTTCCCTCTCTCTCCACCATCGCAACAGCACAAAGGCAGCAGCGGCATCGCGGCCCCTCTCCCCGCTTTGTGTCAGACACCAAATCTTCCTCACCTTCTTCTTCCTCTCTCTTCCCCACCCAATCTCCTCTTCCCCCACGAGCGCCCCTCCTGCCTTTTAAGCCACGCGCCCGCGTCCTCCGCGTACGCCTCCCGCCTTTCCTCTCTCTCTCTCTCTCTCTCTCTCTCTCTCTCTCTCTCTCCCTCTCGTCGCCCTCTCCCCCTCCTCCTCTTCTCTCTGTGAGTTGAGGTGAGGATTTTGGGTGGACGAGCCGTTTGATGGACGCCAAGGGCGCGACGGAAAGCTCAAACCCTAACCGCGTCGTTGCCAGCGTACCATCGGCGGCCGTGGCGTCGGCGTCGGCGCCGACGAAGCGCATGCTGGCGTTCCACTTCCTGCGCGCGCTGTCCCGGATCCACGGCGCGGCGGGCCCGGCCAGGCGCCGCACGCGCACCATCCGCCGCGCGGCTTACTCATCCATGGCGCGCGCCACCGGGCCGCGCCGCGCATGGAGCCGCGCGCTGCTGCTCCAGGCCCAGGCGCGCGCGCGGAGATCCAGGGCGGAGACGTCGAGGCGGGCCGCGGTGCTCGTCCGGAGACGCGTCGTCGCCGGACCGGCGGTAGCAGCAGCACCAGCACCGGCACGCGCCGCTTTTGTCGGCGGGCAGACGTCGTCGGCGGCTGCTATTCGCGCGGCGCTGGTCCCTCTGCCCCCTCCGGCGCGGCAGGCGGGGGAGCCGGCAAGGAGCGACGCGCTGCGGCGGCTCGTCCCCGGCGGCGCCGGGATGGAGTACTGCAGCCTGCTGGAGGAGACCGCCGACTACGTCCGCTGCCTCCGCGCGCAGGTGCAGCTCATGCAGGGCCTCGCCGACCTCTTCTCCTGCCAATGATCCATCCACTCCATCATCCTCATCATGCATCCTCCGGTCGATCGAGTAATTCTAAATTATTACTTCTTCCTGCACCATCGACCGAAATCATACGATCCATGATAGCGGTCGATGGATCTCTTGTTCATGTGACATGAGATTGGTCAATGCATCGATCGCGCATGATCAATATAGAGGATCACCGGCCGGCAGGGGAGAGTTAGGTACGGTGGAGGTGGAGGAAGATTGGTGGAGTATATATGTTGAGCTGCTGGCAAGGTGAATTATTAGTAGGTGAGAAAAGATTGGGCGTAGTATGCATTTGTATAGGTTGGGGACACATTGGAACCACAACAAGCAAAATACAAAGGTAATTAATTGTAACATATAAAGAGATGATCGATCGACATGGATTTACATATCTATACTAGTGCAGTGTTGTTGGGTTAATTAGCAAATTGATCTATGGATAATATGTTGAACTACATATACATGATATGATACCATGTCATGTGGGTGCTATATATCTTGAAGCTATAGATGTGTAGGTTATGAGGCATATATGTACACTCCTCTTTCTGTTACCTTTTCTCTTGTAGGTCTATCTGTGAATTCTGATTGGTGAACAGGGTAATTAATTAGGGGAACTTTACCAAGCATGCCTACACATGCACTTCCATGCATGAAAGCATAGCAATGTTTCCTTCCACCCTGATGCATGATGCATGTGACAGATTGTATATTGCTGTTGAGCTAGCTAGACTCATATGTTGATTGCTCTAGAATCAAAAGGTAGTTCCCTGCACATGCAACCATGCATAGCTGGATGATGCTCTAGCTAGATAGCTAGCCAGCTGCCTTTTGCCTTGTGATTAGGGTGCTTGAGGGGTGGTTATGCTTAGGTTGTTTGGTGGAGTGTTTATTTCCCAAGCTCCTCCCAAACTTGAGAAAGTGGGATCCACAATCTATGGAAGATAGGGGTTTGATAATCTTTGAGCTGGAGAAGACATAACTTGTAGCCAAAGGGACCTAAGACATTCTCTCCATCGGCGGTTAGCATCTTTTGATTAAAGTGCATCCCTTTGGTTTTTCCCTTTGAAATCATCTTCTCTCTCTCTCAACTACCAACTTATACCTGTTCCTTTTTAGGTGCCACCGGAGTATTCCGTGTGTGTACTTGATGCTGGTCTTCTCTGTTCGGTTCTCTTTTTGCCGTATTCTTAGTTGTCTTCAGACACATGCATGCGTTCCATGCGTGCTTTCTTTATGGGGGTTAAGAATCTCAAAGGCTTGATATTGCTTCTTTTGCATGTTTCAGTTCAGACAAGGAAAGTAATTAACCTGCATGTCATCTCATCGATATTTATACACGGAACATTTAGCTTAACTCGTGGTAAAAAATATGAGTAAAAAATACAGAACGTTGGAGTCACTATATAGACATGAAAATATATATGCATGTGTGAGAGTATGCACTATTCCACATATCTCAATTGCATGTAATTTCCTGTATGTGTGCCACTTCTTTGATTTTATACCTATTAGCTAGTATATATGCTGAGCTTATTTTGGGCAAAAAAGAGTTTATATTTTGAACTTACGTATATGATACCATTTGATACATGTGGTAAGCAATGTAAACTATTAAAAAAACTTACATATATGACTATTTCCACTTACCTATTACGATACACTGTTTTTCTGATAGTATGTTTGTATTATATTTTACATGGTTTTCAAAATTGGCATTGCCCTGTTGCTGTCAATTAAATATTCATGTGACAAAGGCTTCGGCTGAATCCCCACTTTTTGACACGACTAGCTGGATGCATGCGTGCATCTCGCCTGAGAAGTCATTGTCCAATATCTTGCATTGGACCACAAATTAGCCATATAAGATGGCTATAAATCATTCACATCACTAAAAATGGTACTCAAATGAACAGCTAATGACATCTTGGAGTCCACCAGCTCATAATTGGCCCACTCGAAGATTAGCTGTACTCTCTTTTGCTAGTATCAACTTTCCCTTTAATTAATATGAATACAAGACGAAAGGTTAAACAAAATAATGTTGGCTGATCAACATGGTGCACTGATTATTTATGGATATTTTTTCTGTGTGGACACTAGTATATATGTCTAGGCCAAATTAAATCACATCCAAGATTTGTACTAGCTATATATTTCCCTGGTCTATCTAATTTTCTGCCATCCAGCCTCCAAAAACACCTAGGGGCATAGCTAACTTCAGTATATATTGTTAACAAAACTGTCTCTAGTAAGTAAAGCTGCTGATTTGATGAGATTTCTCCATGCCAATTTTTTTGTCGTGCATATATAATGGACATAATACAACTGGAGTATTTATCTCATGAGTTAGGTCAGTATTATTTGTGTCGAGCAAGAGCGAACGATTATATTGCTATAGAATTAATACTTTAATTCTCGCATTTAAGAGGAATTATGGGTCCTGATACTTAGAGATCTTATTATGGAAATATTGAAAATTGCAAAGTTAAAATAATCTGAAATATTTTCCCACATACGTGTTTGTGCTACTGCAAAATTATGTCAAAAAAATGTTTCCATTTGTGTCTTGCGAAGAGAGCGGGGATACTATTGCAAATGTAGTGCTCTAAATGTTTTTCTATTGCACGGATCGCAAAATTCTGTATTTTTTTACTAAAATTAGTTCTTTTCTCCCAATATTGCAGTTTTTACACACTTAGTCTTTTAGAAGCTTTTGCAGTTCAAAAAAGTATTTTCCCCCCCCATTTATTTGTACAGCCCAAGCTCCAAAAGCAATTACTAGGTTGTAGCACCCTTATTTTGTGGGCGTACAATGCCACATTTTTGGGTTTGTTGTATTAAACCAAGCAAGGATGTAAGCCCATGACGTAAAAAAAAGGATATAAGCTCACAAGAGGTGAAATATACATGTTTGTCTATCTTAGAGTTACACACAGACAATGTGGTTCCTGCTAGGATGAACAATGCTCTGTTAGAGCACCAGCCATTGCAACTATATATCTACACCTGCCCACTTAGAGTACCAACCGTTATATAACCAGATAATGGACATTTAGTTTCAAAATTTTCATGTTATCCTCCTCTAAAAGTGGCCTATTTTATTCAAATGATTTGCAAAGGAATTGTGGAGGATTCTAATCTTTAGGATTTTTTTCAATGTCGGGTTTTTCATTAGTTGGATTCCAATCCATAAGATATTTTTCTTCGGATTCGTTTGCACTAGGTTTCATAGAAAAATTCCCATCGACTCCCCCTCATGTGAATAATCCTATATTTTTTTTGTGCACAACCAATTCACCATGTTCTTAAAAAACAATCAATTGACTATACATCCTCGAGTTTTCTTGGTACGATCTCTTGATAACCCACAAGTATAGGGGATCGCAAAAGCTTTCGAGGGTAGAGTATTCAACCCAAATTTATAGATTCGACACAAGGGGAGCCAAAGAATATTTGATGTTATTAGAAGCTGAGTTGTCAATTCAACCACACCTGGAGATTAATTATCTGCAGCAAATAATCAGTAGCAAAGTAATATGATAGTTTCGATAGTAGTGACAGTAGTAACAGTAACGGTAACAATGATAGCAGTAATTTTGTAGCAAGTGTAACAGTGATGATAGCAGTAGTAACTTAGCACAAAAAATATAAGATGAATTCGTAGGCATTGGACCGGTCACTTGTTGGATGATATTCATCATGAGACAGTTATAACCTAGGGCGATACGACACTAGCTCCAGTTCATCGGTATAATGTAGGCATGTATTCCGTAAATAGTCATACGTGCTTATGGAAAGAACTTGCATGACATCTTTTGTCCTACCCTCCCGTGGCAGTGGGGTCCATATTGGAAATTAAAGCCTCCTTTTAATAGAGAACCGGAACAAAGCATTAACACATAATGAATACATGAACTCCTCAAACTACGGTCATCACCGGGAGTGGGCCCGGTTGTTGTCACTCCGGGGTTGCCGGATTATAACACGTAGTAGGTGACTATAACTTGCAAGATCGGATCTAAAACATGGATATAATGATGAATTCATAAACGGTTCAGATCTGAGTTCATGGCACTAAGGCCCAAAGTGACAAGCATTAAGCATAGCAAAGTCATAGCAACATCAATCTAAGAACATAATGGATACTAGGGATCAGGCCCTAACAAAACTAACTCGATTACATGATGAATCTCATCCAACTCCTAGCCGACCAGCGAGCCTACGAAGGAATTACTCACTCCCGGTGGGAAGCATCATGGAATTGGCGATGGACATTGGTTGGTGATGATGAAGAACGAAGATCCTCCTCTCCGGAGCCCTAAACGGACTCCAGATCTGCCCTCCCGAGGAAGAACAGGGCTTGGCGGCGGATCCGCCTCGTGGATCGCGATAATTCTTTCTCCCTAATTTTTTCTCCAAAAATAGGATTTTATAGCGTCGGTTTCAGGGTCAGCGGGGCCACCAGGTGGGGAAACCCACCTGGGCGCGCTAGGAGAGGGGGACGCGCCCTGGTGGGTTGTGTCCACCCAGGGCCCCCTCTCCGGTAGTTCTTGGCTCCAGAAATTCTTATATATTATATAAAAATTCCTTGCGAAGTTTCGTTCCATTTCGAAAACTTTTATTTCCTCACAAAAACAACACCATGGTAGTTCCGCTAAAAATAGCGTCAGTTCGGGGTTAGTTTCATTCAAATCATGCAAATTGGAGTCCAAAACAAGAGGAAAAGCGTTAGGAAAAGTAGATACATTGGAGACGTATCAACTCCCCCAAGCTTAATCCTTTGCTTGTCCTCAAGCAATTCAGTTGATAAACTGAAAGTGAAAAAGAAAAACTTTTATGAACTCTTTTGCTCTTGTTTGCATAAATACACTTAAACATCACCCAGGTTTTCAGCCAACATTATAACTAACCATGCCGACAATAACTCTTAGAGATTATAATGACTCATATCAATGACATAATCAGCTAGCGAGCAATAATAAGATATCTCAAACGGCAACACGTTGTCAAAACAACCATGATATAATATGACAATAGTGGTATCTCACTAGCCCTTTTTGAGACCGCAAAACATAAATGCAGAGCACCTCCATAGTTCAAGCAGCGACTAAACATTGTAATTCATGGTAGAAAAGATCCAGTCATGATGCACCCAACATTAGCTACACACAATGCATAAGTCATGACAGTTGTGCTCTCAGGTTCTAGCACTTGTTTTAGAAGGTGATGATACAATATAAAAGTAAATAGATAGTCCCTTCGCAGAGGGAAGCAGTGATTTGCAGAGGTGCCAGAGCTCAATTTTTTTAAACAGAGATAAATGATATTTTGGGACATGCACCCTTCTCATTTACTTCACGACCATCAGTTATCAATATCTTCCATGCTAAACACGCTAGTGGTGGTTCCCAAGCGATAAAAGTAAAGGTTTTGACTCTATTGGGGGTTTTTGTTTGATTATTTAAGAGATTGACTCTTTTTTAGTTTGAAGTTTGGGACTGGGCATCCCTATTACCGCCCTTTTCTCATGCGACGGCGAGTTAATAAACACTCGACCTGAGAATAACCCGCTTAGCATGAAAGATACCGACCACCTCCTGTCGTTCCATGAACGATCCAAACACACAAAAAGGATATTTATTTAGAATTTTTTTAAAGTGGCACATGCAAATTTACTTAGGACGGCAGGGTCATACCACATATAGGTAGGTATGGTGGACTCATCTGGAATAATTTTTGGGTTCAAGGTTTTTGATGTACAAGCAGAGTTCCCACTTAGTACAGGCGAAGGCTAGCAATTAGATTGAGAAGCGGCCAGCTAGAGAGCAACAACGATCATGATCATGCATTATGCATAAGTAACATTGGACACTAGCATGAGTAGGATATGAACACCATGAACATAAATATCATAGAGGCTATGTTGGTTTTGATTCAACTACATACATGAACATGTGCCAAGTCAAGCCACTCGAACATTCAGAGGAGGATACCATATCATCATACTACATCACAATCATTTTAATGATATGTTGATATCCGAGATAAATCATTATCCACTCCTAGCTACTTACGTATGGCATGAGAAACTATAATATCTAATTGTCATTGCAAACATGTTTAATCATAATGGGATGAATCATGGATACTAGGTTAAACATATTTACACAAACAGAATAAATCGAGTTCATACCCGTTTCTCTCTGCCACAGCAAGTTCATCGAATATCGTCATTATTACCTTTCACTTGCACGACCAAACGACATGAATTCATATGAGAGCCACTCAACATTTTCATCATGGTCTACTCCTTGGTGCAACTCAAATAAATAGAAAAGAATTTCGGAGAAACACACTGAAATATTTTTGGAGTTTTTGGTTTTCTTGAACAAGCAAATAAAAAAGGGAAAAGCAAAAAAACGAGAAAAACTATTTACACGGGAAAGCTCCCAACAAGCAAAAGAAGAACAAGGAAATCTTTTCGGGTTTTCTTTTTAATACTACTACTAAGCATGCATATAAGGTAAATGAACTACAACTATTTTCTTTGGTTTTTCTAAAGTTTTTCAAACACACAAGAAGAAACTAAGAAAATAAATCTAAGCATGGATGATACAAAGAAAAAGTGTGAACACCAACAAATGGAATAAGTGAACATGAATGTAAAGTCGGTGGAAACACGTACTCCCCCAAGCTTAGGATTTTGGTAGTTGATCAGTAGCCTGGAGGGTAGCTGTCGGCGTGGTAGCTCACGGAGGCTCTCGGTGCAGACGCCTCGGCCTGCCGTGATGCCTCCACTGCTGCATTATGGGCTCGGGCCTCGCTCTCAAGAACAAAATATCTTCGCTTGCTGTGATAGTCAAAAAGAGCCGGCGCAGGCAAATATGTGTGCACAACAGATGTTTTGTTAAACAATAGATTGTAAGTGAAGTTATCAACCTTTCCCTTAAGGATCTTATGGTGTTTTAAGGTGTTAAAGTCTAAATACTGCGTGGGTAGGATAGGATCAAAGGGCAAAGGTGAAACACCCAGCCCTCGTGCTAAACGCGTGGCATAAATTCCACCATAGAACCAGCCACGGTTAGCATTATGCTGAAGTCTGCGTGCAACAATCACTCCAAGGTTATAATTCCTATCATCGGTGAGAGCGGTGCGTATGAGGCTCAAGTTTGGCGCACAAAGTGTGCTACAATATTGCTTGCCTACTCTACATTTCCCATTAAATAATGCAAAGCACTACTGGAATCAGCTACTTTGCCATCTGCCAGCTCTTTGCCGTCCGCTAGCAGACGGCAAAGAAGCTCTTTGCCATCAGCTACCCAAAAGCAGACGACAAAGAACTGGCTGATGGCAAATATATTGTTTACCATCTGCCATTTCTTTGCCGCCGGCCAGCGAACGGCAAAGCTTCAGAAGGCAGACGGCAAAGAGCCCAACTGGGCCCTACTGGACCCTGCGGCTGGTTAATCCAGACGGGCTGGCTGAAGCGGACGGCAAAGGTTCCAAAGGCAGACGGCAAAGAAACACTCACGGCAAAGAGAAAGCACAGCTCGCGGATCAATCACCTAGATCGATGAGTTGGCAAGATATCAGACACACGTTCGGTCGGACGCATACCCCACACACCCACGATGCAAGCGCCCCCACGGCAGCACCCGCGCGCCCCATGCCCCCACTGCCTGCCTTATCCATCGGTCTCACCCACCCACCACTTGTCTCTCATCTCTCTTCCTGCTCCCGATCTCACCAACCCCACCACGTCTCTCTCTCATCTTTGTCCCTGCTCCCGATCTCACCTACCCGCCACCACCCACCACCGCCTCGGCCCCGTCCTTGCCGGCCACCACATCGCCTGTTGGCCCCAGCTCCGACGCCCCTGACCACTTCCCCCGTCGCCCCCGTAGGCCCGCCGGCGCTCGCCACCACCTCACCGGCCGGCCCCCACCTCGCTGGCCGCCATCTCGCCGGTCGGCCCTGGCCTCGCTGGCCGCCATCTCGCCGGTCGGCCCTGGCCTCGCTGGCCGCCATCTCGCCCGCCGGCCCCGGCCCGACCCCCTCACTCGTCCCCCTGGTGGCCTCCGTGCCCCGTCGCCCGTCGCTCCCAGCGGAATTTGTGCCCCGTCGCCCCCGATGGCAGCAGCAGCAGCACCGACGGCTGAGCTCCCGATGGCCGCCGACCACCTGTAGCCCCCGAAGGCCACGTCTCGCACGCCCATCCGCGCAATCCAGGCCGCCACTGATGCCCTCGACGGCGAGCGTGTGGTCGTGGGCGGCTGGGTCCGGGTCGGCCGCGTCCAGTGCGGCGGCACCATGGCCTTCGTGGCCGTCAACGACGACTCCTGCCATGCTAGCCACTAGCTTGTCGTCGAGGCGCCCCGGAAGAGCAAGGACCGCCATCGATCTGGACGTCGAGGCCGGGGCGGTTGCGAGGATGAGGAGCGAGCTCACGTTTGCCAGGCACTTGTTCTTCCGGGTCACCACGTTGTTCATGTAAATGGAGTAATTTTGTGTAGATGGAGCAGATGCAAATCTATTCTGTGTAAATAGACTAATTTGGTATTGTGAAATTTGTTCATTTGTCGTCGTTTGTTGGAACAAAGCTTAGATGGATACTATGGTGCACTTGGGCTGCTGGTTCACTATATTTTAATAAACAAAATCCTTTGATGTCTCTGATTTTAATAAACGTGTAGATGGACATTTTTTGCCGTCTGTTATTAATCGGCAGACGGCAAAAGATTAGTTTGGCGGATGACAAAGCCTCCGTTACCTCTGTTAGCACCTAACGTGACACCTACTATTTGCCGTCCACCTTCTTTGCCGTCCGTCACTGACGGCAAAGGCCTCTTTGCCGTCCGCTGCAAAAAGCAGATGGCAAAGAAGGTGTTTGCCGACCCTGTCTTTGCCGGAGTTGTTTGCCGTCCACGGCTGACGGCAAAGCTCTTTGCCGTCCGTCATGGAAGATGGCAAAGAAGCTGATTCCTGTAGTGAAGTACTGAATTGCGGGAACATGAACGCTCTTTATTCTACCTTGTGTCACTCCCCTCCTTTCACCGTAACAAAGACTAGTCAAGAATGTTTCGAACTCAGCCTTTGGTGGTTCATCAAGCGAACCCCAAGATGGGAGCTTGCGGTGGTAATAAAAATTCTCTAGTGAGATGATAAATGGACTTACGAGGGAAGAATTTAAATCCTTTGACAAATGATTCAGTGAGAAGTTGGCGTTGTTCGCACTTATCTGGAAGGTAGGGGCCGGGACCCGCATTGTGAATATATTGCTCGAATTCCTCCTTAATGCCCACACGCACCATATACTCATCACAAGGCCATAATCATGTTTTGGTGGCGGCGTCTCGTGTGGAACTTTCACTTGGTTCAACATAAGACCGACGAGCAGAACTGTCACTAGAAGATGCCCCCGAGGATCGCCTCCTTGAAGAACTCCTTCCAAATAGGTTAATAATGTCCACATACAAATTCTGAAAAAAAATTGGGGTGACAAAAATTTGTCAACAAAACTTCATAAAATTGATAGCCACTACGCATAGGGATACATAGAAGCCAAAGCAAGCATTCAAACTACTTAGAACTCTTAGAATTCAACATGCAAGCACATCTACAACATCACCAAGAGTAGCCAATTATTCAAAATATAAACCACACAAAAACCAATTGGACAAATGGTGGAGTCACATACCAAGCAACGTTCCCCAGAAACAGTTTCAGAAAACGGAGCTTCGAGCAAAGAGATCGAAATCCGTGGGTTTGAGAGCAAGAACACGGGAGAGAGAGAGCAATGGAGATTTTTTTCTGGAGGTAAGTGATGATGTGGGATGAATGGATAAGTGAGGGGGCCCACGTGGGGACCACAACCCACCAGGGCGCGCCTGGGGGTCTTGGCACGCCCAGGTGGGTTGTGCCCACCTGGTGTACCTCCCTCTGATATTATTTGCACCAGAAATTCAGAAATATTTAGAAAAAAAATCGTATTGATTTTTTCAGGGCATTCTGAGATCTTTTATTTTTGGGTCTTTTTTATTGCATGGGAAATTTTGAAAATAGACAAAACATGGCAATTTATTTTATTTAAATAATAAAAACAGAAAACTAAAAGTAGGGACGGAAGATAGTGCTTACTAAATTCATTAACTTCATACCGCTAAAAAATAATCCATTAATAAGGCTGATCAGGTCTTATTAACAACCACTTTCGATTAGCTTGAAACCGAAGAACTTTCGTAAATCACTGAGTTACCTCAATGGGGATATGCATTTCCCCAACAATAAGCATTTCATATTTGTTTTTGACAGTAGGTAGAGGTATTTGAAAACTTCCAATAGTGATTGTCGGAGATTTTTCAGTCACATTAATACCATTCACTTGGAATTGTTTCTTCGGAAAGTGCACTGTATGCTCATTACAATTAATATGAAAAGTGACATTGCTTTTATTGCAATCAATAACAGCCCATGTAGTATTAAAGAAGGGTCTATGAAGGATAATCGACATGTTGTTGTCCTCGGGCATCTCAAGTATAACAAAGTAAGTTAAAATAGTAACATTAGCAACAACAACGGGCACATCCTCACAGATACCGACAGGTATGGCACTTGATTTCTCAGCCATTTGCAAAGATATTTCAGTAGGTGTGAGTTTATTGAAAGCAACTATTTTGTATAAAGAGAAAGGCATAACACTAACACCATCTCCTAAATCATACAAAGAAGTTTTCACATAATTCTTTTTAACAGAGCCAGGTATAGTTCGTATTCCCGGATCTCCAAGTTTTTTAGGTACTCCATCTTTAAAAGTATAATTAGCAAGCATAGTGGAGATTTCAGCTTCCTGTATTTTTCTCTTATTTGTGATGATATCTTTCATATACTTTGCATAGGGAGGCATTTTCAAGATATCAGTCAAGCGAGTTCACAAAAAGACTGGCCTCAGCATTTCAGCAAAGTGTTCAAATTCCTCATCATCTTTCTTTTTAGTTGACTTGCGTGGAAAAGGAATAGGTTTTTGAACCCACAGTTCTCTTTCTTTACCATGTTTTCTAGCAATGAAGTCTCTTTTATCATACCTTTTATTCTTAGGTTCTGCGTCATCAAGGTCAACAGGTGGTTCTATCTCAATATCATTGTCTGGTTCTTTTTTATTACTTGGTTGAGTGTCTTCATGAACCTCACCATTATCTTTTTCGTTATCACTAGGTGAGTGTTCATTACCAGATTGAGTTTCCACATCAGAGATAGAAGTTTCATTATCATTATCGTGAATCATGTTCAATTCTTTTTGGGGGTCCCTCAGGATAAAGTGGTTCCTGAGTCAATTTATCTCCTCTAGTTGCAACTCTAATAGCAAAGTCATGTATATTGTTATTCATTTCATCAAGCAATTCTCTTTGAGATTTAGCGACTTGTTCTAACTGAGTTTGAACCATAGAAGCAAGCTTTCCAACTCCTCTAACATCATTAGGAATTCTAAATAACAAGTCACTCAAGTGAGCAATCATATCAAAATTATATTTCAATTATTTCATAACATTTGCATTGAAGTGATCTTGTTTTCTAATATAGTTTTCAAACTCATAAAGGCATTGGCTTCAACTTCATTAGATAATTTACCTCTACCACCTTAGGCAGTGGTGGTGTATTAAGCCCATGTATTTCTTCAATAGGAGGTAAATTTTTAACATCCTCAGCTTTAATACCTTTTTCCTTCATAGATTTCTTTGTCTCTTGCATATCTTCAGGACCGAGATATAATATACCCCTCTTCTTTGGAGTGGGTTTAGCCGGTGGTTCTGGAAAAGTATGATAACCCACAAGTATAGGGGATCGCAACAACTTTCGAGGGTAGAGTGTGACGCCCGGATAATTAGGCTACAGTAATCCCATGTTAATGATGCCATGTCACCTTGGTTACTGTTGATAAACTCGCGTTAGTTCTAAACGATTCAAATTCAAATTTAGAATATAGCTAAGCAACAAAAGTTTTCAAAAAACTAAAACTAAAATGTTCGGGTTGTGTCAAATAAATCGTAAGTAGTAATGGTTGAGAAACCATATTTTTATAAAATATTTAAATGCTCTAAATTAAGTAAAACAACAACTAGAACAATTAATTAAATACCTTTTCAAATTATAAGGTTACAAACTATTTTTAATTAAAATGCCTAACTAGTATTGGCAGTTGTATAACTAGTAATACTACATTAGGTGTTGTTTTTTATAATGGACAAAAGTAAATGAGTAGTAATTAAAATATTAAGACTAATTAACAGGAAAGGTAAACAAAAGATTAAAAAAAGGGGAAAACATAGGGCCAAACCCTCCCGCGGCCCAACTGCGCCTTGACCCAGCTGGCCGGCCCAGCTCACCCCTAGCCTGTTTAGGCCTCCCCAACCCCCGTCGTGACCTAAATCCCATCACCCGCACCCCACTCCTCCTCTCGTTCCCCCACTCCCCCCACCTTTCTGGATCGAGGCAACGACGCCCCGACCCCGTCGCCGACCCCATCGTCCTCGCGCCCGACGTCCTCCCCGCCGCCTCAGACTGCGCCGGGAGCACCGCCTCCGCCGTCTTCGTGGACTACTTGGACGCATCGGAGCTCGGGACCCCTGCCTCGCGCGGATCGAGCCGTTCCCTCCCCGAATCGCCATCGCCTGCCGTCGCCGGAACGTCGTCCTCATCCTCCTCTCTGACTCGCATCAACGAGCCTCGCCGCCCGTACCCCTGCATCGTACGGTGAGGGCCACGCCCTCCCCTCTCTCCCCTGTTCCGCACACGCTAGGGCGCCGTCCCCGACCGCGCTCGTCACGCCCTCCCCGTCGTCCGCTGGCACCCGTCACGGGCCGCGACCACGCGCCGTTGTGGACCTGCTGCTGCTCACCGCGCGCCTCCCTTTGCTTCCCCTGCTCCCCCTGCTTTCCTGCTGCTCTGCCGAGCGCTGCTCGCTCCCCGCGCCGGTGTTGCTCGCTTGCGCCCGTCCACGCCCTTAGACCTCGCCGCCGCCGCTCCGGGCACCAACCGCACCCACTGACCCCCTCTACCGCGTTAGGTCACCCCTAGCACCGCGCATTGCCATGTTATACTTTGATTGCTCTGTTATTTATTGTGTTTCCCCTCCGTTACTTCTTTCCGGTAGACCCCGTGCCGATGCTGATGCCCCTGTGGTCGACTACAACACCGACGACCCCTCCTTCTTGTCTGAGCAACCAGGCAAGCCCCCCCCCTTGATCACCAGATATCGCCTACTCTCCTCTATACTGCTTGCATTAGAGTAGTGTAGCCTGTTACTGCTTTCGTTATTCATATCCTGATGCATAGCCTGTCTTTGATACTGCTGTTAATACCTTTACCTGCAATCCTACTTGCTTAGTATAGGATGCTAGTGTTCCATCAGGGGCCCTACACTCTTGTTTGTCTGCCATGCTATACTACTTGGCTGTGATCACCTCGGGAGGTGATCATGGATATATATTATACTATATACATGATACATGTGGTGACCAAAGTCGGGTTGGCTCGAGAAGTACCCGCGAGTGGATCTTTGAGGCGGAGCGGCAGGGCAGTTCGGGGCTACCTGGGTGTGAGGTGAGCCTGGCCCTGTTGGCGTTCGCGGATACTTAACACGCTTAACGAGATCTGGGTATTTGATCTGAGTCTGGCCATTTGGTCTATACGCACTAACCAACTACGCGGGAAAGATATGGGCACTCGGCGTCGTGGTATCAGCCGAAGCACTTTTTGACGTCAGCGACTGAGTGGCGCGCGCCGCATTGGATCGTAAGCTCGCACTTGTATTAAGGGGGCTAGATCTGCTTCCGGCCGCGTACGCAACGTGCAGGTGTGCTCAGGGCGATGGGCCCAGACCCCTGCGCGCATAGGTTTAGACCGGCGTGCTGACCGCTCTGTTGTGCCTAGGTGGGGCTGCGACGTGTTGATCTTCCGAGGCCGGGCATGACCCCGGAAAGTGTGTCCGGCCAAATGGGATCAAGCGTGTTGGGCCATGTGGTGCACCCCTGCAGGGAAGTTTATCTATTCGAATGGCCGTGTCCCTCGGTAAAAGGACGACCCGGAGTTGTACCTTGACCTTATGACAACTAGAACCGGATACTTAATAAAACACACCCTTCCAAGTGCCAGATACAACCCGGTGATCGCTCTCTAACAGGGCATCGAGGAGGGGATCGCCGTGTAGGATTATGTTATGCGATGCTACTTGGAGGACTTCAGTCTACTCTCTTCTATATGCTGCAAGACGGAGGCGACCAGAAGCGTAGTCTTCGATAAGACTAGCTATCCCCCTCTTATTCTGGCATTCTGCAGTTCAGTCCACTGATATGGCCCCTTTACACATATATCCATGCATATGTAGTGTAGCTCCTTGCTTGCGAGTACTTTGGATGAGTACTCACGATTGCTTTTCTCCCCCTTTTCCCCCTTTCCCTTCTACCCGGTTGCCGCAACCAGACGATGGAGCCCAGGATCCAGACGCCACCGTCGACGACGACTCCTACTACTCTGGAGGTGCCTACTACTACGTGCAGCCCGCTGACGACGACCAGGAGTAGTTAGGAGGATCCCAGGTAGGAGGCATGCGCCTCGTTCGATCTGTATTCCAGTTTGTGCTAGCTTTCTTAAGGCAAACTTGTTTAACTTATGTCTGTACTCAGATATTGTTGCTTCCGCTGACTCGTCTATGATCGAGCACTTGTATTCGAGCCCTCGAGGCCCCTGGCTTGTATTATGATGCTTGTATGACTTATTTTATTTGTAGAGTTGTGTTGTGATATCTTCCCCTGAGTCCCTGATCTTGATCGTACACATTTGTGTGCATGATTAGTGTACGATTGAATCCGGGGCGTCACAAGTTGGTATCAGAGCCGACTGCCTGTAGGAATCCCCCTTCCACACTCCTTGGCCGAAGTCGAGTCTGGACGTTGCAAAAACTTTTACTAACATGGCTGTGTGCCTTACGGGCCCACGTCGCCATTGGGTGGTAATAGGATCTTTTAGTCCTCGACCTTTACTCTGGGACTCTGATCTCTCTTCTATTCGGGTTAAATGATTTTACTAAATCTAACTCTAGGTTCTCGATGCCACTTTCTACCGGAGAGCCCCTTCATTACAGATGATCGACTGCTTCACCAGAAGATTTCGAAGACAATCTCCGTTGATCTCTCGAGACACTTGTGCCCACCGCCTTTGCAAATTCTCTACCACTGTTATATTATTGTGGATAACTACATACACTTGTCCTTTCAATCCCATTGATCTTGTTATTACAAGATACCCCGAAAATTCACTCTATTGTTCCGAGAATACTTTGTGCCTACTGCCTTGCAGTTCATTACCCACATGAACACCTCAACGGATAATTCCTCGCACTTACTGAGTATCCGCCCATCCCCAGTTGTTTATGTGTTTCACTAAGTTCTTTGAAATAATATTCGATATTACGAAAGTCCTTTGTAGCTTATTGCTATTGAAATTCTTACTTGCTTGGGATATGTTAAATACCATAACTCCCGAAATCTTATTGGAATCCCTCGTCATTTCATTTTGAGTCCGTTGATTCCATTTGTTGCGAATGCTCGCAATCCTCAACCAGATCCTAGAATCCATCCTTCCGGCTCAGACGTCATTTTAAACATGAGTTGAATCTCGACCAATCAAATTGTTGTCGATTTTACCCTTAAGCTTTCTCAACTTATCCATCCTTGATCAGAGCGTCTGCTTCTGATCCTTCGCTTTGTAAATCTTAATTCCTTTGCAATTGAGCTCTAAGTTACTCAGTTGTTTCTATAATCCAATGTCTTTGCATTGATTCTTTCTCTGGTTGTGAGCCGATACTCACATCAGATCCCTTGTGGACCACCAGACCCTTTGTCGGATTTTATCCGACAATGTCCTTCTTATTGAATAACCTTGTGATCCTTTCCATGGGTATATAATGCCTTTGGTAAAATTGGATCCTCTGCTTTGTGAATCATGTTCTACTTTCGAGTTTGTATTATTTACTCCGAAGTTGTGGTATATGTCCCTAAGATGCCCCATGTGTTGAACCTACGCCTTCCCTAATTCGTGTGAAACCGAAAGATTTCACGGGTCATAATTATCTGGTATTGCACCAGGTAAAACTTTCAACAACTAATGTCATTTTCAAAATACGAGAGGTGAATGAAAGGTTATGCGTTGAACAAGTGGGAGTCGACCTTGAACCCTGTGTTCATGCCCATGGACACGATGTATACCTGATCATGGAAGCTTCTCTTAAAATAATTATCCCCTTATTATAAGATCATTTGGTATCTGTGGACGTGGTTCTGACTATGTTTCTCCTTGATTCCATTTCTCGTGCAAGTTTGATCAATTGTCTTCTGCAAAGCAATACCCTAGTCCAAACTCTACCTTGATCTATCGTCGAGTGTTACCCCCTGGTATCTCGAGATTATCATGGAACTGCATAACTTCTTATGAGTTCTCCATCAAGTGCTACATTCTCACTGATTCCAATTTTTCACGGGCCCTGAGTTATTAAACACCCGAGGACATCGGTAAGTGAATCGAGTCCACATCATGATTAAACAACTATTGGTAATCTTCTTTACTTACGAGTTTGTACTCGATCACGTCGTTTCTAGCCTGCTCGGCTATATCAGTATCGTGCTGATTTTAACTGTGCTACCGGGTCCTTACTTCCGGAGCACCACTTTCGTCGATGAGCTAAGCTTACGTCGGTCTTCCTTGTCTTATCGTTTCCCCTCGAACAGCAAGCTTGATTTCGAGTTTGTGTCGTAACCATGGTTACAATAACCTTTCGCTTCATCATTCCTTTATACTTTGATGTCATTGTCGATCGATTACATCCTCATGAAATCTCTCGACACATGTGTCGTGGTCATCATCAGCATCCTGAGCTCTTCCAGGGTATCAATTGAATTCATGATGAGAAATACTATCCCTACCCTCGATGATTTGTGTTATCATCGACCACTCAATTGCCTTCCGTTCAACACAAACTTGTTCATGTTTTGTGTTATACCTTGAGATCCTTGCTATCCAGCATTTGCTCTTCTTTACCTTGGAATATTACCACCTTTTTATGTCAAGAATGTCGTGGTAATTTTGCGTTCATTTCTTGGTCTCCGTGTTGTTTCTAACCGGAATACCGACAAATGGTCTGTGATGTGTAAATTCTAAACTTCTAGCAACCCTATTGCTTTGGAGTTATTGGTCTACAGTTTCATTCTAAGTCTATTGCTTATTGAATCATCATTCTAACATTGATCGTGCTACCTAGTCCAGATTCCTGGGTGCACCCTTCTATCATTGTTCAGTTGTGTATGTTTCCCTCGAGCATACATCATTATATCATTTGATCCGATAAAAGATATTTCCTTGTTCACATAATTGTGGAAATCAATCATTTGGAAATCTCGATGATTTGTTGCTGAGCCTATCAGCCACCTCCGCATCCTCTCCTTGGTTAAATGATGAACTCATGATTCAGAACTTGCTTCCGTAGTACATTTCCCGAGAATCTTGCAACTCCATCTCATCTAATTGTGTTGCCCCCTTTCCTTCTCGGGCATCATGAGTCTGAGTTATCCTGACACCAATCAGATCTGAATCTCGGCCAGATATGATGGTTGGAATGTTTTCCAAGAGTCATAACATTGGTCCTTATATAACCCAGTAAGGTGATGGCATGCCCAACACACCTGGCCGGATGACCTATTGTTATAGATTCCCTTTCAGCAAGGTTATCCATTCTTCCATGAGGAAATTGTAAGACTTATTCTACAAGTTGTTCCTGATGGATCCTTCGTGTATACAGAGTTTGAACTTTGCTTGAAGACCTTGTCAATGCTATCTCGAAGCATGTCTATGGTACTCCGTTCTGCAACAAGAACATTTGGAGCCCAATGCTAACTGTTTCTTGCTCAACTATCCAAACACCGTCGTATGGATAATGTCATGAAAATTTATCTCCCCTCACCTAGAGGCTTTTCTACTTAATATCATGTCATGGTTATCATGCTCTGCTTGTCCTTGGGATGAATATACCACTGAAATATCTGATAATCATATTTTCCTTTCCATTACTTGGTTTACCCTTTCTGGTGATCATTATGGTCTAACCAGTATTAATTCCCTGCTTATGTAGACACCTCGTGTACAATTCTGTCAGTAAGACCGTGTTACTTTTGTTGGTGACATTTCGGTAACCACCGATGGACGAGAACTTTGCCTATTGGTCCGCCTCGTTGCAACGAGCAGGAAAATGGTTCTCTTCGTCCCTCGCCCTTGGTACCAACGTTGTTGCCGACATAAATGAAATGGTACTCTCTGACAAGCCTTGCTATCATGACCGTGCAAGATGTCACGACTTCTATTAAAAAAAACCCACATGGTGGGCCCATAACCCACAGTTCCACAGGATCGAAACCTGACTCTCCTATACACTCCCTGTTGTCAAAGTTACTCCTCGCGCTGGACTTCATATGTAATTCACGGGCCACCTGCCTAGTGATCTGTTCTGGTATCAGACGCAATACTTGTTCTCGTTGCTCTGAACCCCTTTCACCTTCTATCTGGGCATCGAACGATTGTCTGGCTGCTTGAAACTTCTTATTGTACCTTCGAACTTTACTCTCGAGGTGTTTTAATTGTTCAACTCGAGAGGTTCTCATATGCTCATTCATGGGTTAAACCCAGATTATTACCCTTATAGCATTCTGTCATTGTCGATCTGCCCCGTTACCTATTCGTAAGTACGAAGGAACCCCCAAAGAAATGGTTACGACTTCATAATGATGACCTGAAATAGAGAGTTGAAGACATCAATGAAAGGGATTAACTTCTTTAAGAAGAGCAGCCAAGACCGAGAAGATCCGTTAGAATTTCGTAACCAGACTTTCCCCCTTACTCCCCCTCTTAAATCTCGGGACGAGATTTCTTGTAGTGGAGGAAAATTGTGACGCCCGGATAATTAGGCTACAGTAATCCCATGTTAATGATGCCACGTCACCTTGGTTACTGTTGATAAACTCGCGTTAGTTCTAAACGATTCAAATTCTAATTTAGAATATAGCTAAGCAACAAAAGTTTTCAAAAAACTAAAACTAAAATGTTCGGGTTGTGTCAAATAAATCATAAGTAGTAATGGTTGAGAAACCATATTTTTATAAAATATTTAAATACTCTAAATTAACTAAAACAGCAACTAGAACAATTAATTAAATACCTTTTCAAATTATAAGGTTACAAACTATTTTTAATTAAAATGCCTAACTAGTATTGGCAGTTGTATAACTAGTAATACTACATTAGGTGTTGTTTTTTTTATAATGGACAAAAGTAAATGAGTAGTAATTAAAATATTAAGACTAATTAAGAGGAAAGGTAAACAAAAGATTAAAAAAAGGGGAAAACATAGGGCCAAACCCTCCCGCGGCCCAACTGGGCCTTGACCCAGCTGGCCGGCCCAGCTCACCCCTAGCCTGTTTAGGCCTCCCCAACCCCCGTCGTGACCTAAATCCCATCACCCGCACAACACTCCTCCTCTCGTTCCCCCACTCCCCCCACCTTTCTGGATCGAGGCAACGGCGCCCCGACCCCGTCGCCGACCCCATCGTCCTCGCGCCTGACATCCTCCCTGCCGCCTCAGACTGCGCCGGGAGCACCGCCTCCGCCGTCTTCTTCGACTACTTGGACGCATCGGAGCTCGGGACCCCTGCCTCGCGCGGATCGAGCCGTTTCATCCCCGGATCGCCATCGCCTGCCGTCGCCGGAACGTCGTCCTCATCCTCCTCTCCGACTCGCATCAACGAGCCTCGCCGCCCGTACCCCTGCATCGTACGGTGAGGGCCACACCCTCCCCTCTCTCCCCTGTTCCGCACACACTAGGGCGCCGTCCCCGACCGCGCTCGCCGCGCCCTCCCCGTCGTCCGCTCGCACCCGTCACGGGCCGCGACCACGCACCATCGTGGACCTGCTGCTGCTCACCGCGCGCCTCCCTTTGCTTCCCCTGCTCCCCCTGCTTTCCTGCTGCTCTGCCGAGCGCTGCTCGCTCCCCGCGCCGGTGTTGCTCGCTTGCGCCCGGCCATGCCCATAGACCTCGCCGCCGCCGCTCCGGGCACCAACCGCACCCACTGACCCCCTCTACTCGACTCGCGCCATCGCCCTCTCCCCGTAGCCGCTCTCGGCTTGACCAAATGGTCGCCGGAGCCGCGAGTCCGGCGAGCCCCCCCGTCGCCTCTGTACGCCTCCGTCGGCGTGCGCTGGTTAAAACTAGCTGGTGGGCCCTGTTAATTAGGCACTAACCTAACCCCCCACCTAATACCCCACTGACTAGCGGGCCCTTTTGATAAACTAGATAATTAAAAATTTCTGTTAATATAACAACCAATGACACCTGGGCCCCACCCCCTGTTTGACTGGTCAGCGTTGACCTTTGACTTGCTGACTGTGCATGCTAACTCAGCCTCTGGACCCCACCTGTCATACTCAGTAGCTAGCTGCTGCTAGATATAAAATAATATTCCACATTTTATTATTTCGAATTAAATTAAATGCAGAAATTCCAGAAATTAATAAAAACTTTAGAAAATCATATAAAATAAACCGTAGCTCAGATGAAAATACTTTCTACATGAAAGTTGCTCAGAACGACGAGACGAACCCGGATACGCAGCCCGTTCGTCCGCCACACATTCCTAACATATCAAACTCGCAACTCCCCCCCCCTCCGGCTCCTCTGCCCGAAAACACGGAACCCCGGGGATACCTCCCCGGATGTTTCCCCCTTCACCAGTATCACATACTACCGCGTTAGGTCACCCTAGCACCGTGCATTGCCATGTTATACTTTGATTGCTCTGTTATTTATTGTGTTTCCCCTCCGTTACTTCTTTCCGGTAGACCCCGTGCCGATGCTGATGCCCCTGTGGTCGACTACAACACCGACGACCCCTCCTTCTTGTCTGAGCAACCAGGCAAGCCCTCCCTTGATCACCAGATATCGCCTACTCTCCTCTATACTGCTTGCATTAGAGTAGTGTAGCCTATTACTGCTTTCGTTATTCCTATCCTGATGCATAGCATGTCTTTGATACTGCTGTTGATACCTTTACCTGCAATCCTACTTGCTTAGTATAGGATGCTAGTGTTCCATCAGTGGCCCTACACTGTTGTCTGTCTGCCATGCTATACTACTGGGCTGTGATCACCTTGGGAGGTGATCATGGATATATATTATACTATATACATGATACATGTGGTGACCAAAGTCGGGTTGGCTCGAGGAGTACCCGCGAGTGGATCTTTGAGGCGGAGCGGCAGGGCAGTTCGGGGCTACCTGGGTGTGAGGTGAGCCTGGCCCTGTTGGCGTTCGCGGATACTTAACACGCTTAACGAGATCTGGGTATTTGATCTGAGTCTGGCCATTTGGTCTATACGCACTAACTAACTACGCGGGAAAGATATGGGCACTCGGCGTCGTGGTATCAGCCGAAGCACTTTTTGACGTCAGCGACTGAGTGGCGCGCGCCGCATTGGATCGTAAGCTCGCACTTGTATTAAGGGGGCTAGATCTGCTTCCGGCCGCGTATGCAACGTGCAGGTGTGCTCAGGGCGATGGGCCCAGACCCCTGCGCGCATAGGTTTAGACCGGCGTGCTGACCGCTCTGTTGTGCCTAGGTGGGGCTGCGACGTGTTGATCTTCCGAGGCCGGGCATGACCCAGGAAAGTGTGTCCGGCCAAATGGGATCAAGCGTGTTGGGCTATGTGGTGGACCCCTGCAGGGAAGTTTATCTATTCGAATGGCCGTGTCCCTCGGTAAAAGGACGACCCGGAGTTGTGCCTTGACCTTATGACAACTAGAACCGGATACTTAATAAAACACACCCTTCCAAGTGCCAGATACAACCCGGTGATCGCTCTCTAACTGGGCATCGAGGAGGGGATCGTCGGGTAGGATTATGCTATGCGATGCTACTTGGAGGACTTCAGTCTACTCTCTTCTATATGCTGCAAGACAGAGGCGACCAGAAGCGTAGTCTTCGATAAGACTAGCTATCTCCCTCTTATTCTGGCATTCTGCAGTTCAGTCCACTGATATGGCCCCTTTACACATATATCCATGCATATGTAGTGTAGCTCCTTGCTTGCGAGTACTTTGGATGAGTACTCATGGTTGCTTTTCTCCCCCTTTTCCCCCTTTCCCTTCTACCCGGTTGCCGCAACCAGACGATGGAGCCCAGGATCCAGACGCCACCATCGACGACGACTCCTACTACTCTGGAGGTGCCTACTACTACGTGCAGCCCGCTGACGACGACCAGGAGTAGTTAGGAGGATCCCAGGTAGGAGGCATGCGCCTCGTTCGATATGTATCCCAGTTTGTGCTAGCCTTCTTAAGGCAAACTTGTTTAACTTATGTCTGTACTCAGATATTGTTGCTTCCGCTAACTCGTCTATGATCGAGCACTTGTATTCGAGCCCTCGAGGCCCCTGGCTTGTAATATGATGCTTGTGTGACTTATTTTATTTGTAGAGTTGTGTTGTGATATCTTCCCGTGAGTCCCTGATCTTGATCGTACACATTTGTGTGCATGATTAGTGTACGATTGAATCAGGGGCGTCACATAGAGTATTCAACCCAAATTTATAGATTCGACACAAGGGAAGCCAAAGAATATTTGAAGGTATTAGCAGCTGAGTTGTCAATTCAACCACACCTGGAGATTAATTATCTGCAACAAGTAATCAGTAGCAAAGTAGTTTGATAGTTTTGATAATAGTGATAGTAGCAACGGTAACAGTAACGGTGATAGAAGTAATTTTGTGGCAAGTGTAACAGTGATGATAGTAGTAGTAACTTAGCAGAAACAATATAAGATAAATTTGTAGGCATTGGATCGGTGACTTGTTGGATGATATTCATCATGTGACAGTTATAACCTTGGGCGACACGGCACTAGCTCCAGTTCGTCGATATAATGTAGGCATGTATTCCGTAAATAGTGATACGTGCATTATTAAAAGCACTTGCATGACATCTTTTGTCCTACCCTCCCGTGGCAGCGGGGTCCATATTGTAAACTAAGGGATATTAAGGCCTCCTTTTAATAGAGAACCGAAACAAAGCATTAACACATAGTGAATACATGAACTCCTCAAACTACGGTCATCACCGGGAGTGGGCCCGGTTGTTGTCACTCCGATGTTGCCGGATCATAACACGTAGTAGGTGACTATAACTTGCAAGATCGGATCTAAGACATGGATATAATGATGAATTCATAAACGGTTCAGATCTGTGTTCATGGCACCCGGGCCCAAAGTGACAAGCATTAAGCATAGCAAAGTCATAGCAACATCAATCTAAGAACATAGTGGATACTAGGCATCAGGCCCTAACAAAACTAACTCGATTACATGATGAATCTCATCCAACTCCTCATAGACCAGCGAGCCTACGAAGGAATTACTCACTCCCGGTGGGGAGCATCATGGAATTGGCGATGGAGATTGGTTGGTGATGATGAAGAATGAAGATCCCCCTCTCCGGAGCCCCAAACGGATTCCAGATCTGCCCTCCCGAGGAAGAATTGGGCTGGGTGGCGGCTCCGTCTCGTGGATCATGATAATTCTATTTTCCTCATTTTTTTCTAGAAATATGTGATTTTATATTATCAGGGAGGTCATCAGCGGGGCCACCAGGTGGGTACAACCCACCTAGGCGCGCTAGGAGAGGGGGGTGCGTCCTGGTGGGTTGTGCCCAACCAGGGGGGCCCTTTCTGGTGGGTCTTGGTTCCAGAAATTTTTATTGATACAAAGAATCCTCGCAAAGTTTTGTTCCATTCCAAGAACTTTTATTTCTGCACAAAAACAACACCATGGTAGTTCTGCTGAAAACATCGCCAGTCCGGGGTTAGTTTCATTCAAATCATGCAAATTAGAGTCCAAAATAAGAGGAAAAGCGTGAGAAAAAGTAGATACGTTGGAGATGTATCAACTCCCCCAAGCTTAAACCTTTGCTTGTCCTCAAGCAATTCAGTTGATAAACTAAAAGTGAGAAAGAAAAACTTTTACGAACTCTTTTGCTTTTGTTTGCATAAATAAGCTTAGACATCACCCAGGTTTTCAGCCAACATTTAACTAACCATGTCAACCATAACTCTTAAAGATTATAATGACTTGTATCAATGACATAATCAGCTAGCAAGCAATAATAAGATATCTCAAACAGCAACACATTGTCCAAACAACCATGATATAATATGACAATAATGGTATCTCGCTAGCCCTTTCTGAGACCGCAAAACATAAATGCAGAGCACTTCCGAAGTTCAATCAGCGACTAAACATTGTAATTCATGGTTGAAAAGATCCAATCATGATGCACCCAACATTAGCTATACACAATGCAGAAATCATGACATCTGTGCTCTAGTCAGTTTCTGGCGCTTGTTTTTAGAAGGTGATGACACAACATAAAAGTAAATAGAAAGTCCCTTCGCAGAGGGAAGCAGTGATTTGAAGTGGTGCCAGAGCTCAATTTTTAAAACAGAGATAAATGATAATTTTGAGACAGGCAACCTTCTTATTCACTTCATGACTATCAGTTATCAACATCTTCCATGCTAAGCATGCTAGTGGCGGTTCCCAAGCAAAAAGTAAAGGTTTTGACTCTGTTGGGAGTTTTTGTTTGATTATTCAAGAGATGAACTATTTTTCATGTTCGCAGTTTGGGACTGGGCATCCCTATTACCGCACATTTTCTCGTGCGATGGCGAGTGAATAAACACTCGACCTGAGAATAACCCGCTTAGCATGGAAGATATCGACCACCTCCTGTCGTTCCATGCATGATCCAGGCACACAAAAAGGATAATTTTTACAAGTTTTTCGAGGTGGCACGTGCAAATTTTCTTAGGACGGCTGGGTAATACCACATATAGGTAGGTATGGTGGACTCATCTGGAATAACTCTCGGTTCAAGGTTTTTGATGTACAAGCATAAATCCCACTTAGTATATGCGAAGGCTAGCAATTAAGATTGAGAAGAGTCCAGCTAGAGAGCAACAACGATCATAACCATGCATTATGCATAAGTAACATTGGACACTAGCATGAGTAGGATATGAACACCATGAACATAAATATTATAGAGGCTATGTTGGTTTTGATGCAACTACATGCATGAACATGTACCAAGTCAAGCCACTCGAACATTCAGAGGAGGATACCATATCATCATACTACATCACAATCATTTTAACGCTATGTTGATATCCAAGATAAATCATTATCAACTCCTAGCTACTTATGCATGGCATGAGAAACTGTAATCTCTAGTTGTCATTACAAACATGTTTAATCATAATGGCTTGAATCATGGATACTAGGTTAAACATGTTTACACAAACAGAACAAGTCGAGTTCATACCAGTTTCTCTTTGCCACGGCCAGTTCATCAAATATCGTCATTATTGCCTTTCACTTGCACGACCGAACAATATGAAAATAATAATAGTGCAAGAGTGCCATGGACTAAGCTAGAATCCTCAAAACATTTTATTCAACAGGAGATGACAATGTAAGATGGGCTCTTTATTAGTTCAACAGTTATTCATGTGAGAGCCACTCAACATTTTCATCGTGGACTTCTCCTTGGTACAAATTGAATAAAAAGAAAAGAAATTCAGAGAAACACACTGAAATAATTTTGGAGTTTTTGGTTTTCTTCAACAAGCAAATAAAAAGCAAAAACGAGAAAAACTATTTACATGGGAAAGCTCCCAACAAGCAAAAGAAGAACAAGGAAATCTTTTTGGATTTTCTTTTTAGTGCTACTACTAAGCATGCATAGGAAGTAAATTACTACAACTAATTTTTTTGGTTTTTCTAAAGTTTTTCAAACACACAAGAAGAAAGCAAGAAAATAAATCTAAGCATGGATGATACAATGAAAAAGTGAGAGCACCGACAGATAGAATGATATGCGAACATGAATGTAATGTCGGTGAGAAACATGTACTCCCCCAAGCTTTGGCTTTTGGCATAAGTTGGTAGTTAATCAGTAGCCTGGATGGTAGTAGGGATCGTGAGGAGCGGGCATCCACACATCACACTGCTGAGGTGCATGCGCAGCCTCTGCAGCAGCATGAGCGTTCCAGTAGGCGATGCTGTCTGGAGGCATTATCCTATATCCACCCCTGGCAACAGAATCAAACAAAGCAGGTGCAGGAAATGGAATAACATCACGAGTTCTAATGCTATAAACCAGGTTGTAAGGAATGGCAATGTCAGGACGATCATGTGCAAGAAAGTGATGGTGATCCATGGTTGCTCGGTCTAGGTAAACCTTGGTCAGAGGTAAATCATGAGGGCGTAACTCAACCTCAAAGTGAGGCGCCAACCGAGTAGCAAAAATCCCACCCTGGGATTTATAAAGGTGCAGGCGAGGAGCCATGATAGCTCCCAAGCTATACTTGTTGTCGCCCTCAAGTGCATTACATAAAACAGCAAGGTCCGGTGAACTAAGTGCACCCACCTTCTCCCTAGCAAGCAAGCATTTGGTAAGCCAGCGGCAGTAATGGCTGACACCCTTCTCTCATCCCCCACTATCAAAGTGCGACAAAAGTCCTCAAACTCGGCCAGCCTGGGCTCAACCAAGCTCCCATCAGACGGGATCATGCATATGTCACAAAATTCAGTAAGTGGTATCTGGTGGTTTTCAGCATATAAATCCAATCTCACTTCAGGAGGATTTTTTCTAGGCAAGAAAGTAAAGCTTTGAACAGAGATGCTCGTGAGGATTTGGTGCTATTCACACTCACCTACGATGAAGTCGGTGAGGCCAGCATTAGCGATGAATTGCATGAACTCCTCATGGATTCCAGCCTCTTGCAGGAACGGGATGTGCGGCCATTCGTACGGCCGTACCTCCACCAACCTCCGAGGGCGGAGATCACTACCAGAAGACTCCCCAATAACACCCTTGGAGTTCTTCTTTGAGCCAAACTTCCTGAAGATATTCATGTCCGCATACAAATTTTCCTATCAACAAAAATCTGAAATTTTATTTCACAAAATTTTCTCAACAAAACTTCACAAAATTGATAGCAACTACTCATAGGGATACATAGATGCCATAGCAAGCATTCAAACTACTTAGAACACTATGAATTGAACATGCAAGCACATCTACAGCAGCACAAGAGTAGCTAATTATTCAAAGTATAAACCACCAAAACAAAAACTAATTGGACAAATGGTGGAGTCGCATATCAAGCAACAATCCCCCGAAATAGTTTTGGAAACAGAGCTTCGAGCAAACAGATCGAAATCCGCGGGTTTGAGCTCAAGAACACGGGAGAGAGAGCAATGGGGATTTTTTTTCTGGAGGTGAGTGATGATGTGGGCTAAAGAGATAAGTGAGGGGGCCCACATGGGGACCACAACCCACCAGGGCGCGCCTGGGGGTCCTTGCGCGCCCGGGTGGGTTGTGCCCACCTGGTGCACCTCCCTCTTGTAATTTTTGCTCAAAAAATTCTTAAATATTCAGATAAAAAATCATATAAAATTTTCAGGGCATTCTGTGAACTTTTATTTTTGGGTCATTTTTTACTGCACGGGAAATTCAGAAAACAGACAAAACATGGCATTTTATTTTATTTAACTAATAAGAACATAGAATAAAAAGTAGGGACACAAGGTAGTGCTTACTAAATTCATCAACTTCATACCGTTCAAACATGATGCATTAATAAGGTTGATCAGGTCTTATTAACAACCACTTTCGATTAACATGAAACCGAAGAACTTTCGTAAATCACGAAGTTACCTCAACGGGGATATGCATTTCCCCAACAATAAGCATTTCATATTTATTTTTGACAGTAGGTAGAGGTATTTGAAAACTTCCAATAGTGATTGTCAGAGATTTTTCCATAACATTAATACCATTCACTTGGAATTGTTTCTTCAGAAAGTGCACCATATGCTCATTGCCATTAATATGAAAAGTGATCTTGGTTTCATTGCAATCAATAACATCCCCTGCGGTATTCAAGAAGGGTCTACCAAGGATAATCGACAGGTTGTCGTCCTCGGGCATCTCAACTATAACAAAGTCAGTCAAAATAGTAACATTAGCAACAACAACGGGCGCATCCTCACACATACCGATAGGTATTGCAGTTGAATTGTCAGCCATTTGCAAAGATATTTCAGTAGGTGTGAGTTTATTCAAGTCAAGTCTTTTATATAAAGAGAAAGGCATAACACTAACACCAGCTCCTAAATCACACAAAGCAGTTTTCACATAATTCTTTTGTATGGAGCAAGGTATAGTTGGTATTCCCGGATCTCCATGTTTTTAGGTACTCCATCTTTAAAAGTATAATTAGCAATCATAGTGGAGATTTCAGCTTCTAGTATTTTTCTCTTATTAGTGATGATGTCTTTAATGTATTTTGCATAAGGAGGCATTTTCAAGATATCAACCAAACGACTGCGCAAAAATACTGGCCTCAGCATTTCAGCAAAGCGTTCAAATGCTTCATCATCTTTCTTTTTAGTTGACTTGGGTGGAAAAGGCATAGGTTTTTGAACCCACAGTTCTCCTTCTTTACCATGTTTTCTAGCAATGAATTCTCTTCTATCATACCTATTATTCTTAGGTTGTGGGTTATCAAGATCAACAGGTGGTTCTATCTCAACATCATTGTCTGGTTCTTTTTCATTACTTGGTTGAGTGTCTTCATGAACCTCATCATTTTCTTTTTCGTTATCACTAGGTGAGTGTTCATTACCAGATTGAGTTTCAGCATCAGAGATAGAAGTTTCATTATCATTATCATGAGGTTTCTCTATTTCAGGTTCACTAGAAGTATGCAAAGTCCTATCATTTTTCTCTTTCTTTTTCTTTCTAGAAGGACTAGGTGCACTAGTGTTGTTTCTTTGTGAATCTTGTTCTATTCTTTTTGGGTTTCCCTCGGGATAAAGTGGTTCCCGAGTCATTTTACCTCCTCTAGTTGCAACTCTAACAACAAAGTCATGCATATTATGATTCATTTCATCGAGTAATTCTCTTTGTGATTTAGCAACTTGTTCTTACCGGGTTTGAATCATAGAAGCATATTTTCCCACACCTCTAACATCATTTGATATTCTAAATAGCAAGTCTCTCAAGCGAGCAATCATATCAGAATTATATTTCAAATGTTTCATAACATTTGCATTGAAGTGATGTTGTTTTCTAATGTAGTTTTCAAACTCATAAAGGCATTGACTAGGATGCATATTGTAAGGATTATCATTTTCATTGAACTTCATAAGAGAATTTACCTATAGCAACTTAGGCATTGGTGGTGTATTAAGCGCATGTATTTCTTCAATAGGAGGTAAATTTTTAACATCCTCAGCTTTAATACCTTTTTCCTTCATAGATTTCTTTGTCTCCTGCATATCTTCAGGACTGAGATATAATATACCCCTCTTCTTTGGAGTGGGTTTAGGCGGTGGTTCAGGAATAGTCCAATCATCATAATTTTTAAATATGTTATTCAATAATTCTTTAGCTTGAGCAATAGTTCGTTCCCTGAAAACACAACCAGCACAACTATCTAGGAAGTCCCTAGAAGCATTGATTTGTCCATTATAGAACATATCAAGTATTTCATTTTTCTTAAGAGGATGATCAGGCAAAGCATTAAGTAACTGGCAAAGCCTCTCCCAAGCTTGAGGGAGACTCTCTTCTTTAGTTTGCACAAAGTTAAATATTTCTTGTAAGGAAGCTTGTTTCTTATGAGCAGGAAAATATTTTTCAAAGAAGTAGTAAATCATATCCTGGGGACTACGCACACAACCAGGAGCAAGAGTATTGTACCATGCTTTAGCATCACCCTTTAACAAGAAAGGAAATAATTTGAGAATAAGTAATAGCTAGTTTTCTCATTATGAGTAAAAAGGGTGGCTATATCATTCAACTTAGTAAGATGTGCCATGATACGTCTCCAACGTATCTATAATATTTGATTGCTCCATGCTGTTTTATTATCAATCTTGGATGCTTTATAACAATTTTATCTCATTTTTGGTACTAACCTATTGACACAGTGCCAAGTGCCAGTTGCTGTTTTTTTCCTTGGTTTTTTACATCGCAGGAAATCAATATCAAACGGAATCCAAATGCCACGAAACTCCACGATGATTTTTTATGAGCCAGAAGGAAGCAGATGGGCCCTGGTTGCACCTGGGGGGAGTCTTGAGGAGGGGACAACCCACCAGGGCCTGCCAGGAGGCCCTGGCGCGCCCTGGTGGGTTGTGCCCACCTCGGGTGCCCCCCGGACCGCATCTTTGCTCTATAAATACCCCAAAAATACCATAACCCTAGAAGCGTCAATGAAATATTCATCCAGCCGCCGCAGAGTCCAGAACCACCAGATACAATCTAGACACCATCACGGAGGGGTTCACCACTTCCATTGGTGCATCTCCAATGATGCGTGAGTAGTTCTTTGTAGACCTTCGGGTCCTTAGTTAGTAGCTAGATGGCTTTCTCTCTGTTGCTGAATTCTCAATACAATGGTCTCTTAGAGATCCATATGTTGTAACTCTTCTACGGTGTGTTTGATGGGATCTGATGAACTTCGAGTTTGAGATCGGTCATATCTTTTTATATCCATGAAAGTTATTTGAGTTTCTTTGATATCTTATATACATGATCTCTTATAGCCTCGTATTTATTCTCCGATATTTGGGTTTTATTTGGCCAACTTGATCTATTTATCTTGCAATGGGAAGAGGTGCCCAGTAGTGGGTTCGATCTTACAGTGCTCGATCCCAGTGACAGAAAGAGAACCGACACGTATGTATCGTTGCCACTAAGGATAAAAAGAGGAGATCTATATCTACCGCCATATAGATAAATGTATCTTTTCTATATCATGCCATCGTTCTTATTACATTACTCCGTTTTTCCATGAACTTAATACACTAGATGCATGCTGGATAGCGGTAGATGTGTGGAGTAATAGTAGTACATGCAGACAGGAGTCGGTCTACTAATGTTTGACGTGATGCCTATGTAATGTTCATTGCCTGGATATTTTCATAATTATTTGAAGTTCTATCAATTGGCCAACAATAATTTGTTTACCCACCATTTGCAATTTTTCTCGAGAGAAGCCACTAGTGAAACCTACGGCCCCCAGGTCTTCTTTCGCATATATTTGCCTTGCGGTCTACTTTTCCTTTGCATTTTTATTCAGATCTATTAACACAAAAATACAAAAATACCTTGCTGCGTTTTATCTTTATTTATTTAATTTGGCGTTTGATCTATCAATCTACTACAATTTACCTCACGTCCGCTTGCCTATCTTGAGGCGCAGTATTTCGGAATGGATTGACAACCCCTTTAACTCGTTGGGTTGCAAGGTGTTGTTGTTTGTGTGCAGGTATTGTTTATGTTGTGTTGCTTGGTTCTCTACTAGCTCGATACCTTGGTTTCATAACTGATGGAAGTACCTATCGTCGCTGTGCTACATCATCCCTCCCTCTCCGGGGAAATAACGACGTTGTTGCAACTACCATCAAGGAGAATTTCTGGCGCCATTGCCGGGGAGGATCTTCAACATAACCAGGTTCCTAATCAAAAATCTCATCTCCTTGCAATTTACATTATTTGCCATTTTCCTCTCATTTTCCTCTCCCCCACTTCACAAAATTTGCCGTTTTATTCGCCTCTCTTTTTCCGTTCGCCGTTTTCTCGCCGGATCTGTTTCTGAGTACGATCTTGTTGTGTGGGCATCATGACTCAAGAGAACACCAAGTTATGTGATTTCTCAGATACCAATAACAATGATTTTATTGGCACTCCGCTTGCTCCTCCCGCCACTAGTGCGGAGACTTTTGATATTAATACTACTTTGTTGTATCTTGTTATGAAAGACCAATTTTCCGTTACAACTAATGAGGATGCTGTGTCCCATATTAATACCTTCGTGGAATTATGCGATGTGCAAAATAAAAAAGATGTGGACAATGATGTGGTCAAGATGAAATTATTTCTGTTTTCTTTGTGTGATTTTGCAAAAGTTTGGTTCTCTTCTTTGCCTTGTAATAGTATCGATTCTTGGAATAAGTGCAAAGATGCTTTTATCACTAAGTATTTTCTTCCCGCAAAAATTATTTCCCTTAGAACCCAGATAATGAATTTCAAGCAACTTGAACATGAGCATGTTGCGTAATCTTGGGAAAGGATGAAAATGATGCTAAGGAATTTCCCAACTGGGTTAAATCTTTGGATGATCATACAAAAATTTTATGCGGGGTTGAATTTTGTTTCTCGTAATCTTTTAGATTCCGCCGCGGGTGGAACTTTTATGGAAATTACTTTGGGTGAAGCCACCAAATTGCTTGATAATATCATGGCAAATTATTCACAATGGCATACCGAAAGAGCTCCTACTAGTAAAAAAGTTAATTTGGTTGAAGAAATTTCTTCTTTGAGAGAAAAAGTTGATGCTCTTATGAAATTGGTTGCTAGTAAAAGTGCTCCTATTGATTTTAATGATATGCCTTTGTCTACTTTGATTGAGCAAAATATTGATGCCATTGATGTGAATTTTATCTCTTGCAATAATTTCAAAACAATGCTTATAGAGGGAATTTTAATCCTAGGCCTTTTCCTAGTAATTCCTCTAATAATTTTGGTGATTGCTATGGAAATCAATCTTACAATAATAATAGGAACACCTCTGATCTTGAGAATAATAATAAAGAATTTATCAACACACATAAAGTTTTCAACACTTCCATAGAAGAAAAGTTGAACAAGATTGATGATTTGTCTAGAAGTGTTGATAGAATTGCTCATGATGTGGAAAATCTCAAGATGAAAATTTTTGTGCCTAAAGTAGATGAATCAATTAAAGCTCTTTATATTTCTATGGATGGAAGTAAGAAAAGAACTGCTATGCTTAGAGCTAAAAGAGAATTTTTGGAGAAAGCATTTTCTAGTGATTATTCTTGCAAAAGTGATGAAGATCTTAAAATGATTGTTGTTTCTTATATTGATTCCTTGTTTAGTAAAGTTAAGAATGATGAAAAAGGGACTGGAGAAGAGTCAACTTTAGGTAGAAGGCATCCCAATATTTTGGAGGGTGAAAATCTTGTTGAGAAAATTGATGAAAGTAGGTTTGGAGAGGTCAAAACTTTAGCTAGTGATGCACACACTATTTTGGATTATGATAGTTTCTCTTGGATTGATTGTATTTCTTTGTTGCTATCCATGCTAAATTCACCCCATGCTTATGAACAAAACAAAGCTTTTACTGAACATATTGTTGATGCTATGATGAAAGCTTTGGAAGAAAAATTGGAATTAGAAGTTTCAATCCCTAGAAAATTGCATGATGATTGGGAACCTTCTATCAATGTCAAGATTAAAAATTATGAGTGTTTTGCTATGTTTGACTTGGCTGCTAGTGTTTCTACAATTCCGAAATCTGTATGTGATGTGCTTGGTCTTACCAATCTTGAAGAATATTCCTTGAATGCACTTGGCGAATTCTACTATTAAAAAGCCTATGGGAAGAATTAATGATCTTCTTATTCTTGCAAATAGGAATTATGTGCCCATAGATTTTATTGTTCTTGGTATTCGTTGCAATCCGTCTTGTCCAATAATTCTTAGTAGACCGTTTCTACGCACTATGGGTGCCGTGGTTGATATGAAAGAAGGCAATATTAAGTTCCAATTTCCTTTGAGGAAGGGTATGGAACCATTTACTAGAACAAGAATTAATCCACCTTATGAATCAATCATGAGGGCATATTATGGATCTCTAACCAAATATGACAAAACTTAGATCCTTGCTTTATGCCTAGCTAAGGGCGTAAAACTATAGCGCTTGTTGGGAGGCAACCCAATGAATAAAATTTATTTTTGCATTTTGCTTTCTGTTCTTGTGTGTTAGCACAATTATGCTACTGTTATGATTGTGTTTTTTGTGTTTTAATTAGGGTTTGTGCCAAGTAGAACCAATAGGATCTTCTTGGGTGATAGTTGTTTGATCTTGCTGAAAAAGACAGTAACTTTGTTCTCACGAAAACGATTGTTAAAATTCACAAGAACGTGATAAAATGATAATTCTTTTTGAAGAAGATCAACATACAAATTATCCAGGTTGTCCAATTTTTCAGAATATTTGGAGTTCCAGAAGTATTCTAACAAATCAGATTACTACAGACTGTTCTGTTTTGACAGATTATGTTTTCTTTGTGTTGTGTGCTTAGTTTGATGGCTCTATGGTTTTCTTTGATGAGTTTTTGCCATAGAAAATTTGGAATACAGTAGAAATAATACAAAGACCAAATATGAATTGGTTTGATACAACACTTATAGTAGTGATTTATTTTTCTTACATTAATGGATCTCACGAAGGTTTTGTTGAGTTTTGTGTGATTGAAGTTTTCATGTTTTGGGTTATCTTACGATGGATGAAGGAAGGATGTAAGAGCCTAAGCTTGGGAATGCCCCGGCATCCCAAGCTATTATCCAAGAATGAGCAACCAACTAAGCTTGGGGATGCCCCCGAGTGGCATCCCCGCTTTCTTCCAACAACTATCGGTATTTTACTCGAGGCTATATTTTTATTCGTCACATGATATGTGTTTTCCTTGGAGCGTCTTGTATGATATGTGTCTTTTCTTGTTCTAGTTTGTGTTTTAAGTCATCAATCCTTGATGGACACACCTATTTGAGAGAGCTAAAATTATGTCATGACTTGTTAGAATTGCTCTCTATGCTTCACTTAAATCTTTTATGAGCTAGGACTTGCTCTAGTGCTTCACTTATGTATTTTTTTAGCACGGTGTGCTTTGTTATTTTTGAAGAAATGCCCTCTTTCTTCACTTAGATTTATTTGAGAGTTAGTACAATTTTCAAGAAATTCTCTCTTGCTTCACTTAAATTATTTTGAGAGAAAGAAAATTTGTTATGCTCATGATCTTCACTTATATTTGTTTGAGCTTAGGAAACACAACACATAAAAGTTTGTCCCAAAGTGATAGATATCCAAGAAGGATAAAGAAAAATAAAATGTCATGAAGATAATTGGACAAAATAAACTTGATTGTTATTAATAGTTTTGAGATATGATGATGTGATATGTGAGTTATGTTGATGAGTAATTGTGCTCTAGTTAGAATATTGGTGTTAAGGTTTGTGATTCCCTATGCATGCATGAATGTCAATAATCATGCAATGAAAATTATATCCTACTTGTGGTGCATTATTTGGTGTTAGTTATGCTTAATGCCTGCTTATGAGATTATTCGTTTCTTGGTTGGTCGCTTCTCAATCTGTTTGCTAGCCTTCATTTTGCACTAAATATGACCTCTACTTGTGCATCCAAAATCCTTTAAACCAGTTTTGCCACATGAGTCCACTATATCTACCAATATGTGGTATTCTTTTGCCGTTCTAAGCAAATTTGCATGTGCCATCTCTAATTTTCAAAATAAACTTCTCTTTTGTGTGTTTGTTTCGCTCGCGGAACGGTAACGGGTGGCTAATATTTTCCATGCTAGATGTGTTATTCTCAAGATGAGTGTTTATTGACTTGTCATTGCACGAGAGTAAGGCAAAGTTTTTAGGGATGCCCAGTCCCGAAATGCAAAATAATATTTACTTTATGTTGTCAAATAATAAATTCCTTGGAAAGTGTTCGTATGGAGGGCACCCGTGGATACGGCTAGCCATGGAAAGTGAAAGTAATGGTGGAAAAAAATGAACTTAATTTTCTGTTTGGGAGCCGCCTATAGCATATCTAGCGTGGAAAGTGTTGGGAACTCTAAGTCGTTTTCGTTGGTGGGATGGATACACCTCCCAAAATGTCTTTATCTCTAAATTTTCGCTTTGAGCTCTGGCACCTCTACAAATCCCTACTTCCCTCGAGAAGGGCCTTTCTTTTACTTTATGCAATTTTTATTTTTGAAATTTGAGTCTCCACCTTCTCTTACAAAAGCACCAACTAGGAGGCAATATGATCGTGCTTAAGTATTGGGTGTAGTTATTATTCGAGTGTGTTTCATGAATGGATCAATGTTTGAGCATGATGGGCTAGGGATAACTTGTTTTAGCATTGATATTTTGAAAGACATGGTTGCTTGTTGATATGCTTGAGTATCTAAATTATCATGTCAAACCTAGACTATTGCTTTGAATCACATAAAAGTCCAAATGTCCATGCTATAAAGAAAACAATATGATATGACTTTATGAACAGCACTCCACATAAAAAATTCTGTTTTTATCAATTACCTACTCGAGAACGAGTAGAAGTTAAGCTTGGGGATGCTGATACGTCTCCAATGTATCTATAATTTTTGATTGTTCCATGCTGTTTTATTATCAATCTTGGATGTTTTATAATCATTTTATATCATTTTTGGTACTAACCTATTGACATAGTGCCAAGTGTCAGTTGTTGTTTTTTCCATGTTTTTTACATCTCAGGAAATCGATATCAAACGGAGTCCAAATGCCACGAAACTCCACAATGATTTTCTATGGGCCAGAAGGAAGCAAATGGGCCCTGGTTACACTTGGGGGAGTCCCGAGGAGGGGACAACCCACCAGGGCATGCCAGGAGGCCCTGGCGCGCCCTGGTGGGTTGTGCCCACCTCGGGTGTCCACCGGACCGCCTCTTTGCTCTATGAATACCCCAAAAATACCAAAACCATAGAAGCATCGACGAAATATTCGCCCAGCCGCCGTAGAGTCCAGAACCACCAGATCCAATCTGGACACCATCACGGAGGGGTTCACCACTTCCATTGGTGCCTCTCTGATGATGCGCGAGTAGTTCTTTGTAGACCTTCGGGTCCGTAGTTAGTAGCTAGATGCCTTTCTCTCTCTCGCTAAATTCTCAATGCAATGGTCTCTTGGAGATCCATATGATGTAACTCTTTTGCGGTGTGTTTGTTGGGATCTGATGAACTTCGAGTTTATGATCAGTCATATCTTTTTATATCCATGAAAGTTATTTGAGTTTCTTTGATCTGCTATATGCATGATCTATTATAGCCTTATATTTGTTCTCCGATATTTGGGTTTTGTTTGGCCAACTTGATCTATTTATCTTGCAATGGGAACAGGTGTCCGGTAGTGGGTTCAATCTTATGGTGCTCGATCCCAGTGACAGAAAGGAAACAGACACGTACGTATTGTTGCTACTAAGGATAAAATACGAGATCTATATCTACCGCCATATAGATAAAGGGATCTTGTCTACATCATGTCATCGTTCTTATTGCATTACTCCATTTTTCCATGAACTTAATACACTAGATGCATGCTGGATAACAGTCGATGTGTGGAGTAATAGTAGTAGATGTAGGCAGGAGTCGGTCTACTAATCTTGGATGTGATGCCTATGTAATGATCATTGCCTGGATATCGTCATAATTATTTGAAGTTCTATCAATTTCCCAACAATAATTTGTTTGCCCACCGTTTGCTATTTTTCTCGAGAGAAGCCACTAGTGAAACCTACGGCCCCTGGGTCTTCTTTCTCATATATTTCCCTTGCGGTCTACTTTTCCTTTGCATTTTTATTCAGATCTATCAAACTAAAAGATAAAAAAATACGTTGTTACGTTTTATCTTTATTTATTTTATTTGGCGTTCGATCTATCAATCGACTACAATTTACCTCACGTCCGCTTGCCTATCTTCAGGCAGCGTACCCCGGAAGGGATTGACAATTTTACCTCACGTCCGTTTGTGTGCAGGTATTGTTTACGTTGTGTTGCTTGGTTCTCCTACTGGTTCGATACCTTGGTTTCATAACTGAGGGAAATACCTACCGTCGCTATGCTACATCATCCCTCCCTCTCCGGGGAAATACCGACGTAGTTGCAGCTACCATCATGCCACAACAGTTTCAGTTTCATACCATGGAAAGGATCAGATTCAACCAAAGTAATTAACTATGGGTCGACAGAGAATTCATAATCCTTATCAGCAATACAGATAGGTGAAGTAGCAAACTTAGAATCACATTTCATTCTAGCATTCAGAGTTTTTTCTTTATACTTGCATAGTAATTTGTCTAGATCATCTCTATCCTTACAAGCAACAATATGTTGGAAATATGCCCTAGAGGCAATAATAAAAGAATTATTATTATATTTCCTTGTTCATGATAATTGTCTTTATTCGTGCTATAATTGTGTTATCCGGAAATCGTAATACATGTGTGAATAACAGACAACAACGTGTCCCTAGTAAGCCTCTAGTTGACTAGCTCGTTGATCAATAGATAGTCATGGTTTCCTGACTATGGGCATTGGATGTCAATGATAACGAGATCACATCATTAGGAGAATGATGTGATGTACGAGACCCAATCCTAAACATAGCATAAGATCGCATAGTTCGTTTGCTAGGTTTTTCCAATGTCAAGTATCCTTTCCTTAGACCATGAGATCGTGTAACTCCCGGACACCGTAGGAGTGCTTTGGGTGTGCCAAACGTCACAACGTAACTGGGTGACTATAAAGGTATACGACGGGTATCTCCGAAAGTGTCTGTTGGGTTGACACGGATCGAGACTGGGATTTGTCACTCCGCTTGAAGGAGAGGTATCACCGGGCCCTCTCGGTAATGCATCATCATAATGAGCTCAATGTGATCAAAGTGTTTGATCACGGGATCATGCATTACGGTACGAGTAAAGTGACTTGCCGATAACGAGATTGAACGAGGTATAGGGATACCGACGATCGAATCTCGGGCAAGTAAAATACCGATTGTCAAAGGGAATCGTATACGGGATTAATTGAATCCTCGACATCGTGGTTCATCCGATGAGATCATTGTGGAGCATGTGGGAGCCAACATGGGTATCCAGATCCTGCTGTTGGTTATTGCCCGAGAGCCGTCTCGGTCATGTCTGCATGTCTCCCGAACCCGTAGGGTCTACACACTTCAGGTTCGGTGACGCTAGGGTTGTGAAGATATGTATATGCAGTAACCCGAATGTTGTTCGGAGTCCTGGATGAGATCCCGGACGTCACGAGGAGTTCCGGATTGGCCCAGAGGTAAAGAATTATATATAGGAAGTGCTATTTTGGCCATCGGGACAAGTTTCGGGGTCACCGATATTGTACCGGGACCACCAGAAGGGTCCCGGGGGTCCACCGGGTGGGGCCACCTGCCTCGGGGGGGCCACATGGGATCTAGGGGGTGCGCCTTGGCCTACATGGGCCAAGGGGAACCAGCCCCAAGAGGCCCATGCGCCTAGGGTTTCAAAGGGAAGGATTCCCACAAGGGGAAGGCACCTCCTAGGTGCCTTGGGGGGGAGGGAAACCTCCCCTTGGCCGCCGCCCCAAGGAGATTGGATCTCCTAGGTCCGGCGCTCCCCTTGGCACTCCTATATAAAGGGGGGGAGGGGCAGCCGCACCCCTGGTCCTTGGCGCCTCCCTCTGCCTCTCCAACACCTCCTCCTCCTCCGTAGAGCTCGGCGAAGCCCTGCCGGAGTACTGCAGCTCCACCATCACCACGCCGTCATGCTGTTGGAGCCATCTTCCTCAACCTCTCCTTTGCCTTGCTGGATCAAGAAGAAGGAGACGGTACGCTGACCGTACGTGTGTTGAACGCGGAGGTGCCGTCCGTTCGGTGCTAGGATCTCCGGTGATTTGGATCACGTCATGTACGACTACCTCATCCACGTTCCTTGAACGCTTCCGCTCGCGATCTAGAAAGTGGTATGTAGATGCAATCTCTCTTCCATGACTCATTGCTTAGATGAACTCATAGATGGATCTTGGTGAAACCGTTGGAAAATTTTTAATTTTCTGCAACGTTCCCCAACAGTGGCATCATGAGCCAGGTTTATGCGTAGTTCTCTATTGAACGAGTAGAACACAATTTGTTGTGGGCGTAGATGTTGTCAACTTTCTTGCCGCAACTAGTCTTATCTTGCTTCAGCGGTATTGTGGGATGAAGCGGCCGGACCAACCTTACACGTACGCTTACGTGAGACCGGTTCCACCGACTAACATGCACTAGTTGCATAAGGTGGCTGGCGGGTGTCTGTCTCTCCCACTTTAGTTGGAGCGGATTCGATGAAAAGGGTCCTTATGAAGGGTAAATAGAAGTTGACAAATCACGTTGTGGCTTTCACGTAGGTAAGAAAACGTTCTTGCTAGAACCCTAATTCAGCCACGTAAAACTTGCAACAACAATTAGAGGACGTCTAACTTGTTTTTGCAGCAAGTGCTTTGTGATATGATATGGCCAAAGTTGTGATGAATGATGAATGATCTATATGTGATGTATGAGATGTTCATGCTATTGTAATAGGAATCACGACTTGCATGTCGATGAGTATGACAACCGGCAGGAGCCATAGGAGTTGTCTTTATTTTTTTGTATGACCTGCGTGTCATTGAGAAACGCCATGTAAATTACTTTACTTTATTGCTAAACACGTTAGCCATAGTAGTAGAAGTAATAGTTGGCGAGCAACTTCATGGAGACACGATGATGGAGATCATGATGATGGAGATCATGGTGTCAAGCCGGTGACAAGATGATCATGGTGCCCCAAGATGGAGATCAAAGGAGCTATGTGATATTGGCCATATCATGTCACGTTTATTATTTGATTGCATGTGATGTTTATCATGTTTTGCATCTTGTTTACTTAGAACAACGGTAGTAAATAAGATGATCCCTCATAATAATTTCAAGAAGTGTTCCCCCTAACTGTGCACCGTTGCGGCAGTTCGTTGTTTCGAAGCACCACGTGATGATCGGGTGTGATAGATTCTAACGTTCACATACAACGGGTGTAAGACAGATTTACACATGCAAACACTTAGGTGGCCTTGACGAGCCTAGCATGTACAGACATGGCCTCGGAACACAGAAGACTGAAAGGTCGAGCATGAGTCGTATAGAAGATACGATCAACATGAAGATGTTCACCGATGTTGACTAGTCCGTCTCACGTGATGATCGGACACGGCCTAGTTGACTCGGATCATGTTATACTTAGATGACTAGAAGAGGAATGTCTATCTAAGTGGGAGTTCATTAAATAATTTGATCAGATGAACTTTATTATCATGAACTTAGTCTAAAATATTTACAATATGTCTTGTAGATCAAATGGCCAATGTAGTCCTCAACTTCAACGCGTTCCTAGAGAAAACCAAGCTGAAAGACGATGGCAGCAACTATACGGACTGGGTCCGGAACCTGAGGATCATCCTCATAGCTGCCAAGAAAGATTATGTCCTACGAGCACCGCTGGGTGACGCACCTGTTCTCCCTGCAGAACAAGACGTTATGAACGCTTGGCAGTCACGCTCCGATGATTACTCCCTCGTTCAGTGCGGCATGCTTTACAGCTTAGAGCCAGGGCTCCAAAAGCGTTTTGAGAGACATGGAGCATATGAGATGTTCGAAGAGCTGAAAATGGTTTTCCAAGCTCATGCCCGGGTCGAGAGATATGAAGTCTCCGACAAATTCTTTAGCTGTAAAATGGAGGAAAATAGCTCTGTCAGTGAACACATACTCAAGATGTCTGGGTTGCACAACCGCTTGACTCAACTGGAAGTTAATCTCCCGGATGAAGTGGTCATTGACAAAATCCTCCAGTCGCTTCCACCTAGCTACAAGAGCTTTGTGATGAACTACAACATGCAGGGGATGGTAAAGACCATTCCTGAGGTATATGCTATGCTGAAATCAGCAGAGGTAGAAATCAAGAAGGAACATCAAGTGTTGATGGTGAATAAAACCACTAAGTTCAAGAAGGGCAAGGGTAAAAAGAACTTCAAGAAGGACGGCAAGGAAGTTTCCGCGCCCGGTAAGCAAGTTGCCGGGAAGAAGCCAAAGAATGGACCCAAGCCCGAGACTGAGTGTTTTTATTGCAAGGGAAGTGGTCACTGGAAGCGGAATTGCCCCAAATACTTAGCGGACAAGAAGGCCGGCAAAACAAAAGGTATATGTGATATACATGTAATTGATGTGCACTTTACCAGTACTCGTAGTAGCTCTTGGGTATTTGATACCGGTGCAGTTCCTCACATTTGTAACTCAAAGCAGGAGCTGTGGAATAAACAGAGACTAGCGAAGGACGAGGTGACGATGCGCATCGGGAATGGTTCCAAGGTCGATGTGATCGCCGTCGGCACGCTACCTCTACATTTACCTACGGGATTAGTTTTAAACATCAATAATTGTTATTTAGTGCCAAGTTTGAGCATGAACATTGTGTCTGGATCTCGTTTAATTCGAGATGGCTACTCATTTAAATCCGAGAATAATGGTTGTTCTATTTATATGAGAGATATGTTTTATGGTCATGCTCCGATGGTTAATGGTTTATTCTTAATGAATCTCGTACGTGATGATACACATATTCATAGTGTGAATACCAAAAGAGTTAAAGTTGATAACAATAGTCCCACATATTTGTGGCACTACCGCCTTGGTCACATAGGTGTCAAACGCATGAAGAAGCTCCATGCAGATGGACTTTTAGAGTCTCTTGATTATGAATCATTTGACACGTGCGAACCATGCCTCATGGGTAAAATGACCAAGACTCCGTTCTCAGGAACAATGGAGCAAGCAACCAACTTATTGGAAATCATACATACCGATGTGTGCGGTCCAATGAGTGTTGAGGCTCGCGGTGGCTATCGTTATGTTCTCACCCTCACTGATGACATGAGTAGATATGGGTATATCTACTTAATGTAACACAAGTCTGAGACCTTTCAAAAGTTCAAGGAATTTTAGAGTGAGGTTGAAAATCAACGTGATAGAAAGATCAAGTTTCTACGATCAGATCGTGGAGGAGAATACTTGAGTCACGAATTTGGCACACACTTAAGAAAATGTGGAATAGTTTCACAACTCACGCCGCCTTGAACACCTCAGCGTAATGGTGTGTCCGAACGTCGTAATCGCACTCTGTTAGATATGGTGCGATCTATGATGTCTCTTACCGATTTACCGCTATCTTTTTGGGGCTATGCTTTAGAGACTGCCGCATTCACTTTAAATAGGGCTCCGTCGAAATCCTTGAGACGACACCGTATGAATTATGGTTTGGGAAGAAACCTAAGCTGTCGTTTCTAAAAGTTTGGGGATGCGATGCTTATGTGAAGAAACTTCAACCTGAAAAGCTCGAACCCAAGTCGGAAAAATGCGTGTTCATAGGATACCCTAAAGAAACTATTGGGTATACCTTCTACCTCAGATCCGAAGGCAAGATCTTTGTTGCCGAGAATGGATCCTTTCTAGAGAAAGAGTTTCTCTCGAAAGAAGTAAGTGGGAGGAAAGTAGAACTTGATGAAGTGTTACCTCTTGAACCGGAAAATGGCGAAACTCAAGAAAACGTTCCTGAGGTGCCTGCACCGACTAGAGAGGAAATTAATGATGATGATCAAGATACTTCTAATCAAGCTCCTACTGAAATTCGAAGGTCCACAAGGACACGTTCCGCACCAGAGTGGTACGGCAACCCTGTATTGGAAATCATGTTCTTAGACAACGGTGAACCTTCGAACTATGAGGAAGCAATGGCGGGCCCGGATTCCGACAAATGGCTAGAAGCCATGAAATCCGAGATAGGATCCATGTATGAAAACGTAGTATGGACTTTGACTGACTTGCCCGTAGAGCGGCGAGCCATAGAAAATAAATGGATCTTTAAGAAGAAGACAGACGCGGTTGGTAATGTGACCATCTATAAAGCTCGGCTTGTCGCTAAGGGTTATCGACAAGTTCAAGGGGTCGAATACGATGAGACTTTCTCACCGGTAGCGAAGCTGAAGTCCGTCAGAATCATGTTAGCAATTGCCGCATTCTACGATTATGGAATATGGCAAATGGACGTCAAAACGGCATTCCTTAATGGTTTCCTTAAGGAAGAATTGTATATGATGCAGCCGGAAGGTTTTGTCGATCCTAAGAATGCTGACAAGGTGTGCAAGCTCCAACGCTCGATTTATGGGCTGGTGCAAGCATCTCGGAGTTGGAACATTCGCTTTGATGAGATGATCAAAGCGTTTGGGTTTACACAGACTTATGGAGAAGCCTGCGTTTACAAGAAAGTGAGTGGGAGCTCTGTAGCATTCCTCATACTATATGTAGATGACATACTTTTGATGGGAAATGATATAGAACTCTTGGACAGCATTAAGGCCTACTTGAATAAAAGTTTTTCGATGAAGGACCTTGGAGAAGCTGCTTATATATTAGGCATCAAGATCTATAGAGATAGATCAAGACGCCTCATAGGTCTTTCACAAAGCACATACCTTGATAAGATATTGAAGAAGTTCAATATGGATCAATCTAAGAAGGGGTTCTTACCTGTGTTACAAGGTGTGAAATTGAGCTCAGCTCAATGTCCGACCACGGCAGAAGATATAGAAGAGATGAGTGTCATCCCCTATGCCTCAGCCATAGGTTCTATTATGTATGCCATGCTGTGTACCAGACCTGATGTAAACCTTGCCGTAAGTTTGGTAGGAAGGTACCAAAGTAATCCCGGCAAGGAACACTGGACAGCGGTCAAGAATATCCTGAAGTACCTGAAAAGGACTAAGGAAATGTTTCTCGTTTATGGAGGTGACGAAGAGCTCGTCGTAAAGGGTTACGTCGACGCTAGCTTCGACACAGATCTGGATGACTCTAAGTCACAAACCGGATACGTGTATATTTTGGATGGTGGGGCAGTGAGCTGGTGCAGTTGCAAGCAGAGCGTCGTGGCGGGATCTACATGTGAAGCGGAGTACATGGCAGCCTCGGAGGCAGCACATGAAGCAATTTGGGTGAAGGAGTTCATCACCGACCTCGGAGTCATACCCAATGCGTCGGGGCCAATCAAACTCTTCTGTGACAACACTGGAGCTATTGCACTTGCCAAGGAGCCCAGGTTTCACAAGAAGACCAGGCACATCAAGCGTCGCTTCAACTCCATTCGTGAAAATGTTCAAGATGGAGACATAGAAATTTGTAAAGTGCACACGGATCTGAATGTCGCAGATCCGTTGACTAAACCTCTCCCTAAGGCAAAACATGATCAGCACCAGAACTCTATGGGTGTTCGATTCATCACAATGTAACTAGATTATTGACTCTAGTGCAAGTGGGAGACTGTTGGAAATATGCCCTAGAGGCAATAATAAAAGCATTATTATTATATTTCCTTGTTCATGATAATTGTATTTATTCGTGCTATAATTGTGTTATCCGGAAATCGTAATACATGTGTGAATAACAGACAACAACGTGTCCCTAGTAAGCCTCTAGTTGACTAGCTCGTTGATCAATAGATAGTCATGGTTTCCTGACTATGGGCATTGGATGTCAATGATAACGAGATCACATCATTAGGAGAATGATGTGATGGACGAGACCCAATCCTAAACATAGCATAAGATCGCATAGTTCCTTTGCTAGGTTTTTCCATTGTCAAGTATCCTTTCCTTAGACCATGAGATCGTGTAACTCCCGGACACCGTAGGAGTGCTTTGTGTGTGCCAAATGTCACAACGTAACTGGGTGACTATAAAGGTATACTACGGGTATCTCCGAAAGTGTCTGTTGGGTTGACACGGATCGAGACTGGGATTTGTCACTCCGCTTGACGGAGAGGTATCACCGGGCCCTCTCGGTAATGCATCATCATAATGAGCTCAATGTGATCAAAGTGTTTGATCACGGGATCATGCATTACGGTACGAGTAAAGTGACTTGCCGGTAATGAGATTGAACGAGGTATAGGGATACCGACGATCGAATCTCGGGCAAGTAAAATACCGATTGACAAAGGGAATCGTATACGGGATTAATTGAATCCTCGACATCGTGGTTCATCCGATGAGATCATCGTGGAGCATGTCGGAGCCAACATGGGTATCCAGATCCCGCTGTTGGTTATTGTCCGAGAGCCGTCTCGGTCATGTCTGCATGTCTCCCGAACCCGTAGGGTCTACACACTTAAGGTTCGGTGACGCTAGGGTTGTGAAGATATGTATATGCAGTAACCCGAATGTTGTTCGGAGTCCCGGATGAGATCCCGGACGTCACGATGAGTTCTGGATTGATCCGGAGGTAAAGAATTATATATAGGAAGTGCTGTTTTGGCCATCGGGACAAGTTTCGGGGTCACCGGTATTGTACCGAGACCACCAGAAGGGTCCCGGGGGTCCACCGGGTGGGGCCACCTGCCTCGGGGGGCCACATGGGCTCTAGTGGATGTGCCTTGGCCTACATGGGCCAAGGGGAACCAGCCCCAAGAGGCCCATGCGCCTAGGGTTTCAAAGGGAAGGAGTCCCACAAGGGGAAGGCACCTCCTAGGTGCCTTGGGGGGAGGGAAACCTCCCCTTGGCCGCCGCCCCAAGGAGATTGGATCTCCTAGGGACGGCGCCCCCCCTTGGCACTCCTATATAAAGGGGGGAGGGGGCAGCCGCACCCCTGGTCCTTGGCGCCTCCCTCTCCCTCTCCAACACCTCCTCCTCCTCCGTAGAGCTCGGCGAAGCCCTGCCGGAGTACTGCAGCTCCACCATCACCACGCCGTCGTGCTGCTGCTGGAGCCATCTTCCTCAACCTCTCCTTTGCCTTGCTAGATCAAGAAGAAAGAGACGTTACGCTGACCGTACGTGTGTTGAACGCGGAGGTGCCGTCCGTTCGGTGCTAGGATCTCCGACGATTTGGATCACGTCGTGTACGACTACCTCATCCCCATTCCTTGAACGCTTCCGCTCGCGATCTACAAAGTGGTATGTAGATGCAATCTCTCTTCCATGACTCGTTGCTTAGATGAACTCATAGATGGATCTTGGTGAAACCGTAGGAAAAATTTTAATTTTCTGCAACGTTCCCCAACACAATACATCTTGTTGCTTCTTCACTCATAACATAACCCTCCGGTACATTAGGCAATTCATATCTAGGAAGGCTAGTTCTAGTAGGTGTTTATGGAGTTTCACTTTCAAGCTCATCCTGAGATTCAACAACATCATGTTGTATTACTCTAGCAATTTGTTCATCAAGAAAATCACCAAGTGGCACATCATCATTATCAAGCAAGGTACTAGCACCATCATAAGCATCATTCATAGTAGAAGTAGCATCACCAATAACTTGCGACATATTAGAATTGATACCATGTGGTGGTGTTGCAACTTTACTTATAACAGAAGGTGAATCTAAAGCATAACTGGATGGCAGTTTCTTACCTCCCCTCGTACTTGAGGGAAATATCTTAGGCTTGGGATCCTTCAGTTTATTCATAGTGATAATATGATAATAATTCCAAGTGACTCAACAAATATAGCTATGCTCCCTGGCAACGACGCCAGAAAAAGGTCTTGATAACCAACAAGTATAGGGGATCGCAACAGTTTTCAAGGGTAGAGTATTCAACCCAAATTTATAGATTCGACACAAGTGGAGACAAAAAATATTTGAAGGTATTAGCAGTTGAGTTGTCAATTCAACCACACCTGGAGATTAATTATCTGCAGCAAGTAATCAGTAGCAAAGTAAATTGATAGTTTTGATAATAGTGATAGTAGCAATTTTGTAGCAAGTGTAACAGTAATGATAGCAGTAATTTTGTAGCAAGTGTAACAGTAATGATAGCAGTAGTAACTTAGAAGAAATAATATAAGATAAATTCGTAAGCATTGGATCGGTGACTTTTTGGATGATATTCATCATGTGACAGTTATAACCTAGGGCGATATGACACTAGCAACAATTCATTGATATAATGTAGGCATGTATTTCGTAAATAGTCATACGTGCATTATTAAAAAAACTTGCATGACATCTTTTGTCCAACCCTCCTGTGGCAGCGGGGTCCATATTGGAAACTAAGGGATATTAAGGCCTCTTTATCATAGAGAACCGGAAGAAAGCATTAATACATAGTGAATACATGAATTCCTCAAACTACGGTCATCACCGGTAGTGGGCCCGGTTGTTGTCACTCCGGGGTTGCCGGATCATAACACGTAGTAGGTGACTATAACTTTAAAGATCGGATCTAAGACATGGATATAATGATGAATTCATAAACAGTTCAGATCTGAGTTCATCGCACTCGGGCCCAAAGTGACAAGCATTAAGCATAGCAAAGTCATAGCAACATCAGTCTAAGAACATAGTGGATACTAGGGATCAGGCCCTAAAAAAACTAACTCGATTACATGATGAATCTCATCCAACTCCTCACCGACGAGCGAGCCTACAAAGGAATTACTCACTCCCGGTGGGGAGCTCATGGAATTGGCGATGGAGATTGGTTGGTGATGACGAAGAATGAAGATCCCCCTCTTCGAAGCCCCGAACGGACTCTAGATCTGCCCTCCCGAGGAAGAACAGGGCTTGGCGGCGGCTCCGTCTCCTGGATCGCGATAATTCTTTTTTCCTAATTTTTTTTTCTGGAAATATGTGATTTTATAGTATCAGGGTATCGTCAGTGGGGCCACCAGGTGGGTACAACCCACCTGGGCGCGCCAGGAGAGGGGGCGTGCCCTGGTGGGTTGTGCCCAACTAGGGGCCCCTCTCTGGTGGGTCTTGGCTCCAGAAATTCTTGTTATTGATATAAAAAATCCTTGCAAAGTTTTGTTCCATTCCGAGAACTTTTATTTCCGCACAAAAACAACACCATGGTAGTTTTGCTGAAAACAGCGTCAGACCGGGGTTAGTTTCATTCAAATCAAGCAAATTAGAGTCCAAAACAAGAGGAAAAGCGTGAGAAAAAGTAGATACGTTGGATACGTATCAGAGTCTAATCATCATAATTTTTCAACATATTATTCAATAATTTCTCAGCTTGTCCAACAGTCTGTTCCCTCAAAACACAACCAGCACAACTATCTAGGGAGTCCCTAGAAGCATCAGGTAGTCCATTATAGAAGATATCAAGTATTTCATCTTTCTTAAGAGGATGATCAGGGAAAGCATTAAGTAACTGGCAAAGCCTCCCCAAAGCTTGTGGGAGACTCTCTTCTTTAGTTTGCACAAAGTTAAATATTTCCTGTAAGGCAGCTCGTTTCTTATGAGCAGGAAAATATTTTTCAGAAAAGTAATAAATCATATCATGGGGACTACGCACACAACCAGGAGCAAGAGTATTGTACCAAGCTTTAGCATCACCCTTTAATGAGAAATGAAACAATTTGAGAATAAAGTAATAGCGAGTTTTCTCATCATGAGTAAAAAGGGTGGCTATACGATTCAACTTAGTAAGATGTGCCACAACAGTTTCAGTTTCATAACCATGGAAAGGATCAGATTCAACCAAAGACAAAGGATTCATAATCCTTATCATCAATGAAGATAGGTGAAGTAGCAAACTTAGGATCACATTTCATTCTACCATCAGAGATTTTTGTTTGTACTTGCATAGTAATTTTTCTAGATCATCTCTATCCTTACAAGCAAGAATATCTCTAGTTGTCTCCTCATTCATAATATAACCTTCCGGTATCTTAGGCAATACATATCTACGAAGGCTAGTTCTAGCGGGTGTTTCAGGAGTTTTAGTTTCAAGCTCATTGGTAACCCACAAGTATAGGGGATCGCAACAGTTTTCGAGGGTAGAGTATTCAACCCAAATTTATAGATTCGACACAAGGGGAGCCAATGAATATTTGAAGGTATTAGCAGCTAAGTTGTCAATTCGACCACACCTGGAGATTAATTATTTGCAGCAAGTAATCAGTAGCAAAGTAGTTTGATAGTTTTGATAATAGTGACAATAGCAACGGTAACAGTAACAGTGATAGCAGTAATTTTCTAGCAAGTGTAAGAGTGATGATAGTAGTAGTAACTTAGCAGAAACAATATAAGTTAAATTCGTAGGCATTGGATCGGTGACCTGTTGGATGATATTTATCATGTGACAGTTATAACCTAGGGCGATACGGCACTAGCTCCAGTTCATCGATATAAAATAGTCATACGTGCTTTATTAAATGAACTTGCATGCCATCTTTTGTCCTACCCTCCCGTGGCAGCGGGGTCCATATTGGAAACTAAGGGATATTAAGGCCTCCTTTTAATAGAGAATCGGAACAAAGCATTAACACATAGTGAATACATGAACTCCTCAAACTACGGTCATCACAGGGAGTGGGCCCGGTTGTTGTCACTCCGGGGTTGCTGGATCATAACACGTAGTAGGTGAATATAACTTGCAAGACCGGCTCTAAAACATGGATATAATGATGAATTCATAAACGGTTCAGATCTGAGTTCATGGCACCCGGGCCCAAAGTGACAAGCATTAAGCATAGCAAAGTCATAGCAACATCAATCTAAGAACATAGTGGATACTAGGGATCATGCCCTAACAAAACTAACTCGATTACATGATGAATCTCATCCAACTCCTCACCGACCAGCGAGCCTACGAAGGAATTACTCACTCCCGGTGGGGAGCATCATGGAATTGGCGATGGAGATTGATTGGTGATGATGAAGAACGAAGATCCCCCTCTTCGGAGCCCCAAACGGATTCCAGATCTGCCCTCTCTAGGAAGAATTGGGCTTGGCGGCGGCTCCATCTCGTGGATCACGATAATTCTATTTTCCTGATTTTTTTCTGGAAATATGTGATTTTATATTATCAGGGAGGTCATCAGCGGGGCCAACAGGTGGGTACAACCCACCTAGGTGCGCTAGGAGAGGGGGGTGCGTCCTGGTGGGTTGTGCCCAACCAGGGGGCCCCTTTCTGGTGGGTCTTGGTTCCAGAAATTTTTATTGATATAAAGAATCCTCGCAAAGTTTCGTTCCATTCCAAGAACTTTTATTTCTGCACAAAAACAACACCATGGTAGTTCTGCTGAAAACATCGCCAGTCCGGGGTTAGTTTCATTCAAATCATGCAAATTAGAGTCCAAAATAAGAGGAAAAGCGTGAGAAAAAGTAGATACGTTGGAGATGTATCAACTCCCCCAAGCTTAAACCTTTGCTTGTCCTCAAGCAATTCAGTTGATAAACTAAAAGTGAAAAAGAAAAAATTTTACGAACTCTTTTGCTTTTGTTTGCATAAATAAGCTTAAACATCACCCAGGTTTTTAGCCAACATTTAACTAACCATGTCAACCATAACTCTTAAAGATTATAATGACTTATATCAATGACATAATCAGCTAGCAAGCAATAATAAGATATCTCAAACAGCAACACATTGTCCAAACAACCATGATATAATATGACAATAATGGTATCTCGCTAGCCCTTTCTGAGATCGCAAAACATAAATGCAGAGCACCTCCAAAGTTCAAGCAGCGACTAAACATTGTAATTCATGGTAGAAATGATCCAGTCATGATGTACCCAACATTAGCTATACACAATGCATAAACCATGACAGTTGTGCTCTACTCAGTTTCTGGCGCTTGTTTTAGAAGGTGATGACACAACATAAAAGTAAATAGAAAGTCCCTTCGCAGAGGGAAGCAGTGATTTGCAGTGGTGCCAGAGCTCAATTTTTAAAACAGAGATAAATGATGTTTTGAGACATGCACCCTTCTCATTCACTTCACGACTATCAGTTATCAACATCTTCCATGCTAAGCACGCTAGTGGCGGATCCCAAGTGGAAAGTAAAGGTTTTGACTCCATTGGGAGTTTTTGTTTGATTATTCAAGAGATGAACTCTTTTTTATGTTTGCAGTTTGGGACTGGGCATCCCTATTACCGCCCATTTCCTCGTGCGATGGCGAGTGAATAAACACTAGTCCTGAGGATAACTCGTTTAGCACGGAAGATATCGACCACGTCCTGTCGTTCCATGAACGATCCAGGCACACAAAAAGTATAAATTTTTAGAAGTTTTTAGAGGTGGCACATGCAAATTTACTTAGGAAGGCATGGTAATACCGTATATAGGTAGGTATAGTGGACTCATCTAGAATAACTTTGGGTTCCAGGTTTTTGATGTACAAGCAGAATTCTCACTTAGTACATGCGAAGGCTAGCAATTAAGATTGAGGAGCAGCCATCTAGAGAGTGATACGTCTCCAACGTATCTATAATTTTTTATTGTTCCATGCTATTATATTATCTGTTTTGGATGTTTAATGGATTTTATTATACACTTCTATATTATTTTTGGGACTAACCTACTAACCAATGGCCCAGTGCAAACTGTTGTTTTTTTGTCTATTTCAGTGTTTCGCAGAAAAGGAATATCAAACGGAATCTAAACGGAATGAAACCTTTGGGAGAGTAATTTTTGGAACAAACGCAATCCAGGAGACTTGGAGTGGACGTCAAGAAAGAAACAAGGAGGCCATGACGCAGGAGGGCGTGCCCAGGGGGGTAGGCGCCCCCCCACCCTTGTGGGCCCCTCGTGGCTCCCCTGACCGACTTATTTCGCCTATATATACTCATATACCCCGAAAACATCTGAGAGCACCACGAAACCCTATTTCCACCGCCGTAACCTTCTATACACGTGAGATCCCATCTTGGGGCCTTTTTCGGCGCTCCATCGGAGGGGGAATCGATCACGGAGAGTTTCTACATCAACACCATAGCCTCTCCAATGATGTGTGATTAGTTTACCACAGACCTTCGGGTCCAAAGTTATTAGCTAGATGGCTTCTTCTCTCTCTTTGGATCTCAATAAAAGTTCTCCTCGATCTTCTTGGAGATCTATTCGATGTAATTCTTTTTGCGGTGTGTTTATCGAGATCCGATGAATTGTGGGTTTATGATCAAGATTATCTATGAACAATATTTGAATCTTCTCTGAATTCTTTTATGTATGATTTGTTATCTTTGCAAGTCTCTTCGAATTATCAGTTTGGTTTGGCCTACTAGATTGGTCTTTCTTGCAATGGGAGAAGTGCTTAGCTTTGGGTTCAATCTTGCGGTGTCCTTTCCCAATGACAGCAGGGGCAGCAAGGCACGCACTGTATTGTTTCCATCAAGGATAAAAAGATGGGGTTTATATCATATTGCTTGAGTTTATCCCTCTACATCATGTCATCTTGCCTAATGCGTTACTCTGTTCTTATGAACTTAATGCTCTAGATGCATGCTGGATAGCGGTCGATGTGTGGAGTAATAGTAGTAGATGCAGAATCGTTTCGGTCTACTTGTCGCGGACGTGCTGCCTATATACATGATCATGCCTAGATATTCTCATAACTATGCACTTTTCTATCAAATGCTCGACAGTAATTTGTTCACCCACCGTAATACTTATGCTATCTTGAGAGAAGCCACTAGTGAAACCTATGGCCCCCGGGTCTATTTTCCATCATATAAGTTTCTAATCTATTTTACTTTGCAATATTTACTTTCAATCTATATCATAAAAAATACCAAAAATATTTATCTTATTATCTCTATCAGATCTCACTTTTGCAAGTGGCCGTGAAGGGATTGACAACCCCTTTATCGCGTTGGTTGCATGGTTCTTATTTGTGTGTGTAGGTACGAGGTGACTTGCGTGTAGTCTCCTACTGGATTTATACCTTGGTTCTCAAAAACGGAGGGAAATACTTACGCTACTTTGCCGCATCACTCTTTCCTCTTCAAGGGAAAACCAACGCATGCTCAAGAGGTAGCAGAGAGCAACAACGATCATAACCAGCCATTATGCTTAAGTAACATTGGACACTAGCATGAGTAGCATATGAACACCATGAACATAAATATTATATAGGCTATGTTGGTTTTGATTCAACTACAGGCATGAACAGGTACCAAGTCAAGCCACTCGAACATTCAGAGGAGGATACCATATCATCATACTACATCACAATCATTTTAACGCTATGTTGATATCCAAGATAAATAATTATCCACTCCCAACTACTTATGCATGGCATGAGAAACTATAATCTCTAATTGTCATTGCAAACATGTTTAATCATAATGGGTTGAAGCCTGGATACTAGGTTAAACATATTTACACAAACATAAAGAGTTGAGTTCATACGAGTTTCTCTTTGCCACGGCCAGTTCATCGAACATCGTCATTATTGCCTTTCACTCGCACGACCGAATGATATGAAAATAATAATAAGAATAATAATAATAATAATAATAATAATAATAATAATAATAATAATAATAATAATAATAATAATAATAATAATAATAATAATAATAATAATAATAATAATTTTGCAGGAGTGCCGTGGACTAAGCTGGAATCTGCAAACATTTTATTCAATAGGAGAAGACAAGGTAAAATGGGCTCTTTATTAGTTCAACAGTTATTCAAATGAGAGCCACTCAACATTTTCATCGTGGTCTTATTCTCGGTAAGACTCGAATAAAAAGAAAACAAATTCAGATAAACACGCTGAAATATTTTTGGAATTTTTGGTTTTCCTCAACAAGCAAATAAACAGCAAAAACGAGAAAAACTATTTACTCGGGAAAGCTCCCAACAAGCAAAAGAAGAACAAGGAAATCTTTTTGGGTTTTCTTTTTAGTGCTACTACTAAGCATGCATAGAAAGTAAATTACTACAACTAATTTTTTGGTTTTTCTAAAGTTTTTCAAACACACAAGAAGAAAGCAAGAAAATAAATCTAAGCATGGATGATACAAAAAAGTGTGAGCACCGACAAATAGAATGATATGTGAACATGAATATAATCTCGGTGAGAAACACGTACTCCCCCAAGCTTAGGCTTTTGGCCTAAGTTGGTAGTCGATCAGTAGCATTGAGGGTAGTAGGGATCCTGAGGTGCGGGCATCCACTCGTCCCACTACCGAGGTGCCTGTGAAGCCTCTGCATCAACGTGAGCGTTCCAGTAGGCGATGTTGTCTGCAGGCATAATTCTATATCCACCCCTGGCAACAGAATCAAACAAAGCAGGTGCAGGAAATGGAATAACACCACGAGTTCTAATTGTTGGGGAACGTAGTAATTTCAAAAAAATTCCTACGCACGCGCAAGATCATGGTGATGCATAGCAACGAGAGGGGAGAGTGTTGTCTACGTACCCTCATAGACCGAAGCGGAAGCGTTGATGCAACATAGAGGAAGTAGTCATACGTCTTCCCGGTCCAACTGATCCAAGCACTGTTACACCGGCACCTCCGAGTTCTTAGCACACGTTCAGCTCGATGACGCTCCCCGGGCTCCGATCCAGCAAAGCTTCGGGGATGAATTTTGTCAGCACGACGGCGTGATGACGATGATGATGTTCTACCGACGCAGGGCTTCGCCTAAGCACCGCAATGATATGACCGAGGTGGAATATGGTGGAGGGGGACACCGCACACGGCTAAGGAACGATCACGAAGATCAACTTGTGTGTTCTAGGGTGCCCCCCTGCCCCCGTATATAAAGGAGGGAGGGGGAAGTGCGGCCGGCCCCCATGGGGTGTGCCTGGAGGAGTCCTACTCCCACCGGGAGTAGGACTCCCCCCTCTCTTGCCTTGTTGGAGAAGGAAAGGGGGAGGGAGAAGAGGAAAGGGGGGCGCCGCCCCCCCCTTCCTTGTCCTATTCGGACTAGGGGGAGGGGGCGCGCGGCCTGCCCTGGCCGGCCCCTCTCTTCTCCCTTATGGCCCATGAATGCCCATTAACCCCCTGGGGGGTTCCGGTAACCCCTCGGTACTCCGATAAAATGCCGATTTCACCTGGAATGATTCCGATGTCGAAATATAGGCTTCCAATATATCGATCTTTATGTCTCGACCATTTCGAGACTCCTCGTCATGTCCGTGATCACATCCGGGACTCCGAACTACCTTCGGTACATCAAAATGTATAAACTCATATAACTGTCATCGTAACGTTAAGCGTGCGGACCCTACGGTTCGAGAACAATGTAGACATGACCGAGACACGTTTCCGGTCAATAACCAATAGCGGGACCTGGATGCCCATATTGGCTCCTACATATTCTATGAAGATCTTTATCGGTCAGACCGCATAACAACATACGTTTTTCCCTTTGTCATCGGTATGTTACTTGCCCGAGATTCGATCGTCGGTATCCAATACTTAGTTCAATCTCGTTGCCGGCAAGTCTCTTTACTCGTTCCGTAATACATCATCTCACAACTAACATATTAGTTGTAATGCTTGCAAGGCTTATGTGATGTGCATTACCGAGAGGGCCCAGAGATACCTCTCCGACTATCGGAGTGACAAATCCTAATATCGAAATACGCCAACCCAACAAGTACCTTTAGAGACACCTGTAGAGCACCTTTATAATCACCCAGTTACGTTGTGACGTTTGGTAGCACACAAAGTGTTCCTCCGGTAAACCGGAGTTGCATAATCTCATAGTCATAGGAACATGTATAAGTCATGAAGAAAGCAATAGCAACATACTAAACGATCGAGTGCTAAGCTAATGGAATGGGTCATGTCAATCAGATCATTCAACTAATGATGTGACCTCGTTAATCAAATAACAACTCTTTGTTCATGGTTAGGAAACATAACCATCTTTGATTAACGAGCTAGTCAAGTAGAGGCATACTAGTGACACTCTATTTGTTTATATATTCACACATGTATTATGTTTCCGGCTAATACAATTCTAGCATGAATAATAAACATTTATCATGATATATGAGGAAATAAATAATAACTTTATTATTGCCTCTAGGGCATATTTCCTTCAGTCTCCCACTTGCAATAGAGTCAATAATCTAGATTACACAATAATGATTCTAACACCCATGGAGTTTTGGTGTTGATCATGTTTTGCTCGTGGAAGAGGCTTAGTCAACGGGTCTGCTACATTCAGATCCGTATGTATCTTGCAAATCTCTATGTCTCCCACCTGGACTAGATCCCGGATGGAATTGAAGCGTCTCTTGATGTGCTTGGTTCTCTTGTGAAATCTGGATTCCTTTGCCAAGGCAATTGCACCAGTATTGTCACAAAAGATTTTCATTGGACCCGATGCACTAGGTATGACACCTAGATCGGATATGAACTCCTTCATCCAGACTCCTTCATTTGCTGCTTCTAAAGCAGCTATGTACTCCGCTTCACATGTAGATCCTGCCACGACTCTTTGTTTAGAACTGCACCAACTGACAGCTCCACCGTTTAATGTAAGCACGTATCCAGTTTGCGATTTAGAATCGTCCGGATCAGTGTCAAAGCTTGCATCAACGTAACCGTTTACGATGAGCTCTTTGTCACCTCCATATACGAGAAACATATCCTTAGTTCTTTTCAGGTACTTCAGGATGTTCTTGACCGCTGTCCAATGATCCACTCCTGGATTACTTTGGTACCTCCCTGCTAAACTTATAGCAACACACACATCAGGTCTGGTACACAGCATTGCATACATGATAGAGCCTATGGCTGAAGCATAGGGAACATCTTTCATTTTCTCTCTATCTTCTGCAGTGGTCGGGCATTGAGTCTTACTCAACTTCACACCTTGTAGTACAGGCAAGAATCCTTTCTTTGCTTGATCCATTTTGAACTTTTTCAAAACTTTGTCAAGGTATGTGCTTTGTGAAAGTCCAATTAAGCGTCTTGATCTATCTCTATAGATCTTGATGCCCAATATGTAAGCAGCTTCACCGAGGTCTTTCATTGAAAAATTCTTATTCAAGTATCCCTTTATGCTATCCAGAAATTCTATATCATTTCCGATTAGTAATATGTCATCCACATATAATATCAGAAATGCTATAGAGCTCCCACTCACTTTCTTGTAAATACAGGCTTCTCCAAAAGTCTGTACAAACCCAAATGCTTTGATCACACTATCAAAGCATTTATTCCAACTCCGAGAGGCTTGCACCAGTCCATAAATGGATCGCTGGAGCTTGCACACTTTGTTAGCTCCCTTTGGATCGATAAAACCTTCTGGTTGCATCATATACAACTCTTCTTCCAGAAATCCATTCAGGAATGCAGTTTTTACATCCATTTTCCAAATTTCATAATCATAAAATGCGACACTTGCTAACATGATTCGGACAAACTTAAGCATCGCTATGGGTGAGAAGGTCTCATCGTAGTCAATCCCTTGAACTTGTCGAAAACCTTTTGCGACAAGTCGAGCTTTGTAGACAGTAACATTACCGTCAGCGTCAGTCTTCTTCTTGAAGATCCATTTATTCTCAATTGCTTGCCGACCATCGGGCAAGTCAACCCAAGTCCACACTTTGTTCTCATACATGGATCCCATCTCAGATCTCATGGCTTCAAGCCATTTTGCGGAATCTGGGCTCACCATTGATTCTTCATAGTTCGTAGGTTCACCATGATCTAGTAGCATGATTTCCAGAACAGGATTGCCGTACCACTCTGGTGCGGATCTTACTCTGGTTGATCTACGAGGTTCTGTAGTAACTTGATCTGAAGTTGCATGATCATCATCATTAACTTCCTCACTAATTGGTTTAGACGTCACAGAAACTGGTTCCTGTGATGTGCTATTTCCCAATAAGGGAGCAGGTATAGTTACATCATCAAGTTCTACTTTCCTCCCACTAACTTCTTTCGAGAGAAACTCCTTCTCTAGAAAGGATCCATTTTTAGCAACGAATGTCTTGCCTTCGGATCTGTGATAGAAGGTGTACCCAACAGTTTCCTTTGGGTATCCTATGAAGACACATTTCTCCGATTTGGGTTCGAGCTTATCAGGTTGAATCTTTTTCACATAAGCATCGCAGCCTCAAACTTTAAGAAACGACAATTTTGGTTTCTTGCCAAACCATAGTTCATAAGGCGTCGTCTCAACGTATTTTGATGGTGCTCTATTTAACGTGAATGCAGCCGTCTCTAAAGCATAACCCCAAAATGATTGCGGTAAATCTGTAAGAGACATCATAAATCACACCATATAAATAGAACAACCATTATTCTCTGATTTAAATGAATAACCGTCTCGCATCAAACAAGATCCAGATATAATGTTCATGCTCAACGCTGGCACCAAATAACAATTATTTAGGTCTAATACTAATCCCGAAGGTAGATGTAGAGGTAGCGTGCCGACCGCGATCACATCGACTTTGGAACCATTTCCCACACGCATCGTCACCTCGTCCTTTGCCAGTGTTCGCTTAATCCGTAGTCCCTGTTTCGAGTTGCAAATATTAGCAACAGAACCAGTATCAAATACCCAGGTGCTACTGCGAGCTCTAGTAAGGTACACATCAATAACATGTAGATCACATATACCTTTGTTCACCTTGCCATCCTTCTTATCCGCCAAATACTTGGGGCAGTTCCGCTTCCAGTGACCAGTCTGCTTGCAGTAGAAGCACTCAGTTTCAGGCTTAGGTCCAGACTTGGGTTTCTTCTCTTGAGCAGCAACTTGCTTGCTGTTCTTCTTGAAGTTCCCCTTCTTCTTCCCTTTGCCCTTTTTCTTGAAACTAGTGGTCTTGTTGACCACCAACACTTGATGCTCCTTCTTGATTTCTACCTCCGCAGCTTTTAGCATTGCGAAGAGCTCGGGAATCGTCTTATCCATCCCTTGCATATTATAGTTCATCACGAAGTCTTTGTAGCTTGGTGGAAGTGATTGGAGAATTCTGTCAATGACGCAATCATCCGGAAGATTAACTCCCAGTTGAATCAAGTGATTACAATACCCAGACATTTTGAGTATATGCTCACTAACAGAACTATTCTCCTCCATCTTGCAGCTATAGAACTTATTGGAGACTTCATATCTCTCCATCCGGGCATTCTGTTGGAATATTAACTTCAACTCTTGGAACATCTCATATGCCCCATGACGTTCAAAACGTCGTTGAAGTCCCGGTTCTAAGCCGTAAAGCATGGCACATTGAACTATTGAGTAGTCATCAGCTTTGCTCTGCCAGACGTTCTTAACGTCGTCAGTTGCATCAACAGCAGGCATGGCACCTAGCGGTGCTTCCAGGACGTAACTCTTCTATGCAGCAATGAGGATAATCCTCAAGTTACAGACCCAGTCCGTGTAATTGCTACCATCATCTTTCAACTTTGCTTTCTCAAGGAACGCATTAAAATTCAACGGAACAACAGCACGGGCCATCTATCTACAATCAACATAAATAAGCAAGATACTATCAGGGACTAAGTTCATGATAAATTTAAGTTCAATTAATCAAATTACTTAAGAACTCCCACTTAGATAGACATCCCTCTAATCTTCTAAGTGATCACGTGATCCAAATCAACTAAACCATAACCGATCATCACGTGAAATGGATTAGTCTTCAATGGTGAACGTCATTATGTTGATCATATCTACTATATGATTCACGCTCGACCTTTCGGTCTCCGTGTTCCGAGGCCATATCTGCATATGCTAGGCTCGTCAAGTATAACCCAAGTATTCTGCGTGTGCAAAACTGGCTTGCACCCGTTGTAGATGGACGTAGAGCTTATCACACCCGATCATCACGTGGTGTCTGGGCACGACGAACTTTGGCAACGGTGCATACTCAGGGAGAACACTTCTTGATAATTTAGTGAGAGATCATCTTATAATGCTACCGTCAATCAAAGCAAGATAAGATGCATAAAAAGATAAACATCACATGCAATCAATATAAGTGATATGATATGGCCATCATCATCTTGTGCTTGTGATCTCCATCTCCGAAGCACCGTCATGATCACCATCGTCACCGGCGCGACACCTTGATCTCCATCGTAGCATCTTTGTCGTCTCGCCAATCTTATGCTTCTACGACTATCGCTACCGCTTAGTGATAAAGTAAAGCGTTACAGGGCGATTGCATTGCATACAATAAAGCGACAACCATATTGCTCCTGCCAGTTGCCGATAACTCGGTTACAAAACATGATCATCTCATACAATAAAATTTAGCATCATGCCTTGACCATATCACATCACAACATGCCCTGCAAAAACAAGTTAGACGTCCTTTACTTTGTTTGTTGCAAGTTTTTCGTGGCTGCTACGGGCTTAAGCAAGAACCAATCTCACCTACGCATCAAAAACAAAACGATAGTTTGTCAAGTTGATGTTGTTTTAACCTTCGCAAGGACCGGGCATAGCCACACTCGGTTCAACTAAAGTTGAAGAAACTGACACCCGCCAGCCACCCGTGTGCAAAGCACGGCGGTAGAACCAGTCTCGCGTAAGCGTAAGCGTAATGTCGGTCCGGGCCGCTTCATCCAACAATACCGCCGAACCAAAGTATGACAGGCTGGTAGGCAGTATGACTTATACCGCCCACAACTCACTTGTGTTCTACTCGTGCAAATAACATCAAACCATAAAAACCTAGGCTCGGATGCCACTGTTGGGGACTGTAGTAATTTCAAAAAAATTCCTACGCACACGCAAGATCATGGTGATGCATAGCAACGAGAGGAGAGAGTGTTGTCTATGTACCCTCGTAGACCGAAGCGGAAGCGTTGACGCAACGTAGAGGAAGTAGTCGTACGTCTTCCCGGTCCAACCGATCCAAGCACCATTACTCCGGCACCTCCGAGTTCTTAGCACACGTTCAGCTCGATGACGCTCCCAGGGCTCCGATCCAGCAAAGCTTCGGGGATGAGTTTCGTCAGCACGATGGCGTGATGACGATGATGATGTTCTACCAACGCAGGGCTTCGCCTAAGCACCGCAACGATATGACCGAGGTGGAATATGGTGGAGGGGGGCACCGCACACGGCTAAGGAACGATCACGAAGATCAACTTGTGTGTTCTAGGGTGCCCCCCTGCCCCCGTATATAAAGGAGGGAGGGGGACGTGCGGCCGGCCCCCATGGGGTGCGCCTGGAGGAGTCCTACTCCCACCGGGAGTAGGACTCCCCCCTCTCTTGCCTTGTAGGAGAAGGAAAGGGGGAGGGAGAAGAGGAAAGGGGGGCGCCGCCCCCCTTCCTTGTCCTATTCGGACTAGGGGGGGAGGGGGCGCGCGGCCTGCCCTGGCCGGCCCCTCTCTTCTCCCTTATGGCCCATGAAGGCCCATTAAACCCCCGGGGGGTTCTGGTAACCCCTCGGTACTCCGATAAAATGCCGATTTCACTCGGAACGATTCCGATGTCCAAATATAGGCTTCCAATATATCGATCTTTATGTCTCGACCATTTCGAGACTCCTAGTCATGTCCGTGATCACATCCGGGACTCCGAACTACCTTCGGTACATCAAAATGTATAAACTCATAATAACTGTCATCGTAACGTTAAGCGTGCGGACCCTATGGTTCGAGAACAATGTAGACATGACCGAGACACGTCTCCGGTCAATAACCAATAGCGGGACCTGGATGCCCATATTGGCTCCTACATATTCTACGAAGATCTTTATCGGTCAGACCGCATAACAACATACGTTGTTCCCTTTGTCATCGGTATGTTACTTGCCCGAGATTCGATCCTCGGTATCCAATACCTAGTTCAATCTCGTTGCCGGCAAGTTTGTTTACTCGTTCCGTAATACATCATCTCACAACTAACATATTAGTTGTAATGCTTGCAAGGCTTATGTGATGTGCATTACCGAGAGGGCCCAGAGATACCTCTGCGACTATCGGAGTGACAAATCCTAATCTCGAAATATGCCAACCCAACAAGTACCTTTGGAGACACCAATAGAGCACCTTTATAATCACCCAGTTACGTTGTGACGTTTGGTAGCACACAAAGTGTTCCTCCGGTAAACGGGAGTTGCATAATCTCATAGTCATAGGAACATGTATAAGTCATGAAGAAAGCAATAGCAACATACTAAACGATCGGGTGCTAAGCTAATGGAATGGGTCATGTTAATCAGATCATTCTACTAATTGTTGGGGATCGTAGCAGAAATTAAAATTTTCCTACGCATCACCAAGATCTATCCATGGAGTATTCTAGCAACGAGGGGATAGGAGAGCATCTACATACCACTTGTAGATCGCAACGGAAGCGTTCAAGGAGAACGTGGATGATGGAGTCGTACTCGCCGTGATCCGAATCATCGATGACCAGCGCCGAAAGAGCGGCACCTCCGCGTTCAACACACGTACGGGACGATCGACGTCTCCTCCTTCTTGATCCAGCAAGAGGGAAGGAGAGGTTGATGAAGATCCAGCAGCACGACGGCGTGGTGGTGGATGCAGCAGAGTTCCAGCAGGGCTTCGCCAAGCTTTTGTGGAGAGAGGGAGAGGTGTAACGGGGAGAGGGAGGCGCCAAGGCTGCAGGGTGCGGCTGCCCTCCCTCCCCCCTTTATATAGGCCCCCTAGGGGGGGCGCCGGCCCTGGAGATCCATCTCCAGGGGGGCGGCGGCCAGGGGGGATGGCTTGCCCCCCAAGCCATGTGGGGCGCCCCCTGCCCTAGGGTTTCCAACCCTAAGCGCAGGGGGGAGGCCCATGGGGGGTGCACCAGCCCACTATGGGCTGGTTCCCTCCCCACTTCAGCCCACGGGGCCCTCCGGGATAGGTGGCCCCACCCGGTGGACCCCCGGGACCCATCTGGTGGTCCCGGTACAATACCGGTGACCCCCAGATCATTCCCGATGGCCGAAACGACACTTCCTATATATAATTCTTTACCTCCGGACCACTCCGGAACCTCTCATGACGTCCGGGATCTCATCCGGGACTCCGAACAACCTTCGGTTTGCTGCATACTAATATCTTTAACAACCCTAGCGTCACCGAACCTTAAGTGTGTAGACCCTACGGGTTCGGGAGACATGCAGACATGACCAAGACGATCTCCGGTCAATAACCAACAGCGGGATCTGGATACCCATGTTGGCTCCCACATGCTCCTCGATGATCTCATCGGATGAACCACGATGTCGAGGACTTAATCAATCCCGTACTCAATTCCCTTTGTCCATCGGTATGATACTTGCCCGAGATTCGATCGTCGGTATACCGATACCTTGTTCAATCTCGTTACCGGCAAGTCTCTTTACTCGTTCCCGTAATACATCATCCCGTGAACAACACCTTGATCACATTGAGCTCATTATGATGATTTCTTACCGAGTGGGCCCAGAGATACCTCTCCGTCACACGGAGTGACAAATCCCAGTCTCGATTCATGCCAACCCAACAGATACTTTCGGAGATACCTGTAGTGCACCTTTATAGTCACCCAGTTATGTTGTGACGTTTGATACACCCAAAGCACTCCTACGGTATCCGGGAGTTGCATAATCTCATGGTCTAAGGAATGATACTTGACATTCAGAAAAGCTCTAGCAAACGAACTATATGATCTTTTGTGCTATGCTTAGGTTTGGGTCTTGTCCATTACATCATTCTCCTAATGATGTGATCCCGTTATCAATGACATCCCCATGTCCATAGTCAGGAAACAATGACTATCTATTGATCAACGAGCTAGTCAACTAGAGGCTTACTAGGGACACATTGAGGTCTATGTATTCACACATGTATTATGATTTCCGAACAATACAATTATAGCATGAACAATAGACAATTATCATGAACAAGGAAATATAATAATCCATTTATTATTGCCTCTAGGGCATATTTCCAACAGTCTCCCACTTGCACTAGAGACAATAGTCTAGTTACATTGTGATGAATCGCACACCCATGGAATTTTGGTGTTGATCATGTTTTGCTCTAGGGAGAGGTTTAGTCAACGGATCTGCCACATTCAGGTCCGTATGTACTTTACAAATCTCTATGTCTCCATTTTGAACACTTTCACGAATGGAGTTGAAGCGACGCTTGATATGCCTGGTCTTCCTGTGAAACCTGGGCTCCTTCGCAAGGGCAATTGCTCCAGTGTTGTCACAGAAGAGAGTCATCGGGTCGGACGCATTGGGTATGACTCCTAGGTCGGTGATTAACTCCTTCACCCAGACTGCTTCTTGTGCTGCCTCCGAGGCTGCCATATACTCTGCTTCACATGTAGATCCCGCCACGACGCTTTGCTTGCAACTGCACCAGCTTACTGCCCCTCCATTCAAAATATACACGTATCCGGTTTGTGACTTGGAGTCATCCAGATCTATGTCGAAGCTAGCGTCGACGTAACCCTTTACGACGAGCTCTTCGGCACCTCCATAAACGAGAAACATATCCTTAGTCCTTTTCAGGTACTTCAGGATGTTTTTGACCGCTGTCCAGTGTTCCTTGCCGGGATTACTTTGGTACCTACCTACCAAACTTACGGCAAGGTTTACATCGGGTCTGGTACACAGCATGGCATACATAATAGACCCTATAGCTGAGGCATAGGGGATGACACTCATCTCTTCTATATCTTTTGCCGTGGTCGGGCATTGAGCCGTGCTCAATCGCACACCTTGCAATACAGGCAAGAACCCCTTCTTGGACTGATCCATTTTGAACTTCTTCAAAATCTTGTCAAGGTACGTACTTTGTGAAAGACCGATGAGGCGTCTTGATCTATCCCTATAGATCTTGATGCCTAATATATAAGCAGCTTCTCCAAGGTCCTTCATTGAAAAACACTTGTTCATATAGGCCTTTATGCTTTCCAAGAATTCTATATCATTTCCCATCAATAGTATGTCATCCACATATAATATGAGAAATGCTACGGAGCTCCCACTCACTTTCTTGTAAACGCAGGCTTCTCCATAAGTCTGCATAAACCCAAACGCTTTGATCATCTCATCAAAGCGAATGTTCCAACTCCGAGATGCTTGCACCAGCCCATAGATGGAGCGCTGGAGCTTGCATACTTTGTTAGCATTCTTAGGATCGACAAAACCTTCTGGCTGCATCATATACAATTCTTCCTTAAGGAAGCCGTTAAGGAATGCCGTTTTGACGTCCATTTGCCATATCTCATAATCATAGTATGCGGCAATTGCTAACATGATTCGGACAGACTTCAGGTTTGCTACGGGAGAGAAAGTCTCATCATAGTCAACCCCTTGAACTTGCCGATAACCCTTAGCGACAAGTCGAGCTTTATAGATGGTCACATTACCATCCGCGTCTGTCTTCTTCTTGAAGATCCATTTATTTTCTATGGCTCGCCGACCATCGGGCAAGTCATTCAAAGTCCATACTTTGTTTTCATACATGGATTCTATCTCGGATTTCATGGCTTCTAGCCATTTGTCAGAATCTGGGCCCGCCATCGCTTCTTCATAGTTCGAAGGTTCACCGTTGTCCAACAACATGATTTCCAGGACAGGGTTGCCGTACCACTCTGGTGCGGAACGCGTCCTTGTGGACCTACAAAGTTCAGTAGGAGCTTGATCAGAAGTATTTTGATCATCATCATTAACCTCCTCTCTAATCGGTGCAGGCACCACAGGAACATTTTCCTGAGCTGCGCTACTCTGATTTTCAAGAGGTAGTACTTCATCAAGCTCTACTTTCCTCCCACTTACTTCTTTCGCGAGAAACTCTTTCTCTAGAAAGGACCCGTTCTTGGCAACAAAGACCTTGCCTTCGGATCTGAGGTAGAAGGTATACCCAACTGTTTCCTTGGGATATCCTATGAAGACGCATTTTTCCGATTTGGGTTCGAATTTTTCAGGTTGAAGTTTCTTGACATAAACATCGCAACCCCAAACTTTCAGAAACGACAGCTTAGGTTTCTTCCCAAACCATAATTCATACGGTGTCGTCTCAACGGATTTTGACGGAGCCCTATTTAAAGTGAATGCGGCTGTCTCTAGAGCGTATCCCCAAAATGATAGTGGTAGATCTGTAAGAGACATCATAGATCGCACCATATCCAATAGAGTGCGATTACGACGTTCGGACACACCGTTACGCTGAGGTGTTCCAGGCGGCGTGAGTTGTGAAACGATTCCACATTTTCTTAAGTGTGTGCCAAATTCGTGACTTAAATATTCTCCCCTACGATCTGATCGTAAGAAATTTATTTTTCTGTCACGTTGATTCTCAACCTCACTCTGAAACTCCATGAACTTTTCAAAGGTCTCAGACTTGTGTTTCATTAAGTAGACATACCCATATCTACTCAAATCATCAGTGAGAGTGAGAACATAACGATAGCCTCCGCGAGCCTCAACGCTCATTGGACCACACACATCTGTATGTATGATTTCCCACAAGTTGGTTGCTCGCTCCATTGTCCCTGAGAATGGAGTATTGGTCATTTTGCCCATGAGGCATGGTTCGCACGTGTCAAATGATTCATAATCGAGAGACTCTAAAAGTCCATCAGCATGGAGCTTCTTCATGCGCTTGACACCAATGTGACCAAGGCGGCAGTGCCACAAGTATGTGGGACTATCGTTACTAACTTTACATCTTTTGATATTCACACTATGAATATGTGTAACATCACGTACGAGATTCATTAAGAATAAACCATTAACCATCGGAGCATGACCATAAAACATATCACTCATATAAATAGAACAACCATTATTCTCGGATTTAAATGAGTAGCCATCTCGTATTAAACGAGATCCAGATACAATGTTCATGCTCAAACTTGGTACTAAATAACAATTATTGAGGTTTAAAACTAATCCCGTAGGTAAATGTAGAGGTAGCGTGCCGACGGCGATCACATCGACCCTGGAACCATTCCCGACGCGCATCGTCACCTCGTCCTTCGCCAGTCTCCGTTTATTCCGCAGCTCCTGTTTCGAGTTACAAATATGAGCAACGGCACCGGTATCAAATACCCAGGAGCTACTACGAGCACTGGTAAGGTACACATCAATTACATGTATATCACATATACCTTTAGTGTTGCCGGCCTTCTTATCTGCTAAGTACTTGGGGCAATTCCGCTGCCAGTGACCAGTTCCCTTGCAATAAAAGCACTCAGTTTCAGGTTTGGGTCCATTCTTTGACTTCTTCCTGGCAACTGATTTACCAGGCGCGGCAACCTCCTTGTCGTCCTTCTTGAAGTTCTTCTTACCCTTGCCTTTCTTGAACTTAGTGGTTTTATTTACCATCAACACTTGATGTTCCTTTTTGATCTCCACCTCTGCAGATTTCAGCATTGAATACAACTCGGGAATGGTCTTTTCCATCCCCTGCATATTGTACTTCATCACGAAGCTCTTGTAGCTAGGTGGGAGCGACTGAAGGATTCTGTCAATGACCGCCTCATCCGGGAGATTAACTTCCAGCTGAGTCAAGCGGTGGTGTAACCCAGACATCTTGAGTATGTGTTCACTGACAGAGCTATTCTCCTCCATCTTACAGCTAAAGAACTTGTCGGAGACATCATATCTCTCGACCCGGGCATGAGCTTGGAAAATCAATTTCAGCTCCTCGAACATCTCATATGCTCCATGTTGCTCAAAACGCTTTTGGAGCCCCGGTTCTAAGCTGTAAAGCATGCCGCACTGAACGAGGGAGTAATCATCAGCACGAGACTGATGGGCGTTCATAACGTCCTGGTTTGCTGGGAATGGTGCATCACCTAGCGGTGTTTCTAGGACATAATCTTTCTTGGCAGCTATGAGGATGATTCTCAGGTTCCGGAACCAGTCCGCATAGTTGCTGCCATCATCTTTCAGCTTGGTTTTCTCTAGGAACGCGTTGAAGTTGAGGGTGACATTAGCGTGGGCCATTTGATCTACAAGACATATTGTAAAGATTTAGACTAAGTTCATGATAATTAAGTTCATCTAATCAAATTAATGAATGAACTCCCACTCAGATTTGACATCCCTCTAGTCATCTAAGTGATACATGATCCGAGTCAACTAGGCCGTGTCCGATCATCACGTGAGACGGACTAGTCATCATCGGTGAACATCTCCATGTTGATCGTATCTTCTATACGACTCATGTTCGACCTTTCGGTCCTCCGTGTTCCGAGGCCATGTCTGTACATGCTAGGCTCGTCAATCCAACCTAAGTGTATTGCGTGTGTAAATCTGGCTTACACCCGTTGTATGCGAACGTAAGGACCTATCACACCCGATCATCACGTGGTGCTTCGGAAACGACGAACCTTAGCAACGGTGCACAGTTAGGGAGAACACATTTTTGATATTTTAATGAGGGATCATCTTATTTATGCTACCGTCGTTCTAAGCAAATAAGATGTAAAACATGATAAACATCACATGCAATCAAATAGTGACATGATATGGCCAACATCATTTCGCTCCTTTGATCTCCATCTTCGGGGCGCCATGTTCATCGTCGTCACCGGCATGACACCATGATCTCCATCATCATGATCTTCATCATCGTGTCTTCGTGAAGTTGTCACGTCAACTATTACTTCTACTACTATGGCTAACGCTTTAGCAATAAAGTAAAGCAATTACATGACGATTCAAGTTGACACGCGGGTCATAAATAAATAAAGACAACTCCTATGGCTCCTGCCGGTTGTCATACTCATCGACATGCAAGTCGTGATTCCTATTACAATAACAAGACCATCTCATACATCACATGATTCATCACAACTTCTGGCCATATCACATCACAAAGCACTTGCTGCAAAAACAAGTTAGACGTCCTCTAATTGTTGTTGCAAGTTTTTACGTGGCTGTTATAGGTTGCTAGCAAGAACGTTTCTTACCTACGTTAAAACCACAACGTGAATTGTCAATCTCTATTTACCCTTCATAAGGACCCTGTTCATCGAATCCGATCCAACTAAAATGGGAGAGACAGACACCCGCCAGCCACCTTATGCAACTAGTGCATGTCAGTCGGTGGAACCGGTCTCATGTAAGCGTACGTGTAAGGTTGGTCCGGGCCACTTCATCCCACAATACCGCTGAACCAAGATAGGACTAGTAACGGCAAGAAGAATTGACAATTCGACGCCCACAACTACTTTGTGTTCTACTCGTGCATAGAAACTACGCATAGACCTAGCTCTGATACCACTGTTGGGGATCGTAGCAGAAATTAAAATTTTCCTACGCATCACCAAGATCTATCCATGGAGTATTCTAGCAACGAGGGGATAGGAGAGCATCTACATACCACTTGTAGATAGCAACGGAAGCGTTCAAGGAGAACGTGGATGATGGAGTCGTACTCGCCGTGTTCCGAATCACCGATGACCAGCGCCGAAAGAACGGCACCTCCGCGTTCAACACACGTACGGGACGATCGACGTCTTCTCCTTCTTGATCCAGCAAGGGGGAAGGAGAGGTTGATGAAGATCCAGCAGCACGACGGCGTGGTGGTGGATGCAGCAGAGTCCCAGCAGGGCTTCGCCAAGCTTTTGTGGAGAGAGGAAGAGGTGTAACGGGGAGAGGGAGGCGCCAAGGCTGCAGGGTGCGGCTGCCCTCCCTCCCCCCTTTATATAGGCCCCCTAGGGGGGGCGCCGGCCCTGGAGATCCATCTCCAGGGGGGGCGGCGTCCAGGGGGGATGGTTTGCCCCCCAAGCCATGTGGGGCGCCCCCTGCCCTAGGGTTTCCAACCCTAGGCGCAGGGGGGAGGCCCATGAGGGGGCGCACCAGCCCACTATGGGCTGGTTCCCTCCCCACTTCAGCCCACGGGGCCCTCCGGGATAGGTGGCCCCACCCGGTGGACCCCCGAGACCCATCTGGTGGTCCAGGTACAATACCGGTGACCCCCAGATCATTCCCGATGGCCAAAACGACACTTCCTATATATAATTCTTTACCTCCGGACCACTCCGGAACCTCTCGTGACATCCGAGATCTCATCCGGGACTCCGAACAACCTTCGGTTTGCTGCATACTAATATCTTTAACAACCCTAGCGTCACCGAACCTTAAGTGTGTAGACCCTACGGGTTCGGGAGACATGCAGACATGACCGAGACGATCTCCGGTCAATAACCAATAGCGGGATCTGGATACCCATGTTGGCTCCCACATGCTCCTCTATGATCTCATCGGATGAACCACGATGTCGAGGACTTAATCAATCCCGTACTCAATTCCCTTTGTCTATCGGTACGATACTTGCCCGTGATTCGATCGTCGGTATACCGATACCTTGTTCAATATCGTTACCGGCAAGTCTCTTTACTCGTTCCCGTAATACATCATCCCATGAACAACACCTTGATCACATTGAGCTCATTATGATGATGTCTTACCGAGTGGGCCCAGAGATACCTCTCCGTCACACGGAGTGACAAATTCTAGTCTCGATTCATGCCAACCCAACAGATACTTTCGGAGATACCTGTAGTGCACCTTTATAGTCACCCAGTTATGTTGTGACGTTTGATACACCCAAAGCACTCCTACGGTATCCGGGAGTTGCATAATCTCATGGTCTAAGGAATGATACTTGACATTCAGAAAAGCTCTAGCAAACGAACTACACGATCTTTTGTGCTATGCTTAGGTTTGGGTCTTGTCCATCACATCATTCTCCTAATGATGTGATCCCGTTATCAATGACATCCCCATGTCCATAGTCAGGAAACCATGACTATCTATTGATCAACGAGCTAGTCAACTAGAGGCTTACTAGGGACACATTGAGGTCTATGTATTCACACATGTATTATGATTTCCGAACAATACAATTATAGCATGAACAATAGACAATTATCATGAACAAGGAAATATAATAATCCATTTATTATTGCCTCTAGGGCATATTTCCAACACTAATGATGTGACCTCGTTAATCAAATAACAACTCTTTGTTCATGGTTAGGAAACATAACCATCTTTGATTAACGAGCTAGTCAAGTAGAGGCATACTAGTGACACTCTATTTGTTTATATATTCACACATGTATTATGTTTCTGGCTAATACAATTCTAGCATGAATAATAAACATTTATCATGATATATGAGGAAATAAATAATAACTTTATTATTGCCTCTAGGGCATATTTCCTTCACTAATGCTATAAACCAGGTTGTAAGGAATGGCGGACGATCATGTGCAAGAAAGTGATGGTGATCCATGGCTGCTTGGTCTAGGTAAACCTTGGTCAGAGGGTAATCATGAGGGCGTAACTCAACCTCAAAGTGAGCCGCCAACCGAGTAGCAAAAATCCCACCATGTATTTTACCCTGGGATTTATTAAGGTGATGGTGAGGAGCCATGATAGCTCCCAAGCTATACGTGTTGTCGCCCTCAAGTGCACGACATAAAACAGCAAGGTCCGGTGAACTAAGTGCACCCACCTTCTCCCTATCAAGCAAGCATTTGGTAATAAAGAGTGCAAAGTAACAACCAGTGGGAAACTGTAAGCTAGCGGCAATAATGGCTGACACCCTTCTCTCATCCCCCACTATAAAAGTGCGAAAAAGTCATCAAACTCGGCCAGCCTAGGCTCAACCAAGCTCCCATCAGACGGGATCATGCATATGTCACAAAAATTTAGTAAATGGTATCTGGTGGTTTTCAGCATATAAATCAAATCTCACTTCAGGAGGATTTTTCTAGGCAAGAAAGTAAAGATTTGAACAAAGATGCTCGTGATGATTTGGTGTTGTTCACACTCATCTACGATGAAGTCGGTGAGGCCGGCATTAGAGTTGAATTGCATGAACTCCTCATGGATTCCAGCCTCTTGCAGGAACGGGATGTGCGGCCATTCGCACGGCCGTACCTCCGCCGACCTCCGAGGGCAGAGATCACTGTTAGAAGACTCCCCAACAATACACTTGGAGTTCTTCTTTGAGCCAAACTTCCTGAATATATTCATGTCCGCATACAATTTTTCCTGTGAACAAAAATCTGAAGTTTTAGTTCATAAAATTTTCTCAACAAAACTTCACAAAATTGATAGCAACTACTCATAGGGATACATAGATGCCATAGCAAGCATTCAAACTACTTAGAACACTAAGAATTGAACATTCAAGCACATCTACAACAGCACCAAGAGTAGCTAATTATTGAAAGTGTAAACCACTCAAACAAAAACTAATTGGACAAATGGTGGAGTCACATATCAACTAACAATCTCCCGAAATAGTTTCGGAAACGGAGCTTCGAGCAAACAGATCGAAATCCGCGGGTTTGAGCTCAAGAACACGGGAGAGAGAGCAATGGAGATTTTTTTCCGGAGGTGAGTGATGATGTGGGCTAAAGAGATAAGTGAGGGGCCCACGTGGGGCCCACAACCCACCAGGGGGGCGCCTAGGGGTCCTTGCGCACCCGGGTGGGTTGTGCCCACCTGGTGCACCTCCCTCTTGTAATTTTTGCACAAAAAATTCTTAAATATTCAGAAAAAATCATATAAAATTTTCAGGGCATTCTCAGAACTTTTATTTTTGGGTCATTTTTTATTGCACGGTAAATTTAGAAAACAGACAAAACATGGAATTTTATTTTATTTAACTAATAAGAACAGAGAATAAAAAGTAGGGACAAAAGGTAGTGCTTACTAAATTCATCAACTTCATACCGTTCAAACATGATGCATTAATAAGGTTGATCAGGTCTTATTAACAACCACTTTCGATTAGCATGAAACCGAAGAACTTCCGTAAATCACTAAGTTACCTCAATGGGGATATGCATTTCCCCCAAAAAAGCATTTCATATTTCTTTTTGATAGTAGGTAGAGGTATTTGAAAACTTCCAATAGTGATTGTCAGAGATTTTTCAATATCATTAATACCATTCACTTGGAATTGTTTCTTCGGAGAGTGCACCATATGCTCATTACCATTAATACCATTCACTTGGAATTGTTTCTTGGTTTTATTGCAATCAATAACATCCCCTGCAGTATTTAAGAAGGGTCTACCAAGGATAATCGACATGTTGTCGTCCTCGAGCATCTCAAGTATAACAAAGTCAGTCAAAATAGTAACATTAGCAACAACTACGGGCACATCCTCACACATACCGATAGGTATGGCACTTGACTTGTCAGCCATTTGCAAAGATATTTCAGTAGGTGTGAGTTTATTCAAGTCAAGTCTTTTATATAAAGAGAAAGGCATAACACTAACACCAGCTCCTAAATCACACAAAGCAGTTTTCACATAATTATTTTTGATGGAGCAAGGTATGGTTGGTATTCCTGGATCTCCAAGTTTTTTAGGTACCCCGTCTTTAAAAGTATAATTAGCAAGCATAACGGAGATTTAATCTTCCGGTATTTTTCTCTTATTTGTGATGATGTCTTTCATATACTTTGCGTAAGGAGGCATTTTCAAGATATCAGTCAAGCGAGTACGCAAAAAGACTGGCCTCAGCATTTCAGCAAAGTGTTCAAATTCTTTATCATCTTTCCTTTTAGTTGTCTTGGGTGGAAAAGGCATAGGTTTTTGAACCCACGGTTCTCTTTCTTTACCGTGTTTTCTAGCAATGAAGTCTCTTTTATCATACGTTTTATTCTTGGGTTGAGGGTTATCAAGATCTACAGGTGGTTCTATCTCAACATCATTGTTTGGTTCTTTTTCATTTGGTTGAGTGTCTTCATGAACCTCATCATTATTTACTTTGCCTCTTGCATATCTTCGGGACAGAGATATAATATACCCCTCTTCTTAGGAGTAAGTTTAGGTGGTGGTTCTAGAATAGTCCAATCGTCATACTTTTTCAATATGTTATTCAATAATTCTTCAGCTCGAGCAATAGTCCGTTCCCTGAAAACACATCCAGCACAACTATCCAGGAAGTCCCTAGAAGCATCGGTTAGTCCATTATAGACGATATCAAGTATTTCATTTTTCTTAAGAGGATGATCAGGCAAACCATTAATTAATTGGCAAAGCCTCCCCCAAGCTTGTGGGAGACTCTCTTCTTTAGTTTGCACAAAGTTAAATATTTCTTGCAAGGCAGCTTGTTTCTTATGAGCAGGAAAATATTTTTCGGAGATGTAGTAAATCATATCCTGGGGACTACGCACACAGCCAGGAGTAAGAGTATTGTATCAAGCTTTAGCATCACCCCTTAATGAGAAAGGAAATAATTTGAGAATATAGTAATAGCGAGTCTTCTCATCATGAGTAAAAAGGGTGGCTATATCATTCAACTTAGTAAGATGTGCCACAACAGTTTCAGTTTGATAACCATGGAAAGGATCAGATTCAACCAAAGTAATTAACTCTGGGTCGACAGAGGATTCATAGTCCTTGTCATCAATAAAGATAGGTGAAGTAGAAAACTTAGGATCACATTTTATTCTAGCATTCAGAGATTTTTCTTTATACTTGCATAGTAATTTCTCTAGATCATCTCTATCCTCACAAACAAGAATATCTCTAGTTGCTTCTTCACTCATAACATAACCTTCCGGTACCTTAGGCAATTCATATCTAGGAAGGCTAGTTCTAGCAGGTGTTTCAGGAGTTTCATTTTCAAGCTCATCATCAGATTCAACAACATCATGTTGTATTACTCTAGCAATTTGTTCGTCAAGAAAATCACCAAGTAGCACATCATCATTATCAAGCAAGGTATTAGCATCATCATAAGCATCATTCATAGTAGAAGTAGCATCATCAATAACTTGCGACATATTGGAATTGATAGCATGTGGTGGTGTTGCAAGTTTACTGATAACAGAAGGAGAATCTAAAGCAGAACTGGATGGCAGTTTCTTACCTCCCCTCGTACTTGAGGGAAATATCTTAGGCTTAGGATCCTTCAGATTCTTCATAGTGATAATATGATAATAATCCCAAGTGACTCAACTAATATAGCTATGCTCCCCGACAACGGTGCCAGAAAAAGGTCTTGATAACCCACAAGTATAGGGGATCGCAATAGTTTTCGAGGGTAGAGTATTCAACCCAAATTTATAGATTCGACACAAGGGGAGCCAAAGAATATTTGATGTTATTAGCAGCTGAGTTGTCAATTCAACCACACCTGGAGATTAGTTATCTGCAGCAAGTAATCAGTAGCAAAGTAGTTTGATAATTTTGATAATAGTGACAGTAGCAACGGTAACAGTAACAGTGATAGCAGTAATTTTGTAGCAAGTGTAACAATGATGATAGCGGTAGTAAGTTAGCAGAAACAATATAAGATAAATTCATAGGCATTGGATAGGTGACTTGTTGGATGATATTCATCATGTGACAGTTATAACCTAGGGCGATATGGCACTAGCTCCAGTTCATCGATATAATGTAGGCATGTATTCCGTAAATAGTCATACATGCTTTATTAAAAGAACTTGCATGACATCTTCTGTCCTACCCTCCCGTGGTAGCGGGGTCCATATTGGAAACTAAGGGATATTAAGGCCTCCTTTTAATAGAGAACCAGAACAAAGCATTAACACATAGTGAATACATGAACTCCTCAAACTACAGTCATCACCGGGAGGTTTTTGTCACTCCAGGGTTGCTGGATCATAACACGTAGTAGGTGACTATAACTTGCAAGATTGGATCTAAAACATGGATATAATGATGAATTCATAAACGGTTCAGATCCGAGTTCATGGCATCCGGGCCCAAAGTGACAAGCATTAAGCATAGCAAAGTCATAGCAACATCAATCTAAGATCCCCCTCTCCGGAGCCCCAACGGACTCCAGATCTGCCCTCTCGAGGAAGAACAGGGCTTGACGGTGGGTTCGTCTTGTGGGTCGCGATAATTCCTTTTTTCCTTATTTGTTTTGGAAATATGTGATTTTATAGTATCAGGGGGTTGTCAGCGGGGCCACCAGGTGGGTACAACCCACCTGGGAGCACCAGGAGAGGGGGCGTGCCCTGGTGGGTTGTGCCCGGCCAGGGGCCCCTCTCTGGTGGGCCTTGGCTCCAAAAATTGTTATTATTGATATAAAACATCCTCGCAAAGTTTTGTTCCATTTCCAAGAACTTTTTTTCTGCACAAAAACAACACCATGGTAGTTCTGCTGAAAACAACGTCAGTTCGGGGTTAGTTTCATTCAAATCATGCAAATTAGAGTCCAAAACAAGAGGAAAAACATGAGAAACAGTAGTTACATTGGAGACGTATCACTCATCATATGATTCAACAACATCATGTTGTATTACTCTAGCAATTTGTTCATCAAGAAACTCACCAAGTGGCACATCATCATTATCAAGCAAGGTACTAGCATCATCATAAGCATCATTCATAGTAGAAGTAGCATCATCAATAACTTGCGACATATTAGAATTGATAGCATGTGGTGGTGTTGCAAGTTCACTCATAATAGAAGGTGAATCTAAATGAGAACTGGATGGCAGTTCCTTACCCCCCCCTCGTCTTTGAGGGATAAATCTTAGTCTTAGGATCCTTCAGATTCTTCATAGTGATAAATTGGTAATAATCCCAAGTGACTCAACAAATATAGTTATGCTCCCCGGCAACGGCGCTAGAAAAAGGTCTTGATAACCCACAAGTATAGGGGATCGCAATAGTTTTCGAGGGTAGAGTATTCAACCCAAATTTATAGATTCGACACAAGGAGAGCCAAAGAATATTTGAAGGTATTAGTAGCTGAATTGTCAATTCAACCAAACCTGGAGATTAATTATCTGCAGCAAATAATCAGTAGCAAAGTAATATGATAGTTTTGATAGTAGTGACAGCAGTAACAGTAACGGTAACAGTGATAGCAGTAATTTTGTAGCAAGTGTAACAGTGATGATAGTTGTAGTAACATCATGAGACAGTTATAACCTAGGGCAATACGACACTAGTTCCAGTTCATCGATATAATGTGGGCATGTATTGCGTAAATGGTAATACGTGCTTATGGAAAGAACTTGCATGATATCTTTTGTCCTACCCTCCCGTGGCAATGGGGTCCATATTGGAAACTAAGGCCTCCTTTTAATAGACAACCGGAACAAGCATTAAGCATAGCAAAGTCATAGCAACATCAATCTAAGAAGATAGTGGATACTAGGGATCAAGGCCTAACAAAACTAACTCAATTACATGATGGATCTCGTCCAACTCCTCACCGATAAGCGAGCCTATGAAGGAATTACTCACTCCCGGTGGGGAGCATCATGGAATTGGCGATGGGGAAGGGTTGGTGAGGACGAAGAACGAAGATCCCCCTCTCCGGAGCCCCAAACAGACTCGAGATCTGCCCTCCCGAGGAAGAATGGGGCTTGGCGGCGGATCCGTCTCGTGGATCGTGATAATTCTTTCTCCCTGATTTTTTTCTCCGAAAATAGGATTTTATAGCGTCGGTTTCAGGGTCAGCGGGGCCACCATGTGGGGACAACCCACTTGGGCGCGCCAGGAGAGGGGGGCACGCCCTGGTGGGTTGTGCCCACCCAGGGCCCCCTCTCCGATAGGTCTTGGCTCCAAAAATTCTTATATATTATATAAAAATTCCTCGCGAATTTTCATTCCATTCCGAGAACTTTTATTTCTGCACAAAAAACAACACCATGGTAGTTCTGCTGAAAACAGTGTCAGTCCGGGGTTAGTTTCATTCAAGTCATGCAAATTAGAGTCCAAAACAAGAGGAAAAGCGTTTGGAAAAGTAGATACGTTGGAGACGTATCATCGCTATTTATGTTTTTTTCCTATTCCCGCATTTAGTAATATGAACAAACGAGCAAAACTAGTCAAATCATAATTAACCATAGAAATTCGAACAAGGACTCTATTGGCATAGGCCCGACGTCGAGGACACAACCGATTACTTTCCGGTTGATACCCACACAAGACCACCGTGAGATGCACGAGTATAGGAGTCCACTTCTCGCCACCCTAGATTCATAGAGGCTACATCACATGGATGATAACTCCGGGTTTTTGACTGGGGAATTAGCAAAAGAATTATATGTGAAGCAACCACAAGGGTACATCAATGAAGGAGAAGAGCACAAGGTATTAAAGTTACACAAGGCCTTGTATGTACTACGACATGCCCGTCGGGCGTGGAACATTAAGCTTGACCACACATTGACTTCTCCCGGGTTTGAGAAAAGTCCACTAGAGCATACATACAATGTATAAATGTGGTAAAGGAGGGGATCGTCTCTTAGTGGGCATCTATATATGTTGAAGATCTATTGATGACTGGAGCATATGAGGAGGAGTTTGCTTGATTCAAACTACAAATGAAAGATCTTTTCAAGATGAATGATCGAGGACTCTTGGGTTGCTACCTTGGGACTGAGGTACAACAAAAGCTAGAGGGAATCACGCTATTCAAGGAGGTATATGCAAATAAGGTACTTGAAAGTTGTGGCATGGAGGATTGGTTGTCCAACTCATGTTCCAATGGAGCCTCATCTTCAACTAAGCAAGAAGGATGAAGCACTTGTGCTTGGTGCAACGAAGTATGGAAGTGTGGTCGAAAGTTTGAGGTATCTCGTGAATAAAAGTCTGAACCTGGTCTATTACGTCTAGATACCTTAAGCCAACTCAGGTCTTGTCTTCACTAGATATCTTAAGCTTCTGACCAAACTTCTATGCTTCGTTGCATCAACCGTGGGTGCTTCACTCTTTTTGCTTAGTTTGAGACAAGGCTCGATTGGAACATCAGTTGGTTGCAATTCTCCATGCCATCGTTTTATAGTACCTTCTTGGCATATGCCTTTTGACATAGTGCAATCCCATCCAGCTTTTTTCGTGCCTGGATCCCTATGTAGTGACTTAGTAGCCCTAAACTCCTCATTTTGAATAGCTCACTCATTTGCAGCTTCAATCTAGCAATGCTCTTCATTTACTCCGGTTACCAATAGATCATCAACATATATGCCCACTAAGAGACGATCCTGCCTTTGCCTCACTTATACCTAGCATGCTCTAGTGACCCTTTCTCAAAACTGAGAGAAACTAATGTACGGTCAAGCTTGATGTTTCACCCTCGAGGAGCATATTGTAGCCCGTACAACGCCTTGTGTAGATTCAATACCTTTTGCTCTACTACTAGTTGTAACCCAGTGGTTGATTCACATGTAATTCTTTTTCTAACTCCCTAGTCATAAACACGGATTTCACATCCAAGTGATGCACCTCCAAGATTCTTGATCCTGGACAGCTATGAGTACCCTCATCGATTCCATACTTGCAACCGGAGCGAACACGTCCTCGATGTCCACACCTTGAACTTAACCGTACCCGTAGCCACGTGCCTTGCTTTATGCTTCAGTAGGTTTCCTTCGGCATCTTTCTTGACTTAGTACACGCACTTGAACCCTATGACTTTATGGCTGTTGAAAAGATCCACAGGCGCCTATGTCATTGTCCTGGATCGACCCAAACTTTTTCATCCATAACACGATACCAACACGCCCGAAATCACTAATTGAGGAGTACTCCTTGCAAAGATCACTTCAACCTTGGAGTTTTCCCTTTTGCGTAGATTCGTTTATTCAAAACGTTTTATCTCTTAAGCCGTGCATCCAAACCTTGAACTGCTTTCAACGTTCGTTTCCTCGCGTCGAGATCTTCAAAACTTGATCCCATGTTGATAGGTTTTGATGAACTTTTTTTCACGAAAAAACAGGACGAAAAAATCAAACCGGGAGCACGGGTTTTTTCCCTATCCGAAAGAGGCACGCCCGTGCCTCTCACGAAATCACAACCGTGCCTCTCACGGAAGCAAAACCGTGACTCTCGAGGAAAGGGAAAAAAGAGAGAAAACGCTTTTTTTGTTTCCAAGAGGCACGGCCGTGACTCTCGCGAAAGCACAACCGTGCCTCTCGCGGAAGCAAACCCGTGACTCTCGCGAAAGGAAACAAAAGCGTATCTTCTTTCGTTTTCGAGAGGCACGGCCGTGTCTCGCGAAAGCACAACCGTGCCTCTCGCGGAAGCAAAACCATGACTCTCGCGAAAGGATAAAAAATAGAAAACATGTTTTTTTCGTTTCCAAGAGGCACGGCCGCGACTCTCGCGAAAGCAAAACCATGGCTCTCGCAGAAGCAAAACCGTGACTCTCGCGAAAGAAAAAAAAAGAAAACACGTTTTTTCGCGCAAAAATAAGTTTGGTCCAAAAGCTAAGGAAAACCGATGGAAAACCAAAATGTCGGAAAAAAAACCGTTTGAAAAGCCGAAAACCCGTGCGGAAAAATAAAAAGAAAACAAAATCCGGAGGGAGCATCCAGAGCGCGACAAGTTTTTTTTAGGGGTAAAGCCAACTTTATTGATCAAACACCATAGAGTGTGGTGTTGGGGATCGTAGCAGAAATTAAAATTTTCCTACGCATCACCAAGATCTATCCATGGAGTATTCTAGAAACGAGGGGATAGGAGAGCATCTACATACCGCTTGTAGATCGCAACGGAAGCGTTCAAGGAGAACGTGGATGATGGAGTCGTACTCGCCGTGATCCGAATCACCGATGACCGGCGCCGAAAGGACGGCACCTCCGCGTTCAACACACGTATGGGACGATCAACGTCTCCTCCTTCTTGATCCAGCAAGGGGGAAGGAGAGGTTGATGAAGATCCAGCAGCACGACGGCGTGGTGGTGGATGCAGCAGAGTTCCAGCAGGGCTTCGCCAAGCTTCTGTGGAGAGAGGGAGAGGTGTAACGGGGAGAGGGAGGCGCCAATGCAGCAGGGGTCCGGCTGCCCTCCCTCTGCCCCCTTTATATAGGCCCCCAAGGGGGGGGCGCAGCCCTGGAGATGGATCTCCAGGGGGCGGCGGCCAAGGGTGGGGGGCTTGCCCCCCAAGCAAGGGGGGCGCCCCCACTAGGGTTTCCCCCCAACCCTAGGCGCATGGGCCCAAGGGAAGGGGGTGCGCCCAGCCCTCCAGGGGCTGGTTCCCTGCCCCTTGTGGCCCATGAGGCCCTCCGAGAGGGTTGTCCCCTCAAGGTGGACCCCCGGTGCCTCTCCGGTGGCCCCAGTACAATACCGATATGCCCTCGAGACTTTCCGGTGTCCGTACAACAACTTCCCATATATAAATCTTTACCTCCGGACCACTCCGGAACCTCTCGTGACGTCCGGGATCTCATCCGGGACTCCGAACAACCTTCGGTTTTCTGCATACTAATATCTTTAACAACCCTAGCGTCACCGAACCTTAAGTGTGTAGACCCTACGGGTTCGGGAGACATGCAGACATGACCGAGACGATCTCCGGTCAATAACCAACAGCGGGATCTGGATACCCATGTTGGCTCCCACATGCTCCTCGATGATCTCATCGGATGAACCACGATGTCGAGGACTTAATCAATCCCGTACTCAATTCCCTTTGCCTATCGGTACGATACTTGCCCGAGATTCGATCGTCGGTATACCGATACCTTGTTCAATCTCGTTACTGGCAAGTCTCTTTACTCGTTCCCGTAATACATCATCCCATGGACAATACCTTGATCACATTGAGCTCATTATGATGATGTCTTACCGAGTGGGCCCAGAGATACCTCTCCGTCACACGGAGTGACAAATCCCAGTCTCGATTCATGCCAGCCCAACAGATACTTTCGGAGATACCTGTAGTGCACCTTTATAGTCACCCAGTTACGTTGTGACGTTTGATACACCCAAAGCACTCCCACGGTATCCGGGAGTTGCATAATCTCATGGTCTAAGGAATGATACTTGACATTCAGAAAAGCTCTAGCAAACCAACCATACGATCTTTTGTGCTATGCTTAGGTTTGGGTCTTGTCCATCACATCATTCTCCTAATGATGTGATCCCGTTATCGATGACATACCCATGTCCATAGTCAGGAAACCATGACTATCTATTGATCAACGAGCTAGTCAACTAGAGGCTTACTAGGGACACATTGTGGTCTATGTATTCACACATGTATTATGATTTCCGAACAATACAATTATAGCATGAACAATAGACAATTATCATGAACAAGGAAATATAATAATCCATTTATTATTGCTTCTAGGGCATATTTCCAATAGTCTCCCACTTACACTAGAGACAATAGTCTAGTTACATTGTGATGAATCGCACACCCATGGAATTTTGGTGTTGATCATGTTTTGCTCTAGCGAGAGGTTTAGTCAACGGATCCGCCACATTCAGGTCCGTATGTACTTTACAAATCTCTATGTCTCCATTTTGAACACTTTCACGAATGGAGTTGAAGCGACGCTTGATATGCCTGGTCTTCCTGTGAAACCTGGGCTCCTTCGCAAGGGCAATTGCTCCAGTGTTGTCACAGAAGAGAGTCATCGGGTCGGACGCATTGGGTATGACTCCTAGGTCGGTAATGAACTCCTTCACCCAGACTGCTTCTTGTGCTGCCTCCGAGGCTGCCATATACTCTGCTTCACATGTAGATCCCGCCACGACGCTTTGCTTGCAACTGCACCAGCTTACTGCCCCTCCATTCAAAATATACACGTATCCGGTTTGTGACTTGGAGTCATCCAGATCTGTGTCGAAGCTAGCGTCGACGTAACCCTTTACGACGAGCTCTTCGGCACCTCCATAAACGAGAAACATATCCTTAGTCCTTTTCAGGTACTTCAGGATGTTTTTGACCGCTGTCCAGTGTTCCTTGCCGGGATTACTTTGGTACCTACCTACCAAACTTACGACAAGGTTTACATCGGGTCTGGTACACAGCATGGCATACATAATAGACCCTATAGCTGAGGCATAGGGGATGACACTCATCTCTTCTATATCTTTTGCCGTGGTCGGGCATTGAGCCGTGCTCAATCGCACACCCTGCAATATAGGCAAGAACCCCTTCTTGGACTGATCCATTTTGAACTTCTTCAAAATCTTGTCAAGGTACGTACTTTGTGAAAGACCGATGAGGCGTCTTGATCTATCCCTATAGATCTTGATGCCTAATATATAAGCAGCTTCTCCAAGGTCCTTCATTGAAAAACACTTGTTCAAATAGGCCTTTATGCTTTCCAAGAATTCTATATCATTTCCCATCAATAGTATGTCATCCACATATAATATGAGAAATGCTACGGAGCTCCCACTCACTTTCTTGTAAACGCAGGCTTCTCCATAAGTCTGCATAAACCCAAACGCTTTGATCATCTCATCAAAGCAAATGTTCCAACTCCGAGATGCTTGCACCAGCCCATAGATAGAGCGCTGGAGCTTGCATACTTTGTTAGCATTCTTAGGATCGACAAAACCTTCCGGCTGCATCATATACAATTCTTCCTTAAGGAAGCCGTTAAGGAATGCCGTTTTGACGTCCATTTGCCATATCTCATAATCATAGTATGCGGCAATTGCTAACATGATTCGGACAGACTTCAGCTTCGCTACGGGAGAGAAAGTCTCATCGTAGTCAACCCCTTGAACTTGCCGATAACCCTTAGCGACAAGTCGAGCTTTATAGATGGTCACATTACCATCCGCGTCTGTCTTCTTCTTAAAGATCCATTTATTTTCTATGGCTCGCCGATCATCGGGCAAGTCATTCAAAATCCATACTTTGTTTTCATACATGGATTCTATCTCGGATTTCATGGCTTCTAGCCATTTGTCGGAATCTGGGCCCGCCATCGCTTCTTCATAGTTCGAAGGTTCACCATTGTCCAACAACATGATTTCCGGGACAGGGTTGCCGTACCACTCTGGTGCGGAACGCGTCCTTGTGGACCTACGAAGTTCAGTAGGAGCTTGATCAGAAGTATCTTGATCATCATCATTAACCTCCTCTCTAATCGGTGCAGGCACCACAGGAACATTTTCCTGAGCTGCGCTACTCTGATTTTCAAGAGGTAGCACTTCATCAAGCTCTACTTTCCTCCCACTTACTTCTTTCGCGAGAAACTCTTTCTCTAGAAAGGACCCGTTCTTGGCAACAAAGACCTTGCCTTCGGATCTGAGGTAGAAGGTATACCCAACTGTTTCCTTGGGATATCCTATGAAGACGCATTTTTCCGATTTGGGTTCGAGCTTTTCAGGTTGAAGTTTCTTGACATAAGCATCGCAACCCCAAACTTTCAGAAACGACAGCTTAGGTTTCTTTCCAAACCATAATTCATACGGTGTCGTCTCAACGGATTTAGACGGTGCCCTATTTAAAGTGAATGCGGCTGTCTCTAGAGCGTATCCCCAAAATGAAAGCGGTAGATCTGTAAGAGACATCATAGACCGCACCATATCCAATAGAGTGCGATTACGACGTTCGGACACACCGTTACGCTGAGGTGTTCCAGGCGGCGTGAGTTGTGAAACGATTCCACATTTTCTTAAGTGTGTGCCAAATTCGTGACTTAAATATTCTCCCCCACGATCTGATCGTAAGAACTTGATTTTTCTGTCACGTTGATTCTCAACCTCACTCTGAAACTCCTTGAACTTTTCAAAGGTCTCAGACTTGTGTTTCATTAAGTAGACATACCCATATCTACTCAAATCATCAGTGAGAGTGAGAACATAACGATAGCCTCCGCGAGCCTCAACGCTCATTGGACCACACACATCTGTATGTATGATTTCCAACAAGTTGGTTGCTCGCTCCATTGTCCCTGAGAATGGAGTCTTGGTCATTTTGCCCATGAGCCATGGTTCGCACGTGTCAAATGATTCATAATCGAGAGACTCTAAAAGTCCATGAGCATGGAGCTTCTTCATGCGCTTGACACCAATGTGACCAAGGCGGCAGTGCCACAAGTATGTGGGACTATCGTTATTAACTTTACATCTTTTGGTATTCACACTATGAATATGTGTAACATCACGTACGAGATTCATTAAGAATAAACCATTAACCATCGGAGCATGACCATAAAACATATCACTCATATAAATAGAACAACCATTATTCTCGGATTTAAATGAGTAGCCATCTCGTATTAAACGAGATCCAGATACAATGTTCATGCTCAAACTTGGCACTAAATAACAATTATTGAGGTTCAAAACTAATCCCGTAGGTAAATGTAGAGGTAGCGTGCCGACGGCGATCACATCGACCCTGGAACCATTCCCGACGCGCATCGTCACCTCGTCCTTCGCTAGTCTCCGTTTATTCCGCAACTCCTGTTTTGAGTTACAAATATGAGCAACGGCACCGGTATCAAATACCCAGGAGCTACTACGAGCACTGGTAAGGTACACATCAATTACATGTATATCACATATACCTTTAGTGTTGCCGGCCTTCTTATCCGCTAAGTACTTGGGGCAATTCCGCTTCCAGTGACCAGTTCCCTTGCAATAAAAGCACTCAGTTTCAGGTTTAGGTCCATTCTTTGACTTCTTCCTGGCAACTGATTTACCAGGCGCGGCAACCTCCTTGCCGTCCTTCTTGAAGTTCTTCTTACCCTTGCCTTTCTTGAACTTAGTGGTTTTATTCACCATCAACACTTGATGTTCCTTTTTGATCTCCACCTCTGCAGATTTCAGCATTGAATACAACTCGGGAATGGTCTTTTCCATCCCCTGCATATTGTAGTTCATCACGAAGCTCTTGTAGCTAGGTGGGAGCAACTGAAGGATTCTGTCAATGACCGCCTCACCCGGGAGATTAACTTCCAGCTGAGTCAAGCGGTTGTGCAACCCAGACATCTTGAGTATGTGTTCACTGACAGAGCTATTTTCCTCCATCTTACAGCTAAAGAACTTGTCGGAGACATCATATCTCTCGACCCGGGCATGAGCTTGGAAAATCAATTTCAGCTCCTCGAACATCT